>OX183130.1:43498770-44773770 GCA_945261195.1 Cryptosula pallasiana
CATTGAATGGTCGGATATGACTATTATCACTTGATGTAGTTGGTGTACTGTGAGTTGGTATGGAGTGACTTTGTCCTTCTACCACTCTACTGACATCACTAAGTACTACTGAGGCCTGCAACGTACTCTCTGCACAAACAGCCATAGAGTTAACTACTAATGGTTTCTCACATAGAGTTATCGAGCTAATATTAGGAAGCGGTGTTGCAGTACATTGTTTAGTGAGAGGCAATTCTGTGCTATGTCTTGTTAATTTGTGGAAGTTTGTCTGTTGGTGAGGTATAGATATATATTCAGTGTCCAACGATTCGGCAGAGCTTACTTGAGGGGTAATTAGTGGTTGTCTAAGTAGATGGGTAGTTCCTGTATATCGCTGATTTTTCATCGACCGTCGACGTAGCTCTGGTACTATATCATCAATTTCGTCAGCCTCGTCTTCCGAATAATATGAGGCATCTGTAATATGGTAAATATATGGAGATAAAGTATTGATGAATATGTTTACGCAACAAAAGTATCATATCAAATGAAAGATTTTATTTATGAAGCCCTTGAGCAGGTGACCTGTCAGATCTGATTGGTCAAATGCCAAGTCAGATGGTCAACTCTTCATGATGACTTCGTAAAATCACACTGGGGAGACCTAAATTTTTCAAGTACAAAGTGGGGTTCACTTGAATGGCATTTACTTGTAGCAATGTATACGGGAGTCACTCAGTAAAGGTTCTATGGTGTAATGGTTAGCACTCTGGACTTTGAATCCAGCGATCCGAGTTCAAATCTCGGTAGAACCTAGTTTTTACTGGTAAAACAAAGCTTCAATCTACAGATTTTAAAATGAAATTGATGTACATGTATAATAACATAGACGCAAAATATATTTTACAACAAAATTGAGTGCATTATAATAAAATTAAAAAAATGTAACATTTGAAAAACTAACAACTGTATAGACATTAGCTTATATGCAGCCTGTTTTCGTTTTAGCAAACACATTAGAGAAATCCGCAAGGTTCGTTTTCCTTACAAAGTAGATAACTCCAATTTTCGATCACTGAAATTGAACATTAGCTGAAGCACAATTTACCTGAGTCATCCACTAGTGTATGTTCTCCATATTGTACACTCAATGAGCTCTCATGCTCAGCTACTTGATTATCTTCATCATTAGAGTGCACAGGAGAGTTCATTGAGCTACAACCCGAGCTACTTCCTGTCCCTCTTTCACAGTTGGGTGGAGCGACAAGCTGCTTGCCACGTCTGCTGAACAATTTCTTCAATGTGCTCGTTCTACCTGCAAGCCACAGTTGACATTGCGAACTCAATGCAATACGAGAGTTAGTCTGACTTGCTTTGTCTCACATGATCATGTCTTAAATTTTACCTCTAACTTTCCCTCTCCTGCGTTCTGCGGCTGTTGTGTTACGATCTGTGGCTTTCTTATATTGACCAACCAGCAACTGATTTCTGGCAAAACAAAATCAACTCATTGTAGGTATAAATTCCAACGAGGCATGACATTCCCAGAATGAAATTAATTATTTTAGGAGTTGTATACACTTGATAGAATAAATTGAATGAAGATGAGAGCACAACTCCTGGTTTAGGTGATCAAACTCACTTTTGTGGTGATAGTTGATTCGATTTGACTTTTTGATTCTGCTGCTTGGCATCATGGGATATTAGTTCAATATCTGCATTTTGATTGGAGAATTTATCAGTGATTCGTTGGAGTTGACAATCTCTGGTAATGACATAACCGCTATCTGTATAAATAAACATACAACAATAAATATCAATGTGGTACGTCCACAACAACCCAATATTTCATTATACAAACAGGCAGAAGTCTCATGGGACTATTGTAGTATCGGCAGATGTTATGAATGCTAGTGGACACTGAGCACACAAATCAATGATGCTCCATGCCAAATGAATGACAGTCAGCCGCGCAGACGTGCCTCTTCAGCTTAAGTGCTGAGAAAATTTTAACTCTAGTCAGCTGCTAGCTAATTGTCCATCAAGTCTAAGCTTTTAAAAGTTTATTGTCTTGTTTTAAAACTATAGAGATGCATTTTGTAAAACTTGTTATTCAATATTATGAACGCTCAGACAAAAACAAACAAATGAATGATGGAAACATTTACATGAAATATCGAGATAAAGCCAGTTTAAACACAGAAATTTAACACCGTGGGATTTTAATCAGATGTTTTTTTCAATTTAACAAATTTCATCACTCATGTCTTTTGTTAGAAACCTTGGGTTACGGCATTGTTTTTTAGAAATCTATTCATGGAGTTTTGAGGGCAAACAATACGATGAACAGATAGTGACAAGCGCGAGTGCCATCCTTTTGTGCTCAAGTTTAGTGCGAGAATATAGAAAAGAATATTTCTCCGCTCTGCAATATTACGCATTTTTTCTACCATTAAACAACATAAAACGAGCTTCAAATTATGTTTTTTAAACTGGAGAAAGTTAAAAATGATTTAACTAAAAATATTATTATTGTCCGTGACAAAAGCTTTTTGGAAGTGTGCCAATTCTTACCGGCTAAGCCAAGCTTTTTCTCCATCAACAAATCATTCAGAGTTTCAAAAACCACTTGGTCTGAGGGAACAGGAGCTTGCTTTAGTTGGCAATATAGTCTAAGTTTCTTCTTTATGAACGAGACAGTAGCAGATGTATCTGAACTGTTAAGCTGTAGAATGATGGAACACAGGACAGCTGGCAGACTAAGTGAACTTGAAGCGGTGGAGCTAGCAACATTTATGTGAAATGGTGAAAGATTTCCTACAATGAAACAAATTATACTTGTTAGACTTGCTGTAGTACTCGCAGACCATTTCAAGCTGCATTTTAACTTTTACGTCATGGCATCTGCTTGAAGCTTCAGAAACATAAAACAGAATTCTGCAATTTCTCCCAAAGAGGGCATTTGCCGTAAATTATACAAACACAAATTTAATAAATGAATGAAAATCACACTCTTGTTTTAATGCACTACGTAGGGCGTAACGGCTTCCTTGCAATTAGATCAATCGCCCGTGATATGAAAGCGAAAGGATACTTTGTAATAGAAATGAAAGGATGTGGTTATAGCCTATTTACACCCTGAAGTGGCTGGATTTTAATGACAGCACAGCTGTTTGTGAAACTACTGTTTAAATTGTGTTCACAACAACGCTTGTGTTTACTTCCATCTGTGATAAAATAATCAATTGCAATGATGGGGATGAATCTTCTTTTGTCACGCTTTCAAAGCATTGAGTGTAAGTTCGCACGTGCCAAACCGACTTTAAAAACAATCAATTGTTGTTGTTCTTTCAATACAATTTTTTTGTTAATTAACTAATACTTATAGAAAAAAGAAAAAAGCATAATGCTTTTATATAAATTAGAAAAATTTTGCGGAAAATTTTTTTCTCACTCACCGAAATAGACGATTTTATAACCAAATGGCGCGTGCAACAGTTTTCTGTCCCAAGCAGTTTTCAGCGCCTCCATATGCTTCTTACCGCCAGATACAAGAAGTGTGTGTGGACACAGGAAACCAACAAAGTTCATACTCCTGATCGAGTTCTGTAGTTGTAGATTGTTCCAGAAACAGTCTCGATTAGCGTACTGAAACCTTTTAAACAGTCGTTCTCCGCTGTGATGTCGTTTCCTGTGGTAGTCTTTGGTTAGCTTGAGACCGATAGCCACAGTTCCTGTCGGTAGACGTATTTTACTATCTTTCTGTAGAACCATTTTGTCATCTGTCAACAAGAAATTATTTATTAAATTTTACTATAGGTTGGATTGAAAACCTGTAATACAGTATTAAAAATCATTTTCATTTCAGTCTCGATAATAATCTGCAAATCTATTCTGCATTTTATCAAAATAACTATTTGATGAAGCTGCAAATGATGTACTCACCTCTAGGAAGTTTTGTACAAACTAACGCGGCCAGCTTTCTGTACTTGGACTCAAGTGTGGCCGCATGGAATGTGCTGTGAGCCAATCAAATAAGAGAATAAACAGTAGGCAGAAATTCAGCTACATGATTGGATGATTGAAAAGGAGCAAATAAAGTAACTGCTTACAGACCACAATAATACACAATCTACTGCTACATCAGAAATATCAATTATTACACTAATTAGTTATTCGCTAGTGACAGTAATTAAATTATTTTGTTTACTAGTTTTGACTTGATGAGGTGCACTTAGGCTGGGGTCCTCAAAGGTTAAATAATTAATTATTAGCGCCGATGTCAAGTTATGGAAAATCTGTTTTTTAGAAATAATCCTTAAAAGTACAATTTTGTTACTTAAATTACTTCTGAGAAAACATTGTTACATAATAGCTATGGCTGTTGCAATTTATTACACAAAACTAAACATCTATGCATTAATTTTTTCTTTGCATACTTTAAGAATCATTTTCGTTACATCATGATAAATGTTTAAAAATGTATCACGGAAATAACAAAAAAAAAATTTAACTGGGTACATTTAAAATGCTGGTATATCAATAGTCGCAGAAAAAATTTAATTCCTCACTGGCCGATATTTAATTCTGGAGGCATGGGCGTGTCTTTATCAAAATTAGGAGAAAATTCCGAGTGCTAACTTAATAAGATGATATTTGAGTCCGTATAGAGATAATAAAATGATGGACAATGTTAGCTCGTACCTGTCCTTGAAAAGGTTGTGGTAGAGAGAGTACGACAGGTATTGTTTAGTGTACAGAATCGAGTACCGCAGCCTGACCGCACCACTCAATGAACTGCTGATACAAGTCATTCATAAATCAGTTTGTTTAGTCTGCATGTTTAATATTAAGCCAATGTCGCCTCATCTCTATGGACAGATGTAGCCTGATTTTTTAACATTTAGGACTTGATACTTTGTGAGGGCATGGTAACCACCCGTCAATGATGATGTAAAGTTAGGAATGTTTGATAAGGTTCCTTATTTATTTAATCCTACATCGTATGGAAGAATAAGAGCAAACAAAATATGAGATACAAATTATTGTGTTGAAGGAGATAGACTAGAAATATTGTTAAAAGCTTTGAATTGTATTTAAGTTGATTCCCGCCACAAATTTTACCACAGGCCACCACAACCGTCAACATGGTCATCCCAAATAAAACAATACTTTACCTCAAAATGGTGGAAAGCAAATATAGTTTGAATACATTAGACATGTTGTTTACTAAAAACTTGGGAGCTTTCCTGAAATTTGAGCTGAGATGGAATAATGGTGGTCGAAGCTTCATGTATTAGTGGTTAAATTTCTTTAGTTGATAAGTTCTAATAAATATAAAATAAAAAAAGATTATTTAACTGAATAATTATCATTAGCAGAGATTTCTTGTGGTTGATAGTGACCTTATAGAAAATAGGGAAGTGGTAAATATACCACAAAACATGTCTGAGTAAAAATTATTTACCGCAAGGTCGTCTGATGGTGGTTTAATTTTAAATAAAGCTATTCAGGTAATGAAAGTCAAGAATAAAAGGTTAAAAATAAGAGATAAGTCAAGTGGCAGAGCCTGGGGTTGACCACAAAGTACAAAATACATTATCTCTGAGGTGTCATCTTCACAATAAACAACAAATAGACACAGCGGATTGTTACACTAACATTGTTGTATTACACTAACACATTATCTAATAAATAACAAAACCTCTTTTTTAGCATTTCTGAAATAAATTAAAATAAAACAATCGTAAACATGAAAATAAATCACTTAAATAAATAATCTTAGATATCACAGAAAAATTTAAAATTAATAAATGACGTAATAATTCCAAAAATAAAATACTTAAAAATAAATGGAAGTCAGTTGACGATATCGGTGTGTCGATGCATGCATTGTTTGCTGTCATGGCGCTGCCTTAGTACCAGATCGTTGATTTGAGATTTTCGGAGGAATTCGGAGTAGTTACGACGTTGAGCGAAATGAGTTGATACAAGTGGAGGCACGTAATTGACTTCTACTCTATTTCTGGATGCTGAACTTCCGGACTTGACTTTGACCTTTGCGGGTTTAGTCTTGGGAACAGCTAAATCTCTGAGCACCTCGTCAGCTTGTACCTGCGCTGTCGTCAGTTGTAACTCTCGCAGCTTGTTCTTCTCATGTTTGTAAGAATTCTCTACTTCACAGTATCTGTTCAGAAGAAAGCGCAATGTGAGGAATATTCACTGAATCCTGTTAGTTTTATGTACAAGCAGAAAGATGTAAAAACTACAAATAGCACTACATTCAATAATAACATTCAGCAAAGGTGGGTACAGAGGTAGCTTGGTGGTAGAGAGCAGGACTCCAGACTGGAAAGTTTCGGTTCGCTACTTCAGCGCAAGAATTTTTGTGAAAAAAAATTGCAGGGCTTAACAGGCTACAACATACTTCTGCTGGACTCATATTTACCAAAATTGCTGAGTAATCATCTGGCAAAATAATTATAATCGTTAAAAGTCGTGATGTGAGTGAGATAAGCTCTCACAAGAGGGATAATGCAATACTAATCTAATTAAATACAGCCCACACTTTTGAGACGACCGCAAAGTTAATATTGTAACATTTTGTATGAGCATGTAATACCATGTAAACCACTAAATACTGCTAATAAATTTCAATTAGTGTTTCCAAAACAAAGAAGAAACAGATACATTTGCCTTTGATGCGCAATCTCTTACATTGCGCTTTGGGGGTCACCAGATACCCAGTAAATCGGATTATATCTGTATTTGTAAGAAAGCAATGAAATGGAGCACTTAATAATAACAATAGCCAGAGGAAAGCTATCGGTAATTATAGACCATGATCTGTTGAGAGGCAGCAGAGTGTACAGTGAGACAGCTGTCCTCTTTCACCGACTGAACAATTCAACAAAAACTTTCGGTAAATTATCCCGGCATTTCAAGGCTTCTTGCACCCAGCAAAGCCGGTCGGTATACTGCCATAGATTCCTATTCATCAAGACTTGAAGCCTTATTACATTTATATGAGGGTCCCCTCTAATGGAAATCAATGAAGAGATGAAAAATAATAATTTATTATTAAATATAATGTTTTACCTGTTGAAAAATTATCATGTGATGGCAGAAAAGAGGCTGAAATTTCAATATTTTTAATATATTCATAAAAAGTCATAGCAACTTGAGAGGAGAGTCATTAAAAACATTAACTTTTTATCAAAAGAATAAAATAAAATAACCCGAAGCAGTGACAACATTGGATCAGCAGGTTGTAAACTTGAGCGAAACCGAGTCGTGTCGAGGAGTGAGTGGATCTACTGATTTCTGCATCAATTACAAATTACTGAAAAGTGTTTCATGTTGATACTTTTTGCAACTGTGTGTTGATACAAACAAAACTATTAGAATTGAGGTTTTACAACTCCTCAACAGATAATGAATCTGTACTTAAATGTCTTCACATCTCTACCCAGTAGCAAATGAACAATGAAAGCTGAATGAAATGATGGTTAAACGCAGGCCACGTTCTGGTTATTTGTAAAACCAACAGATTTTATATCAAGTAAACAACATCGAAAACGAACCACATACCCAGCTCATGGAATGAGTGCAAAAACATAAAAACTGTAAACACGCAGCAATGTCGTTGATGGTTCCTTTGATGCTCTGGGATAAATATCGAACCAAGTAATCATATGTTATGTAACAAACTTCTGGCATAAATAAACAGGCACATAATGCAGGCTATATTTCTGGTATATTGAAATCAGCAGCTGATCTGAACGAATTATGCCTCATTTAATTCCTCTAGTTAGTAATTAGATATTTAGCTGACTAACGGTTATTGTCAATTTATATAATTAATTGTTCACGAATTATATATAAATAGTTATGCAAAGATAATTGACATTAGATGTTGCTATTATGATACACCTATTATTTTGGCAAACTAAATTAATTAGTGTTGAGCACAGCAACAGTTCGCAGATATACCAAATTTGGTTTTTAAAAGCGAGTTTCACTGCTAACACCTATTCTTTAAACACAAAAATGCTTAACCTGAACGGGTCTTGAACCTGGCACACCAAAATCAACTTGTTAGACAACACACACAGCTAACTAGTTGAGCTAAGTAGACCAAACCCTAAAGTGAAACAGAAGCTGAGATGTAACACTACGTCATATAAAATCACAGCAACTACACCTGAAGATACTAGCTCAAAGCCTTACATAACGTGTCACAACTGACAAGTGTGAGCAAGTAGTTTGTACATATACAGAGTTGAGCAACTTGTTCTCAAGTGTCACAATTCAAGTAGGTAGCTAATTTTGAGCTATACTCCACAATATCTGCTATATTATATCCTATTGTTTTATATCAGATCAAGAGGAATTATCGAGGATTAAAATCTCAAAATTAAAAGAAACAACACAATAAATTGTCAACAAAGAATGTAGAAGGTGAAAGGCCTAAATAATCTGGTATATTATATGTGTACAGTGTCATAGCATAGCAGATGTGACAGCTTGTAGTATGTACAAGTAGCTTTATCTATTCTGTACCTAACCGTTGCTTGAATGGAGATATTTTTGTTTAGCTGAATTCTTCCCCCGGGAGAATGTAGAAAGACTTAGTTTTAGTAAATACTAGTTTGTCTTCTCAGGAATGTCATGTGGCCATGGAGTGTAAGCCTTCATTGAGTAGAGAAAATATTTATCTAACAAAACTAGTGCACAATCCCATATGTTAGGGACCCCTTTCACTTACAGTTATGTAACGTCTACACCTGATGGCAAATAATAATAAAAGCTTTCAGCTGGTTGGGTTTGATAATAAATTTATTTTGTTGAGTAAAAAAACCTCTGATAACATTTCTTATTCCTAATTCATGATTGCAAAACGGTTTTTAATTCTTTTTTTGCAAATTTTGCAAAAGTTAGTGCTCATCCGCATATTATTAAAAAATATTTTGAGAATTCTAATCATGAATCCCATGGCGCATCACTTCCTGTTTTTGGCTCGAAACAAGCGATTTAACATAAACGTAATAAGCGTAGTTTTTTAGAAAGTTCTAGCTATGCATGACATCAATTTCTATAATTATCAAATCCACAGCTCATTATTTCAGGCTAATAAATATTAATATCCCACCGCTGACACAAGACGTGCTGCTCAAAGAGTTTCCCAAAAATCTAAACCCACTGTCAGCAATTTGTTTCATTCAAAATACGATTTGACAGACCAACAAATACACATGTCAGTCTTCCCCTGAGATACACACAAATTAAATAGAGCTGACCTATTTAGAGAGAATATGAACAATAGAAGCGATTGGCAGCTGAACTGTGCAGACCCAAGCTACATTTAAATATAATACCAGAATTGATTAATGTGTATGTTAGAGGCAAATGGCAGGAGTACAAAGTAATACATTACAGGCAGATGCTCCAGGGACAATGATTTACATTAATTTACTCTCTTTCTACTATCGTTAGACGTTATCGCCCATCATATCTTGAGTGGATACTCAATTAGCTATTAGAGGGAGAGGGACAACTCCTAATCTCTACTTGAACAGGCCTGGTGTCTACCAAGCCAATGGTTGAAGAGCTATCAGGTGGCTTCTGGCTTATTTGACATGTGGAGATAAGTCAAAACTGTTGAAAAAATTCTTCAATATTTTTTGACTTGCATACCAACGATGACATACTGTGGGGGCTGTTGGGGAGCAGCTGAACCAGCGCTAGTCTCAAATCAAATAGATAGCAATATTACATAACATCCACACAACATTATCTTTACTGGCAGCTACTGTGACAAACCGAAGCTCAGGGGGAGATAAGCAATCTTTAGTGACCACAAAAATGGTAGAGAATCAGCGATTGGAATGAGCAGGCAGCAGATGGTAACAGAGATGTGAGATGGAGATAAGTAAATGATGTATGCTTGTGTGCCAGGCAATCAGATGATATTTTCTGTTGATTTACAGCTACAAACAACACCTGTCCTTGAAATAAACAATAACAATTGCCAATAAATCAGTTTGGTCAATTATTTAAACTAAAGTTAAATTATTCGCCTCAAAATGCTGACATCAAAGATGTTTTTAAGAAAAAAATTATATTTTTACATCCCTAGAAGTCCCTACTTCCTCGTTAATATTCTACCGAAAACAGCTTTACATTATAATTATTTTGATTGAGTTGTCTGTTTTTGAGGAGACAACTCCATAAGCTCAGTCATTTGGTCCTGGAAACGCTAGCGACTCCTGGTGTATGTACACTTACGAGAGCAAACCCCATTACATACAAACATTGTACAATTACACGACACCAAAAAGTCATACATTGCATTAACCCAAAATATTAGCTAGCCGGCCTATATACTTCTATTAGCTAGCTGCCCTATACACTGTGTTCTTCTATCAACTACAACAAGCTAAAAAAACTGCAGAGTGCCAAGTCTTTTGTTGTAAATAATTATTCTGTTAGCGATCAGGTAATTACTTATAACTTCAACCAACAAAAACTTAACTTTACCAAAAAATTAAAAGACCTGTTATTTTACCTCGATTTGATAAGAAGTAACATTAAAATATTGCCATACTGAACAGCAAACAAAAATTTATCTTTCAAATTTAAACGAAAATATCAAGTTAGTAATAATTTACCCTATAAACTTATTTGGCTAAATAAAATCAACCAGTAGTCAAATATCCCTTTCAAGGACAGCTTTGGTGTCCATTCATAACACATAACTAAGTCTATGATTGTTGCCAGCCTCAACCACCACAAAGAAAGCCATGCAACGTTGACATTCTACTAGGAATTATCTCCCCTTACCTTTGTGCTAACAGCTTCTTGTTTTTCATTTCCTCGGCACTTTCTATTCTTGAAGCCCACGGAACTCTCCTGGCCATCTGAGGGAAAGACAAGGTCACGGTTTACTTTCCATCAACTGATTGTGGATTGTACACTAACTTTGGTGTGAACTCAATTGAAATTTTGATAATATTTTGTACCCGAGATATTACAAAACTGTTTGTTATCACTTTTGTATCGAAAAAAAAACACTGTTTCATCCAATAGAAGTAATTTTAAAATCTAAAATTTTCTCCAAAAATGCATCCATTGACAAGTTCAACAAAAATAATGATTATAATTATTATTTATTAATTGGAACACTTGATAATAATCCAGTGACGACGATGGGATGTATACAAAAGCAACATTTTCTCTTCTGAGATAAGAAATGACAAGGAATGCCAAGTGCTTGTTAGCAGGATCAACGGTGGTCCAAGCAGCGGATTATATTTTGTGGAATGAAAAGAGCTGAGGCTTGTCTGTATTCTCAAGTGTTCTAGAAAGATCTAGACTATAGTGACGCAGTACTTATAACCATGTCACTACATACGCAGGAGGACTAATACTCTACTTGGTTACATCACAAACATTTCTGAAGACTTTTCAGTTCACAAAACATTCTAATGAAAATCTAGAATTGAAAGCGGGAAAATTTTTTGTACATATAGATATAAAAAATAATCGCTTCCATCGCTCTAATGCATGACCAGCGGCGCTTTATTCAATAAAAAAAATTCTTGGCATTTGTCAACCACTAACAAGAAAGTAACGTTGGAAAAATTTGATAAATTTTAGCGGTTCAAATTTCAAATTTTTTACGCAAGCCAAAATAATTATGAATAGGTTTTCACTATTGAAGGGAAAACAACTTGCGAAAAATAGTCTGCCCATCGGATAGGCTAGCCATATGATCTGAACCATCACACTTATTCAGCATTCTGTTTGTTGGGCTGTGATTGCTGAAACAAATTATCGCTATTCTCACTTTTTCAAGGTTGCAATGGTGATAATGTCTATCGTCTCATTTGCAGCTAGCACATTTTTAACATTATGAAAATCTCTGAAGCTTTACTCTGAGAATCTGAATTAGTTCCCATGGCTAGTTTTACAACGACGATAAAAATTGAGCAGGAAATATCAAAAACGTATTTAAAATAAACCATTCTGTATACTCACATTGTCTCCAGGTAGCAGCACAGGTAGTATCGATGGCAATTGAATAGCCTCTGTTCCACTCTCTTTACTCTGCATCACATGCAAAGACATCATAACACTTTGGCTATCAGCTATATCACAAACTACGATATAAAAGAGGTCAAGTTACTACCTTGCGAGCTGCTCCGAGTGCTGAGATATCGAGTTTGTGCAGAAGAGTTTCTGGTTTGGACTCAGAGAGCATGACGAATAACTTCAAGATGGCTGCCAGCAGTCGTCTGCACATAAACATAATACAGTAGGAATCTGGTAGAAGGTTACATCATCAAATATATCGCTTGACGATGTTTTGGTGAAAATTTAGTCTTTTCAGCGAGAAATATGAAGCGAATTGCTACTCCAATAAACAAATATAAAAAATTTCAAGGAGACAAAACTAGCGAATTTATTTCCATAATGTATTGAAACATTCTAAAATGAAAGTTTGGCTTCACAAAAAATGTTTGATAAAAATTGAAGCCTGAAATGATGAACTCAATCAAAATAATTTTTTTTTCCAAATTAAAACATCGAATTGAACGCTTGATCACAGATGGAAGTTGACAGCTGTTAAGGAAGAGATCAAAGCTGTAGAGATATAATACATATATATAACATATTGACTCAAACCAAACGTGTAGTATGAGCAGTGATTGAGAGAGCAAACGAAACACTTGCGTGTAACAAACATTCAATGAAGTAAGCTAATATAACAGGTTGCACTCTCTCTTACAATACAGAGTCTCACTACAGATATAAGAATACTGAGAGAGGTGTGGAGAGATTACTGCAGCTGTCTGATACATAAATTAGCTTATGTCTAGTGTGAAGTCATGAGAAACATTTATTTACAGTCACGTTGAGTAGAGGGGTGAAAGGAGTTAGAACAATGGACTGTATTGTGAAGTGGGCTCATAATAATTAATTATTATAAATTTTGGCACCTTGGAGATCACATATTACAGCTATCCATGTAGACATAACCAGGTAAACTAACTACTGCAAGCTCGACACGCAATCTGGGAAAATATACATCGGCTTAGCTAGAATAGAATATACAGTTATTTAATGAGGAGTTGTCTACTTTTCCCAATATATTCAGCTGTGGGTTTAGATATTATGATAAGGAGATAAAACCATCAGCAAAAGTCTGTCAAAAAAATCAAAATGCTTTGACTACAGAAATATGAGTGAAAATAGAGGATATAGTTGACTATTTAAAAAAAAATAATATTCCAGACTTACAAAGGTTAATAACGAGTAAGTTTAAGCTATCTATACCAAAGCAAACAGGAATAGAAGACCGACCAGCTTCACAGCATTTTCTAATATCTACTCACAAAAAACAACCATTTGTGAATTAAAAAATAACTTTGATTTCAATTTCATGATTGCGTACCAAACTTTATGCGAAGTAGAAGAAATTGCCCGGAGAGAGAGAGAAGAGACTCACTGGTTGTGTCGCGTGGAGTTGAAGTGTAGTACAGTACCAATCTGATGGTAACCAATACATCTGAGTAGAGTACGGCAGCATCTATCAGACCAAAGGGCTTGTATGCTGTCATCATTTATGTCTAGTTGTATATCAGTAGAGTGTCTGGTCAACGCTAACTAAATAATTAGAAAAATCATTATTTACAGCAAATCATTCGAATCAAGTTAATAACGTAAAAATATGATTTAATATACAAAAAAATTGATATTAATACTTAAATATTGGCAATGAACTCCTCTAAAAAATATCCAAAAAATGTTCATGCACGCTTTAATATAAAGTTTTTTTTTATATTGTTATGCATGATTGCGTAGTTCATATTAATTTTTATGAAATATTACCACATCAATAAAGTTAGAGACAGTCGACTGTTGGACTGGAAGAGTGTCGTGTAAAGCTTTGTAGATGTCCTTCACCTTTGTATCTGTAATTACAGCAAAACTAATTTATAGTATTACAAAACTGACACGAGAAATAATATAATGATTACATAGAATGTTGCTAGATGGCAATCAAATAAATGACATGAAGTATAACTAGTACTTGTAAGTAGTAGAGATGTAGCTAGTAGCTACTAACTAGTAATAATATACAAACAATAATTAACTCAACCAGCTATTTGCTCATCTGACACTAATCAATTACCTCTTAGAGTTTGACTTCTGGGTCAAGATGGCAACATTAAAAATATTTGATCATTTGAAAAATTTGATAAACTGAGAACGATTAAAACCGGTCAACGCAAAATGAAACAAATTAAAGATAAAACTAATATGTAAAACAATACGTAAAACATCACCTAATTCGAAACGAGTTTTGACTTGAATGAAACAGCGATGATTAAAAAAAGATCAATTAAAAATGCTTCGGTAGCTACTTTTCTGAATTCTTTTTATATATTAAACGTCTTCAGTTTTTTTAAAAAGTGTTCTTGTTGTTGCTTTGCCGAATAAAAACAAAATAAGCAAAATCGCAAGGAATCTAAAAGTCAGAAACCACTTACAAAATAATTTATCAAAAGATAGTATAAAGTTTGATCCTCTTTGAACGCATGCACCAAAAATGATTGGAAATATTACAAGCTATCAATCTATAACTAGGAATACAAACCTAAAAGAGTTTGAAGGGTAACAGAGACTCTCCTTAACAGACCATCAGGATCCCAGCTAGGAAAGACAACGGCAGGTTCACACTGCTGCTCGGTCGATCCTCTCGGCAGGAAATTAAACCTGAGTAGTTTGAGTAAATGCACCGCAGGTGGGTAGGTCATCAAAGTAGCAGGTAAAACTACCAGATTTGGTACCTGTAGCAGCGATTTCTCTACTATAGTGTTGCCATCATTCACCTGTGAAAAAATAGCACAGCTTAGAGTAAGTTTGATGAGATGACAACTCCTAATTAAATTTTAGCAAACCATAGCAAAAGCTCTGAAAACAATAATTATTATTTATTAATCATTAGTGTAGCCCAATTTGAAATATCTGATATATGCTTCATGCAAAGTGAACGATAAGCAAATAAGTTCCTGTAACATTCCAAAGCTGAGAAATGTAAACCAAGACAAGAGCAGAAAACTGCCAAGGAAACAAAACAAAGATAGACCTACCAGTTGCAGAAGACTGTTAACTACGTCTGGGATGGAATCACCCAAAGAGCAGATTTCAGCAATGTATGTCTGCACTTTGTGTAGCTGTTCTGTCACCGTGCCAACTAAAAAACAAATCTTCGTCAGCTTCTACTCCATCAGATACGATGAAAACAATTTTTGATCCAAGTATTATTCAAAACGTCATGTCCACAAGGAGAAAAATCATGGCATTTAAAAGAATTGGCATAAATTATTTTTAGTAGTAATAATTTGCTTAATGGTCATCACGAAATAATATGCAAATAGCTAGCTATAGGTAAATTTTTCTCTTACAAAACCAATCAACAACAGCGATATGGTAGATGTAACGATCACAACAAATGTACTAAATACTAAAACAATTTTGGGCCAGCGAGAATAGATGACAGGTCATACAATATATAACACACAGACTTATAGTGAGGTATAATACAACATGGAAGACTTACAATTAATTACCCAGATGTCTATGGCAGACAAATGTAATATTATTAAACAATAAGCCGGAATAGTGACAGGCAAGTCATAGTACGGAGTTGTCTCACCTTTGAAAATGAACAAACAACTCCAACAATGTAAAGTAAATTGGTGCAGATTCCTTTTTAACTGATAAACATACAATCTTGCAAACACACGACTTGAGGGTCTCCGATAATCTGGCGCAGCAATTAAATGGCATTTAATCATGACTATAACAGGAAAACTTGCCAAAAGCCGCGGAAAAATTTAAACCTTGTCTAAAAGTTGTCACATCAAAATAATGTAATTTATTATAAAACCAAATTGTTAGCAAGTGCAGGTACTTAATATTGCATATTTATCTACGGCTGTACACTCACCTTGCTCAGAGGCAGCAAGGTTCAATGGTGGCACACTAAAGCTGCCTATCACTGCTGACTCTACCTCATCTATATTCTGGTCTAACATCGCTGCCTTCACCTCCCTTATACTTATGTTTACATTGTTACCATAGAGACGGGCTGGGAAGAGAGGCAACTCCCTACAACAATGGCAAGCATGACATTATGGAGATAATGATATACTAGGTGTAATTGTTATTAACCTTTTAGGTGAAAGGGTGAAAAGGAAACTGACAGCAGTGATGAGACTTTAGCCGAAGCCTGGCTCAGAGCGGAGCAGACGTCACTGTTCTGTTGGAAAGCTGTGTAAAATAGCTTGTAGAAATTGATCATACATTCACTAGTTTGAGGGTGGGGTAGAGTGAGCACCGACTCAGCGCCTATAACAAAATAAAAATCTAATTTGCTAGAATAAACCAGAGGCCCTCTTCTATCAACTAATCTTTAAAAGAAACAAAATCTTATTTGACAACACGAAAATATATTTTTTCAACTCACATTCCAAAAAAATGAATTAAAAACTGACATACATAAAAAATATCTTTTAAAATAAAAAACGTAAGTCATGAATGAGTACACAAAATTGAGTTTTCTGGACTTGGTACTAGAGAGGAGACGACTACCTCATAAAGTGACGAAATCATCATAGCATTAGAGAGAGGAGACAACTACCAACATATACATACCAGCAATTATAAAGGCATTTGGCAGCGACTGCAGGTGCTGCTGGTTCTCGGTCATGTTATTCAGAGTCCATCCACCACTTATAACTACCAGTTTGGCCTTCATGCGAACGCTTGCGATGTCATCAATTGTGACCAGATAATACTGCTCCTCTATAGGCTCACCAGTGCTAAGTCTGCTATCGTCACAGGACATCAGTAAGAAGCCTTCGCTGAGGCTGACGTGTGACACTGCAATACCATAGTTAGATATTACGTAATGGGAGTGTTAATTCAAACCCTGTGACTCTTGGCACGTATGATAACACAACGTACCAATATGCAATACAGTGGCCTTGGCTGCCAGTTCTAGAAACTTCTGTTTGGTTGCTTGTTTGTCAAAGACGTAATCGCAGCCAAGAACCTGGCTAACAGTCTGCAGCTCCTCCATCATTAGCTTTAGGGCTAGTGACTCCGGTGTGGTTAGCTGGGAGATACCAAGCACCATCCTAAATACAACAAAGTCTAAGATGGTGTATCATTCGACTAAAGGCTACACAGGCTGATGCTTGCCATCGGAAGGGCTTACGATGGGTGTGGCTGAGACAGCTGCGTATCGTAGGGTTTGATGGTGAGCTGAACCAACAAGTTGGTCTATGCCCAAGACCAAAGGCACAACATCGGCGTCCTCTGATTGGTTAAAACCAAATACATTTACAAGCTCATCAGATTTAACAATTTATAGCACAATTCTGCTTGAAATTTTGAATCAACATGATTACACATACATAATCGTTGTTATCAACTTCAAAACTCCGAAAGAATGCTGATGTTACGGAACAACTTGTACGTAAATCCTTTTGCATGAAAATAATTTTGACGTAATGCATTTGCTGCCAAAAACCATTCAGTCCAGTAAATTTATTTTACATGGTTCATAAAATAGTGATCGTTGGTAATAACATTTACCAACAATAATTATTAATAATAATAATTACAACAATAAATGATCATTTATAACAAAATTCCTACGATTTATTAATAAGGAAATCGAAAATAATAAATAAAAATCATGGTTTGCTTTATTGTGAAACAAATGAACTTGCATTGCAATAGATGTGGTTTCTTTTTCAATTATTATCCATTATCAGTACATATAAAAGACAAAAAGTTGTTGCCGGAAATGAAGAAGGCATAAAGCAGTGCTTTGCGCCGTGAGAATGGCTAGTTCAATAACAACTCATTGATATGCTCCAGTACATTGGCAAGCTACATCTGCATGTGTAGTCTGGCGCATGGTAACGATCCGTCATGTACCTACATCGGGACCAGAACTATGTTGCAGTGTAGCCAATCATGGTACACACTTCTAAATGAAGGAGAAATGATTAACCTTTCTATTATTTGCATCAAAATTAGTGAGAAAAAAATGTTGTAGTGACAAATAAAACTCAGTGAGTGGAATAGTAATCTTAGAAAAATGGAAAAGCAAAATTTGAAATTAAAAAAAAAGTAGGTTCTACCGAGATTTGAACTCGGATCGCTGGATTCAAAGTCCAGAGTGCTAACCATTACACCATAGAACCACGCTTGCTACCGGTGGGCACTCGACTGTTGAGACTTAAAATATAACTCTATTAATCACTCTAAGCTGGTGAACACAGTTACCAGCAGTACATAATTTGGAAGTCGGCATGACAACACTGATGATGACCACCATAACTAGGCGAAGTGTGAAACATATAATGAATTCTACAAGTAAAATTGTTGAAAGGCTCTTTGCTTTTTGTTATATCAACTCAAACGATCAGCTTGAAAGACGGAACTCTTTGTCCTACTGAAAGAAAACCACTATTGCTATGAAGCCTTACTTGAAAGTAAAAAAGAAACTATAATTGGCAAGATGAAACAGCAACTTACATCTTGCTCACCTTCACAAAGCAACAAAATCTGTAATTAAACGATCGATACTTGGATGAGAAAAATGCCAGATTCTATTACTTTTCTTCAGTAGTATTTTAATTGACAACGCATTTACTCACTACTCAAATGAACTCATTAGGCTAGAATAGCTATAACCAGAGTGGTATAATGTGTAGAGTGTGGACAATGTCGTAAGTTCCGATTGTAGTGGTGGCGGAAATGCCACACCCACCATAAAAGCCCCTTGTTGGAGGTAGACTTTGTCACCCTTGAATAGCAACATTATACAAAGTTTTTCCTTTTTTGCTTATTTGGATTCTTTAAAGATTTATGTTCCCAAAACACTGATTGGTTTGACAACTCTTTGTTCGAGCAAGAGTCTATAGAAAGTCAAATAGGGCTCTGAATTACGCGGTTGTCAACAGCATTTCGATGGCGTTTATCTACAAAATGGCAATTTTTATTAAAAATTCTTTCACTCTTACTAGTCTAGCTAGAGGATACAGAAAATGGAAAATAAAAATATTAGTTAGGTATCATAAGTTTAATCACAGATATGAAGCAATTATAAATAATAATCGATATTGATTATCATTAGTTGTTATTGGCGATTGTCGAGGAGTAATGTAATAAAAGTTCAGTGCTCTGGGTCGAGTAAACTGGTCAAGTCAAGTCAATTAATTGTGTATGTCGTAAACGGTAAATATCTGAGACAGCATGTTGTTTTTATTAATCATATATATAAATATTACTATTATACGATTGAGACCATAGATAATAATAAACAATACTTAATAATAAATAATTATTATTCGTGGGTAACAATTAAACAATAAAAATGATAAATGCTGTTATCAATATTGGGTAATAGTTGAATAAAGCTGTTAATCAAAGTTTATAACAAACATTGTTACATAAAGGACATGATTAAAACCGTAATCCAGTTGTAATAAATAAATCATTTTTACCTCAAATTTAAGAAACCATGAGCTCCTGCGAAAACTCAAACTACGAGAAATGTGAAACCAGGAATATTTTTTGTTTTGTTGGTGATTAACATAAAAATTAATCTAAAAACTTTTCAGTTTAATGTTAACATATCGCCGCCAGCAGACTTTTTGCCGCCACTTGAAGTGAGCCTTATCACAAATGCACTGGACACGGATGGCCAAACTCTTTCTATTACACTTAGGTTATATCCAACTCTCTTAATACATAACACATGGTACCCATGCTAAAAAGTCCAACACGCCCCCACACAAAAAAGAGGAGATAACTCCATATAAATTGATTTTTTAACGATTTAGTTATAATAATATTGAGTATTTTTAATATCAGGCAGTTATCCAAGCAGTTGCAGCAGTATTATAGTATAATTTTTATTTAGCTACACATAATATAATGATATGTATTGTTATAGAAAACTTGACATCTGTGTGACATGACAATTTCACCACATTAAATAAAATTAACAACAATAGTTATAATAATAATAATAATCATATGCAACAATATAATTTTAAATAAACTTAATATTCTGACAATATGAATCGTTTTGTTTAATAGTAAAAAAAACAGTAATAATGTAAATTAATTGATAATAATTATACATATATGGAGTTACTTTCTCTATTTCATCCACAACCTAAATGAACTGCTGTGAAACAAAGATCACCACCATACACACTAGCTGTACTTACTGTGAAGTCAGGCGTGGATTGCCAATGACCACAAAATTCTCTTGATTGCTTACTTGTACAAACTCTGGCACAGCAGTTGTGGAGGTCAATGCATCAGTACCTACATAAATGATGCACTACAATAGAGGTCAATGCCACTGTAACTATAAAGTAACGTCCAACAGAGGGTGGTTACGTACAGCCCTCGTACGAATGATTCAAACCAACCTGTGGAGCTACTAGTAATAAGTGTAGATAGATTGTCAGTCCTGAACAGTTTACAAATGGATGAAGCCTTGCCACACACCCCCACAGGTCTATGGTAACATGGCTGTGGTATAGCACTGGCAGATCTCTGCAAGCATAGGCGTAGATAGTAAATAGAACTCACTATAATGTAACACCTTGTTTTGCACAGATGCTAGTAACAACTAACCTGATGAGTCTCAGCAGGTTTATTGTTGTGGCGTAAGGCAGCTGATTTAGGCAAGGAATACAACCGGGGAGTTGTCTTCCCTTCCTGCGCAAAGTTCTTATGTAGAATATCATTGGTTACAGAAAGTTGTACCAGCCTTCCTGTCTCACAGTTTTCAACATTCTGTAATCGTTTGGTGTTATCTGCAGAAAATATCAATGAAATGTTGTGTGTGAAAGTTTAAAAATTGGAATCTGAATATCAAACAAGCTGAATGAGTAATAACAACTGACAATGTCAGTGCCAATATAAACATGTCAACATTTTAGAATGAAAGGACAATCGATAAGTTTTAATGTTACTAACTCAATGACAATGCATTGACTGGTCACGCTGAGTTCATCAAACTGAATAGTTAAAAATGTCTAAAAATGCTAAAAAGGGATGTTCTTATAAAAAAATTGCTTCTAAAAATAAGTAACGCTGCCGAAAATAATTTGTCTAAGGAATGAATCACACCATTTTAAAACCAACAAATCGTTTTAATGCAACAGAATGGATTACCCGTTAGACACAAATGGGGGTATCGCCAATAATAGTACATGCGCCATGAATCGCGGGATGTTTAGGTAAATGATTTTTTTGACTGAAAAAATAAATAGGCGGGGAACTTTTGTAAGTTTTCAAGTAGGACGCCCCAAACAAAAACTTCCGAAATAAGTGCGAGGGATATCAACTTCGAATCCATTGAACACGTTTATTTCTAAGATGACAGAGAGTGTAGTTTATATGAACTATCGTCTTTGGCATTGATGTCATAGTCATAAATAATTTTAAACATCCATGGCCACGATATATAGGGAAATGTGCGTTTCCGTTTTTTAATAATACAAAAATTATTGCCATTTTTGTATTGGTCAAAGCTGCTAATTTAATGGCTTTTGCAAGTGTTTTTTTTATTATTCCAGCTTTGAAACTCATGTGTTTTGTTTCTTATAAATACATTTAAAACAAATAAATAAGGATATAAGAACAAATTAAATAGCAAATCTGAAAAGTATCCTTCTATATAATTCAGTCTGGTGAAAGACTGTTTCCGGTAATTGAACCTATTGAGAAAGACGGCTGCTATCCTCATTCATTAAAAATATTGGACAAGTAAAACTATCGCAGACGAATCTAAGAAACTTTTAGGTAAGAACACATTCTATGTCTGGTAAGTTTCTCCTTTCAAACTTATTATCATATACATATTATGTGTATCTATATATTATTATAATACATATTATGTGTACCTATACATAACTATATATATATTATGTGTATCTATCTATGTATCATTATATAGTTATCACTATTGTATGTAAACTGAGGTACGTACTTATCATTATACGTACACACTTCAAATGAAATACTTCTGGGGAGGTTGATTACACGAGGACGCTGTTGTCAACTTACCATTTACCTGCAGGTACAGATGGCAAGACTATGATGAGACCAAAATATTAAATGGAGCAGCAGATTTAATCATCGTACAAACTAGAGACGAGCTCAACTTGAATTGATAAACACAAATACTAAACCTTTTACTGTAACTATGCGAAAAAACCCAAACACTTCAGGGCATGTTAAAATTAATACTTCAATCCAATTCTAGTCAAACTGATTTTAAAATTGTTTTGTCAGTCAATCATTCATCTCCAGATGGGAAGACAGGAACTCATAAGGGAACAAATGTATGTAATACCAAACAACTGAATATATGATATTATAGAAATATAACTAGTGAAAGATGTTTACATGTTTCTTAAAAAAAAAAGCAGCAAGGTAAATTTTAGCTTCTGACAGTCGATCAATGACTCATTCGCATGTTTCTACATTTTACAATATCTGTATATTTGATATTTAAATCAAATACTACGCCTGGAGTAAAATGTAAAGTATATATCCGCCATTCGACATTAATAATAAGTAATTTATAGGAAACTAATGCAAAAATTTTATTGTTAACTCGATAATTTATTATATCCGAAATATTTATAAATTGTTGATTAAATTATTTTCTAATTTGCGTTTGTTACTTTTGCTAATGATTAATTCTGTAGCCAGCAACTTGTTCAAAGAATCGTGAATGCAGCCGGCACGTCACTTTTGAGTGCAAGACACACAGGAAGTTGCTTACGGCAGGTAACTTCAAGGTGGGTACCTACATTATTAAAAAATAACACAGTGAGCCCTGGATATATTGGAAAATGCTCTTTGCTAGGAGACAGCTTGATAGACTACAATATGTTATTGTGATGTTGTCAAGAGACCAGCGTCTGTTTTGACCTTGCTGCCAGAAGAACCAACAAATGCTGCCATTATGTACCCTAGTGGTATAAGCCAAGTCAATATTGATGCATATCGGCATACAACTAAAGCTTTGCTCTTTTCCCATAGAACACAAAAGAACCTCTAGCCGGCTAGCTCCATTATTTTTTGTAAAGCTATTGACTACCCTGGCTGGTTTTATACTAAATTTTAGACGAAATAAAAACAAAACTCCATTTCTCTCAGTTCTGTTATTATAGTGATGTAACCTGATCGTATCAGAGTGATATTGGAAACTAAGCCTGTGGGGTAACTACATCCACAAAACAGAAATGCTATGTATTTGAGTGTCATGTCATTTAATAGTTGTTTTCTACTGCTGTCGGGATTTTTCAACTGCTGCTCGTCTATTGCTGCCATTATCAACTGCTGCCAGAGAGATTACAACTGATGAATATCAACTCTGTGTACAGTTCTATAAATGCATTCTACAGACAATGAGAGATATCTCATCTGAGATGAGTTCAAACCTTGTGTGTTACTCATTGACAAGAACTGAAGGGAAATGGCTGTACAATCACACTTTATCAGAAGCGTGTTCATAGAAAAACATGACAAGATCCTAGGGCTATGCAGCGTTGAATAAAGTACAGAGCATTTTCTTCGTTCTGTAATTTTTGACAGAAGCAAGACTAAAAGGGTGGTTGGGTAGACGAGAAGGATAGAAAGGCGAAAGCTACAAACGATGACAGTATTTTCACGAATTCTAAAACCGACTGCTTTCTTCTCGATTTAAATTGAGTTTCATTTTAACATAAAACTGTTTGACAACAGCAAAAGGATGTACATGGTGATATTTAAATGGCAATATTTACAAAAGCTCCGAGTACAAAAAACAACTACAGATGTATCAGTTCTAAGTAATTAAACAGTAACAAACTGATAACCCATTTGCTTTATTGCGATTTCCAAGCTATTTATTTACGTTATAATAAACTCTATTTTTCATTCTATAAACCAATAAATCATACTGAGCTATCTGCGATCCAACTTGTTTTTAAAACCCGCTGTTTGATATCTGTCGGTCAAAAAATGTAAAAGCTGCTATTTACAAATATAAACTGGAACTGCAAGCAAAGCAAAACAAACCAGTCATTGCAAATGAGCAACGCAAAAAACATAAACAATTGTTGTCGTGCAACTATTGTTTGCTGTTTTGTACAGCAGTCAATACTAGTATTTTGTGGCAGCATTCCTTCTATCACTTAAGAAAAGGCAGCAACAAATATTCTACTGCACATCCACCAGTTGAACTCCACCACTACTGACTTGCTGACTTCAACAGTTTTTTTTATTCCCACAAGTTGTTTAATGCTGGTTATTGCTGTTAGCGGACAAGAAAATGGAAAGTGAATATATAGATGTCTATGTTTGCACTGCTGAGTAATACGGTAAAAGCTATACTATAATACACAGCTCTATCACATCAGTATAAGTAACTCTATAAGATACCATTAAGAAATAAATAGCTACAGCGTACTGGGCTGTTTTATTGATATGACTTGGTTTTAACAAGTTCACTTGACTGTTACTTGAATTATACTAAGAATACAAAATGACCCTGCTCATTCAGCATTAGTAAATATTTTCCATTTGTATATTCTCACTGAAATAGAGACTTTATAAAATAATTTATAAAGTTCTCAATACCAATAAAATGTTTGTACATCACTCTGAGAGGGCAAACAACTATTCAATAATTCGTAATTGGCAGAATAATTAAACATTCATAATCATTCCTATTATCTCAGTTCTGTTTAATGCTGAGATAAAGGGTAGAAATATTTGTTATTGAACTCAGGTTTGGATGGGTTGATAAAAAGAATAAATAAAGCATGGACAAAAGATGAATACAATGAGTACAGATCCCCATCAGAAGGTAACAAAGTTCAATATCCATATGATACAATCAATACGCATACCCAATCGATATTTTTACATGGAGTAGACTATATTATGTCGCATGTGTGCTGCCTCTCTAAACATATCCAAGTGATTAACAGGAAGTTTGTCCTTCTGTTTCAGTGAACCATCTTGAAATCGGCTCACTGAATGTGAACGGTGTAAAAGTCAGTGAGTCACAAAGTCAGAAAAAGTTTGATAAGTCAAAGAAAAATCTGAAAAAATTGATTAGCTGTTACGACATACTTGCTATATCTGAGACAAAACTACACGGCAATAAAAAAGAAGACAAAGATATCAGTGATTTGGTACCGGAGAAGTATAGCTTTGTGCGAGTAGACAGAAGATACGAGAAGAAAACAGAAGAAAACCAAGAAACAAAAGAAAACAAAGAGCGTGGAGGAGGAATTCTCATATACATACGTGATACTGTAGATTACAAAGTAAGATCTGTGTGTGAATATTCAGAGAACAATGTACAGTTTGTACATATAGAAATAACCAGTCCTACATCGCTACATCTGGTGGCTATTTATAGCCCACATCTAGATCACTATGCACACGTAATTAGTATCATGTCCCACTACCTCGCTGATGCCAAGTTTTATCTTCGAGATATCATGTTTAT
Organism: Cryptosula pallasiana; assembly: GCA_945261195.1. Lineage (NCBI taxonomy): Eukaryota > Metazoa > Bryozoa > Gymnolaemata > Cheilostomatida > Cryptosulidae > Cryptosula > Cryptosula pallasiana. Next base: position 43,524,371 of record OX183130.1, read on the forward strand.
TGGTGATCTGAACATTGACTTGTTAGGTGCTGGTCTCGAACAAAAGCTAGGCCAAATGTTTTTCAAGGGTATACAGAACCCTGTGTATAAAATGAGACAGTTGATAAAAGAGGTGACACGTCTAGCATCAGGTACATGCATAGATCACATCCACACAAACCTATCTGATAGTAGGATACTGAGAGCTGGGGTGTTTGAGCCCTTTAACTTTGGTGTATACACTGATCATAGAGGTATTCACTGCACTGTGGGATGTTTTTTGAGAGATGACAGTAGTGGGGGTAGTAGCAGCAGCAGCAGTAGTAGTAGTGGTAGTAGCAGTAGTAGTAGGCCGAACTTCACTCTCATGCCAGGTAGCATTCACGCAAACAACTCCATTGAAAATATCCAGAAGCGATTCAAGAAAATTGAAGGGCAAATCAGAAACGACAAGTGTTGTGTTTTGGCTGTGTCTTACCAGTGTTGTCAAGTCAATAGAGAGATGAGAAACAAACTTGATAAAAGTGAGGACATGAGTTCTGTTTGGTCAAAACGCCACAAAACTTTAGTTATATTTGGAGTTTTCCAACAGAAAACTGAAACAAACAGAGTATGCGATGCTATAAAAAGCCTAAATAAAACAATAGAAAAAAGAGCAAATATCAAAAGATGGCCGCAATGCACAATATTCACGAGGGACCCCACATTCGAGGTGTTTCAGGATCTTCAATGCAAAATGTGGTTTAATGATTGGGATGTTGTATGGCAGCCCAGACATCTAGTCTTTGGTGGGGTGGAGTTGGAGCCAACCCTCACTCGTAATATTTACAACGGTCAAATAACAGATCCAGTTATTCTGCAACAATCCCTGTATAGGTTCTATCTGTGCGGTGAATGCCGCTGTGGTCGGAGCGATAAAAAGCTGTTTAAAACGAAGAAACAAAGTGATGACCATCCAAAACACAGAAATAACAGATAAATAGCAAATTAACACTTCATCATTGAAATCTACCAGCCACAAACTATTACCATATGCTCTACTAATACACTTTGAACTAAAGGTAAATGGACTACTACCCAACCTGGAGTTGCTGGGGAAATTAAAATGTAGCAAAATGAGAATACCACTCACTATAAACTAGCCTACATTAGATACAAATGTACTGACTCAGGTGAATACTTTATTCACCGCTGCGCTGACGATCTTGTTTGTATCTATCTACTTGTTTTTATCTATTTCTATTTAATTGTCAGGCTTTATGATATACTTTGACTTTCACCAGAGTGTTTTGTTTTATTGTCATCAAAACCCTTGCAGTGAAATAGCGTTGATATTAGATGATATTTTATTTGGGACATACAAAACCATATTTTGAGATCTTTTTTACGTATTTTATTACTATTTCGCATTGTGTGCTACATTGTTCAAACACAAAATGGGCTCAATTATATTTTACTTACTGCCTACTTTGTGTTAAGACAATAATTTTTGAGTTCAATTATTGTAATTTGGATCAATAACACATTGATTTACCCAATTCAAAAATATACTCACACTGTCAATTCGTGAATTCTGACTGTTTTTATTTTAGTTTTTGCAAATAAACGGATAGAACTCTTACCATTACCCACCAATTACTGGATCTTTGCCATCACTCAATTTTCACAAAGTGTTGAACTAATGTGAAAAACTTTATTTATAGTTGAAAGAGAAAGAGTTAATTGGGAAAAAAACGCTATTTAAAATTCAAATAATGATGTAAATTGACAAACTCAACCAAATGCTATGTATATTGCCCCAAGCAAGTGCGAGCAACCACACATGAACTCTTCACCTGTATAGGTATTAAAATGCAACTAGCATCCCTAATACTACTAGCACTAGGAGAGTTGGCTAGAGATTTCCTCACAAGTCTGCTGTACAAATGACATCATTGGGTCAAGCTTCACCCACTTTCATTAATTTGAGCCAAAAGTAGTTTCCTGAAAATGGCGCATTTCACGGGGCCAGGAAAGGATGCACAATCAGTAATAAGATCCTCTCATTGTAGTTTATATAAAGTTGAGCATTATTTTCATAACAATATTTACAGAATCGTTATAATACTTTCAAGTTCATAAAAAGTTATATATAATTATACATTTCATTAATTAACCGAACTATCATGGTTCAATTAGCAAAAAATATGTTATTTTGCATAAAAACAATTTATGCAGAAAACAAAAAAGTTTTGAATAATGTGATTCATTCACAGCACTAAGGGCTGCAAATCGATAGAATTACGTCATATAAATTGGAATAATAAGTTTATTTCATAAAAAACTCTTGAAAAAGTCTGATTTACGACAAAAAACCTTAGGACGGATTTTGCTACAGTTACTTACAGTTTTAACAGTTTAAAGTGCGCATGAAATGGTTGCTATTTGATATTTTTGTCCATAAATGATCAGATCTGCTTTCTATCGCATACACAACCCACACGAGAGGTTTTTATTGTCCCGAGACCTTTTTAAATAACTCAGTGTGCACAGGATGGACTTGAAAAATGCTCTTTGCTAGGAGACAACTTGATAGACTACAATATGTTGTTGTGATGTTACCAAGAGACCAGCGTCTGTTTTGACCTTGCTGCCAGAAGAATCAACAAATGCTGCCATTATGTACCCTATTGGAAGTCGATATTGATGCATACCGACACACAACTAAAGCTTTGCTCTTTTCCCATAAAACACAAAAGAACCTCTAGCCGGCTAGCTCCATTATTTAATGTAAAGCATTGACTGCCCTGGGTGGTTTTATACTAAACTTTAGACGGAATAAAAACAAAACTTTATTTCTCTCAGTTCCGTTATTATAGTGATGTAACATGCTCATATCGGAGCTATTGTAGAAACTAAGCCTGTGGGGTAACTACATCCACAAAACAGAAATGCAATGTATTTGAGTGTCATGTTACTTAATAGTTGTTTTCTACTGCTGTCGGGATCTTTCAACTGTTGCTTGTCTATTGCTGCCTTTATCAACTGCTGCCAGAGATTACAACCAATGAATATGAACTCTGTGTACAATTCTATAAATGCATTCTACAGACAATGAGAGATATCTGAGATGAGTTCAAAACTTTTGTATTGACAAGAACTGCATGGGTATGGCTTCAATCACGCTTTATCAGAAGTACATTCACAGAAAAGCATGACAAGATCCTAGGGCTATGCAGTGTTGTGGATGAATAAAGTGCAGACGTTTCTTTTGGTAATTTTTGACAGAAGCAAGACTAAAAGAGTAGTTGGGTAGACAATAAGGATAGAAAGGCCAACGACACAAATAATGACAGTATTTTCACTAATTCTAAAGCCGACTGCTTTCTTCTCGATTTAAATTGAGTTTCACTTCAACATAAGACAGTTTGACTCCAGTAAAAGGATGTACACTGTGATATTTAAATGACAATATTTACAAAAGCTCCGAGTACAAAAAACAACTACAGATGTATCAGTTCAAGTAATTAAACAGTAACAAACTGATAACTCATTCGCTTTATTGTGATTTCCAGACTACTTACGTTACAACAAGTTTTATTTTTTAATCTATAAACCAATAAGTCATATTGAGGTATTTGTGATCTTTATTTATTTTATGTACTACCATATCCTTAACACAATTCAAATGGTCACAGTCACTAAGGAAAAGTCCGTCGCTCGCTGGTGACATTTTTCCAAAATCGGCATTCATTTTGGTCACCCCCGTCCAATACAATGAGCTTGCCTTTAAATGGATGATTTGAACTGCTATTTGTCGTTATCAATATTTTGTCAACTTCGCTGAAAACTGAGCAAACAAGTAGACGCAGGAGTTGTCTACTCCATGATGGGATAGCTGCAGATCCAGCTACTGTTGTGGCTAGATAGGGGTTGCCCTAATGTCGCTGCAACTTGGCTTCACTTCTTTTCACAGGCTTAAGCGAGTCAGCTTGAGGCCTTTGTATGAAGTTTACTTCATATTATTATTAATCAATTTAATTAAAAAACCTAATGTCCTCACTAACTTACCGTGAGAAGTAATGCGTTGAACTATCCTGTACCAATGAAGTGTTAGAAGGAATAGAGAAGAGTGGCATGTAAACGTGTGAATAGCTTGTCAAGATTATCACAGAATAGTAACAAAAATCATAACTCAATCAATGAATGATGTTGATGTAGTATGTTATTGGTACAGAACTAACTGCAATGATCATATAGGACCTTATATGATCGTTGGTACCAGCGGCATGGTGTCCACTGGCAACAGCAGACTAATGTAAAAATAACTTGCAAAAATATTCAGCTCCAAAAAACTGGGTCAGCCAAAGTGTAGGGCTTGTTTCAAATCCCACTCAGATGGAGCACATTTTTTTTACAAAGGCCTGTGAACAAAGTTATGCCCATTTTCAATACACTGCACATTGCAATGCTCAATGCCGATTCAAGTGAATTCTTGTCATTGAGCTCACGCAGTAAATTGAAATCGCCGCAGACAAGCACGCGCTGACGTCATTTGACAAGGCACGCGTATACTGACTAGACACCAAATTTTATGCTCTTTCAACTGGTGATAAATACTAGGCAATCTGTTTTCATCACCAAATCATGGCACTGCGACATTAAAAGAGGCAGCAACAAATATTCTACTTCACATTCACCAGTTGAACTCCACCACTGCTGACTTGCTGACTTTAACAGTTACTTATTCTCACAAGTTGTTTAATGCTGGTTATTACCGTTAGTGGACAAGGAAATGGAAAGTGAGTATAATAATATAATACAGCTAAAGTCAGATAGTTTACTGGAATATAACAGAACTAGATGTCTGTGTTTGCACTGCTGAGTAACAGTCTAAAAATTATGCTACAACAGTAACTAACATACTATTATTAGTAATTGTATAACCATTAAAAAACAAATTGCTATAATGTATTAGGGCTGTTTTATTGAGATGACTTAAACAACTTCACTTGTCTGTTACTTGAATTGTACTCCTATACATACAATATGACTCTGCTTATTAAGCACTAGCAAATATTATCTATTTCTATAGTCTACCGCAAATCGAGATCTTATAAAATAATTTATTAAGTGTTTTGTTCTGAAAGGATTAACACCAATCCACAACTTTTTTAAAATTATGTTTGACAGAATAATCAAACATATTCATAATAATTCAATAATTCTTATTATCTCACTTCTGTTTAACGCTGGGATAACAAATTGAAATATTTGTCATTGAACTCAGGTATGGATGATTTGATAGAAGGAATAAGAAAAGCATGGACAAAAGATGAATACGATGAGCACCAATGCCCAAAAAATGGTAACAAAATTCATATTTATATGATACAATCAATACACTTACTCAACTGTACCATTTACATAGAGCAGACTATATTATATTGCATGTGTGCTAAACATAACCAGTTGATTAATAGGAAGTTTGTCTTTCTATTTTAGTGAAAAATCTTGAAATTGGGGCATTGAATGTTTGCGGTATACAAACTAAATCAGAAAACATAAATCTGAAAAGATTGGTTGACTCCTATGACATATTCGTTATATCGGAGACAAAACTACTTAAGGATTATAAAATAGATAACTTAGTCCCAGAAGGGTACAGTTATGTGCGAGCAGACAGGAGATACGCTAAGAAAAACAAAGAACAGAAACAAACGGAATGGGCCAGAGAAAACAAAAAAACGAAACCAAACAAAGAGGGTGGAGGGGGAATTCTCATATACATACGTAAGACTGTAGATTACAAAGTAAGATCTGTGTGTGAATATTCAGAGAACAATGTACAGTTTGTACATATAGAAATAACCAGCCCTACATCGCTACATCTGGTGGCCATTTATAGCCCAGAGCTAAAGCACTATGTACATGTCATTAGCATCATGTCCCACTTCCTCGCTGCCAAACCTGATGATACCAAACCTGATGATACCAAACCTGATGACACCAAACCTGATGATACCAAACCTGATGACACCAAACCTGATGACACCAAACCTGATGATACCAAACCTGATGACACCAAACCTGATGACACCAAACCTGATGACACCAAACCTGATGACACCAAACCTGATGACACCAAACCTGATGACACCAATATCATGTTTATTGGTGATCTGAACATTGACTTGTTTGGGGTCGACACGGAACAAAAGCTAAGCCAAATGTTTTTCGAGGAAATGAAGACTAGTTATAAAATGAGACAGTTGATAAAAGAGGTGACACGTCCAGCATCAGGTACATGCATAGATCACATCCACACAAACCTATCCGATAGTAGGATACTAAGAGCTGGAGTGTTTGACTCCTCAAACTTTGGTGTATACACTGATCATAGAGGTATTCACTGCACTGTGAGATGTTTCTTTAGAGATGGCAGTCTTAGTGGTAGTAGCAGTAGTAGTAGGCCTGAGAACTTTACTCTAACACCTGGTAGACTAGCTGCAAATGACTCCCTCGATGACATGAAGGAGCAACAAGATGTCCTCAAAAATTATCTCAGAAGCAAAAAATACTCTTACTGTGTTTTAGTGGTGTATTACAAATTGAAAGGAAATTTGCCAGACAGTTTTAACTCTCGTGAGGAGATAAATCGGTTTTTCTTGGAAAAGCCATCAACATTAGTCTTATATGAAGCTTTCAAAAGCCTGAAAGAAATAGAAACATTGTATCCAATTATCGAAGGTCACAATAAATACATACAAGAAAACGCCTGGGCTTATTCATGGCCACAATGCACAATATTCACGAGGAATACTAACACTAAGGTGTTTAAGACACTCCAAAACAAAATGTGGTTTAATAATTGGGATGTTGTATGGCAGCCCAGACACGTTGTCTGTTGTGAGGTGGAGTTAGAGCCCAGGCTCACTCGTGACAGTTGTGATGAGACAACCGAACCATCCCCTTTAGTAGTCGCTAAACAACAATGTCTGTATAGGTTCTACGTCTGCAGCACATGCAAAGCTAATCAAGGAGAGGGGAAACTATTTTTCACATTTATGAAGGAATTTTCGAAACATTGGATCGACAATCATGAAAAATCTACATCAGTTTGACACTTCACAACTGAAATCTAACAGACTCAAGCTACTATACTTGTATATCTTGGATAAACCACAACAGACTACATCTAGCCAGGCAGCGCTGTCAAAGAGGGAGTATTTTTTTAGCCAAGTAAAATGAGAATGCCAATCACTATCAGGTGGCATACACTACATACTAAAAGTATTATCTCAGGTGCATCATTTTATATTTAAAACCAGTTAGTATTTGGTGACGACTCTCTCGTTTATACATCTACTTGTTTCTTTTATGTACACTCAACGGATGGAATGAGTTAGCAACGATGTGTAGAATTACCTTTTCAGTAATATTTAATAGCCCAAATCTAATGCGCATATATCTAGATATCTTGCATGCGTAGGTCAAGTTATTCTGTTTGTAGAATGGAAACCTATACTGCGCATGCACCTTTATGTAAGCGCAGGCCGAGCCTATCACTTGATTATATTACCTTAATGCCTGACGAATGCTTTACAGCACAAAACCAACTAGTAGAAAACACCAACAACTATCAGTTTACTATAATGAACTAAGTTAAATATTAATTTATGTGTTTTATTATCTGTAGGACTGAGAAGTTTCTTTTTCAAATATGCTAACTGTTAGTGAAAAGTACTTTTTAATTTTCTCTTTTATTTGTTGTTGTATTGTAAGACATTTCCACGATTATTTTCACTCCAAGGCATCAAACTTTCTGATATATGGAGTAAAAATAAAGCCTATCCTATTAGGGTTTCTCATATACTTCGACCTTATGCAGGGTGTTTTGTTTCATTTATCACTTAAACCCTCGCGCTGAGTAGTGGCAGAACGCCTGATATTGGATTGTGAAATTCATAGCGTTTCACACCTGTGCAGAAATTTTTTCATATTCATTTTATTATATTACTTTGTTTGCTAAAGTGTTTGAGTGATAACTAGGCTGAATTATATTCTCCATATTGTGTGCTTCTTCAAACCATTTTTGTGTACGGTTTTCTGTGATGTGAATAAATAAAACATTGATTTGCACAAATCTAAATTGCTGCATTCTGACAGTTGCAACAGGTGTTTTTGTTATGGCAAATCAGATAGATGGGACTTGTACCTTGATCTCTCAGTAACTGGGAGACACCTGATACTTCAGTGAATATTACCACAGACACATTATAACTGAGAGAAAATTACATTCATCAGCATAATATCATATCATGCGAAATGTTTTCCAGCGCTTTTTATAGTTTATAATGGTACACAGTTTATAGCTTTTCATTGTGGTAAATTGTGAAACGCCATGACTGTTGAAACGTGCATAGACATAGAATTATCTCCCCTTTCACAATATTAACCAATGATAATGTTTGGTGATTTAAGAGCGATGTAAAAAAGGAGTACCAGATTACGTTTTCCTTATTTGATTGAACCATAAAATCGATTGTGGTAAATAGAGAAGTAAGCACGTTGTATGTATTATTTTGAGCTCTATACAAACTATCTAAAAACCGCCCATCTTTTTGTCATCATCCACTCATCTGTTATTTGATCTACGGTCAGCGTTCTGGGAGAAAAATAATTTTATGCATGTAAGCATCACTAGGGATGTAGTGGAGGGGGAGCAGTGAAGACGGCCTCACCTGGCACTGTAAGCGCTAGCAAAAAGTACGATGAAAGGTGCTATAAGTAGAGATTCCCGATTTACTCCACACTGTCGATTTTATTCTCTGTCGATGTGCAAATCACCACCACTCACAGCAAATCGAAAAATCACTCATATACAAACAAATTTGGGGATAATAATAAACGTTTCAAAATTAATAAAATATTTTTTTAAACACACCTAAACCCAATAATTTATGAAAGAAAACAAAAATTTAATAGAGTTATATTATTACACATTTATTTTGCTAAACTGGCTCACATCAGGTCAGTTTCCTGCGTAGCAACCATGGGTGGCAGTAGCGGAAAAGTCGATCATAGTATTATTATTCCAGGAATTTTTTCACAATAGCTCTTACTGGAGATGAAGTAGTAGATGTCTCTATAACTGAGCAAACTTATTGTAAAAGAAGAAATAAGAGGATTTTGATGGCCATCTGAAAAAATAAGTTAATTGCAGAATGACAGTGAACCAAAAAATGGTCGATAATTTTTAGATCAATTATTAGAATTATTATTTATTTATTATTAATTAAATGTATACTTTAGAGCAAAGTTTGTAGAAATCTACTTGTTTGCAATGTATATTGCACGGCTGCCCAAATGTTTTGCAAAGAGGGACAAATTAAAACAGTGCTGCCACACTGGGGGCCAAATTCACTCAAGTAGTGAGTCAGCACTTAGAGAGCAGTGTTCTGATGGCAGTATTTCTACATTAGATAATATATATCTAATACATATATTGGAACAGGAATGTTTATATCTATATTAATAATGGAGACTATTAATTTGTTGTCATGAAGTACATACACAAGATAAGTACAGTATATACTTATGTATATAATTAATGACTTAAGAGTTATGGTTATGTATGTTTGATGAATATCTTCCATGCAGTATTAAAGTTCTCGTCTTTCAATGGAAGACAAAGTGTCTTTTCTCTCGCCCCCACCATATCAATAACAGTTACTGTAGCTTAAGCACAGCACGCTCTCAAAAAACTGATCTATATGTTTTGGATTGATAGATCATCTGTGCTTGGTTTTGATGCCATTCAACTGAGGAACAAATATTTACATTGGTATGTGGAACCAAAAAGGGTGAATAGCTTTCTCACAAGGCCAGTTGTTACTAGATACCCCTCAACAGGAGCAAGCCCTGACTATGATGAAACCGGTTTTGTTATCTTCAAATCAGAAATTGATACCTCAGCTGATCTTATCACTTTCCGTTCATTGAGACATTCAGGAGCTCGCTCACAAATTGAATAGTGGTATCAATGCTTTCAAATACTTGAACTGACATACAAGTTTAGTCTGACTTTGGCAATGAATTACACATTATACACATTGGTTGCAAAATTCCAGCTTTTGATAAAGCCCTTAACAGATGGTAAGAAATATCGCTCTTTTTTTAAATCATAGGAAAAAATACACAACTTTGCTTTGAATGACTTACTTGACACCCACATCTCCAGCACAGATCTGTCATATCCTTGCATATACAGGTTTGGATTATTTAGGCAGTCAAAGAAGTCCATAAGAAACACCACATAGCACATGTTCTTTTCCGATCGAAGAATTCTTTCTTCTCAATCTTATGTCCATCCAGGAAGCACAGAATATCTGGTTGTAGCTCTCAGAGCCTAGCTAACACATTCCCTTGCTCAGCCATTTGACTTCATTATGCATTAGCAGATCCTTATCTTCAGTGTCACAGCTTTCCAAAAAAGCTCAAAGCTCTGGATGTTGAAGCGCTGATTTTGCTCCCAGAAAGTTTATTAGCTTCATCGAGATGGTCATGACAGCTTTGACGCTGCCGTCAAACTTAGTGCGGAAAATATTGATGAATGATATGAAAAAAATCCAACAGGTGAGGGTAGGATTCTGTCATTCTCCAACCATTCCATGAGTTCGTCCTACCATGGCCTGTGGACCAGCAGTGGCAGCCGAGACATTTCTCTTGGGATCCAGCTGGAGATCTGTTAGAGCTTGCATCAATGCCTCAAAAACTGCCAACTTATTCTCTAGTCTTGCATTCCAATGATGTCGAGGAAGGTTTCTTTGAATGAGTGTCTATTGTAAAATCTAACAAAATGACTAACTGTCACATTTTTTAAATCAGTTGACTCGAGAATTCCTGCACCTTTTATATTGAGCGCTGGGAGGAGGGGGAGGGCACAATTTAAACATCTGGGGGCCACTTTTTGCCCAGGGCCCGCAGTTTGGGCAGGCCTGGTATATTGTTTGTGCTTTTGTATTGCATCATACTACCTTGGCATTTTCTCTTATTCTTTATTGTGAAATAATAAATTAGCAAAATGATTACTACTCCCTTCTTTGATTATCCATATTATTAAATCTATCTACACCTATACAATGCACACGGTTTTCCACTCTGGAGTTATCTCATCTTTAATGTAGTACAAGCAACTAGAAAACAGCGTTGATGCTGATTACACTTGTACTATTTTTGAGAAATCAGAGGTTGTAAATAGATGAAGGGGATTCGCTTAATTTAGATTACTATGGAGAATCGTGATTAAAATTGCATCGTGGAGAAAATGTTCCAAATCAAATCAGATCGTATGTCATATTATCCGAATTAGAAGATCTAGCTATAAGTACCAATCAAGATATGACTTCAGAGATCAGCGCCCTTGATAGGTAATGACTCACACCTCATTATTGCACACACCTTACTCAATAAAAAGCTTCTCAATTTGATTTTCCCAAAGTGCTTACATTTTTAAATGATTTGAAATTGACCTTGAAAACGCCGTTTAATAAAGTAAACACTTGCAGTACGCATGAATAGCATAGCTGGTGCAACCAAAGTGTATTAGAGTACCAGTACAGCACTGGCTAAACTAGGTCACTGACCTTGCTCCAAGTTCTCCCTGCTACCTCTAGACAGCCTGTACTTGTTATCGTTAGACCTGAGCACCACGTCTAACCTTGGATTGCTCACAACTCTCCTCTCCACAGCTGGTTGGGGACACAACTCTGGGTTCTCTTCATTGCTGTATAATATCTCTACAGAGTAAAAGATGCAAAATATGTCAAGAAATGGGAGAACAAGAGCCAACAAATAAAATTACTTTATGAGAAACGCAACACATTTCAATCAAATATACAAACATTTTTTAGAACTCAAAGCATGAGACTAAATCATACAGAGTCCAATTAAAACTCACCATTAAAAATCGCCATAATCAACATTCAATTATTTTTTCAAAATGCAGAAAAATAATTTCCTACCCACAAGGAAATCTCAAGTTTCATTTTTGCCAGAAACACAATTTGTAGGATGACTTCACCTGCAATTAGTCAGTGCAAATACACAGGTAAACCAACCTGGGGAGTGCAGGTATCTGTAGTATCCTCCCAGACTTGTCTGAGCTCTCTTAAAGTTCACTTCATCTTCTTTCTGCAGGTGGTTTACCTGATTCTCCACTACCTGTGCAACAAGTCAGCAGAGTATTAGGTCAGCGATGGGACAGTGATAACAGCTTAAAAAGTGCATGATTGCACAATGAATAACTGTGAGATGAAAATTAGGTTTTTATGATGATTATATATGATGTTAAAAATGCTCGTCCGCTCTATATGCAATGATGGAATAACCACTTTCTAACTAAAACAAGACAAATAAATGATACAAAAACAAAACTATAGGTTCTACCGAGATTTGAACTCGGATCGCTGGATTCAAAGTCCAGAGTGCTAACCATTACACCATAGAACCTTTGGTGGCTACTGGTGATAGGATTAGAATCCTTAAAGGGACTCCCACGCTGAAGTAGGTGATTCACATCCATAGACACAACAAAAAGCAGTCAATATATATGTCTATGACAAGGGTTGGTTGTTAAACTAGCCCAAGATATTATAAACATGATTAATTAAATGCCAGCCACATCAAGTGTTGTACATTAATCACACTTCAACGGAATTAATTATTATCTGGTACCATACAGTAGTACAGTGGCCTAGAATGATTTGGTGACCGAAAGCGGCGCAATTCCAAAACGGCCTAGTGTGAATGCAATAACGGCCGATTTTTATCATATCGGCCATTGTTCTTGCCATTTGAGCTCTGCTCAAAATCACCGACGATTTTCATAAGATTATCAAGGAAAGTACAACGCAAAATTAGTGCAGAAGTAGCTTGTGGTCACAAATGATGATGGTAAATTAATAAAAATCATCAATTCTCCCAGCAATAACCAAATAATAATAATAATCATTATTATTATTATCATTATTATCAAAACTCACCAATAAAATTTATTATGTATTACCATTCTTATTTCAACATGGTAGATCACTCATTGATAAGCATAGGTTAAATAATTCAAATTAATTGAAATAAATATTAGGCAAAGCTGAAAGAAATAAAAAAATATTCTGTTCAGAACAACAGATATTATGTAATATCTATTGACGCAGCAACAGCTAGTGCATTTACTAATAACAACCATAGACATGGTGAATAATTGTGAAATAACAGCAGTAATATGATTAGTAATGCTATGGCTATGCTGGAAAACAAAATTTGTCTATCTCTCTCACCAAAGAGCAAATGCTTTTTCGGCCGAAATTCTTTTCTAGCGTGTACGCAACCATAGGCCGAAAAAGAGCACAACTCCAATAATCTTTTGAACAAAAACCATTTTAATGTGTATGCAGCTTTATACCAAAATCTTTCCTGCTGCAATAAATTTTTTTCTTGATCAGTTTTTCTCCTGAGTTAAGAAATTTCCCATCAGTGCATGGAACCTTTAGATAACATACTTAATCATTTATTTATTACTGACCATAAATTATCCTTCATGTACACATAGCAATCGTGATTTTGCTTAGCGATTGGGGAAGCCCCTCCCCAAAATTGCACAACTTTTCACTACTGCTCATTCTTCAGCGATTTCGGTCAAACTCGCTGTTACAAGGCATAGCCTTCAATTTATTATAGGATCGTTGATAGAGACGAGACACTATTGGAAACAACGATAAAAGCTTTTTTACGCTGTGATTGGCTGATCAATGATTTTTTGATCTCGATCAAAGCCTGGCGATAACCTCAATTAAATGCTAGCAATTGCTTGGCGATTTTGCAGGAAACTGAAGTAGCAAAATCACGCAATCGCTAAGGAAATCGCTTAGCAATCGCTATATGTACATGTGGTATAAATAATCTACAAAATTGAGTAATTGATAAACTAGCACCTACCAGTTTGAGTGCATAGATTCCAGATAGATATGTTATATTATACTTGTCACCAAGCAGTGTTCCCTTTAGATCTCTGAGTCTATTGAATGGAACATGGCAGATGGACCTATCAGGTATGACTATAACATGGCCGTGTTTGGGTACTTTAGACAGGATGTCATCTACCGCACTCACGAAATACTTGTACAAGTTCCTTCCTGTCTGCTCCTTCAGCCTGTCAACAACAGTTAATCAGTCTGAACAAGACGTGAATGGAGTTGTCTCCACTTGGTGACTAGGCATACAATAAGGCCAGTTGGCTTCTCTTTGACAAAAAACACTTCAACTATTGGCCCCGTATGCTCGGAGAACAAAATGAAATGACACTATTTCGCCATTTATTAAAGCTACTACTAAAATAATAAATTAATGAAAAATCAAAGGTAAGCAAAACGTAATCGCCAGAAATAAAAACAAAACTTATCTTGTTGATAGGATGAAATAGCATCAACGAAGGGCCCACTGTTTGACTTCTAGCATGCTGCACCATGTAATACGTCATGTGATTAGACACTTGTCTACACAGCTTCAAACAGTGCAGAATAAACCAAACATACCCTTCATCAGCAGCATCAACAGGTACAACATCGCTGTCGCTGCTGCCTCCACTTTTATCCAGTTGTCTCCTCTCTGACTTGGTCCAACTTGAGTCCCTTTTAAGGGCCTCACTCTTGGCGTTCTTCATGATAACAGCTGCGCTCTCTGGGGCAGCTTCCCTCTGTGTGATACACCAGCTGACACTGTACTTCGACCAAGAGAAATGTAAAAGAGACAACAAAAAAGTCCTACTAACTTACCTGCACACTGCTAACTTACCTGCACACTGCTAACTTACCTGCACACTGCTAACTTACCTGCACACTGCTAACTTACCTGCACACTGCTAACTTACCTGCACACTACGCCGCTCACACTTGTACAGGTTTTTACTGTTGTGTTCTCTCATAGCTTTTAGCCAGGGAGCTATCATAGTCTCAAACTCTGTCTCGACATTACCTCTTAGATGCTGAGGCTTCTTTACATAAAACCTGGACAATTAATGGGCAAAAGAATTTTACAACTGAACTTCACTATTAATAATTGTAATTGTATCATGGGAGTTGCCCTATTAGAAGAGAACAACTCCGAGGGCAATAGTAATCACCTTGCCAATCCCTTATCAGGAGTCAACATCCAAATAAGTAGAGAATCATGTAAGAAGCTGTAATACAAGACTGGGGCCTCCTGACTGGCCACAATTTTGATTATAGCGGTGAAATCCAGTCTAAAACAGGAAGTAGAGCGGAGGCAAAACATAGCCTTGGGTACATGCACACAGACTACAAAAAATGCTTGGAGATATTAATATTAAACCTGGAGGGCAGTCTAGAGAAAGGTCGACCACCAGTTGTCAAGCGAGTGACATACATTCTCGACTCCTCAGCATACTCTAGACATTCAGTGTCGCAGCCAAGCTTGGCTAGCACCATCTGAATACCTGCAGGTAAAATATAACATCAGTTCTGGTTCACTGACAAAAAAATTATCTAGCCTTATTTAAAAAACCAAATGAGAGGTGCATTCACCCCACCCGTACCTTGGAAAGACTTATTTAGTTTGGCTACTAGCTCTTGCGGAAGGAACTTGTGGTGTTGGAGACACTGCTCGATCTGAGACTTGAAGGAGAGAATCGACTGCTGGAAGTACTTCCTGCCTTTCTCTAACTCTCCCGAGCTGGCCGAATGCTGCATGGACAGTGCTATACCAAACTGTTCAAAGAAAAAAATGTAAGTTACATAAAAATCAAAATAATTGGAAACTTCCCAGACCTGAGGAAAAAATAAGTTACAATATACACATCCCTACTGCAACCATTGCAAACCAGACAGACGACTAGCATAGACATCGCCGTTAAGTGTTATATAATGCTATACAACGTACCTTGATGTCTATTAGGAGTTGTACGAACTCTTCATCACATAGATTTAGAGCCTGGTCATAGTAATGTAGTGCGTGCTGGCTGTTTCCTACCTGTAGATGACTATTTCCTGTTTTATATAGAGCTCGGCATCGACTAAGCGGAACTCTAGAAAGATTGCACAGAAAAAAAACTACAGCAACTTACAAAACATTATTTACTTACATTTGGCACTGAAGCGTCTAATACTAACAACTATTTTGGATCTAAACTATGTGGATGGACTATACGCAGGGAGACAACTCTAAAACAGGATGTCTATTTATTTATAAGTACTACACCTATGACATACCTCATGAAAAGCATGTACATGTATAATACTAACTTTCCATGATACTATAACTAGGTATGAGATAGCTACATTCATTGGAAGTAGAAGCAACATGGTTACTAGTAACTACAGGATATAAGAGAGAATTATGGGACATGCTTTAGTTTATATACAAAGAGGTCAAGTACAAGAGTTATACCATACGTTACACAATATATTGGTTACCAAGGATTCTTCTTCACTGCAGCAGAGGTTTAAGGAATGCACACCAGGGTCACAATAAATACAGCACACAGTAAACATTTATATTCCATATAAAAACCATTGACTGCAAAAACCATAGAGATACCAAAAGAAATCTAGATCAATGCATTGATTTAAAGAGTGTTTATGATATGTCAGGAAGTTATCCGTTCACACAAAATAAATGTTGTGGTTCTAAACAGTTTTTTAACACTATCTCTACACCCCGCCCATCTAACTCTGACCCGTTGCAAATATACTCAACCGGCTAGAAATAATAATAAAAGTTACACAGTGATTAAAACGAGCAGATCATAATATAGAATCAAAATGACTCGATTAAAAATGCACATGATGGGTTTTGGTTGATAAAAAACTTTAATGAACGAATTATAAAATTGTAAATACCAAATTCTTTTTAATAATTATTACCATCTTTATTAGAAATCATATTTTTGGATCTATTATCATACTTTTGCGATGGAGGGTCAATGAGTTAAACAACTAACTTGCTTGATGTCACTAATAACCAAGAAAATACTATTATTGATATTCTGTGAAAAAAGCAATTTCCACCAAATCAAATAAAAATAATTTTGCAGATTGAAAAATCTTGCTGGAACTGATGAGGTTAAAAAAGCGACCAGGTTAAACCTCTAGTTAAAGTTTTATGGTAGAAGTTGGTATTCCATGCTATATAAGTGTGTATTAGGTCGCTAAAATAAAGGGCAGACAACTTGTGTTTTCACAAGCCATTAAACAACAACATATTTTGAATACCAATATTGAACGTATCATCACAATTATTTTTTATTAAACTAAATTTTTTTTGAGATTTCGGTTTTGAGATACTTCAATTTGGGAAGAACAGATTTCTAACAAAATAGAAGCAGCTGCACTATCAATGGACAATCCAGCCCACTCACCTCTCACAGTGTTTAGCCATTAGAGTAAACATGTTGCTTGCCTGCTCATAGTCCGCCCTCAGCATCAGACTGTCTCCGTACATCTCATAGGCCTGCGTGGCAGCCTGCTTGTGGTCAGCACTCGAAACTTCTTCTAACGAGTCATCAGTAGTATTCAAAGTAGAAAGCACTCCGCTGACGTGGCGATCGTGATAGACTATAGACATCGGCCACAAGCCTTCAAGTTGATTAATTATAAAAAATTAAACAAATAATAATTATTAAACACAATCATAGTATCCTGACATAGCCTGTAGTCTGAGTAAATGGTTACTACTGACCTATTAGACCAAAGAGTGAACCTAAATGACCGTACGCCAGAGCTACATCTAATTTATCTCCTGAACACTTGGCCATAGCGAGGTACTGTTTGTAGTGGTAAAGAGCTTTGGAAAAGTCCCTCACTGTACTGTATAGTGTGCCTATATGTCTGTGTATGGAAGCGATACCTGCAGTGTACACACATGGTCTATTTTGGATGACTTGCATAACGGACATCAAAGTATTATGGTCAGCAAACAAAATAATGACCATTAATTATTAAAAAAAGTCTCAATTGTATTCTTTTGTAACCTATAACAAACGACTTAATTAAAACACTCACCATGGAAATCATCCTCATCGTTGATAGCGTGCAGGTACTTGTAGGCATAGTGCAGTGCCATATCATAGTTACCTACGGTCTTATACGCCAGGCTAGCATTTATGTATAGCCCAGACAGAAACTCTTCAGTCCACACATCTTCACACACCTCCTCATCAGATAGCAAACAAGAATACATGTCCAGCAATCTTTCATATACTACGAGGGCTTTGTATGTCTCCCCTAAATCATGAGTTTTTTATGAACCAAACCTATATGTGAATAATATCTTTGGAGTTGTCCACTCAAAAATGAAGAAAAAATCACATATCAAAGTTGTGCTCTCAGTTAGAGCTGAAGAAAGACAACTCATATAACTCAACTCCATATAACAGCAAGGGCTAACGACACCCACCCAGATTGAGATGTAGAGTTGCAATGTTAACCAAAGCTTTCGTCTGGTGCGAGAGATCATGGGTAGACACAGCCATATTTAAACAGTTCTCGTAGGCTTTTAGTGCTGAGTCATGCTGTTGAGTGGCACAAAGGGCGTGACCTTGGGTCAGATATATCCTCATGCTCACTCCAAACTATAAGTAGAACATCCTGATCATACATAAACAATATGGAATAATGTGTATAATGTTATGCATGCTCACAAATATGACTATCAATAAATCAAGAAATATTATTTACAGTTTATGAAACAGGGTGATAAAAATTTCCTGAATTAATCAATAGTCGCTCTTTGGTGAGTTGAAATACAAGCAAAAAGCTTATGCTTCGCTTCGGCTACTGAAATATTTTTTTCTCATAGTATGAAAGAGTAATTACAAACATTCAGTATAATAAATAATGCAGATATGACAGAATTTGGCTTAAAAATGACGCCGTGAAATTCAGCTGCAATAGAAACCAGGTACAATTCATAAAAGATACTCATATTCAATTTATATATGGAATGTGTCAATTGTTTTTATGCAATCTGATCAGAGACAGAACATGACGGCTTGACACCAGATCCAGCAGGCATCTATTCGATGACTCATCAGCAACTCTATGGATTTTATACTAATAAATTCTCAGTATTATTTGACAACTTAGACAGTTCATTGGAATAACAAATGTGACATTACTCGATTGGTTATTTATAACTCATAACTACTTCAATGCTTAGAATGGACAATTATTGTGGCTTGAAAATGATTGCCAATCAATTCTACTGCTTTTAATAAATTGTTCGGCAGACAATGAAAGGCATCTTATCATCTATAATTGATGATTTGCTACACAACAAAGTAGCTCCTCTTTAAAATGAAAATCTGGCTAAAGAGTGTTATATAGATCAAACCAGAGTACATTGAAAAATGTGAATCAGTCCATATTTAATAGAGAAAACCGCGCAATCTCAGCAAATTATTTATTAGTGGGGAAACCCAAAAAATAATGATCGCGTGCTTATATAAAACAATGGACGAAATCCCAAATCCCCGTAATTAATTGGGGTTTCCTCACTGTTTGAAAACTTCTAAAAACTATCATTTATGTTTATTCGATCAAACTTTAACTTCAATCCCACAATTTTCAAGTAAGATGAAATAATTATTATTGTTTTTGAGCACAACGGCGCAGGAAATCAAATGATTGAAGTTTTCTTTACAAATAAATTATAAAATATGTTAGTCCTTACAATAATTTCAAACTTGAAAAATAAATTTCAATTGAAAGTTTGTCTGAGCTTTGGAAGCATTGGCCAACAGTTGAGTGAGTACATATGAACAGATTTACAGACAATAAATAACAATCTGTTCTCAGCTGAAACACCTCCGAAAAATATTCAAACAATCGCAGTCTTAGTTTTTTTAGGTTTTAGAAAGTCTATACAGCATGATTCTTCTTTTGTGGCTTGTTTTCTATGCAAATAAACTTCATTCCCAAAATTCTGTCTAATGGCTCTATATAACTTACTGATGTTTATAACAATAAACCACATACAAGTCTGCATATTGTGTGCTTATACCATGAGCAGTTAAAGAGAACACAACTCCGTGACAGTTTCTTTATCACATCCATCACACCGAGAAAAATAAATTAAATTGAATATAGCCAAAAATGTATATCACAGCACCTTTAAAGCATTTTATGAGTCCACGTTGTACCAAAAATTTGTGCATTTATTCCAACTTTAGCATAAACAAAGATTTTGCATCTAACATAGTATATTGGTAGTAGACCAACATTAGGTGAGTCAATGTTCATGAAGGTTTCTATGGTAACCAGATAAACTCAATACCTGATTGGTCTGCAGTAAAAGAGCCACCTCCAGCACTTGTATTACTAATACGTACAAGTTAGCAGACGATAACACTATACCAATCTCTCCCAGTTGGGTGTAGAAATCCATGTCTAGTGAAAACAATCAAAATATTCATTTTATTGCCTCGTCTTTTGAGAAGAGAATTTATACAAAGCAGAATTTTCAAACAATACAGTTTAGCGACGATTTTAATGTTAGTCGATTGAAATTGCACTCACCTTCAACGCTAGCCGAAAACTCATCACTCAAGTTGAGTATACCCTGCACAGACTTAATAATAAACCGTGTTGCAGCCTTAGGTGTCTCATACTTCACAGAAAGACATTTGAGGCTGCTAGAAATGCTGTCTCGGTAATGTTTCATCTCATACTGAACCATGGCCAGCATCAACTGCCCCTAAAGATAAATCATATGCAGGATATTTCAAAAATAATTTGGAGAGCAAAACTTGAGACTTTAATCTACATACTGAACAATGAGACAAATAATTATAGCTTGCAACTGGGAATTCGCCAACCACTATTAAAAAGTGAACATTGCCACTAACACAGCTGCATACCACTGGATTTAAAGGATGTATGTCTGCCAGAGACTCCGCGTAATAGAAAGCTTCTTCATATTTGAGAAGACGGATATTTATCTTGACCAGAAACTGCAGAGCAGTAACATGCGTGCTGTCAATCTGTACAGCCTCAAAGGCCAAATCTCTCGCTTCTCTCAGATTTCCACATTCCTCTTTATTAGCTGCCAACACCAGCAACTCATCAATCTGAGAAAAGATCGCAAGTAAAAACTGGTTGTCAAGAAACAGATCAACATATATACATATAGCGAGTGTTTATAGACTGGGATCAAACTGGAAACTTGAGTTAAAAGACATCATATCTATGTATAAGTTTGGTAGATTACATCCTTTACTAGCTCAGGACTAGTTATGCAATAAATAAACTTGATGATTATTAAAAAAATCGTCATATGAGAGATTATAAAAAAAATTATGCAAACTAGACATTGAGGTTGTTCTTTCTTTCAAGTAAGAACAAGCGGAATTCAGAGCAAGTATGCAAAAAAACATTAATCTTTAATAGCAGTGAACTTCGGTGATTGGTTTTTGTGTAACCACTGCTCTAAGACATTTTCCATAACAACGGGCATTGAAAACACTGCAAATGATGCTAATTATATGGTTCACCAACGTCAACATTTACAAGGGGTTCTAAGCTAAAAAGAATTCTAAACCGGCTCATCGCACCATACTTGAAAGCTCAAATTTTTGGAAAACCACATAATGGTTGCATGACAAACCAATTAATTCGATTCCTATTGGTGTCTTTCAACACTGAGAGAGCTTAGAAAACCACTATAACTGATGAATATTTTAAAATTGAAAATGGAAATCTTGAATTCCAAAACAATGCATCAACACCCTATTGTACACTTGTGTTGCTAATTTTACCGGAATTGACTAGGCAGTTCTTAAACGGGAAGCTGTTTTGTGCAAAAAGACTCGCTTTTTCATTCAACATCAATATGAATGCAGATGATTCTTTCGCCAATAGACACCAAGGGGTATGTAAAATGCATAATCACAGAAAAACTAGTCAGCTTTTGTCAATCGGGTTCTATTTTTTAAGCTCGATTGTAGGCTAAAAATTTGATCAAGGACCTTAAATTGATGTAATTTAGAAGTTTCGAAAGATTTTTTATCCAAAATAAATATACAATTTTCCTTACCTAAATTTTACAACGCAAAATTTTTTACGGCTCTACCTATTGTAAACAAGAAGTGGCTAACATCGCCGTAAAATAAGAATGATAATCAGAAATAAAAGCTCGCAGTATTTTATATCTCATAAAGAAGCTGGCTACCGGTGCATTACAACACAAGCGCGGTTAGCATCACTGATTTCACTTTAATATAACAGTTAGACATAAAATCATCTGCCATGAAGGTCTGGTGTAATGGCAGGAGCTGAAAGTAATATGAACAGTCTATTTACGACTTGCTTGTATTCTTATGCAATTATGTCTGTTTAAAATGGCCAATCTTTAATATTGTCGAATCAAGTCTGGTATTATTTCTGCTAAACATTGTATCTTCAATCTTTATCGGAATTTCTGTAATGATGAAAATAGTTAATGTAATAATTCACGAGTCAAAAACTTGTGAATTGTTATAAAAAATGGCCGAAAATACGAAAAATGCACACTTTGTGTAAACAAAACCAGTTTTAAATGGCATCATTGCAAAAATGCACAAAGGGGCTCTGGTCACCGAGTTTTGGGCTGAATTAAACCTAATTTATCTATTTCTAGCGATTTTTACCCAAAAAACTTTTCCAGAGTTGTGCTCTCATTAATTCCATCCATGGTATAAGCGCAATAGATGCTGACTTGTACGCAGTTTTTTTTTGTGTGCAACAAGTTATATAAGGCCATAAACCAGAGTTGCAAAAATTTGGCTTGTTTGGATAGGAAGGCATCCAAGTAATAATCATTGTGCACAGAATTTCAAGAGCACAGAAAATTAGGTATGCAATTATTTACAGATTTTTTGGAGGTGTTTTAGTTGAGTCAGCATTGTAATTTGTTATTGATAGGTTCGCTATTAAGTCCACACTGGCATTCACTTGATAAATTACATGGCCAATATTTAAAAAAGCTAAAGCAATATTATATTTGAAAAAAATGTTTTTAAATTAATTAGTTACGCAATTTGGCGAATCTTTTGTTTTTCGGCGATTACAAAACCTGATTTTTGGAATTCTATGCTGAACGGTGGTTTTACCGTTCAGGGGGTTGTTCACTGTACGATGTTCTTACTCCGAATACGTACAATTCTGCTATAATAAATATTTTTGCATAATACGGCAGCTACCATTTTGGCTTAGATGCAACATATATATATATTAATTGTAATTATTATTTTTATTATTGTGGATGGTAATAAAAATTATTTTTTATTTATTGAAGTATTATTATTGTTTATTATTATAACAATTATTTATCACTGTTATCTTTTGTTGTTAGTTATTAAATAGATGGAAAACGCTGATGATTTTTAAATCATTAATACTTGACGTCCCCTGGGGGCGGCCATCTTTTCATTTGTTTCCGGATTTTTGCGACTAGTTGACAACAAAAGAACACAAAACCTGATATAGAAATTTGCGTTTTTGAACGTTCAACTCACAGAAATTATGCCAGGAACGAACGTCAAAATTGCATCCGGAAGCACTTTCCCGCACCAATTTTTTCAACACATGGACGTTCTTGATCCAAAAATGCCTAATATCAAAAAATTCAAATTACCATTTTGTAGAATTTATTTGAGAAGGAAAAAACCAGATTTTCATAGTTGGCGTTGCTGTTGTTATCAACAACAACAATAATTTTTAAATATAAATTGCACGTTATTTGAATTTATAAAAAATCTGACAATATCAATTGTAAACAAATAATGATTTTCAAATACAATAAAAAAATAAATGGGTGCTAATTTATGATTACTTGGTTGAGAATATTTAGCACTCTTTGACATTGAAGAAAAGACAACTCCGACTAGTGAACTGCTTGTCAATCAGTGACATGCAACCCTTAATTTTGCAACTTTGAATAAAGGTAAAGAAAAAATCATAAAGATGATCACGGATTCCATAATTTATTTATTTACAGCAAGAATGCTCCATATTAATTGTTGATTGCCATTAACCTGCTATGAGAACTAAAACCAAGTAATTTTGGTAAAAAGAGTGTAACTTTCCATACTCATTTTCTCTGCAACTATCAGAGTGAAACAAACAAATGAATTTAACATAACAATTTGCACCCAGGTCTATTTTTACTAGTAATTTTTGATAAAGTTTTGAATTTTATGCCCAATCTTCTGCTAATGGCGAATGGCTCCGATGTGATGTCCGCCTATAATACTCAGCTGCTATTGGCCTAATGGAAGTTTTCGCAACACCGGCTGGTTATAAGTCAATGTCACAAATCTTAAGCAGTGTTGGTATTGTTCACAGACTCTTGCATAAGTCCATTGTAATTGGGAGATTTTTGGCACTAACTTTTCATTGGCAAGATTATTACAAAACCCACGCTACTCAATTTTCTTTTGTTTTCAGTTTCAAATGCTCAACGATTATACATGAGAACCAACAATAGCATCGTCATACCCTCTTTGGTATCGTTGCGTGAATATTTTGAAATAAAAACAAGAAGATTTGAGTAGCTTGGATCCTGTAATAATCTGGCAAACGAAAAAGTTAGTGCCCAAAATCTCATAATTACAATCAACTTATACAAGAGTCCGTGAACAATGCCAACACTGCTTAAGATTTGCAGCATTGACTTATAACCAGCCAGTGTCGCGAAAACTTCCATTAGGCCAATAGCAGCTGAGTATTATAGACGGGCATCACATTTCTTCGGAGCCATTCGTCATTAGCAGAAGACTGGGCATAAAATTCAAAACTTTATCAAAAATTACTCGTCAAAATAGACCAAAGTGCAAATTGTTATGCACCAGAAGTGAGCTGAAAGTGTCCTCTCTTAGAAAATTGGCACAAGGTGAGTGATTCACAACATTTTTCAAGACACTGTGACATGTATTGACAGAGCGCCGTAATAAAATGCGAACGAAGTGTCCACACTTCCAGTATTATTATATATATTATAAGAAAAATTTAATACTTTTTTATCACCACTTCAGTTTGTTACCAATCATACATGGCTCACTGTGATAGTAATAATAGTTATATGATTGCGAACACTACATATATATATATATTATATATACACATAGTATAGCGTCCACAAATTGATCACGAAATGTGACGTCAAGTCAAAAGCATTGATATAAATATTTGTAGCACCCGTTTTTTTTTCAGTTTTCAAATAGTATGGAATTACTAAATCTTGAATAACTTGGGACCACAGGCTGCTAGACACAAAATTTTAAAAGGGTTTAATAAGATACACTTTGCCAAACCAGATTAATCAATCACTGCACTGCTTACATAGCCGTGGACTTGAGAAAAAATGTCTTGAAACCACGTTGTAAACGACCAATATCCCAGTGCACCGGGAGTGCACCGTGGGCCCTTATGATTTTAGTCAATTTTATATCACTAGCCTGTCAGATTACCGACTTGTTGACATACTACTTGTTATAGATCATTTACATCTGAAGGTATGAAAATAGATTTAATAATGCCCTTTCCAAATAAAAACGTAATTTTTTTTTATATAATACAATTAAGTAATTACCGCAAATTAATAACGCACGCTTGGTCAGGCGTCACGGATTTCACTCTAATGTATCAATAATGAGGCGTAAAACTATCCGCTGTGCAAACATAAAACAAAGAAATTTTGGTGCAGAGAGAGTCATTTTTAAAACTCATTTTCTCAGTAACTATCAATGAGACAAAAACGTTTACCACTATTGTGACTGCAAGATATGATTCTACACCATGATATGTTTTTTAACGTCCTAAGGCCGATTTGAAAAATCCATTTGTACTGGCTACATAATAGTGTGCAGGATTTTGTTATAACTATTTACTAGTTATTCCGGTAGCCACCTACACTACCTCTAGGCAACAGAGCTATCTGTCTATCCCGACAGTCTACTGGTCAGAGAGCTTATTGGTGTCCACCCGACAGCATGTCTGCTGGGGGAAGAGCACTGTAGGCTATCGTCTGCCGAGCAGGCCTGTCGTTTGCTACTGTTCACCAAATAACACTAGTTGCTTTTAGGACCTCGAAGGTCGTTAGAGCGGTTATTGTTTGAGCAGTATATTTATCTGTCAGAGCTTCAAGTATAAGCTTGATTGAGTGTGTGACTGCTTATATTCTTTGCAGAAATAAATCAGTGAGTCTCCTCAGGTACACTGCCTTGTGAGGAGCTCAGCGGACATTTATATACAAAGGAGGCGGTACTAATAATATAGCCTCGTTGTAAAAATAGCAATAATAAGAAGTGTGTAATAAAATATAATAATAAGTATGGAGGTTACAAACATCGATCGTAGCACGTGATCGAAAATAAAGGAAATAAGTAGAACTGTTACTGATGTTGTTTTCTGTTGTTGACGTTGTTCGATGTTTTTCCCCGTACAATAGTTACAGCAGGTTGATTGTTGTAAGGGAATTGTCTCCATATATTATAATTATTATAACACCTGCTGTTACAGATAAATTGCTCGTAGTTGCGTTCCTCTACAACAATATGCTCATGCATCATAATAATAATGATGATTGATATATCATTACTACTTATTATAACTATTATTAGCAGCTAGGCCTTAATAACAAAGAAGAATTAGTTGTTAAATAATAAATAATAAAAACAAATATATAATAATAATAATAATAATAAATAATTATATAATAATATATACAATAACTACATATAATAATAATAATAATAATATATATTATTATTATCATCATGTAGTTGTTAAACTTATTATCAAACTTGATTGATAGTAAAAATTAATTATTTTTATTATCTATAACAACAAAAAATAACAATTATGATTATTTTATATATTATTATATTATCATTTTTATTCATTATAATTATTACTTATTAAATTTAATAATAAATAATAATATTATTTTAAAAATTTATTATAATAATTATTATTATTATCTGTCTTCTGTCTGTTTGATTGATTGTTGTTGCTAATAGTAAAAATGATCCACACCTCTCTGAACTCTTGGTGTTCTGTAACATCACTTCTAGCAGACATAACACTCCTGCGATCATATTTATCCATTTGTTTGAGCAACCAGAGGGCTTAATCGATGGTAATTTAATCTGAGTAATACAACATGCTGGAAAAATATTAGAGAAAAACGTGCTCTTTCTGGCAGTTCCATGGAAACTAGTGACCCTGACCCTGTCCCTACAGGGTCACTAATGGAAACGAGGAAAAGCTACGGCTGTCGTAATTCACATCGGAGATTATTTCACAGTTTGGTACAACTTTAACGGGATCAGACCGGATCGACATTGAAAAAAAAGTGTATGCTTGAATTGCTATCTTGACATTGAACAAAATCTATACTTTTGTGCAAAAACTACCGTCATCCCCGTTGTGTTGGTACAAACTATACCAAAGGCTTTAATCAGTCGCAAGAATCAACCACTTTACTATTGGTGTTGTTGTTGCTCAGCGCTTCTTCTGTATTTTGCGAATGATGATCGATGATTAGAGACTAGTAATACTTAGTGACCCTGTACTATTACTAAGTAATAGTAACAATAATTACGATAAAGAATTTAATTCGTGTATTCAAAGACGTGAAGTGATTTTTTCTTGCCATCTCCATCATGTTTTAAATTAAAACATTTACTAATAATAATAATAATAATAATAAATAATTTTATTAAATAATAATATATTTAATTTAATTAATATATTAAATTTAAATAATGTATGGATGTCACATACATTATTTTAATGCAGCAGCAGAACAACAGCCACATACTATGTGGCTGTTGTTCTGCTGCAAATTGAAAATAGCACCACAACAACAGCTGCACCACAACAACATCATCAAGGAGGGCCCCTGGGAAGGCTAAAATTTAATACAAAAAGAGATAGTAATAATACTCAAAATTAATAGTTATCAGCTATTACATATAATTTTCTTAATGATAAAAATTAATAATAATGATTGATAATAATAATAAGTTAGTTATTGTCATAATAATAATTATTTCCTCATCAAATTTATTTAATAATGTGTTAATTATTATTAATGTATGATGTTGTAGTAGTTGTTAGTTATCGTCATTCATTCAGATGTCATATCATGATCATACTAGCTTTTCATCAAATCATAAAATCAAAAACGAAATATTGAACATGCAAAAAAATTGTTGAGAAAGAGAACTTTACAAGCAATCATCATCATAGCAGTCTGTCGTTCGACAATGACTGTCCTCAATTCGGTCTGATTAAACGTCTCCAACCGTCTCCACTTCTCAATTTCTTTTGCCAGGTACTTCTGTCTACATCCAGCTTCTCCATATTCCTTTTCACTGTGTCTTTTAATCTCAGCCTGGGCCTTCCTTGATTGCGCTTTCCTTCCTGAAGCTGAGAATAGAGGAGCTGTCGGGGCAGGCACTCATGGTCCATCCTTTCCACGTGTCCAAGCCATCTTAGATTCATCTGGATTAGAATGGACTTTAATGATGGCAGCCCTGCTCTCTCCAACACATCATTGCTGATCTTTTCCCTCCACGAGATATCCGTGATTGATCTTAGATGTCGCATCACATATGCTTGCGGTCTATCAGTTTGCCCACTATCGACAGTCCATGCCTCAGCACCATACAGTAGGGCAACTAGCACAGTGGCCAGGTACACCTGACACTTTACTCGAATTGGAACATGGTGGTTTGTCCAGAGCCTGCTCCTCAAGTTTCCGTACACTGCACTTGCACTTCCTATTCTCAATGAGAGTTCTTTGTCCAACTTAGCATTGTCAGCTACAGTGATTCCAAGGTATTTGAAGTTTTTACAATGTACCAGTGGCTCTCCGTTGATGGATACAGTGGTAGGTCGAGACACATCACTCAGGAACTTAGGAGGCTGATAGAGACATTATGTCTTCTTGATATTTATCAGAAGTCCGAACTGCCTAGCAGCAGTAGCAAATCTGTCCACTAGAGCTTGGGTACCATCAGGCGTGTGAGCGACCAGAGCGCTATCATCTGCAAAAAGCAAATCTCTCACCACTTTGGTGGTTGTTCTGCTCTTTGATTTGAAGTGAGCTACATTGAACAGGTCTGCTTCGTTCCTTGTCTGGATGTAAACCCCTTTCTGGGTGTCCTTGAAAGCCACTTCAAGCATGGCGGACAGATGGAGAGAGAAGAGTGTTGGTGCAAGCACACACCCCTGCTTGACCTCATTGCTCACAGCAAAGTCGCTAGATACAGAGCCGCTCATAGCAACACTTGCTGGCATGTCTGAGTGTAGAGCCTCGATGATACTGAGGAATCTATCTGTACAGGCTAACTTCTGATGAACTTGCCAAAGACCAACTCTAGAAACAGTGTCAAAGGCCTTACTGAAGTCAACAAATACCACATAGAGTGGCATGTTTTGTTCAATACACTTCTCCTGTACCTGCTTTAGGCAGAAAACCATGTCTATTGTACTTCTTCCACTTCTGAACCCACACTGGAGTTCCGGTAATACCTCTGGGGTGATATGGGCATTCAGGTGGTTCAAAAGTTCATGAGAGAGAATTTTGTCTGCATTGGAAAGGAGAGATATCCCACGATAGTTCCCGCATTCTTTCCTATCACCCTTCTTGTACAAAGGGACTGTGCTTGCATCCTTCCAGTCCTGTGGTACTCTCTGTGTATCCCAAACCTTCTGAATCAGCTTGCATAAACAATCTGTCATCTCTGTACCACCATGCTAGCATACCTCTGAAGGAATGCCATCTCTGCCTGGGGCTTTCCCGTCCCGTACTGAGCGAATAGCTGATGTGAGTTCATTCATGTCAGGTGAATCATCCAGTATTGGGACAACTGGTCCTTGTGCTATCTTGTCCTTAGCCGCCCTGTCTAAATCTCCAGGTACATTTAGAAGCTGGTTGAAGTCGCCTGAAAACCTCTCCAAGATTTTCTCCCTCTCTTGCAGGACTGGATCAGTCCTCTCGGTTTTGGGCCATAGGTTTACCTCAAGCCTGTGTAGAAAGTCTTCATATTCATCTTCTCTGCCGCGGTCTGAAGCTCCCTAGCCTTTTCCTCCCACCATCTAATCCTCATCTCTCTTGTGTAACCCTGAAGGCTGCTCTGTGCTTTTGAGTATGTCTTCCTCTTTGATCTTGTATTGCACTGCATGGAGGCTTGTCTTGCCTTGTTTCTTTCCTCAATCAACTGCAGGAGATGTCCATCTTGCTCATCAAACCAGTCCTGGTGTTTTCGGTTCTGTTTACCAAGCACGCTGCTGGCAGTTGTGTACACTTTTTCCTTCAAGTCCTTCCAGTTTTGCTCCAAGTCACCATATTCCGCATCCCAATGCTCTAGAGCCCAATCCAACTCTTTCTCAAGTTTTCTTTTTGTCATCTGATCTTTCAGCGAACCTGTGCCAAGTCTACGCGGTGGCCTAGTGCCTGACCTGTTGTGCTGCATCTTCTCTTGATCATCATCCTAGATCTTAGCATAACGTGGTCTGTCCCACAGTCAGCTCCTCTCATAGCTCTGGTATCCCTCACCTCATCCACATTTCTCTATCTGACAATGATATAATCCAGCATGTGCCAGTGTTTGGACCTTGGGTGCATCCAAGTATTCTTGTGTGCCTCCTTGCGCTTAAAGATGGTATTGGTGACCACAAGACCATTCTCGGAACAGAAAGCAAGTAGAAGCTCCCCATTTGAGTTGCACTTACCTACTCCATGACATCCAAGAACTCCCTTCCACTTCTCAGTGTCTGAGCCTAATCTCGCATTGAAATCACCAATCAAAATCAATCTGTCTTCAGCTGGAACACGTCTAATTGTATCCCTCAGGTCACTGTAGAACTGTTCCTTTGCCTCCTCACGGTTGGTCATCGTAGGGGCATATACACTAATGAAGGTTGCACATAATCTATTATGGAGTAGAAGTCTCATTGTCATGATCCTGTCATTGACCGGCGTTGGCTCCTCAACCAGCATAGCAGCAATCTCCTTCCTGGGGGCAAATCCCAACCCAGCTTCTCTTCTTTCATCAGCTGCCTTGCCACTCCAAAAGAAAATCTACCCATGATCTTCCACGCTAGCATATCCTGGCAATCTTGTTTCGCTAAGTGCAGCTACATCTATGCCATATCTCTCCATCTCCATAGCCACCAGTGCTGTCTGCCTCTCCAAGCACCAAGACGCTTACCCATCCATGAGTGTGCGCACATTCCCTTTTGCAACACATAAAGCCATATCTCTTTTCTTCTTCCTCTCATCTCCTAGCATACTTATCGCTGACTGCCGGAATGAGAACAGATCAGCGCGGATCTTGTTTTTCCGGGCGACATCCGAGCCGGCATGAGTTGGTTTCCGATGGACCATTTCATGAAGACTGCTTGCAAAAAGGTTTAAGGTGCTAATAGCTTTTGCTGGACTAATAACACACACTTGTCAGGAAGAGGGATTATCAGTGGCAATGACAGGCCTAGACAGACTAAGTCCCTTGTTTGTTGTAGTGACTGACCAGAAGATAGGCTTGTTTATCCTTGCTCTTTGGGGGGGGGGGGGGGATGCGTGTTACCTCACACTCACTGGCATGGGCCGCCACAGACCTATGACGAATGTCAGGATGTCCAGTCTCACCCATCAGGCCCGAGGACTTGGTGATCAGTTTACTTGCGGACCGCTCGACCCATGACACAGATTGTACCGGCTTTCATGATGATCCGGTAGCAGGTGTTCCACCTGACCTGACAAGCAATACATGTAGCAATTTGAATATAAATGAGTGGATTGTGGTAATAAATATTATATATTATAGTGCGCGCTGTATATTTATACTTCACTAATATACACAGAAAATTGATTTACTAACTGATATATGTGTATATAATATATCTATGTACATATCGGTTAGTAGATCAATTGTCTTGAGAGACCATTATTTGACTAGAAATACAACGCTCTGGAAAATAAATTTACGAAGACAAGCTTTTATCCTAGGGTATGTATTGATGGTGATAATGTATAAAAACAAAGAGTTGAAACTGGGTTATAATAATAAGTAGGTAATGATCATTAAATTAAAATAAATGAAGTTCATGAAAAATGAAAAAATAGGAAGCATAGCTAGCCAATGCAACAATCTACTATCACAGTTTAATTTTGGTTTGATGGGTTGGAGACTATTGCTGTATTGTGCATGTTTGCATGATTTGCAAAACTTCTAAGGGTCAATGCTGCTGGCCCACTGTAATAATCATAATTACTAAGATTTATTATTGTTAGTTGTGATAAATAAATAGATAATAGTCATTCATAGGATAACATATGTCGATTGTCATAATAATTAATAATTAAATTGATATTATTACATTATTAATTGCCATGGAAATAAAAGTTTACACTTGATTAAAAGAATAAAACCATTTTATCATCATCATTCATCAGAAAAAAACAAGTATTAGAGGTTTAATAAGGGCGAGGGGCAGATAAATATGGTCATATTTAGGAGCTGCTGAATGATTTGAATTAGTCACTAGGTTTTGCAAAACTTCTTTTTACATTGAAAATAATTGAGATAGGGCAGTCAATAGCTCCATGAACTTTATCTCAAAACAAGCTTGTTGCTTGCAATAAGTTGATAAATATGGTCTGTGGTAGTTGCCGAATTTCATGCGATAATACAGTAGTTGCTTTCCAAATAATCCAGGTGGTTCGAAAATGATGGTCACTGTAGAGAAAGTGGTGGTCGAGCTGAGTGGCGGTCGACCAGTCACTAAGAAGGAGCTGGAAGGGTGTAGCAGAGAGCTGCGAACCCGGTACGGACAGAAGGAGGCTATGAGCCTGCTCGCTGATGGCACGCTTATCATCCAGATTGCTCCTAAGGGGGCAAGTGCAACAATGCGTCGCTTTCCCAGCTCCCAGACGGCAGTAGGTCATCTGGGAGACCCACAGTTTCGCGCACACAGGTGTGAACCGTACAGGAGGCGAGTCCAGTTGGACTGTATTGGTCTGGAATCCCAGTGAGGAATGACGGTTGGTGAAGTAATGTGAGCTTTGCCAGGTGGCTAAGAATGGGAGGATGCTACCCCCGCAGGAAGGACAGAGACTCTATTCAGGCAGACCCTTTCAGAAAGTGGCTGAGGACCTAGTCGGGCCCTGGCTGACATACAAAAAACTCGTACCACACTCTACCACCCGCAGGGGAATGGAGTGGTGGAATGACGTTAGGTGATTCACTAAGGGCCCTACTACTGAGGAGAGGACAGGAGGAATGGGACCGGCTGCTTCCGCAGATCATAAGGCTATTCCGAGGGACTACACACTCCACCACGGGCGAGACGTCCAACTTTCTCATGCTGGACTGAGAGGTTTGCTTGCCAGATCAACTTAATGGCCGAACATCTCCCTTAGAACAGCACAGTGCAGGAGCGCCTACTGACGGCCCATGAGCTGCTGAGAGAAGAGTAAGCTGTCATTAGGCAAGAACATACACAGGAGCCACTCTTGTTTGCACCAGGGGACATGGTTGTGTTGAAAAACAAGAAGCGAACGAAAGGCAGTAATCCGAAACTGCAGTACAGTTTCGTGGGCCCGTATACAATACAGGAGGCTTATCCCAACCATACATACAAGATCGGAAGGAGTGTGCAAACCTCAGTACAGAATGAGCGGAGACTGAAGGCCTACTACCCCTGCACTCAAGTAGCAGGCAGGGCTCATAGTATAGGACCAGCGCTGCGACCCAACATAAAGGGGCTGTCCAACGGAGACCACAGCCCAGACAAGAAAACCTGAGAACCCCTTCACCTTAGCCGATAGACGAGCAGCTTGTCCAACAAACACA
Source organism: Cryptosula pallasiana (assembly GCA_945261195.1). Taxonomy (NCBI): domain Eukaryota; kingdom Metazoa; phylum Bryozoa; class Gymnolaemata; order Cheilostomatida; family Cryptosulidae; genus Cryptosula; species Cryptosula pallasiana. The sequence goes on from OX183130.1 coordinate 43,558,245, forward strand.
CAGACAAGGCACTAGGGAGGGAGCAGGCGCTGGAGCAAGCTGCTAAGGTACTTTCAATAGGCCTAGCTACCCACACCACCACCAGTTGAACCTGGTCCAGCAAGCAGTTGTTGGGAGTTACCTAACACTGGTAGAGAACGACTGAGCAGGCACAAGAAATGGGAGAGAGACCAGCAATGGCCAGCTTTACCCACAGCCGAGCCACAAACCAATATGGATGCTGCAGAAGCACCGAAAATGCTCCCAGAGGACCGCCAACCAGCCAACAGAAATCCCTACTAAAATAGGGAGGAGAAAGCGCAAGATGGTAAATCAAAAGTGAGTGTTGGGTCACCCTCTACATAAGCTGATTATCATTGTTATAGAGCTGCCGATTTTGGTACCTATAATGATACAGCGGAAACACAACTAGAGAGGATGTTAGCAGAGGTGGAGGAACAATTGAGCCAACTACAACTTCCTGCTCAACACCTGGTGGAACAAGCAGTAGTTAGCGGAACAGAAAAACTGCCAGAGGCAGAACAGCAGCAAGGGAGACTGACCAAACCCCTTGTTCCCTCCGCAGAAGCGATACAAGCAAGCGAGTTAGAGAGGAGGATAAGCTGTAGGGGGTAGCATGTAGCAGCCTGTGCCAACCTTACAAACTTGTAAACGCTCGTTGTTCTATTAGCTGTTCTAATACATATGTTGCAGATTTAGAACTCTATTTACAGTTCAGTCATATTTGTGAGTGTGTCATATTTCACAATATTATACATGTTTTCATCTAATCATATATCTACCTTCGTCGCTGAGTTGTCCTCTCCTACGTCTAATTGGTTTCCCCTCTTGATGACCAATGGGGCGTGGTGTGTAGAGGAATGCAACAACAAACAAGATGGGGCCGTACTACTAATCTCAAAACTACAAACAATCTCTAACAGATGCTATGTGGCGACAATTCCCCTACAATCGATTCACCATGTGTATATATAGTGTTTGCAATCATATATCTTATTATTACTGTCATACATGACCAAATATCTTCCGTCTGATGTTCTCACACTGGGTGTGACTTAATCCTTGACAGTATAAATACTGGTGCAGTGTCTTTAGTAGCCAGAGTTGTTTTGACTGTATTTATGAGAAAATTAAGTTTTTTGAACAAATGCACCTTTCAGGTACCTCTCAATCTCACTCTTTCTCTGTAATAGACAAGCAGACAATAGCAGTGGAGTCAACTACTCAATCAGTTACATAAGCACAATAGAGCCATTCTTGCAGGGTGGACCTGGCAGTAGTGGACTAGGCGGTGGAAGCCACCTCTTCCAGCTTGTGCAGCAGCAGACAGAGACGATCAGCAGTCAGCCAGGCCAGTCATGCCGAGGAACTACTGCTGATATGGCCTGTCTATTGCACATTGCTGGCAGACATATGGCGGACTTTAGCCAAGGGGTCAGGCGATCAGGGTAGAGGGTGCAGGTGGCACTACCTATGGTGTGTCCTTTGATAGGCCACCACAAATTCCTGCACAATACAAACCACATGAATACTTTGAAAATATTTTGAAACATTTACAAACCATATAAACTGTTATAAAATAGTGTGAATTGATTTCAAACCTTTCTGATTTATTTTTAAAAAGTTTGAAAGATTAATAAAGTTAATGGTGCCGAAATAATATAATTTCGCGCATATTTTATGATTTCGATGTGAAATCCTTAACATACAACAACAATTGTCGATCAGCATGAAAGAAATTAAATAATCACGTAATCTAGTGTTAGTCTCAAAAGGCTAAAACTTTACCTTTTAACTACGAAGAATTGGATTTACACTTCGGAGTGACCATAAACTAACTAATGATAAACAATTTTTCTTTTATTTATTTTATTTGTATTAATAAGCATATTTGTTATAAATACTATTAATATATAACTGCTTTATTTTTAATAATTTTCATGACGTGTGATATTTGACAAAGCGTTCTAACCGTGAACCAAAATTGGACACTTTCGAAAGCATTCAGTTCAGTTGGTCTACATATGCAAAACGCAAGCTACTCTAAGCCATCATAGACAGGATGATTAGAAGGTTTATAGTAGTAGTGGCAATGCACACTATTTATATTGAAAAATGAAATTGTCATAGTTTGGGCTTCAGTCCTTGTTAATTATTGGCTTTCACACAATAGGACCAACAAGATACTGCATAGGAAACCACATTAGCTTTATGCTTATTTGTGGTGTCAAGTTTAATTTTTCCCCGACACGGTATGCTATGTTAAATACGGTATGCCCCATACAAACAAGCTAGACTTGCTTGCTCTCCACACATTTTTGTAAGTGATTCAGTGCATCATCTTGCACCATGTCAACCAAAGATGAATTATAGATCTATGTGAAGCATCTGTATTCTAATTATTGACTGGAGATCTGCTTTTTGGTTTCCAGCTTAGTTGTTTTTGAGAAAGTCATTTGATTTTACATTGTCCACCTTACATGATTGAATGGGGCATTAAATGATGCGATCCCTAGTTTACAAAACAGCATGAGTAATCTTTTGGTTATAATGCTTGTGTTGAATCACAGGCCTGCGTTTCCACTACTATTATGGCTACCGTGGAGCAAAGTATTTGGCTCTGCTTACATGCTCCACCTAGTCGAATATGGGCGTATAATAAAACAGTCATTGGCTTGATTGTGCTCTCCTCATCATTCAGATACGTGATGCTGGTAAAAAGCCTCTTTTTTTCTGAAGTGTAGCTGGTTCAGCGGCGGGCATGGGTATAATGTGCTGCTCATACAAACTTCAAGCCTATGAGTTAGTTATGCTAAATAGGTTTGTGTTTGAGAAAATCAAATCAAAACAATCTCAGAATCAGATATGCAGTCGCAGTTGTAAAGGCATGGCTATAGAGCTATTAGTTAGAGTTGTACTGGTAGCGTAAAGATTGAAAAACACCTAATAAACCTCTTGGAAACTTTCACTATATGTTTTTTTTCCATCAGAACTAAAGCCTGGTTCACATACATTTCGTTAGTGCTCGTAAGTGATCACGTGCCGTCATACGACTGCGTGCGATACATACTCACATAAATTATAATCTCAAGAAGTATAATCACTCTCTTCACTCGGAGGTAATAAAATCCTGAAGTCCACTTTCACTGACCAACTATTATACATACTAAATGAATTATTGTTGTTCAATGACACTGATTTATTTATTACTTTTAATTCTATTATATTGTTACTCATATTATTATTAAATATTATTTTATAATTTTCAGTTTAATATATAACAGTTGTTTAATGGTGCATTATTATTTTTGTACTTCCTTCTCCATATATGATTTTTGAATCTCAATTTATAATAATGTAATCCATGCTATTATATAAACGTTTACAGAAAGTATGTATATTTATACATTTAAATCAATCGTAATATTTCATTCGGAAAATTAAAAATAAATGATAATTAACAATAATAATTTTATTTTCTATTATAATTTTTTGATGACACCCATTTTTACATGAATAGCCTTGATCTAACTGTGGTTTCTGATAAAGAAGGCAAGAAAATTGTGCGCACTGTCGTACAAAGTCGCAGAAAAGTTTGTCTGGCTGAACTTTCCTACAAGCTTCTGCGACAGTATGTTCCGTCGTATGAGCTGTGCAAATTCTGGGTTCACATACATCGCAACCGCTCGTACGCTGATCTGCGCTGGCTTGCGAGCACTTACGACATGTATGTGAACCAGGCTTAAGAATAAATTATTATGATCAGATGTCAAATCCTGTAATAAAAATTATTATTATCGTTTTTGATGTTGTTTTACGTTATCATTCTTATAATTTACCTGCAGTGTGATAAAATATCTCTTTCGTTTCAAATTTCTTACATTATTTGTAGTCTTGTCCTCACAAATAATGAATCACATTTCAATCATTAGAGGCCGGCTGCTACAGCCTCACCATCTTCGTTGTTGTTCAATCCAACAGAAATATTCTACTGGCAGCAATGCAGGTAAACTTTATTGAATATGACTTTCAGTCATGCTTTACATTCTTTGTGAAGTTTAAAATGTCAGGACTGTTCTGTGTCTTACCCAGCAGATTTGCGTCTGTTTACCCCTGGGCCTCTGAATACTACATACTCAGTGAAAGCGGCCATGTTGAGGGATGTCGGTTCGAGAGATTCAGATTTTGTAGAAACTATAGCCCGTGTGAGAGCCAAATTACTAAAAATAGCTGGTAGGTAGACTTTTGCGTGTGATACATGAATGTCTACTCGATTATTATAATGTGTGTACAATATAGACTGAGGTTAATATGCCGTAGGTGTTGGCAAAGAGGACTACACAGCTGTTCTTATGCAAGGTAGCGGTACTTTTGCTGTTGAAGCCACTATCCAGACGGCTGTACCGAAAAATCCAGAGGCAGAAGTATGTCTTATTTTATACCAGTCAAAGATATTATTGAACTTCTTTTTCATTGAGCATACAACTCCTATAGTAGAACATTTTCAATGAGCATACAACTCTTATAATTAGTGATAGTGGCATTTTTTTGATGATATCACTTATTTAACGAACTAAAGTGACTTGTTTAAGGTATTGGTGCTATCTGGTGGGGCATACGGTGAGAGGATAGCCCGAATATGTAAATATGCGGGTATACAACATGATCTCCTTACCAACGCTCCTGATAGCGTGCCCGACTTAGTGGAGGTGGAGCAAAGGCTAAAGAATAAAAAGTACAGTAATGTATCAGTGGTACACTGTGACACAAGCTCTGGCATAGTCAACCCAGTTAATGATATTGGAGCACTTGTTAAACAATGTCAACCAGGTATGTTCTAGCTTCTTTGTTAAGTACAATTTATCACCAACATTTTATAACTTGTCTGACAATTTGATTGTCTATTTGAACATTGTTTGCCACAGTTGTAAAATTTTATGGAGAAATTGCAAATAACTTTGATGGATAACAGTTGCTATTGTTTTTCATTTTTTTTTTACTAAAGTTGGGATAAAAAGTTTTCAAGCTATATAATTTTAAAATGCAATGTAGTTCAAGTAGCAGAGACATTAATATCCTGAAGTTTTTAGGAGTTGTCCTTTCAATTTTTAAAAATATTGTGAATAGCACAATTACCATCATCTATTTTTTCCATTTTAACATATCATTTTCCTTACTGCTTCATATAAAATTATTAAAAACTGAATTAATGTGATTTGGTTAATACTTCAGACCTCCGTTGTTTCCTTAAATATTTTGATATAATATGTTATTTTAATCAAAAATCTCTAGACAAGTTTTTGGTAGTTTTAATGTTGTTGGTGTTCTTGCCAGCAGTCATAGCTGCCTGCTCTCACCATTAGATTGTAGTTATGTGGTGGACGCCATGAGCAGTTTTGGCGCAATGCCAATACCTACCAGTCACGCTGACTTTATTGTCAGCTCCGCTAACAAATGCGTGCAAGGCGTACCCGGATGTGGATTTGTGATTGCTCGAAAGTCTAAACTGCTCAATTGTAAAGGTATTGTGTCGAATGATGGCCACTTTTCTGTTTTGTAAATATTCAAGCTTTTCACCTTTTTTGAATAATAATATTTTTTTGCAGGAAATTCTAGATCAGTATCGTTAGACTTCTACGCTCAGTATGAGATATTAGAAAAGACCGGAATGTTCCGTTTCACACCTTCAACTCATGTGATGTTAGCCTTTGATCAAGCTCTGACTGAGCTGGAAGAAGAAGGCGGGGTGGAGGGTAGAGCTATCCGGTAAGTTGTTGCCATCTGTAAAACAATTTATTTTATATCAGTTCTGCTATTGTATATAATATAAATGACGTGGGGTTATCTCCCATGTTGTAGGTACAAAAATAATCACTCTATATTAATGGAAGGAATGAGCAAGCTTGGATTTGAGACTTTTCTTACACCTGAGAACTCAAGCTATATTATTACTAGCTACAAGTACCCCTCCTGTCCCAACTTCAACTTTGAGACTTTCTATAAGAAACTTAAGGCTAAAGGTTTGTTCATTTCATTTGAAGTACCTAGTCGCAAACAGTACCTTATGGAGTTATCCCTCCACGGTGATGTAATACCGAACAAGAATTCAAGAATTTTTTTGCTCAATAAAAACAATTTCAAGGATTTCTAGTTATTTTTGCTCATCATTAATAAAATCATGGATATCTTGATTTTTCTACGTTTTTGTGCTCGGTAATCTTTACAAAAAAATGTACCCAGATTTGCGATCACCGACGTAATACTGCCAGCAATTCCCCTGTTGTTGTGTATTAACCAGTGCCGACCAAATACGAATATTTTGAAGCAACAATTATGATACAATCTTACCTGTTTAGGGCAAGTATTGTACCCTGGCAAGGTCACAAAAGAGGATTGCTTCCGCATCGGTAACATTGGTGATCTGCACGCATCAGACATGGAGAACCTCTTACAGTGCATCAAAGAAGTATGCTTAGATATGAATCTAAGTCTATGAGCTCTATTGACACAGCTATTCTACTCATTAACTTTTCAATCCGTCTCGCCTTGCACAATCAACAGTTTACCAATCACATTATATTACATGCAGTTCCGTATGAACATACAAGAGTTGTCTTCTCATGGTTATATTTCTGTGTTAGTTGCATTTTTTTGTCGGTTGTGAAATATTTCATTATACAGTTCATGGCAGCTTTTATCAAATACTCCCTCATCTCCAGATGTGCATGTTTTGTTTTGTCTATGTTTAACAATCATTTGTTGATTTTTATTATCCAAGTGCTCATTCAAACAAATAATAAACAATGAACAAAAAGTACTGGTCCTTGGTATTTTATGTATTGCCTAGGCTTGTGGGGGAATGAAATTTGTCTCTCAATGAATTGAAGCTAAAATATATTTGAGAATTCGGAACATCTTGGCAATTTGAAACTTACAAGTTAAAGTTGTCTGATTGGATCGGTGATGAATTGCATGAGAAACAACTCCCAATTTTGCAATGCTATTTTCTGGCATATCCAATAAAGAAAAGGGCTAAAAGCATAGTTGTCATTCTCACAAGCAAGCTTCAGGACGTTGCTGTGCACCAATTCCTATTTTTATCTTCCGTTGTTTGAGGTTGTTCTGTGGAGATAACTCCCTGAGGCATAGTTTTCTATTGTGTGCAGCGTTCATTGCACGACAACTTTGAGGTCTAAGACATCTATATCATTGATGCAGGCTCTAGGGTGAGTTATTAAAGTGCAAGCGATTGTACATGTCTAATGCGTTAATAATCATCGTCGGTAGCGGCAGCAACGATCTGTATGATGCTGACCTCTCCAAATGTTATATTATATCTATTGATTCTAGGAAATATATATTTGACTAGGTAAATATACACTGGAAAGAAATAGGCCCTGGTGTGTTGCATTAGTAAATAGTTGGACTGCTGTCGATATATAGTGTGTGTTTGTTACTGTTGCATGTGAATGTGTGTGGTCCGCTACCATTCCTCCGAAGTGAAAGTTTTAAAAACTTCAATTTGATTATTTGTTGTGATTCTTATAAAAAGCTTTCAACTAGTTGTTTTAGGGCAGAGTATATATAATAATTAATTTTTTTGTCAAATGCGATTGACAACCCAAAAAAATAATAAATTCCATGGAAATTTAGTTTTGCCACCTTCAATAAAGGTGTACAAAAACTATTGCGCATATCATTATTGAATTCAGTGAATCTTGCTATTGCTGCCAAAAATTCTAGTGTAGGTACATAGCAGTGAATAGTTGAAGCCACAGAAATAATGGAAGTTTGAACGGGTTAGTTGAAAATATTATAATGACATTTCTACTCTTCATAACATCTGATAATAAAAAGTAAGGAGCAGGATGCCGAGTTGTGAATTGGATTGACAGCTACATGCAGGTGTTAACTGCGCATCATATCCTGTAACTTGCTAATTATCTTATGTCAACAAGCTTCGTCATGATTATTCCTTCAACATCAATAATTTGACGTTATTGTATGTAGATTTTATTTAAAAATCAATAATAGTCAGTTAATAGATTTGATGCGTATTAAAACTCTGCTCACACAGTGAATCGAAAAGCTCGAGGAATTAAAAGAATGCAAAGAAGAATTTGAAGATTGCATTACTGAGACGTCTCATCAAATATTTTACTATTTAAGGTTAGTTGGTAGTAGTAACAATGACTGGTGCCCCACGGTAAGGAATTGGTATGTCTACTTGTTTGCTCGTGTTGGTTCATTGCTTGATATTGGTATTGGATGCGCCAGGGGTTGATGGGTAGAAAATGGCTTTTTTAAAAAACAATTTGCAATTAATGCATTCCATGCATATTTCATTCAGTTGATTTATTACTACTTTTTAGAAACCAGTCGTTAAATGAGCGTTTAAAATTTAGAAAATGGTTGATGATTTTGTGTAAATTATTTTTATAGTTACTCAAAATCGCATTATGTAAAACTTGGTGACAGCTTTCTCGCAAATTATCAGTAAAACTAACATCTGGTTATGCTTTCAGGGTGTCAATAAAAATGAAATATTTTTTTACACTCAATAAGCTCTCAGTAAAATGCTAAGAAATGTTGGCAAACTTTATATATATTTTTATTATGAGTGTCGACGTTTCAATAAGATATTCTGTGAATCCGTTGGTGCGTGCATAGCATTCTCAATATTCATTATTAAATGTAAATTAAATTGAACCATCATTTTTTAACAACTACTACATGAATAAGAAAACACGGTTTGCATCCCAAAACTTATGAGAGAAAGATCGGTGGCAGGAGAATAAACTCCACCATTGCTACTAACTTAACGTTTGTTTGCTCAAATTTCCCAGAATTCTCTAGGCGCAGTAACGAATGCAAATCAATTTTGAAATGCATGCCAAACAATAATAATTTTTGTAACTATTAATCAAAAATTGTTTCTTTTTTCAGTATTGAACCATTTAGCCAAAAGTTTTTACAGTATGAAAAATAATTATTTATTATTATTTTGGTTTTGGATACTTTAAATAATATATTTTAAGTATATCTAATCTTTATACATTGTTTTAGGTTAAACTATGCATACGAAGGCATTACTAGTTGTACAGTGCTGCTCTGTGGTCCTATCACAGACAGTTTTGTACATGGAACCACCAAACTGTACGTACTTCTATACTTTGGCTGACAATGAGGTGCTTTATATTGACTCCTCGCATCCCTACAACACGGAAAATCAGCCTGGAGATTGTGTCGCCAGAATACAAAACCTAAATCGCTCGCTGCATATCAACTATTATTTTGAACTAGGTGAGTTATTGACAAAACAATCAAAAAATGTCTTGAATGTTGTGCATAGCCAGTGGAAATCGCAGTCCCTTTTTTACACTTATTGCGGAGCAGAAAAAGTTGGAGAAAAACGTGACAGTTTTGAAGCATCGCGTGTAACATTTTTCAAAAGAGATCCTGTAAAGTTGTTTGAAAAAGATGATAATTGATGTGGGTATATAATTTCTACTTCATTGTCCGAAATGAATGCAGTAATTTATTATTAACAAAGCAACTGCATTGTGGGAATTGAGAAGAAGCGATTCATCTATTCAACAATGCATAATATTTATAGTCGGCTATTCTCCAGGTGACTTTCTTTTGAATGATGCCGACTAAATCCGTCTAAATCGATCTCAAAATTTTTATTTTTGCAAAACTTGTGATGGAATTAAGCGCAAACTTTACTGAAAACTAAAATCTTTTAACATCTTGAAGGTTATTACTTAAGCTTGGCAGCGAAACATAGAGCCAGTCAGCGGTGTTATCTGAGAGATTAAATTTCCGATATTTATTGGATCAAGCAATTCAGTCTATATATTGAACAAATAATCGCTTGGCAACCTACAGGAAAAAATTGTTTATTCAAAATAGATTTTTGTAGGTTGGATTAGATAGTTATATAATGTAAATATTTTAAAACGGTTCAAGTTTTCATACAGGAAGTATTATTTTTTTTTCATTTACAACGAGATACATGATCCGACTAGCGGTATCGACAAAATAATAATTGCATTGTCATACAAATTATTTTTAATCTGCCGGCGTGTAATAATTGATGATATAGGTCGATATTTTAGTGGACATATTGTGATTGATTTTCAGTATGTGCAAGGGTGACAATTGCAAATTAAAAAATTTTTTAGTTGAACTAAAAGGTTTACTGAATTATTGATAACTTGGATAATTAATACCCAAATATTTCTTGTTTGCTAGTTAGCATAGTATCAGAGAGCTACTACTGCAATATGTAGTTATCTCAAAAGTTTGCCTATGGCCATTCTGATTGATTGCCAAGAAAACTACAGCATTTTCACTCGGCTAACGATTCGCCCTTCAGTCCCATGTGTGCACTGAAATTGTAATCTGGTCAGTTGATGCATATACAAAAATTGTTATTAGTCTGAGGTAATTGGCCTGTGAAACAACTACTTGTATATGATCACTGAAGGTGAATAGAAGTAAGAATATATAGGCTTTTACTGTTTGTATGACATGATATGTAGCTAGCTTTTCGCATGATGTAATAATTAATGAAAACATCAAATATAGATATTTTTGATTTATGAATGAACAATTAAAATAAATAAGTTGTCTGTTGGAAAATATAAAATATCATTGTCATGTTTTGTTGGGTTAATGTTGGACTGTTTCGATTTAAAAAATACAAATTTATTATTAAGACTATTTATTATTATTATTGTAATGACTGTTTTGCAAAATAGAGTCAACTTGTTTTATGCAACTGATTTTATATGGATATAATCGATGCCTGTGCCAATAACAGTACATTTACGGCTAATGTTTTACACTCGATGTCTGAAATGAATAATTTTTTTCTTAACGGTGAAACAATTTAAAATTTGCTACAAAGTTGTTTTGTGTAAGAAAGACAACTCCTTTGTTTAAATTTCTAGTTGAATAATAGTTTTTTAATAATATTATTAGAGCAATCGTTTCACTTCACTTTTGATGAATTATTTAGTAAGTAAAAAGCAACCTTGACCTATTTTTAATAACAAGCCAAATCAAAGTTGCATACTCTTGACTTGCAAATTATTTGACTGACCAAAAAGTTTTGGAAACTCGCTACACCAATTTTAAGAATGACTCGTTAGTAGTTTATCTCACAGTCATAAAATGATTTTTGCCAAAGCCGCGTGTGAATACTGATAGCAATGAGTACATCAACTATCATTTATTGATACAAGCTCTACCACGGCCTTGTTTATCAATACTCTCCACCCTTGTGACTTTCCTATTATGTAACACAAAAGCAAGGCGTTTAATAAAACACATTTCAATCGACGTATAGCGTCTCTCAAAGAAATATCTGGTTAGCTGTACTGTTGCAGGGCCCAATATTACTGACTGTTCAGCTGACCTGATGTTTGATGACGGACGAAAACACAGTACGGAGTCTGTACAAGCTCGTTATACCTGTAACAACCTTCACCCCTACAAACAAGCTCATGCCGACAACTGGACTGGTGATGTCTTGTAGGCTATTAGGTTATTTGATTGGTTTTTATTAAACATGCTCCGCTTTGTCAAACTTTTATAGCGCTACTAGGAGTTATCTTTTCTTTTTTTAATCAGTTTTCTTTGGCAGTGCATATTCACTAAAATCGTGGAGGTTTGTTAAAGATCAATGTAGTAAACCTGGGAAGAAACGGGCTTGAGGAGGGAAAAGGGGTGACAATTTGGGACAGAAAATTATCTATTGGCAAACCGTAATTTATTAAAAGAGGAGACAACTCTTCTGTGAATGTTAAAACTATCAGTTCTACTACAAACTTTGATGTTTGAAAACTATTTGAACCAGTGAAAAAGTTTATAATGAAATATTCATGAACAGACTTTCATTTCCTTAGCTAGAGTGGATAGTTGTTTTAATCTCATGGGAACAATGTTGTCGTAAATTGTAGAAAACATAAATTAAGACGTTAAACGCTATTTTGCCAACATTAACAATCAATAATGATATTGATGATATAAAAACTTTGAAAAATCCATAGAGCAAATTCTATTGTTGTAAGTTTTAAAAACACTTCTATTTTTACAGATTATCTGAGAATTGTTACCAAGACATTCCTGACAGTTTACCAAATGCCTTTTCAATAAATTGGATAATTCAGAGTTAAAGTTGTGCTTTTAATTTATTATTAAATCGGCAAAAAATGTTTTTTTTAAGTCTCATAGAAAAATAGATATATTACAATTTTTTACACATGTAGCGTCATTTCCCTTGTAAAAACAAGAGAAGACAACTTCTATTAAGTTTTAAGCGCAGTTTTCACAGACTTAAAAGGAAAGTTAGAAGATGTAATAGATAGCAACAACCATCTGATACCAAAGTACAGCAGGCTCTAATGCTCTGGATGCCACTTTATTAGAATATATTATGTTTTAGAGTATCACGAAAATACGTAACGATGAGAAGAGACTTTTTTTTCAGAATACGAGTGGTACAAGTCTCTGAATGGTTAGACCACGAAGACAACGGCCTGGGTAAGGTTCTAAAAATGATGCCAATGGAGATAGGGACCGGCTTTTTTAATCGGCTCCATTGACTAGACACAGTTTATTGCCCAGCGTAGTGGCATTGAATGGTTTACATAAAGTGAAAATATTTAGACTTGATATTTAGCTTGGCCTTCGCTTTTATCAGATTTTAAATTGTGTGCAGGAAAAATGACACGCATTTTGCTCTTAGTTCCAATCAGCAGTCTGGAATGATACAAAAGTGACAATAATTTTTTAATTTTTTAATAAATGAAAACTCTTATTTTCCTAGATACTTTGACCATAGACTTTGAGAATTGGTGATATTTTGTAATTGTAACATCCCTGTCAAAGACACTAATGTTTATAAAGTATCCTCTTTGCCATCTTTGAAATAAACGCTATCGATGAGTTTGAAGATTATAATCTGTGTACTAAATTTAAAAGATTTTCTGTTTTGGGTACCGTACGTCAAAACAAATAAAAGTTCTCAGTCTATATATATTTGCAGCCAATGAAACCAGTTATTTGAAACTCACTTGACTCCTTGCGTCGTACTTTTGTTGGCGCTATCCCCATTTTTATCTAAAATGAGCAAGAATGAACGTAGACAACTATGGGTAGGATTGAAAAGCTAAAAGTAATACCTAATATGGTCTAGAGAATGCTGACATGTATTGCTGGCAGCATGCAAAATATGATATGGGCATTGGTTCCAGGAATTGTTTTTTTTACGAACATAGGAAACTGTTTACATTCCTGGCGCAAATAGCAAAATGGTATTTTATATTTTGTTGGCAACGACTCGCAACCCATTTTTGAGTTAATGTTAAAATATCTCCATTATCCCACAGTCCAAATTTATCTCATGCAAGAACAAAAATGTTATACTTACGGAGCCTTTGATAGATTGAGAACTAATTGGGTGGAGCAGACAATTTCAAATCATTTTGATCTTGGATGAAATACTGCAAAGGAGCCTGAAGATAAAAATTATTTAACCAAAACTTCTCAACTTAATCATTTACATTAGGATTTTCTTATGGCTACGAAAACAAAGTCACTTCAATGTTGAATGACTATCACTAAAAACAATTAATCTTGGGTTAACAAAAATAGCTATAAATACAAAAAGCCATACATTGAAACTTAATAAATGATAAAGGAAACATTTTTTCTTGGACCAGGGAATGTTTCAATGTGTCACTTATTATAGGTATTGTATGTCGCAGGTTTCTATGTGGACAGAAGTGTGACAGATCCAAGTGTTGCCATTGTACTTTACATCATACTGGGTTTGGACTTCCTGCTGCCCACTATCATTTTTATAGTCAATGAGTTCAGTGGCAGAATCTCTGATGATGGATCTAGGAGAGAAGGTAACTCCAAATTTTATTTCTTGATTTCCATCAAAACTATCAAATGACTTCGTTGCAATAAAAATACTACTTTAAACTTGTAAAATTAAGCTTGTTTTTTTTAAAATTGTTTATTAATTTAGGCTAAATAATGCTTTTGTAAAATTAATTAATAATTTATTATTTTTTGTTTTTTAAATTTTTGTGTACTAAAGTAATTTAATTTTTATGATATTCCCTTAAAGCAATTTTTCTTTTATGATGCTAATCAGCATTTTTGTTCCTGAAAAATAATATAACGGTTAATTTATTTGATCATAACAAAAAAATATATAACAAAAACTGTGGTGTCATTCAGGATTATTATCAAACTCTCAAACTAATATTTCCTAATAGACCCTCGGAGTAAACCACTGAAAATAGTAAAACCAAGTTTCCCAACTACGTATGATTTACATCCAGTTCAGCAAAGACAAAAGAACGCTGCAGTTGGTGGCGAAAGACAGGCAGCATTTGGGGCAACTCGACAGCATCTGCGTCCTGAAGGGGAAGATGTTGAGGGACTGTTTCCTTTCTACAAGCACTCTTCTGAAATGACCGTACCTTCTAGCTTATTGAAGGTAAGTTTTACACTCGGAACGTAACTAACCAAATACTGTTTTAAATTTTTTGTTTGCGTGATTAATAGATTGCTGACTTTACCGAATTCTCAAAAACTATGCAAAAATAAACAAATCTAAAAAAAATTAACTGTTCATTTTATTAAAAATGATGTTTGCATTATTTAAAAATGCGGAAAAACTTTCCAACTTTTGCTCTGGAACTTATTATACAGAATTACTTTTTACTTTTTCAATAGGAGTAAACTTTTGAAACTTGTAAAAACTGTTTTAATTTTTTCATCAATCGATTACATCCATTGACTTGCGATCAAACACAAAGTTGGCTTTGTAAGATTTAAATTGACATTATTCTAAACTTATCAGGAGTTGCATTACTTAGAAGAAGATAACTCCAAAATATTTTAAAAGCACATAGTTCTGGATGAACTTAACACGTGATAGAAGGACGGGGAGAGGGAGGGGAGTCCAGACAGTTTTATGTGACATTTTAAATGCAGACAAAACCTACACTCAAAAAAATAAATGAGAAACTTACTTGTCTTTCTCCAAGAATAGTAGACAATCAACAATGTGCCGGCCTTTTACATTGTATAAACAATTTAATATCCAATGTTCACTCTGTAGGCTTTTCTGTCTTATAATTATTTCAAAACCAAACAGTGTTTTATTTTGTAGCAAGTATTCCAAAACAGTTTTACACTGCATTGTGGGACTGGTGCGATGGTTGAACTATGCAAACTATTGTAGAAAAAGACAAGTAAAATACCACTTGAAACAATTCAAAGTTCTTCAAGCAGCTCAGTCATTGCAACAGCTGACAGTGATGATACGAATTGTGACAACAAATCTGACTGTGACAAACGAGTGAATTTTGCTGATGAGTTAAAAAACAACGGAACGGCTAGCTACAGGTCTAGCTTGAGAAGTAAACACAATCAGCAACTGCGATTCTCTGAATGACGACCGACCGTGTTAGCACAGCTGTGATCTGGTTTGGATGTGATGAGCTTTTCTCCAGCAAGAATTCCAAGAGAAAGATTGGTAGTGGTAGGATTGGGAATTGTCAGTTCGATGCATTCCAAGAAATGGATGACAAGCAAGGGCACCTGCAAGCACCTGACAAGTGCCTGCAGCTTTTTATGATGTTGTATCTGTGTTTTTGTACAGTATAAGAATGATGCATTGATTATTGCATTAATCATTGTTATAGTAGTATGATAGCTCAATGCTGTACAGTTTTATATGACTATTCTTTTAGCAATTGACCAATAATAATCAGTTTCATATTCGCTTACTATCGGCTTACTATTCGCTATCGTACATGACTGAGTGAATGCGGGAGGCAGTTAATATATAAGCCGTTGAAAGGATACTTACATATTAGCTATAATAATCTGACATAGCAGTCTGTAGGGACAATCACTATTGCATTATATCAGATATATCTTAGTACTCAGCCAGATTAGACTGCCAATTAGCATGATATAGGTCGCTGTCGAGAGAAACTTGAATAAAGCAAAATTTGAAATTATGAAATACCAACTTGGTCTTCTAATTTTGGGTGAGTCATATTTTTTATTATTTCTCTTATTTTCTAATGTATGAATTCCTTTCGAAACTTTGCTCTAACTCAATTTTTATTATTGACTTATTATAATTATTATTATTACTAATACTTTAAAAAGCTTAGTAACATTCTGACGGTAAGTAGAAATATTTAGTTTTGATCATTTATTTTAAAAAATTGATTCGACAACATTTTTTTGTTAACAAATGCGTTTCAAGTAGCACATGCGGTGATTTTTTCAATGCAAAAGAAAAAATGCATCTCACAGTGATGGTTTGAACACGTAGATCTACTGCAACCCAATTGCCTCAAAGGCAGTAATGTTAGACATCACACTAAGATGACACTCTCTGTAGAACAGGAATTATCAAAAGGATTCCTTTACTGAATCTGTGAACTAGTAATTCCTAGAAGCTAAAAAGCATAATTCTGTATTGTAATATAAGTGACATGTACATACAAAACAAGCCGCTGGCAGCTGTGAGAATTTTGGCAGCGCTGCCCATTAATGAGACATAATTCTTTGCTGTTCAAACATTGCGTGTCATAAATGGTACCTTTTGATGCTAAGTGCATTTAATAAACATTTTTTGACAGACATCCCTGCCATTTGTTGGCCTAATTAAAACAGTGATATCACAAACCTATAAACAAGTTACATTCCTTGCTGACACCTGCACCAGGCAGTTTGTGTTACTATAAAGTCAGCGTTAACAGACCATCTTATATTTTAAGTGTCAAAAATCAAGTAGCTTATCAGATAGCAAACAATTGTATGAAAGCAACATAAACAGTCTTTTATGATACGCGAGTGAGTCGTCTACCCTGAGAGTACAAGTATACATATGCTAGCTGTGGCTGTATTATTAAACTGGCATAGCCAGCTGGTGATTAAAGAGATAATTGCCTGGGTTTTATCTTGAATGTGTTTTGGTATTTGCTTATGTAAGATTTATATCAACAAACATTGTGTTGATCATGAATTTCATTATGAAAAGACAAAACTGGGAAATGGCAAAGTATTGATGACAAGTTTTTTTAATTGATGAACAAATAAAATGAACTGTTACTGAGGGCTATTCTATGTAAAGATTCTTTCTGTGTAAACACTTAATTCACTTTGAGGTCAAAACTGTTCTAAAATCAGAAGTTAAGAAATCAAGAACTGAATATTTAAATCATATATGTTACATTATCAGTAAGATTTGCAGAAAGTTGCTATTATTTTACAAAAATATTATTAGCATATTTTTTATTATTTAAAAAGAATAATTACATCTAACCTACCTGGAGATCAAATTTTGAATACGATTAATTAGACTCAAGTAATAATAAAAAACTGTTCTTTTCATTTTTTATGGTTTTGACTCCGTTTTTAGTATAGCAATAAAAAAAATAGTTCTCTACAACAGGTCAATGAATTACTACTATTCATTGTAGTAAAACTGTGACAAAAACGTTGGTCTCCCAATTTTGCTTGCCGTTAATATTTAAATATGAAATAACAATTTGTATTTTACGGCAGCTACAGTACACGTGGTACACTCATGCCCTGAAGGATGGAATAAATCCGAGATAGATGTAAACAACTGCTTCTACTACATACCCGAGGATGCTACGTTTGAAGACGCGCAGAAAGCTTGTAAACATGTTGGAGGTGAACTAATTGCTCCCGAGGGATTCCTAGACACCAGCATTATGTCGCTGATCATGTATGTATTCTTTTAATTAACTACACAAATCACATCTACCCTACATGCAGGTGAACTGATTAAACATTTAGTTAAGCATAGCTAAAAGTTTGGTGATACTTGGCAACATTTGAAATAAACAATTGAGTGTAAATTAATAATTAATCTAATCAACCTATAAATCCGTGAGAAACCACAAAATTATAAGCAAAAGATCTATTTTCAACACAAATGCTGCCAATGCTAATTTACATCAACTGCTGCCGACAGCCAACATTATTTTGCTCTATGAATTCATTCAAACTATATTGAGTTAGTTTCTAATAATTTTGTTGTTTCTGACCGCTAATTGAAGTTGATTGCATTTCATTAACCACAACACAACACTTCTGCGTATTATTCACTTTCCAAGTGCACTTCATTGATGTGCCGAGGCTTGTTCAACGCTAATGACCGCTATAACAAATATCATTGGCCAAATTTTTGTGGCTTTTACATTTGTCAAAATCAATGCCATTTCTCTTTTAAGCGTTATTCCTTTGACATCATGACACCTGTGTCTTTTGTTCACCTGTGAAATATTTAGTCTTTTGATGGAAACAATTTTTATTGCAGCAGCTGACGATACACAAAAACACGCTTGTACAGGTTAGGGGGGGGGGGGGGGGGGAGGGGGGTTATGTATAAAACCGCAATAACATCTTTGAAATGAACCTGTGTCTGCATAAAATCTTCTTTTTAACAACATTTTATGGTCATGGTCAATAGTTGCTAGAATGACATCCATCATCACTCCAGGAGTTTTGAGGAAACCGTGGAGAAATTTAAAGGATTTTTTTTATACTTTGAGCCATTAATTATCATAATATTAAACTTGAAAACAGTTGAAATTTTATATACGTTTACCTGTTGATTATAATTTTATGATATTAATAAAAATTTAAGTTTAATTAACCTTACACAAGAGAAAACCAAAAGACAGAAATAATTCCTCATGACTCAGGTCCAGTAGAGATTATTGCTGCGTGCTAACATTAAAAGTTGTCAAATATCAGTTTGGAAAATCTTCATTTTGAGCAGTTTTTAAGAAGTTGAAGCAGGTGTAGCAAAATTAGAAATAAGTGTCAGAATTACGGTATGGTGACCTTGACCCAATGTTGGTAACGTGTTGAGTGATATGTTCAGTTATAACAATAAGCCATAATTGGGAAACTATGTCAAACTATTACAGTCAAAATTCCATACGAAAGGGTAAAAGTGTTTGGCTGGATATGAAGAAACTAGAAGGTGCAGACGAGTGGACATCATCTAATGGTACAGAAATATTCGTTCATTGGTATGAATAATTCAATATCTTATAAACTTTTGAATATATTTCAATAATTGCCTCATTCCATGAATCTTTTCACTTAAATTCATTTTAAAAAAACAAAAAGCTGCTCACTCGAAGGCTTGATTCATAACGAGGTCAAGTTATAAATTGACATTGGAAAAACACTTCGCTGAGTTGGGCAGTGAAAAAATTATTTTTTTATCATTTGCAGGTACGAAGGCTATCCAGAAGGAGATGGTGACTGCGGAGTGCTGCTATACGGACCAATCAAGATGAAGAACAAACGCTGCTCACTGAAGTCCTCTGTTTTGTGCAGAGGCAGCAAAAGTAATTCGCTAAACTTTTATAATTATTAGTACTTTGTCGTTATAGTAAATACACAAAATAATTTTTATATAAAATTTGATAACTTGATATGTTTTTTTAAAAAAAAACCTGAAAACTGCCTCGCAATTAAATCGTTTCCGGCTCCTATTGTAGTAGCTGTGTTTTTTTTCCGGCAGCCATAATCGCATTACAATCATGATTTTTAATTTTAGCAGAATAATTTTAATACTTTTTTACCCATTTTCTTGATAAAAAACTTAGCTTTTTCATAAATAATACTAAACTAGATGAACTATGAGCTACTGAAACAAAAACTATACAATTTGACCTCAGCAAACCTCCCTGATTGATCGAATCTATAACCTGAGTACTGAAGTGTGATGGCAACAGAGAAACAGTTTTGAAAGCTTCTTTTGTTCTTGCCCTCTCATTCACTACAATCATCTGAGGCATTGCGTTTGTTATTCGTAATGGATAGCTGTAGGAGTCAGAAATCAATATGGCCATAAGAAACGAAAGGAACATAGCTTAACAGTCCTGGGACGTTACTAAAGATGGCATGTAAACCTTTTAATGAAATACAGAGTGTGTCTCTGGGGCAATGCTATGGTGGTGTATTAGCCTTCTAAGACAAAAAGCTGTTCAGTTATAAATACATCTAATGGGTACACTAGAATTGGTGGTCACGAGTGCATTGGTGTTAATGAGTGCAAAGAACGTCGTACACTTAATATTTAGTTTATAAGGTTTGTTTTCTGATTGCAAAGTTGAAAATAATTATGATGTCATGGCTTCTTCTCCCTCTCATTGTCGCAATACAGTTGCTCAATTAGCACTTAATTAAAAAATTAATAATGAAAAAAGCTGCCACTGTTAAACTGCTGTGAGAATTGTAGCAAAAAGTTGATATTTATTTTTATTTTACAAATTTTTCGTGACTGATATGAATACGTTTTAATTTTAATGAATTTAAATATAAATGAACAAGCTGAGCAAGCTGGGGTGAGAATTCTTAATTGTGGTTTGAAACCACGAAATTGTTTTTAAAAGTTAAAATTATTTATATACTTTGTTTTTTTATCTACATTAAATGCAAGGTTATAAACTTTTTGTGATCTTTGAATACAAAAATTATCATGCAAAAACACAAATTGGTTTTACAAACAATTTCGCTAATGGTTGTTGCTACTTCTTTATTATTTTTTTTCGTTAGTGATTCCACCTCTGTATTAACCTTATCAAGTTATTTCTATTATTATAGGCACTGTCACACCAATGACAAGCACCTGCCCAAGCCTGTCATATACAGATGTAGAAGACCCCATTATACCAGGTACCTATGCCTACCTGCGATGTGAAGAAGGTTACAAGCTCTCCTCCTCTGGCCATAAAAAAGCTTACTGTCGCACGGATGGCATTTGGAGTAGATCAAATGATGAACTGGCTAGATGCCAACGTAAGTGAAGACAACTCCATAAATTAGGATGTTTTACAAATAAGTAAATCAATTTGTCATTGCTGTAATATCATTTTAGCCAGGAGATCTAAAATGAAAAAGATGCGTAAGTCTATTGATGTAGCTGTGGATGTTGTAGACAATGTACAGGTCCAAGTGTCATGTATGTGGCTTGATGTTTGGAGTTGTCTCCTCATAAGCTCTGCTGTGAAAAGCTTAAAAATCACTTAATCGCCAAGTTTTAAAATTAAAATACATCCAATTCGTGAATCCATTTCAGAATTTTTTTTACCTAAAAGGCAAAAAAAACTCAAACTATTATTTATTTTATTAAAAATTCTCTCAGGATTGAAAAAATTATAAATATGTCATTTAGCAATCAATAATATTGTTGTTTGAATCCTATTAGACTCTTGAGTAAGTCTTCTTTGATTTGGTTTTTTGACAATAAAAACTGTTCACATTTTTTTTTGTCAATCTCTCCAGAGTATTATAGCTAGCAGACTTCTAATAACAAATTTGCCCCAAGCTTCATGCACCACCACCACCCAATGTGAATGAACTGTATACATTTATTTCCCTCCATTGTACCCTTGTTCCCTATCACATCTGATATTCAATAACTTGTACTAGTCTTACAGAAAACGTCACCAGTACTGATAGCAACTCCTTAGAGATACAAGTTTCTACCTTGCTAACATTGCTGAGTTTTAGAAGACTTTTTTCTCAGATGTTTCATTTACCTATGTGGTATTTTAAAGCTAAAGAAGTCAAAGATATTTCATAGCCAAAGGTTAAAAGATTTATATGTTGAAATCTAATAAAACATTAGTGACAATTTAAAAATCTCTTTAACTTTGCCGTATACAGCTGAAAATTGCATACTTTCAATGCTTCAACAATCGAATATAAAATCAATAGACACATAAATATACAAACAAATGCAAAAAGTTGTTTGAACGTTCGAATGGCAGTTACTGGTTTCTTTTGCAGCCGAAAAGTGTAATACAATATCTATCGGAGAGGATGTGGTGGAGACCTCGGTAGAAGAGGTAATGGTTGGAGCTCTGAGGAACTTTACTTGTCAGCCAGGTGCTGAGTTTAGGAGACAAAAATCAGTGAAAGATATAATAGTAGAGTGTACAGCCGATGGAGTGTGGGTGGATGCATCAGGGGCCCAACTTAGCTCTATTGAAGACTGTGTACCCAAAGGTAGTAAACACTGAGCTTTAGAAAATATATCTTGGAAAACGAATTATATGATGTCAGCTCTAACCCCTGGCCAGGTGATAGTTGATGTATGGAACCAAGAGTTGTCTGTTCAGAGGAGACAACTCTGAATAATTAAAAGTATTAAACTCCTACCGCATTTGAAAACTATCCAAGACCAAAAGACAATGATAAAAGGTTTCTTTGAGACTTTACTGTAGAATTTAGATGAAATTTATGCAAAATATAATGAAATAATATTGGGCACGACATGCATACAGTACGATATTATATTTAATGCGATCTCTAATACCATTTTACAGTATTAGCTGCCAGCCAATAAAAACACAGCACTAAAGGACTCAGCTGTGAAAACTTCACAGAGTATGAAAATTCTCCCCCTCCGTACATCCAAAACTTCCCCCTTGGAGGAACCTCTGTCAACCCAGCAATTATTCTTAATTAGCCTGAAATAACATAACACTCATTTTAATGAATGTCAAACTACAGTGCCCTTCAAGTGACCTTGGAAAGAACCTCTAAAGTATTTTTATATTGTAGTGGTTGGTGATGGTAATCCCAGTAATAGAGAGATGATGTTGGCTGCCTCCAAGACCCTTTCAATCTCTGCTGCCACGCTGCTACTACTTGTAACACTTTAAAACAAACTGCACAAAACATAACTCACATTCCATCTTATTTTCATAGAAATGTCATGCAGCTAAATATATCCTCAGCACAAGATAAATGGGCAGACAACTCCAACTTGTGTTGGCCATTTTGCGAGTTGACTAGGTTTTCCTCTATATTTGTTATTACCGTAAAATATTGTTACCAAGCTAAAATTAGTCAATTAAAAACTTTTTGTACGAAATATATTTGTGAAAGTTATCGTAATATTTTGTTTATTGCAATAAAACATAAAACTGTTGATGCAAAGCATCTGCTGTAACCTTTATAACACACAAAAATAAATTATAGTGTTACTTAGAATAAGGGTGCTTTCGAATACCCTACGCATAGGGCAGTCATGAAACAGTTGCTAGGGCTCATCAATGACTGTCGTTTAACAGAAGTTGTTTGCGCTTAACCATAGACATCTTTATTTTTATCAATGTCTATGAAAACTGTATAGCTAAAGCGAGGCCAATTTAGTTTCTTTATAAACAGAAATTAATTACGATGATGTTATTGTTTGATGTATGTTTTTATATACGTTATAATGCATTGTCAGGACTTGGAACGGGGAGAAACAGCGACTCGTTAAAATTGGTTAGGTGGAGACAAGTCTATGCGCTCAACGACGCTACCTACCTCGCTCGTCACTTCCATTGATGAGCTCAAATTGCCCATTGGCGCCATGTTTTTTTTGCCCTCAATGACGGAGTTTTCGAATTGTCTCGTTCAATTCTATCGTTAAGCCTACGCGTAGGGTATCCAAAAGCACCCTAAAATGATGGAGTATAATTGTTTCAAACAGAAGCTGTTATTTAAGATTTAATTTTCAATAATTCAAAAAGCCTCAATAAATCTTTAGGAGTCAGTTTTTTTCCATAATTGTATTATTTCTGATTCTCATGGTAAGTTTAAATGATGGAACCCCAAAAACCATTTATTATTTAATCATCTTAAAATGCTGCAAACTTAATGTTAGATTTGACTCATGAAAGTGCTACCTCAAAATTATTTTGTTAAAAAACCATTTAAAAAAGATAAAAATGTGATAACTATTAAACGCTTGAGCATAAATGATATCTAGGGAGCAGACGAGTACATCTACGTAGAGATGCTGATTGGAGAGAAGATATACAGTATATACAAAAGTGTGAAAAAATAATATATAAGACACTGGAACAAATTTAAACCAAAAATAAAATCAATGTACATCATCGTTATAAAACATGGTTTACTTAAAGACGCTTCAGTCGTTGAACAAGCATTAAAAATAATTCATTTTAGTGCTAAAATTAATGTGATTATTAAAATTGCATCGGCTACATTATAGAGACTATTGAACTTAAAACAAATATACAAAAGTGTTTAAACACAAACAACATCGGGATCTCAAAATACTAATATATTGGTTTGTGACGAAGGCTTATTGTGACATCCCACTGCAGCGTCCCAATGCACAAGAAAACAGCTCAGTAAAATTTTTAAAAACTGAAAAATATTGTTTGCTAAAAGAAACCTAACTGCGATTAGCCATATTTCTATTTGTACGAGGTGGTAGTTCAGGTGACGTATATTCAGGCTCACTGTAATAGTTTTGCCCCTCGTTTTTATATAAATTTGAGCTGGCGACACTTATTGGCCGATTGTCAACTGTTTCATATACTTCTTCATACTCTGATTGCGACTCATTGGCTTCCTGTGTGCTATCGCATTCGGAATCTGCAACAGGAAGTAGTGACGTAGTGGCTAATAGAGTAAAAACACTGTCAAAATCGTAGCAAATATACCCGGATCTTCTAATAGTGATTACAACCATGTTTATGGTTACTAAACAACACTACTTAATGACAACAGCAATGAGCACCCTTAATCATTTTGGAGCTGAAGCTATTTCAGGTGAATCAGCAAACATACTCACATTGGCTAGTTAAGTCACTTGAAGGTTGTACTGCAGGTGTGGGAGTTGTTGTCAAATTGGATCTGTTTGAAATAGAAAAAGACAAAACATTTCCATGGCAAAGCTTGGTAAATGCAGACTTATAAATATAAATTAGACCATTATTCTGCACATGCTCTCTATAATACAAAAATGAACGGCATCCTCCCCAATAAGTACAATATGTTTCATCAAAATTTGCATCCTTGAACTATTTGCAATAACACTATGCAGGAGAGTAGTCTTCTTCGTATCTTACATTACGAATTTGCAAAGTTATGTAACTATGTTTTTAGGACGGCTCCCCCCTTGACTTTGTAATCATCTTAAATCTTAAAATAATTAATGCGTTAATAAATATGTATTTTAGTTTTACAAAAAATTTGCATTAAACTATATTTTAATAAACCTACTAATCATGACTCATGCAAATAACCTAAAGAAGAGAGAGATAATCAATCACAAAGTTCATTATTAACTGACCTCTTGCGCTGTACGAGACAGCAAACCAGCACAAAGACAGAGATGAGAACAACAGAACCAACTGGTACGACGATGCCAACAATAAGCTTGCTTTTATTTATTACTTTCTCCATCTCTACAAAAATTTAATAAGAAATATTTGAAACCATAGTACTTTACAGGCCCGATCAAACATCGTCAGATAGGCTAAGTTAAAATATTTACTACACAAACCTGGGCTATAACTTGTGGTTGAATGTTGCCCCTCAAACAAGAGCTGCCCATTGAAGTTTCTAACCATCTGTACAGCTATATAATATGTGACTTGTACATCTGGTAGACTGAGGAGAACATACCTCCATGTGGCTGGTACCAGACTACTGTTGTAACAAGGTATGGTGTTATTGAACTGAGGATCTTTTGCGCATGTAATCTCATACCACACAATAACTTGACTTTCATCTACTGCTGGTAAAGCAGACAACTCCAACCAATGATCTCTAGGGCTGTTTGATGAATTCCTGTAAACCTTAATCGGCTCCGGCAATCCAAGGTACCCTGAAATATTGTTCATTAAATGAGACTTTGAAGTGAAAATGAAACAAGAAAAATGAAAAGTTCAGCTTACAAATCTATTTATAAAATAATATTGAAAAAAAATTTGCAACGAAAAAGCTTCACTCACTTGAAACATATACACGGAGTGCTGGAGATGTGTTACTTGATGCAGCAAAGGTTATGGTGCCATTCATGTTGACCTCATTGTGGTTTATAGAAACTAAAGTCTCATTGCCATCTGAAAGACTACCAGAAACCAGATTATTTTGACATCTCTCTTTATCTCCCATTTTGGTATGTACAGCGAGTACATCGCCTTGTTGTACTCTGATGACTTCATTCTGCACAAACTGAAACCTCACTCCAGGCTCTGTTGGTTGTTCTGGAGACAGAAGTGTCTTAGAGATGAGCTTGTAGGTGTAGGTATCCACTTCTCTCCAGATGGCAGCGTATGATGTACATGGATTATTTGTATTCATATAGTACTGCCATCCTACCAGATATCCACTAACTGGTAGTTTCACTTCAGTGAATATGTACATGTAATAGCCAATGTTCCCTAGATCTTTGATCTCAGCCTGTGTTCCACCAGGTGATGATTCTATATTTTAAAAAAAAAATTTTTAATAACAAAAGAAAATAAATTGCTGAAATAGAATCAGTGTAAAAAGAAATAAAATCGCAAGGAAATCCGTAGCTTTCTAGAACCAAGTTAATTGAGCAAAAGATTTATTTTTTAAAAAAAATTACTGCAAATTTATAGCAGAGTGTTTTCATGTAGAAGAAAACAGATGGGATTGCAGCAACGACAACATCTAATGTTTTCGGTGATAAATTGAAAGATTGGTTAAAGTTTCTTGACTTTCGCTTAATTTTTCTTTCGAGCAAGTCTTATCATAAATGCCGCTGTTTATTGTCAAAGGAACTAATGAGGACTTAACAAGTATTTAATAGCACCATCGTTGACTGTCAGCTGTCTCCAGGACCAAGCACATTTGGAGATAGATTGTCGCAGTCACTCTGAGAGTCAAAATAAAAAGCTAGTTTTGGTAGATGACTAAGTGGTGCTCTTTTACCATTGAAGTTTTACCCATGCGGATGAGAGCAAAACTCCTATATTGTTGGTGGTTTACAGTTTACATCATCATTTGATAACAGCTTTGGGAAAATAATTCTCATTTACGACGAGAATCCTGGTAAACCTTTTACTCACGCAGCGAATTTGTTCACTTCAAATCTGTTATGAAAAATTTGGAGCTCTATAAGAGAAAGCATTGAAATGCAACTCAAGTTGGTTTCGAGTACCTTACAAGCAAGTCTAATGCATCCAGCTATACTATAGCATATGAGCAGTGCATCAAAGCAGCAAAGAACATGGTGAAAACAAACATTTTTGCTAACAACGCCATATGACACATGAGATAGTTGGAGTCACTGAAAGCTTTCATAAAGTGCGCACACTCTTAGTGATTGAGCAACATTTATCCAATTTTATTTCTCTGTTTTAATTATTAATACAATTAAGTGTAAAAATATCCACGTCCATCTGCTTGTTCGTATCTTTGTTTGTATATTCTTTTAGCATGTCCATTTGTACGTTAGTCTGTATGTTTGTTTACATGTCGAAGGGAAAACGAGGGCAAGGATAAAGCAGGCTGACATGACGATATTTGAATACAATGGGTGAGCTTGCTGGTGTAATAATATATATGTTAAGGGAGGCAATATCTTTGTGAATGATAGCTTTTATGGAAATTGCAAACTTGGCTTTATAAATGCCAGTATTGTGGTGGATTTTTGTGACCACTATCTTTGCGCAAGGTCCCCCTCCCTGACAACTGCTGGGTGTCAGGCACGCCTAAACTGAGCCTGGCACAGCCAGAACACGGGCAAGTAAGCCGGTAGAAACACTACCGGCCCTGCAGCATTCACTACCGGCCCTGCAGCATTCACTGCCGGCCCTGCAGCATTCACTGCCGGCCCTGCAGCGGTACCACCGGCCCTGCAGCACACACTACCGGTCCTGCAGCATGCGCTACCGGCCCTGCAGTGCCACTACCGGCCCTATACCGGGTCGGTGAGGGAAGAACGACTATAGCCTGAGAGCCCAAATTGATACCAAAGATACAGGAGCCCGACTTTGCAGCTTAGCTGTCCTCAGACAAGACCAAAGACAAGGACCACAAGCCATAAGGACCAGGAACTAGAGCTACCCATTGCACCATCATGAATAAGCAATATTGACTGATAAGCTCCGCCCCCCACTTCTGGGCGCCTTGCGTATTTAACCTCATATTAGCCAATGATGCATTACCTTATTTATATCTCATGCTTTGATTAGTGCAATTACTTCCTGCTATTGCTGATTTGTTGCCTCCTTATTTGGGCTTATGTTTTCCCTGTTTTGCCTATAAAAGGCAGAACACTTCTCATTATTCTTCGTATTGTATCGGGATTCTGCTTGTGATTGAGCCAAGTAGCATAATACATTTACCGTTATTATACCTTGCTGGGTTATGCTTGTATAATAAATCATGATATACTCAACAAGACATTGAATTGTGCGTTTGAGCCATGGGTCTGAGAACAGTTGTGGAGTCGGTACACTCCTCTGTTGAAAGTTGACCTCTGGAGTAAGGCGTTGTTGGTAGACGTTTGGTCGCCCCCCCAAAATCCACTATAGTATTAGCCATGAAATGCAGAGACCAAGGATGGGGAATTGCTTGCAAATGTAATAATGTTATGCTACGAGTGGATAATTCAGAAACACTCGACGCTTTTAACAGATTTGGTCTGATGAATGAGAGTGTCCTATACCACCCTGATTAAACCACCGGCTATCTCTGTTGCCTGTCATGCTTGTTATACCAGTGCAATCATACTAGCCACTACATCAAAACAACAAGAAGCAAAACCAGTATTAACATACCTAAATACCAGCTTGGCCTGTTAAAGTATTGCCAGTTGGGGTTTTCTTTAGATTCGGTGTCAATGTCACCAACTCTACCTGAGCGAAGCTTACAGTTTTTTTGATCGTCTGACGTACGCATGTTGATAGCTCGGCACTCCACATTTTCTGCAAACTTAAGACAGGTACTCATGCAGTCTTGTAGACTTGTCTCTGTGGAATCTGTGAATGCGAACTTTGTTATACGTACTCCTTTGTTTGCCTGCCAGGGTAGCCATATACCTACACAGAGAGAACTAGTGATATAACACTCTACCTACACAGAGAGAATTAATAGTATAACACTCTACCTACACAGAGAGAATTAATAGTATAACACTCTACCTACACAGAGAGAACTAATGACATAATACTCTACCTACACAGAGAGAACTAATGATATAACATTCTACCTACACAAAGAGAACTAATGATATAACACTCTACCTACACGGAGAGAACTAATGATATAACACTCTACCTACACAGAGAGAATTAATAGTATAACACTCTACCTACACAGAGAGAACTAATGATAAAACATTCTACCTACACAGAGAGAACTAATGATATAACACTCTACCTACACAAAGAGAACTAATGATATAACACTCTACCTACACGGAGAGAACTAATGATATAACACTCTACCTACACAGAGAGAATTAATAGTATAACACTATACCTACACAGAGAGAACTAATGATAAAACATTCTACCTACACAGAGAGAACTAATGATATAACACACTACCTACACAGAGAAAATCAATTATATAACACGTTTTACCTGCACAAAGAGGTCTGATGAAGTACTGCCAAATACCATCAACTGGTTCCACAACAGAAGCTGTCTGGTTGTTCTCAACCAATAATTCACAAGTACCACCATTATAGTTGACAGCAGCACAAATAAATGTGCTCTGGTTCATACATACATCTCTACACTCTCCAGATCCATTAGTGACAGATACAGTGGTTGGTGTACCTGGTATGTATCCTTTCAGCTTACCATTACCACTGAGCCAATCACACCCGTTGATTGGTTCGAAATCGTCTGCTAAAACAATAAGAAATTCTCTGAAGGCATTTCTGAGTTTTATTTATACCGCCCTTGATATACTTTGGTACTAAGTCTATTCATAGTAGACTATATATTGGTTGGTACTAAGCCTATACATAGACTATATAATGTTTGCAAGAGAATTATTAAGTATTCAGTAAGAGTGAATATGTTGAAATTTGCAGCCATCAAGTTCACCCAATGAACG
Source organism: Cryptosula pallasiana (assembly GCA_945261195.1). Classification (NCBI taxonomy): domain Eukaryota; kingdom Metazoa; phylum Bryozoa; class Gymnolaemata; order Cheilostomatida; family Cryptosulidae; genus Cryptosula; species Cryptosula pallasiana. The sequence goes on from OX183130.1 coordinate 43,588,203, forward strand.
GGTTGGTTACAATCAAACAACCAATAAGAAGCAAGTACAAAGGAATACAGCTACTTACCCAAACCATCGCACACCAAACTATTGGAGATGAGAAACAGAAGCAAAGACCAGCAAACTAACAGCATTGTCACATGTTGATCCTAGCATGTGTTACCTATCTATGAGTGTGTGATAGATAGGCAATGTAAATAGTCAGAGTTTGCAACTTGTAACCTGATATACTGCACTGAGGCTAAGCCTTTAGCTATGGAATTAAATATGAGTATTATACTGTTTGCATTATGTAACATGAAGTGTTATTTAGTGACTTCGCTTTTTAGCTAAATGGGGGCTTTGGCTATTTGCATTTTAGGAACTCTTGTGGCGTCGTAGCAGTTTGTGTCGAGCTCAGTTCTGAAACTTAATGATAAAAAACCAAAACTGCGTAAATTTTCACACTTCATTTCCACTGAAAATGAAAAATTCCAAGAACTTTTTTATTATGACTAACAGGCTGCTTTGTTAGGAGTCGTTTTCTCATGCACAAGTTGTCGGTATTTTTAATTAAGGAGTTACTTTCCCACAACAAAACAACTCAATCATAAATTTTTTTAATCATAGTCACAAAAGGCTACGGACAACACACAGTTGCACAACCACTTCACAAAAACTATAATGCAAAATGATTAACCTTACATATATGTTATTTCGCCCACTTTCACGGACACACTTGCAGTGTATTGCAAAGCAGCAATACCAGCAATCAATCTCAATAACAAAAACTGAACTACTAGCTCTTTGAACGAGTTCTCCTCCCACTCCAGAACTCCACCTTCAAGATCCACAGCCCCCAGCTGCTCCAGAGTCTACCTCTACCTCTCTACAATCTTCTTCTAAGCAATAACCAACAGACTCAACGGGTTATGCAATGTTTTCAGCTATAATTAGCTTATTCCTTGGATAATACAGAGAATCCATTCCTAACTGCTTGCCAGACTGTACCTGCCAGGTGGCTGGATTATATAACATTTCCTTAAGATGTAGTGCTTAACCAATAACAGACAATGATATAACATAAAACCAATCACCACAATAACACATATTTACTAATACAAGCACACAGATATTTAATAAATGTTTTTTAGTGTGGTCTGTAGGCTCCATCTCTTCTGTAAGTCTTACACCCTTAGAAATAGAGATAGAGGCCTAGGTAGGTTTCACCAAAATTTTGGGACAATAATACATCTTCTTGTGGTTCTGGTTTGGGGTTTATAATCAGTAACATAAAAAAAATTTTAGTTTTGAAAAAACTTTTAAAAATGTTTTCAAATCAGATTTTATCAAATTTATAATTTGTTCGACTAAAAATAAAATTGAGCAATTTTTCGGGTAACCTTGTTTACTCTGCAGTAAAAATACAATTATGAGGTTTCTAAAACAATATTACTATTTTATCAATTATTGTTCGGATTCATATTTTTTCATCCACGACCACAACTTAATAAATAACTCATTAATAGTATACAGCTGTAACTTTCATCAGTATGAATTTACTACCTGCTATTTAGTTTATATCAAAAAGTTATTTATTAGCACAATTTGTTCGTTTTATTGTCATCATTGAAGCCAGGTCAAGTGTAGTAACAATCCTTTAGAAAGAGAGGGCGGGGCTATACCTCTATACTAATGGTAATAAGATTGAGCATTATTAGACTGCTATTGTGTGTGTTATATACTCCACCTCAATCCTGACGAACCGGAAATACCATTAAGGCCTTTTATGGAGCTATACATCTATCTCTTTGGTTACACCATCTTTCATCATTATTCTGTAATAGCCTTGGCTGCTCATCTTTGTTCACCCACTCATATCATTGTGTCCTCTATTTACAATAACCATGTCCCTTAAGGCCCTGCCAGACACAACGATGGTCCGACATCCGACGTCGGACATCTAATGTGTCCGAAGGCCCAGCATCCGATTTGACATGCCACACACACAGAACTGATTTCGGACAGTAATCCGAAACAGAAATGTCAAGGTTGGATGTCAAGGTTAATTTAAGTCCTTGACCGAAAAACTCTGTTCTCATTGGTTAATATTTATAGATAAATAAATTATGATATTTAAGCTTTGGAAATAAAGATTGCTATGATTTCAACTTGAAATTTTCACACGTACGCACGTTTTCATTGACATTCATTCTCTTTCATTTACATTCACACATACTTTTACATACAATTACATTACACATAAATATACATATACTTATATTTACATACTTTATACATATTAATTATTACACTTATATTATTATTATTATATTATATATTAATTATTATACTGACTACTTATTATACTTACTTTTACTACTTATTAGTTATTATACTTACTAGTTACTACTTACTACTTATTATACTTACTACTTATATACTTATACTTATAGTTACACTAATTTTACATTTATTATTTATAGATTAGTTATATATTATATTAATATAATATACTTTTACTCACATTCAGTATAACTTATACTTATAGTTGTACAATACATATACGTATATACTTGACATTCATTCATTGACATTCATTCATTGACATTCATTCATGGACATACTATACTTACTTATACTTTAAACATGGAAAATATAGATGTCACTATTGTCATTATTGTTGCTTGCATTCTATTACTGATTGCAAGATACCGACAGCTACTACTAACCAATCAGAATCAGTATTAGCAATCCGATGTAGGATGGATTTCGAGCAGGTCCGATCGCTTGATCCGATGGCCAGTCAATGCAAACCGACATCGGATATGGACAATCCTACATCGGATTGCTCATTTCGGATGCAAAATCGTCATGTCTGGCCACCCCTCTAGCCTTACAGAAAGCTACTCCGATCTGTGTAAAAGCTGTATAGTGATTGGATATGACCTATTACAACTTGGAGTAGATAATACGCAAATCAGGGTGGCTCGGGGTGGCTCGGGGTAACTCGGGGTAGCTCGGGGTAGCTCGGGGTAGCTCCGAGTAGCTATTTAGGGCAGCTGTATAGCTGCTAGGGTGTTCAGGAGAGTGTTTTCTTGAAGGAAAGTGGGTATTTAGGAGGATAGGTCAGCCAGCCATAAATAAAAGGGTAGGAGAAGGGGAGTAGCAGTCTTTAAGGACCTCGAGTTACTGGTTACACTGAGTAGTCCACTATCAGCGAAGGAGAAAAGCGAGATAGCTACTGTATAAAAAGAAAAAAGCACTGGGGGTTGGGGAAATAAAATGTCGGTCCAAGGGGTGTAGATGTAACAGCTCATAGGTGGCAAGTATGTTGAGTTTTTCCCCTAAAATACCTGACACCAGTCAGTTATACAAACGTCCATCAATACTTATTCCAAAGTAGTTACAGAATAAATCTGCTGATTTAGACGCAAAACTTATCATAATTGACGTCGGATGAAGTAAAGCAAATCCAATTGTAGACGATTCCCATTTTGAAAAAGACATGACTGTCTTTTCGTCGAGACATTAAATTATTTGATGTGTAATATATTAGAATTGTTGATAATAGGAAAAATAAGTAATATTCCTTGGTATATGAATTGTTGCTTAAGTCATGCTTAAAATAAAAATGCGATTTTCTTAGCAACTACTCTCTGTCACACATTTTGTACTTGTACATGCATATCGTAACTGCTATCTTGACCCTAAAAGTTATTCTAATGAAAAGCAGTCGTTTTATAAATATTTAGCCAATAAATATGATATTTTATTGCACAATGTAGGTGATAAAAATAAAAAAGAAGTTTTTGACATATATAATGGAAGTATGACGCAAGACATAGATATAGAAACTGTTTTAAAGAGCTTATGTACTGGATTTTAAAACTGCTGAGATGGAGTAAAATAGCTCAGCTCTGTAAAATAATTTGCTTTGATTTTCACCATTACAAAAGGTGGGAGTTGTTTGCTCTTAACCAACTATTTAAAAGATTTATCAAGAGAAGAAAACTGCTGTAACAACTTTCAATTATAACAGTTACGTTCTGCCCATCACATGCATGAGTGGAAATGTGAAAAATTGATATACAGTGCCGACCTCAATTATTTTGCTGATTTTTTAGTTAAGAGTTCATTTTAGTTATTTCTTTTTTATATGTACGAGGAGGCAAAGGAATAGGTGGTTCTACTGGATCAGCTACTTCATCATAGATTGGTGCAATAACATGGTTTTCGTATGTTGGTCTACGGCTAGGAGGTTTTGGTGAAACATCCTGTTGCACATAATCTCCTTCCTGTTCATCAACGACTTCATAAGCTCCTCCTTCTATAGCCACAGTACCTAAACGTATAATATTGCGTAGTTGACTGATCGTTGGTATAGCGAAAGAGAACATCACAAATGAGATTTTTCCTACAAGTTAATCATTAATTCTGATTTGACAAAAGATGCTTACCATTGCCAGAGTCCTCTGGAGGTAAGGGGTGTGTGTCTTCTGGGGGTAAGGCTTGTGTGTCCTTTGATGATGTCACAGAACCAAGTTGACTAAAACACACTTCAAATAATACATGTCTGACCAGAAGTAATGTTTAAAGGTTTAGTGGAAATTTCTGCAAAATGATTTTGTAATAAAACTTTTTTATAAAAAGGAGCCTTTCTCATGACCAAAAGCTTACCGACCTTAGTGATCTCACCGACATTTCTGAGCCATGGAAAGACAACTCTTTAATAATTGTCAAGCCAAAGAGGATCGCTAGAATTGTTACGATTTTTGGTAAAAGGTCAACATAGCCATAATGGGTGGACCCTTTACTTATCGTGGAAGGATTTGCCCGATTTTTAAAGCTCTGCTCACGGAATGATAACGATATCAATTATTATCTATTGGTATATGTCATTGATTGAACTGAAGCTAATAAGTAATAAAAGTATCATATATATTGGTAGTGATTTCTGATGTCTGCTGTTACCAGCCGAACGATAAAAATAAAATGTAAATGAATTTTCATTATATTATTCTTTTGATTATCTTTTCATAGTGTGCTGATGTCACAGCGGCGCATCTGAAACGTATCGTGGATGAACGAACCCCGACGCAACTCTTTAAATATTGACACATGTGATAGATGGTTCCTTATGTGCATGCTCACGGAGAAAGGCTCAATGTTATTAAATATATTTTAACAAATATTTTTTGTTTTCTTGTTTAAAAATAAATACTCCTAAAACATTAATACATGTAATTTATAAACTAACCATTCTTTGAAAAACTTTACTTAAAAGCTGTGAAAAAGAATTTGAATCGAAACTTTACTAATTTGTAAGTAAAAAAGGTTATCACAAAATCTTTGCAAAAGAAAACCTAAAGCTGAAACTTAATAATATGCAAAAAACTATTTTGGCAAATCTCCAAGCTAACTTAAACTTGAAAACGTTTTCTCAAGGACACAAGTCTGGCTTGAAAAAAATTATTTACCAAAATTGATTACAGATAACTCGCCACAAAACGAAATCACCAGAGTAATTTGCTTACATTTCCTCAATATCAAATTGTGCAGGTTTTTCTTCAAGATCAATCGAATTATTTCTTCTTCTCTTTGAGGTACGCCAACAATTTATCATGGCCAAAGCAACGGCACACAAACAACCTGCCAACACACTTACACCAGCGATAAGCGCAATATTCAACGGGGAAAAACTTGTTTCTGAGCGACCTGAAACTAAAAAACAAACACAGATTTAGCTAAAACTTCATCACAGATTATGAGAAATCTGTAGAAACCAAAAATTTTCAAAGTCAATTAAAAAGAGTAGTGGTAATGACTCGCAATGTAAATTTTTTTTTCAAAAAAGGAAATAAAAAATTTATGTGATATTTGCTTGATTTCCACTTGATCAAACCAAAGACTATTTGTGGCAATTGAATTAGTGAAAAAATAAATAAGACCATAATAATGTCAAACGAACCTTTGTCAAAAATTGTCGTATTATACTTATCCTCAAGCAATAGCTTTCCATTGAAGTTTCTAACCATCTGCACAGCTATATGATATGTGCCTGGTACATCTGGTAGACTGAGTAAAACGTCCCTGGTGTTTACAGGAAGTAAACCATCATAGCAAGATACATTCTGGGTCAGGTTGGGATCCATTGAACAGATTAATTTGTATCCCACAATCACCGCAGCTTCTTCCGTTTTTGGCATGGGAGGCAATCTCAATTGTATATCTGAAGATGTCGCTGAGGAGTTTGTTATAATAAACAGCTTCTCTCCCAAGAACTGGTATTCTGGAATGTACATAAAGATTTTGACCAAACTACGTATAAATACACAATTTTGTCAGAAGTTAATTCAGCATGTATTAAAAAATGCACAACCAATAAGAGCATTCGCGACTTCGTAGTCAATATAGTAGTTCAATATGTCGCGTATGCAACGGAACATTAGTTTAGAACAACATAAATATTCAATGAAATGTTACAGTTTACCCAACAAACTGTAAAAAAGATAACTCCCAATTTTCAAAATAATCAAGGAAATTATAAACTTTGAATTGCTACAAACTGGAATAGTTTGTCAAGCTGCCCTTCAATTTAGCAAATTTTGGGCCCTTGAATTATTTCGAATTATTTTTCAAGGATATAAAACCGGTCTATGAAAATGAAAAAAATCAACTCGCTCGTTATTATGTATTTAGTGTTCAGTTTCATTCCCGACCTACGAACAATATAAATAAATACTCATTGATTAGTTTTTTTTATTCAGTGGGCTACTTTTTTTTGACCCACGAGTTCTGAACAAAATGATTATTTATTGATTAAATTTAAACCAGTCTGATTATTTTTTTTTTTGCAATGTGTTCGGCGAACAGAGGTCGCGAATACTCTTAATGTAGACAAGCAGAACTGATGTATTCTACAAATTGCTAGCATGCAATCGCTACACCAAGTCAAATATTGGAGAATGAAATTGAATAAGCTATGAAATGATTGCATTCCTCACGTCAGATACGAGTAGTATAGTAGGAGCAGATCGGCCCATATTATACTACTCATATCCAGTCATACTGAAAAGAACCTTCCTGCTGCCTCGTTTTGCATAGTAAAAGGTTTGACCATGACAATCAATATAAAAAGCTATTATTATCAGAAAGGCATTTTTATGGGCATGTCAACACATTGATCAGTATTCTAAAAAACATAGACTTGAAACTCCTGTAATCTTGTGCAGAATTTGTGGATCTCAGTCTAACCAGCTGCCTTTAACACTACCCCATTTTCTTTATTTTTATAAAGTAAATATATCAAAGAGTAAAGCAAAGAAATACCCCGCGCCATTGGCTTTAGCTTTTAATGCAATCTAATAAAAAATAAAGCATGCCGCAGCTGTTTGTGGATTCGGACACAAGTATACAATAAGTAGTGATGTAGGCATTCTTCGTATTCTTAATGAGTAATATATGATATATTGATTGATTCAAAACATATTGATTTATCAGAAGCAGAAAAAACAACTATTACAACATTGTATAAATAAATACCTGAAACATAAGCACGCAGGGCAGGAGACATGTTGCTGAATAGAAAAAACCTCATGGTGTTATCTACGCTTGGGTCATCAGAATTTTTGAAAATCAAGGTCTTATTACCATCTGATAGACTTCCAGAAACCACATTATTCTGACAATCATCTTCATCTCCTTTTTCAGTATGCAGAGAAAGAACATCGCCTTGTTGTACTCTGATGACTTCATTCTGCACAAACTGAAACCTCACTCCAGGCTCTGTTGGTTGTTCTGGAGACAGAAGTGTCTTAGAGATGAGTTTGTAGGTGTAGGTATCCACTTGTCTCCAGATGGCAGCGTATGATGTACATGGATTAGTTGCAGTCATATAGTACTGCCATGCTACCAGATATCCACTAACTGGTAGTTTCACTTCAGTGAATATGTACATATAATAACCAATATTTCCTAAGTCTCTCATTTCAGCCTGCGTTCTGGCTGGTGACGAATCTAGAAGTTAAAAAAGATATAAACAGAGTAAAGTTTACGTAAAATAAAAACAGCCACAAAAAGCACCAATGATTTTCCAACTAAACGCGCTTTTTGATTTCATTTCCTGTTGGGAGTATTTTGAAGTTTAACAGCCAAAGTCAACATTAAACGATGAGTTCATCCAAAAAGGAAAGATTCTAATTTCTTTAAATTGTAATTATCAGCCGCAAAACAGAACAGAAATTCGACAACACTAACCCAGCCTACAGCAGGCTCACCTAAATACCAAATGGGTCTGTTGAAATATTGAAAATTTGGATTGTCTTTCGTCTCTTTATCAGCGTCTTCGACTCTCAAAGAATGCAGCTTACAGTTGTTGTCTTCAGTTGTGGTACGTATGTTGATAGCTCTGCACCCAACATTTCCTTCAAACCCTAGACATGCTCCCATACAATCTTGTAGACTTGGCTCTGTGGATCCATGAAATCCTTTCACAGGTATGCGTCGCCCTTTCGTACTAGTCCAAGGCAGCCATATCCCTAGAATGAAGGCTTAAACTCTGTACATTTGTTGAAACATGTATTAAGTATCTTTCATGTAACCATGTTTTTCAAATTAATACATATTGGCAACCAAAAAAGAGAAACTGATATCAGCAAAGAACACAAAACTTACATATGTATATAGTACATTACACATCGAATTTAACTTTTGTATGTCTAGAAGGTCGTTATTCAAACTGATAATTATTGTGACAACTACAAAAACTAGTAAAACTATTTTTTAAGGAGATGAGCCAAATATTGAATGATATTTTACCTACGTTTTAGAGCAAAACTTGGATAATAAAAACTTTTAAGAAAACACGCTCGTGCTGAAAGATTGATAATCAAACACTTTACCTACTCCGAGAAAACTAATGATATAATACTCTACCTACACAGAGAGAACTAGTGATATAACACTCTACCTACACAGAGAGAATTAATGATATAACACTCTACCTACACAGAGAGAACTAGTGATATAATACTCTACCTACACAGAGAGAACTAGTGATATAACACTATACCTACACAGAGAGAACCTATGATATAACACTCAACCTACACGGAGAAAACTAATGATATAACACTCTGCCTACACAGAGAGAACTAATGGTATAACACTCTACATACACAGAGAGAACTAATGATATAACACTCTACCTACACAGAGAGAACTAGTGATATAACACTCTACCTACACAGAGAGAACTAATGATATAATAATCTACCTACACAGAGAGAACTAGTGATATAACACTCTACCTACACAGAGAGAACTAATGATATAACACTCTACCTACACAGAGAGAACTAATGATATAATACTCTACCTACACAGAGAGAACTAGTGATATAACACTCTACCTACACAGAGAGAACTAGTGATATAACACTTTACCTACACAGAGAGAACTAATGATATAATACTCTACCTACACAGAGAAAACTAATGATATAACACTCTACCTACACAGAGAGAACTAATGATATAACACTCTACCTGCACAGAGAGAACTAGTGATATAATACACTATCTACACAGAGAGAACTAATAATATAATACTCTACCTACACAGAGACAACTAGTGATATAACACTCTACCTACACAGAGAGAACTAATGGTATAATACTCTACCTACACAGAGAAAACCAATGCTGTAACACTCTACCTACACAGAGAGAACTAATGATATAATATCCTAACTACACAGAAAGAACCAATAATACAACACTTTACCTGCACAAAGTGGTCTGATGAAGTACTGCCAAGTACTATTAACTGATTCCACAACAGAAGCTGTCTGGTTGTTCTCAGCCAACAATTCACACGATCCATCAGATACTCTGTAGTTGACGGCAGCGCATATGAATGTACTCTGGCTCACACACTGATTCTGGCATTCTCCAACTCCATTGGTGACAAAAATTGTACTAGTAAAGTTTCCAGGAATGTAACCATCTAACTTGCCATCATTACTTGACCAGATACAAGCTCTCATGTCTCCAGAAATGGCTGTCAGCAAAGGGTAAATGATCTTGTGATGAAGAGTAATGGACAAAAATAATGCTAACTCTATCCACCCCTTGCTGAACCTCCCCCCAGTGCACAACACTTGATTAGGTCCTCCTTATCTGTTGCTTCTATTTTCCAACCAACCCAAAAGTGGATAATTAATTTTTACCAATAGTGTCATAGCCCCTGTACCACACCTAGCCTCATCCCCCACATTCCATAAGCTCCCCCCTGTTTAAGCGCCATTGCTTTCTTCCTTGCCCTGCAATTCCCAAACTCCTATCGCAATAAATTTCCCTTCCAGTCCCATGTACGAGTCAACCTTACATAGGCTGATATTCCTTTGGTGACATACCTCCTTTAGCCAGATGTTCAAAGGAGCCAGAATTGATTTGTATGAGGGCAGATGTACTTAGAAAGAACTGTAGAGTAGACAAGTTACCTTGCGCCTCAGGGTAGAACGCTAACAAGAGATTACAAGACACCTGCTTACTAAGAGCCAATAAGAGCGCTATATCTCAACAGCATGTGAACTTTATATAAACAGAACCAAAAATTATTGTTTAGTTTTTGGTTAACTGTCTTAGTAAATGCTTATGCTCTGTATTTTATGTTTTTTATTCATGTGTTATAATTTGCTTAACTTTACCACTGTGTGCTCTATCTGGCTGGTTGCCATTGTTACTTCTGAGGACTGAGTGATTTGCTAAGGTCAAAGTTGAGGTGAAGGTTGAATTGACTAGGGGTTTGGTCTAGTGGACTCGGAAGTTGGTCTTATTGACTCGGAATTTAGTTGAGTTGCTCTAAAAGGTCAGAAACAGCATTTCTGATTCACTGCAATCATCTCTATCCAATTCCAAACCCTTCCCACCTACGCAGTGCTAATTCTTCCACATAATACAGTTGTATACTTCTCTAAAGAAGTCAGTAAAATTACTTATAATACTTTTATAACTAACCAAATGCCCACGAAGTTCAACCTTACGTGTCTCAACTCGTCTGGAATAACTTCTTTCATAAACTATGCATGCTGGTTAGCTGCATCAACATGAGGAAAATCTGCGAACAAAAAAACTTTGAAAAAGTTCTTCACTTTTTATTCTTGTAACTCAATGCAGCATTGAAAAAAAAAGTTATATGAAAGAAATAAAACATTATCAACTACTTCACTTTTGACAATTATCTTATACATACCACGTTACGATTTCACATTTTAGCTTGTATTATATTTATGCTTGATGACTTAAATGTAGCTGATAAACAATGTCGGCCAACTAAGATTGGTTGACATACATCGCATGGCTCTCAAATAATAACAAGTTGATACTAAAACACTACAATGTAGAACTGATGTAATTCAATATAAAACACAATTGAGCTTTCACAAAAACTGTCAGGCGACAACAAAAGGAAGTTGCTTTGTGTCGTTGTCATCCTATTGTGAATAAATCTACCTTGCACAAACTGAATTCTAAGAAAAGTGTCTGTTGCACGAATGCGGGATAATGTTACAGTCGTATGTATGCCTGTAGTGAAATTTACAGTTGCTTAGGCCTATCTAATGCACCACTTAACAAACGCAACTGTGAGGTCAACAGTTTGCCAATCACGTTGAACTGTCCACACCTTTTGTCTCTCTCCAAAGTGACCCTACACAAGGGAGGGGAGGGATACCAGCCAACAACTCAATAGAAACTTGCTAGTAAACTGCCAGCTACCAAAAGCCCATAGCTCAGATGTACTACTCAATCTTCTGCTAGAAATAATACTTTGTTTCTCCTTATATGCGGCAGTTCATGGTAGACTAACGAGAAAAAAAGATGGTCATTTGAGGAGTTAGGCTTTTGCTCAGGAATTATCCACCCGATATAATAAATAGGTTTGTTGCACGCAATACAATAACAAGTTATCAAATAACAATAATGCTTAGAACTACAAATAAAATACCATAAATGCTAAAAAGCATAAGTTGGTTAGTGAGAATGAGCCCTCTCCACTCGGCTGCCTTGTGGTTGGACTCCTTTACCTGGACCTTAGTCAATTGTGGCCTTTTTCATAATTATTGATTGAACAATAGCATCTATGTGGTGAGCTGAGAAACTCCTAGTGCTTCTTTTAGCTCAGTGGCTCTAGTAACCAACCAGTTACTGACCTGAGGCAGCACCCGGCCTGGGGTACCCTACTGGCAACAAGTGCCGGAGTAGCTAGTTAGTTATTCACTATTTATTAAATTTATATCCAAATCTATTGTCGTCTTCTTCCTGGTAGGGCAGTCTAGACGTCTCCTGACTACTGAGAAGTGCCACGGGCGAGAGATTTACTGATGCCGGAATCTTATATACTCTTATATACTATTTATAAATAAATACACCTCATACCACCGGTACAGCTGTCGGAATAATAACAGCTATTGCTCCTTGTGTGCCTTCAGCTATCACTTACGGGAAGACAACAAGACAATACTTCTTCCTCACGTACCAAAAACATAGAATCTAATCTATATCATTGATGACCACAATCTCTCTCTGTCAGCAAACATGTTGAAGTATTAAAAAATTCAAGGACTGCTTTCAGACTTGAAATACATTTAAAAATTCTAAAAAAGCAATGTGGCTAAAGTAAAAGAATTAGTGTTTATGTCATTCAAACGGACTTTCATTTTCTCTTGCATTACTTATTGCTACCCAAAGCCTTAGTGTTGTGGGAGTTGTCTGCGCTCCGAGAACCTGAGGTTGATTTTGCAATTTACGGATTCATCTCTGCCATCACATCACACAAAACCACTAACCAGCCAATTTAAAAAAATCTATTATGTTTTTTTAAATGTTACATTGCCATTTTTATCCTCAAATCAACTGTTCTTTTATAAAAAAAATTGCTCTCATATAAAATTCTTTTGTACTAAAATGCTTTTTCTAGAAAACTTGTAGTTCCCAAAACTTTAGCCACTCTATTGCCAAATATAAATCATCTGCATCAAATGAATAAAAGAGTTTTAGTCTACCGATAGTTGGAATTCGGAGCTTTCAATCTGCGATGCTACGGTTTACCAGATGTGGATAAAGTTTGAAATTGTTGATAAAAATACAATCTATTTTTTGCTAGAGCTACTTTTAGTAATTTTTGGCCGTAAAATAGAGCAGATGTGTTTTTAACGTATAACAAATTTGACATCAATGTTTAGTTAGATGCAAAGTTAAAAGTAAAACAAAAGTATAAAGAAAACGGAATTAAGTAAATATGATATATCCATTCACCTGTGACATTGATAATTAAAGCAAAGAATCCAATAAACAAACTCCATTTGCTTTGAAGCATTTTTTCATTAGTAGTTCCAACTACATCCCAGCAATGGCGACTCAAACTTCACTCCTCCCGTTTTTAGCGACCTTCGGGATAGTGTTCGGTGCATTATGTAATCTTATAGCACTATTGAAGGTGATCAATGATAATCACTCACAAAAGAACAACCCAACAATAAAATTTCTCTATCAATGCAGCAATATAGTTGTGAACATCAATGGTTGAAATAAGATGATTTGACCAAGTAAACGTTTTCTAAACACGTAGCCCCTGGTTGAATGTGAGCACTGGTTATTATGTGTGACGTAGGTGTTAATACATTCACAAAAACATGTTTTCAAATGTCAAAAGCTACAATTTCACTGGAATGTTTAGTTGTGAGGTGAGCTTTAGAAACACTTGTAGTGCTTTGGGATAAGTTTATTTCCCCTGACTCTGTAACTTCCGCAATATAAAGAGGAAAAGTGGATACCAACCTATAGTTCAACAGTCATTATATGGAGTAGCATGAGTTGAAATAATAAACAAGTGAGATTATTTTCTCTATTTCACAAAACATCTTCTTTTCATTGTGTATAGCTCACTTTAGAAACATGCAAGAGTAGACAACTACAAAAATGTAAAAAGACAAGCACACAATCACATACGAAAAACAAAAAATGATTATCTACCAATTAGAAGCTTATATTTAGCAGAAAAGACTTTCTCTATCCCAAAGTTGTAACAATGGATTGAAATTTGACTAAGAAAACTGCAATACTGTATAAAACCGGGTTTTTTTTAAAAATTTGTGGCCATTACATTACACTGAGAATAAAATATGGTTGTCAAAATTGCTAGAAGAACATTGACTGAAAACACAGCACTCTGTTTTGCATAAAAAAAAAACAACTTGGACTAAATTCAGTGCAAGACTGAATAACTATATATTTATTTTTTCACAATTTTCTTATATTTTATTAACTTGAATTTGCAAAGCTGTTGAATCAAATATCCATAAAACAAACATATTTAATAAAAGATTAGTTACAGTCGAAAATACAATTTATAGTTGCGTTTATCACACAAAGCAAAAATAAACTATTTTAAAATGAGTATTTCAGCTTTAAATAACAAAAGCATTAACAACAGTATAACTTGAATATCTTTTAAAAAGAGACAACTCCAAATTTATGATCTTATGTATTGTTATGACAACTCCAAAGTTTATGTATATTTTTTCAGCATTGTTGGTAAAAATTTATGCAGTGGATCATTGAATTAATAGTACGGGACAACTTTTAGCTATCAATAAAACCAACAGCTGTAAGCAAATTTCAAATTATGAAAGTTTATATTTGGGTGTCAGAAGTCATCTAAATATGTGAAAATCAAAAATCTATACCAGGGTGTATGTACTAACACAAATGGAGAAATCAAATAATGTGTTTATTGTATTTTAATTGTAATAACAAACTTTGATGTTGCAATATTTTAACAAAATCTCTCGTAAAAAGTTTTAGATTGGGACCTGAAATTATTGATTATATGAAACAAAAGAGCTTCACATTTTGTATGAACTTCCAAAAAACAAAAAGCAGATTAGTATGGTTTAAGTGCAAACAACTTCCGTTAAATGAGTCATCATTGAGCCCTCAACGACTGTTCAACGACTGCCCTACACTTAGGGTATCCGAAAGCACCCTTAATTGTGTCAAACAACAGACAGCTTCACAAAAAATGATCACATTTGCTGAGTCACAATGCACTTACTTTTGCTCTGCAATAAGTAACACTGTTTACGAAATACATAAAAGGTTACAAGATACATATAAGGAATAATTCTTGCTACTAGCCCAATACTAATGTTACTTAATTACATATATTGACATCAATTATGAAAAATCTTTACATGAAATTAACAATTATTTAATTTAATTTAAATTTAATTTCTATAAAAGTTTTCTTTACATTTGCACAGTTTTAGAAAACTGTCCCTTTTTTAAAAAGCCCATGATGTTTACCAATAAATAACCTCAACAAAAATGAATTAAAAAACTGCCTGAAAAAAAAACAATTGAAAAATTAAATTAATGTCAGTGTTGCTAGTTAAAAGAAAGCAACTTACCAAAAAAAAACAGGAAGCACTGAGCATTATTTGCACGTGTGATAGCCTTAGGTCGTTCTACAATGGTAGCGCAGCTGTATCACCCTTAGACTTACTGAATAAAACTACAGATTACAACTACCAATTATCACAAAGCATCAGACTCTTTCAGTCAGGGGCAGAAGCTTGAAATTGCTGACTATTGATTGGCAGTCACCTGGTGGAGACTAGTGATGACTGACTCTATTACCTGGATTGCTATTTATTGTGTTTGCTGCTTTACTTGTAAGCAAGGAATACGCAAGGTTTTGTGCGAGTGAGTATGTTGTTACTCGTGCAAAGAGAGGAAAACTGTGAGGGAGTAACTCTTCAAGTTTTGTTAGATGAAGGGTTTGAAGAGACACAACAGAAAACACATCTACTCACCATCAACTAGCAACTCAAGAAGACCGCTATTCAGCTCTTCTCCAACTAGCCTAAGTTCCCGTAACCGTGTGTGTGTACCCGTATTCCTTGTTGAGCCAATGCCGATAGAATCTATATTATAACCTTGAACTTCCTATAACACACAAACTCGTTATCCAACTCTTTGTACTTCTGACTGCACGTCTCCTGGTTGTCAGAGTGGGAGAAGGGTGCAGCCAGCTTATATACAGAAAAAGTTATGGAACAGCATTGATAAGTTTGTGGTATCCAATAGCTTTACAGAAAAATAACAATAAAATATCATTTGGTGAGGCAGTGTAGCTAACTACTGATTTGTATTTGAAAGTTAGTATAAATGCGGTCACTAGAAAAAACGTTAATGTTTCCTGCACAGTGCAAAGCTTCCTAAACATGCATTTTTCATTCGTTTTAAAAATAGCAAAATGTGTTTAGTTGCTAAATAGATGGCAAAAAAATACTTTGATATTTTGAAAATTTTTATTTTAGCAAAACTTCACATAGAATTTTCAAATAAAGCAGTAAGGAAATTTGCGATGGGTTTGTCAAACACTGAAAAAAAATAAAAAATACGTTAGGGACGCCAGCATGTACTACATCTGTATGACGCCATTTTACATTATTATTATTTACCCTATTTACATATTTATTCCTACCTGTCATTCTATGTCTACAAGCTTTCCTCAAGAACATAAATATTTAATTAATTATTATTTTATTATTAACAACAATTTTCCACGAAGATGTACAAACTGCATTTAGAGTTGTTGTAAAGTAAGGCGTGGCTTACTAAACCTTTATCTGTCGTTCTTATAAATATTGGTGTAAGTGAATAATAAAATCAGAGTTAGCCTAACTCTCAGAAGACTTTCACCTTCACTGGACAAGCACAGACAGCCGCAAGTTTACAAATACAAAAAAGCCAACTATCGGTGTGCACAAGGCTTGGTGGAAAGCAAGAGTCGGTTCGACCCTTGCTGCGTATTCTCTTGTAACGAAGAAGTACGGCACGAAGCACCTTGTCGCCACGATAGTTTGGCCACAATCAGTTTGCCCGAACTAGCACGGAATTTAGTGGGGCGATAATTACCAAGTAATTATCGTCGTTTACAACACTAATTATTCCAACCTAGGTTCGACCCAATCTGATAACGCACAGCCGCACAGAATAAATTACAGAGTTAACACATTGCTTTGGTTAAGTTGCAAGCTATCATTCGGGAGGTGTGTACAGGTGGCTACCACCCAGACAAAAATCCTGTACAAGTATACCCCATATGGAGTGGAACCTTAGTTTAAAACTTTGTGATAATTCCATAAATTCTTATGGATTGAAGAATGAACAATAACTTGCACCGTAATCAAAAAAAATAAAATCGCATCACTTTAAGCAAATGAAATTTGTGAAGCCTTCTTTTCTATACTGAAGATTGGCCCAATTTGGAGTA
Organism: Cryptosula pallasiana; assembly: GCA_945261195.1. NCBI lineage: Eukaryota > Metazoa > Bryozoa > Gymnolaemata > Cheilostomatida > Cryptosulidae > Cryptosula > Cryptosula pallasiana. Next base: position 43,605,517 of record OX183130.1, read on the forward strand.
TAGCCTCTCTCAAAAGCTCATCTCGTCTCGCTAATTCTCACAACTTGCAACATTCAACTCCCGCTCGTTGCTAGTACTGCGTTCACCTCCTTTGTACACTTGGTTCCAATATACTTTCTTGGTTTTGAAAGTTTCCGTCATTTGATTTCATCTCTATAGCCGTGTGAATAATGTCATTGTACGAGTTGACCATCAAAGGCTAAACATTGATGTATCCGTCACCATCTTTGTACATTAGATATTGCTAAATCTTCTCTTTCAAATTCCTGTTGAAACACTCCACCATCAATATCTTTATCATCTTGTTTTCAGCAGTGAAACGCTTGATCTTCTTCTCAGCAAGCAGACTTTTGACACGCTGATTGCCAAACTCTTTACCTTTATCCAATTGTAAAACCTTATAGCTTTCTCCATCCAGTATTTTTCTCAAACGTTTTCTGACTTTAGAGGTTAGTGGCATAGCCTATTGTTTTCTATATAAATAATTGACAGTTGTCAGCAAAATTTGCTGCGCCGCCATTTTCTTATTTTTGAAACCGCACATCCATCAAATCAACTTGATTCTACTCTCCTATTCCGGCAACAATTGTTGGTCTGCGTTTGAACTTCATGATCACTTTTTTTGTGTAGCATGTAGGTGTCCTATCTGCTCAGCCATTAGCCAATTATTTTTCTCCTTCTGATTTTTTATAGGCTTGCAGTAGAGCTCCAGCTCCTCGCAAAGATGTATGCAATGAGGGGTTGCAATGCAATTTTTTCAGCTCATCATTGACCATTTTTTCATTCCAGCAACATTCATAAATTTTCCTGTATATGTTTGTAGTTGAAACCTCCTGATGGTTGCAATTCCTTGATTAGACAGCAGACATTTAAGTTTGCTGTAGCTTGTGTGCCACGATTCTATTGAACCTTTATTGTTTAGAGCACCTCGCAACAAACTTTTTGAAAGTCTAATATTCAATCATTTGTTTCCAATTCTGAGTTTGTTAGTATTCAGATAGCTATTCAACTAGTGCAGCATTCTGACACCAATCGCTTGATTGCCTTTGCTCGATGTCATACCAGATACTTTTTCCTCAAACTTGTCTAACCTTTGCATCATTTCCTCTGACTCCTCATCAACTTCACCACCATCATCAACAACACCCTCACTATCATCCGCTTCCCAGTTTTCACAGTCAAACAATCACTTTTTTTCTGTGTCTTCTCTTTAACATTTAACGTGGGACTAGATAGCGTAGCAACATCCAATGAAAGGAGTGATACCTTGTCATCGGTAATCGTACTATTAGCAAAGGGTGATTTTGGCAATGGCTCAAGTTTTTTAGCAGGAGTCCCCCTATCTGAACGCTGTTGGTTTTTCTTAATCTTTCTCACATCGTTGAAATAGCTTTGTGTGTTTTGAATGTTTTCATTCACCTTTTCCTACTCAGCCAAATCAGTTTCTATTGCCAACTGCAACAAAGTGTCTTGCTTTGCTTCATTTGTCTTTGCCGTTATATCCTTGATCAGGTTGTAATAAAGGGGCGGTGCGTTTTTCTTTCCCCTGTTGGTTTATCATTGTCAATTTTTCTCATTATTCTATCATACTCGCTTTCTGACACAAGAAAATATCCTCTAGAAAATATCAAAGGTTGAAGACTCATGGTTTTATTGATGGTAAAACAGGTACAATGGGAGGAATTATGGAGCCCAAAAGATTACCTCTACCAGTCTGCATCAAAATTCCACTGTTCCTTTGCCGATTAGTTTGCATAGTTCCTTCTTGTAGCGTTGTAACTCGATAAACTGTTCCGATTCTAGAGGACCATTCCCTAATATAATGTTCTTGACAGTTTCTATCAACTATTGAAATAGATCCAAGTTGGCCCTTTTGACTATAATAGTTTTTCCTCTCTTACTCAAGTTATTGAGATCTAAAATAGCTGTCTTATTCCTCATCATTTTTCTGGAGTTGTTCATCTCCATCCTCATACAACTTCCAGTATACCAGGAACTATGGTGCTGATGATAGGACCTAATAGCGAAGCTAGAAAATCCCTTTTTTGTAGCACAACTTTTTTTATCATCTATTGTTGAGCAAGCTAGCGATATCATTTGCTTTTCGCTGCAAGTGATTATACGGAGATGCCAACAATGGTATTGTTCACTTTATAATACCTTTCACGCATTCCATCAAAATCATAATCATATCTTTTTCTGCACCAACAATTACAGGCTCTCGAATTGAAGCGGACGTGTAGTTCAGCAATAATAACACCACCGCATTTCTTCTCAACCTTTGGTGCAACGCTTTAGTCATCGTATTAACGTGTTATACATCCGATTAACAAAACTCGTATGAGAGGAATAGAATAGTAATTGTATTTACATGCTCTTACCTGGGCACATATAACATCATAAAATCATCCGGAACAAAATCTCTCATTAGTTTGTGATGATCGTCTGTTCACTGAGTAGTGTCTATGTGGAGAAAAGAGTGAGGTTTCTTCAATAAGTAACGGGAGAAACGCCTCAAGGGCTTTTAAAAAAAATTATTACTGTTCAAGGAAATTGTACAATTTCTTTTTAAAAGCAGATTCTGAACAATAAAAAAGATGCTTATGTTCAAGTGATGACTATGTTTCTTATACAAAGCATTGACTATACCAGAAACTTTAGCCATCAAGCCCCCATCAAGCCATCAATTGTCAACCATCTGTTTTGTCCATTTCTGGGAAAACTCGTAATTTTATCAATCATTCCCTCTGAAATATCACATTGTCAAAGGCTTTTTGATCGACACCGCGACAGTAATGCATTTCTACAGGTGAAGGATGAGCTATAATCTGACTAGCTTCAATCATTTGTAAAATCACTCCCATTTTTCCAGATCCCTTTGGTCCCGCAATCATTGCTGTAAAAAGTGAACTCATCCTCATGTCAAATCCTTCAGCGGTACCATCCATGACAAATTAGATGTTCGTCATCTGCCTATACAATAGTTTCATTTATGATTCGAATGGGAGAGTTCTTTGTCTTTTGTATTTCTTCAATAGCACTTTCATAAGTTTCTAACTTGGTAACACCTCCAAAAGTAAAAAACCTATGACCAACACCAATATCAGCATAATTATTATCACTTTTCGTTTCAAAGTTAGCACAGCATTATCTACATTTTCACTCCCACTACCATCAACTGTATCTTTTTCACTCGCCGCTCTCTTCTCCAGATTTTCTTCTCCCAACAGTTTGCCTATCAATAGTTTTATAACGAAACAACACTCTCTTTTCATATGCATCAAATGCTAAAAAAAGAAATTACTTCAGTACTCATACATCTGTGAAGCAAACATCGATATAAACAACTGCTGTACAATAAAGACATAGAAAATAATCATAATCACATACAATATCAAACACTACGGTATAAACTGGGAAAATCAACACTTGGTGCACACAAAACGGTACTTCATGGGTTCTCCTGGACAGCTGGTGCAAACTAAAAGGCACTTGTACCCAAGAGAGCCATCATGTCCTTCAACACCAGCATACAGATCTGCTCCTATTATACTACTAAGATATAACGGACTATGTAAAGGTATAACAAATATATAAAAGTAATCACAAACAATTGCTTATTTACAAAATATACAGGTTAATTCCGCAATTAGTCATGATATTCAAAAGCCTAGCTCTTCCATCACAGAAACAGGTATAACATTAGTTTTTTTAATGGCATTCTGCTTCAAACCTGTCTTTGTCACTGCACTGTAATGTAACATACACTATGCCTCTCCATTTCCCTATCGGATTTTTTAGGTACCCTCGATTATTCAACACGTCATCAATTAGCGGTAACATACTTCTCAACTCAGTGTAGCTTGGAGACTTTTCGGTAACAATGGAGAAAGTTAGTGCTAAGATTTAAGGGAGCTACAATCAGGGGCATTCAAGCCAGGTTTCATAAGAACAATACAGTATTATGCACAGCTCTGTGGCTCTTAGCAGAGAGGGGAGAAGTGGACAGTGCTCTTTTTAATACTCTATATTTATTGTTAGCACAGATGCTACTCACTATCAGTGGAAAACAAAAGGGGCGAGGGGGGAGCTTATTTGGGATACAGGTGGTGTCTGAGTTAAAAGAGATGAATTATGGGTAGAGGATTGGAGTGAAAGTGTGAGAGTAGCATGGCCACGTTTGTTTACTGAAACTCTCAGCAATACAAGATACCGATCACACAGATAACAAGTTACAATTAACAATTACACTCTATAGCTATTACACGTGCACTAAACAAGCACAAAGGTATTTGAATGAGTTAAAAATTGACTAGTTCACTTTTTCATCTGATGTGAATGATTAATCAGTCATTGATTCTTTTATAATCTTTGATGCAAAGCCCCAACGTACCCTAATACCTGAGGCACTAGTCTCACCTTCATAGACTTACATGTGCGTGCTTTAATTTTATACTGATTCTGTGTTGTTGCTAGCTCATAATCAACTGCCAACAGTACACTCAATAATCAAGGATGGGGAGACATCTTGTTTATTCTTTGATTTCAGCTGCACTTAGCCATTGACCTGCACATTGCCATAATCTCGAATTTACCTAACTTGAGTTTTAGTACTTAAGCTTTTACAATGAACTGATGTTTTCAATCTCAAAACCTGCGTCCACAGACGTAATTTTGTTGCAGAGAAAGTTTCAGTCGATCATTTACAGTAATTTTAGTCTTACAGTGGTAGCGGATTCCGCCGTCGGCGCGACGTAACCACTGAACACAGGCAGACACTTTGTCCGCGTTCACAACAATTTGCTCAGCCTTTACAGGCCTAACTATCAACTACCTCCTCCCAGGGAAGGACTGGGCCGGTATAGCTCCAGTAAAATACTATGGAGGAGTAACTCGACTCAACCAAGGGTGAACTCTCTGCTCAGATGTATAACTAGGTGCTTTCAAGTTTATGCATTTGTTTTTCTTATACGATATCAGCATAAGAGCAAGCAATGAGCAGTACAAACTGCGGGTAAACAGTGGTAATGGCTGAAGCACTTGGCGTTTTGTAGGCCAATTCACAGAAAGAGTTGGCGTACTTGATGAGTAAACCTTTAACATTATAGCATATGCGTGGGAAAATGAATAACGTAAACAGGATACTAATACTGTCAAATAAGACATCAAGCACAAGGTTGAAATAGATGTCGATCAGAAGTGATCGGTGGAAATACTGAGTTTACACCGATACAAGGTGATGCCAGATGTCTCTGGGTCACTCGGTAGGATCTTGGTTTTTTTTTATAGAGCTTTTGGTAATTAAATAATGGCATCTGGAGTAATCCAATAGGTGAATAGGGGCTCCTGAAGTCCTCAGACTACATTTGTCCCTCAGGCTTTAGCAGCGATCTTGATGCTGGCCCGAGATACCTTTCCAAGGTCAATATTGTGCCGATATTGTGCTGGTACTTTGCGGGTAATAATATATATGTACTGTGATGGGTGGTAACTCTGTTGGCCCATTCTGTGACCTGTGCTAGTGTAAATTATTATTGTGTCTGAGACCAGATGACCACCAGAGACAACTTCTTGACAAACTGGTGATGACAAGGCTCCACCAAAATCTACCTCAAAAATTTGCAGAAAAATTAAGCGGAAATTGAACTACGATAACAAGTACAGGTACAAGTACAAAAAATAAAAAAAGCAATTAACATTGACTAATACGCATGAGAAGCAGAGGTTATACAAGAAAATTCCATTACAATATCCTTGCATTAGGAACAATACGAAAGCAAACACAGTGCTTTAAATAAACAGTCCAGAGAAGTAAATGCTCTACGAATCTCACTTTTTAGACCGTAATGCTGACTGGCCAATTAAAAACAGAGAATGTATTCCCAAAGTATTGCAATGGATTACCACGGACATCCACTAGTCTCGAGTATTATACCTCTCTCCAGAAGGGACACTGTGCTAATTGACAGTGACAACTGTGTTCAGGCAACCGAATCACCCGGTATAGCAAGAGCCCATGGCTCAGACAAACAATACAGCGTAGTGTTTGTATAAATGGCTATATTCTCAAGACAAAGTCCTAAAGGGTGTTTAGTCCTCTAGGGTGTTTGCGGCAAGACATGAGGATGAATGCAAAGATTATGGCAAAAGTCTTTCCTTTTATAGGAGAGCTTACAGGAACTAATTAATATGAAGTATATAACAGCAATAGCACAGGAAGTAATCTAGCCAATGCAATCAATTATATAAATAGTAATCCAATCATGTAAGACAAATGAGTTAAATGATAAAGGCGCCAAGTGGCTAAGGGCGGAGTCCTATCTCCTACCGTCCAATCAGCGGTCCTGCAGGGCTCCCAGGCTGTAGATAGAATATGGTCCACTAAGTCCGTAATCCAAGGAAGGGTAGTTCCGGTTCCTGGCCTTGACTAAGTTCCTAGATGGTTTTGGGGATCCTCTGCTATGTTGGCCATCTTGTGCCGGCCCAGTATAGCTATACCGGGTCGGTAAAGGGTCATTACCGGCCCTGCAGGGGTCAATATCAGACCTGCACATTATGCCACCGGCACAGTAAGACTTTTTTACCTAGACAGCTGTTGACCGAACGCTGTGGGTTGAAGTCTAGCTCATTGTCTTGCAAGGGTAGCTAGCAAACGACTTGTTTACTAGCAACTTCCATCAAAATCTACCACAGTATTGTAGAAGAGTTTAGGAATAAATAGCCCATTTCACCATTCCGGGCTATGTCCCTATACCGTGAACTGCTTAGAACCACTGCCTTCTTGTCGAACATACCCCAAAATTAACTATATGCTATATATGCAATAAACCTGACAATCAAGCTAAGGCAAAAAACATATCGTATAGAGAATGCACTTTCTCCAACCTTGATTGGCTGCTAAACTACGGGAGAAGGTCCCACCATATGCAACTTATGTGATTGTCTTCAATTGGTTATATTTTATTGCATCTTTCATGTCATTGGTAAGTTACTTGTGTTGTAATCTCTGATTGGTTCATGATCTTACTAACCAGATAAGGGCTCCTCAAGTTACATATAAAAGGCAGCGCACTACCATATTTTTTCATACAATAATTTGAAGTTCTATTAAACTGCCAAATAGAATGTAGAGAAATGAGGTGCTCTTAATTAATTACTACTTTTGATACTTTGGGGTCAATGACTATGCTATCTAGGCAAAGTTTGTTAGAATTTGTGGGCAAGTGAGCTTGGAGTAACTAATGGTCAGAGAAACCAAGGGTCAGAATAACCCAGGGTCAGAGTAACCCAGGGTCAGAGTAACCAAGGATCAGAGTAACCAAGGATCAGAGTAAACCATGGTCAGAGCAAGCCAGGGTCAGTGTAACCAATCGTTGGAGTAAATTCTTGAGGTTGAAAAGAGAGACTGAATATGGAAAGTGTTTGTAAAAGAGGTGAAAAACTGCTACAATATTGTAAAGAATTTTGTCCGCACCCTTACCGAACAACTACTAGAGAGTGTACGAGAGACAATAATTCAAGACTATTGTCTGTCCAACATTGTCACCCTGTGTTGCCATACAAAATTTGAGCTGTACGAAGCTATACCGAGCTGTACCGAACTGGATTCTATCAGGGGAAACACTATCGAAGGTGGTGTTTGTTTTTTCTATCAACCACATTGTACTACTGCGTAGCACCTAGCGATACCGAGTTTGGTAGAGCACTGGAACACGTAGCAAGGCAACCTGCCAAACCAACAAGGTGTAAGCTTACAAAGATATATGTGTATTTGCCTATATAGACTAGGTCGCAGTGAATTGCAACGACTCAGCACAATAGATTGTTTATCCAACTTTACTATGAAAGCGAGTAGTAATATATGAGCAGATCTCCCTACCAAGTGTTTTTTTGTGGATTAGACCTTGGAGGTTATGCAATGGGTTACGACGTTGGATGAATTCGCCGAGTTTATATTGTATTTCATTTGAGGGGTACTTGAGTGGCATTTGAGTGGCATTTAAGTGGCATTTGAGTTTTTGATTATTTTTTTACTTATTTTGAACTTATATGGCATATAGATTTTGCATGTATGGCATTTGATTTTTTTGATAGTTTTAACATTGTATATAAATGAAAACGTGATAAGATTGTATGGTTATTGGAAGTTAAGATGTCGACAGAGGATGATGTTGAGATGAGACCGATGAATGAAGTTGATACTATTGATGGTACTGAACGTGATATGATAGATGTTTTACCGAGTATGAAGCGTAAAGCGTTGATAATTATGATAATTTTGGTATTTGTCGTAGGGCTTTCCACTTTTGGAGGTGTTACTGAGTTTAGTATGTATGAAGAAGCTATGGAAAAAATACAAAAAGCGAGAAACTCTCCTGTTGGAACCATAAATGAAACTACTGTTGATTGATGAACATCTTTTTATGATGAATGGGAAACCTGAAGATTATGACCCGAGGATGCGATCTCCTTTTACAGCAATGATTGCAGGACCAACTGGATCGGGAAAGACGCAAGCGATTTTTCGAATGATTGAAGCTAGTCAGACTATAGCACACCCTCCACCAACAGAGATTCACTACTGTTATGGAGCCTACCAAAAAGCCTTTGATGATGTATCAGGAGTGATTTTTCATGAAGGCATGATAGATATAACAGTGAGTTTTCCCAGAGATGGTAAAAATCGATGGCTGATAATTGATGATCTCATGGATGAAGTTTCTGGTAAAGCCGATGCTAATGCTTTGTATACAAAACATAGTCATCATTTGAACATAAGTGTGTTTTTTATTGTTCAGAATCTGTTTTTAAAAGGAAATCGTACAATTTCCTTGAATAGTCATTATTTTTTTCTTTTTAAAAACCCTAGAGATGCTTCTTCTATTTCCTATTTGGCTCGACAATGTTTTCCATCAAAAATAAAATATGTACAAGAGGCTTTTGAAGACGCGACAAAGAAACCATACTCTTATTTACGAATAGATACGACTCAACAAACGAATGATCAACATAGACTATTGGGAAATTTTACATCAGTTCTCCCTATGATATTATATGTACCCAAGTAAAAGGATATAAATACAATTACTATTCACTTCACCTCAATCATATTTTGTTATTCAACGACGCAACACGAAAGCATTATAATGTCTAAAGCTTTGGAGAAAAAATTAACAAAAAATGCAGCTGTGTTGTTATCGCTCAACAATACAACCTTTGCTATTCAAAAGTCTGTTATAGCCAAAGCCAAAAAGGAGTTTATTATGACTCTAATGGAATGCGCTAAAGCTATTATAAATGGAACGATACCATTGACATCATCTCAGTATAATGAGTTGCAGCGAAACGTGAAGGATATTAGCGCTTTAGTAAGAAAATCAACGTTAGATGATAAGAAAGCTGTATTGCAAAAAGGAGGATTTTTAGGCGCTCTACTAGGACCTATCATCAGCAATATAGTTCCTGGGTTACTTAAAAGTGTGCTAGGCGGAGGGAGAAGATAAAGATGAAACTCTCAACACGAATGATGCGAAATAGAATGGCGATTTTAGCTCTGGATGATCTGAGTAAGAAAGGAAAAATCGCTATAGTCGAAAAGGCTAACTCAGATTTGTTTCAATCATTGATAGAAAGTGTTAAAAATATTATATTAGGTAATGTTCCTCTTGATTCTGAGCAGTTTATTGAGTTGCAGCGTTACAAGAAGGAGCTACATAAACTTAGTGGTAGAGGGAGAGTTGATGATAAGCGTAAAATTTTGATTCAGAGTGGTAGAGGGAATCTTTTGGATGCTATTATAACACCTATTGTATCTGTTTTATCATCAATAAAAAGATGAATCGTCAGCCTTTAACATTCTCCAGACGTAATTTTATACTCACTGAAGATGAATACTATAGATTAACAGAAAGAAAGGATGATAAAACAGTGGTAAAGGAAGAGAAAACCAGACCTCCATTGTATTATAATCCTATGGAAGCTATAACAGTGAGAAATATGAAGCGAAAGCGAAATGATCTACTGGAAACGGCTTATGATTCTGACTTATCCTCATACGAAAAGTTAGATGAAAATGTTGAAAACCTACGTAGGTATTTGTCTGATGTCAAAAAGATTAAAAATAACCAAAACCAGACACAAAAGGATAGTTGGAATCTCATTAAGAAAAAAAAGACAGAGTCTACTTTTCCTTTGGCCAATAGCACAGTTATTGATAATAAACCTAATGTCTTTTCACCAAATGTTGATAAAGACAATGAGTTAGAATCAGTGAAAGTGGTTGATGATGATGATGATATTGGGATGGAATTAATAAAAGGAAGGTTGTTTGATACTGAAGACACAACCTTACTAGGAAGTACATTTCTTACTGATGGAGAAGATGAGCACGATAGTGAAAGCGAAAATTTAAAAGATTTTGAAAAAAAGCAGCTGATTTAACAACAAAAAAGAGTGATCAAACGATCGCTGTCAGAATGTTGAATAATCTGAGTAAAATTGGTAGATTCGACTCGGAGAAGAACAGACTGAAAATTGGAGAACATTGGTTGAATCCTAGGACTTCCAAAACTTTACTACGAGACGTTCTAACCGAAGGAGGTAAAATACAATCGGGAAATACCAATTACAGTAGATTTAAAAGCCTGCTAACTGATGAAGGAATCACAACTGTCAGAAAATCCCCGCATCGAACACGTACTCAGAAGAAAAAGTTGGTCGTTCCCGGTACTAATTCATGGACATCGACACGCTAAAAGAGTTGTATTACAATCCTGCATTACATACATCTCTACGAGGAGCTAGAGCTTTACTGAAAGCTCGTAGAAAACGAGAGGGAGAAAAAAGAATCCGTGAATGGTTGAGTGGTGAGGATGCCTACACGTTACATAAAAAAGTTGTAACCAAGTTTAAGCGTCGTCCTACAATTGTAGCTGGAATAGGGGAGCAGCTACAGGTAGATTTGATGGATGTTCGATCTCGAAGAGATGAAAATAATAATACAGCATTTTTACTGACTGCTATTGATTCTTTATCTAGAAAAGGTTGGGCTGTGCCGCTCATCAACAAATCAGGACCAGTAGTAGCAAGAGGATTGAGAAGAATACTAGAAGGGGAAAACTATAAAGCTTTACAATCTGATAAAGGTAAAGAGTTTGACAACGTCAATGTCAAGACTCTGCTGGCGGAAAAAAAGATCAAGCGCTTTACAACCGAAAATGAAACGATAAAGGCATCGATGGTGGAGCGTTTTAACAGAACTTTAAAAGAGAAGATATATAGATATTTGACATATAAAGATGACGATAGATACATTGATGTTTTACCAGAAATGGTTAATGCATACAACAACACAATTCATGATGCTATAGGTATGAGACCAAATGATGTGAATTTTCAAAATCAAGAACTTGTATGGAATCGTGTGTATGAAGGAGGTGAACATAGTTTAACTCAAGAAGCAAAACTAAAGGTTGGGGATTATGTGAGAATAAGTAAGGCAAGAGGAGTGTTTGAAAGAGGATACACCCCGAATTGGACGATTGAGATTTTTATAATCACCGATGTACTTATTGATGAAAAACCTGTTGTATATAGGGTGAAAGATTTAGCTGAGGAGATGATTGATGGTACCTTTTACGAAAAAGAGTTGCAAAAAGTAAAAAAACCCACGATTTTCAGAATTGAAAAGATACTGGGAAGAAGAATGAGAAGAGGTAAAAGACAGATTCTGGTTAAGTGGTTAGGTTATGGAGAAAAGTTCAATGAGTGGGTAGATGAATAGTTTATAAGGAAACAACGCTTGATATAATCATCATACGTTGGGAAAATGTCGATGCTGATAACTTTACCCTCAAACTCTAGTGGTGAAGAGTTTCCTGATAATAACAATTCCGAATTTACAGTGAGACTGTATAAATATTTGGTTATCAATGGCGGTAAATGGGAGGTAGCTCTGCTAGATATGACTTATTCTAATAATTGGAAAAATGTTACCGAAGGGAAAATATATCTAGAAAAGACTAATGTCTCCGGTAAAAGCGAAAAGTCCTTCATCCTAATCGGTAATGGAAGATATGATAGTATAGAGGAGTTGGAGGAGATTATACGAAAGAGAATGAATGAAATGGATTTAGACAAGAAATTCGCCATCTCCTACAACAAGATCACCAACACCGCTTTACTAACTAACAGTGATCCTGATACTACCATAAGCTTTTCCAAAGATATAGCATATATTTTTGGATTTGAATCAAAAACTACATACCCTCGTGGTAGATACAATAATATCACACCCCCTGATATAAATTCCGGTTTAACATCCCTGTATGTTTATTCCAACATTGTTGATAATAGAATGGTAGGAGATACGAATGTACCTTTATTGAGAGTAGTTCCAGTTCAAGGAAAGAAGAATAGTGTTGTGTATCAAGAATTTAAAAATCCTCACTATGTTGACGCTTCATCACTAAATAGTGATATGATTAAAGTACTTATAACGAGTGACGACGGTCAACGAATACCATTTGATGGTGGAAAGGTTGTGTTGACGGTTCACTATAGAGAGAAAGAATTATAATGAGTTTGGTACGATACACCCCTGAGGATTCAAAAGATTTTTTTGATGAGTACTACAAGATGCAAGCTGGAAATGGAATTGGAGTGTATAGTGGACGACGAGTGATGCCTAATATGAGAGGGAATGGACTTGGTAGTATTTTTTCAAGTTTACTTAAATCTGCAGCACCAATGCTGAAAAGAGGAGCAATTAGTTTGGGGAAAAGAGCATTGTCTGTAGGTGGAAATGTAGCGCGTGATGTCATCGATGGTCAAAGTTTTGCAGCGTCAGCAAAGAAGAGGGGATTGGCAGAGTTGAATGATCTGGGGGGAGATGTGCTCAATGCAGTCCGTCCAGATAGAATGAAAAGGAGAAAAACAAGAGGTGGAAAGAAGAGGAGAGGTGTTGGTAATCGTGGTATATTTTAATAGCAGTAGAATCCGGTATAAAGACAGCTGAGCTTGATATCTATATTCATTAAGCGGTAACGCTTCAAGCATTCATCACTCGCAAAAGATGGCTAGCCTAAATGGAACAACAGGTAATAAGTTGGAAGGTTCTTCCTACAACATAAATCCAACGTTGGATGTATTTGCTACGGAACCAACAAACATATCGGTAGAAAGATCGGAATATGTTGTCATCAGACCTGATAGGTTAGATCCTTATGGTAGTATTGAGTTAACCTTGTCAGGGAGCACTGAACATTACACAGATCTTTACAACTCGTTTCTGCAAGTTGAAGCCACGGTTGTTCAAGATGATGGAGCCAATATTGCAGGTAATGATAATGATGCGGTTGTGTGGATGGGGGATTCAATGCATGCATTATTCAGTGAGTTGAAAATGTCGATAGAAGGAACCACCGTTGAATACGCTAACAACTACGGTTTACGCTCCTACTTTTCACAACTACTCGAAAACAGTGCAGAAAGAAAGAAATATCAAGGTAAGATGGAAGGATGGTTGTATGATGATTCAACTAGCAAAGACGGTACTGATCACAAAACCGCTGATAAGAAAAAGAGGAGAGCTCTAATCATAGGTGGAAAGACAATAGAATTAACTGGAAAACCTCATCTCGCATTATTTCAGCAGAAAAAACTAATAATACCAGGTCCTACTATGCAGCTGGAGTTTGAGCGTGCCTCTGCCAAACTAGCTTTGTTTGCTGCGAATGAGGCGCCTGCAGGAGGGGCAAAGATTAGAATTGATAAATTTGAACTTCATCTTTGTAAAGTTAAGGTGAATCCTACAATACAAAACTCCCAACTCAGTTTGGCATTGGAAGGTCACAACTACATTTATCCTGTTGATCGAAAACGGATAAAACTATATGGAATTCGTGCTGGTGTTGCGCAGATCGACATCACTTTGGAAGAAAACAAACAAAAACCTAAACAAATTTATTTAGGTTTAGTTAATCACAACGCAATGAACGGACGTTTCGCCTTGAATCCATATAGAATGCAGCATGCTAGTGTTGATAGTATTGTATTGAGAGTTGGTGATTGTCCAATTGGAAGGAGATTTGAACCAAATTATGCTAGAGGAATTTTTGGAAGAGAATATCATCAGTTTCTACACGCTACCGGAACTTTGCTTGAAGGCGATAGTCTCGGTATTACAAAAGAACAATACCTTGATGGTACTACACTTTATGGATTTGATTTGACTGGTGATTTTCTTAAAGAAGGTTTTCACTCTATGAAAAATGTCACAACAAGTGTGGAAATTCGTTTTAGCGCTAACACGACGGATGGATTATCCCTGGTAGCATACTTTGTAAAAGACGGTGTGTTGGAGATGGATAGCATTCTTCAATTAACTATCGGAGGCGACGCAGTGCTTTAAACAGAAAGTTACAGATGAATACCATACAAATTCATTCGATCTTATCTTCAGACGTTTTATGTCAAAGCGTAGGGATTCATGTTGGAGCTAGAGAACAGTTTTGGAAGCAAATTTGCAATTTTCCAACAGGATGTTTCGTATTCAACACCCATTATTCTCATCAACCCGGAGAGCATTGGTTGGCTGTGTACGCTAATGATTCAGAGGTGGATTTTTTTGACTCGTTTGGACGTTCTGTTTCCTTTTATCCGGATGTAAATGAAATACTAAGTATTCATGGAGGATATGAAACAATACGAAGTAATGAAACACAACTACAAAATTTTTTGTCAACTGTATGTGGCGACTATTGTGTATACTTTTGTTTACTGAGAAGTAGAGGATGGAGTATGGATGAAATTGTTAGAAGTTTACGAGACATAGGAGATAGTGAGATGAGAGATCACTCAATACGGAGATTTATCATACAGACCTATCCTAACTTCGAGTTCATAGAAGATAATACAGTAGAAGGAATAGATGGTGTACATATACAAGGAACTAATTTACTAAGTAAATTGTTAAAATAAATTATTATAATTGATTTTTATTTGATATAACAAATATAATGAATAAAATACAACTTATCTCATTATTTGTGCTAAACACTACAGAACCTATAAAAACTATTATTTTGTAATGTTTCAAGCAAGAAGTAAATAAGATCTTCTCATTTTCTTCCTCAGGAGCGCTCTTTAGTTATATCTAAAAGACATAGTAACTAATGACTCTATCATACATAGTTATATGAATTAAGTTTACAAAAATACTTCAGATCTTTCTTTAAATAGATATGAAACTTACCATCATAGAAGACGAGTCACATCCTTTGTGTTATCGATTAAGACTCTGATATGCTGTTCTGGACAATTCTCTTTTTCATTTTCATCAAAGTAGGAGAGACAGGTGTGCTGCAGCGAAGTATCAAACAGTTCTGAGACTTGAATGAAAGCTTGAAGAGCTGAGAGTAGAATGATGTCGTAGGAAATCATGTTGTTCGTATTTTGTTTCAGTCCTCTGAATACAATTACACCACTTTTTTCCGCCACCACAGATGAAGCTATTTGAGCAGGGATGCTAAGATCTCCAATCAATAGCTCTCCTTTCACCATACATCTGTAATTAGCCACTATAACATCAGCAGTCTTGTTCCAACGAGTATCACATTTTCTTAGCATTCCAGGATTCTCATAAGCTATAACACTTCCTGTCGGAAAATCGTGTAGGTGAGCAACACTGAAATAAGCCTGTATTTGTCTCAAACTCTTGCCATACAATGAGTTGAATGGATCGTTGATCTTTCGATTACATCCATGAGATTCAGCAGTACGAAAAATCGCATCTCCTGTCTTTCCTTCTCCCATATAAATTAAAACAATTGGACGTGTTTGCTTAGCTTTATTAACAAGCAGTCCTATTTCGGTTGAAACATCACTCTTCACCCGAGTTATCTTCTTATCCTTTCGGTAGTTGTAAATCATGGTGCACTTTGATTCATCACGAAATTCAACAGACAACACCTCCATAACTGTTGGTACTGGTAGTTCGCGGATTTCCATGGATTCTTCAAGTTTTTCTAGACTATCTGGAGAGAGAGAGTTTATTAACCCAGCGCTCTTGTAGGTGAGAGTGGTTAGTTCATTACTTCCAGCATCTTGAAAGGGTATTCTGGTGTGACGAAAAAGCGTTTCATCTCCAACATCCGTCAAAACTAGTTTTTTGCACTTCGAGCCAGTTTCATTATCATCTTTTGTCAAATCAATAAAAGATCGTTTCCTCATCGATGTTCTTTTTGAAGACAGCTTGTTAGTAGGAGATGTGAATGAAGTAAAATCTTGTTGGGATTCTGGTTCATCAACCACCAATTGACTTTCTGCCATATCAAAGATAGGAGAAGGTGATGGGGAAAGGGTTTGCTGGGATCCTGCTTCTTCATTCATCGGTTGACTTCCTTCGTCTTGAGTATTCATTCTAAAAAAACAAAACATTTTGTTTAATTTTTCGTAATTAATTTTAAAAGATTATAAAGGTCATAAACCTTCAGCTAGTAGCGTTAGCTAACAAAAAATAAATATTTTTACTCTTACCTTTATAAAGAAGATGAGCTCCTAGTTGTTGCAATGAAAGATTTAGTAGATGTTGCTTCTCCGCTAGCCGTTGTAGAACTGGATGCTTTCTGTGTGAAAACAGTGGCTCTTAAATAGGTAAAGTTGCACTGATTAAATCCTATGAATCGACATTGTTTCACGCGAATACAACCCAATGCTTTCGCGGGAATAAATAATTTATTTTCACGCGAATAGAAACTGTTGCTTTCGCGGGAATGAATACTTTATTTTCACGCGAATACAAACCAATGCTTTCGCGGGAATAAACATTTAATTTTCACGCGAATGGAAACTGTTGTTTTCGCGGGAATGAATACTTTATTTTCACGCGAATACAAACCGTTGCTTTCGCGGGAATAAATATTTTATTTTCACGCGAATACAAACCAATGTTTTCGCGGGAATAAATAATTTATTTTCACGCGAATGGAAACCGTTGCTTTCGCGGGAATAAACATTTTATTTTCACGCGAATAGAAACCAATGTTTTCGTGGGAATAAATAATTTATTTTCACGCGAATGGAAATCGTTGCTTTCGCGGGAATAAACATTTTATTTTCACGCGAATACAAACCAATGTTTTCGCGGGAATAAATAAATTATTTTCACGCGAATACAAACCAATGTTTTCGCGGGAATAAATAATTTATTTTCACGCGAATACAAACCAATGCTTTCGCGGGAATAAACATTTCATTTTCACGCGAATACAAACCAATGTTTTCGCGGGAATAAATAATTTATTTTCACGCGAATACAAACCAATGCTTTCGCGGGAATAAACATTTTATTTTCACGCGAATACAAACCAATGTTTTCGCGGGAATAAATAATTTTATTTTCACGCGAATGGAAACCATTGCTTTCGCGGGAATAAAAATTTTATTTTCACGCGAATACAAACCAATGCTTTCGCGGGAATATATACTTTATTTTCACGCGAATGGAAACCGTTGCTTTCGCGGGAATGAAATTTTTTATTTTCACGCGAATAAAACAGGGATATTTCACGCGAATAACACTATTCTGATAGAGTTTTCGCGTGAGTGTTTTTAATGGCTATAAGCTAGATGAGTAGGAGTGGCTTATACTATATAAGAACAGCTCTCTCTGCATAGAAATCATTCTCTCCAGCAATAAAACATCGACTACTACAGCTGATTTCATCAACTACTACAACTGATTCATCAACTGCTACAACTGATTTCATCAACTACTACAGCTGATTTCTTGGTGATAAGGTAAGAATTAATAGAAAAATTACTTAATAAAAGTTAAAATGTAATTATTTTACAACACTGTTTAATCATCATATACTAATACTTAACATTTTATTTTAGTTCATTATGAGTTCAAAAAGATACACAATCAAAGACTACCTTCCAAAGATATATCATAGCTATATTAAAGAAAATGTTGAAGTACAGGAAAAGATTGGATATCGCTTGACATTACAAGCTATATTATTATGTATGACACAGCATTTGCTAACTGTAGCTTCTTTACATGGAGAACTTTCACCGATACAATACCGACCATACACTACACATAAATACGTTGACAATTCAGTAGAAATATTTAAGCTTATGACTAAAAACAATTTTCAAACAGTTGTAAAAATGTCAAAAACTGTCAGTATTAATGATTACTTAAAGAAAATTCAAAGAAAAGTGTGGAATAAAGAGCTCACTCAAAAATTGATTTCAATACAATGGACTACTGAATTATTATATCATTTTCAATCAGATATATGTAGATACATACAAACGGATGAAAATCTCTCATCATCCATTTTTTCATTTGAAATGATATTGGAACTATTTCAAGCTCACAATATTTAATATGTTCTCTTTATGTATCCCTACTTATTATACAATAAATGTATATATTCACATATTGTTTCATTTTTAATCAATGTATTTATTCAATGTAGATGTATCTCCTCTCTCCTCTCTCTCCTCTTTTCCTCTCTCCTTTCTCTCAAGATGCTATATGAGTTCAAATTATGTGAAAAAAGTATCAAAACTTAAATGCCATACATTCAAAATCTAGCTGCCATATGAGTTCAAATCAAGTAAAAAAATAATCAAAACTCAAATGCCACTTAAATGCCATTCAAATGCCACTCAAATAGCCCTCAAGTAAAATACAATATAAACTCGGCGAATTCATCCAACGCCGTAACCCATTGTCTCAACTCCAAGATCAAATCCACAAAAAAACACTTGGTAGGGAGATCTGCTCATATATTACTACTAAAGCGCACAACCAGTTCTGCCTACACAATCACAAAGCAGCGATATTTATACCACATGTACATATAGAGATTACTAAGCAATTTCCTTAGCGATTGGGTGATTTTGCAATTTGTGTTTCCGTCAAAGTCGCTAAGCAATCGCTAACATTTTATTTAAGGTTATCGCTAGGTTTTGATCAAGATCAAGAAATTGCTATTTGATTCCTTGATTAACCAATCACAGCGCACAAATACTTTATCATTGTTTCCAATAGTGTCTCGTCATATGCAGCGCTCCGATCTATCAACAATCCTATAATAAATTGAAAGCTATGCTTTGTAACAGCGAGTTTGACCTGAATCGCTGAAGAAAGGGTAGGATTGAAAAGTTGCGCAATTTTGGGGGAGGGACTTCCCCTATCGCAAGCATGATGCTGTATCATAACGCAGAGTTGGAAATGCTGAAATATGCAAATGAGCAGTTAAAAATACAAGCAGCTCATTGGAGAGCAATTAATCAGCTGTAGCAGAAATACAACAATATAATTGACATCATAAGCAGAAGCATTAATAATAAGTAATTAGTAACTGGGATTTAAATGGTCCAATCACAGCGGAGTAATCATCATTAGCCGAGGGGGATTTCCCTGCTCATCGGCATCACTGCCTGACAGCCTGCTAAAGCTTGTCGGGCTATCAACAAGCTTGAACCCGAGCTTTCTAGCACATCCAAATGACTCATTTTGCAGTCAAAAATAATTTTCGCAAAAATAAATTCAACTAGCAGTAGCAACATGTACCTACCAAAAATGTCACTTCATGCTGCAACTCTATTATAATACAGCAGTTATTTCAGTGGACCCAAAAAATGGGGATAACGACGATAAGAGAACATATAGAGTTTCAAGGTAACTGATTCTATCGACTGAAAAGAAAAATAGACTGAGGACCATTGTCAGTTCTCAAAGAGGACCCCCCAAACAAATACTATCGAACTAAGTGCAAGTGATATCATATCCGAGCCCATCGGTGACCTTTATTTCTAAGATGACAGAGAGGGTAGCGTACATAAGCTACCATCTTCGACATGTACGTTACAATTATACAACTAATGCTAACTTAAACCCTTTGACAGATCAATTTTCTAATTTCCACTACGGAAATAATATGCTGTTTTTCTTCTAGATGCCTTTTAAAACAAATAAAACAGGATATTAGAATAAATTAAATAACAAATCTGAAAGAAACACGGGTCTATAATTTAATCTGGCAATAAAGTGTTTCCGGTAATTGAACCGATTGAGAAAGCTAGTCATTATCTCTATTGTACCATGAAAATCTACCACACTAGGAAACAGTTGTTAGACTAATGAAATAAACTGATCAGTGAGCAGCTAATCATAGAGGATCAATTATAGTAATGAGGGAAAATCGCTTTTACCAGAATAACCTTGAAAGAAATAGTCACGGAATTATTATTTATTGTAGCAATAGCATCAAGTGATTCAAATACAAAACCAGAAATTGACAATTTAGTTAGAATATAGATGATTTAATAGCGCAAACAAAAAGCAAAAACTAATAGGTACCATCTTACTAAAAATAATATTGCTTCCTATTAGATATCAATATCTAAAAGTATGTTTCAGCAAAAACGTTCAAAGGAAAATTCTTTTTATGTAAGGTTGGCTTTACAGGCAACACCTTACATGAACAGCCAGCCAAGGAATTTTTGAAGTTAAACAAAAACTAGCCAGGTAAATAGAGATTTATTGATGATTTTTCATTTTTATATTTGTACGAGGAGGTAACTCTGTCGGTGCTACTGAATCATAGTAAACCCGTTGATCAATGGCGAATGCTTGGTTATCATACACTTGCTGGTGGAGATTTTGGTTACCATATAAGTGGTCGCTACCTTGCCCTGTTTCCTGGTAAACTTCAGCTTTATTACAGATGTCCTCTTCATCATTATAAGATTGCGGCTTTGGTGGATTGTCTACATCCTCATACATGCTCACCCGTTCAACCGAATCTTGAATGACACCTGTAATGCAATAGAGAATATTTAGTTGCAGGATATGATTAAAAGACAACATCACATAATTCTATGTGAATGTGTATCGGAAAAGACTATTTTCAGCTTCAAATAAGAGAGGGATCAATTGTTGCACAAAGTATATTTTTTTAGAGGTCCAGTTGATAGTATAAATGCCAAAGTGAGGGTCTACTAAAAAAAATTGAGAAAAAATTTTTCCAACACCGAATCGCAAACTGAAAGTTGAAAATAAAAAAGTAACACGAAACTGACATAAGTTCAAAAAGGTTTATACATTGTACAGCTTGTCATTTGTTTTCCGGGAATTTACTTGTGTTAATAAAATTTCATTATTATGACCTACCAGTAATATTGTGGGAGATTTGCGTTACATTTAGTCTAGTCAGGCCCCCTCTCTACCCCCTTACCCTAAAACCCCCCTACACCCCTTACCTTGTCAATAACAGAAGTTTAAGTGACCTCGGAGCCTTCCCCCTTCAATACATACACATATTTCCCTGAACTTAGAATACCTACAACCGCAGACCTGTATAAACCCTGTATCCTATGTATATACATATAGAGGACCTACCCCGGATCACCCCGGGTCAGTACCTCGGGCCAGTCAAGAAAGACGGCTGATAAAGAAAGCCTGCGGCCCTAGGAGCCTTCACTTTAGAAAACCTTCACTTTACAAAGACCGGAGCCATACAAATGCCAAGAACAGAGGTTAGGAAGTAGATATGCCTAATAAGGAGTGGAATATTTCCAGCACCATCAAAAGAGCGGGAAGAAAGCCCAGAGCCACTTTGCCAAGTGCACGCCTCCTTTATTGTATTGCATTTTTTATTCATGTATGATTTGTATTGTTATGTGTTATTGGCTGACCACTAATAAGGGGCTGAGTTTTCCTGTCTCCTAAAACGAATTGCTGCACTTGAGGAGAGCAGAAGTCAAGTGGATTTTGCGTAGTAATGATATTGTATTGCTAACTAGAAAGGTATAAGAAAATGATTTATTCGTACAAAACTCTGTGTGATTGTCTGGGTCGCGGACCCCGAAACAGTTGGTACAGTCTAGTTGGAGTGGAAGCCATTGTGTCAGTAGTAAAAAAAGAGAAAAACCACTTCAATCTTTATCTCCATTAATGGTTATTTTGTGTTTTATAGATAGTTTTGTTCTGAATGGTTTTAAGCGAACAGGATGCACCCCTTACTTAAATGCACAGGAATGCTTGTAGATGAAAATTTGTTAATTTGCTGGAAATAAAATACATCAAGTTTTATATTTGGGGTTCACAGTTTGCTTTAAAAAAATAGGATATTGACAAAAAGCTAATCCAATTTATGTACATGAGCATGGTGTACTGATACCAACCATCCCACCACTTTATATAAACTTAGTTAATAGAAAAATAAACATACCATCACCCGAGTCAAAAGCAGTAGTTATTTGTTCGCTGAATTCAAGTGTGTTGTCTCTAAAACAAATAAATCTTTTAAAACAGAGTCAATGTCAATAATTGTATAATGATGATCATGCACTTTGGGTTTAAAAAGTTTCAGAACATCTTTTTAAAAAGCTCAAAGCAAACATTTTGTTATTTACTGCTCATCAAAATATGAGTAAAAATTTTCTCATTATGTGACAATACATGGAAACGACTTGTTTTGGTTTTAAAATGTTACATAGACTTCAAATCTCTGGTTTTTTTTATAGCTGAACAAAAAAGTACTATGTTAGTTAGTGCAAGTGGATGAGAAAAACAATTTAACTTGATTCTGTTTTATTACCTATAGTGTACTTTGAAAGATTTTACTATCAAGAATATTGTTCTCAAGAAACAACCAAAACTTGCTGATTTGAAAACATAAAATTAACAATCAAATGGTTTTCAGCAGTTGAGTAAGGCTTAAACTATATGATTTAAAAATTACAAATAATTAGTCCATCGTGTATCAACAGTATAATATAAGCAGATCTCCGTGTCCGTTGTGTATTCTTTTACAATTAGACCAAAAAGAAAACTCACCTTTCACTAACTGTGTTCTGAGTGGGCCTCTCTTCCGTCGATTGTTCTCTTCTTTTTCTAATCCACCAAATTGTTAGAAGTAGCCCAGAGATAAGCAAAAAACCTCCAGTTGTAGCTGAACTAATGGTGATTATCAAATTCATGTGACCTGTATAATATGAGCGTATGAATAAAATAGCAAAATTTTTAATCAATTATTAGATAAATGTTGAGTATAAGATTGATTGAAGTTATTAAACAATTTTCCAGCTACGTTACCACAAAAACATTTGAAATCTGTCTCATAGAAGCTTGGTGAGAGAAGATTTAAAACTTGCCATTTACTGAATTTTTGTAAAAGCTTGTGACGGAGTACTTATCCTCAAAAAGTAGCTGTCCATTGAAGTTTCTAACCATCTGCACGGCTATATGGTATGTACCTGGTACATCTGGTAGACTGAGTAGAACATACCTCCGGCTGGTTGGTACTAAACTATCGTTGTAGCAAAAGATAGACTGTGTCAAGTTGACATCAGTTGAACAGATGATCCTATATCCCACAATGGTTGCAGTTTCTTCTGTTGTTGACAAGGAAGGCAATCTCAGCCAAATCTCTGAAGACAATGTTGAAGAGTTTGCAACAGTAATTGGGGCTTCAGTTAGTGTTTGGTATTCTAAAAGAAGAAATCTGATGGAAAAAACAAAGCTATAACCCTGGAAGATTCAAAACAAATTGATGAGTATCCTAAAAAGAGAAACTTCATAATACTGCATTTTTTTATAACCAGTTGGAAATTTTTCCCAACACTTGAAATCACCTTCTAGAAGAAGTTCCACTTGTTTACCATTTAACTTGCAAACAAAAATGAAAAAAACTTCAGTTACAGCAATGAAGATGATACTCAGTTTATTTTTTTATAAAACCTTATATTTATATGAACATAAAACTGTGAACGTTGTGTATCAATACCTGAAACATAAGCACGCAGGGCAAGTGACATCTCCATTGATTTAGAAAACATCATTGTGTCATTGATGTTTACCCTTTTGGCGCTGTTATGCACCAAAGTCTCACCACCATCCAATGTTCTACCAGAAACCAAATTTTTCTGACAATCATCTTCATCTCCTTTTGCAGTATGTACAGCGAGTACATCACCTTGTTTTACTCTGATGACTTCATTCTGCACAAACTGAAACCTCACTCCAGGCTCTGTTGGTTGTTCTGGAGACAGAAGTGTCTTAGAGATGAGCTTGTAGGTGTAGGTATCCACTTCTCTCCAGATGGCAGCGTATGATGTACATGAATTAGTTGCAGTCATATAGTACTGCCATCCTACCAGATATCCACTAACTGGTAGTTTCGCTTCAGTAAATATGTACATGTAATAGCCAATGTTCCCTAGATCTTTTATCTCAGCCTGTGTTCCACCAGGTGATGAATCTGAAGTTGGAATTCACGAAGATATGTATATTACTTGGAAAAAACAGTCAAGTTCTTAATTGGAGCATTGGCGCTGAAGAACTTTTTGGAAACTTCAACAAAAAACTTGAAGGAATTTCTGTTAGTGTCTTTAAGCTTGAGAGATTATCGTTAATTCTCTGTGTTGTAAAAAAATTGGAAGGTTAAAATTTTTAACTTATGATTTTCAAGTTATTGTCATACCAAAACGATTTTATTGCAAGTCAACTACAAGTGTATTTTTGAATTTAACTCTACTTGTAGGATAAGCTACTGCAAACTTGTTTTCCCAATTTGATGTAGCCCCAGCACAGCACCACAGCTTACAACCAAAGCACATGTTGGAGGCCATAGGGTGCAAGATTCATGAAGCAAAAAGAATTGCTGTTTGTCTTAACAAAAAAATCGCAACCCTTACCAGTTTATAAAAAAGAACAAATACATCTAAGCTAATGAGACTGTTTCATACCAAACCACTAGTTATGATGAACAATCTATAAACATTTTGTGTATAAAACATACGTACCTAGATACCAACTGGGTCTGTTGAAGTATTGCCAATTAGGGTTCTCTTTCATTACCACATTTTTGTCACCAACACGACCATCACGAAGTTTGCAATTTTTGTCTTTAATTATGATACGCATGTTTATGGCTCTGCACTCAGCTCCATTCACAAACCCCAAACATTTTGCCATACAATTTTGTAGAGCAGTTTCATTGGAATCAATGAATGCTGTACCATTTATACGAACTCCTTTTGTCGCTTTCCAAGGTAGCCAGATACCTAAAAATGTAAAACCTCCCCTAAAATAGAATAGGCAATGATAAAATACTGCACCTTCAAATTGAAGTTGAACATCAAAATAAATGTCTGCCTTTGTAACTTGTCAAATCTTTGCGCTAGCTATAAATAGACAATATGGCTGCCTCCCAGTGAGGAGGATATGACACAGGACATGAAGCTGAGAAGCTGAAGTATCATAAAAGATTGAGAGACACTTGGGTGTGGGGGGGGGGGGGGGCAATGATTGCATAAACCTCCTTTATTTATTTTGGCTCATAAACAGTATATTGAAACGAACAAAAATGTTTGTGAACTATAGCAAAACTTGGATACCGTAAGCTTAAATTACAAGTTGAAGTAAACTTAAAAATTTTTCAAACATAGACATATAAAATACAAGCATTTATGCAGATGAGTGGAAACAGAATGTATAAAGAAAGAAAAAAATGGCAGACTGTTGAGGACAATTATCAAACAAGCATAGTAATTTTAACAGATTGCTTATGACTTATAAAAAACTAAATGATATACACGCTACTGACTCTAAAATAAATAATGATATAGTAGGCGTTTTTGGTGTGCTCAAAAAGGTCATATAAAAAAATGTCGGTGTGCTCAACGTTTACATTCAATCCTCAACAGCAGCTTTTTGTCGAGGGATTATCAGCCCCTTTGTAGCAAGTTTTTTTGAACATGCATCAACGCTTATTTCTGCGTTTGTCAATGAGTTTACCGAGCACGTTGGCTGGCAAACGCCAATAAAAGTCAAAGCGTCGGTTTTTCAAAGGAATCTTTTCTTACTAATTACGGCAGCATACCATTTTGCGGCATTTTAATAGTAACAATTACTATACCAACTGTTATGGTTTTTTTGTTTTTAGTGTATGTATTATTACTTATTATTCTTGTCATAGATTATTAGTTTCAATATCGCCATTATTAATTCTATCATTGTTGTCAATAATAGAATTCCAATTTTGGTTCGATCTATTTATATTTTTATGTTCATCTGATATAAGATATTACTTTATAACAATGAATCAGCACACCATTGTTATCATCGATTAATAATTCATTTATAATATAATATTGTCATTATTATTCTAATCACCATCATTGTCATCATAACCAACGAATAAAAGAAAAAAGAAGACAACTGTTGCAAAATTTCATAAAATGTACACACTCGCCTACTGTTATAAGTTATCGTTCAAAAAATGAACACGTTGCTCAAACTTTCTCAAATCAATACATTGAGACACTGAAAACGCCTAATATTCTACCTATATAGAGAGAACTAATGATATAACACTCTACCTACACAGAGAGAGCTAATGATATAATACTTTACCTACACAGAGAGAACTAATGATATAATACTTTACCTACACAGAGAACTAATGATATAACACTCTACCTACACAGAAAGAGCTAATGATATAACACTCTACCTACACAGAGAGAACTAATGATATAACACTCTACCTACACAGAGAGAGCTAATTATATAACACTCTACCTACACAGAGAGAACTAATGATATAATACTTTACATACACAGAGAGAACTAATGATATAATACTCTACCTACACACAGAGAACTAATGATATAACACTCTACCTACACAGAGAGAGCTAATGATATAATACTTTACCTACACAGAGAGAACTAATGATATAACACTCTACCTACACAGAGAAACTAATGATATAACACTCTACCTACACAGAGAGAGCTAATTATATAACACTCTACCTACACGGAGAGAACTAGTGATATAATACTCTACCTACACAGAGAGAACTAGTGATATAACACTCTACCTACACAAAGAGAACTAATGATATAACACTCTACCTACACAGAGAGAACTAATGGTATAATATTATACCTACACAGAGAGAACTAATGATATAATATTCTACCTACACAGAGAGAACTAATGATATAATATTCTACCTACACAGAGATAACTAATGCTATAATATTCTACCTACACAGAGATAACTAATGATATAATATTCTACCTACACAGAGAGAACTAATGGTATAATACTATACCTACACAGAGATAACTAATGATATAATATTCTACATACACCGAGATAACTAATGATATAATATTCTACCTACACAGAGATAACTAATGATATAATATTCTACCTACACAGAGATAACTAATGATATAATATTCTACCTACACAGAGAGAACTAATGATATAGTACTCTACCTACACAGAGAGAACTAATGATATAACACTCTACCTATATAGAGAGAACTAATGATATAACACTCTACCTACACAGAGAGAACTAATGATATAAGACTTTACCTACACAGAGAGGACTAATGATATAACACTCTACCTACACAGAGAGAACTAATGCTATAACACTCTACCTACACAGAGAGAACTAATGATATATTACTCTACCTACACAGAGAAAACCAATTATATAACACCTTTTACCTGCACAAAGAGGTCTGATGAAGTACTGCCAAATACCATTAACTGGTTCCACAACAGAAGCTGTCTGGTTGTTCTCAGCCAATAATTCACAAGTACCACCATTATAGTTGACGGCAGCACAAATAAATGTGCTCTGGTTCATACATACATCTCTACATTCTCCAGATCCATTAGTGACAGATACAGTGGTTGGCGTACCTGGTATGTATCCCTCCAGCTTACCATTACCACTCAACCAATCACAAGCTTCAATAATTGCGGATGTGCCTGCACAAAATAGAGAGCAAGGCGTTCTTGATTTAGTCCCGTGGAAACTTTAGTCAAATGACAAAAAGTATGTTCATCTGAATTCCTCTCAGTTTGCATATTCAGTTCGAACATTGGACAGGTAACCGCAGCATGACTTGAAACCAATGAGAAATTACGTCTTACGCTAGTTATTACCACTAGGTTGGTGATTAAAGAACCAGGAACTCAAAAAGCAAGGCACTGCGTTATGGTAAACTTCCAACCACCAAAGTCCCTATCACAGCTTTTCTAGTTTTTATTGCATTCTCAATAGCTCAATATCTTGAAGTTGATCAAATAACAAAAAAACTTTAATTGCATTATTTTTTTCACAGATTTTACACAATTCCCAACTTCCCAAAACCAGTTCTGTTTCAGCCTTTTCTAAGCACTTTCTATAGTGTCAGTATTATGGTTACCGCCATTATTACCATAGTTCCAATTTTGAAACAACTTCCATGTTAAACAGGTAATACAGGTAGATGAACTGCTTAACTGTTTCTAGTCTCTTATACACAAGATCACTAAGGTATAATATGCATCCAGAGTTGTGGATTAGCAAAATAAATAAGAACCCAATATGTGTGTTTTTTCCCAGTACAAACCTCTTGTTTTATGAAACTGACACATTCCTTAAAGCTAGTAATTAGAAATCACACAAAAGCGCAAGCATTGGCATATGTTTATACTCACTTCCACTTTGTATGAAGGTTAACAAATAGCAAACGCTGACAACATCACTCCAGAACCAGCTGAGTAAAAACATTTTCTCTAAAACATTTAGTACTGTCTAGTAGCATAGTGTCTGCAACTTCCCTGTTGATTACCCGTAGGGTACAACCCTTTCTAAAAGGGATTGCATTATGATGCTTTATTCAAACCGATGCTACATAATCTTTGACTACAAATGATGAACAAGTAATAGCCATGGATAATAACTCTTTTCATGGGACAATAGGCAGCTCAGTTTCGATAAAAGCACAAACAATGGACTGAGAATGCCAGTATCCTGTGAAAAAATCACGCCTTTTAATAAATCTATTGATCGCAAGTGTTTAAATAACTTTACTGCAGTCAAAACTAGTGAATTAAAGGTCAACATTCCACATCATTAGTTGATTAGCATGACAGACTCCAAACTTATGAATCTTCCATATAGTGGGGTGACTGCTCATTCGTTTTGCACCAACCTACGTACCAAAACCTACTCTTGTTTGCGTGAAAAGCACAATTTGACTAACAGCATGTCGGCCGAAAGTTGAAGACCATTTCTTTGATAAATTCTTGAGAAAATTCCAGTGCTCTCCATCCCTCCAAGTATTTGGAGTTGCCTTAGCTCATAGCAAATGCAAAATATTGCCATTAAATAGGCAAAAATTGTTGATATATCCACTGAAAAGCAATGATGTTTAGAACGAGGTTATCAAAAGTTGAAATACAAGCTAGTTGAAAAGTTGAAAATATAAATTGTCTTAGTATCAAGTGGAACCGATGCAATACAATTCTAATGCAGTGTATTATAGCTTTGCTTTTGAGTTGGAGGTTACATATAGCTTGAATGTAGAGTAGTACAGTAACAGATTTTGGTGAGAGTCTGTTAGCTATGTTGCCTCTGCACTTGTCAACAACATCTTAACCTTCTACTCACCAACTGTACTTACTATCAACACCAACACCTAGCTAAGGCTTCCAACTAGTCCCACCACAACGTTACAAGTTTGATGAAAAATCTTTGATTTCATAAGAAGATGCTAAAGTACAATAAAAATGTTTATGCTGGGTAACTTCTCCGTAAACTAACTGATATATAAAATGGTACCTGCAAAACAGCAATAAACAAACAATTCAAAATAACTGCTTTCTATTGATTCAATGCTCATCTGCGCTCTCGTTGGTCAATGTTCTCTTTTGGTCCATAAACAGTTCTTCCTCTACACTTCTGAGCATTATAGTTTACCAGCCTTTACAGAGTTATCTTCTATGAATTAGGAGAGCACAACTCCTAAGTGGTACAAGCCTATAGTCGGCTGGTATTGACATTCTATTTATATCAATATTTATTACTGCCCACGTCGCTTTATCATATGTAACAAGTAATACATGAGGCTGGTACCTGATAGAGACTCTGAACTAGCAGACTAGCAGAACTAGCAGAATGGGGTCTTAGGAGAGAGACTGAAGCGCTTTTAAGGGTTTTGGTGGGTGGGGTAGGACCTGGTGGAAAGTGCAAGTGGGCTATAGGTGATGTTGATTGCAGACAATCCATCTACCTTGGAGAAGAAGTAAAATAGGATGGTTATCAAATGGATTGGCACTGAGGGAAGGTAAGAATGGGGAATCTACACCAGAGGGGGTAGTGAGTGGCCAGGGGAGCATACTGAAAATTCAAAACTGTTTAATCATGCACTTCCTCTACAGCATGAAGATTTTTTTGTCGTTGTAGTTTTCAGTATTTTATAGTCTGTCAATCATCAGTTTTCCTTTTGAATGTGAGATTTTTACTGTATGAACGGCATTAGTTGAGCACCCAATATTATAACTTATTACATCTTGATAATTAAACATCAGCATCAGGGGAGGGAGAGGGGAGGGAGAGGTGAGGGAGAGGGGAGTAAGAGGAAAGGGGGAGGGGAGGAAAGGGGGAGACAGCAGCAAGTTTATACTAGAGTTATCTCGTGTAGAAAAGACAACTTTGCTAAAGCGTTCTTTTTTGTTGCTATTACAACGTATAAGCGCATCAGGTAAAAAATTTGCAAGTTATCAAAAACTAAGGCTGTAAAAGCATACTTTTATTTCTTCTATAACAAAAAATTTTCTATTAGCATTTGGAGATGAGTTTTAGTATCTTCTTTAGGCGTTTCAATAACAGCTAATGTTATTTATTACAATTAAACAAAATCAACATTTTATATATCTTTCAATTGTGCTACCAAGTTTCACGAGCTGTTTCCACAACCACATGACATTTGAGAAAGACTGTTGCAGTTTCCATTAGTAACTTCCATTTTTTATGAAAGTTGTTTTCCCAGTCACCAACAGACAAGCACAACTCCAATTTCATAAGCAATGTTGTGGAAAAAATCAATTGGTATAACAAAAATGTGAAAGATGCAGCTTGACCTTCTTGGGTAATAAAATTTTTTCTTCTGTATTTACTCGCGAATTAAAAAGAAACATTAGAAAAAACTAGGTTGCAAGCGGCAGAGTACCGAATTCTGCAGCATAGTCATATTAAATAAACTTCCTTATTTTATTACAACATTGCCAATATATAATCTAAGCGCAGAGTTGTAGTTGAGAAGTGAATAGCAAACTCACGAGTTAGCAACCTGACAAAACAATCACTAAGCACTTTGAAGATAACAAAATGATATCACGAAATACTAAAAACACTAAATAAAAAACTGTTTAAGATACAAAATCTAGAATATAGGTTAATCTAATACACCAGCAGCAGAATGTCTTGCATCATGATCCTCCATTACTATTGGCACAATTAGACATCAAAATTTATTTCAAATTACTTTTGATCATTTTTATCAAGTTATTACTGATTGTTTAGCAAATGAACAAAATGCAGCAACCAAGAAAACTACTCAAATGTAACTTTTAATCAAGTATTATGTAACAAGAATGTGAAGATAAATATTTCATTGTCTGTGATATCTTTCATTGTAGCTTTGACAGATGGCACGACATTCTCCGTGTGTTTCTCTAGCCGTCATCTCTCATACCTATCATACAGGTAAACAATTAGTTTTTATCGGAAAAAAAAAATGAAATGCTGCATCAAGCATACATCATCAAACTTCTCCCAAATATGAATTCCGCAAGCAGTACATCATTAGAAAATTAGGAACACGTTTTGTATTTTCAGAGAAAAAAGTCAAAACTTACCTTGCTGTGTTTGGAGTTCTCTTCTCTTCCACTCAGCTGCCTCCAGTTCTGCCTCCAGCTGAGCAACTTTCCTCTGGTACTCTTCTTTCTCTTCCCTCAGTACAGCAATTGTCTTTTTATATTCTTGATCCACCACTTGCAGGACTGTAGCTAAGGAAAAACGTGACTTAAAGTTCTAAAACTTATCTTGACTAGCAGTTAATTGGGCAGCTCAAAATCTATTATTTATAAAACAGGAAAAATAATAGCAATTTACAAAAAAAAATTCATTTCAAACATTTAAAAAAGATCTTATATCTTTTAAAAATTGAAACTTATTTCATACTTAGTTTTAAAGCTGCCATGAATGAAAGCCTAAAGTGAGTACTATAAAACTTTGTCACAAATTTTTAGCTGTTGTCTTCCCTTGAGTTAGGGTTGGCTTACAATTTTAAGACTGATGAGGAGGTAATTCCATAGTTTTAAATAAAATGAAAACATAAAAAATTTCTGATTTAAAATTTTTGTAAAACCAAAGTTTTGAATTAATCTTCTTATTTCAGTAAATAAATTCATGGTTTTAAATGTGACAAACGTGAAGTTAATTATTTTTTACATCCACCATTTTGAGTGTACATAAAGTGGAATTTAACTAGTAATGGATATCAACTTTTATGGTTAGTGTGAGACATTATGTTGGCATGGGGTTGTTGATACTGTAAAAAGAAATATCAATAAACCAATCAAAATGAATGACCCGCAATTATACACTTATTGAATAGACATACATTACTTGTTTTTTTTTAAGTTTTCCAACCAGGGCTAGTTGCAATAAAGAGAAAAAATAATTGTTCATTTACTGCAAATTCTTTTTTACCTGGGGAATCAATCTCTGGTGACACAGGTGAGACTAAAGGTTTCTTTACACTGTTAGATATATCTTTGATCTCCGACGGCTTTTGTTGATCTTCTTGCACTGACATGAGAGGGATGCAGTTTTCGGACGCGACTTTATAACAGTCATTTTTACTTGAGTGTTTTGAGTCCTCATCTCCTGCACAAAAGAGAACAGTCAATATAAAAGAAAAGAAAGATTTCAACGCCATTGCGACTGCTTAAAAACTGAACAATTCTATGTGAACATCAGCATGTAATTATTTACTTTGAGGTGAAAGTTGATTTTGGAACATCTCGTCAGCTTTTAACTCCATTCCCCCAAAGTTCAAGTCAAGTATTTGATGTTCTTCTGGCAATTTTTCGGGTTTCAGCTCATCCATTTTATCTATTATTAGTATGCAATGTAAGTTTTAATACAGAGTTTATAGAAAAATAATGCCGAAGAAACTGCCAATGTTAACAACCTGCACTTGACGAGCCATCAGGAGTTTCTCCAAACTCTCCAATATCTTTGTTCAGATTGTTGATTTGAAGTTTCTGGTGCGACTTCTCCAGATCAACATCTGATTGGTCATCTATACAACTGCCAATAGCCCTCAAACTGATGTTTGACTGTTTCTTCTCATCTACAATGTAATACTACCTCTGTTGTGCTATGTTAAAGCAAACCGTGATGACAAGGCAATGAAAAACAGATACCCATTGGCATCAAAACGCTATGATAAACAATGATATCAAGATGCAATACAATCCGAGTCAAACATTCCATCACTTTATTCCATTTCTGACACTTCAAACATCCATCACTCCACACCATTTTCTCATACCAAAGGATGTGGCTAATTAGCTAACTAGCCATATCCTTTGGTATTGAGAAACTTGAACTCAAACTAATAATTATAATATGGGGCTAACAATAAGAACAAAGTTTCATATAAAAGTTACAACTTTGAAATCTCAAAATAGAATCTAGCTCTGTATGTTGACTTATTAGCTAGTCAACATTTAGGTCAAGGCCAAAAGCCAATGAAAGCGCAGGTCAAAATCAATAACACATTAGAAGGCAGTTTAGTTTAGAAAAACATCTGTCAGGCACATTGCAGTAATTGAAGGATCAAGTTTCATTCTGTTACAGATTTAATGATATTGGAGCAGTAGCAAACGATGTTAAAATGAGAGTTAAAACATGAATATAATCTTTTACTAAAACCCAAAAAATCTTAGTATTTAGTGCCAAAAGAACTTGTGTGATATTGGATTGTATGATTTGGCCAATTATTCTCTTAACTTTGTCTATTGGTCAATAGTTTTACTGTTGAATACAATATCTAATATGAGGCCTTTTGGTTTTATAATTTTAAGATGATGACTAACAGTTACTTTGAATGCCACAAAAGTAACTAATGCAGTAGATGTTTTCACTAGTCACAGAAAACTCTGAGCTGGGGATCAGATTTCATGTAAACGCTGTAAAATCACCTTAATAGCAAAACTTTGTATGAGCTTGTGGCACAATCATAATTTGATTTTGTGATTCTTAGATCAATTCTCATAAAATGTGATAAACAGTTTGTGCTAAAAAATTTAAACATCAGGTGCTCACCTTTTAGGAGCTGGAACTTCATTGTACAGTTATCAAAGCTGGTCTTGTCTAAATGGTCTCCGGTGCTGTCTAATGTCACTGGTTTAGTTGTTTCTTTATGCGAATACATGTCTGCAGTATTCACTGTTTCTGCTGCGACTATGTTGGGTTCTTCAAGATGAGCTGCAGCCGCATTATCAGAATTTCCTGACAAATCATTTTCAGCAGAGTTTGATGCTGCCGTTTGTGGAAAATCCACATCTGTATCAATAAAGAATCAAAATGAAGCAAAGATTAGCATCAAGTAGATAAATATGCTGGATGAAGTGTTACCAAAGCCTGTGTAATAAAACGTTAACAGTAAAGTGAAAACTTGGAAATAATGGCAAAACAATCTTCCTGTCCTTATCTGATGAAAAATTGTGAGTACCTGGTGCTTTGGAAGTTTTAACACGCATTGTCAAAGCCTTTTCTTTCTCATCTGAAACTTGATCCGCTGTTTTGCCTTCATGGTCAACTATCGCTGAAAGTGCAGCGATTTGATTTGTTGACAGCCACTTCTCCAGATGTGATCTCAAAGATTGAAGCTTTTGACAAGTAGCAGCGCAGTGAAGTAATGTTTGACCTAAGTTGTTTTGCATCTTCAAAAGGTCAAAAATAGAATTGGCTGCATCGATACTCAGTATTTGCTTGACCGCCTCTATTTGCCCGTAACTCGAAGCATCAGCAATGATGGTATTCCCTTTATTGTCTTGAACTGTTAGAAGCTGATGAATTTCTCTGACTGTTAAAGCATTCAGGATTGTAATGGCAGTATCAGTATGCCCCCTAGATGCAGCTAGATGCAGCCCTGTCTTACCTTCGTTATTGCTCGACAGCAGTAACTGAAACAATGCGTTTGAATCGATGACTTCCAAAATGCACCGCAAAATTTTTTCTTGGCCTTGCGACGCTGCTTCAAACAAAACATTGTTTCCATCACAATCTCTGTGACACAGCAGCTCATGGATTTGGGAGCCGCTTACATTTTTAATAACAAATCTTATGACATCAAGATGGCCTTCATACGCTGCTACATGCAGAGATGTACGACCGTTATCATTTGCAGCATTGAGTGTGTCAAAGACAAGTGTAGAAGGTAGAGAACTCAGGAGATATAGTGCAACCCTAGGTTGACCTTTACCAAGAGCGACTAAAACAACATTGTCACCGTCTTTATCTTCTATACCCAAGAGCTCGTACCATTTAGATGAGGGGACAATACTACATATACACTTGAGTACATATGTGTGTCCATTCCATGCAGCAGCATGCAATGCTGTTAATCCGTTCTTGTTTTGAACTTTCAACATCTCATATTTTCCTTCAGAGTCTACTTCATCTAATATACATTTTATTGTTTCCCCTTGTCCGTTGTAGGCTGCCCTATGTATGATTGTCAGTCCGTTTACATTTTGCGAATGTAAAATTTCTTCTTTCATGTCTGCATTGACATTGTTTAAAACATATCGGACAACTTCTAGATTTCCATCAAAAGCGGCGTGAGCTAAAAATATGTCACCATATTTATCCGGTAACATCAGCAAATTACGTTGCCATTCTCCAGTTAATGAATGAATAATAGCTTTTAAAACACCAAGATGGCCATTCTGCGTTGTACCATGCAGAGTTGCTGTCCCTCGTTTGTTTGTAGCTTTCAATAGTTCATACTTTTTGTCAGAATCGCTAACACTCAATATGAATTTAACTGCCTCTGTACGGCCAAAAAATGCTGCATTGGCTAACACGTTGTCACCATCTCCATCTTGTAACATCAGAAGACGATGTTTTTGTTCGTCATTTACCGAACTTAAAAGACAGCCAATTACATCGGTGTCTCCTCGACCAGCGGCATAGTGAAGAACTGTTTGGTTGTTCTCACCAGCTTTAGCCAAAGTTTCATATCTCAAAGAGGGCGCCACTTGATTGAAAATAACGTTAAATCGTCGCGCTGTGATTTTTTTGCCGCTGGTGACATATTCTTCAAGTACTGATTCAAAGTTTTGATGTTGAGGAGGTACGCCGATCGCATTTCCCATGGCCACAGGCTATGCTCTAAAAGTAAAACAGCGGATTGTGATAACTACTATTTTACCAGCAGCAAAAGTTACAACTAGTTGTTAGTAAAAGACTGGGAAACACTTATATCATTGGTAATGGAATTTTTCAAAATAGATAATAATTATTACAGTTACCAAATTTGTAATAGAATTAGCAGTTTGTAGCCTGTGTTCTGTGGTTGGTGATTAGTCGTTTGTTTCAAGCAATGTCTGAATTAATGACATAAACAATGCATTCCATTTTTAACTGGTTTAACTGGAAAGTGAAACAAAGCAGCTGTGAGAACATTCCGTGATAAACAATGCAGTGTCTGGTTTCGTATCCATAAACGTAGTTGGTTACGCTTGATAAAACATAGTAACAATCGGTCCAGCCGAAACCCAATTTTGATTTGCGAATGAGCACTTTACTGATGCTTATAGTGGTTAGAAATTCCCTTTATACACTTACTAAAAACTTACCTCAAGAAAATTTGGTTTATTTTCCATAGGCATTTACACCTTTACCATGTAAAAGTATGTAAGAACGCATACACTAGTAACACAACTAAATGAAGGCGCACTCATTCATTCACATGACAGCATAACTAACCTTATAACTTACCTCATAAAATGATGTGTAAGTGTAAACCATAGAAATAACTTTTGATGGACAACACGTGTATACTGCCTGACCATCTACTAGTAACTGAACTAGTAGTACGTGATGGCAATAAATCACATTCAATCAACAGCAAGTGATAAATCATCACCCTTATCTGGTAGTCAAATTATGTATAAACATTGGCAATACACGCTTGACTGACCAAAATGAAGGGTTGTTGATGAGAAACTAGAGATAACTCGAGCGTTGCTATGGTACTGGATCTTCTATCATTATATACTAACACTGGTTGCTACGTTGAAAACACAAACATGCCGTCAATCAGTAAAATACATTGCTTCATCTCATTGCTTTTACCAAGCGTCCTTACAG
This sequence comes from Cryptosula pallasiana, assembly GCA_945261195.1. Classification (NCBI taxonomy): domain Eukaryota; kingdom Metazoa; phylum Bryozoa; class Gymnolaemata; order Cheilostomatida; family Cryptosulidae; genus Cryptosula; species Cryptosula pallasiana. The sequence goes on from OX183130.1 coordinate 43,642,799, forward strand.
AAGTGTTTACGAACCGTTGATTTGGTTTTTACTTCATGGGGACTTGAGTGCCTTATATCAATTGTAATTGTATCGAGCGAAGACTAGAATGTGATGTTAATTATAACCATATTTTCACACACCCCTGCAATGCAAAAGGTACTGTATGTACAAATTACTAAGTAAAAGAAACATAATAAATCAAAAATTGCAGAGTATGTCAGCTAGCCTTACACAAACAGAAGAAATTAATTTTGCTTGCTGATAATTTTAGCATATTTGTTAAAAAAAATTGGTCTTTGTATGTCATTTTACAAATAACCGTTTTCATTATTGAATCAAAATTTTTACTTATTATCAGCTAAATGAAATTGACTGAATGAACAATTTATTACCACCTCAATTAATTTAAAAAAAAACTATAGGTTAATTAAAACCAATAAAGAACTCTATTCGACATCCAGGTGTGTGTCGACAAAGCTTATGCTGCGAGGACTCATATATGGCTCTGACCCTGAGTAAAACATTATTCTAGCTCTTGTACTATTGTTGGAAAATCGTTATAAAAGTTTTTTTCTCTGCTTCTTGTATCCGCTCTTTGTCCCCCTATGTAATCCACCCCTACACCTTCTCTTCTACTCCATACCTCTCTCTCTGCTTTCACCCTAGATTATCTCCCCCTAGATAGTTTTACGGATGTCTTTCTCCTGCTTGCAGCAGACCTACCATTTACTACAGAGCTGATTAATGAATTAACATTGCCCTTCACCACCCTCCCCACCCACCTTCTACCACTCAATGAGCTCCTAAGTTCTCCCTTTAGCCCCCCCCCCCCCTGTTGATTGAGAGCCACTGCAATTATGCACTTGGCCTCCGGTGCTCTTCAAAGTTGGTTTATAGGGATAGAATCTGCGAGCGGGAGTTGTACTCGCTCTTATCAGTTTCTAAAGTACACCTTAGATTTGTATCTTAATTAGCGTATTCTATTTAAATTTCACAATCTAGTCGCACATGAGCCCACTTAATCTAACCTGAAATGAGATTCATCATTGTCAGGTGTGGATATAGTTACGGACTACTAAAAGAAGAACACAACTTCCCAATAATAATTTAGGCAATATAAGGATGTACAAGAGAGAATTAAAAATATACATGGAAGACTGGGGCCTTTGAGTAGGACAAATGACATCACATCTGGGAGAGGGATGGGATAGGAAAGAGGAGGGAAAGGAAGTGGGGGTGGAGGGGGTTTCTGCTGTAACAGGGCTTAATTACTGCCTTAATGACCAGCTTATGATTGGAGCATTTTTACCTGTACGCCATAACTATAAGTTGAATAAAAAAAATATTTTTCCTTTGATGTTGAGTTTTGTACAAAGAATACGTTTCTATCATTCTTATGCTTAAGCGTAAACTTGTGAAATATCTGAGTTGTCGACTTGACTAGAATTGCCACTATCGAGTCATGTTTTATCCAGGAGCTGAGAGAACAGAGTTATTCAGGGCTCAGTACAAGTTCAAAAAACTGAACTTTGAACTCATATAAACTCTTACTGGGAAAGCACAAACTCGAAGTGAGAAAGCTTCAACTCTGGGTTGGAATTCAGTCTAGAAAACTTCTCCTAGTCCAAGGTGATCTTTATACGCAACTTGCCATGTAGCGCTGAATTGAATAACATACAAGTAATACAGTTTGTTGCTTTTTTCACTCTATGGTTCAGATTATCCATGAAGTCTACTGAACTGCAAATTAAATCTGACAAAGGTGTCTATAACAACTGAATATATACGAACAGTAAAAAAATAAACAAATTGATGATTAAAAATATTATCCGGTACAATTACTGTACCAATAACACATTAAAAGAATAAGTTTGACTGAAAAAACCGAAGCTCTTTTCAGTCTCTAAGGTGTCTGCTTATTCCTGGCCAATAAGAGGAATTGTGTTTGTCATGGGTTCTTTTGGAAGTTTCTGGCGAATATTCCAAAAAAAGTTCCAATTATTTAAATTCTGCTCTAAAAAAAGTTCGGGAGAGATAGGCAAAGGCTAATTAAAATTTTAGCTTCAAAATTGAAATTCAAAATTTTATACTTTAACAAAAGTGTCAGCTATGAGTTAAAGCTGCTTTTAGACAAGATTGAGAGGTGATAACTCTTTCTGCTACAGCATTGTGAGGGTAAGGTTATGAGTGCAGGAAAGGTGAAGATTCCAAAACGGATGGGTTCTATGGAGTGTAAGAGGTGGAGGGGCTCTCTAGTTGCAGACAACTCCAAATATGTCAACAAACACTTCATCACTTAGTGAAAACTTTCGCCCAGGGTTTGGCTAGGTTCGAAATTAGAGGAAGTATTAAAGATGTAAAAAGGGTCAGAGGGGGTATACTAGAGGAAGCGGGGTGAGGTAAAAGGGTTGTAGTCACAGGAGTGGATTTAAAAGCCTGAATAGCATGCAAATTCATTACAATAAAACCAGAACCTAGCACATGGTCGAGTCAATACACCATTTTCAAAATGTCAAGTCGTCCAGTATTGAATTTATAAGCTTAATAGCAATGCTTTAGGATTTTTGATCTTAATTAATTTGTTACTGCTTTTTATATATCTATATGTATCAAAGTTGTACCTTCAAGCAACCCCCCCCCCCCCCCTCTGACCACCCCCCCCCCCCCCACCCTTTGCATCCCCAACCTCCTTAACCTATCCAACCTCAACAAAAGTTCCATCTACACTTCCTGTAACTTTTTAGCTCCTCAAGTCACATACGTAAAAAAGCTACAGTCCCCAGCACAGGTAATCCACAATGGATAATTCTTCAAAATAAGAGTTGTCTTCTCTTCTTCAATTTTTCTAAACTAACTTTTAGACTCCCAGCCACTAGAACTTGAATTTCACATTGCGCTTTTACTTATGAAGTTACCCGAGCTGTGCCGACTCCAGCTGAATTTGGCATTAGGATTCACTGGCCAGAAGTGGAGATACAGGGGCATCATCATTAAAGGAAGATCACTCCCGTTAGCAACAGAAGCAGTGCATGAAGAAACCAGAATGGAAAATTGTACGACAATTGAATTTATTACAGCCATAACTGCTTGACGTTGAGTTTACACTGTATGATTCTCGGCAATAAGATTATCAAGCAGAATGGGAGTTGCTCTCCCGATTGTTTCCATGAGTTTACTCTTGCGAATTTTGTGCCCAATATCCCATGGCCTTGACAATTGATAACTACATAGCAGCAACTTATTATTATTATTAATAATATAAACATAGCACAAAGAAAGAGATTTAAAATAGCTATTTTCTTACATGAAAAGCATTAAATTTCTGCAACTTCTTTGGGTAAAAACAACAATGACAAGAAGATAAAAATCTTGGGGTAAACAAAACTAACTAAAAAGGCTAAATTTTTGTGTGAAGAGCTGACAAAAATTGCCTTTTATTGGCGTGAAAAAAAGACTGTTTTTAATGCAATCTTTCCTGTGTTGAATCTCATTGGATGTAGAGGTAGGTTACTCGGTGCAACTTTAGCTGTATAAAAGCCTCTGTTTTTAGACAGAATGCATCCATTTTAGTGCCAGGATGTGAAGAAAAAACATCATCTACTGCAACTACCAGGACTTTTTTAGCAATAAACTAAATCTTAATAAATAATTACATGTCACACTAGTTGAAGAATTCCACTAGTTGCACTGGAGAAAACTTCTTTTCTTAGAATCAGAGGGGGTTTCTCCCAAAACTGCAAAGTCTTTGGGCATTGATAAAATCAAGTTTTATCAGATAGGTAACTAGATTATATTTATTATTATTACTATTATAATTAAATTTCCTTAGGTAACTCGCACTGGGGAAAGGTTGTTTTCCTAGATTCTAACATGTTTGCTCTCAAAACTACATAGTCTGTGAAATGATAAATTTGAATTTATCAAAGAGGAAACTAGATTTCATTTATCATTATTTTTTATTAATTGTGCTTAGGTATAGCACTCTGAAGAAACAATTTCTCCTAGAATCTTAAATAACGCAAGTCTTTATAAATAGTTGTACACTCTAGCTAAAAATTGTCAATGATGAGCAGTTTTTTAATACTTACTGTTTACGTTATTCAATTTAGTTATGTAATCTGGACTGGAGATTAAGAATATCTAAGAGTCTACAAGGGTTTCCTTAAGAATTTCAGAATCAATAGCTATAGGAATATTGTTTACCTAAAACCAAAAGAAGTATTTTAAAAAGCAAGTAATTCTTGATATCTGCAAGATATACTTTGCAAGGAATTTTCATTAATATTACTCATCATTATTATTTTTGTAACTATTTTACTATTGAGTTGTTGAAAACAGCTTCTGTTGGAAAGTGTGAGACAAGAACATTATTTCTTTTAATTTTTTACAGAAGAGAGAATGGAACCGGAAGAGGAAATTGATATGACGATACATCTGAATTGGGAATGGCTAATGAAAAAACCATGTCAGAATTAGAATTCCAAATGATAAATCGTTAATCAAAGGGAGGTCGATGATAAGTCTGATGCTGAAACAGAACCTCAAGCTTCATTATTTATTGGAAACACTGAAATATTGAACAATAAGCGAGCTTCAATTCAAAATAACAACTAAGCACGTATCAGACTATGGATTTTTTTCAGTAACTTTACAACTCAGGTACGATCAAAGTCCGAGCAAAATTGTTAAATTCATTTTTTTGTTTTTTAGTCATTATGCGGATAGTCAAGAGATGGATATTGTAGAGGGTGAGGGAATTCAAGCTGATTGAAAATGGTTCCGAGGAAATCTTTTTTGCTTTTGGAATCTCCAATGAGTTTGTTAATCAGATAGGAATGGGTATGGAAGGTGTAGGAGAAGGTGTTGATAGAATACTTGAAGACATTGAACCTATTGCTGAAAATTCACTTGAAAGCAACAATGATGCTTGATGGACATGATGGAGATATGCATGAGATGCAGAGTGATGAAGAATATGTTTGAGAGGCAGAGAAGTGCTGAATGCATTGGAAAACGGAAAACCCAGTGAGACAACAGACATTAGTATCGCTGATGATAGCATGGCTCATGATTTTCAAAACGAAGAATGGAATGAACTGATAGCTAGGTACTGGGGAGCTATGAAAACCAAACACAAATCGGGTAAAAGCGTGGGCATCTTAAACGTGAGACTTTGGGATGGAGTTTTGAGAAAGCAAGCCGATACCTGGAAAAATGACTATCATGCGTCAGGTGTCTTGGAGATGTTAAAAAAAACTTGTAGATGATTGAGCTCGAGATCAAAAGTGAATTGTAGCATAAGTTGTATTATGGATAACAAAGTTGATGGAGAACTCCGTGATTTTCCTTCTTCATCTAACAACACCACCGTGTATCTGATATCCTGGTTGGTTAATCCCGAAGATCAACTGAACAATTTTTTCACCGATGTGGCTGAGACTGATCACCAAACTAATAGCTGTAGACGAAAACTGAATACGGCTTTGAGACTGATGTTGATCACAAACTTCTGCAAATTGATTGGAATGAGAGAGTCACTATATAAACAAATATATATAGACTTTCCCCATTCCCAGTTTGAGTATATACAAATACGTATACAAAAGACATAAAAATCAAGTTGCAACACAATGATGGCGAAATGAATCATCAACCAGTTTTTTTTAGATGAGTAACTTTGCAAGATAAAATGAATCAGGGAAAATTAAACTCAACAAAGTTTCTACAAATGCTGAAACTCATCGGTTTGTTCAAAAATGGAAACATTTTAAAGGACATTTGTCTCTAACTTCAACAATCAGTGCTTCGAAAGAAATAATGCAAAAGGAATCGAAGAATCAGACTTGATGTATTTGGAAAGAACTGCTTCAGATAGAAATAGGCATGTTCACTCTACATGAAAATGAAACCTCAACAGTTATTTGAAATTCCAACTCAAAATACGGAAAAAAACTATACCTGAATTTTTACAACAACCACTTGAGTCCGACAACCAACTTGGAAGGATACACCAGAGCCTACCCTCGTCTGATGTGCTCTACTTGTTTCGACAAAATCGGGAACAGAAAACATCACAGATTTTTGACTTCAAAAGCAACAACTATGGAGTTTCTCGGAGGTGAATACAAACCTAGCGCCACAATTTATGACAAAGTAAAGGAGCAATTGGGAGTTAACATCGATGAAAATGATCTTTTCAGATATTATTAGTATTTTTCAACGTATGATATCGAGTGCTTACAACCCAAATGTGAAAAAGTTAGGGACATCGACCTTTTAGATTTCTGTTTGTTCAAACAATCTAGGTTTTAAAGCACAGTAATGCATAATCGATGAAGGCGATAATCAGGAGTGCATTAAAAGTTTTATTGGTTACTCGGAAAACATCACTGACCAGGCGCATATCCTAAAGAAAAAACAAGTTTTTGAAGATTATTGAAAGAATAGAAGATCAGATAGATCATCTGAAAAAGCTCAAACAAAAATACATCAGACCATTGCCTTTTGAACAGAAATCATTCAAATGAAAACTCAGAATCGCTAGAGTTTCGGTGATAAGATTCAATTCCCGAAGCAATGCCATCAATGTGATGAAAAAAATTTTGCTGCATACATTGAAAAAAATCTCTGGTAAGAATAAAAAAAGCAAAACGCCTGTGATAGGCTTAGAATCCTTTGTGTTTCCGGATTGTACAAACTTATACAGCTACAAAATGCATGTCAATGCATACAAATGCGAATTCACGAAAGGTTTCTTTTTTTAGGAATGGATGAAACACTTGAATCAACTGCAAAAAAAACATCTACCACCAAGACAAGAATTTTACAGCTTGTTAAAACAGAAAGACATTGGCGAAGGAGAGTGCAGGGTTTGTCAAAAAGCGTGGAAAGACAAACACATGCGTATGATGAGAGATTTTTTTAAAATTGTACAATAACTTGGATGCAACACCTTTTGTCCAAGCTTTCCAAAGATGAACTAGTTGGAAGAATGTTCGAAAAAAATATTGCTAATGAGTCCGTTCCTAAAGTGGTACTTAAAACATGAATTGGAAGTTACCAATGTTTATCAGCTAGTAGAATACATCCGTAGAAAAACCTTTTGGAACATTGCTATCGAACGCTAGGAGAATGGAAGATGGCGATCCTAGTCAAAAGCTGCTCAAAACTACCAGTAAATTGGTAGGAAACGCTGCTTATGGAAAGACAATCACTGACAAGGAAAAACATCCCAAGGGCAGTACATCAAAGGCGCTAGGGAAGCTTCATTTCGCATCAGAGGAAACAAATTCGTGTCTATGGAAAAGGTACTAGAGGATTGCTATGAAAGCCTAAGCACTAAAAAAATGGTAAGACTATAACTAATTTTGAATTAGTCTATTGTGCTAAAATTTTATCTTGTTAATCGACGTATTTTTTTTAGTCGAATATTAATGTTCCGGTTCACTTGGGTTTTTTATGTACCACAATACACTAAACTGAGAGTGTTTGAAATTTACTACAACTTCATGGACAATTAAGTACTCTATAATTTTCATTTATTAAATCAGTTAGTCTTGTATACACCAGCAATAAGCGTAAAGTATTCTTATTTATTTTATAGAAAGGTAGACCGATAGAAGTGATTGCCAGTACATAGAAATGGGTACAGATAGCGTGTACACGACTTTGTGTGCATCAATAGAAACTGCTAAACCGAGTAAGAAAAATCAGTTTTACCTTGATTACCCTGATTGATTTCCACATTCGTACTGCGATAGACATCGAGATGAGTTTTAGAGAGTTGAAACAATGGGAATGGAATGGAAAGCTCAGGATTGTTGTGACAAAGTGCTAAAATACGGTGAAATAAAAACCGGGTTGTTCAAAGAAGAATTTATGGGAAATGGAATCATTGCGCTCAACTCTAAATCCTATTACTACTGGAATGAAAAAGGTAACAAGTTTGGCTCCAAGGTTTTAATAAAAGAAGTAACGAGTTGAACAAAAACATTTATCTGAATGTTTTAAAAATGAGATTTGTAATGAATGATGGAGAGATGCTCAAGTAGACGCAAATAAAACGAGGATTCACATATTTTTACACTAAAAGAGAAATATGTTCAGACAGTGTATCTACAGAGCCTCGAGTGTGTAATACAAATGTAACAACATTGTTAACTTTATGGACAGATATTTTAAAATTTATAACGTTTGTTAGTTACTGTTTATGCACATATCTTGGCGAAGAGCTATTATGAATATTTTATTGTTTTTTACCTATAATAAATAAAGCACAGTTAACGAATGTAAAACATACTTTATTGACAAATAAAACTGTTAACTGGACAGCTACATTCAAACCAAAATTCAAATTTATGTAACAACCAGTGTTCTCATGCATTATTTTCAAAACCTGGGATTTAAACCTAACAATTGACTCGCTGGACAAACAAAAACACCTGGGGTTCTATATTGCGATGAACAAAATAGTTAATGGGCCCATTACAATTAAGTTCTTATCAACCTTATAACCATTGCACATAAAGTACCTAACAGGTTCTCCTGGTACCCGGTGCACATAAAAAGACTTTTTGGGTGCCAGGAAAACTTGTAGATTTGCTCTTATTATACTACTGGTGTCTGGGATATTTCCGAGCTGTGTGATGTCTGCAGCGAGCATTTACAGTACTATAACAACCAGTAGTTGTTAAGCTCAAGGGATAAGCAGAATTTCTCCACAATATGTTAATTTTTTAATGGTATTGATTTGTACAGACAAAAATATATTATTTAGATTGTATGTATACAGTATATGTACTATAAATTATTCATTAAAAAGCACACTTTTAACAGAAAATTAAACAATATATTACAAACACAGATCACCAAGTATATATTTCACAAAACTGGTTTGAAACTTTTAAGTTAAAATTTCAAGTTAAAATCAATCAGAAGCATGTTGATGCAAGTATACACCATGAACAGTTGTCAGCGATGGTTATTTCAAGTCTGGTTGGCCAGGAGAACACTTATTGTGTGATGATGTTATTTGCGCTTCGTCAATTTCTTCATAGTCAGATCCTGAAAGTGGTAGATCTAAAGAAATGCCAACCCATGTTACGTGGGGAATAAAAAGAGTTCAAGCTGTAGGGAGATGAATAATAAAATAAAGTTGAAAATCAGCTGAACTTTCAAGCCATCGAGGGTTTATTCACCTTAGCTTGATGAACAACATGTTATCTGACAATCACTCACTTAAAACAAATCGTATTCTGACTCAAAACTAGAATGGCAGTATGCAGTGCTTTAAATAGTACAACAAAACAACAGAGTAATCTGGGTTTCTTTCCTGAAAAACACATAATACCTGCCATCAGGAATACCTACCATAATACCTACCATAATACCTATCATCAGGAATAGCTGAATCTTTCATCCCACCAATCTGGATACTTTGGCGAGCATGTGGTAATCTAAATAATTGTCAAAAATACTTATCAGCATTCAAATTTGACTTAACAGGGAATTGTTACAATGTAGTTTTACATAAAACAATAAAGTTCAACGGGTATTTCTAAAAAGTTAGCAGCAAAAGCGTAAAAATATTTTGTGGTATTTTACACTTGTTTGTTGAACAAGAACACAATTCAAGGTTAACAGCCTCCAAGGTCTACCAATAACTCCTTCTACTTGAGGATCCCCACAGACAACAATCCACAAAGAACCGAACAATTGCTAGTTTCACCAAAGGTTCTTAGTCTTCAAGCTATTCCGGAGTTCCTATTCCGGTTTTTTTTTACCCACAGCTCTCCAAACCAGAGTTCATTCTTCCAACTCAGAGTTTACTCTTCAAGTTGACAAGGTAGACAAAAGGCCCCAAAAACAACTATAGCGCTAAATACCGCTTCATTATCATACTTGTCCACAGAAAACAAACAAGATCCAGTAAGCTTCTGTCAGACAGCTGTATTTGTCTGACTTTTACTAAATGCACTGCAGGATGTACAAATACCAAATAAAACCCTGACTCTTATAATAACAAAACAGTCAAACAGAAACAACATAAGTACAAGTATACGAATATCAAAGTATGCAATTGAAACAAAACTCAGTCCCTGAGCTTCTGTTTAGGCTTCGCCCATTTACAAGTTGGTACTCCCCCAGCCTTGAGTTAGCTTTGCCATAGTGTCTGCACTTTCTAGGCTCAAATCTGCAGCTTGAACCTCTCATCAGCGCATGCACAATACATCTCTATAGTCCTCATGTGCAGGATCGCGTAATTTCCCTTCATGCATTTTCCCCATGTGCAACTGTCATTAGGAAAAAAAGCTCAAGTTTTTATACCATCTTTTACACTGTGAAAACTTAAGGTTGGTTGCTTCTCAACCAGGAGTAAGCCTAGGTAAAGTTGAGAACATGTGGGAACTCTTTGGTGAGTTGCAAAGTCACTAACTATAGTCTCTGGACCAGTTACATTAAGGTTTTTCTCATGCTAAGTGGCAGAAATTTTGCGTTTAATTATGATTATCCAGATTAGATAGCCCGGCGGTTGTTTCAATCAGATCACTCGCCATAGCATGGAAAACTCTGATTACTTCTCTCCAAAGAAAAAGAGCTTTAAGTTTTGAAACAAGCACCTATATAATTCAATACAAACAAATCAAAACTTGCTATCAAAGTACAGCCTGTTAAACATCTTATGACACATAATATATTTAGGGCATTCCATCACAATTAGTCCACAAATAACCAACACTTATTACCACCATTAATCTCTTGGTACTCAACCTCATCCTGCAATAGTTCTTTCTTGATTCTTCTTTGTTTCTGTTCTATTCTCATCCACCTAACACAGCTAAGAGAAGTTCATATCTAATTTATGAGGTCATTAGCTTTTGGTGGCTTGTGTTTTCTCACACTTTTGATTTGGGCCTTTTCAACCATTCAGTGGTCCTGCTTCATTGGATGGAAAAGTTTGACTGGGGAATATTCTTTTTTAAATAAGGATTTCACTATCCAATAATAGGATGTTGGGCTGAGATAACAGATACAAACTTAGGATAGCGCAACAGGCCAGAGTATGGAGTATCTTGCTTATCCATTGCTTCGCTCTCAGTGCATGCTGTGTTCACAACAGAAACTCTCCGAAACAACTAGAAGACGATGAATCTGTTATAAATAGTTGAAGTTTTTTAGGAGATTCCAAGGAGTGGCGGTTATACCTTCATCAGCAAAAATGATATAATTTGTTTCGCGCAAATGATTGCCATTTTTTTGTTCATTGAAAAATATCCAGCTCTTCGATTTAGGAGATGATGATAATGAGGATGTGGATGTGCCAACAAGAAGGAGTAAGGAGTGCAAAATGGGGGTGAACCTTTGTACAAGTTCATCTCCGGGTGGAATAATGGGCAAGCTCAAAAAGGTGGCTAGCTTGTGGTACGCCAGTTTTTTAAACTGCCCATGTAAAACCCAAATAAGTGTTTTCAGGATGAATCTAATACCAAATGGAATACTTTTTAATGCGGTTAGTTTGATAAACTTTAGCCAAGAAAACTATAATTGTCTTACAGAGTGTGTGGTGAGGTATCAAAGCTTTGACTAACAATTGACTGGCGAATAGAAGTTCTCAAGTTTTCTATCAGGTAGCACATTGCATCTACCTCCATTAACAACTCTGTTTCTCTAACAGAATACTTTGATGTATGTCTGGTAGCTGCTCTAAAAAATAAACACGATCTGGACTATTTAAATATGGTGACTTGAAAAAGTGTCACCATTGCAGGGTGGCAACAGTAAATTTTTAAAAAATTTTTAAACACCAATTGATTACATGACTTGGAGGGATAATTGGAAAGTCTGGCAGGCTATCACTAAAATTGAGAACATTAATTTACCCTCAGATTTATACCTCTATAGTGTGATTTATACCTTTATAGTGTATGAGAATGGAGTGGTTTCAGTTCAAAATAATTATTAATTTTATGAGACTAGATAGCACTATCAACACGGAGGGAAAGCCTCAAATAACAAAACTCATGCAGTATAATATAATAAAAGGAAGTAACGATACTCAATAACTGATGTTGCTTCAAAAGATTGGAAAGATGATGCATGGAGGAAAGATGAGGTATACTAAAATTTATATACTCACTTTGTTGGGACACATCGGGTCTCCTTCTTCTTAACTCTTTGATGTTTGTAGGATATAATAATTAATATGACAGTAAAGACAAGTAAAAGTACTCCAACATTTACGAGCACAAAAATTAATATCGGCTGCGGAGAGTTATCATCTGAATCTGTTCTTTCGGTGGTGACTATGCTTCTGTTTCTGGCTGTAACTCTGGGTGAGACTGTGTTTGTACCTCTGATAGAAACTGTAGTTGTATCTCTGACAGAGACTGTAGTAGGATTTTCAATTGAGCTTTTCCTTGTACTTCTGTCTGAGAATGTTGTTGTCACTGTGTCATAATATGAAACACTTTACTAAACCTCTTAAATGAGACTAATTACCTGAATACTTGCAGTATAAATGTTTCAATAACAAAATTAAGTAAATTGTAAAAAAGTGGGACTGAAGAGTAGTTTTTGCTATTTTTTGCCATTGTATGCGAAAAATTCAATTAGGTTTGATTCCAATTAAAAATTTGCATTGTGTGGTACTAAGTTGATCGGTTACTGATCGGTTATGGTTTCAAATAATTTTCAATAATGACAATCTTAGAATTGTATAGTTGATTTTAAGAGCAACCTTAAATTGAAAACAACTAAAAATTGTGTGGGAAAAATGGGAAACTAGAGAAACTGTCTGTGTAGAGTCTCATTGGTGAAGAAAGACAAGCAAGTTGTAGAAATAAACAGGCGATATAAAAAATTTTGGTTAATGCATTTAATTAATTACAATTTCACGTGATTACTTACAAGTTTCAGTTACAGTAGCAACAGTTGGAGTTTGAAAACAAGTTACTCCAGCATCTTCAGAATGGTTAGGGTCGCAATTGTGGACACCCCACCTAGAATCAAAATTTACAATGTCATCTTAAAAACCTGTATTCAATCAAGAACTGAGAGAATATAAGCAAATGTCATCATCTTTACAGGTGAATATTAAAAAATTTAACTTCAGTATCAGACTGAACATGACAGAATTTTTGTATTTCTTTTAAACAAGCTCAACTTGCTTTTCAACGTTATCAGAAAAAAAATTCGAAATCAAAAATAAAACAGCACTCAGCTTTTGATAAAGCTTCTAACAAACACCAGATGGCTAAATATTTTACCAAAGCACCAGTATAAGTAGTTTTTGTTGTTCATCTGATAGGATGAAACTATTGCGATAAAATTGTTGTGATTCACTATTGTGATCTTACTTTTTTCTTATTTCCGAAGCCTGTATGTATTCTCACTTTCATAGTTCTACATGTTATATACTTATGTGACTTTTACTGCTCTTTGAGCTCTGTTGATTTCAACTAAATTTTATACAGATAAATGATGTTCTTAAAATCTTATCAATTAAAGTTTTACCATCTACCGTTAAACGTTAATTTTTGTTTGCAATTCTATAGCAGATCATTATCAAGACCAAGTCAACTTAAATGTACGTGAAAAGAAACAGAAATGTCACAAGTTAGGACAAAAATCCCAACTGATCATGCTTGAATGTTGAAAATATCTACTCCATTTTCAGTATTATGTGTCAGCAAACAAAATATACAAAACTATTACATCTCCATTCCTTTAAGATAGCAAAACGCAACCACAGAAAAAATTTGGCAATACAAAAAAAAACCAAAGTGAGAGTTGTAATTAACAAAACTAAGAGTGAGACACTAGACAACACACTAACAGCAATTTGTTCTAATTTCCAGAGTACAAGTACGAATATTTTTAGCACCTAGATACATGTGGAGTTGGTTGATGTGATGGGTGTCGAACCCAATAGTGCATGACATGGTCATCAAATTAAGATGGAAACCTTCTTTATGTGGTGTCAGGGAAAGTGTACAGGACACATCGGGCCTAGGGCAAGACATCATAAATGTACCATTTGGAACTGCTTGTACCTGGGTAGTCTTAACAGGAGCAGGGCATCAATTGTCAGCAGGTGTTTCAGCAGGTATTCTCGGTGGAGGCATAAAGTTGATGCCACTTGAGCCAGAGTTACCAGAAACAATCGGGAAAACAATCGGTGCTGGTTGTTTTTTGTTAGAGTGATGACATATGCAGATATATTTTTTATTATGTCTGCCCTAACGAAATTGCAACTCAATTTCATAGTTTGGGTCTCCTAATGTAAACATACAATGCTACTAGTTTTCTACTTGTCGTTTGCTGTTTTGAAGTACACTGATTAACCAGAATGAAGTGGCAATCATGATAATGTAGATTGCACACCCTGATTTGCTCCTGACTGTGATCATATTGTAAAGGATGTTGTTGTGATTTCGAGAGTGCCTTTATTGACAGCAGTTAGAAAGTGCCTTCACTGTATTGCTGTAGCAGTACAGCCGTACAGAGTGCAAATAGACTGGTAGCGTAGGCTCTCTGTGGAAGGCAGTTGATACGAACATCAAGCGCTACAGGTATGGTAGCATAGGCTCTCTGTTGTAGAAGGTCTGTATAGAAGACAGATCTGGATGTTATGTATGCAAACGATAATGATAATATGCAACCGGCCTCACTAAGCACACAATGTTTCAGATTAATAATAACTTATTAGTTATAACACAAAAACTTGCCGGATAAATAGTCCTCACAAGCGTACAGCAACTTGAACACTTAGACAAAACTAACTCAGTACATGCAATCGCTGACACTTCTCTGAGCAAGACTAGATAATATCTCAAGCAAAACTAAACTAACTCTGAGCGCTGGGCGAAATGCCTCGCTATTTATAGGAAATCATAGCAGTTGAAAATTGGAACATGTGATTAGCTAAGCAATAACTGGCACTACAGAAAAGATGATTCACAATGGGTTGGCTAAGCATAAGAAATTATGTACACAAACTGGCTAAATGAGAGCTGGCTAGTCGCCAATATTCAAGCATTAATAATGAATAATGAATGACGTTAATCATAATCCCTAGCTTGCAATCCTTAGCTTGCAATCCTTAGCTTGCAATCTTGTCCATCAGCGGGTGCCTGGCTCGTCTACTTCAATCTCAGAGCTATCAACTAAGTAAGTCCGTGGTTTACTTAGCTAGAGCATTCCATGGTTCACTCACGCTTGTACTGCTTGTTAACCAAACAAGTAGGTACACTATCTAATGCTGGCTGCACTAGGCGAATTCCATTACAATATGCCTTTATTCTTTCATAAGAATACGAGTAAGTACAAGTCCCGATACAAACTGATTATCATAGCAAAAGTTTTGCCTTTTGTAATGGTCAGAGCACAGAAAGTGATTGGTGGTAATGGCCAATACTGCAAAAGTAAGACATAATATAACAGAGGAGCGGGCAGATATAAATACAGACGAGTGAGGTACCCACTATTATAGTCATTCTGCCCATCCAATGGCTATACTAGTGATGCCAGAATGGTTGTTAAGTAACTGCACAGAGGTGAGTGCTATGAAAATCCACTACAATATAACACTATAAGATCATCCGAGACCAAGTTTTCTAATAGTCTGTATTGACCATCTGTTTGTTGAGTAGTGTATATGCAAGGGAAAGAGTAGAATGTCTCTGTCGCTTGCTCAAAGGCTGTTTGTACACATTTCGAGTTTTTGAGAATACATTGTCGAGCCAGATAGGTGATGGAAGAAGCAGCTCAAGAATTTTTCAATGGAAAAAGGTCGAACTGTTTAAAAAAATTGTACAATTTCCTTTCAAAATCTGATGGACATTTATATTCCAATGATGACTAGGTCTTGCATATGAAGCAATGGCATCAGCTTTGCCGGAAACTTTATCCAACAGGTGATCAATTGTCAACCATCTGTGTTGTCCATCTCTAGGGAAACTCGTTGTCATATCAATCATCCGTTCATGAAATATCACTCCAGACACATCATCAAAAATCCTTCGAAAGGTACCGTAATAGTGATGTATTCCTACTGGTTGAGGATGAGCTATGGTCTTACTAGCTTTAATCTTTCATGAAATTGCCTGGAAACTACCTGGGTGAATTCAAAACTGACACCCAACGGGTGCACAAAAAGGCACTTTGGGAACAAGGAGAACCAAATGTTTCCATTCAGCCTTTTGCAGACCTGCTCCTATCAAACTACTTGTACATTGAAAATAGTATAATGGTGAAAATCAGTTGTAGAAGCAGGTAAAAGTAATTTACCCAGGAGATCTTGGGCACGCACTGAGACTTCTCTCATATCCTTCACATCCTACGTCATCAAGCCACACTGGACCTTCTCCTTTGCCCAGTTCTGCTCTAACATGTGCTTGAGTGGCATTTCTGTAAAAAAAAACCAAAAAATCACCAGAAAATTCTTATCTTGTAGGATGGGAGTCGTTAGGATTGAAAAGAGGGTGCTCTTTTTACAGCCGCGGATTAGGGGTAACGACCCCGGTAGCAGAATGCAGAGAACTGCCTTGCAGGAAAACTTTTTGAGATTTATGTAGCTCACTCGCAAAGGTTTTGCATATGAACTTGCAGTATTCTTAAACAATTAAAGTACCTTCATTTCTCTGTAAAAATTATATCCAACGACAATCATTTAAAGTATTTTTGGGGTTTAAATCAAACCACTTAAATACAATAGCAATAGTCCAGGAGCACTGACAAGATACATGCATGGGGTTTGGGGGTGTGTTGTGAAATAAAAAAGAACATTTCCAGTAAAAAATGTTTGTACCGTAATCTTCTAGAACAATGAAGATTTTGTCCAATTGGGGGCTAGTGCATCTCATGCTGGTAACCAACGTGATATGTAGGGCTATTTTGCATACAAACAGTGTTACTTCACAAAAATTTTATGCGGTCAAAAACTCATGAAATTTTTCTAATTTTACTGTTTACATTCACGCGTGGTTAGAGCTGATTATGCCCACTAAAAAACCTGATCAGTGAAGTAACTAGGTTAGAGGTATCAGCAGGAAACTTCAGTTTTATTGTGTTTTATGCCAATGCATAGATATTTTGCAGAGAGAACTCGCTCAAAGCTCCGGGAGTTTTTGATTGTAATAAGATCAAGACCTCTCATGGAATGACATTAAAAGTTGATACTATATTGTGAGGGACGCCAACATTTACTCTGTGTGAGACGCCATTTTATATTATTTACCTACCCACATGGCTACCTACGAACATTTACACTTCTATTTCTTCTCTTGCATATTGTATTCCTGTCAACTACGAGATTCTATTTGTGAACATAAATAAGTATTTAATTAATTATTATTATTATTGTTTCTGAGCATTTTCTACGAAGAATATCAAACTAAATTTTGGGTGCTGTAAGTGTAAGGCGTGGCTTACATACATTTTCTCCCATTCTATCTTGTATAAATATTTGTGTCAGTTGATAATAAAGTCAGAGTTAGCCTAGCTCGCAGAAGATTCTCACCTACATTGGATAGAAGCACTCACTGCCGCAAGAATAACTACTAGCACAATAAGCCAACTATTGGTCAGCGCAAGGCTTGGTGGAAAGCGAGAGTCAGGTTCAACCCTTGCTGCGTATTCTCTTCTTAGTAAGAAGTACGACACGAAGCACCTTCTTGCCACTATAGTTCGGCCACAGAATAGTTCGCCCGAATTAGTACGGAATATAGTGGACGATAATTAATGAGTAGTTATCGTCACTTGGACACTAATTATTCCTCTCTAAGTTCGGCTACACTGATAAAAAAACAATCTAACAGAACAATTACAGAATTGTTACCAGAAACACATGCACTGCCTTGGCTAAGAAATAGAGTAGATTCGGGAGGTATACAGGTGGCTACCACCCAGACACAAATTCCCGTACAATATTACAGCATTGCCGTGGATGATGGAACTGTGAACCATCACAACAATATGTATAAATTAATGATTGCTATTTTGGTTTTCAACTATGAAGTAGTGACATGTACATTTACTATAGAAAAGGAATTAATACTATACTATTAAACGATTGAAAAAAATGTAATAAAAAAAATTATCATCTTTTTATCTATCGATGAACATAAAAATCATATCTAATTAATGAAACTTAACAGCTACATTAATTATTATTTTGTTGGCTTCAACTTCCATTGATGAATAATATCAAAGCCGACTCTTTAAAGAAGAGAAAGAATATTGTATGATACTTTCTCTATAACAATATATAAATAGTAGTTTTTTTGTGTATCAATTTTGGCATAGTTGGAATGATAGCATTATTTTATTGTAATACAATATCTTTATTATACATGTACATGTGTATACTATAATCATCATTGTTACTAAACAATAAAATAACACAAACTATTTCATTCCTGAGGGTTCCTCTACAAGTGTGAGTGGCCTGAAACGTAAAAAGCTCAAATGATAAGTTTTTGCCATTGACACGCTGAATTTTATTGGCTAACACCAAAGTGAACAACAATACCACTGGTAGCTCCTTGTTGCTACAACAATCAACTGTAGATAAAGTTTCACTTTTTTTTTTAATTTTTTTTCAGCAAAACTCAATGTAATCAGGTGGTAATTGCAAGGCTTAATAAGCTCTCACACCATTATATAACATGTTTAACATAAAAACTGAGCTGAAGAAAAATAATCAGTGAGATAAATGGATTAAATTCAAAACATGCAAAAAATATTTTTTCTGTGTTGCATAGAATGCCAGTTAGACATGCCGGAGCCCCCCCCCCCCACGAATGCGTATGCTACCATAAACACCAAATTATTATGTCAATGGGTGAGATCACTAACTTGTATTGAACTTTAACCAGACTCACCTGAACCCCAGCATTTTACAGACAATTTTTGCATCAGTTATTCCCCATTTATCATCACAAATGGTACCCCACTCACTTGTAGAATTGAATCGTACTTGTACAGTTCCTTGATGATCAGAAGTGCGTGGATTGAGTCGTACTTCAATTGCCACTGACACTACAAAGTAAAATATACAAAACTGATGACAAAAACATACATTATGAGCTCATTAAAAATCAAGTAGAAGAGTTTTCCTGTGCTTGATAGCGAGTCAAATCTGTTGCTTATTGTTTACAACATGACTGGCATTATTTTTATTGCTGTTTAGAACAAATGCTTTTAGAGAGAATACATCAATATTATAAGTTTTTGATGAAAAAAATCATGTTATTTTGCATAACAAAATGTCACCAAAAAAAAACAAGTTCAAGTAAAATCAATCATTTGTAGCTCTTATGGTTTTAAACTGCTAGGGTAAACTCTTATGACTTGGAATAACATCTTAATTTTATTAAAAAGTGTTGAAAAATAGGGGGAAACGCTACACAGTTGAATTGCACTTAACAACACATTGACTGCAACTGCCCTGTGGGCATTGTTTAACCAACGACAATAAACTTTTTGTTGTGTAAATACATGCTGTTGTCGCTAATTCTTAGTGATAATAAACCACAGAGATTTGGTGATAATCTGTCATGTTATGGAAACTTGGTAAGTATTTTGGTTCTTCACATATCGCCAAAAAAAGTCGCCAAAGAAGTTGCCAAATGTTCGCGACAAATCTAGGTGCTTAAATTTTGCAACAGTGTTTCCATTGTTTTACCACTCACTAGGTATATTATAGAAGCTCCAGCACAACACAACCACCACAAAAATTTCCCTAGTTTGTAAATCCCCCGAGTTATCCACAATCCTTAAGCTACCCTTAACCTCACACTCATCCAATAGCTACATTATGCATGCGCGTATATAACAACCATGACAAACTTTCTTTGGCGCCACGATAATCGCTAAATTTGGCGTGACATAGAAACATGCTAAATGTGTAAGAGTTAAAAAGTAAACTACAACATCGTCGTTTGCTATTAGAGAAAGCACTGTTTGGTGGCTAAGAGTTTCTTGCTAACAGTACCACAAGTGTTTGAACCGAGTGAATGATGAGGATAATAATAACAAGTAGTTATAATGAATATTTGAGTTTTTGCTAAAACGAGGCTATTTATTTATTTATCATTATCAAACCAAATAGCTATCAGCAGCCATTACTTCTGATGCATAATTATGTACTGGGCTGCAAATGTTGATTGCGGATGATACTGTTTTGCAGATGGTTGCTATACTTATCGATATTTATTAAGACATTCTTTCTTTATAAAATACTTAGTTCTATTAAAAAACATTAACGTTTTCACAGATAACAAAAAACTTGTTGGCCGTTTATCACCAACTTATCTACTAAAACCTTTGTTAAAAACTAGATGACCATCGAATCCAAACCACTACCTTCTTTTATAACTGATTTATCATTATATGGAAACATACAAGTAAAATATCTACAACTTTTTTTATAATCATAGACGTATCGATAAAATAAAGAGAACTTACCATAGGTTAGACGAAGCAATATAAAAAAACAATATGAATATAAAAAAACCATTGCACAAGTTAAAGAAGATAAACTATTTAATCTTGAGTGGAATCTCGGTTGGATGGGGATAACTTTGTTGCAGTTTCTCATTGTTGCATTCTTAGCAGTATTTGCCATCTATGGTCACTCAACAGGACGTGAATGCTTTTAATGTCAGCAGTGTAGAAGCAAATCTGAACCACTCTGAGCTGGAACTACATCAGAGTAAAGGGTGGACACACCTGTAGAGAGGAGTTAGCAGAACTAAACTGAGAAAAAACTGGAAAAACTTGAAGAAGACGCAGTGCTGGTCAGTTTTTTAAATGGGTGAACTGGAAGATTTTCTGCAGGAGGTTTATACATTCTCTGTAGCAGGTACAATGCAAGTAGATCTGCTCCTAACTTACTACTAATGCAGTACAGAGTACTGTTGGGTTTGCAGAGAATGGCTCAAACTCTCGACAGTATGTTTGAACGCACTTTAGGCAGAATATATGGTGTTTTTGACAATGGCTACAGCTGTCTTTGCTCGTCTCCTTTATGCTACTGCTATTCAGTTTGGTATAGCACTCTCCACTTGGTATGAAACAGAAAGACAAGTTTCTTAACTCAATCATGTAAATCCAAAATAACAGTATACAGCATAGCTTGTGCGATGAAAGTAGCTCTCTTCCCTATAACGGTGCAAGCTTTGCTGGCAACAATGGGTGCACTGAGGTTTCTTATCAAAACAAAAGAGGAAGCAAACAAACTTTGAAAATGACAAATGTGAAAGCTTGAGACAGTGAACCAATAGCAGTGAACAGTTACTTGATTTCCTTATCAATAGTAGGTAATATAAAATTCAACCTAGGTAACAACTGCCAGATCAGTTGCATACAATCCCTTGAAAGCTTGAGTTTTGTACCACTACATCAACCAAAAACCTTTGTATTCTACTATTATTGCTGTGTCAAGTTGAGAAAATGTTGATGTTGTTTGTTACATTTCTGCTTTTGAGCCATCATGAAGTGAGCAGTAGCAGTAGTAATGTAAGAGCAGATCTCTGTCATGGAGTCTAAGGGCAAGGCTCTCCTGGTTCCAAGTGCAATTTAGACGTCATGACACAGATCTTCTCCTAAATTACTATTAGTAGCGAAAGGATTACATAGTCTTTCTGAGAAAGGCAACTTGGTGACTACCGGAGAAGGAAGATCTCTAATATGTCTTTCCACTAATCGAAACTCAGCAGGGAGTTAATTATATTAGCCAAGTGTTGGTTCCAGAATGTAGAAGGTTGCGGTAATGGTGGGAGGCGTAGAAAATCAGGGTTTGATTATTCAATGGTTTAACCAGAAAGGGGAAGTTTCTTTGTTGTGTTTATGTGTGCGTGATTTTTTTAACAAGTTGCAGCTTTTACTAATTCTCCAAGCAACTCTTCCACAGTACTATCACTATCGATAAGCCATGAGCACCTTATCCTTAGACCCCATGACAGAGATCCACTCTTATCTTACTATCGCTATCAATAAACACTTTGAAACTAATCATGTAAGAAACTGCACCTCTTAAATTGTCAAGCCAACAGAGTTTGAACGACTGGATCAAACACATTGAAAAAATAATTGTGGCAAAACGTGAACTTGTTCCATGTTTAATTTCAAGTTTTATACAGAAATAAATTTCATCAAGAAATCAATTAAGCCCCATGTAACAAGCAGCGTGTAAAACTGTATTTAAGAGTTGTCTTCCCGTACCAAATGGCATAGGTTATTATTCACTGTTATCTTCTCAATAAGAATTGAACTGACAACTCCCTACATTTGCTATTAAGTAGACAAAACAAAGCATGCGAAAGCTTCTATAAAGCTAATATAATGTAGTCCTGTTGCTGTACAGTAATAATAAGATTTTTATGCATTGAAAACACAAAGCAATGATTACAAACAATTTACATGTCAGAAAGCATACAGGCGTTTTATTAATTAGCAAGTGGCAGATAGTCTTGTAACATGAAATTATTATAAACAAATAAATAAAAACAAATGCATAAAAACAAATAGAAAAATTTGCATTGAAAAAGTGACTTTAAAATGCTCTATTACGTACTGCAATTCATTTGATAACAGCACAAAAAACCTGGTTAGCTGATGCTAAAAATTCAGTGCTGGCTCTTTTTTCATATACATTACGTTAGCTCAAACTAACGATGAGCTTTCATTATAATAAAAAATATTTCCACCTGTTAATGAAAAAATGTCTCCTAATCGGTAAATAACTTCAAATCTGCTCAATTTTTAACATTTTTGTCACAATCAAGTGAATGCAGCTCGAAAGAAAATAGGAAAGTTCGACAACTTTAACCGCATTTTTTTTAAAATAAGCAGCCGTTTTTTACACGTAGACACAACTAAGTACAATCTGACGTACGATACTGCTGATCAAGCATTAACTGAAGCAGCTGTGAAAACTTGCAGGTGCTGACATTTTTCACACATTTATATCATTTCAAGCCTGTGAGGAAACTCATGTTAGCATACACTACTTCAGCAAGTACAATTTAACATCTCAAACCCATTAGCATGATGAAATATCTCAAAGAGTTCCATAATTTGTACTCATTTGTAGTAAAGCAATAAACAAATAGATACTTGAAATGTTACATAATACATGTGATGTGCTGTATGTCTGCAGACAGAGTACTTTAATGAAAGCTTCATAATATGACAGCGTTATGTAATGGTGCTGCCGACTGGAAGACTATGCAATGGTTTCCTTCCTACTGGAAAGCTTTTATTGACATTCAACTCCTGCATCCATTTTGCCTTCATTGCTTCTTCATTTAAGATAAATCATTACCAAGCATATTATATAACATGAAGGGTTACAAGTATTATATGCAGCTGTGAATTTAAGTTGATGGTCTCTCAGCTACTCACATATAAAGTATCATACACCGTAGATGACTTTGGCCCAGTGAATAGCTATCATGATGGTGGTATGACACCATTTACACAACGTGTGTGGTATACCACAAGGTCATTGTTCCCTGACTCACAAATATTTATACATGACCAGATACTAGCTGTTTACTAATATGGACAAATGTCTCAATATATGTAACAAGTATCTCTCCTGGAATATGTTTTCTTTGCCATATAAAGTCATAAATAAAGCTTTATAATATTAAAGTTATTTTTATTACTATTTTACTTTTACATTTTAAAAATTTACTGAACTATTGCTAGTTAAAAAAAGCTTGATTTGCTTAACTGTTAAAATTTTCAAAAAGTTTCATAAGACACCCAGACAACCAATGCTGTTTACAGCCACCAATGCATTTCCGACCTGCGTCTGGAAAAAACCAGAGTTTTGCTCAGACCTTTAGATTTATTTGGTGCCATGTATATATATCATTCGGTTGAAGAATTGCTAATCTACAAGTACTTTTTGGCAGAAATTTTGACTGTGAAAACGTCATTAGTACAGAAATCCTAAGCCCACATCTCTACACCTATTCATGAATTTCATTTGGATTTTATTGGTTGTGGTTTCAGTAATAGAAAAAACTTTGAACAATCACCTAACAAACTGGCTGCAGCACCAGTCAGCCTATATGAACAAGAGGTTGGACAAGGAAATCGTGGGTGGGGCTTGGAGTATGTGAAAAAAGTGTTGGGAAAAGAGTAAACTGTCCGTATAAACAACAGTCATTGGCGAAGCAGCAAACTGAACATCAAGTCATTACATGAGAGGTCAAGGTTAGTTACAACATTTGCTCTTTAAATACTGAGAAGAAAATCTAAGTTTTTTTGCCACAATCAAGTAATCTAACACCAATAGTTTTTGTACAGAACAGAAGCGAAACAAAAGTTGGATTTATTACATACTATCAGTGTTAGTGTAAACAGCA
Source organism: Cryptosula pallasiana (assembly GCA_945261195.1). NCBI lineage: Eukaryota > Metazoa > Bryozoa > Gymnolaemata > Cheilostomatida > Cryptosulidae > Cryptosula > Cryptosula pallasiana. The sequence continues at coordinate 43,667,161 of OX183130.1, forward strand.
ATAAGTTGAATATTTTACTAAATCTGGACAAGAGTGGTCCAACTTATTACTACAAAACATCTGTGGTTACAAATGTATAGTTTAATTATCTCAAAAAGGCTTTTAGGTACATCAAGGAAACAAAAGATACTCACGAGATGGAAAAAACAGCAAGCAAAAAAATTGGTGAGTTTACTATGCTCAGCATGACTCTCATTTCTGAGAGAACGAACAAACAAAACTTGATATATGTACAAAAATTTGATGCAAAACAAAGAGCTAGTGTTTTGCATGTGAACAGTAATCGACACAGAAAAAGTATTTATCGGATTGAGAAAAGTGTACCTACAGCAGTTTACTACCAATAAGTGCATATCGAATGGCTAAGTCAAAAGTGATAACATGATTTGTGCAACTAAACAGATTGAAGGAAAATAATATGTCCTCTAACACTTTGCCAAGGGGTGAGAGAGTAACAGTGTATATTCACCAATAACAAATCTCCATATTGTGCCGCAATCATCGGTAGGGGCTAAACTGCAAAAGACAGATGGAGTACAAGTTACATTCTACTTGATTGTATCACAGGCCCCAGCCTAAACGGAATCATCAATGTTGGGAACACTTGTTACATGGTGAGTGTATGCCCAGTGTTGGGTAACACAGAGCCCTTGTGGAATATGCAGAGAAATCACAATGTAAGTTGATGGTTATCAAATTATCAATGTGAACGTTTGGCTAAAATTATGATGGTATTCACCATTATCATACCAATGATATCCACACCTACTCGATATCATACTAAATTTTGGGAGGTGTGTTAACGCTAAGAAGCAGTGACGTTTCGAAAGTTGGACATGAAAACATTGATCGCATAACTATGGATAGTCATGCCACAAACTTAACAATGTGTTGACTCTTGGGTTCTAAGTTGACTGATAGTAACAACTTGGTGCCTTATTTCTTTATAAGGCCTTCATTGTACTGGAAACTATGGGACTGAGGATAGCCAATGAGCTATCCGCAAGGCATATCAATTTTTTTCAAAATAAAATGAAGGTATTCTTTGCTTAAATGAATTTTTCATTTACAATCATATTTGTCTAGTAAAGATTTTCATACATTGCAGAATTATGATTTATGCATATTTTCTATTGGGTAACTCTAAATTTCCATATCTTGTTTTGTTAGGTCTCACTTGCTACACAATTGCTGTCTGACTCCAGAGCAGACGCTCTTCTGACATTGAAGGAGCTTGGGGTGAAAGAATTTGAAGACTGTGAACCAACAGTAGAGTTTATCAAGGTAATTTAGTTTTAGGAGTGTTCAATATTGACAGACCATTGCAATCGTAGGACGGTGGTCAGCTTGATAACTTGTGCAGGAAGTGAATGTGATTACTTTATTATTTGACAGTTGATTGACTGTTTGACATTTTAAGCAGTCGATCTGTAATGGCCAGGGGCTAAGCAGCCATTGCGGATAAGCAGTAAGGAATGCGTTGGATCTTTTTGACAAGATGCCAGGGCTTACCCGCTTTTTCTCACCACTGCTGAAAATTTGCCTCTCTGGCTATGTAGACGGTATGAAGTGTTGCTGATGCTTGCTTGGATTTAGTGTTTCATTTTATTCTGCTGTTGAATAGCTTGCTGTGTTCATACACTTTACAACTCGTCGTTGTAACAAATCAAACGCAATAGACTCGCTGATTTGGTCCACCTTTAGTCTTAACCATTGCATGTTCATAGGTTATGCCGTTATTTATTTTGACTTAATATTATTTATCTGTTTGACAGAAATGTGTGCACGAAAGGCTTAGTGTGTGGACGTGACACTGTATTGGGGCTTGATGAGCTGCTGCTAGAGCCTCGTACTGCACGCTATCTGCTGATGTACAAGGTTAGCCAGGATCACCTGAAGCTCCTCTTCAATGCCATTCGAGGAAGTAATGAGTGCAACAAAATCAAGCCACTGTAAACCATGGAGTTATTTGTATGTGAGCTAGAGGGCATAGATTGCCGGCCTGAAAGTTTAAGTTTGTATGCTCGAGGGTTGGGGTGGATTGCAATTAATGCTGGGTCGGTATTGGATTTACTGACTAAAACGAAAGTTTTGGTGTGTTGTCAGTGAAATTTTTTTATTTTTGGATTTATCAGTGTTCAGTCAAGCAAGAATAGAGCCTGACGATGTTTTTCCTATAAATGTCCTGAGTACTATCATCATGTGCTTGTGCACATCCAGCGAAACGCCCAATGCTTATAAACTAGCTTTTTATGAGTTTCAAGTCCTGTTTCGGGACTTGAATCCATCAATAACTGATCATGAGAAATCTGTAGTCATTCTGCCGCTCAAGTGTTAATGGAATAGATTTTTCACTTTTATCGTCATTGCTTATTGTTGATTTTTACTGCCAGAGATTATAAAAACAGAAAAACCGAATGCAGGCAGCCCAGAGCCGAAACCTAACAGGCTGCCAACTGACCCAGCACTACTAATACCCATTCCAGTATTTCACACTAGTATAAAATGTTCTTGCGTTTATTTTTAGGTGGATCGAGCAACAACCCTAATGTCAGTCAACAAAGATGCATTAACAAAGCTGCATTTAGGCATTTGATTAGCAGATGCGGTGCTGAATCAAACCGAGGAATTACCGGTAATGTCGTACCTCAGAGTCACATGGAGATGATACAAGCTGGCAGCGACTGCTATGTGCCTCCTAACATTATTCGGCAGAATGACAACCAAGCTCAGTTATTTGAAGAGTTCATGTGCTCAGTAGAATCATGCTTTATCGCCGATCTCCTATCAATTGTGGGCAATGTTTTTTGTTTACATTTGTTGTTGCGTTGTTAGAAAACTTATTAAGAAATGGGGCTGTGACGATTGTCGCGTAGCATTGGTTTTTCCAACACCCAGTCAGAAATATGGCCATTTATTTCATTTTCATACATTTGAAAAATCGATGGTGGTCTAATATCCCCATCAGATGGTCTTATATCAATAGTTCTTCCAGCTAAGCGCTGGTTTAGATGCTGTCACCAAAAACGCTTGCTCTCTGTTCAGTCGAAGGTTTTGCAGGATGTTGGCCAAAATGATTTGTTAGTTCTTGGAGATCACATTGTTGAGACCACGGGTGGCATATCAAACCACCCGTAACATTGATTTAGCTAGTAGTAGGAACCTTTTACGATTTACTACAACATCACAAGGCCAAGCTGCACAACCTCAAGTTGCACGAAAGCAACATTCGTCACAAGAACACAAAAGCCATCATGTTCAACAGCCAATAGAGCTCTTTTAATTGTGCTTTATACTTCTATTTTTGAAGTGCTCCATTTTAAACTCTTCAACATTATTATAAATTTTGTTTATATATCTTACGCTTCTTTGTCAATCTATGTACTTGCACTTTTTCATTGTGTATTGATGGCATGTCATGCACTGCTCATGAAACATGAAGCTTTTTGTGTGTTTTGATTAGTACATGAGTTTTTTAATTACATGAACGAATTTATGTATACAAACTGAATACAAGTGTTGTATTATGAATTATTATAATTATTTTTGTCCTTTGTTTGGCGAACATATCGTGATTACTTTTATTATCAACAAAAAGCCATCGCTCAACCAAAGTATTTTTCGCACTCAAGTTCAGAATGAAAGTGAGATAACTATGGCACTCATTGGTATATAATACTTGTCACAAGTGTGTTAGTTAAAACAAACGCACAATGGGCTCTTACAACTCCATAAAACTTCTCCCCTACTAGGTGAGACTACCATACTAGGTGAGACTACCATACTAGGTGAGACTACCATACTAGGTGAGACTACCATACTAGGTGAGACTACCATACTAGGTGAGACTACCATACTAGGTGAGACTACCATACTAGGTGAGACTACCGTACTAGGTGAGACTGCAACACTAGGTGAGACTACCATACTAGGTGAGACTACCATACTAGGTGAGACTATCATACTACGTGCGACTACCATACTAGGTGAGACTACCATACTAGGTAAGACTACCATACTAGGTGAGACTACCATACTAGGTAAGACTACCATACTAGGTAAGACTACCATACTAGGTGAGACTACCATACTAGGTGAGACTACCATACTAGGTGAGACTACCATACTAGGTGAGACTACCATACTAGGTGAGACTACCATACTAGGTGAGGCTACCATACTAGGTAAGACTACCATACTAGGTAAGACTACTATACTAGGTGAGACTACCATACTAGGTCAGACTACCATACTAGGTGAGACTACCATACTAGGTGAGACTACCATACTAGGTGAGACTAGCATACTACGTGAGACTACCATACTAGGTGAGACTACCATACTAGGTAAGACTACCATACTAGGTGAGACTACCATCCTAGGTAAGACTACCATACTAGGTGAGGCTACCATACTAGGTAAGACTACCATACTAGGTAAGACTACCATACTAGGTGAGACTACCATACTAGGTCAGACTACCATACTAGGTGAGACTACCATACTAGGTGAGACTACCATACTAGGTGAGACTACCATACTAGGTGAGACTATCATAGTAGGTGAGACTACCATACTAAGTAAGACTACCATACTAGGTGAGACTATCATACTAGGTGAGACTACCGTACCAGGTGAGACTACCGTACTAGGTGAGACTACCATACTAGGTGAGACTATCATAGTAGGTGAGACTACCATACTAGGTAAGACTACCATACTAGGTGAGACTATCATACTAGGTGAGAATATCATACTAGGTGAGACTACCATACTAGGTGAGACTACCATACTAGGTGAGACTACCATACTAGGTCAGACTACCATACCAGGTGAGACTTACCATACTAGGTCAGACTACCATACCAGGTGAGACTACCATACTAGGTGAGACTACCGTACCAGGTGAGACTACCATACTAGGTGAGACTATCATACTAGGTGAGACTACCATACTAGGTGAGACTATCATACTAGGTGAGAATATCATACTAGGTGAGACTACCATACTAGGTGAGACTACCATACTAGGTGAGACTATCATACTAGGTGAGACTACCATAATAGGTGAGACTACCATACTAGATGAGAGTACCATACTAGGTGAAACTAACTTACTAGGAAGATTCTAAATAATTAAGTTGCCCACAATTCATAAAATACATAACTGCGACAGAAACTAAGTTTTGGTCGTACTGAGATCGAAATTGCAATTAAAAGCTCCTCTCTGACTGCCACTACCTACTCGAGGACTACTCTGCCCTCTCAGTCCACCTCGACCTCTCCCTCGACGATTCGCTGCACCACCTCTTCCAGCTACAGCCATGCCTCTTCCTAGTGCAGTTCCACCTTGTTCACTTATCAAACCTAATCGCCCTAAAAAGCAAGTATGTAATTGAGAAATATTACCATAATAAATAAATTGACGTTTGCTATAGAGCTTATGTGCCTACATTCAATACACACCCACAAAAAAAGACAACCATTTAGCTTACAGTAAAGTAAAACATGACAAATTATGCCTGAAAAATATCAACATTAGCATAAACGTAAACAGGAGTAAATCCAGACATGGCTGAAATGAACACAGACACCTCCAGGTATGAACGCTGATAAACCTTGAATTTGTTCATCTAGAGCATAGTCGACATTTGAATATCGACTATGCCCTAGAGATGAAAATGATTAGTCAGGGAGAAATCGACTTTCATACTTGGCAGCGTATAAATCACCTTTTCGACGTTCATTTCAAATGTATAAAAATTTCTCGTTTTCACCAAAGTAAATAACTTTTGGGATGAATGTTGAAAAAATATTTTATATTTCACGGGAATGAATGCCGGCACTTCCGAAAATGAACATCAAAGTTTTTTCTCTATCGCAGAGTCGACATTCATTTCATATCTGTTGGCATCCATACCTGTCTATGTTTATTTTAACACCAGAAAGCATTCCCAAAAACTATTCACATTTTGTTCATGAAGTTGTCTCACCACTAAATAAACGTATAGTTTAAAAGTAGAACAGTACAAAAAATACCCAACAAAGAAGGAGAAACTCAGTAAAGCTTCAGGGGCTTTAAATAACCTGAATGCTCATTATGATTGGTTAACAAGATAGTCACTGGCTGTCATGCTATATTATGCTTAGGAGAGACTAAATGATTGATTATAAGCGCTGAAATCCAAAGTAATTTTAAAACACTTTTTTTTACCAAATAACATAAGTTCTACACAAACAACAAATAATTTATCAAAGCATTATATTGAAATGATTATTATCAACAACTCTATGACGACATCAGCATATACACAATGTTGGCATGTTGCTTATTAAAACCATGACATCATTACGAAATTTCATACAGTTTAATTATTTACTGTGATATAGCACATTGGGTACATGTGAATGGCTTTCCAAATGAGATAATAAGAGTATTCCCAACCTCTGTTTGCCAAACAAAATGCAATAAAAATAACGAGATCGGCAATAAATTTAATCAATAAATAATCATTTTGTTTGGAACTCGTGGGTCAATAAAAATTAGCTCACTGAATAAAGAAAATAATCAACAAGCATTTATTAATATTTTTTACAAGACACGAATGAAACTAAACAATAAACAAATTATAATAAACGAGTCTAACTTGTCAACTTTCCTAAACCGGTCCTGTTGCCCAAAAAATATTACAAAATATTGCTAAAAATAAACTAAATACAAAGGGCGATTTTACAGACTATTGTTGTTTAAAACGATGCTATTTGAGTTTTTTTTTATTATTGAAAAATTGGGAATCATCCTCTTTATGATTTGTTCGGTTATCTATAAAACTTTGTTAAAAAATGTTCTAAACTAAAGTTTGGTTCAATACGCAACGTGTTGTATTGCGAACACCAATTATTCTTTGTCCTTTTGTTCAATGAACAGGCTGCGAATACTCTTTATTATTCAGATTACAAGTAAAAGTAGGTGGCACAACTTTTCAACGTCTCTGGTATCAAAAAATAAACTAAAAAGGAATCTTGACAATCCCATGTACTGAGTAGGTTGTAAAGTTGCAGGAAATGAATAATAAGAGTAATTTTTAAGGAGTTTTATTTTGAAAAATAACTTGAAATTGTCGTTTTTTAATGATAACAAGACCGGTCTTGTTTGTGTCTAACTTAAAAATTCCTTGTTTTGTGCATTAACTCAATAAACGACGATATAGCCAGGTCATAATTATCACACAAGACACCAATTAAAAAGATGGACTGAGATAAGTTGCAACCAAAAGAGCTCAAGAAACAATTAATGATATAACCACCATTACCTTTTACACTACGGATTGCTGCAGTGGCCCCTCTACCTCTGGCACCTCCCCAAAGAGTGAGCTGAGATTTCACATTATTCTGCATCCAGTTCTGACTCTGAAACGAACCACCTTGTGAGCCAGGAGCTGCATTGCGATTGTTTGCACCCAGAGCACCTCCTCGGCCCCTGGGCCATCCCCTACCCCGACCAGCTCCACGACCTCTCAGATTTCCTCGTCTGCTTGGCCCGGTTGGTGAAGTCACACCCTGAAGATACAAAAAACCAGTGCCAGCCCACGTAAGTTTCATTATTCTAATTCAATTGATACTTGGATATCACATTGTAACACTTATGTACCACGATATGTGTTTGTCAAAGAAAAAAAGATATAGAGATTGTCCGCATGCTGCATCTGACCTGTGAAGTACCTAGCACCATCTGCATGCTGGGTCTATTGGCCATTTGTAATGGCAAACGCCAATTCTTAGCAGAGAATTGGTGCTGCTGCCTATTACCATTCTGTTGCTGCTGCCAGCCCCAATTTCTTTGTTGGCTCTCCTGCTTTTTCGGTAACTCCTCAAATCTATGTATATTATAATGTCATTGAAGCTTGGCACCCATGTGTGCGTAAGAGCGATATGTAATTGGTGACTAACAAAATCTTGTTTGTTTGGCTAATAGTTCACCTTTCTATCTAACCACACCAGCAAGAAATTAGATGTTGCTGCTCATCAGTTATGGGAAGCAGATGGGAGGCTGCCAGCAGTCAAACCACATGGCAGCACTAGAAGCTGAGGCTATAAGTTGACTCATTCACCAAGGGTTTGGTGCCCGCTAGGTATTATGCCAACAAGCCTTCAGTCACATACATTAGAGCTTAGGCTTGGATTTGCCACCATATTTACTAATTGACTGTGGCATCATTGGTAGTAAATAACAAGCCGTCAGCAGTAATGTTATTTATTTCAGTATACAATAAGCTCAATAGGTCAGTCAGCCAATAAAAACCCATGCCAGGATAATATATATGTAATTCTTCACTAAATATATACCTCTTGGTGGTATATTTATCTCACAATAACTATATGAGAAATGTGCGAAAAAGGTACAAAATACTCATTGAAATATTTTAAACTTGCATCATTTATATGTGAAATACTTGATGGGCAAAACCACTTGACTGAGACAGAGACAGATTTGTCAAGAATATCAGGTGCTTGGGTGGACAAGCAGCAGTCAACGCCCCACATCACAGAAGCTCTTGATTTGAACAAGGAATGCTTCAGAGATAAATACTGTAGCTGTTCTACAGGTATATTGGCCAGAACCAATAAATGATCTTTCAGACAGACATAATATGTGAATTAAAAAACAAAATTGTGACAATGTTTAGTGGTATCCATAGAAGAACAATTGAGGTTAGACCTCTGTTCGGAAACCTTCACTAACTTCTGGATTCTTATTTGTCTCCGTTCTATTCTCACCCACCTAACACAGCTAAGAGAAGTTCATATCTAATTTATGAGGTCATTAGCTTTTGATGGTTTGTGCTTTCTCAGACTTTTGGTTAGTGCCTTTTCAACCGTTCAATGGTCCTGCTCCGTTGGATGGAAAAGTTTGTCTGGGGATTACTCTTTTTCAAATAAGGATTTTGTTTATTGAAAAATGTCCAGTTCTTTGGTTTAGGAGATGATGATAATAAGGATGTGGATGTGCCAACAAGAAGAGTAAGGTTGAGAGTATGGAGTGTAAAATTGGTTTAAACTTTTGTACAAGTTCATCTCCGGGTGTAATAATGGGCAAGCTCAAAAAGGTGGCTAGCTTGTGCTACGCCAGTTTTTTAAACTGCCAATGTAAAACCCAAATAAGCATTTTCGCAATGAATCTGATACCAAATAAAAAATTTTTTAATGTGGTTAGTTTGATAAACTTTAGCCAAGAAAACTATAATTTTCTTACAGAGTGTGTGGTGAGGTATAAAAACTTTGATTAACAATTGACTGGCGAATAGAAGTTCTAAAGTCTTCTCTTTGGTGGCACATTGCATCTACTTCCGTTAAAAACTCTGTTTCTCTAAAAAAGAAACACCATACGGACTATTTAAATATGGTGATTTAAAAAAGTATCACCATTGCTGGGTGGCCACAATATGTTTTTAAACATTTTTTAAGCACCAATTGATTACATGAGGTCTGACAGACTAGAACTAAAATCGAGAACATTTATTGACCCTGAGATTTATACATTTATAGCGTGAGTTATACCTTTATAGTGAATGAGAATGGAGAGGTTTCAGTTCAAAATAATTATTAATTTTATGAGACTAGATAGTACTATCAACACGGAGTGAAAGCCTCAAATAACAAAACTCATGCGATATAATATAATAAAAGGAAGTAACGATACTCAATAACTGATGTTGCTTTAAAAGATTGGAAAGGTAATGCATGGAGAAAAGATGAGATATACTAAAATTTATATACTCACCTTGTTGGGACAAATGGGGCCTCTTTCTTCTTATCTCGCTGATGTTTGTTGCATAAAATAATTGGTATAACAGTAAAGAAAAATAAAAGTACTCCAATGATTACGAGCACAAAAGTTATTTTCAGCTTTGGCGTGTTATCAGCTGAATCTGTTCTTTGGGTGGTGACTGAGCTTTTGTTTCTGGCTGTAACTCTGTGTGAGACTGTGTTTGTTCCTCTGATTGATAGTGTAGTTGTATCTGCAGAGAGAGTAGTAGTGTCTCTGGTAGAGACTGTAGTGGTATCTCTGGTAGAGACTGTAGTAGGATTTTCAATTGAGCTTTTTCTTGTACTTCTGGCTGAGAATGTTGTTGTCACTGTGTTATAATATGAAGCACTTTACTAAACCTCTTAAATGAGACTAATTACCTGAAGTCAGTAACAACGGATTGTAAAAGTTTAGTAAATGATAAAACAATGGGGCTGAAGAGTAGTTTTGCCAATTTTTGTCATTGTAGGAGAAAAATTCAATTAGGTTTGATTCCAATTAAAGATTTGCAGAGTGTGTGGTAGTAAGTTGATCAATTCCTGATAGGTTATGGTTTCGAGTAAATTTCAACAATGACAGGCTTAGAATTGTATAGTTGATTTTAAGAGCAACCTTAAATTGAAAAAAAACTAAAAAATGTGTTGGAAAAAAATGGAAAACTAGGGAAACTGTCTGTGTAGATTCTCATTGGTGAGGAGAAGACAAGCAAATTGTAGAAATAAACGGGCGATATAAAAACTTAGGTTAATGCATTTGATTAATTACACTTTCATGTGATTACTTACGACTTTCAGTTACAGTAGCAACAGTTGGAGTTTGAAAACAACTTACTCCAGCATCTTCAGAATGGTTAGGGTCGCAATTGTGGACACCCCACCTAAGATCAAAAATTACAGTGTCATCATAAAAACTTGTATTCAACCAAAAACCGAAAAAATATAAGCAAATGTCATCATCTTTACAAGTGAATATTAGAATAATTAACTGCAGTATCAGACTGAACATGACAAAATTTTGTATTTCTTTTAAGTAAGCCCAAGTTGCTTTTCAACGTTATCAGAAAAAAAATTCAATATCAAAAATAATGTGCAGGATTTTGTAAGAGCTGTTGGCAGTCACATTGGTAGCTACCTGCACTACCTCTAAGCTACTACTAACAGAGCCGTCTGTGTTGTCAGGCAGGCTTGCTGCCAGTCTCTCTATTCCTTTGTTCCTTCCAATATAAATAAAAACTGGTGTCTGTTACTATTACGATCATGATATTAATATAATAATTATTTGATTAGTTAATCATAATTATTTGTAACTTTAAATTGTTTGGTAATAAATATGTAACATTATAGCAGTTATATTGAATAATCATTTATATACTATTATTAAATATAAAATAAATTTAGTCTACACAATGATAATGCTATATTATGTTTTGTTCTTTGATGCTCTTACCATCACATTTTGTTTAAATAAAATAAATGAAAATGATACATGATTAATTGTACTGAGATGATGATAAAAGTATTATAGTTTTGTTATAATAACTTGGGTCCGAAGTTATTAAAGCCACAATGAGATCTTTTCTTCGCATTAGTGATTACAGACTTTTGAATGGCACAAAACGCATTGCCGAGTGACAGCATTTTTTCTCAATTTGTGTTGTAAAGCTATAGACTCGTCGTATTATTGTCTTGTTCATTTGATTTACAAAACAAATATGTGATACTTTCTTATTTTATTTTTATTTGTACGATTATACTTGGGTACATATTGTAGTGGACTGTGGAGCGTAATTAGCTGAAATAGGCAGCAGTTTGACAGTATGCTGCCACCAGTTACCTTTTACCTAGAGGTAACAACAGGTCGGTACTATACTGAATTGGAAGTGAAGGAGTGTTCTCTACTCCACAACTAAAGCAAAGCCTAGGCTCAGAGGCATAACTCAGTGCTTGAGAGTAATACGCTTTATTCGTCCATAAGAATACGAGTAAGTACAAGTCCCAATACAAATTGATTATCGTAGCAAAAGTTCTGCCTTTTATAGGCAGAGCACAGGAAGTGATTCATGGTAATAGCCAATCTGAAAAAGTAAGTAAGAAAATAACAGATGAGCAGGCCGATATAAATACAGACGAGTAAGAGACAGTGTATAGGGTTAAATATATGTGGTGCTCAGAAGTGGTGGGAGGAGTCACAGGCCAACTGGCCAATCCTAGGCATTTTTACTTCCTGCTGTTGGTACATCAGTCTTTGTAGGTTTTGGTCCTTGGATTTCTTCAAATATAAGGATGGATATCTCCTGGATATGTTCCTTCGCTCCTCTCAGGCTACTTTCAGATCTCAGGCTAGGATGAGTCATTTCCTGCCGGCCCAGTATGCCTCCTACAGGGTCGGTACTGGCTCATACAGAGTCGGTGCTGACTCATACAGGGTTGGTATAGTATCGATGCAGGGTCGGTCAGTTCGGTACTCACTATTACAGTCATTCTGGCCATCCAATGGCTATACTAGTGATGCCAGAATGGTGCTTAAGTAACTGAACAGATGTGGTGAAATGGGTGCAATCAAAATCCACTACAATATAACACCATAAGATTGTCAGAAACAAAGTTGTCTAATAGTCTGTATTGAACATCTGTTTGTTGAGTAAGGTCTATACAAGGGAAAGAGTAAAATGTCTTTGTTGCTTGCTCAAAGGCTTTTTGTACGTATTTCGATCTTTTGAGAAAACATTGTCAAGCCAGATAGGTGATGGAAGAAGCAGCTCAAGCATTTTTAAATTGAAAAAGGTCGTACTGTTCAGAAAAGTTGTACTATTTCCTTTCAAAAACTAATAGACATTTATATTCCAATGATGAGTAGGTTTTGCATATGAAGCCATGGCATCAGCTTTGCCGGAAACTTTATCCACCAGATGATCAATTGTCAACCATCTGTGTTGTCCATCTCTAGGGAAACTCATTGTCATATCAATCATCCCTTCATGAAATATCACTCCCGACACATCATCAAAAACCTTTTGATAGGCACCGTAACAGTGATGTATTTCCACTGGTTGAGGATGAGCTATGGTCTTAATAGCTTTAATCATTCATGGAAATGCCTTGGTAATGCCAGAACTCATCGGTCCAGCAATCATCTTCATAAACCGTGAATGCAAACTCGAGTAAAAGCCTTTGGCGGTGAGCTCCATAACAAGTTAGATATTCTTTAAACGATTAATGTTTCATTTGTGATCCGTTTGCAAAAAATTTCGTATTTTATATCTGTTCAACACCGCTTTCGTAAAAACTAAACCCTATAACTCCTCCAAAAACAGAAAAACTGACAACCAATACCATTATGATCATGACTATTATCGCTTTCTGTTTCAAAGTAAAACAACATAGTCTACAAATTCCGCTTTCGCTTCCAGGAACTGTATCCGATCCACTTGATCCTCTCATCTCCACATCTTCTTCACCCAACATCTCACCTATCAATAGTTTTATAATGCGATACTTCTTTCTTAGTTTTCTATCACACCAGTTTTTACCAACATATGATAGCATTCGAACATTATCCAAACAATGATACAAACCCGGTGTTTTAAACCTAACAATTTACTAGGGTTCCATATTGCTCTCAATAAATTTATTAACACACCCATTACAATCAAATTTTTATCGATAAAAAAACTGTATATACATAACAATCAACTGCACAGTAATTCCATAATACCATTCTGCAAACCAAGATTTTATACCTGGTGCACATAGAAAGACACCTAACAGATTCTCCTGAGGCCAGATGCACAAAAAGGCACTTTGGGAACCAGGAGAACCAAACGTTTCCATTTAACCTTTCGCAGATCTGCTCCTATTATACTACTGGTACATGGAAAATAGTATTAAGGTAAAAATCAGTTGTAGAAGCAGGTAAAAGTAATTTACCCAGGAGATCGTGGGCACGCGCTGAGACTTCTCTCATATCCTTCACACCCTACGTCATCAAGCCACACTGGACCTTCTCCTTTACCCAGTTCTGCTTTAACATGTGCTCGAGTGGCATTTCTATAAAAAAGAAGAAATTACCAGAACATCCATATCTTGTAGCATAGGCATCCTTAGGCTTGAAAATAGAGTGCTCTTTTTACAGCTGGGGTTCCGGAAAGCCAAACACTTGTGGTGGGTGAGTCTAGGGAAACAACCTAGTGCGGATTAGGGGTAACGACCCCGGTAGTGGAATGCGGGGAACTGCCCTGCGGGAAAACATTTTGTGATTCATGTGGCTCACCCGCAAAAGTTTTGCATATGAACTTGCAGTATTCTTAAACAATTAAAGTTCCTTCATTTCCCTGTAAAAGTTATATTTAGTAACAAGTATTTTTGAGGCACTTAAAACACTTAAATACAATAGCAATAGTCCAGGAGCACTGACAAGATGCATGCATGGGGTTTGGGGGTGTGTTGTGAAATAAAAAAGAAAATTTCCGATAAAAAAATGTTTTTACCGTAATCTTTTAGAACGGTGAAGATTTTGTCCAATGGGGGTCTAGTACATCTCGTGCTGGTAACCAATGTGACATGTAGCGCTATTTTGCATAGAAGCAGTTTTACTTCACAAAAAATTTAAGCGGCCAAAAACTAATGAAATTTTCAAAAACGCTGAAATGGTTCACAGTAGATGGGGAAGCATAATGATGAAGCGATAAACATTAAAGATACACAAATGTTAGGCAATGAATAAAACATGAAATACTTGGTTATTCTGCAATTTCATCATTATCTAAAAATTGCAAAGTTAACAACCAGAGTCAACGCAGCAAAATTATAGAGCTGATTAGATTGTGTTTTGTTGTATGTTTTATTACAGCTAATTCATTTATGTACTGGCTGTGTGGGCTGTCTATTTCCTTGTTTCACTGTTTACATTCACACGTTGTTAGAGCTGATTATGCCCACTAAAAAACCTGATCAATGAACTAAGTAGGTTAGAGGTATCAGCAGAAAACTTCAGTTTTATTGTGTTTTATGCCAGTTTATTGATATTCTGCAGAGAGCACTCGCTCAAAGCTCCTGGAGTTTTTGATTGTAATAAGAACAAGGCCTCTCATGGAATGAATGGCATTAAAAATTGATACAATATTATAGCATTCTTGTGGATGAAGGAACTGTGAACCATCACAACAATATCTATATATTAATGATTGCTATTTTGGTCGTCAACTATGAAGTAGTGACATGTACATTTACTATAGGAAAGTAAATAATACGATACTATTAAACGATTGAAAAAATGTAATAAAAAACTATTATCATTTTTTTATCTATCAATGAACATAAAAAATCATATCTAATTAATGAAACCTAACAGCTGCATCAATTATTATTTTGTTGGCTTCAACTTTCATCCATGAACAATATGAAAGCCGACTTTTTAAAGAAGATTTAGAATAACGTTACATGTTCATTTATTTGCAACAATATGCAAACAGTAGATTTGTTGTGTATCAATTTTGGCATAGTTGGGATGATAGCATTATTTTACTGTAATACAATATCTTTATTATACATGTACATGTGTATACTATAATCATCATTGTTACTAAGCAATAAAATAACACAAGCTATTTCATTCCTGAGGGTTTGTTTGTTTCTTTCTTTTATTTTCATCATGAATTGTTGCTAAGCAGTGAGAACAAATTGAGCAGTGATGAGGGTCCGTGTGCGCAGTAGCATAGCTAATCGAGGCGCTGGACCCAGTTAACAGCTAGAAAACAATATACAGAAGCAAGAAGCCACTACATGGAATCAAGCAGGTGTTGCCTTAAGGCCGCTTTGAATCTTGATGTTGAGGCCATCACCCGCAGCTCCGCAGGCAGCGAGTTCCATACATCAGCAGATTGGTAGGTGACCTGCCTTTGGCCACAGGCAGAAGAGGAGACTGGGTACGGCAAAGAATATTGAGAGTGTCGGGTATTATAAGAGTGGGCTGGCGATGATATTATTCTATAGTGTTTATAAGCAAGCAAACCTAGCCGGTGTTTGTATAACAGAGGGATGGGTAAAACTTTTGTCTTTTTGAACAAAGGAGAAGTGTGGGTGTTAGGCTTTTGGTGACAAATTATACGGATCAGGCGCTTTTGCACTATCAATATTGTGTTTATATAGCAAGCTGGAGCATTACCCCATGCCTCAAGACAATAAAAAATCTTGCTATTTATCAGGGTGTTATAAAGTAGCAGTAGTGTGCTGCTAGGAAAATATGTGGATGCTTGATAGATTAGTCCAAGGCTTTTGTGGAGTTGATTCTTTAAGTTTAGTGTATGGGAAGACCAATTTAGGGTTTTATCTATGGTAACTCCAAGAAATTTTATGGAATTGGCTTCAGCTATTTCAGTTCCTCTACATCTGTAAGTGACCTAAAACGTAAGTAGCTCAAATGATAATTTTTTTGCCATTGACACGATGAATTTGATTGGCTAACACCAAAGTGAACAATAATGCCACTGGTAGCTCCTTGTTGCTACAACAATCAACTGCTTGGCAACCATCCAAAGTTAACCAGCTTGGCAACCACCCAAAGTTAACCAGCTTGGCAACCACCCAAAGTTAACCAGCAGATAAAGTTTCACTTTTTTACAAACTCAAAGGAATCAGGTGTTAATTGCAAGCTTAATGTGCTCTCAGATCATTCTATTACATTGATGTCCATGCTTGTACTATTATAAACACCAAATTATTATGTCAATGGGTCAGATCATTATCATGTATTGAACTTTAACCAGACTCACCTGAACCCCAGCATTTTACAGACAATTTTTGCATCAGTTATTCCCCATTTATCATCACAAATGGTACCCCACTCACTTGTAGAATTGAATCGTACTTGTACAGTTCCTTGATGATCAGAAGTGCGTGGATTGAGTCGTATTTCAATTGCAACTGATACTATAAAGTAAAATATACAAAACCGATGACAAAAACATACATTATGAGCTCATTCAAAAATTGAATAGAAAAGTTTTCCTGTGCTTGATAGCGAGTCAAATTTGTTGCTTATTGTGTACAAATTGACTGGCATTTTTTTTTATTGCTGTTTAGAACAAATTCTTTTAGAGTGAATACATCAATATTATAAGATTTTAGTTTTTACCAAAATTTTAACTTGTAAAATTGCTACCAACAATTTATGTATCCTTTCGCATGGAGACAAACAGCTACCTGCTACAGTGAAGACCTTTATTGTGTAAATACTAAACTTAATGATTTGATAATACACAAGCCCTGCTGATTGCTTGGCCAAAGTTTTGCGACTTGAGTATGACTTGAAACATAAAATAAAGCTTTTAACCGTTAACTAATTCAATGAATCTGGTTTTAAAAAAATTGCGATGGATAAATAACACCTTTTTAATAACAAAATTTAGGGTTATTGAGTCAGAAAAGGATAAAAAAAATCCGTCCAACGATCCTTGCAATATAATTTATATAAAGTTGCACATGAATTTCATAACGATATTGAGTAAGTTGTTGTTTTATTTTTAAACTCAACAAAAAGATTTATATATTTATTTCTAAAATTGATAAAATATTATTGAAAATTGATAAAAGAAGTTATGTTATTTTGCAAAACAAAATGTCACCAAAAAAATATAACTTTGAAAAAAATCAATCATTCGTAGCTCTTATGGTTATAAACTGCTAGGGTAAACTCTTATGACTTGGAATAACAATTTTAATTTTATTAAAAAGTGTTGAAAAATAGGGGGAAACGCTACACAGTTGAATTGCACTTAACATCACATTGACTGCAGCTGCCTCTGTGGGCATTGTTTAACCAACGGCAATAAACTTTTAGTTGTGGAAATACATGCTGTTGTCGCTAATTCTTAGTGATAATAAACCACATAAATTTGGTGATAATCTGTCATGTTATGGAAACTTGGTAAGTATTTTGGCTCTTCCCATATCGCCAAAGAAGTCGCCAAAGAAGTTGCCATGTGTTCGCGAAAAATCTGGGTGCTAAAAGTTTGCAACGAGCGTAGCCATAACAGTTTTTCCATTGTTTTACCACTCACTAGGTATATTATAGAAGCTCCAGCACAACGCAACCACCACAAAAAGTTCCATAGTTTGTAAATCCCCTCGAGTTATCCACAATCCTTAAGCTACCCTTAACCTCACACTAATCCAATAGCTACATTATGCACGTATATAACACCCATGACGAATTTTTTTTGGCGCCACGATAATCACTAATTTTGTCATGACATGGAAACATGCTAAATGTGTAAGAGTTAAAAAGTAAACTTCAACATCGTCGTTTGCTATTAGAGAAAACTCTGTTTGGTGGCTAAGAGTTTCTTGCCAACAGTAACACACGTGTTTGAACCGAGTGAACGATGAGGATAATAATAACAAATAGTTATAATGAATATTTCAGTTTTTGCTAAAACGAGGCTATTTATTTATCATTATCGTACCAAATAGCTATCAGCAGCCATTACTTATGATGCATAATTATGTACTGGGCTGCAAATGTTGATTGCGGATGATACTGTTTTGCAGATGGTTGCTATACTTATCGATATTTAAGACATTGTTTTTATATAAAATACTTAGTTCAATCGGAAAACATAAACGTTTTCACAGATAACAAAAAACTTGTTGGTCGTTTATCACCAACTTATCCACTAAAACCTTTGTTAAAGACTAGGTGACCACCGAACCCAAACCACTATCTTCTTTTATAACTGACTTATTATAACATGAAAACATAAAGGTAAAATATCTACAAATTTTTTCATAATCATAGAGGTATCGATAAAATAAAGAGAACTTACCATAGGTTAGATGAAGCAATATAAAAAAACAATATGAATATAAAAAAACCATTGCACAAGTTAAAGAAGAGCAACTATTTAATATTGAGTGGAATCTCGGTTTGATGGCGATGACTTTGTTGCAGTTTCTCATTGTTGCATTCTTAGCAGTATTTGCCATCTATGGTCACTCAATAGGTCGTGAATGCTTTTAATGTCAGCAGTATAGAAGCAAATCTGAACCACTCTGAGCGGGAACTACATCAGAGTAAAGAGTGGACACACCTGTAGAGAGGAGTTAGCAGAACTAAACTGAGAAAAAACTGGGAAAACTTGAAGAAGACGCAGTGCTGGTCAGTTTTTTAGATGAGTGAACTGAAAGATTTTCTGCAGGAGGTTTATACATTCTCTGTAGCAGGTACAATGCTAGTAGATCTGCTCCTACCTTACTACTAATGCAGTACAGAGTACTGTTGGGTTTGCAGAGGATGGCTCAAACTCTCGACAGTATGCTTGAATGCACTTTGTGCAGAATATATGGGAATTTTCGACAATGGCTACATCTGTCTTTGCTCGTCTCCTTTATGCTACTGCTATTCAGTTTGGTATAGCACTCTCCACTTGGTATGAAATAGAAAGACAAGTTTCTTAACTCAATCATGTAAATCCAAAATAACAGTATACAGCATAGCTTGTGCGATGAAAGTAGCTCTCTTCCCTATAACGGTGCAAGCTTTGCTGGCAACAATGGGTGCACTGAGTTTTTTTTTATTAAAACAAAAGAGGAAGCAAACAAACTTTGAAAGTGACAAATGTGAAAGCTTGAGACAGTGAACCAATAGCAGTGAACAGTTACTTGATTTCCTTATCAATAGTAGGTAATATAAAATTAAAGCTAGGTAACAACTGCCAGATCAGTTGCATACAATCCCTTGAAAGCTTGAGTTTTGTACCGCTACATCAACCAAAAACCTGTGTATTCTACTATTATTGTTGTGTCAAGTTGAGAAAAAGTTGATGTTGTTTGTTACATTTCTGCTTTTGAGCCATCATGAAGTGAGCTCTGTTGAAACCACAAGTAGCAGTAGTAATGTAAGAGCAGATCTCTGTCATGGAGTCTAAGGCTCTCCTGGTTCCAAGTGCAATTTAGACACCATGACACAGATCTTCTCCTACATTACTACTAGTAGCGAAAGGATTACATAGTCTTTCTGAGAAATGCAACTTGGTGACCACCAGAGAAGGACGACCTCTAATATGTCTCTCCACTAATCGAAACTGGGCAGTGTTGGTTCCAGCCTGTAGAAGGTTGCGATAATGGTGGGAGGCGTGGAAAATCAGGGTTTGATTATTCAATAGTTTAACCAGAAAGGGGAAGTTCTTTGTTGTGTTTATGTATGGTGATTTTTTTTAACAAGTTGCATCTTTCATTAATTCTCCAAGCAACTCTTCCACAATACTATCGCTATCAATAAACCATGAGAACCTTATCCTTAGACTCCAAGACAGAGATCCGCTCCCATCTTACTATCGCTATCCATAAACACTTTGAAACTAATCATATAAGAAACTGTATCACTTGAATTGTCAAGCCAACAGAGTTTGAAAAAATGGGTCAAACATATTGAAAAAATAATTGTGGCAAAAAGTGAAGTTGTTCCATGTTTAATTTCAAGTTTTATACAGAAATAAATTTCATCAAGAAATCAATTAAGCCCCATGTAACAAGCAGTGTGTAAAACTGTATTTGAGAGTTGTCTTCCCGTACCAAATGGCATAGGTTATTATTCACTGTTATCTTCTCAACAAAAATTGAACTGACAACCCCTTTCATTTGCTATTAAGTAGACAAAACAAAGCATGCGAAGGCTTTTATAAAGCTAATATAATGCAGTCGTGTTGCTGTACAGTAATAATAAGATTTTTATGCATTGAAAACACAAAGCAATGATGACAAACAATTTACATGTCAGAAAGCATACAGGGGTTTTATTAATTAGCAAGTGGCAGATAGTTTTGCAACATGAAGTTGTACTCATTTGTAGTATAGCAATAAATAAATAGATAGATACTTGAAATGTTACATAATACATGTGATGTACTGTATGTCTGCAGACAAAGTACTTTAATGAAAGCAATCGATGAAAGCTTCATAATCTGACAGCGTTATGTAATCGTGCTGCCGACTAAAAGACTATGCAATGGTTTCCTTCCTACTGGAAAGCTTTTATTGGCATTCAACTCCTGCATCCATTTTGCCTTCATTGCTTCTTCATTTAAGATAAATCATTACCAAGCGTATTATATAACATGAAGGGTTACTAGTATTATATGCAGTTGATGGTCTTGCAGCTACTCACATATAAAGTAAGTATCATACACCGTAGATGACTTTGGCCCAGTGAATAGCTATCATGATGGTAGTATGACACCATTTACACAACATGTGTGGTATACCACAAAGTCATTGTTCCCTGACTCACAGATATTTATACATGACCAGATACTAGCTGTTTACTAATATAGACAAATGTCTCAATATATGTAACAAGTATCTGTCCTGGAATATGTTTTCTTTGCCATATAAAGTCATAAATAAAGCTTTATAATATTAAAGTTATTTTTATTACTATTTTACTTTTACATTTTAAAAATTTACTGAACTATTGCTAGTTAAAAAAAGCTTGATTTGCTTAACTGTTAAAATTTTCAAAAAGTTTCATAAGACACCCAGACAACCAATGCTGTTTACAGCCACCAATGCATTTCCGACCTGCGTCTGGAAAAAACCAGAGTTTTGCTCAGACCTTTAGATTTATTTGGTGCCATGTATATATATCATTAGGTTGAAGAGTTGCTAATCTACAAGTACTTTTTGGCAGAAATTTTGACTGTGAAAACGTCATTAGTACAGAAATCCTACACCCACATCTCTACACCTATTCATGAATTTCATTTGGATTTTATTGGTTGTGGTTTCAGTGATAGAAAAAACTTTGACCAATCACCTAACAAACTGGCTGCAGCACCAGTCAGCCTATATAAACAAGAGGTTGGTCAAGGAAATCGTGGGTGGGGCTTGGAGTATGTGAAAAAAGTGTTGGGAAAAGAGTAAACTGTCTGTATAAACAACAGTCATTGGCGAAGCAGCAAACTGAACATCAAGTCATTACATGAGAGGTCAAGGTTAGTTACAACATTTGCTTTTTAAATACTGAGAAGAAAATCTAAATTTTTTTGCCACAATCAAGTAACCCTACACCGATAGTTTTTGTATAGAACAGAAGCGAAACAAAATTTGGATTAATTACATACTATCAGTGTTAGTGTAAACAGCAATAAGTTGAATATTTTACTAAACCTGGACAAGAGTGGTCAAATTTATTATTACAATATATCTGCGGTTACAAATGTATAGTTTAATTATCTCAAAAAGGCTTTTGGGTACATCAAGGAAACAAAAGATACTCACGAAATGGACAAAACAGCAAGCAAAAAAATTGGTGAGTTTACTATGCTCAGCATGACTCTCATTTCTGAGAGAACGAACAAACAAAACTTGATATATGTACAAAAATTTGATGCAAAACAAAGAGCTAGTGTTTTGCATGTGAACAGTACTCCACACAGAAAAAATATTTATCGGATTGAGAAAAGTGTACCTACCGCAGTTGACCACCAATAAGCGCATATCGTATGGCTCAGTCAAAAGTGATAACATGATTTGTGCAACTAAACAGGTTGAAGGAAAATAATATGTCCTCTAACACTTTGCCAAGGGGTGAGAGAGTAACAGTGTATATTCACCAATAACAAATCTCCATATTGTGCCGCAATCATCGGTAGGGGCTAAACTGCAAAAGAAAGATGGAGTAAAAATTATATTCTACTTGATTTTATTACAGGCCCCAGCCTAAACGGAATCGCAAATGTTGGGAACACTTGTTACATGGCGTGTATATGCCAAGTGTTGGGTAACACAGAGCCCTTGTGGAATATGCAGAGAAATCTCAGTGTAAGTTGAGGGTTATCAAATTATCCACGTGAGAGTTTGGCTAAAATTATGATGGTGTTCACCATTATCATACCAATGACATCCACACCTACTCGATATTATACTAAATTTTAGGAGGTGTGTTAACGCTAAGAAGCAGTGACGTTTTGGAAATTGGACATGTAAACATTGATTGCATAACTATGGATTGTCATGTCACAAACTTAACAATGTATTGACTCTTGGGTTCTAAGTTGACTGCTAGTAACAACTTGGTGCCTTATTTCTTTATAAGGCCTTCATTGTACTGGAAACTATGGAACTGAGGATAGCCAATGAGTTATCCGCAAGGCATATCAATTTTGTTCAAAACAGAATGAAGGTATTCTTTGTTTTTCATTTACAATCATATTTGTCTAGTAAAGATTTTCATACATTGCAGAATTATGATTTGTACATAATTTCTGTTGGGTAACTCCAAATTTTCATGCCTTGTTTTGTTAGCTCTCAGATGCTACACAATTGCTGTCTGACTCCGTAGCGGAAGCTCTTCTGACATTGAAGGAGCTTGGGGTTAAAGAATTTGAAGACTGTGAACCAACAGTAGAGTTTATCAAGGCAATTTAGTTTTAGGAGTGTTCAATATTGACAGACTATTGCAATCATAGGACGATGGTCAGCTTGATAACTTGTGCAGGTAGTGAATGTGGTTACTTTATTATTTGACAGCTGATTGACTGTTTGACATTTTAAGCAGTCGATCTGTAATGGCCGGGGACTATAAGCAGCCATTACGGATAAGCAGTATGGAATGCATTGGGTCTTTTTTTACAAGATGCCAGGGCTTACCCGCTTTTTCTCACCACTGCTGAAAATTTGCCTCTCTGGCTATGTAGACGGTATGAAGTGTTGCTGAAGCTTGTTTGGTTTTAGTGATTCATTTATTCTGCTGTTGAATAGTTTGTTGTGTTTATACACTTTACAACTCGTCGTTGTAACAAAGCAATGCAATAGACTCGCTGATTTGGTCCCCCTTTAGTCTAAACCTTTACATGTTCGTAGGTTATGCAGTTATTTATTTTGAATTATTATTATCTACTTGTTTGACAGAAATGTGTGCATGAAAGGCTTAGTGAGTGGACCTGACGCTTTATTGGGGCTTGGTGAGCAGCTGCCAGAGCCTCGTACTGCACGCTATCTGCTGATGTACAAGTTTAGCCAGGATCACTTGTAGCTCCTCTTCAATGCCATTCGAGGAAGTGGAGAGTGCAACAAAATCAAGCCTCTGTAAACCATAGAGTTATTTGTATGTGAGCTAAAGCGCATAGAATGCCGGCCTGAAAGTTTAAGTTTGTATGCCCACGGGTCGGGGTGGATTGCAATTAGTGCTGGGTCGGCATTAGATTTACTGACTAAAACGAAAGTTTTGGTGTGTTGTCTGTGAAATTTTTTTATTTTTGGATTTATCAGTTTTCAGTCAAGCAAGAATAGAGCCGGACGATTTTTTTCCTTATAAATGTCCTGTGTACTATCATCATGTGCTTGTGCAAATCCAGCGAAACGCCCAATGTTTATAAACTAGCTTTTTATGAGTGCATGATTACCTGTTTCGGGACTTGAAACCATCAATAACTGATCATGAGAAATCTCTAGTCATTCTGCCGCTCAAATGGTAAAGGAATAGATTTTTCACTTTTATCGTCATTGCTTATTGTTGATTTTTACTGCGAGAGATTATAAAAACAGAAAAACCGAATGCAGGAAGCCCAGAGCCGAAATCTAACAGGCTGTCAACTGACCCAGCACTACTAATACCCATTCCAGTATTTCACACTAATATAAAATGTTGTTGCGTTTGTTTTTAGGTGGATCGAACAACAACTCTAATATCAGTCAACAAAGCTGCATTTAGGCGTTTGATTAGCAGATATGGTGCTGAATCAGACCGAGGAATTACCGGTAATGTCGTACCTCAGAGTCACACGGAGATGATACAAGCTGGCAGCGACTGCTATGTGCCTCCTAACATTATTCGGCAGAATGACAACCAGGCCCAGTTACTGGAAGAGTTCATGTGCTCAGTAGAATCATGCTTTATTGCTGATCTCCCATCAATTGTGGCAATGTTTTTTGTTTACATTTGTTGTCAAGACTTGTTAGAAAACCTATTATAAAATTGGGCTGTGACGATTGTCGCGTAGCATTGGTTTTTGCAACACCCAGACAGAAATATGGCCACTATTTCAAGTTCTTATATTTGAAAAATCAATGGTGGTCTAATATCCCCATCAGATGGCCTTATATCAATAGTTCTTTCAGCTGAGTGCTGGTTTAGATGCTGTCACCAAAAACGCTTGCTCTCTGTTCAGTCGAAAGTTTTGCAGGATGTTGGCCAAAATGATTTGTTAGTTTTTGGAGATCACATTGTTGAGAACATGGATGGCATATCAAACCACCCCGTAACATTGACTCAGCTAGTAGTAGGAACCTTTTACGATTTACTACAACATCATAAGGCCAAGCTGCACAACCTCAAGTGGCGCGAAAACAACATTCGTCACAAGAACACAAAAGCCATCATGTCCAACGGCCAGCAGAACTCTTTTAATTGTGCTTTATACTTTCATTATCGAAGTGCTCCATTTTAAACTCTTCAACATTATTACAAATTTTGTTTATATATCTTACGCTTCTTTGTCAATCTATGTACTTGCACTTTTTCATTGTGTATTGATGGCATGTCATGCACTGCTCATGAAACATGAAGCCATTTGTGTGTTTTGATTAGTACATGAGTTTTTTAATTACATGAACGAATTTATGTATACAAACTGAATACAAGTGTTGTATTATAAATTATTATAATTATTTTTGTCCTTTGTTTGGCGAACATATCGTGATTACTTTTATTATCAACAAAAAGCCATCGCTCAACCAAAGTATTTTTCGCACTCAAGTTCAGAATGAAAGTGAGATAACTATGGCACTCATTGGTATATAATACCTGTCACAAGTGTGTTAGTTAAAGCAATTGCACAATGGGCTTTTACAACTCCATAAAACTTCTGCCCTACTAGGTGAGACTACCATACTAGGTGAGACTATCATACTAGGTGAGACTACCATAATAGGTGAGACTACCGTACTAGGTGAGACTACCATACTAGGTGAGACTACCATACTAAGTGAGACTACCATACTAGGTGAGACTACCATACTAGGTGAGACTACCATACTAGGTGAGACTACCATACTAGGTGAGACTACCATACTAGGTGAGACTAACATACTAGGTGAGACTACCATACTAGGTGAGACTAACATACTAGGTGAGACTACCATACTAGGTGAGACTATCATACTAGGTGAGACTATCATACTAGGTGAGACTACCATACTAGGTGAGACTACCATACTAGGTGAGACTATCATACTAGGTGAGACTACCGTAATAGGTTAGACTACCATACTAGATGAGAGTACCATACTAGGTGAGACTACCATACTAGGTGAGACTACCATACTAGGTGAGACTACCATACTAGGTGAGACTACCATACTAGGTGAGACTACCATACTAGGTGAGACTACCATACTAGGTGAGACTACCATACTAGGTGAGACTACCATACTAGGTGAGACTACCATACTAGGTGAGACTACCATACTAGGTGAGACTACCATACTAGGTGAAACTACCATACTAGGTGAGACTACCATACTAGGTGAGACTATCATACTAGGTGAGACTACCATAATAGGTTAGACGACCATACTAGATGAGAGTACCATACTAGGTGAGACCAGCATACTAGGTGAGACTACCATACTAGGTGAGACTACCATACTAGGTGAGACTATCATACTAGGTGAGACTACCATAATAGGTTAGACGACCATACTAGATGAGAGTACCATACTAGGTGAGACCAGCATACTAGGTGAGACTACCATACTAGGTGAGACTAACATACTAGGTGAGACTACCATACTAGGTGAGACTACCATACTAGGTGAGACTATCATACTAGGTGAGACTATCATACTAGGTGAGACTACCATACTAGGTGAGACTACCATACTAGGTGAGACTACAATACTAGGTGACACTACCATACTAGAAAAGACTACCATACTAGGTGAGAATATCATACTAGGTGAGACTACCATACTAGGTGAGACTACCATACTAGGTGAGACTATCATACTAAGTGAGACTATCATAATAGGTGAGACTACCATACTAGGTGAGACTACCATACTAGGTGAGAATACCATACTAGGTAAGACTAACTTACTAGGAAGATTCTAAATAATTAAGTTGCCCACAATCCATAAAATAAATAACTGCAACAGAAACTAAGTTTTGGTCGTACTGAGATCGAAATTGCGATTAAAAGCTCCTCTCTGACTGCCACTACCTACTCGAGGACTACTCTGCCCTCTCAGTCCACCTCGACCTCTCCCTCGACGATTCACTGTACCACCTCTTCCAGCTACAGCCATGCCTCTTCCTAGTGCAGTTCCACCTTGTTCACTTATCAAACCTAATCGCCCTAAAAAGCAAGTTTGTAATTGAGAAATATTACCATAATAAATAAATTGACGTTTGCTATAGAGCTTATGTGCCTACATTCAATACACACCCAAAAAAAAAGACAACCATTTAGCTTACAGTAAAGTAAAACATGACAAATTATGCCTGAAAAATATCAACATTAGAATAAACGTAAACATGAGTAAATACAGACATGGCTGAAATGAACACATACACCTCCAGGTATGAATGCTGACAAACCTTGAATTTGTTCATCTAGAGCACAGTCGACATTTGAATATCGACTATGTCCTAGGGATGAAAATGATCACTCAGGGAGAAATTGACTTTCATACTTGGCAACGTATAAATCACCTTTTCGATACTCATTTCAGATGTATAAAAATTTCCCGTTTTCACCAAAGTAAATAACTTTTGGGGATGAATGTTGAAAAAATATTTTTTATGTCACCGGGAACGAATGTCGACACTTCCGGGAATGAACCTCGACATTCATCTCATATCTGTTGGCGTCCATACCTGTCTATGTTTATTTCAACACCCGAAAAAATTACCAAAAACTATTCACATTTTTTTCATGAAGTTGTCTCACCACTAAATAAAAGTATAGTTTAAAAGTAGAACAGTACAAAACGTACCAAACAAACAAGGAGAAACACAGTAAAGCTTCAGGGGCTTTAAATAACCTGAGTGCTCATTATGATTGCCTCACAAGATAGTCACTGGCTGTCATGCGATTTTATGCTTAGGAGACACTAAATGATTAATTATAAGCGCTGAAATCCAAAGTAATGTTAAAACACTTTTTTATCAAATAACATAAGTTCTACACAAACAACAAATAATTTATAAAAGCATTATATTGATATGATAGTTATCACCAACTCTATGATGACATCAGCATATACGCAATGTTGGCATGTTGCTTATTAAAACCATAACATCATTACGGAATTTCATACAGTTTGCTTATTTACTGTGATATAGCACATTGGGTACATGTGAATGGCTTTTTAAATGAGATAATAAGATTATTCCAACCTCTGTTTGCCAAACAAAATGCAATAAAAATAATCAGATCAGCAATAAATTTAATCAATAAATAATCACTTTGTTCGGAACTGGTGGGTCAACAAAAAGTAGCTCACTGAATAAAGAAAAAATAATCAACAAGCATTTATTAATATTTTTCATGAGTCACGAATGAAACTGAACAATAAACAAATTGTAATAAACGAGTCTAACTTGTCAACTTTCCTAAACCGGTCCTGTTGCCCAAACAATATTACAAAATATTGCTAAAAATAAACTAAATACAACGGGCGATTTTACAGACTATTGTTGTTTAAAATGATGCTATTTGAGTTTTTTTTTTATTATCCAAAAATTGGGAATCATCCTCTTTATGATTTGTTCGGTTATCTATAAAAATTTGTTAAAAAATTATAATGTTCTAAACTAAAGTTTGGTTCAATACGCAACGTGTTGAATTGCGAACACCAATTATTCTTTGTCCTTTTGTTCAATGAACAGGCTGCGAATACTCTTTATTATTCAGATTACAAGTAAAAGTAGGCGGCACAACTTTTCAACGTCTCTGGTATCAGAAAATAAACTAAAAATGAGTCTTGACAATCCCATGTACTGAGTAGGTTGTAAAGTTGCAGGAAATGAATAATAAGAGTAATTTTTAAAGAGTTTTATTTTGAAAAATAACTTGAAATTGTCGTTTTTCAATGATAACAAGACCGGTCTTGTTTGTGTCTAACTTCAAAATTCCTTGTTTTGTGCATTAACTCAATAAACGACGATATAGCCAGGTCATAATTATCACACAAGACACCAATTAAAAAGATGGACTGAGATAAGTTGCAACCAAAAGAGCTCAAGAAATAATTAATGATATAACCACCATTACCTTTTACACTAGGGGTTGCTGCAGTGGCCCCTCTACCTCTGGCACCTCTCCAAAGAGTGAGCTGAGATTTCACATTATTCTGCATCCAGTTCTGACTCTGAAACGAACCACCTTGTGAGCCAAAAGCTGAATTGCGATTGTTTGCACCCAGAGCACCTCCTTGGCCTCTGGGCCCTCCCCTACCTCGACCAGCTCCACGACCTCTCAGATTTCCTCGTCTGCTTGGCCCGGTTGGTGAAGTCACACCCTGAAGATACAAAAAACCAGTGCCAGCCCACGTAAGTTTCATTATTCTAATTCAATTGATACTTGGATATCACATCGTAACACTTTTGTACCACGATATGTATTTGTCAAAGAAAAAAAGATATAGAGATTGTCCACATGCTGCATCTGACCTGTGAAGTACCTAGCACCATCTGCACGCTGGGTCTATTGGTAATTTGTAATGGCAAACGCCTATTCTTAGCAGAGAATTGGTGTTGCTGCCTATTACCATTCTGTTGCTGCTGCCAGCCCCAATTTCTTTGTTGACTCTCCTGCCTTTTCGGGAACTCATCAAATCTATGTATATTATAATGTCATTGAAGCTTGGCACCCACATGTGCGTGAGAGTGATATGTAATTGGTGACCAACAAAATCTTGTTTGTTTGGCTAATAGTTCACCTTTCTATCTAACCACACCAGCAAGAAATTAGATGTTGCTGCTCATCAGTTATCGGAAGCAGATGGAAGGCTGCCACCAATCAAACCGCATGGCAGCACTAGAAGCTGAGGCTATAAGTTGACTCATTCACCAAGGGTTTGATGCCCGCTGGGTATTATGCCAACCAACCTTCAGTTACATGTATTAGAGCTTAGGTTTGGATGTGCCAACATATTTACTAACTGATTGTGGCATCATTGGCAGCAAATAACAAACCCTCAGGTAGAAATGCTATCTATTTCCATATACAATAAGCTCAGTAGGTCAGTCAGCCAATAAAAACCCATGCCAGGATAATATATATGTAATTCTTCACTAAATATATACCTCTTGGTGGTATATTTATCTCACAATAACTATATGAGAAATGTGCGAAAAAGGTACAAAATACTCATTGAAATATTTTAAACTTGCATCATTTATATGTGAAATACTTGATGGGCAAAACCACTTGACTGAGACAGTGACAGACTTGTCAAGAATATCAGGTGCTTGGGTGGACAAACAGCAGTCAACACCCCACATCACAGAAGCTCTTGATTTGAACAAGGAATGCTTCAGAGATAAATACTGTAGCTGTTCTACAGGTATATTGGCCAGAACCAATAAATGATCTTTCAGACAGACATAATATGTGAATTAAAACACAACATTGTGACAATGTTTAGTGGTATCCATAGAAGAACAATTGAGGTTAGACCTCTGTTCGGAAACCTTCACTAACTTCTGGATTCTTATTTGTCTCCGCTTTATTCTCACCCACATAACACAGCTAAGAGAAGTTAATTTCTCATTTATGAGGTCATTAGCTTTTGGTGGTTTGTGCTTTCTCACACTTTTGGTTAGTGCCTTTTCAACCGTTCGGTGGTCCTGCTCCATCGGATGGAAAAGTTTGACTGGGGATTACTCTTTTTTAAATAAGGATTTCACTATCCAATGATAGGATTTTGGGCTGAGATAACAGATACAAACTTAAGATAGCGCAACAGGGCAGAGTATAGAGTACCTTGGTCATGTTATGCCTATCCATTGCTTCACTCTCAGTGCATGCTGGGTTCACAACAAAAAACTCTCCAGAACAGCTAAAAGCGGTGAGTCTGTTAGAAATAGTCGAGCCTTTTTTAGGAGATTTCAAGCGGTGGGGGTTATACCTTGATCAGCAAAGGTGATATAATTTGTTTTGCACAAATGATTGTCATCTTTTTGTTTATTGGAAAATATCCAGTTCTTTGGTTTAGGAGATGATGATAATGAGGATGTGGATGTGCCAACAAGAAGAGTAAGGTTGAGAGTAAGGAGTGTAAAATGGGTTTGAACTTTTGTACAAGTTCATCTCCGGGTGTAATAATGGGCAAGCTCAAAAAGGTAGCTAGCTTGTGCTACGCCAGTTTTTTAAACTGCCAATGTAAAACCCAAATAAGCATTTTCGCAATGAATCGAATACCAAATAAAAAATTTTTTAATGTGGTTAGCTTGATAAACTTTAGCCAAGAAAACTATAATTTTCTTACAGAGTGTGTGGTGAGGTATAAAAACTTTGATTAACAATTGACTGGCGAATAGAAGTTGTAAAGTTTTCTCTTTGGTGGCACATTGCATCTGCTTCCGTTAAAAACTCTGTTTCTCTAAAAAAGAAACACCATCCGGACTATTTAAATATGGTGACTTAAAAAAGTATCACCATTGCTGGTCGGGCACAATATGTTTTTAAACATTTTTTAAGCACCAATTGATCACATGAGGTCTGACAGGCTATCACTAAAATCGAGAACATTTATTGACCCTGAGATTTATACATTTATAGTGTGAGTTATACCTTTATAGTGAATGAGAATGGAGAGGTTTCAGTTCAAAATAATTATTAATTCTATGAGACTAGATAGTACTATCAACACGGAGTGAAAGCCTCAAATAACAAAACTCATGCGATATAATATAATAAAAGGAAGTAACGATACTCAACAACTGATGTTGCTTTAAAAGATTGGAAAGGTAATGCATGGAGAAAAGATGAGATATACTAAAATTTATATACTCACCTTGTTGGGACAAATGGGGCCTCTTTCTTCTTAACTTGCTTATCTTTGTTGCATAAAATAATTGGTATAACAGTAAAGAAAAATAAAAGTACTCCAATGATTACGAGCACAAAAGTTATTTTCAGCTTTGGCGTGTTATCAGCTGAATCTGTTCTTTGGGTGGTGACTGTGCTTTTGTTTCTGGCTATAACTCTGGGTGAGACTGTGTTTGTACCTCTGATTGATAGTGTAGTTGTATCTGCAGAGAGAGTAGTAGTGTCTCTGGTAGAGACTGTAGTGGTATCTCTGGTAGAGACTGTAGTAGGATTTTCAATTGAGCTTTTTCTTGTACTTCTGGCTGAGAATGTCGTTGTCACTGTGTCATAATATGAAACACTTTACTAAACCTCTTAAATGAGACTAATTACCTGAAGTCAGTAACAACGGATTGCAAAAGTTTAGTAAATGATAAAACAATGGGGCTGAAGAGTAGTTTTGCCAATTTTTGTCATTGTAGGAGAAAAATTCAATTAGGTTTGATTCCAATTAAAGATTTGCAGAGTGTGTGGTAGTAAGTTGATCGATTCCTGATAGGTTATGGTTTCGAGTAAATTTCAACAATGACAGCCTTAGAATTGTATAGTTGATTTTAAGAGCAACCTTAAATTGAAAAAAAAACTAAAAAATGTGTTGGAAAAAAATGGAAAACTAGGGAAACTGTCTGTGTAGATTCTCATTGGTGAGGAGAAGACAAGCAAATTGTAGAAATAAACGGGCGATATAAAAACTTAGGTTAATGCATTTGATTAATTACACTTTCATGTGATTACTTACGACTTTCAGTTACAGTAGCAACAGTTGGAGTTTGAAAACAAGTTACTCCAGCATCTTCAGAATGGTTAGGGTCGCAATTGTGGACACCCCACCTAAGATAAAAAATTACAGTGTCATCATAAAAACTTGTATTCAACCAAAAACCGAAAAAATATAAGCAAATGTCATCATCTTTACAAGTGAATATTAGAATAATTAACTGCAGTATCAGACTGAACATGACAAAATTTTGTATTTCTTTTAAGTAAGCCCAAGTTGCTTTTCAACGTTATCAGAAAAAAAATTCAATATCAAAAATAATGTGCAGGATTTTGTAAGAGCTGTTGGCAGTCACATTGGTAGCTACCTGCACTACCTCTAAGCTACTACTAACAGAGCCGTCTGTGTTGTCAGGCAGGCTTGCTGCCAGTCTCTCTGTTCCTTTGTTCCTTCCAATATAAATAAAAACTGGTGTCTGTTACTATTACGATCATGATAATAATATAATAATTATTTGATTAGTTAATCATAATTATTTGTAACTTTTAACTGTTTGGTAATAAATATGTAACATTATAGCAGTTATATTGAATAATCATTTATATACTATTATTAAATAGAAAATAAATTTAATCTACACAATGATAATGCTATATTATGTTTTGTTCTTTGATGCTCTTACCATCACATTTTGTTTAAATAAAATAAATGAAAATGATACATGATTAATTGTACTGAGATGATGATAAAAGTATTATAGTTTTGTTTATAATAACTTGGGTCCGAAGTTATTAAAGCCACAATGAGATCTTTTCTTCGCATTAGTGATTACAGACTTTTGAATGGCACAAAACGCATTGCCGAGTGACAGCATTTTTTCTCAATTTGTGTTGTAAAGCTATACTCATCGTATTATTGTCTTGTTCATTTGATTTACAAAACAAATATGAGATACTTTCTTATTTTATTTTTATTTGTACGATTATACTTGGGTACATATTGTAGTGGACTGTGGAGCGTAATTAGCTGAAATAGGTAGCAGTTTGACAGTATGCTGCCACCAGTTACCTTTTACCTAGAGGTATCAACAGGTCGGTACTACACTGAAATGGAAGTGAAGGAGTGTTCTCTACTCCACAACTAAAGCAAAGCCTAGGCTCAGAGGCATAACTCAGTGCTTGAGAGTAATACGCTCTATTCGTCCATAAGAATACGAGTAAGTACAAGTCCCAATACAAACTGATTATCGTAGCAAAAGTTTTGCCTTTTATAGGCAGAGCACAGGAAGTGATTCATGGTAATAGCCAATACTGCAAAAGTAAGTAAGAAAATAACAGATGAGCAGGCCGATATAAATACAGACGAGTAAGAGACAGTGTATAGGGCTAAATATATGTAGTGCTCAGAAGTGGTGGGAGGAGTTACAGGCCAGCTGGCCAATCCTAGGCATTTCTACTTCCTGCTGTTGGTACATCAGTCTTTGTAGGTTTTGGTCCTTGGATTTCTTCAAATATAAGGATGGATATCTCCTGGATATGTTCCTTTGCTCCTCTCAAGCTACTTTCAGATCTCAGGCTAGGATGAGTAATTTCCTCCGGGCCCTGCGGGTCGGTACTGACTCATACAAGGTCAGTACAGGGTCGGTATAGTACAGATGCAGGGTCGGTACCTTACAAATGCAGGGTGGATCAGTTCGATACCCACTATTATAGTCATTCTGGCCATGCAATGGCTATACTAGTGATGACCAAATGGTTGTTAAGTAACTGCACAGAGGTGAGTGCTATGAAAATCCACTACAATATAACACTATAAGATTGTCCGAGACCAAGTTTTCTGATAGTCCGTATTGATCATCTGTTTGTTGAGTAATGTATATACAAGGCAAAGAGTAGAATGTCTCTGTCGCTTGCTCAAAGGCTTTTTGTACGTATTTCGATCTTTTGAGAATACCTTGTCAAGCCAGATAGGTGATGGAAGAAGCAGCTCAAGCATTTTTAAATGGAAAAAGGTCGGACTGTTCAGAAAAGTTTTACTATTTCCTTTCAAAAACTAATAGACACATATTCAAATGATGACTAGGTTTTGCATATGAAGCAATGGCATCAGCTTTGCCCGAAACTTTATCCATCAGGTGATCGATTGTCAACCATCTGTGTTGTTCATCTCTAGGGAAACTCATTGTCATATCAATCATCCCTTCATGAAATATCACTCCCGACACATCATCAAAAACCTTTTGATAGGCACCGTAACAGTGATGTATTTCCACTGGTTGAGGATGAGCTATGGTCTTACTAGCTTTAATCGTTCATGAAATTGCCTTGGTAATGCCAGAACTCATCGGTCCAGGAATCATCTTCATGAACCGTGAATGCAAACTCAAGGTAAAGCCTTTGGCGGTGAGCTCCATAACAAGTTACATATTCTTTAAACGATTAATGTTTTATTTGTGATCCGTTTGCAAAAACTCTTCGTGTTTTATATCTGTTCAACACTGCTTTTGTAGAAACTAAACCCTATAACGCCTCCAAAAACAGAAAAACTGACAACCAATACCATTATGATCATGAGTATCATCGCTTTCTGTTTCAAAGTAAAACAACATTGTCTACAAATTCCGCTTTCGCTTCCAGGAACTGTATCCGATCCACTTGTTCCTCTCATCTCCACATCTTCTTCACCCCACATCTTACCTATCAATAGTTTTATAATGCGATACTTCTTTCTTAGTTTATTATCACACCAGTTTTTACCAACATATGATAGCATTCGAACATTATCCAAACAATGATACAAATCCGGTGTTTTAAGCCTAACAATTTACTAGGCTTCCATATTGCTCTCAATAAAATTATTAACACACCCATTACAATCAAATTTTTATCAATAAAAACACTGTATATACATAACAATCAACTGCGCAGTAATTCCATAATACCATTCTGCAAACCAAGATTCTATACCTGGTGCACATAGAAAGACACCTAACAGATTCTCCTGAGGCCACGTGCACAAAAAGGCACTTTGGGAA
This sequence comes from Cryptosula pallasiana, assembly GCA_945261195.1. NCBI lineage: Eukaryota > Metazoa > Bryozoa > Gymnolaemata > Cheilostomatida > Cryptosulidae > Cryptosula > Cryptosula pallasiana. The sequence goes on from OX183130.1 coordinate 43,702,811, forward strand.
CCAGGAGAACCAAACGTTTCCATTTAACCTTTCGCAGATCTGCTCCCTATTATACTACTGGTACATGGAAAATAGTATTAAGGTAAAAATCAGTAGTAGAAGCAGGTAAAAGTAATTTACCCAGGAGATCGTGGGCACGCGCTGAGACTTCTCTCATATCCTTCACACCCTACGTCATCGAGCCACACTGGACCTTCTCCTTTACCCAATTCTGCTTTAACATGTGCTCGAGTGGCATTTCTATGAAAAAGAAGAAATTACCAGAACATCCTTATCTTGTAGCATAGGCATCCTTAGGCTTGAAAATAGGGTGCTCTCTTTACAGCTGGGGGTCCGGAAAGCCGAAGGCTTGTGGTGGGTGAGTCTAGGGAAACAACCTGGTGCGGATTAGGGGTAATGACCCCGGTAGTGGGATGCGGGGAACTGCCCTGCGGGAAAATATTCTGAGATTCATGTGGCTCACCCGCAAAAGTTTTGCATATGAACTTGTAGTATTCTTAAACAATTAAAGTTCCTTCATTTCCCTGTAAAAATTATATTTAGCAACAAGTATTTTTGAGGCACTTAAAACACTTAAAATAAATATGATAGCAATAGTCTAGGAGCACTGACAAGATGCATGCATGGGGTTTGGGGGCGTGTTGTGAAATAAAAAAGAAAATTCCCAATAGAAAACGTTTTTACTGTAATCTTCTAGAACGGTGAAGATTTTGTCTAATGGGGGGCTAGTGCATCTCATGCTGGTAACCAATGTGATATGTAGGGCTATTTTGCATAGAAGCAGTGTTACTTCATATAAAGACTCATGAAATTCCCAGCAAAACTGAAATGGCTCACAGTAGATGGGGAAGCATAATGACGAAACAATAAACATTAAAAATACATTAATGATAGGCGATGAATAAAACATGAAATACTTGGTTATTCTGCACTGTCATCATTATCTAAAAATTGCAAATTGAACAATGAAAATGAACACAGTTTTTAAACATCAGCAAAGTTATAGAGCTGATTAGATTGTGTTTCGTTGTATGTTTTATTACAGCTAATTCATTTATTTACTGGCTTAGTGGGTTGTCTTTTTTCTTGTTTCACTGTTTACATTTACAAATTGTTAGCGTTGATTATGCTCACTAAAAACCTGATCAGTGAATTAAGTAGGTTAGAGGTATCAGCAGGAATCAGTTTTATTGCGTTTTATGCCAATGCATAGATATTCTGCAGAGAGCACTCGCTCAAAGCTCCGGGAGTTTTTGATTGTAATAAGATCAAGGCCTCTCATGGAATGACATTAAAAATTGATACAATATTACAGCATTGCTGTGGATGAAGGAACTGTTAACCATCACAACAATATCTATATATTAATGATTGCTATTTTGGTCGTCAACTATGAAGTAGTGACATGTACATTTACTATAGAAAAGGAATTGATACTGTACTATTAGACAATTTAAAAAATTTAATAGAAGAATATTATCATCTTTTTATCTATCAATGAACATAAAAAATCATATTTAATTAATGAAACCTAACAGCTACATTAATTATCATTTTGCTTGTTTGCACTTTCATTGATGAACAATATGAAAGCCGACTTTTTAAAGAAGATTAGAATATCGTTATATGTTCATTTATTTGCAACAATATGCAAACAGTAGATTTGTTGTGTATCAATTTTGGCATAGTTAGGATGATAGCATTATTTTACTGTAATACAATATCTTTATTATACATGTGTATATTGTGATGGAATTGGTACTAAACAATAAAATAACACAAACTATTTCATTCCTGAGGGTTCCTCTACAAGTGTGAGTGACCTGAAACGTACGAAGCTCAAATGATAAGTTTTTGTGCCATTGACACGATGAATTTGATTGGCTAACACCAAAGTGAACAACAATGCCACTGGTAGCTCCTTGTTGCTACACCAATCAACTGCTTGGCAACCACCCAAAGTTAACCAGCAAATAAAGTTTAACTTTTTTACAAACTCAAAGGAATCAGGTGTTAATTGCAAGCTTAATGTGCTCTCAGATCATTATATTACATTGATGCCCATGCTTGTACTATTTAAACACCAAATTAGTATGTCAATCGGTGAGATCATTAACTTGTATTGAACTTTAACCAGACTCACCTGAACCCCAGCATTTTACAGACAATTTTTGCATCAGTTATTCCCCATTTATCATCACAACTGGTACCCCACTCACTTGTAGAATTGAATCGTACTTGTACAGTTCCTTGATGATCAGAAGTGCGTGGACTGAGTCGTACTTCAATTGCCACTGACACTACAAAGTAAAATATACAAAACTGATGACAAAAACATACATTATGAGCTCATTAAAAAATCAAATAGAAAAGTTTTCCTGTGTTTGATAGCGAGTCAAATCTGTTGCTTATTGTGTACAAAATGACTGTCATTATTTTTATTGCTGTTTAGAACAAATTCTTTTAGAGTGAATACATCAATATTATAAGATTTTAGTTTATACCAAAATTTTAACTTGTAAAATTGCTACCAACAATTTATGTATCCTTTCGCATGGAGACAAACAGCCACCTGTTACAGTGAAGACCTTTATTGTGTAAGTAATAAACTTAATGATTTGATAATACAAAAGCCCTGCTGATTGCTTGGCCAAAGTGTTGTGACTTTAGTATGACTTGAAACTGTTGAAAAAACATAAAATAAAGCTTTTAACCGTTAACTAATTCAATGAATCTGGTTTTAAAAAAATTGCGATGGATAAACAACACCTTTTTAATAACAAAATTTTAGGGTTATTGAGTCAGAAAAGGATAAAAAAAATTCGTCCAACGATCCATGCAATATAATTTATATAAAGTTGCACATGAATTTCATAAAAATATTGAGTAAGTTGTTGTTTTATTTTTAAACTCAACAAAAGATTTATATATTTATTTCTAAAATTGATAAAATATTATTGAAAATTGATAAAAGAAGTTATGTTATTTTGCATAACAAAATGTCACAAAAAAAACAAAACTTTGAAAAAACTCAATCATTCGTAGCTCTTATGGTTATAAACTGCTAGGGTAAACTCTTATGACTCGGAAAAACAATTTAATTTTATTAAAAAGTGTTGAAACATAGGGGGAAACGCTACACAGTTGAATTGCACTTAACAACACATTGACTGCAACTGCCTCTGAGGGAATTGTTTAACCAACGGCAATAAACTTTTAGTTGTGGAAATACATGGAGTGTTTCCATTTTTATATCACTCACTAGGTATTAGATGGAAGCTCCAGCACAACACAACCACCACCAAAAGTTCCCTAGCTTCTAAATCCCCTCGAGCTATCCACAATCCTTAAGCTACCCTTAACCTCGCACTAATCAAATAACTACATTATGCATGCGCTTATCACACTCATGACAAACTTTCTTTGGCGCCATGAGAATCACTAAATTTGTCGTGACATGGAAACATGCTAAATGTGTAAGAGTTAAAAAGTAAACTTCAACATTGACATTTGCTATTAGAGAAAGCTCTTTTTGGTGGCTAAGAGTTTCTTGCCAACAGTAACACACGTGTTTGAACCGAGTGAATGATGAGGATAATAATAACAAATAGTTACAGTGAATATTTGAGTTTTTGCTAAAACGAGGCTATTTATTTATTTATCATTATCGTACCAAGTGGCTATCAGCAGCCATTACTTATGATGCATAATTATGTACTGGGCTGCAAATGTTGATTGCGGATGATACTGTTTTGCATATAGCTGCTATCCTTATCGATATTTAAGACATTATTTTTATATAAAATACTTGGTTCTATTAAAAAACATAAACGTTTTCACAGATAACAAAAAACTTGTTGGTCGTTTATCACCAACTTATCTACTAAAACTTTTGTTAAAGACTAGATGACCATCGAATCCAAACCACTATCTTCTTTTATAATTGATTTATCATAATATGGAAACATACAAGTAAAATATCTACAACTTTTTTTATAATCATAGACGTATCGATAAAATAAATAGAACTTACCATAGGTTAGATCAAGGAATATAAAAAAACAATATGAATATAAAAAAACCATTGCACAAGTTAAAGAAGAGCAACTATTTAATATTGAGTGGAATCTCGGTTTAATGGCAATAACTTTGTTGCAGTTTCTCATTGTTGCATTCTTAGCAGTATTTGCTATCTATGGTCACTCAGCAGGTCGTGAATGCTTTTAATGTCAGCAGTATAGAACCAAATCGGAACCACTCTTGAGCTGGAACTACGTCAAAGTAAAGGGTGGACACACCTGTAGAGAGGAGTTAGCAGAACTAAACTGAGAAAAAACCGGGGAAACTTGAAAAAGACTGAACTGGAAGTTTCTTTGCAGGAGCTTTATACATTCTCTGTAGCAGGTACAATTCAAGTAGATCTGCTCCTACCTTACTACTAATGCAGCATCGAGTACTGTTGGGTTTGCAGAGGCTGGCTCAAACTCTCAACAGTAAAAAATGAATGCACTTTGTGCTGAATATCTGGGAATTTTCGACAATGGCTACATCTGTCTTTGCTCGGCTCCTTTACGTTATTGCTATTCAGTTTGGTATAGCACTCTCCACTTGGTATGAAACAGAAGGACGAGTTTCTTAACTCAATCATGTAAATCCAAAATAACAGTATACAGCATAGCTTGTGAGATGAAAGTAGCTCTCTTCCCTATAACGGTGCAAGCTTAGCTGGCAACAATGGGTGCACTGAGTTTTTTTTATTAAAACAAAAGAGGAAGCAAACAAACTTTGAAAGTGACAAATGTGAAAGCTTGAGACAGTGAACCAATAGCAGTGAACAGTTACTTGATTTCCTTATCAATAGTAGGTAATACAAAATTCAAGCTAGGTAACAACTGCCAGATCAGTTGCATACAATCCCTTGAAAGCTTGAGTTTTGTACCATTACATCAACCAAAACCTGTGTATGCTGCTATTATTGCTGTTTCAGGCTGAGAAAAGGTTGTTGCTGTGTATTACACTTCTGCTTTTGAGCCATCATGGAGTGAGCTCTGTTGAAACCACAAGTAGCAGTAGTAATGTAGGAGCAGATCTCTGTCATGGAGTCTAAGGACAAGGCTCTCCTGGTTCCAAGTGCAATTTAGACGCCATGACACAGATCTTCTCCTACATTACTACTAGTAGCGAAAGGATTACATAGTCTTTCTGAGAAATGCAACTTGGTGACCACCAGAGAAGGACGACCTCTAATATGTCTATCCACTAATCGAAACTCGGCAGGGAGTTAATTATATTAGCCCAGTGTTGGTTCCATCTTGTAGAAAGTTGTGATAATGGTGGAAAGGGTGGAAAATCAGGGTTTGATTATTCAATAGTTTAACCAGAAAGGGGAAGTTCTTTGTTGTGTTTATGTGTGCGCGATTTTTTTAACAAGTTGCAGCTTTTACTAATTCTCCAAGCAACTCTTCCACAATACTATCACTATCGATAAACCATGAGAACCTTATCCTTAGACTCCATGACAGAGATCTGCTCCCATCTTACTATCACTATCGATAAACCAGGAGAACCTTATCCTTAGACTCCATGACAGAGATCCACTTCTATCTTACTATCGCTATCCATAAACACTTTGAAACTAATCATATAAGAAACTGCACCACTTAAATTGCTGAGCCAACAGAGTTTGAACAACTGGGTCAAACTTATTGAAAAAATAATTGTGGAAAAAAGTGAATTTGTTCTACGTTTATTTTCAAGTTTTATACAAGAATAAGTTTCATCAAGAAATCTAACAAGCAGAATGTAAAACTGTATTTGAGAGTTTTCTTCTCGTGCCAAATGGTATGGGGAGGGGGGGTGGTTATTATTCACTGTTATCTTCTCAACAAGAATTGAACTGACAACTCCCTTCAATTGCTATGAAGCAGAAAAAATAAAGCATGCGACGGCTGCTATAAAGCTAATATAATGTAGTCGTGTTGCTGTACAGTAATAGTAGGAGTTTTATGCATTGAAACACAAAGCAGTGATTACAAACAACTTTCATGTCAGAAAGCAGACAGGCGTTTTATTAATTAGCAAGTGTCAGATAGTTTTTAAACATGAAGTTATTATAAACAAATATATAAAAACAAATACATAAAAAACAAATGGGAAACTTCGCATTGAAAAAGTGACTTTAAAATGCTCTATTACATACTGCAATTCATTTGAGAACAGCACAAAAAACCTGGTGAGCTGATGCTAAAAATTAAGTGTTGGCTCTTTTTCAATATACATTACGTTAGCTCAAACTAACGATGAGCTTTCATTATGATAAAAAATATTTCCACCTTTCGACGAAAAACTGACTCTTAATTGGCAAATAACTTCAAATCGGCTCAATTTTTAACATTTTTGTCACAATCAAGTGAATGCAGCTCGAAAGAAAATAGAAAAGTTCGACAACTTTAACTGCATTTTTTTTTAAATAAGCACTCGTTTTTTACACGTAGACACAACTAAGTACAATCTGCCGTACGATACTGCTGATCAAGCATTAACTAAAGCAGCTGTGAAAACTTATAGATGCTGACATTTCTCACACATTTACATAATTCAAAGCCTGTTAGGAAACTCATGGAAGTACTCCAGACCAAAGCATACACTACTTCGGCAAGTACAATTTAACATCCATTAGTAATCAAACCCATTAGCATGATGAAATATCTCAAAGAGTTCAATAATTTTTACTCATATTGAGTATGGAAATAAACAAATGGATACTTGAAATGTTACATAATACATGTGATGTGCTGTATGTCTGCAGACAAAGTACCTTAATGAAAGCAATCAATGAAAGCTTCATAATATGACAGCGTTATGTAAGATTATGATGGTTTCCTTCCTACTGGAAAGCTTTCATTTGCATTCAACTCCTGCATTCATTTTGCCTTCATTGCTTCTTCATTTAAGATAAATCATTACCAAGCGTATTATATAACTTGAAGTGTTACAAATATTATATGCAGTTGATGGTCTCTCAGCTACTCACATATAAAGTATCATACACCATGGATGACTTTGGCCCAGTGAATAGCTATCATGATGGTGGTATGACACCATTTACACAACGTGTGTGGTATACCACAAGGTCATTGTTCCCTGATTCACAAATATCTATACATGACCAGATACTAGCTGTTTACTAATATGGACAAATGTCTCAATATATGTAACAAGTATCTGTCATGGAATATGTTTTCTTCGCCATATAAACTCATAAATAAAGCTTTATAATATTAAAGTTATTTTTACTTACCATTTCACTTTTACATTTTAAAAATTTACTGAACTATTGCTGGTTAAAAATAGCTTGATTTGATTAATTGTTAAAATTTTCAAGAAATTTCATGAATAGTTCAAGCATGCAAAAACTGAATCTATAAAAAATAGACTGCTTTATCACCAAAATTTTTCACAAAAGCATTTAAGAAAAGCACCCAATTATATAAATGAGGGAAGGAAGTACCGAAAGCAAAAGAAACAGAATGCAAAGTATCCCTGAGCTCTTGGCCTGATTATGCCAATATTTAAACACTTTTTATCGCATCATTTCACCATTTCTCTCATAACTTGCATTTCAAAACAGGTCCGGTATTTGTGTTAATGGTCCATAAGCGAGTTTTAATCCTAGTTTCTTTTATTCACAACCTTATAAGTTGTAAAATAGCCTTGTAAAGAGCAAGCATGAACCAAAATAAAATAATTTGGGAAATATAGCCTCTTTTTGTGCATAATCAACACCTATTTTCTACATTTTTGCAACTAATTTTCAAGCTGCTCTACGCAGCTGCACTGTTTGCTCAAGTCTTTGACTCACAAGTTGTATGCCTCCATTTGGAAAACAGACTGATTACCGGCCTAAATTAGTGGAAAGCAGCTATCAGAAAAGAGAGATTGTTTTGGTTCAATGCAGAGGATGGATGACCAATGGTCAAATGTTAGAAAATAATGTAAAAACTTGCAACTTTTTGTTGTCAAGTGCTCACAGAAGGTTCCTTACAATAAGTCGATATACAAGAGAAGCTGCGCTATCCATTTCTTATTGAAGTTCTACCATGTTATGTATGCAGTATTGAACTGCATGACAATACACTGCAGCTTAGTGACGTGACACTCCAACGCAGTGGATTGATAACTATATGACAGACCACACTAACAAAAGTCTTATTTAAATTATTTTAGACAAAAAAATTGGTACAAATTTTTTTTGCTGAAAGGGTAAGAAATTATAACCATTTACAGGATGCTACTAACTCTCCGCAATACTTTGCAAATAACAGCTTAAAAAGTGCTTGTCAAGATTTGTAACAGTTGTCAGTTGGCAGGTCTGTGCAAACCTTTGCCTATAAATCAGGGTCACCAGATGCAAGCATTACTCATTTTATTTTGCAAACATGAATGCGGGCATGCTGTCTTTGCTGCTGTTACTAGAGACAGTATGTTATTGTGACTATATTGTAAACTCAAGGAACACTGAAAAGGTATACATTTCTAAAATGTCAAAAACTATTTTAGAAAAAATTCAAACTTATTTAATATATTTTTCAGTAAATGTCACAGTGTAGCGTTTATTTAGTTCTCAATAGCTATGCTTGAATATAAAACATGACTCAACTTTTGCTAACAACGTTAATGGGGAAATTTAAATTTCTAATCAAAGTTTATTTTTTTATTAAGTTTTGGAAAAAGTTTGCGTAATGCAGTTTGTTCATATCATACCAGGAGTTGATAGTGAGCAACGGAGACCTGCCCGCAGATGTCTACCCTGAACTCATGATAGTGGTAGACAGAAATCTGCAGAGAAAGATCGGAGGCACAGGTGCTAATGTTATAGATTATGTGAGGAAGCTATTTGCCAGCATTCAGGATGTGTATGACACTATTGAAGTTCCAAAGTTTCACTTCAGGATCGCTGACATTTATCTGTGCAAGGTATACAAAATAAATATCCTCAATAATGTTTTGACTAAAATTTTCTCAAGTATACAAAAAGGTTCCACTGATATTTTTTACTTGTAAAAAATCAGGCATTATCCATAAAGTTATGTTACCGTTGTTTAGCGCGGGACAATTGTCAACAGACAAAATGAAGATAACTACGTAGATTGAAACATTATGAAAAATGAGGACTGCAATGGTCTGTAACCCAAAAACTCGACAAGGATAACGCTGCAAATTATTTCTGTTCTCTATTTGGTTTTAATACAAAAATTGTGGAGTTTCTCCATTGACTGGCTTGATAAGGCTAAAAGCAGAAGGAAAAAGACAATTGCTTTCAAGTAGCAGCAGCAAAATTTCTGGCACAAAATCAATATAATTTATACTTTAACAAAACTCAAGTTATAAAAAAGTTGTTTTTATGGAGTAGTAATATATGAGCAGATCTCCCTACCAAGTGTTTTTTTGTGGGGTCATAATCTGGGGTGATGCAATGGGTTACGGCGTTGGATGGATTCGCCGAGTTTATATTGTATTTCATTTGAGGGGTACTTGAGTGGCATTTAAGTGGCATTTGAGTTTTGATAATTTTTTTACTTAATTTGAACTTATATGGTATCTAAATTTTGAATGTATGGCATTTAGGTTATGATAATTATTACATAACTGTATACATAATTATAACTCATAGGGTATCTAGATTTTGAATGTAAGGCATTTAAGGTTTGATAATTTTCTGTAATTCCGACTCATATGATATCTTGAGAGAGAGGAGATATATCTACATTGAATAAATACAGTGATTAAAAATGAAACAATATGTGAATATATACATTTATTGTGTAATAAGTAGGGAAAATCTCTCCATATAATATAGCTAGAGTCAGTAAATACTAAGTAATAACAATTAATACATAGTCTTTTTTTACAATGATGTCTTTGATGTAGTGATGTTATATCTTAAGAAGGGAGACTTCTGTTTTATGTGCTTTTGAATTCGTAATGAACTAAAATAAAAAGTTATGTATTAGTATAGAATGATTAAACAAAAATTTAAAATAATTACATGAAATTGAATTATAGCTTTAGTTACATTGGATAGTTTACATTATATAGAAAAGGGAAATAGCTCACCAAGTCACATTGTCCAACTTGTTTTTTGAATTAGAGACTATCCATCGCTAAAACACTCATCATTTTTTTTCAGCAACATATCCTGTCTCAAAATCATCAAAGTCTCCACGTAGAAAATCTTCAAGTTCATCATCATCATCAATTTCTAATATTGTTTTGTTGTGCTTTGCTTGATCACAATATTGTTTCCAATACATTCGACCGAGACAGTATGGAGAGCAAAATGAAAGATCGTATTCTGTCTTAAATTTTCCGTGGGTTGTTTTTCCTCTGTAGATCATCACACCTGGAGTATATTTGTTAGCTTCTGAAGCATATTTGTCTGGTATGGCAAGCGTCTTCAACAGCGTTTCTCCACATTGTTCAATGCTATAACGGATACAAATTACATTCGACTGCCCTCCTTTAAATCGATGAGGAACGAATCTATCAACAACATCTTGGTAAGGAAAAATAGCGCCGGGTTGAAAACTATTGAGGGTGTTGATGTTCAAGAAGCGTTTGAGCTGACCTTTAGTCAATGTACTAAAATATAGTGATTCCTCTTCAGCTTTCTTTTTGCTTAGAGGATGTCTGGTAACACGTCTGACATCATACCAAAGAACGCTTTTATTTTTTGGTTTTCCCTTTCTACCCAAATATACAACGTTAAACGGAGGGGGATAATTATCACAGTTGAAGTTTTTAGCTATTTCAACTGGACAGAGGAGTATTTTGGGTTCGAGTTCATTTATATCTGAAGGATCATGGTAGTGTACTTGAGAATATCTACACTTCTCCTTACTTGATGGATGTATCACACCAGTCACTCGCATAATGCTTGGGATAGGAAGATCTTCAAATGTTTTGCAAATCGGAACTTTTGGTGAGTCAATCACTTGAGAACCTTTAGACTTTTCTAATTCCCTAGCTCTCCTTTTGTTGAGACATTCAACTGTTAAATGAGTTATAGCTGCACTCTCCATTGTTTGCTTATCAACGGAAGTAGTTTGTTTTCTCACTATTTGTTTTCGTTTCCTTACTATTCGCTTTTTTGGAGCAGTTTTCCTTCTCTTAGGAGTTGTTTTGCCGTTTTTCATTTTATTTTATGTTGGATATGGATCTGTGCTAAGGAGCTCTTCAGAAAGAGCATCCATAACATTCTAAAAATAAAAGGGTAATATTTACATGAGTGGCTAAGAGTGTATTTATTACTTAGAGTGTCTTATATATATATATATATGTATTTATGCCAAAAGCAGTTAAGATCATAGAGTTATGGTAGATTGAGAATGTGCTTATTAAACTATTGGGATGTGGAGACAGACAACAAAGGATGCATTCAAATATATATATATATGTATTTACTTAATATCATACCGCTTTTAACATCTCAATTGGTAAGAAATAAAATATAATAGTTTGAACAAAATATTGTAAAATAATAAAAAACAACTAAAAATTTTTCATAAATATGTATGAAACGCTTCTAACATTAGTTCTAAAATACCTACAGAAGAGGATAGAGCTTTATCTATTTGGACATAATTATAAATATGCTTTCTGAATTTATAAAAAGTTTTTTTGTTCCACGTCATGTTGTATAATTTTTTGAAAACAATTTGATTCCAAGCACTTCTTTCAATTTCTTTTAAAAAATTATTAATATTAACGACTTCCACCATTGACAAAACGATTTCGAAACCGTTTTTTATAATGTCATCAAAACGTTCTGTAGATATATCACGTTTCTTACAACACATCCCCATACTCATCATGTGTTGAGTTATACAGAATATTATAACTTGAAATGTCAAACGTTCTACAGCTTTTTCTTCAACAACATCATTATTTATCACATAGTTATGATACATTTCTGGAAGGAAGTCCTTTAAGTAGATTGGATTTGTTGTTGCATTGTTCTAAAATACAAGCGATAATTAGATAACTAAAATAATTAAAGGTGTTCAACAGGTGTTAAATAGTATTTTTTATTAATTCATACCTTTTCATCAGGCTGAGATTCCGACTTTAGATACAATGGTTGACTTTCTACGACTTGAGTATTCATTCTGAAAAAACAGAAAAAATTGGTTCAATTCTTTATAACCAATTTAAAGATAGATATGTCATAAAGCCTTCAGATAGTTGTGTTAGCTAGCGGAAATATTTGAATTTAAGTTTTACCTTTATGAAGAGAGAACTCTTAGTAGTTGCAATGGAAGATGTAGTAGATAGATGTTGCTCCTTTGCTCACTGTTGTTGAACTGGATGCTTTCTGTCTGAAACCGTTGTCTCTTATATAGGTGAATGTTTGAAAATAAATCTTTTATTCCCGCGAAAGCATTGGTTTGTATTCGCGTGAAAATAAATTGTTTATTCCCGCGAAAGCAACGGGTTCCATTCGCGTGAAAATAAATTATTTATTCCCGCGAAAGCATTGGTTTTTATTCGCCTGAAAAAAAAATGTTTATTCCCGCGAAAGCAACAGTTTCCATTCGCGTGAAAATTAAATGTTTATTCCCGCGAAAGCATTGGTTTGTATTCGCGTGAAAATAAAGTATTCATTCCCGCGAAAGCAACAGTTTCCATTCGCGTGAAAATAAAATGTTTATTCCCGCGAAAGCATTGGTTTGTATTCGCGTGAAAATAAATTATTCATTCCCGCGAAAGCAACAGTTTCCATTCGCGTGAAAATTAAATGTTTATTCCCGCAAAAGCATTGGTTTGTATTCGTGTGAAAATAAAGTGTTCATTCCCGCGAAAGCAACAGTTTCCATTCGCGTGAAAATTAAATGTTTATTCCCGCGAAAGCATTGGTTTGTATTCGCGTGAAAATAAAGTATTCATTCCCGCGAAAGCAACAGTTTCCATTCGCGTGAAAATAAAATGTTTATTCCCGCGAAAGCATTGGTTTGTATTCGCGTGAAAATAAAGTATTCATTCCCGCGAAAGCAACAGTTTCGATTCGCGTGAAAATTAAATGTTTATTCCCTCGAAAGCATTGGTTTGTATTCGCGTGAAAATAAAGTATTCATTCCCGCGAAAGCAACAGTTTCCATTCGCGTGAAAATAAAATGTTTATTCCCGCGAAAGCATTGGTTTGTATTCGCGTGAAAATAAAGTATTCATTCCCGCGAAAGCAACAGTTTCCATTCGCGTGAAAATTAAATGTTTATTCCCGCGAAAGCATTGGTTTGTATTCGCGTGAAAATAAAGTATTCATTCCCGCGAAAGCAACAGTTTCCATTCGCGTGAAAATTAAATGTTTATTCCCGCGAAAGCATTGGTTTGTATTCGCGTGAAAATAAAGTATTCATTCCCGCGAAAGCAACAGTTTCCATTCGCGTGAAAATAAAATGTTTATTCCCGCGAAAGCATTGGTTTGTATTCGCGTGAAAATAAATTATTTATTCCCGCGAAAGCATTGGTGTTCTTCCGTAAAAACAATGTTTCATTAATTTAACCTTATGATAAATGGCATGATTTCAGCTATATAAGAAGCACTGTTTTTACACAGAAAGCAGTCACTTCGACATTAGCAACTGAAGGAGCAAGATCTACTACAACATCATCTACTACAACTGCTAGAAGGACTTTTCTGTTTGGAGGTAAGTCAACTTGATTGAGTATAAATTTAATTTTTATCGATTTAGATACTAACAGCGGTATGATATTGAGTAAATATATATATATATATATGTATATATATCTTCAAATTGGTTTGAAAAAGAAATCATAACATGGATTTTTACTTTATCTTTTAGAATGTCGACACAAGTCAATACAAAACAACTGAAGAATAAAGAACCAAAACCTTCACAAGATAAGAAGGTGATTGATGACAATGTACTTCTTCAACGCACTATGATTCCCTTTCAAAGCGCCAGTCTGAATACTCTGGCAACTCTCATCATCAAAAGCGCCTCTCTGTTAAGTACTCTATCTCCAGTTTCCAGAAGAAACATTGAAAACATAGTCAAAGTTGAAGATTTACCAATACCTACAGTTATGCAGGTGTTAACCGTTGAGCTCCATGATGAAACGAACTGCACCATCATATACAACTATAAAAAGGATGGAAAGGTAGTTAGAGTGAAGAGCACTATTCCATTAGCAGCAGGATTACTTGTCAATGAAGCTTCGCAAATAAGACCACTGGTTTTGATCTACATGGGTGTTGAAAAGACTGGAAAAGCAATTTTTCGTGCTGCTACAGAAACAGGAACTACTTTGAGGTGTAAGAATGTGTTTGATGTATTACCAGAAAAAAGTATGCGACAAATCAATGCTTATTTCGAGGTAGCTAATCTTCAGGATTTCCCAACAGATAGTGTCATATGTTTCCAAAACCCTGAAGTTATAACAAAGTCTGACAGGCGATGGAATGGAAATGAAGAGACTCTTCTAGTTCAATACAGAAGTGTTGTAGATGAAGAATTACTGATCGGAGATATGCGCATTCCTCATCAAATAGCTTCTGCTGTGACATCGGAGAGATTTGGAGTGATTTTGTTCAAGGGTCTGAGTCGAAACGCAGACAATTCAATTTTCTACAACATCAGTGTACTCGCAGCTCATCAAGCCTTCGTCCAAGCCTCGGAACTGGCTGATAATCTAGAATCTGAGGATTTTCTCAACCACTTCGATGATGCTGAAAAAGAAGGTTGTGGAGAACAAACTCTCGAGAAGCTAATCTATAACTCAAGGGATTCATATCACTATAGGTAAGTTTTATTAATTTTTACCATAATTTTAAAAAGTTGATTTGTGAAAATTTTGTGTATTCTTACAATGAAAAACCCCTTAAAATGATAAATTTGTGAACATTTTTGTAAAACATTTTTAAGTTATATATATATTTCGAATTAAAAAAGGATTTTGTTGTGTCATCAGTGTATTTTTTACATAAAAGTTGGAAAAATAACAAAAGGTGATAATTATTTTACAAAAATGTTCAATTTTTCACATAAATGATCAACTCATAACCTTTTTTTGTAAAACATTTTTAAATTATATATATTTCGGATTAAAAAAAAGGACTTTTTTGTGTAATCAGTCTATTTTTTTACATAAAAGTTTAAAAAATAACAAAAGGTTATAATCATTTTACAAAAATGTTTAGTTTTTCACATAAATGATCAATTCATAAACATTTTTTGTAAAACATTTTTAAATTATATCTATTTCGGATTAAAAAAAGGACTTTTTTGTGCAATCAGTGTATTTTTTTTACATAAAAGTTTAAAAAATAACAAAAGGTTATAATTATTTTACAAAAATGTTTAGTTTTTCACATAAATGATCAATTCATAAACATTTTTTGTAAAACATTTTTAAATTATATCTATTTCGGATTAAAAAAAGGACTTTTTTGTGCAATCAGTGTATTTTTTTTACATAAAAGTTTAAAAAATAACAAAAGGTTATAATTATTTTACAAAAATGTTTAGTTTTTCACATAAATGATCAATTCATAAACATTTTTTGTAAAACATTTTTAAATTATATCTATTTCGGATTAAAAAAGGACTTTTTTGCGCAATCAGTGTATTTTTTTTACATAAAAGTTTAAAAAATAACAAAAGGTTATAATTATTTTACAAAAATGTTTAGTTTTTCACATAAATGATCAATTCATATACATTTTTTGTAAAACATTTTTAAATTATATATATTTCGGATTAAAAAAAGGACTTTTTTGTGTAATCAGTGTGTTTTTTTACATAAAAGTTTAAAAATGTTTTATCACATAAATGGCTTAATCATGAGTGTTTGTTGGAAAACATTTTTAAAATTATATATATATATATTTATATTTATACATTCCGAATCCAAATGAAAAAAAGGACTTTTTCGTGTGTAATCGGTGTATTTCTTTTACATAGAAGTTAAAAAAATAACAAAAGTTTATAATTACTTTACATTAATTTTAATCATGCTATACTAATACATCACTTTTTATTTTAGTCCATTATATCGTAAAAAGAAAACAGAGTAAAGAACTTTCCCTAAAAAATAATGAGCTGAATGATGTAACTCAGTGAGTTATTTTCCTGTTATATATAATGTAAACTATCTAATGTAGCTAAGAGTAAAATTTAAATTCGGTAAAATTTATTTATATAATGAATAACTTTTGTATTTTAGTCAATTATTGGATCACAAAGAATACGGAATACAAGAATTCCTCTCTGGGTCTAATATTATGCCAGAAGAACATCAAAGAAGATATTGTTCAAGAAAAGCGCTGTGTAACCATTGATATCGTAAGCTATAGTAGTTTGTATTACAGAAAATTTACTATAAAACAGTTTTATGAATGTAAAAACTAGATATGGTATTTTCTATTACAATTATTTACTTGTAAATTTTATTCATCTAGAGAGGTAATTTGGTGATTTTTTGACTGTTTTTTAAAAAAGTTAAAAGTACAAAAAAATTAAAAAAATATCGAAAAACTATATATTTCAATGATTATTTTTTACTTGTAAATTTTATTCATCTAGAGAGGCAATTTGGTGATTTTTTGACAGTTTTTTAAAAAAGTTAAAAGTACAAAAAAATTAAAAAATATCGAAAACTATATATTTCAATGATTATTTTGTAAAAATTTCAAAAAAAATGTAATAAAGCTCTGTTTTGAAACATAAAAAATTTAAAAGGATTGTGTAGGATAAAATTCTCACTCAAAAAATTATTGAAAAATTGAATGAAATAAAAGAATATTTTCCCAAATACCAAAGTTTTGTAAATATAAAGTGAAAATCTCTATATACATATATTGTTTTTAAAATAATATCGAAAACTATATATTTCAATGATTATTTTTTAAAAAATAAAAAAATTTAAAAGGAAGGTGTAGGATAAAATCCTCACTCAAAAAATTATTGAAAATTGAATGGAATAAAAGAATATAAAGTGAAAATCTCTATATATATTTATTGTTTTAAAAAAATATCGAAAACTATATATTATAATGATTATTTTTTTAAAAAGTTGAAAAACAAAAAAACTTTGTAATAAAACCCAGTTTTAAAACATAAAAAATTAAAAAGGATGCTGTAGGATAAAACCTTCGCTCAAAAAATTAATGAAAATTGAATGGAATTAAAGAATATTTTACCAAATACTGCATTTTTCTTGTAAATATATTGAAAATTGAATGGAATAAAAGTATATTTTACCAAAATACCGCATTTTTCTTGTAAATATATAGTAAACATTTCTAAAATATTGTTGGTGAAATTTACTGGAAAATGGTTTCAAGTGTGTCAAAGACTAAATATGATGTTTTCATTGAAATGTTTATTTTCAAAAGATCCATATAATAACATTGAATCAATTAGTTAAATTTAACAGTCAAATTCTTTTTTTATCAAGTAGGCTTAATGTTTCTATTGTGATTAATTCTCAAATATTGTAAACTTGAACTATCTAGAGGAGTAATTTGTCGATTTTGATGTGTTTTTTTTCTTTTAAAAAATTATCATGTAATACCACATACTTCAGTTCTAATTCGTTTTGAACAATTTCATGGGAGACAAAGAATAAAAAAAGTTACATTGATTTAGTTTTTAGAATTAAAGTTGCTATCAAAAATGGTTTGTTCTTGAATGAGTAAATCCATAACCTCCTCATCATCATGACAGAAGTTTTCTGATGATTGCATTTTGAAAAACAATTTTTTTTCTTTTAAAAAAATTATTACGTAATACCACATACTTCAGTTCTAATTCGTTTTTAGAATTGAAGTCACCATCGAAAATGGTTTGTTCTTGAATGGGTAAATCCATAGCCTCCTCCTCATCATGACAGAAGCTTTCTGATGATTGCATTTTGAAAAACAAATTACATTGATTTAGTTTTCAGAATTGAAATTGCCATCGAAAATGGTTTGTTCTTGAATGGGAAAATCCATAGCCTTCTCATCATCATGTCTAAGTTTTCTACCCCAATATCTCCAACCTCTCAGAGATAGAGATTGTTCTGTTTAAAAAAATAATGGAAATTGTATATATAAATGATTGTTTTTGAAAAAAATGGTAAATTTTTGAAAAAAATTCAAAAGGAAAATGCAGGATAAAACCCTCACTCAAGAAACTAATTTTGTATGATAGGTTGCTTACCTAATAATAAGAAAATAATGAATAACTTATATTTAAGCAATTATTGAAAAAATTAATGAAAATTGAATAGAATAAAGGAAATATTTTACCAAATAGCCTGTTTTTTTGTAAAGATATACAAACAGATAAAGCTTAACCATTTAAAGGATGATTTCTTTTTTGCAAAAAAAATAATGAAGATTTAATGAAATGAAAAAATATTTTACCAAATACCTTGTTTTTTTGTAAATTTGTACAATTAGATGAAATTTAACCATTTATAGGATTTGTTTTTGTAAAAAATTAATGAAAATTGAATAAAATGAAAAAATATTTCACCAAAATACCTCTTTTTTGTAGATGTAACCAAATAGATGAATATCTAACTTTATCCATTTTTTCCATTTGGGATCATGTTTTGAAGGTTTTCAAGATAGTTTTAGTAAAAGCTTATGCATTGATTGTCATTACAAGTTGTAGTGTTTGGTATTACTTGATATTTACTGACTCTAGTTATATTATATGAAATTTTCCCTACTTATTACACAATAAATGTATATATTCACATATTGTTTCATTTTTAATCACTGTATTTATTCAATGTAGATATATCTCCTCTCTCTCAAGATATCATATGAGTCGAATTACAAAAAATTATCAAAACTTAAATGCCATACATTCAAAATCTAGATGTTCTATGAGTTAAAGTTATGTATATAATTATGTAAAAAATTATCAAAACTTGAATGCCATACATTCAAAATCTATAAGTTCAAATTAAGTAAAAAAATAATCAAAACTCAAATGCCACTTAAATGCCACTCAAATGCCACTCAAGTACCCCTCAAATGAAATACAATATAAACTCGGCGAATTCACCCAACGTCGTAACTCATTGCATAACCCCCAAGAACTAATCCACAAAAAAACACTTGGTAGGGAGATCTGCTCATATATTACTACTTTATGGCACTAGAAACAGTTAAATACTGTCAAGACATGAAAGTTTAAGTGTCGGGGTTGTCCTCTCTACAACAGACAACTCTAAATGTTGAAGTTTGGACAAATCTGTAATTTGAGTCATGTTAGTTCTGTATTTGTGCTCTTATTAATATATTTTGTTAGATTAATCTGATATCCACAAAGTGTAGTTAGATTAATCTGATATCCACAATGTGTAGTTAGATTAATCTGATATCCACAAAGTGTAGTTAGATTAATCTGATATCCACAATGTGTAGTTAGATTAATCTGATATCCACAATGTGTAGTTAGATTAATCTGATATCCACAATGTGTAGCGCTGTTGATAAGCCAAGAATTGTTTGTGAAGGCCAGCAGTGACTGCACGTATATTACTGAGAATGAAGTTGGTGATATGCTGAGGATAAACAATACCGAGTTTATGAAAAACATGGCAGCTTGGGCTAGATCAATTAAAGATGAGATGGTACCATACGATATCTTGATTACTCTCACATCGTAAGTAAATATATTAATTAATTAATTATGTTTTTTTTTATTAATTTCTTTAATACCCAACTTTGAGTTATGACTCCACAAGCTTGGCATACTGATATATTATTTTGAACTTGCATACTTGATGACAGCACACATATCGTGGTCTTCGCTGTCATTCAATGCTCTCCTCAATTTAATAATTATGAGCACAATGGCAAACCTATAAAGTTACGTAATGCTTGCTGCTGTAGACTTGAAATGCGAAGAGTGATAAATAACGATGGGACGAGCCCAAAAGGTTAGTTAGCAACTTATCTTATAATAAAACAACCTTTTACCGACAAAAAGAATTCCCTCTTGTAAATAGCAATAGACAGGAAGCAGACCTGTTATGGTAACTATAGTGGCACTAATCAACAGCTAGAGTGTACCATATCAAATGTCACTGCAGGAACTGGCTTAGCTGGAAAAGCTTTCTTAGGTGGTGCCTGTGGAAACTCTAGTGTAGCTATAGTTACCGACAACGGAGGGTTTGGAGGAATCAAACCTATCTCCCATGAAATAGCTCATCTGTAAGTTGCTTCAGAGAAACATTTTTGGCCAAACTCATTCAACTACCTAAAAGGAACAAAACTTTTCCAAAAAGATCAATGAAATTTAATAACAAATGTCTCAAAAAAGGGAAAATTCTGGTCACAGCCACTTGGAAATTCATCAAATAATAGTAGTAATATATGAGCAGATCTCCCTACCAAGTGTTTTTTTGTGGATTAGATCTCGGGGTTGAGGCAATGGGTTACGGCGTTGAATGAATTCGCCGAGTTTATATTGTATTTCATTTGAGGGGCATTTGAGTGGCATTTGAGTGGCATTTAAGTGGCATTTGAGTTTTGATTATTTTTTTACTTAATTTGAACTTATATGGCGTATAGATTTTGAATGTATGGTATTTAAGTTTTGATAATTCTATACATAATTCTAACTCATATGGCATTTAAGTTTTGATAATTTTCTTACATAATTCGAACTCATATGGTATCTTGAGAGAGAGAGGAGAGAGGTTAGAGGAGAGAGGAGAGAAAAGAGAGGAGAGAAAAGAGAGGAGAGAGAGAGGAGAGGAGAAAGATTTTTTTAGTTTTCCATACATTCATGTATATATGGACAATTATGTACATACTTATGGATATATTTATATCTACATTGAATAATATACATTTATTACATAATAAGTATATTGAATGCTATAAAATATGTTGGAAAATCACCAAATTAGTCCTCTAGATGGTTAAAATCTACAGTATTTGGGAAATAACTGCAAGAGAGGAGAGAGGAGTATTTGGTAGAGGAGAGAGGAGAGATGAGAGAGCAGAGAGAAGAGAGAGAAGAGAGAGAGGAGAGAGAGAGGAGAGAGAGGAGAGAGAAGAAAGAGAGGAGAGAGAGAGATTTTTTAGTTTTTTATACATTCATGTATATATGGATAATTATGTACATATTTATGGTTATATTTATATCTACATTGAATAATATACATTTATTACATAATAAGTATATTGAATGCTATAAAATATGTTGGAAAATCACCAGATTAGTATAAGTAGGGAAAATCTCCCCATATAATATAGCTAGAGTCAGTAAGTACTAAGTAATACAAAGCACTATAACTTTTAATGGCAATCAATGCATACATATATATGGCATCTTGAGAGAGCGAGGAGAGAGAGGAGAGAGGGAGAGAGAGGAGAGAGAGGAGAGAGGGAGAGAGATTTTTTAGTTTTCTATACGTTCATGTATATATGGATAAATATGTACATATTTATAGGTATATTTATATCTACATTGAATAATATACATTTATTACATAATAAGTATATTGAATGCTATAAAATATGTTGAAAAATCACCCACGCTCATATTCATTTCAATTTATCAGAGGTGGGAATAAGTCGGACTAAGTCAAGTCATCTTAGAGTCAAGTCAAGTCATAGGTCATAACTTGACTTGACTTAGTTGAGCAGTGACTTGACTTGACTCTGACTTGATGCCTCATCTGACTCGACTCGACTTGACTCGAAAAGTTTCATGACTTGACTTGACTCGACTTCATAATACAGATGACTTTATTACAGTCATCATCAAGTCATTTGGAGTCAATCTCGCAGAGTTGTCTGCTCCTACCACAATTTCCTAAATTAACAGAATACCCGTGTGTCATTGCTGTTTGTATTTCCTGTTTGGTTATCGGAACCAGAGGTGTTATTTAGTGCACAACCCAGCTAATAGTTAGCCAACTGTATGCTTGCTGGAGTATGGTGATCAGAAAATTACATTACATGTTTTCTACCAGAAAAAAAGATAGAATAATTGATGATTTTCTACCGTTTAAAAATATAAGAAGACAAGAAGAAGGTGCATATGCAGAATACTGTTTGTTTTGTCAACTAGAAATGTACTAAAAATAATTAGTGCACTCTGATTACGAAAGTTTGTGAAATGGGTAAGACTTTTTTTTCAGTAGGGTTGTTGTTTTTAATGCGACTTCTCGTCAACTGCATGTAGGTCAAATTCCCTGCTGGAAAAAAAAGTTGATTGCAACTTGTAAAATTCCTAATGTTTTTTTGACTTTATTAAACATGTGTTTCAAAATTTATTGCACAACTTTACTGCAGAGATTTTTTGACAGAAAATGAAAAAGAACAAGTAATTTTACAAAATTACTAAAATAAAATGGTGACCTTTTTTTCAAGTAGGGAAGGAGGAAAAACAACTGCCATGCAAGGAATAGGGTTAAACCATTTAACTCACTGTGAAGTGTCTACTACTTGAACTGTGAACAGAATATTTTATTGGCTGCAACATTCTACTGGTTCTGGCTTTCCATAAGTACAAATGCTATACTGCCAGACTATTGTTCAGAACCACTGATTTATCATTGCCAATATTTTTGTCATCTGTTGCTGTTAGGGAAATCTTTCAATAAAAATCGTCTGATTTCTGTGAAAGTTTTGTATTAGTCATCTATTGGACATCTAAATTACCCCCTCTGAAATCTGCTGATCACGATGATGTCTTTGATAATGCTATACGACCAATAGACTCTGAGATATTCAAGTGACTTGATATTTGACTTGTAAGTCATTTGAGTCAGACTTGACTTGACTTGAAATTTTTCATTACTCAACTCGACTTGACTCAACAATGTTTGTGACTTTACTTGACTTGACTCAGCTGAACCTCAGAATGGCTGCGATTTGACTTGACTCGACTCACAAAGTTCATGACTTGACTTGACTCGACTTTAAAGTCATTTTCTCCCACCCCTGCAATTTATGTACATATCCATATCCATTCATGCACATGTCCATATTCATGTACATGTACGTATTCATGTCCATTTATGTACATGTCCATATTCATGTCCATATTCATGTCCATTTATGTACATGTCCAGAGAGAGAGGAGAGAGAGATCTTTTAGTTTTCTATACATTCATGTATATATGGTCAATTATGTACATATTTATGGGTATATTTATATCTACATAGAGAGAGAGAGGAAAGAGGAGATATATCTATATTGAATAAATACATTGATTAAAAATTAATCATTATATGATTATATACATTTATTACATAATAAGTAAGGAAAATCTCCCCATATAATATAGCTAGAGTCAGTAAATACTAAGTAATACAAAGCACTACAACTTGTAATAAAGACAAAGTAATAACAGTTAATGCATAGTTTGTTCCTTTACAATGATGTCTTTGATGTACTGATGTTATATCTTAGGAAGGAAGACTTCTGTTCTATGTGCTTTTAATTTCGTAATGAACTAAAATAAAAAAGTTATGTATTAGTATAGAATGATTAAGCAAAAATGTAAAATAATTACATGAATTTGAATCATAGTTCTAGTTACATTGGATAGTTTACATTATTAGAAAAGGGAAATAACTCACCAAGTTACATTGTTCAGCTTGTTCTTTCTTGAGCATTATTTTCACCAAGTGCTTTTGATTCTCTTTCATCTATCTAAAACAAAACAAAAAATACTTGCTTTATAAATATGTTGTAAAAAATACACTAATTACACCAAAAAAGTGCTTTTTTTTACCTGGAAAAATGTATATATTCAACATTTTGTTGTAAAAACTACACTAATTACACCAAAAAAGTCCTTTTTTCACCTTGAAAATGTATATATTCAGCATTTTGTAGTAAAAAATACACTAATTACACCAAAAAAGTCCTTTTTTTACCTGGAAAATGTATATATTCAGCATTTTGTTGTAAAAAAATACACTAATTACATCAAAAAAAGTCCTTTTTTCACCTGGAAAATGTATATATTCAGCATTTTGTTGTAAAAAATACATTATTTACACCAAAAAAGTCCTTTTTTCACCTGAAAAATGTATATATTCAGCATTTTGTTGTAAAAAAAATACACTAATTACATCAAAAAAGTCTTTTTTTCACCTGGAAAATGTATATATTCAGCATTTTGTTTAATTTATGGTAAAAATTAGTAAAACTCACCTATAGTGATATGATTGCCTTGAGTTATAGATTAGCTTCTTGAGCTCTTGTTCTGGACAGTTTTCTTTGTCAGCATCATTGAAGTAGAATCCATGTAGTTTGAGTCTTCATTGGTTTGGTATCATCTAAGCAGGAGAGAAAGTAATGTTGCGTAACATTGAGTCTTCATTGGTTTGGTATCATCTTGTCTTCAAAATCTATGTAGTTTGAGTCTTCATTGGTTTGCCATCATCTAAGTAGGTGGTAGATCTTGAAAGAAATTCCTGCTGTGTTGGAGAAGTGTGCTGTCTTCAAAATCCATGTAGTTTGAGTCTTCATTGGTTTGGGATCATCTAAGTAGGTGGTAGATCTTAAAAGGAATTCTTGCTGTGTTGAAGAAGTATGCTGTCTTCAAAATCCATGTAGTTTGAGTCTTCATTGATTTGGTATCATCTAAGTGGGTGGTAGATCTTGAAAGGAATTCTTGCTGTGTTGGAGAAGTATGCTGTCTTCAAAATCCATGTAGTTTGAGTCTTCATTGGTTTGGTATCATCTAAGTAGGTGGTAGATCTTGAAAGGAATTCTTGCTGTGTTGGAGAAGTATGCTGTCTTCAAAATCCATGTAGTTTGAGTCTTCATTGGTTTGGTATCATCTAAGTAGGTGGTCTTTCAAAATCCATGTAGTTTGAGTCTTCATTGGTTTGGTATCATCTAAGTAGGTGGTAGATCTTGAAAGTAATTCTTGCTGTGTTGGAGAAGTGTGCTGTCTTCGAAATTCATGTAGTTTGAGTCTTCATTGGTTTGGTATCATCTAAGTAGGTGGTAGATCTTAAAAGGAATTCTTGCTGTGTTGGAGAAGTATGCTGTCTTCAAAATCCATGTAGTTTGAGTCTTCATTGGTTTGGTATCTCTAAGTAGGTGGTAGATCTTGAAAGGAATTCTTTTTGTGTTGGAGAAGTATGCTGTCTTCAAAATCCATGTAGTTTGAGTCTTCATTGGTTTGGTATCTCTAAGTAGGTGGTAGATCTTGAAAGGAATTCTTGCTGTGTTGGAGAAGTGTGCTGTCTTCAAAATCCATGTAGTTTGAGTCTTCATTGGTTTGGTATCATCTAAGTAGGTGGTAGATCTTAAAAGGAATTCTTGCTGTGTTGGAGAAGTGTGCTGTCTTCAAAATCCATGTAGTTTGAGTCTTCATTGATTTGGTATCATATAAGTAGGTGGTAGATCTTGAAAGGAATTCTTGCTGTGTTGGAGAAGTGTGCTGTCTTCAAAATCCATGTAGTTTGAGTCTTCATTGATTTGGTATCATATAAGTAGGTGGTAGATCTTGAAAGGAATTCTTGCTGTGTTGGAGAAGTGTGCTGTCTTCAAAATCCATGTAGTTTGAGTCTTCAATGGTTTGGTATCATCTAAGTAGGTGGTAGATCTTGAAATGAATTCTTGCTGTGTTGGGGAAGTGTGCTGTCTTCAAAATCCATGTAGTTTGAGTCTTCATTGGTTTGGTATCATCTAAGTAGGGGGTAGATCTTGAAAGGAATTCTTGCTGTGTTGGGGAAGTGTGCTGTATTCAAAGTCCATGTAGTTTGAGTCTTCATTGGTTTGGTATCATCTAAGTAGGTGGTAGATCTTGAAAGGAATTCTTGCTGTGTTGGAGAAGTGTGCTGTCTTCAAAATCCATGTAGTTTGAGTCTTCATTGGTTTGGTATCATCTAAGTAGGTGGTAGATCTTAAAAGGAATTCTTGCTGTGTTGGAGAAGTGTGCTGTCTTCAAAATCCATGTAGTTTGAGTCTTCATTGATTTGGTATCATCTAAGTAGGTGGTAGATCTTGAAAGGAATTCTTGCTGTGTTGGAGAAGTATGCTGTCTTCAAAATCCATGTAGTTTGAGTCTTCATTGGTTTGGTATCATCTAAGTAGGTGGTAGATCTTGAAAGGAATTCTTGCTGTGTTGGAGAAGTATGCTGTCTTCAAAATCCATGTAGTTTGAGTCTTCATTGGTTTGGTATCATCTAAGTAGGTGGTAGATCTTGAAATGAATTCTTGCTATGTTGGAGAAGTGTACTGTCTTCAAAATTCATGTAGTTTGAGTCTTCATTAGTTTGGCATCATCTAAGTAGGAGAGAAAGTCATGTTGTGTAACATCTTTAAAGGGATTCTTGGTGTGTCGGAGAAGTGTGTTGTCTTCAAAATCCATGTGGTTTGAGTCTTCATTGGTTTGGTATCATCTAAGTAGGAGGTAGATCTTGAAAGGAATTCTTGCTGTGTTGGAGAAGTGTGCTGTCTTCAAAATCCATGTAGTTTGAGTCTTCATTGGTTTGGCATCATCTAAGTAGGTGGTAGGTCTTAAAAGGAATTCTTGCTGTGTTGAAGAAGTGTGCTGTCTTCAAAATCCATGTAGTTTGACTCTTCATTGGTTTGGTATCATATAAGTAGGAGAAAAAGTCATGTTGTGTTACATCTATCATTGGTGTTGGTAGATCTTGACCAGATGTTTTATAGTCTTTGCTGCTACTGCGTTTTGTCTCAAACAAGAGTCCAAAGTAGGCATTGTGTCTACAAAATACAAAAAAAACTGATTGTTACAATTGATTCATTTATTTTCATCGGCTTTATCTACATAAAGTAGCGAAGAAAAAGTTTGTGTGAGTATGAAACTATCTAGTAGAGATAAATTTATATCTAGGTTCAACTAGCATTAAATAATTATTTTGTTAATAATAAATAATTAGAGTCGGTTACTTTACTAGTGCTCGGACAAACACACAATTTTGTTAATGTCAAAGTCAGTGATCTTACAAAGAAATAAATAGCTTAGACGTTATTAGCATAAAATTTAAAAATAAATAATTAGAGCTTTCTACTAGTGTTAAATAATTATTGATATTGATTATTTTTTACCTTATCACCACTTAGAGCTAGATGATTTAATTAACTAAAGACAAATAATTATTTTAGCATTTCTTACCTTGATGGTCTCCTAGTAGCTGTAGTAGATGATGCTTCTCCGCTTGCTGTTGAAGAACTGGATGCTTTCTGTGTGAAAACAGTGGCTCTTAAATAGCTAAAGTTGCACTGATAAAACCCTATGAATTAGCATTTTTTCCAATGCTTTCGCGGGAATATAAACTGTTTTTTCGCGTGAATAAAAAACAATGTTTTCGCGGGAATAAATAATTTATTTTCACGCGAATGGAAACCGTTGCTTTTGCGGGAATACAAATTTTATTTTCACACGAATACAAACCAATGCTTTCGCGGGAATAAATAATTTATTTTCACGCGAATACAAACCGTTGCTTTCGCGGGAATAAATAATTTATTTTCAGGCGAATACAAACCGTCGCTTTCGCGGGAATAAATACTTTATTTTCACGCGAATGGAAACCGTTGCTTTCGCGGGAATAAATACTTTATTTTCACGCGAATGGAAACCGTTGCTTTCGCGGGAATAAACATTTTATTTTCAGGCGAATACAAACCGTTGCTTTCGCGGGAATAAATAATTTATTTTCAGGCGAATACAAACCGTTGCTTTCGCGGGAATAAATAATTTATTTTCACGCGAATAGAAACCGTTGCTTTTGCGGGAATAAATAATTTATTTTCACGCGAATAGAAACTGTTGCTTTCGCGGGAATAAATAATTTATTTTCCCGCGAATAGAAACCGTTGCTTTCGCGGGAATAAATAATTTAATTTCACGCGAATGGAAACCGTTGCTTTCGCGGGAATAAATAATTTATTTTCACGCGAATAGAAACCGTTGCTTTCGCGGGAATAAATAATTTATTTTCACGCGAATGGAAACCGTTGCTTTCGCGGGAATAAACAGTTTTTATTCCCGCGAAAGCATTGGAAAAAATGCTGATTCATAGGGTTTAATCAGTGCAACTTTAGCTATTGTCTTTGGTTAATTAAATCATCTGGCTCTAAGTGGTGATAAGGTAAAAAATAATCAATAATCATTTAACATTAGTAGAAAGCTCTAATTGTTTATTTTTAAAATAAATATTAAAAACTTGTGAAAATGAACTGGTAACATTACGTCGACTGAAATAATGCCTAAAACGTCTCGCATAAATTTTGGTCTGACCAAAAATGGACTGAAAACCTTTAGAGCGAGTACAAAATTATCGTAACTTGCTATAGCGGATATGCTAAGAAATATTTATTTTTTTCGTTGCTAACTTAACGTAAATATTTGTAACGGATGTCACATGATCTCAATCGGTTTTTGCCAACTGAATCACTTAGTTACTCGTAAACATTTGATACTCGCTTGATTTTTTGTTGATAACAGCAATGTCCCAATTTTGTTTATCGTAAATATTTCAAAAACGGATATCGCGTGATTTCTGTTGGTTGTTCCTACTGAGTCGCTTAGTTACTCGTAAACATTTGAAAATTGCTTGATTTTTTCGTTGATAAAACATGTCGCAAGTATCTTTTAACAAATATTACCGTGATTTCAATCAGTTTTCCTTACTAGATTACTTAGTTACTCATCAACATTTCATAATTGCTTTTATTAATAGTCGTTGCAAAGCCATGTTGTATTTAAAAAATATCACTACGATTCCAATCAATTTCCTTACTGAATTACTTAATTACTCGCCGGTATTTCATAATTTCTTTCACTAATAATTACAAAGTAATATTGTAAATATATAATGCAGTAGATGCTAAATTGACACAAATTTCATTCATATGATTTTAAAACTTAACTAATGTAGTTTTTTACCAGAAATAATAATAATTTTTAAACAAAATCAAAAATTAACGCTGATTACATGTATGGTAAACATAATAAGTGTAAATATATATAACTAAAAGAAATATTTATGCTCAAGTCTCCTCTCTCTCTCTCCTCTAACCTCTCTCCTCTAAACTCTCTCTAGATATGTACAAATACAGCTATTTTTATATGTAGACTCGATCTCGAATGCTGATGATATGTAGTCTCAAATGGATAAATGAAGTTAATGTACTTTGTATTACACAAAATTTACTGTAAATTTTAATCATCTAGAAGACTAATGGTATCCTCTCTCCTCTCTCTCAAGATATCTCCTCTCTCTCCTCTAACCTCTCTCCTCTCTCCCCTCTCTAGATGTATACAAATACAACTATTCTTATATGTAAACTAGATCTCGAATGCTAATGATATTTAGTCTCAAGTGAATAAATGAAGTTAAAGTACTTTGTATTACACAAGATTTACTGTAAATTTTAATCATTTAGAGGACTAATGGTATCCTCTCTCCTCTCTCATACATTTTCCAGGTGAAAAAAGGACTTTTTTGGTGTAAATAATGTATTTTTTACAACAAAATGCTGAATATATACATTTTCCAGGTGAAAAAAAGGACTTTTTTGGTGTAATTAGTGTAGTTTTTACAACAAAATGTTGAATATATACATTTTCCAGGTAAAAAAAAGTACTTTTTTGGTGTAATTAGTGTATTTTTTACAACATATTTATAAAACAAGTATTTTTTGTTTTGTTTTAGATAGATGAAAGAGAATGAAAAGCACTTGGTGAAAATAATGCTTAAGAAAGAACAAGCTGAACAATGTAACTTGGTGAGTTATTTTCCTTTTCTATATAATGTAAACTATCGAATGTAACTAGAACTAAAATTCAAATTCATGTAATTATTTTACATTTTTGCTTAATCATTCTATACTAATACATAACTTTTTTATTTTAGTTCATTACGAAATTAAAAGCACATAGAACAGAAGTCTTCCTTCCTAAGATATAACATCAGTACATCAAAGACATCATTGTAAAGGAACAAACTATGCATTAACTGTTATTACTTACAAGTTGTAGTGCTTTGTATTACTTAGTATTTACTGACTCTAGCTATATTATATAGGAAGATTTTCCTTACTTATTATGTAATAAATGTATATAATCATATAATGATTCATTTTTGATCAATATATTTATTCAATGTAGATATATCTCCTCTCTCTCTCCTCTCTCCCTCTTCTCTCTCCTCTCTCTCAAGATGTCATATGAGTTCGAATTATGTAAAAAAATTATCAAAACTTAAATGCCATACATTCAAAATCTATATGCCATATAAGTTCAAATTAAGTAAAAAAATAATCAAAACTCAAATGCCACATAAATGCCACTTAAATGCCACTCAAATACCCCTCAAATGAAATACAATATAAACTCGGCGAATTCATTCAACGCCGTAACCCATTGCCTCAACCCCGAAGTATAATCCACAAAAAAACACTTGGTAGGGAGATCTGCTCATATATTACTACTAATAATCTTAAATTAAAATTAATTGAAACTAATAAAATAAATATTGAAAAGTGTGTTAGATTGCTTTATTAGTATCAAATATTCATCCAATTATTTCATACATGCTAGTTATTAAAACTAAGTGGAAAGTACTGGAACATGTAATAGTTTAAAAACGGAAAATTATTTAATAAAAAATGGTCATTGCAGAGGAGTTTGAAGTAATGAAACATCAGTTGCAAATGCTTAAGAAATACCAGCTCAACCAGTAACATTATTTATTTCTCTTATTGGTTATTTAGATTTGGTGCTGTACATGATGGAACTAGAGGTGGTGGTGAAGCCTGTAATCAAAGAGATGGGTTCTTTATGAGTGGTTCCAGTAAACCAGAGAACCTCTTCCGACCTTCACCATGTACCATCAGATCTATAGCTAAACATTTATTGTAAGTCATTATTGAATAAGATAGAGTATTTACCTTGCTTTATTTCATCACTCTATTTAACTAGAAGTTGCCTGACCTTACTTAAACAAAAGATTGCTACTATGACAGGATTTGGTGACCGAAAAATAATGGCAAATTTTTCAAAAAAGAAAAAATTGAAAAAATATAATTTGAGTTGAATGTAGATCAGCGAGAAGAGATTGTGTAAGAAATGACAGAGTTGGAAAGTATAGCTTGGATCATACTCTACCAGGAATAAACTTGTCAACTGATGATCAGTGTAGACAAAGATATGGACCGGAGTCGAAAAATTGTCCGTTCTTCGGAAATGTAAGCAATTTTGCTAATGATCAAAGTATAGCCACTAAAATATTGTCCCACAATTGAAAGTATTGCCGCACCTGGTGCTTATGTAGATTGTATCAGAAGTTTGCCAGAAACACTGGTGTTTCTATCCATCAACTGGAACCTGTAGAGCTAATGGTGGAGCATTCTCTGGAACTCCTTGTGACCAAAACAACCCAGAAATGGTAACGTAGAAACTTTGAGACTCTCTTTGTAGCATAATGTGTTTGATTTAAGCTATATCTCAAAACTACCGAATGAATATTAAAAAACTCCCAAAGTCCTACATTACACATATTGCATTTGGTAATAATTCAAATAAAATAATTTACTTGACTTTTTTAAATACTTTCCTTATGGAAAGCTTTTATACTGGTGCTTTTTCCTGATTAAGCCATGATTATGAATTACCTACTAAACTGAGTTTTATTGATTACCAATTAATTTATTATTTCATTTCAGCGTTGCTACATGAGCTACGGTTGTGTAAACAAACAGTTTAAGGCACCACATGTTGATGTTGATTTGTCAGACATTCTACAAACACCGAGCTCTGTCACTACCACGCAACAACAAATTGCTGAACAAGAGATAAACTGAGTTATGTTACTTCCTTGTTACTCGTACATCTGCTTGCTTATGAACAATAGAGTTGTTGGATTTTCAACTGTTGATTACAATATTATTGTTTATAAATGTAGTTGTTACTTGCATCGTTAGTCAGATTGTGTTATTGGCTTGTCCTGAGTAGTGCTGGTTGTTATTACCGGTACGCATTGCTATTGATTGTGAAACCTAGAGTCTATAGGCAAATACATTTATTTTTGCATCTACAACCTATCTGGTTAGTCTGACTAGGTGCCAAACTAATATCAGCCGCTAGAATTCCAAATGGTAGCTGTGTGATGCAATACTCAAATTAATTGAGAAAACAACCATTATCCTAGAGACCAACTTCTTTTTTTTCTATTTGTTATTGACATATGCAGTCCGAGATGTCAATTCCTTGAAAGTTTACAGCATTATTATTGTTGCACATTTTCTCAGGCTGTCAGCAACCCAACTTACCTTCAAACAACATTTTACAGTCCCCTTATGAGATAAGCAGCACAGCGGTCACTACTAATATTGATGGTATATGCAATGTCTAACGTCCAATATGACATGAGCTGGAAAGAAAAATGTAAATTTTATATTATAAAATGGAGCTGATAATGCGCTGAAAGATTTCTTCCCACTAAAAGTACTCTTTATTCTTTGATGCACAAATCTCTAAACTTGAAGTATGTACTAAGAATCTCACTTGATGACTGGAGTCATTTGATGACTTCACTCAGAGCTCATTAGAAAATATTTTAAAGTAATAGAATGTGTTTGATTCGCTTCAATAAAATTTTCTATGATTAAAGACTAGTTAAAGTTTAATCAGACGGATTGCGGCGCGATCATTTTGCAGAACAGCGGAATTGCGGAACAACTGGTGGTATGTGTGGTATGTTTATTTTCTATTGTTGGCTGCATGAGTTTTGTAAAAAGTCTATGTGGTTTTAATAAGACTTTCAGATTCTGCGTGATTCATCCCGGTTGTTTTGGATATTCATTAGCAAGTAGCTTGTATCTACTGACAATCTACAGGTGACTGTAAAGATGGTAGACTGTGAGTAAATTACTCAAGTTATGCTTTACTTTCAAATCAAAAAAATAGTAGCAGTGCAGAGCAACTAATGCAACACAAAACAAAAAGATTAATATTTTACGCTTTTAGCCCATAACCATTGGTGAAATTACAAGAGTATTTTGATTACATATGGTAAAACTTGGTTAAATTATGTGAATAACAATGCTTTCAATTTTTTCATGTGTTTGTTAATGATTTCTTTTCTGGCAAAAAACAGTTTTTCCATTATCATTGATGAAGTATATCTTTTATCTACAGCCATATAAACACATGCTTAACCAGATGATAGTGTTTTGTGATCCATTGCTCAAAAACTAGAACAATTTTAAATCAAAAACTTTGTTGTTCAAAATTAGCTAAAAATGATGCCATCATACTGTAGCGGACGTCCTACTACTTGTCCGCCAGGCGTTGTCATCGCACAAACTGCTGTTTGCCAGTACAATAAGACAGCCAGCCTTTCTAGGCCTGACAAGGTGCAGTCAACCTCTCCCCAGAGGTGACCCCGTGTCGGTATGGCACAAACAACTAGCTATAAAAAGAATATTGTAGTAGTTTTTACACTGGCTACCAGACACAACGGGGTCACTCCATCAACTTCTGAATTTTACTTCGGAATCACTCAGAATGAACGCTACCAACTGACGGGGCCAACGTGAGCCAACCATATAACACAATAGTAAATACAAACAAAAAACAATATAGCATACAATATTATTTACAAAATTATCCAATCAGAGTCTTGAGCACATGGTGCTTTGCTTTGGGCACTTGTTGCCGCTCTTTTTCTGTAGCTGGTAATCTTCCAGTCCTTATTAGGGCATGCTGGTATTTTTCCATTCCTTATTAGGACATGCTGGTACTTAGCTTGCTCTCCTGGGCTTCGTAGTTGTCCGATTGGATACCTGATTGGGGCATTAGGTAGCTTAGATCCCAGGCTACCTCTTCCACTTCCTTTCTACCCAGGCCCGGGGTAGCTGACCCGGGTAACCCGGGGTAGCTTTTTAGGTGTGGCATAACCTCTACACAGGATCTGGGTCTTCTGGGTCCACTCTCGAGGGGATGATTCGTGTTTAGACTGAAGGGGGAGGATTCATAACTTATGATTAGGGGGACAGGGGACAACAAGGGGTGGGGGGTATTGGGGTGGGGGGGGGGGATTGTCAGGTGAATACTTATACAAATCTCTCACAATATTCTACTTTATCAACTGTGGTAACATTTATTCATTCCGGAATAAAAAGGTGGCAATCCAAGTACAATCTACTGCATGGCATACTGTAGGATAGTGCTGTTAAGTACTGCAAAGAAATACACAAAAGCTCTGCCTTTTATAAACAGAGTCATAGGAAGTGACAGGAAGTGTTTTGGCCTGGTTTGTCAAACACTCCAATCACACATAGGAACAATATGAATACACCAATAAAACGATACATAAATATAGCAGCCAATGAAAGGTAAGTAAGTGGATTAAAGGTAGCTGGGGCCCAGAAGTGAGGGACGGAGTCTTTAGGTATTTTAGCCAGTAATAGCTAAGTATTCCTTTCTCCACTTTTTGGTCTTTCTTGGCCTTGGATTCTACTTTCCGAACTTCTGAGGATAGTTAGCTCCTGGATACTGGTAATATAACATCTTTGGCTAATTTTCCTCTCTTAGGCTATGTCAGCCATCTTGCTGCTTGCCTGGGATAGCTACCCAGGGCCAGGGTAGTAAATATCCAGTGCTGGTATAGAAGGATGCAGGGCCGGTATGGCAAAATATGCCTATTCCATCGTTATTTTGTCTATTAATGCAACTGCACTCAATTCCGGCTTGTTTGATTGCTCAATTAGGCTTGCCTGATGCCTGCAGATTATCAGGGGAACTTAGTTAAGTAGTGGTCACTTGTGGCGACTGGGAATTGATTGTCAACAAAAAAATGGGTTCCAGGAATGCATTTCAGGGTTTTTTGTTATTATTAGCAACAATAATACATAAATCTGGATTAAAAGCTATTCCATCAAAAAAATTGAGGGAGAGTGATAAAAAAATTAGTGATTTGTAAAACCAGTTAAAAATGTTGTTCCATTATCCCCTTTATATTCCTAAACTTTGCGTTACAATTTTCTGATATTGATACATGTCTCTTTGGCTAGATTGTGGTTAGAGCTCTATTGATGTCTATATTATCTCTTTGCTTTTTTCGATAATATTTTTGTATTTAAACCAGACCACTTGTCAGTTCTTCCTGTACAATAACTTATGAGCCCAGAAATTGCAGGGTTATTTGTAGGATTCCACTCTGAGCAAGTGTATTGGCTGCACTTGGGTTGGTTACCTTTGCAGAAAAATAATCTATTGCTAAACTAAACAATACAATCCAGCAAACTTGATAGCTTCACCCCAAGCTCTTACTTCTAGCTCAGGACTTGCATGGGCTAGGAGTTGGTGTGGAAACTTGCCGTGATGCTACTGCTGACATAAAAACATTGTACATATCATGATGCCAAAAATATTCTTGGTCATAGCACCACGTATAGTCTCAGATACAGTGTACTTGATATGGGACACTGAGCACTAAAAATATGCATGAAACGAGCTCAAAAGTCCCTTTAAAAGGAACACATAGAGAACAAGATTTTTCATGAAAAACAGTTTCTCCATCAGAAAATGTCAGAGAACACAGGATTCTCTGATCACAAAAAAACGCATAAAAACTTTCAGAGTTAAGTTGGCAGCTATTAAGGCTGCAGTTCCTGAAGAAGATCTCTAATGGCTGCTCCCTAAGAAATACCCAGAAAGTTACTCGGCAATTTTTACGGTACTGGAGGCTTGAATAAGTAATCTGTCTGTGGACATTGTCCAGCAGTCCGCACAAGAAAGAGCAGCAAAGAAAAAGCAAAAAAAATAGGGCCAAAAGGGGTAAAAGTTACATTCAGGACCCAGCACTGGTTTCACATAGACTAAACAGACACAACTCCAGCTTGTTGTAATTGCAACAAGAAAGGCAATGATACTGGATTTCACAAGCAAAAACCTGACCCGGCCAAGCAAGCTACAGCTAAACAACACAACATTAAGAGAAAATCAGCCTTTCTCAAGTAAAACAACCCTTTTAACAATAGTATATGTTCCAAGGCTAGTTTAAAGCAAAAAAAAATCAAGAAAAAAGTTGAGTTTGGTGCTAGCCATAATATTGAAGGAGAGGAATTAAAAACATCAGAATAATGTTGAAAAAAATAGATGAATTAAATACACCTCTTTTCTCTATAACATATACCATGGAGTAACTCACAACTCATTTCGAAGTACACGCAATGACAGCAAGGCAGAAATGTTTATTCAATTAGGTCAGACATGATGCTGATTAAAAGATGCAAACATTATGCAAACAACAATGTTTGCATTTTGACAGCATTATTTAGTGATGATTTATTCAATGTCGACTCTGAACTTCCAACTCATCATAGTGTACACATAGCAAACAATATTTGGCACAGCCGACTAGTACACTATTGTATGTCAAGATAACAACACTCAGGAGCATAAAGCTTTAGAAATGGATCTAATTCTTTTTCAAAGTTTATCCCATTTTGTAAAAGCTGTGTTGAGCGAAAGACAGTGAAGAAGCTAGTTGACTGCGTCAGAGGCATTGTTTAGAGTTGGTTAGTTTTAACATGAATTCAATAGAAATCATCTTCATAGGAATAAATATATTTTTTTTCTCGTTTCCACAACTTTTTAAGGTATAACTTTTAAATCTAAAGTTTTAGCAAAGCTAAAACAGTTCGCTACTAAGACTCTAGTTAGAACTCCTTCTGGCAGGAGAGTAGAATACAGCTCTGAAAAAATGAGATAACTTTGTTTGTCTCAAAGCATCCATCAAGAGTTCATTGCTGTCACTAAACAAAACAGTAAAATGCTTAGATCATGCTGTCCTATATAATTCCAGGTAACCCAAAAAGCTGTGGACAGCGGCTATAGCCCCAGAAGCAGCACAATGACAGCAAAATAAAAACCAGACGTTGTAACGTTAATAGTGTTTGGTTTTATGGCTTACATCACATGTACCTGACCAACTGAGGAAGAAATAGACAAAAAATAGAAAATTAGATCTCACTGTTTATGGAACTTTTATCAAAATCAAATCAGTTAAATGATGCAACATCACGCAAAGTCACAACTAGCCACAATGTTCGATTCAATAAGCAAGACTTTGGTTGTTCTGAGCTTTAAGGAGCTGCTATTATGTAGAAGATTATGCTTCTAAGCATTGGCAAGTTTTAATTGGAATAGAGCTGCAGAAGGTTCCTCTATACCTAATGTAATTATGTACCTGATATACCTGATGTTAAGTAAAAATGACATGTGCATTTGGTTAGTGTACCTTTGACTGGTAGATCAAAACAATCTTGTTGAACAACAATTCTTCATCTCCATGGCATTGATGAGCATCTTGAAACTGCTAAGCAGCATTGAGCTTGTAGCTTACCAGATTATTGAGCAGTAAAAGTTGCAAGAAGCTTCACAGAGCAAGCACTCAGTTGAGAGGCTAACAACTTCAAACATTCCACTCTACTCACTGACCAAAGACAGTCCTTGGCACCTTGTATGCTCATTGCTACCTGAGCCTAGAACGCCCACCGGATGATGTTGAAAATTCAACACATGAAATAAAGCAAACGGAACAAGGGCAAATACAATGGTGCCTAGCAGGTAGATAAATAGTATTCCCTGCAATATTGAATTCATTACGATGAGATGCTGTTGAACAATCTCAGCATGTAAATACACCAGAAGATGTTGCTACACCATTCTTGAGCAGAAGGGTTAGAACAAATTTTTATGCCATAACCTGACCCAAACCAACCTAACAAGGTGTGTAAATTGAGTTCAACACTTTATGCACAGACAAAGTCACATTGCTGTTGGAACGGTCTACTAAGTGAATATGTAAAATCTGTTGGATTTCAGCAGTCAGCCCAACCCTGTGGGTGTATATTTGTAACTGGAGCTATGGCTATCACACCATCGGTGCAGCTTATGTTGGTAATCTAACCATTCCGAGCTCTACATTGATGAGATAAACTCTACGAAAGAGACACTAGTGGCCAAACTTAAAATAAAGGACCTCAGAAAACTGCTCTACTGTGTAGAGATTACAACCGACTAAAGTGATAAAAAGTTATCCCTTGACCAAGGGCAGTACAATATCAAAATTTACCATCCAAAAACTAAAATTCTGTTGCCACATCAGCAGATTTTTGTTTTGAACTGTGCAAAAGAAGTAATAAAAGAAGCAGTTAACAGCAATCAATGCAATTGCCATGCTGAGCTGTTGGTTTTTTGCTTGACTTACAGCAGACCCCCAAAGTATCACAGCAGTGCAAACTGTATTCATGCATATAAAGTAACAGGAGTATCGGTTATTTAAGTTGAACCCTCAACGAAAGGTTCGCAGATGAGAATTGAACTGGCAATTATGATGGTCTTGGCTTTACCGATTCAAACTGGGATGGAAATATAAATAAATAACGTTTAGCGACTGGCGATGTGTTTTCTCTTGCTGAGAGCCATCATAAACCACATTTTAGCGTAACTTATCGAAACACGTTGTTATTAGGTATAAGCTTAGTTGGGAGACTTCAAAATTATTCATGTAACATACTTCCCTTTAAAAATGTGTGCTCTTAGGAAAATTTTGCATAAGTCTGTTCTACTGTGAAAAATGGAATGCTTATTGTGTTAAATGTTGAGCTCTGAACATGTCTACCAAAAATCCATGCGGGAATGCTCTTCTAAAAGGCTTAGATATATGCCCAAGCTTTATATGCTAAACTTTTTGATATTGGGATGAGTTTCTTTTGGTTAGCTTTCTACTGATGTCTATGTTACCCAAATTTTTGTTTCAGCTCATAGAGACGTTGCC
Source organism: Cryptosula pallasiana (assembly GCA_945261195.1). NCBI lineage: Eukaryota > Metazoa > Bryozoa > Gymnolaemata > Cheilostomatida > Cryptosulidae > Cryptosula > Cryptosula pallasiana. Next base: position 43,741,638 of record OX183130.1, read on the forward strand.
TGCAATCTGTTATTGTATATGAGCTGTGACACCTGTCAGCTCTTCCCTTTTTCATGCAGTATATTTCACAACAGCGAATGTATGTAACCGGACATACGTTGAGTTCAAAAATAATTTGCTGTGTGCTATATGTAACGATAATACACATTATTTTATGGAATAATGACAACTCTCAAAAAGTCCTTTGCACATTGATTTCTTTCAAGAAGGCACAGAAATATCACTCTACATGTTGTTCAAAATTTTAAGCAATAACCTGCAGTTTTGCCGGTTGCAGTTTGTCGTAAGTTGTAACCCACTTTTTGCGTTATATTAATTCTTAGGATCACTTACCATCCAATGAGATTTATTGCTGTACAATGAGCGTTTTTTTCCACTTTATAAATTACTCAGAAAAATGCTCTACTTTTTCAAGTGAGCAAGTTGATCTCAAATCATTGGTCACTCTACCTATTACTCTTTAACCCTCTCCGAAGACTGATCTGAGTCTTTATAATTGAAACACTAATCTATAATTTCATATTTCAAATTAAATTAGCTTCAAAGTCAACCCAACTATCACTAGCTTTCATCTATTATATAAATTAAATTAAGTGTTTTGTCCACCTAAAATTAAGAGTTAATGGCAAAAATCAAACGTCAAATGAGCTTCTCTTTCAACTCCAAATAATTCTCATACTTTTGCCATTAGTTGTCAGTAAAACTTTAAATATACTACATCTTTGATTACTAATTCTTATACAGCTATTTTTGGTGAGTTGTTTTATGTTATACAGGTACAACCATTTCACCACCAAAACGTCCAGAAGAGGCCACCAAATGGTTGGCATTAATTCTTCTATTTATAAACATCATCTGGATACTAGTGATTTACTCTGCTGTAATTACATTCCTGTACTGCAAAATTAAAAATGAAAAAAAGGAAGATTCTTCACGTAATAGCGAAAGGTAGTATCGCAAATTTGATATATTCTATCAACTTTATACCATAGTGCTCTTGTAATATGTACAAAATTCTTTAGCTATTGTCCTTTAAGAAGCGTGTCAATTACATGTTCATCACAGCATTAATTGTCCAATTAAACACAAAATTTGAATGAACTTGCGTTTTGTTATTTTTTGTCTAGCAAAATTTCACTTCATCATGCCAACTTTTTTTTATAGATTTATTAATAACTTAGACTGGTGTGAATGGGAATTGAATGGAAAAAGAATAAATATGGAGGAGTGTTATAAACAAAAATACTTTGACGTTTATGCGAGACAATGTCGACATTCCTTTCTAGCTACATATGAAATATAACTTTGACGCTAATTCCAGGAGCTGTTTACTTGGATAAAATGGGAAAATTTTATATTATTTAAACGGTAGTTTATACGTCTCTGGGAATGAATGTTTTTCAGGAATGAGTACTAACATTTTGGTTCTCCATCAATAATTGACATTTGTTCCTGGTTTATTATATAATAAAAATTGAACACCTGGATCGATGCGTTTGCCGCCAATTGATGTGGATCCCAAACATGACTAACAACAGATGTTCATCGATCCAGGTCGCGAATACACCTAATATCACCATCGGTTTTTTGTTAATAATAGGAAAAGGCTGTAGCTAACACAACTACTACTGTGTATTGTCTGTGACTACTATTAAAGTCTCGACACAGTGGGCTAACTTAAAGACCAAACTATAATAGTTTCACTATAACATAGCAGTGGATTAACCAGTTCTCCGAGTTTACATTGCAGGATGCAAAATATGCAATAGAAACTAAAAATTGTTTAGAAAGCATTAAACAATAAAATGAACGTCTGCTTGCAGAGCTGAATCCATGTGGCATGATATCAAAGTTATGATGGGAGGGGAGATTATTTATAACATATTAAATTGTTAAACATTATTTTAGTAAATATTATTGTAGTAAACATTATTAGATTTCATGCTGATAGGACCATGAATGAAACTAAAACATTTTTTAAATGACAAGATAAATCTTGAGGTCAAAAAGACAAACAATGTCAAAACTCTATCTTTTCTCACTGCCGCTCGGGTACCAGCAAAGCTTTTAGAACTATTTATTGCTGCAGGCAGTACCAATTACTAGTTTACTACTGAGAACTTTGTTTAATGTCAAAAAAGTCTAAAGAACGTTAGTTGATCCTTGTGATTGTTATCACATTGGACCACCTGACTAATCTTGTAGTTGTCTCTCGTTGCCATTTCGCATAAAAAATTTGAGTAATAAACAAGCATTGACTTTATTTACAAGGTGTTTACACTAATTGCATGTACATTGCCAGAAGCCACTAATTCTGATTTTATGTGCGCAGCATGCAAATTGAAGCAAGATGAAAAATGGCGCATAATACTAAAGCACACCATTAAATCTTAGAAAAACTTTGAGAGGGTGTCTTCATAGGGGCTCTTTATTCCTGCTGCAGTGACCTTTGGTAGACTTAAGACTAAATGAATTGCCCAATCAGATTTCATTTTAAAAGGAAAATGATGTAACTTTATTTATATCAATTCACTATAATTTAATATAATTGACCACGCCCACAATCCGAAGATGACCTACTGGGCAATCAATAAAAGTTATGGTAAAGCAAATTTCAGCTGATGCTACAAGCTTTTTGGGCCAATGGCTTTCTGGCAAGCTTGTAAATCAGACTGAGTGGACCTACAGAGTCATCCAACACATCAATCTGCAGCTCAAGGCTTAGATATTTAGAAAATCAATAAAAAAAAATGTTCAATGCAGTCATGCTTTAAACATTACAATAAAGTAATAATAGTAGTAACAAAGAACCCCAGTAAAGTGGTACAAAAAATTGAACTGTGAAAACATTCGTAATCAGAAATACTATGGTGTGTGAACGAAAATGAATATTGCATGATAATATTGTAACTGCCTTCACGCAAATGTAACTAGCTGGGTTTGAAAAAAATTCTTTATGGAATGGCAAGCCTTCCTCTGCTAAAAGCAAGCAAGTACAGCACCCTGTAGCAAGTGAATTATCTTCGATTGCAACTAGAATCGGGCTGGAGCTCTGAACAACTCCTGTTCAACTCATAGTTCAAAATGTTTACCTCTGACACAATTAGGTTGATTTACATTTTTTCTGCTCCTTACTGGCACCACCTGGTTAGAGCTCCTTTAGAGACTCTACCAACTAAAAACTGATTACAAAGGCAACCAGCCAGACAAGCAACAAAGTATTTACCAAAACACTGATTTTAATATAATCTTTAGTTTAAGTTTTACATTATTATGATATGCAAAGTCCAATATCTGGACAGAAACTGGGAGCCCTATCAGCTGCTACTATTTGTATCAGCAAACAAACTAGTTCAATCAGATGAAAAAGTTATAGAAAAACCCTCTATGAGCAAGCCAACAATTAAACTTTTATCAACTTCTGCCAATTATCTCTAGAATAATCTTCTGTGTCAACTGTGGATCAATTGCTCACCCACCCAAGTCCAGCACTGGTGGTGGCTCAGCAAAAATACCAGCAATTTGCTTGACTCAGCTCAAGGCACTTGTTTTAGATGTGATGCTAACGAGCACTCAGGTCAATTTTCTTTATCTAACAAAATGGCCTAAACATTTGGCTTTAAAAGGTACGAAGAGCATGAGTATAATTGTTTAGCCTTTGTGTACCGTTATGCATCATAGAAATTGTTTTAGTGCATTATTTTCTTCTCAGGAGTTTTCTAGGAAAGGGTGTACTGCCAGAGTGATTGAAAAAGGGCCATGATTAAACTCCTATCCAATTGAGCGGTGTTAGCAGAAACAATGATTTAATCACGAGGGATCACTCCCACAGAATTAGTTGCCCTTTTACATTTTCATCTCGAGTTAATGTCCTCCATGATCTGCAATTGTGCTGGTTGTAAGATTGTGATCTCAGAGAGGGAAAGGGGTATTATAAATGAAGTTTGGGAAATGTACCTGCAGATTGAGGTGTTCAGGAGGGGTGGAAAGGTGTACAAAGAGCAAGTAACTAAGGCAGCTTTCTTTACACACTCATTACGATAATGTGGATAGTAAAGTAAAGGGTAGAGGATTTAGAAGAGTTTTTTGGCAGTTACCATGTAGTAGAATCTAAGGTACTAGTGAGGTTCATTACTTCATACCCTAATGTTACGTTTTTTCTAAAAGCATTAGTAGCATAATAGGGGCAGATCTGCTCCTATTTTACTACTGGCATTTACATGTAAATATTCAATTCTACGTACCAGCCACTCAAACGATTTTGCTTGCTTTGAACACTTTTTCTATGATCTAACTACTTGAGCACAAAACTCCTAATACATTATAGAAACAAAAATTGAGAACCATAAATACTCTTTTTTTCTAATCTAATTGCAAGCCATAAACTTTAAGCCTTGGAATTCATTCATCAGTTTTATTGCAAGAATACCATAAACAGCAAGTTTGAAACCGAAACGAACATTAAACAAATATGAACAGTAACAAATGTAAGCAATTATAAGTGCAGACAAACTTGAAATGAATGTAGACGCAATTCAGAATGAACCTATTAGACGGGCATGATTGTCGGCGAGATAAAAAGAGAAAATTTCAATATTTATTCCACAAGCTATCAATGTTTTTTTTCTTAACAACTTGAAAAATGTCCTTAAATTTATCCTATGACTGTAGCAATTCTGGTGTTAATCTAAAGCCAAAAATCCTGAAAAGAATTTCAACAGTTTTATTTTACGGACAGATGCTGAAAATGAATGTCAACCTTTCATAAATCTACATTTGTTTTACGCTGGCCGACGTCCACACCTGTCTGACCCTGCTGCAGAGACCAGCTTTTTAAAAATAGACTTGCTTGAATTTTGGACTGGTAGTAAAACTTTGAACAAACCTGTAAAACTATAAATTACAATATGGAAAGTGTACAAGTTGTTTCTACAGTAAACAAGAGAACTCTAACATAATACCATCATAAAATGTACGATGTATGATTATCTTGATACATTTTAGGTCGACTTCAGGTCATCCGTCTGCTAACAGAGAAATAGCAGAAAAATTAAAGGCAGAATTAGAAGCTACATGTCAACTTTTAGAGAGTCATAGACGAACTCAATTTTATGCATCAGAAACTCCACTGCTTTCTCAACTCCAGTTGCAATCTGCTCGTCCAAGTGCTTACCCCAAAAGGTTCGGTAATGGCAATAGCTTTGTTTAAAACCAACCAAAAACTTTTAGCTGAATTATGTTAGCCATAAATGTGCCATGTCAAATACACTGCAACTATCAGACGTTTTTCAGCTTTCTTTTTAATACTTTTCAGATCGATATATATAGATAGTATTACACAAATCACCGGGAGGAAGAATTCGAAAGCTGGAGACAGTAAGCATTACGTTTTCTTGTTGGAAAAAATAAAACCTTTTTTGAATTTTTTTGTACTAGAGGTAAAAAAAATCCGGAAAAGCAGTTTAATAGACAAAATTGAGAAAATAACAGGCAATAAATAAAATGTCCTTTATCAAGTTTAAAGTATCATTGTCTCATAAAATTCTTTTTTAATAGATTTTGCGTTTTTATGCAATGGGCTACTAATCACCACTATTGTTTTTCATATCTATTCCATATAGAATATTGAAGATTACTTTTTTAGACGCGGTGAAAGTTGAAAACTTCTACGAAGAGATTTCTGGAACAGCATCAACGGAATAACAAAACTGTTTGTTTTTATTCAGATCACAACAAACAAAAGCCTGTTCTGGGTACTGATCTTCAAGACAGTAATTTCGTTTACCTCTAAAAATCTAACCAAACAACCAAATGTTGCATCTATAAATAAATGAGTCAGGTTTATTGTGATTTAACTGAATATATAGCTTTAATCTTATATGGAAAACTACATTTACCATTTCACAATTGTTTTTGACATCATTTCTTTAAACATTGTATTAATTTACATGAAACCATATAATACAGCAAATTACTAAAATCTGAAAAACATATTCTAACAATTAAGGCCTAAAACCTAAGAACGTGTATGTTATACAAAAGTAAAATTTTTGATCATGAAATAAATTACCGATTTGTGAAACAAAGCACAAGGAAAGGAGTAATCTTCCCTGCATCAAAACAGTAAGCAAGTTCTGCGCTGGTAGTTTTATTAGATATATCTAAGTTTCAGTCAACTGAGATAATTGAATTGAACACAAACCCAAGATGCCTGAAAAGCCATTTTACAGTTTCATGTATAATCAAACTTTCACCAGTTGCAACATTTTGTTAAAATTTCAATTTATAACTTGCTAGCAACGTTGACGGTCAGATTCAAATAAGCCCAGCTGCTCTAATCTCACCCCTTCCCTCACCCCCAAACTTGTTTCACCCCCACTATAACTCACCGCTATCCTGTTCCACCCGACTTGCAACCCCAATTTGGAGTTGCAACTTTTGATAAGTTTGGGCATTCTGATTGGTTAATTGATGATGGTGATTCAAGTTTTTACGTTTTCAAATGTGACAAGTAAGCCATCAAGAGTTGTGTTGAAGAAGAGCGTAAAAGTTGTTTTTTAATACTTTTGTATTGGTAATGAGTTTTATAGCTCATCGTCCACAACATGAAGAAATCATGATAATTCCTTTTTAATTAAATAATTGAAAACAATGGGCTCGATTGATAAAGAACACGAGTGTTCTATTACCAGGTACTCAGCGTAGTGTTGCAATCATTATTATTATTGACCAAAAGGACAATAAGTATAAAGAAATTAGCAATTGTGGTATCAGCAGTGATAACACGCTGCTGGAAAAATCTTATTTTACCAGCGCTTTCAATTTCACATCCATCAATTCATACATAACCGATCCAACCCTGCATGTGTAAGCAAGCATATTTATCAACTGAACAAAAGGTATCTTTGGATTACAGTGCCCATGCCATTAAAAATACTGGCATGGGACAACGTTTAGGAATGCACTTCGAATGATCAGTCCTAGCATGATTTTTGTGTAAGATATATTTGATACAGAACCATGTTTTTTTTTCAAAATGACACATAAAATGATAATATTAAGTGTGAAACATGCCAAGGTAACATTTTTATTGTTTGTCATAGGAAGAAAAAACACATAATTGTTATAATAATTGTTACTAACCACAATTCCTGCTATACAATAATTACCATTGGACAATAATAGTTATTATATATCATTGCTTTTTGACTATAACAAATAGATAACTATTTTTATCAATAATAACATAAAACAAATAGCAATAATAATCGCGATCACAAAAAGTAGTTAATAATCTTATTAATAATAATAATGTCAACTGAATAATTAATTTTATTTGCACCATACAAGTGTTCAAAAGTGATTTCAAAATTTTTCAAAAACAATTCAAACATAGCCTTTGAAACCTCAGGTTTCTTGTAACTGTAGTCACATAAAAGAGCTAGGTTTATCATAACTTCTCCTCAGACCATGGAAATGTATAGATTTGCTCAGCCCCATAACCCCCAGATTACGCACTCACTGAAACTCAAGAAATGTGCTGGTTTTGGCACTGGTGTTCAATGATTTGTATAAACAATTTAAAAATGACAAAAATTATAAAAAAAATATTCATCTCATTGAAATAAATTTTACAAACAATACGGTTAATTACAAACTGCAGTTGGCCTCCTTGTATATATTGTTATTTATTTTTCATTTTGGGGTGCACATGATTTCTATGTTTTGCCAGTTGGGAAGAAAACGTATTTTTGTATGTGAAATGTTGTTCGAATGCAGACAACAACTGTTTAAAGTTAATAATTATTTTGCTAAGAGATAAAAAATCGTCAATTGCCGCCATGACTCAAGTTGGCAATAAAAAGGTGAGTAACTTGACTCAATATTCCCATGATTATGACTTAAAAATGATTAAAAATAAAATTAGATGTCAACATCTAAAATAACACATATTCACACTAAATGTGTTGAAAATTTGGTATTGTACCTATAAAAATAACCGACGAAAACAGAGTATGACACATTTATGTGTTTGTACTGGAGGCTCTATCAAGTATTTAACTTCAGACTGCTCAAAACCCTTCAATAAAAACTTTGTTTTTTTACTGCTATACTTGAAATAATTTCAATTATTTTCTTTAAACCAAATACAAAAACAAAAAAAAAGAAACTCTTGCTTGATACTGAGCATTTGTTCAAACATATAATCTCAATACTCTGGTGGATTTTGTCACAAAGAATCGCATTTTTTTGTAAACATTGTCTAGAGTTTGCTTCCTAGTTTTCTGTATTAGTCCTAAAGCGCAGTCTTCTCAGAACGTAGTAAAAACGTTCAACATTTTCTGCTTTAAAAAGCCGTTTATTTACAGACTATTTGTGTCTTAGTTCTATAAGACAATAACTTGATAAGTAGGGGGTGGCATGAACCGTCTCACATCGATTCAATAAAAAATGGCGGATATTTTTTAACTTTTACCAGTAGCTTATAATTTATTTTCAAGCATCAAAAGCAAAATGTGTTAGCACTAATTACCAACCTGTAGCCTTTCAAGGCTGAAAAAATCAGACAAATATAGCAATCTGCGTGAGGAGTTTAAGACTCAACCTTTGGTTTTGAATACATCAGCAAAAAATTATTAACAAATATATGTTTAGAAAAATGTATAGTCTCGACCTTTTATAAGAGATGTTTGACTTCATGCGAGTATATCTTTTTACGAAAGCTGACGGCTGTGTTGTCCCCAAAATGTTTGCATTAGCTTTCCCTCCAGAAGAAGACATCACTGCCTGATCTCTTGGCTGGTGGAAGCCAGAGGAGTTGCTGCAATAAAAACAAAAAACTAAGTCCACGGCCCAGATCTCTTTGTCAGTTTTAGTCCAAAGGAAAAAATGAGAAGGGGTGAAAAAGACCAGCTGAACATATTTTGTGCAGATAAAATTATGCTATACCTAACCATATCATGTTTCTGAGATGATACCAAAACACAGTCTCCCATAGATCTACTAAAAACTTGCATCGAGAATTATGTAGGGTATTTGCTATTTGACTTTCTGAACTTTCAGCAAATGTGAGCCATCAGAAAAGCCATATTACACAAAAAGACTCAAAGAAAAAAAGGCAATAAAAAACCCAAGTCACTGAATTGTTACAAGTGACAACTATTGTTCACTTTACGCAATAGAAGAGGTGTGATTTATTATTTAAGAAGCTACGCTGTTCAACCAAATAAATATTATTAGATGTTTTGATGAATTGTACACACAGTAACTGTCAGAAAGTTGCAAAATGTTACTAGCATAAATCCAAACCATTTTTTTGTTGGAAAAGAATAAATAAAACATGTCTATGATTGAGGCAAGTATGTTCTGTTAGCAAGCCACTCGCATATGATGAAAATAATATTTGAATGAACTCAGAATAAACTGAAAAAATATTTTGCATAGAAGTGGCATTTCTATTATGGCTACGCCAATGGCTGTAAATTTTAATCTAAATTTGACACTTCAGAGCATTCGTACATGAGTATTTGATTATTTGCAACACTTAGCTCAGATAGCAAAACTAGTAACTGCTACAACTCACCAATGCTGACTGGTAGCACCTGTTTCTTCTTTGTCGCTTTGTTCACTTCTTCCAATTTCTGGTTCAACTTGACACCTCACTCTCTCTTGAACTCGCACAGCAGCCAGGTTCAGAAAACTCGGCGGCAAATTTTTGCTAGGATTCCGCAGGGTAAACGGCACATCTACCTTATTGAGTTCAGCTAAGCTAGCTGATATTTCAGAAGTTTTGATTGAGATTGAAGAGTGTCCTCGTTTTTTACTGTCGTCACTAAAACAGCAAAGAACTCGTTTCATCATCATTCAAGCAAACGAATTTCAATATTAGTATGATACGCAACCAAGATCACCTTTAGTCACTTTTTGTTTTTTTTTTCCTTTTTGTTTGATCATTCAGTAAAGAAAACTGATCATCTTTACTGCGATTCGACCCCATTTCTGAGAGCCACAGGTTTCAATGTATCCAAACAAAAAACTCTCTTGCCAAGAGTAATGGCAGTCAGGGTTGAAAAACAATCACTGCATGTGCTTCAACCAGAAACAACTAGAACTGTTCAGTGGATAAACCAGAACTAGATGATTAGCATACAATAATCGTTGATAGTAACTTCAATAAGTTATGAAATACAAATAGGCTGGCAGTAACAGAATTGAAATATCAGCTCAATATAGTGAAAGAAAACACACTTACCTATACAGAGAAGACGTAGAACTAACTGTGTTGTAGTATTAATAATATTAATTGTGTTAAGTTCGTCAGTACAAGTGAAAAAAACAGAAGCATGAGGTACTTGCTACTTCATGGTTTCTTTCCAAAACTGGCAGCAAGATGAAACGCAGTTTTGCAAGAACTGTTTTAAAGCCACAGCATGTCAAAGATGTCATCAGGCCTATTGCTATGAATTATCGGCTTCACTGTATCAGTCTGGCCATTTCTTACAGGATGAACAACATGAATGTTTCCAAACCAGTCTCGAACTTCAAGCACTTTTTGCCAAATGGGTCTTAGTAAAAAACTGTATACAGTTACGAAAAAATAAGGAAGCCCAATCCATGCTGCCATATGAGGCAGTTAAACCATTGCTATTTAGCTGTTTTAAAATCTCACAACTTTTTTTGAGCCTACCACCCTCACCAAACACTCAGCTGTCAATGAGGGTCAGAAAAGTGCAGCAAAAGCTATGGTAGTATTGCCATATCTATCTGTTTGTAACAGAAGGTCAAACCATTGGTTTTAAGAAATAAAGTCAGCGATAACTTGCAGTACCTCTCTGTGTCCAAAATCTGCAGCATACATTACCAAATTTCCACCACAAACTGAGACCGGTCGCATCATCAGGTTAAAAACAGGTTTTTGATCATTCAAATTTGTAATAGTTTTAACAATGTCAGCATGGTTGTTCTCCACCACTATATGCCGAGCAGTTAAGTCAGCCTTATTACACAGTTCCAACATTTCATGTTGTGGCTGCACTAGTGAAAAAACATTCTATAGTGTCTGAATACCCTTTGATAGCAAAAGATTACACAGTATTGCAATCAGCATCCTGTAGCATCATCAGCTCGTCCTTCTGCTTTTCATCTGTCATGACACTCAGGAAGGAGTATAATATTTGAGTCTCTTCTTTTGCAGCAGCTATCTGTCAAATTGTGTGACGTCTTTTGCAGCAGCTATTTGTAAAATTGTGTGACGCCTTTTACAGCAGCTATTTGTAAAATTGTGTGACGCCTTTTACAGCTGCTATTTGTAAAATTGTGCGGAGCCTTTTATCGGCAGCTGAAAAAGTGGTAATTGTTTTTTTTGGCACTTCTCATATTCAAGTTTTGATAGTTGTTGTTGTAGACTGCTGTTCGCTGGCTGCATACGCATCCAGGAAGACTAAACACTTGAGCCATTGCTGTTGTTTCTCAGTAAATCCTATTGCAAATTCCATTGTTCCTTTAGCCATTAAACTTTCAGTCATTTTCATTACTGCCCTGTCTCTACTACTGTCAGCTTCTTCTGCCATTTTCATGCACTTTTGGACAAGACAATGAGCGTTGCAATCAACAAAAAACCGACAGTCATACTGCAGTCCAAATGAATAGCTAATGGTGTTCGCACACATACGAATTAACTCTTATCTTCCATATATTTTCTTTGTACCATTTGACATAAGTCCACCCCTTTTACAATAACCCTCCTTCACTTTAAGTACCTTAGCTAGTGCTAAACAAAGCAAAAGCAAAGCACTAATGACATAATGATCCTGTTTATCTCATGACCTTAACCCTTCCATCCACAATTAATAGAAAACTGTTACAAATATACCTGCACAAGTCATCTTTTTGCAGGTGTTGGTATAATTGGAAGAGATCAGTTAATACAAAACAATCCTTTACTGAAATATTTCATCACATGTCAGTTTTCTTATTTTAAAATACCCGAATAATTATTAAAATTCCCCAGTAAATAACAACGATTACAACAACCCACCAGTTGATAAGCTGTAGAACCGGCAGCAATATGAGAGACAATCGGTTAGATTGACTAAACAAATTTATTAAACTAACAGTTTGACAAAAAGAATGTAAAATTGATCCCATAACCATTAACCACAAGTGAGCTCACACAGAATATTAGACCGGTAGTGAGATAAAAGCCAAACACAAATGAGACATATACAAAAATATACACATCTCAAGGGTTAAAACAACGGATTAATAATTCCAAACAAGTGATAAAACAGACTAGGATAATATTGCTAATGAAATTTATGAATGAATATTTATGCTTCATAAAAATAATGCGCGCAACAAGCACTAACTACAACACCAATACTGAAAGTGTACAGATTGAAGCTTCAACTAGTAGCTGCCATGAGAAACTTAAGTGATCTAACAGCAAATTTCATCAATTTGTATAGCACCAATCTCCGAAGGGCCAGCCAGACTGCTGCCAGTAAACCGCAAGTGCGAAATACTAAGTGTATGTAAAACAAATAAAAAAAAGACAAAACAAACACAGGTGTATGAACAAATAAATAAACAAGCAAATTAGAAAATGTATTATTATTTCATGCAATCAATAATATATTACAGAACCAAGACATGTGAGCTCTAAGCTTCTTTAGAGATGCAATTATGCGGAGTGTCATCAGCCGATAAGTTTTACGGGTGTAGGTGAATGATACACCTTTGTCTATATCGGTCTCTTCATGGGGGCTCAACCTATGACCGAGGTTGGATGTTGTCTAAAGATATAAAGAGGTACATCAAACAGGTAAATACCAATAAACAAAACTAGCGTTTACTAAATTGATGAGCTGATTTTGTAATTGTAAGCTAATACATAAATAATTTGATACGATAATAATTTAATACAATAATAATTTAATACAACAATAATTTAATACAACAATAACTTAATACAATAATAATTCAATACAATAATAATTTAATAAAATTATAATTTAATACAATAATAATTTTTACTTCAAATATTCAATGTAAAACAACCAGAAATTGCTCATAAAATCAATGCTTTCAGCCTTATTTAGTAATTATATCAAGTTTAACAAACTCAAATTCAAAGTACTTGATAATGCCAGTGATTCGTTGTCTTATAGATTATAAGAGACTAGCAAACCAACTTAGCTGAGTCAATAAAATACTATCAACTGCATTGCACTTTGGGGGATCCAAACTACCGCAAGGAAAACTGATAAATCGATTTTTTTTGTTAATATCACTGGTATTAAAAAAATTATTAGGAATTGCATTTTTATTGTTGGGCTGGGATAATCAAAACTTCAATACGAATGCAACCAATATGCTCCAAAAACATGTCTAATTGAACCGACCATATGGTAAAAAAATTGAAACATTTAATTGAGGCGGAAGAAATTTGGTCTCTGTCAAGTTCAAATTATTGAAAGGAGCACTAAAAGCAGCTGACCAAAAATTTGCTACTAAACTGTATTGGACCCGACAGCTAATAAGAAAAATAAGTTTCGAATATTATCAGTGAGAATGCTCTTTGTGCCACTTCACATATCGTTTGCAACGCAAATAGAAACTGTGATTCTCAGAGCCATGAAAGTTATGAAGATCAAAATATGTTACCTGTAACAATGTATAACCGTAGTTAGTTACATGACAAACTTACTTCGTGAGGCAGTGACTTGCATGAGCATGGATTCGTGTTCTACAACCCACATATATGCATTAGCACTGTTCGAGATACACACACAGATGATGAGATGTAATAGATACTGTCTTTAAAGTTTTTACTTCCAAAAAATTATTGAAAATGTTTGAAAAAGAGCAAACAGAACCATAAAATACGAAATCAGCTTTTCCAATGCAATTTGCTATTTAAAATGTTCTCACCATCCTGTTTTTTGTGTAATGAACCTATGCTTGAGTGAAGTGCATTGTGTTTCACGTGTAGTGACTCCACAGATGAGATTAACTCTGAAACACAAACAGATCTTTTGGTACAAAGAATAGTTATGCATTACTGACAGCATTCTATATGACAATGTCGGCAATTGCTTTATGAATGATACAATAAAAATGATTTACTAAAAATGGCGCCAAATTAATTTTTTCTGTCACCTGAAAATAATAGTTTTATTCATGGCTGGTCTGGCGGACCATATCAATGATAAGCAATGTCAAGTTTTTAAATGGTGTTTTTACTCTGAACTTCATTTGACTAATGGATTAGAAAATATCTTCTTTGGCATCCGTACTGTTTATAACATATAAAAGATTTGTGAAATTTAATTTACACAGGAAGCTTATTAGGAGGTAAAACATGAAAAATCCAAAGGGAATAATACTTGCAACATGTTGAGAACAATTTCGATCTCTCGACAGTTACAGTTGTAAAAGAATCATTATCATTGCAGTTTACATTATATTGAAGTCTTAGTATTTTAGCTATTCAGGACAAAAGTATTACTACTTACTCTCCAAGGTCTCATTGCTCTTTGCGTACGAACTGCCCTTATCTGCAACATATACATTTTACTTTCGTACATTCATACATTCATTTCATAACTTTGGCATTTTTTATAACATCAATTACTTCCAACATTTTACAAGACACATGAAAAGGGTAAATAAAGTATTCAACCAACAAAAATATAGGAAATTGAGCTTTTACATATTTCTTGTATTAATTAAAAGAACAGAGCCACATTCCTTCATCAACACATGCACAAAAAACACAAAAAATCATCTGAGGAGCTGTCACTGTTTAACCACATGAATAGCTAAAACTTAGCGCAGATTGACTTTATTGGACAAAGCCTTTCAACAAACAAGAATTAAAGCAGTACAGATATGAACTTTACAAACAATAACGTCATATCTAAAAGTATTTTAACAAACTATTTTTTAAAAAAAGTTAAATTTGTCAAACGAGTCCTTTAAAAATTTCCATTATTATTTCCTTACTACAGTAGTTAATATATTTTAGACAAAAAGCCTGGAGGGCAGTCAAAAACCAAAGATAGTTTAAAAACTTACTCGGAATTATACTACAAAATAAACATAGCTAAATGCAGCAAATCAGCTTACCAGAACAGTTTGAGCAATGGCTTTCGGCATACCCGTCATCTCTACAGAAAGAAAACACAATCCCCCATAGCGCATTTGACAGTAACCGAATGATTGCGATAATATGCCTTTCATGGAAAGCAATTACTGTTTAAAACGCTGTGCTGGCTGGGTACCACGTTAAGATCGAGCCACCATATAAAAGGGGAGAAAGGTTCATGGATTGCGCATTTGATGCTATGCAGAGTTGTCCCCTGTGGATCAACAGGTTGATTACATGCAAGCCAGCACAAGGCTTGCCTGACACAGCCACACTTTCTAGTAGCCTCAATATAATTTTCATGCACCATTTTTTTAAATTTATAACTATTACCATCCATGATTATTATTACTCTCATGGTTATTAATAGAAATAGCTACTGAGACTGATGATGACAACGACAACAACACGATTATTATACTGATTATATATGTTGTAATACTTTAAAATTTGACGACTGATAACATATAATAATTACAATAAACCTGCTTACTACAAAAAGTAAGTGTATCAAGTACACATCGTACATGGAACTATCGACGAAAGATCACCAACGGAAAGAGGCTTAATTGCTGTTTAGACTAAATCCACCAAGTGGCTCAGTCACTGCTATAAATAAATAGATCTAGTTCTTGCAAATGGGCCATTTCGTGTCCCATAGAAAATCAGTAATAGTAACAAGTTACAGAAGGGCAGAGGAAGGACAAAAATAATAAGCGTTTGTAATTCAATACGTCGCTTATGGAACAAAAAATTGGTTTAGAACATCATAATTATTCATTGAATTTTTATAAATAATCGAGCAAATCATAAAGAAGATAACTCACAATTTTCAAAATAATCAAGACAAGTAAAGATGGCATTGTTGTCAACCAATACATTTTGCAAATACGCTCTTTTCACATAGTACATTTTTATCGATGGTAAATATCTCACAATGCTTACGAGAATATAAAACCGGTCTATTAAAATGAACAAACTAGACTCGCTCATTATAATTTATTTAGTGTTCAGTTTCATTAGCAGTCTACAAACAATATTAATAAATGCTCAATGATTTTTTTTCATTCAGTGAGCTACTTCTTGTTGATCATCGAGTTCCGAACCAAATGATTATTTATTAATTAAATCTATTGCCGATCTAATAAGTTTTATTGCTTTGTTCAGCGAACATAGAAGGCGAATGCTCTTATTATTTAGCTGACTAACCTGAGTAGATCTGGTACAGAAGAGGAACGCTCACTCCTGCAAAAAATGAAAACAAAACAAAATTTAATTTAATCTACTCTCCGTTTGGAACTAAACAGCTAACTACAAGCTATCATTATGTTAGAAAAGGAAATTAAATTTTTTTTATTTCAATTTGGAACTGAGAAACCAGATTATGTAGTCAGTTCTCGCCAAATCTATCTATCTATCACTAGATTTCCATGCGTTGAAGTTTTGAACAACGGATTGTTGAAAACTTCAAAGTTTTGATTTGCCGAACTTCCATAATACGAACTTTTGAAAGAATTATGCAGAGTTGTCTACACCAAGGAAAGGATAACTACGCAATGAGAGTATGGGTGATTTGGCGGCTTCAACGTCATGGTATTGTTGCGGCGTGAGATGAGCAGTTTCTATTGAAACGATAACATCATTGCGAGAAAAATATTGTTTTCACAAGTGTGTGTTGTCACCAACTTGTTTACATTTCAAATCTTGTGGTCTAAAATTAATTACTAACACAGATGATGAGGGTTTTATGACTTATCAACCGGTGTATGTATGACTTTTCAAAGCCAACTTAACCTTATAATAAATAAGTAGTCGTTAGTAGTTGTCAAGCTCTGATGAAAGTAAATAATAATAATTTATTATTATTTATTTATTATTATTACAATGCCATTGATTATTACTTTTTTATTATTTATTAACATGATGCTGAGGACCTTATATTTTCTCAATATTGTTTCCATGGAGGAAGAACATTCAGATTAAACATAAATAATAATTAATTTCTGGTGATTCTCACTAATGTTGTTAATTAAATAGTTTATGATTTATCATGAAAACTACGAAGTTTTCAACTTCCATGATTCTATCGTCAAAAGTTCGCAGTTTTGTATCATCGAACAGTTGAAAAATTCCACCATCGAGATCGGATCTGTGAAAAGTTCAGAGTTTTGAAAACTTCGAACTTTTCATGGACTTCCATCCTTCGAAGATTTGAAAAATCCAAAAATCCGCCAAAACTTCGACGCATGGAAATCTAGTGTATATGTCAATATCAATATCACAAAGTCAAGTAGAAAAAAAGCCACAAAAATTGATAGCTGTAATACAAAATTTCCGAATACTGTACAGTCTGAGAAGTGAAACAGCCAAACATTTCAGTAATTAGCCAAACTTAAATTAACTCTGACAGTTTTTTGGAGATAACTGAAACGTGAAGTGGCATTTATTTGATCACCTAAATGGAATCTAGAAATGCATATCTTCATGGTGTTGAAAGTTTGGATTGGGGGGGGGGGGGGGGGGGGGAGGGGGGGTCTGACATTGAAAAGCTAACACAACCATCAGATTCCCCAACGTCTTTTGTGTGCTTGCCACAAATTTTAAATCAATCCCTCCATCACAAGCGATGTGGCAGTTTTTTTGTACAACAATAGCTGCCTGAATAACTTTCTTATTTGTTGGAGTGATATCGTGACGTCCTTGAAACCTGAGTAATCCTAAAATTTCTGTTAATAGCCAATGAGCATTTAGCTGCTGGGACGTGATTGGTCATACTTCAGAAACACCATGTCAACACATAGCCTAAGTTTTAGGCCAACATTTGAGGCAATATCTGTTTATTCTGCTGTAAATATGTTATGTTATTAATTGGGAGTTGTATGTTCCTGCGTGATGGTGGTGGCCTGTGAATGGATTTCATTGGATGATTGGTTCAGTGGGCGGGGTTTTTTCTGCTGGTTTGTTGGCCTAAGTTAAAGGGACAGCTTTGGCGACCAAATGGTCGCCGTTGCAAAGATTGTAGTAAAAATCAACTACCATCGTTGGCCCATAGCGTGATCAGCTATGTTTTGCTTTGAACTTTTTATTAGACCTCAGTTTATTTTCGGCCCTTCTTATTATTGATATTTATTATTATCAGACTTCAATTATTAATTATTTTGAAGCCAGCACCAACAAAGACAGGTTTGAAGATTTAAAAATAATATTATTTGTATAATATTGTTTATTCAATGTATTATTTAGTGTTGTTCTTATTATTTTCACCATAATTATTCTTCTCAGGGGTTATTGTTGATCAGATTATCCTCATCCCACAAATAACCATAATAGTATATTAAATAATATACAAATATTAATAACAATTTTTTTAAATTTTCAAACCTGTCTTTGTTGGTGCTGGCTTCAAAATAATTAATAATTGAAGTCTGATAATAATAAATATCAATAATAAGAAGGGCCGAAAATAAACTGAGGTCTAATGAAAAGTTCAAAGCAAAACATAGCTGATCACGCTATGGGCCAACGATGGTAGTTAATTTTTACTACAATCTTTGCAACGGCGACCATTTGGTCGCCGAAGCTGTCCCTTTAACTTAGGCCAACAAACCAGCAGAAAAAACCCCGCCCACTGAACCAATCATCCAATGAAATCCATTCACAGGCCACCACCATCACGCAGGAACATACAACTCCCAATTAATAACATAACATATTTACAGCAGAATAAACAGATATTGCCTCAAATGTTGGCCTAAAACTTAGGCTAGTCAACACAGTGCTGTGTAATCAAGAATAATTAACTATTCATTGCTCATAGATGCGATTGAAGGATTACAATTAAAGCCCTAATACTTTGATAGAGTTCATCGAAGTCAATCTACAATACCAGTTTCATTAGATTATTTGGTTAGTTATACTAGTAGTAGTAGTAGCATTATTACACTGCCCTTCCAAACACGTCCCAGTAGCTAAATGCTCATTGGCTAACAACAGAACTTTTAATTGTACACAGGTTTCAAGGACGTCACCATATAACTCCAACACAAAAGAATGCTTTCAGCCCGCTATCAAACACTGGTGTACAAAACAAGCTACCACATGGCTCATGATGGAGAGATTGACTTAAATTTTGTGGCGGATACACAAAAAAACATTGGGTAATCTGATGGCTGGGTTAGCTTTTCAATGTCAGGCCACCCCCAAACCAAACCTTTAAAATTCCTAATCAAAGGTGGCAAGCAATACTGCATTGGTAGCTCCCTTGACAAAATTGACTATCATTAATTTGTTCAGCAAGCCAGCAATCTGCAAACCTACCAACCAACCTCTGAGAAAAATATGACTTCAGACGAAAAAAACGTTCAACATAGTCATCAGCAGACATTATTTTATATGAGTAGTCGCAGAGACATGCCAAATAGAAATAATTGTTTGCATAAGTTCATCATGACAAGAGTGGTTTTAAAGGTGAAGTTGATACAGAAGAAAGAGAAAATGCTTTTACAATTTTTGTGACGACTGTGATCATCAATGTGGGTGCTGCATTTTTTTCCACAAACTGCTTCAGGCCAACTAATGATCAAATTGTTTTGATGAGAGATTTAGAGTTCAAAATATGTAAGGAATTATAATTTTTAGACCGTGACGAAAATGCAATGACGCATTTGGCTATAACAGTGTTTACTGAGATTCAGATCCATTCAAAATGTTTAAATGCCTTTGCAATAGCTCTATTAGAGGTCATCAAGTACTTCTATGGCTGGAACTGTAGCACTATCTTTTCAGTATAAAAACTACAATTGTTAATTCATTACAATTTTGCTAACAATTGCTATTATTTCAGACTATCAAACAGCTTATCATCTATAGACAATGAAGTGGTAGTTGAAGTGCAACCAAATTGTCAAGTAGCTATAAATCTATCACTTAGTGCCAGCTGTTAAATTTTTAGGGTTCAAAATTTGATATATATATATGAGACAGCGGCAAACTGAGTTGATTGCGCAGTACAAGTTGTAAAGCTAAAATTTATAGTAGGGCAAAACAACTCTCCATATTCCTACATACTCGTGATTATGAAAAATGGCTTTTCCAGACTCTCCTTCAACAATTTTGGCAGTAAAATCAAAATTAGCCAATGACCTATTTCACATTTACCAAAACGAACAAGTATCCAATCATAGCAAAAACTTCATCAACAACCGAAGTTAACTAAAATAAATCATTCTGATAAACAAACT
Organism: Cryptosula pallasiana; assembly: GCA_945261195.1. Taxonomy (NCBI): domain Eukaryota; kingdom Metazoa; phylum Bryozoa; class Gymnolaemata; order Cheilostomatida; family Cryptosulidae; genus Cryptosula; species Cryptosula pallasiana. The sequence continues at coordinate 43,762,026 of OX183130.1, forward strand.
GATACAAAACTGTGATTTTCCAAATTGAAAGACTTTCTCACATCTACAAATGAAGAGAAATAATTGCTAGTTACCATCCAAGATGAGATACTTGAGTTGGAAAGACGTCGTTCAATGTGGCTCCTGTGTGGTTGTTGTAGGTAGGCATCTGTGCGGCAGAATTTCTAGTCCTAGGTCTTGGTCTTGCACTAGGGTTTTGTGGCAGTGTGCACCTGTAAGAATAAAAAACGTGCATATACATGAGGAAAAATATTAAACGAAATAAAATAATGATCAAAATTTTAATAAACTGATAAAAAAAAACATGTGAGCAATCTTGATAAGAGCGTGGATAAAAAGAATTTGCGGGATAACGTGAATGCCATGAAATTATGTTCGATAACAATAATTTATAGGTTTTCTTTGTGCTTGAGGTAGATCATTATTGTCATGGGAAATCTCTGCACCAACACAGCATAAACAAGTTGGCATCTACTCGGTTGGAAACTTTTTGTTATCTTTTGGTGCTTTTAGGTTGAAAATGCTAAAAGTAAAACCATGTTACGTCCAAGAGGTAAACAAACTATGCCTCTAACGTCGCATTCTGCAGTCGTGTGTGCTGAAATTCAGTCGTTTAAACTAAGCATAATCGATTGTCTTCCGAAGACTTACCATTTTGATATGACAAAGAGCAGTCAAAAGTGATTGATCTAAAAGTTAGGAAGTGAATCTTTGAATCCTGAGGTGAGAGGAAAAATATTTTATTATTGCAAATTCCGAATGTGGACACAAATCAACAACAGAACCAGTTTGAAATTTGAAACTAGCCGGCATACAAAGTAAGTATAGATTTAATGGTAAAGTAAATATATATATATCTATATTTACTTGTATATATAGACTGAGCACCAACCAATATAACAAAGAGATTAATTTGTAGCCTCACCTCACGTTGGGCAAGGCTGCAGGATCAGCTGGAAGAGAAATTGTAGATGCAGCTCTGTAAAAAAAAACACGAACAGTCTACAAAATTTCTACTACATCCAAAGTTTGTCTGACTACTTGCATGTAAGTTCACAGGCTTCAAAGCTCAACTAACTTATTGCGAAACCCTCTCACCCCCCCCCCCCCCTCCTCAGTTGATAACAAGAAAAAGAAAATATTTCAAACAGAAATAGAAAATTTGATATCCATAATTTTAATACTCCATAACAAAATTGCCAAAAATAAACGTAAAACTGATGCAGTGCTGCATTTATTTCCACAATATGTTATTGAAATGACATCCAGTTATTGACAAGTATGAAATGACAAATAAAAAACGAAAAAGTTATTCCAATACGAAATCAGAACAACCAAGTCAAATTTTGATGGGATGACAGCTTACACCAACAAAAAATGGAGAGAGGACGAGATGTTGAGAAGAAGCGAGAAGGTAGTTGGTAGAAGGAGTTGTAAAGAAAGGAACAGTGGAAAAAGCGGGCAGCGGAAATATTTGTAAAGTAGAAGACCAAATCAGAAGAGTTGCATCTACTTAAGAGTTGTCTGACCACGGACAATTACAACATCTCTTTGCATATAGATGTATGTAGATAATGTGCAGATATCAGATTTTAACAATACATGGGTATTAACCAATAACCTTCAAACCTTATCACATAAAACAACCTGCCCTCATAAAAAAACAAGCACTCAAGAGCAAGACATACAGCTTTGTGCACAAAGACAAACATTTAGTAAAGAGTTGATAGCTAGAATGTAAGAAACTCATAAATGTAATGTAGATACCTGAACCAAGAGAGTTGGTGAGATCTTTTGTTGAGAGCAGTAGAAGATGCGGCAGCTCTACAATAAAATTTTTGAGCTTTGAAAGGTCAGTATGCAAACCTAACAACAACAACCTATTCTTAGTAACTTTCCATCAACTAAATATAAATTTTTGTGACGTCAAAATGTGTGCATCACTTTAGGCAAAATGCCAATAAAAATATCAAGTTTCAATTGTTTCAAAAGTTTGAATACAATCACATGCTAATAAATCATTGCCCTTTCAAATATGCCAAGTAAATATTTTATTTGGATGCCACAATTTTATGAACACTAGAATAACCAAAAAGTTTTGTAAAGAAGTGCTGAGTAAGCCGATGTATATTTGAGCAACGTGTGCATTGATTTAATTGATTAAATAAATATAAAAGCCAAGAATAGATGATTGGCATTTAGTCAGCAAAAAATCCATTGGGTTTCATGGGGAAAAACAACCTTTTCCAATGTTATTAAAAACTTCCCAAAATGAATTTTAGTTTCATTAAATGTTTCAAACAGTAAAACCAACCATCAAGTGGTTTAGACAAGTGTGTGCATATGGTCACCAGTAGCTAAAGGATCAACAAAAAACAGTTTGTATGCATTACCTGTATCTATCATAGCCATCTACAGGAGTGTTAGATGAAATAGCCATCTGGATGTCTGCGTAGCTACTGGTTGGTCGAGCTATCTGGTTCTCATCAACTGGCTCCAGGAATGATTCTCTGTCGTAAACAGAAAACTTTGTCAAGTTATTTTTTTTAAGTACTATAATGTAATTGTACAAAAAACTAAAGGCAAGTAAATGATATCCAGAAGAAGCATCGATACACAGACGCAATTAGACAGCCCATAGAAGGTTGCCTCACACAACTCAAGTCTTCCTCAACTTGGTGGAGACAGCTCTCACGTACCAAAGTCGATGTCGCGAATGATTAAAGGCTATTACTCATCAGCTGCAGGTCATATTAACAGGTATACATAGAAAGCTAACTTAGATTGAATAGTCTAACGAATCAATTGGGTTTTGCTTTACAGAGTCAGTGTTAGATTTATGGAACATAATGTTATACTTCAAGACTAAAAAATCAGACAACTACGCCGTTCTGATTGACAAGTTCAAAACTCAAATTTTGGTCTTTTGATACACCGACAAAAAATGTTCAAAATTTTATGGATTCCGGAAGAATCAGTAACATATATATGTCCATATGATTGCCTAAGCAAATGTATAATCTCGACCTTTTATAGGATATGTTTGACTTCATGCGAGTATGTCTTTCTACGAAAGCTGACGGCGGTGTTGTCCCCAAAATGTTTGCGTTAGCTTCCGCTCCAGAAGAAGACATAACTGCCTGATCTCTTGGCTGGTGGAAGCCAGTGGTGTTGCTGCAATAAAAACAAAAAACCAAGTACACTCCCCAGATCTGTTTGTCAGCATTAGTCCGAGGGAAAAAGTGAGAAGGGGTGAAAATTACTTTCCGAACAAATTTTGGGGAGATCACATTATGCTATACCTAACCACATCATAATTTTGAGATGATACCAAAGCAGTCTTTCATCAATCTACTAAAAACTTGCAGAGAGAACTATGTAGCGTATTTGGTATTTGACTTTTTGAACTTTTAGCAAATGTGAGTCATCAGAAAAGCCATATTTAATATTACAAGCACAAGTAAACGAACAAATAAAAATTACAACTATTGGACATTTTATGTAATAAATAGTTGTGATTTTTTATTAAATATGTGTTTTGTTGGGTCCTACCAAAAAAATGTTATTTTATACTTATTTGAAGAAATATACACTCAATCACTGTCAGAAAGGCTTGACAATTCACTGGCATAAGTCTAAACCATTTTTACAGAAAAAAAGTACGATTTTTACCTCATAATCGATGATTGAGGCAATTATATTCTGCTGCCAAACAACTCAAATATAAGGAAAATAATAATCGAATGCACTCAGAATAAACTGAAACAAATACTCTAAATAAAAACAATATTTTTATTGCGGTTATGCCAAAGGCTGTAAATTTCAACAATCAAAAGTGAGGTCGAGCCAGTATTACGTTAGCATTATAAATTAGACACGTCAGTATTAAATCGTAAATATGCATCCAAGAAAAAAACTTCACCTCTTGACCAATAAAATAAGTGGCAAATGGTATGTTTTTAAATCCGTTCCTAATTGAAAAAAAAGAACAATATTCGAGAGTAGCCCAAATAATAATTGACGAATCACTATCGCTCAACAACATGCAGCCCGGACAATTCATTGAAATTCTGTTGTATTTTTTTACGACTTCAATATATTTGACGGAAAAATGAAAAAAAGTGCAAAAAAAAAATCGTTCCAAAAAACTCGAACAAATTCTAGCCTCCTAGAAAAAAATTTCAAGTAATAGAACATTTGGTGTTGGGATGACATCTATCGGTCCTGAAGTCCTGAGAAGTCCTTAAGTTTTTTAATTATCTTTCGTTAACTCTCACGTAAACTTAAAAATTTAATGAATTAATAATACCAAGAAATGTTAATCAATAGTTGAATAAACGTAAAACTTTGAGTGTTTTAAAATTTAAAATGAAAATGGTAAGTAATAAAACAAATTCTACAAAAAAAATCTTTGAGATTCTTTCAAGAGTTTCCAGAAAACTTGAGAACCAATAAATGTCATCCCGACATCGAACATTCCAATTTATCAAAAATTAAATTTGAAAACAATGCTACCTGGTTATGGTAGAAACGATGACGTACTTTTTGCAATAGTTAGAAAAACTGAAAACTGCTGCAACTCACTTATGCCGGCTGGTAGCACCTGTTTTTTCTACGCAACTTTGATGTCTTCTTCCAATTTTTGGTTCAACTTGAAATTTTGCTCTTTCTTCAGCTCTAGCAGCAGCTTCCGAAAATTCTGTAGCGACATTTTGCTGGGAGTCAGAAGGGTAAAGTGCATCATCTACTCTATTGAGTTCAGCTAAACTAGCTGATATTTCAGAAGTTCTGACTGAGATAGAAGACTGTCGTCGTTCTCTGCCGCTGTCACTAAAAAAACATAGAATTTGTCCATTTCACCATCATTCAAGCAAACAAATTTTAATTTAGTATGATATGCCATGAAGATTTCTATGAACCTTTTGCCACTTTTTGTTTTCTTTTCTTTTTTTTCCTTTTTCTTTGTCTGGTCATTCAATGAAGAATACTGATCATCTTTGCTGTGACTCGTCCCCATGTCTGAAACGCACAGGTTTCAACCAGTCCAAACAAAGACTTCTCCTGCCAAGAGTAAAAGCACTCAGGGTTAAATAGCTAATCACATCGTCCACCTCCACTGCGAACAACTAGAACTGTTCAGTGGATAAACCATAACTAGATGATTAGCATACAATAATAGTTGATAGCAACTTCAATAAGTTATGAAATACAAATAGGCTGGCAGTAAACGAATTGAAATATCAGCTCAATATAGTAAAAGAAAACACACTTACCTATACAGAGAAGACGTAGAACTAGTAGTGTTGTAGTATTAGTAAGTATCAACTGTGTTAAGTTCGTCAGTACAAGTGATACAACGGGAGCTTGAGGTACTTGCTACTTCACGGTTATCCAGTGAAATGAATGTGACATTCTCATACTAAAGTTTTACAGGAGTGGGCCCATATCAGAGGGATTCCCACCATGTAGGAAATTCCACAAGATGATGCAATGGAGCCTTCCTTAAAGCAGGATGTGCCAACGAGACTGTTGATTAGAACACACCCACTCGTCCAACTATGCACCACACTGAAGTTAACTCAAAGTAAATATCCATGTTTAACAAGAGTCACCCGTATGTTAACTTCATTTGCATAGCAAGTATGGCTTGAATGCAAACTGACTTTTCTTTTAAAAAAATCATCCATTTTGTGGCTCTCAATTTTCACAGAATTTACGCTATGAATGATATTGTAAACCCCAGAATAAAGCAATGCACAGGCCTGCCTTATATCAATAAGAGTGACATATCACTGGGTACTGGGTCAACTTGTGGAATGCATATCCAATAAGCTTGTTTACCTTGCAACTGACACTTGATCAGCATAAAAACGATCGCAAGACCCATGCTTTATCAACATCTACAAATCCCCAAATAAGCTGTGCCTTTACAGTATTGTGTTGGAGCTGGATTCAGCAACATGCAAAAACATTGATGTGAACTAGTAGATCAATAATGTAAAGAAATACAAGACTCAAGTGTGTTACAACTCTTTATTTCAAATATTTGAATAAAGAGATAACAAACATGCGTCTTGTATTTCGCGACATTACAAAACCTAGCGTTATGTATTACCATTACACTTTGCAATATGTATCACGGTTACATGGCTTCAAAATGCCAAAAAATGGCTCAACCTGGAATGCAATGTATTTTTGTCACGTTGAAGCCTTTCTTCATATTACACATTGAAAACAGTAATACGATTTGGTTAAAATATTTTATGTATATGATATGCAAAAAGCAAGTAAAGCGTACGAATAGAGAGCAATAAAAAGACTAGACAACTAGCACCACCACCTCGATTGAATTACGATAGATAATACAAAATGAAAAAGTTATTGATTGCTTTCAGATGTAGAGGTCTTGACTAAATAGTGAAATGTAGGTTGGTGGCTAACAGGAGTACAGTGTGTAGCTAATGGTCCCGGGATAAGATTGTGTGTAGCGTGTGTAACAGATCAATAACTAGACAAAAAAAGAAATCGTAGAACAAAAAGGCTGAGATTGACGAGTCAGCAAAAGTTGAAGGTGCACAGAACTTGGGGACAGCCAGACGGAACGGTTTCTACTCACAAAACTGAGCGACCAATTAGCGACGAGTCTCATGTCTAACGAGGGGTTGTTTGTAAACTGTTCCCTCACATTTCTCTCCGAGTATCTCCACGAGCACTTTACCGTCGTTCTTAGCCAACTCTACTGGGAGGTAAGCCATGCAGATACTGGAACCCACTTGCCATCCATAGGAGCCAGAAGTTGTAAATCCTACCACCTGTAATAAGACATTATTGAGGAAAAACAACTAGATTAGACAAAAGCAAATTCCGTTAATAAAATTAAAGGTATTTAAAAAAAAATTGATACAACAATAAATTGCCAGAGGCTCTGAGGTGCTGTAAGTCGGACAGCAACCAAATGGCATTCAAAACTTGTAAAAAAAGAACTTTTTTTAATCATACTTTCTTCTTTGTTAAAATGTTAAATGGACAATTTGCCCCCACCAGTAAGTATGCACTGGCTATGGTATATGTAGACAAGCATTAAACGCAATGTCATGAGGCGACTTCACTACAATAGACCCTGAGAGGAAACTTCAACATGATGAGATTTTAGTTGCTCAGTACAGTGTGATGATGAGAATGCGTCATCATTAAGGAAGATTAACATTGAGAGATGAAAACCGAAGAGGAATGTTGATTGAAGGTACAGCAAACACTCGTGGCTTTGCTGTATGTTACTGATGAGCATATACTTTGAGGAATGCGCTGTGTTTTTAAATGCTAAATGTCAGAGTGATTTGTTTATTGAGTAGGTATAACTTCTTGGCAAGTCAAATCAACGATCAACAATGGTACATCTTGGTTAAAAACTGAAGTCTACAGCTAATTTTCTAGTATCAATTGTTTTTTTTTTGCAGAATCATGCCCATTCACAAATGATTAAAACTATCTTGTGAAAGCATTATGAAATCTGCAGAATATCACGATCATCTCTATGACATAAATGAGCTTTGGTTAACATTCTGGGTGTACAGTGTGGGCAACATATTCAGACAAAAAAAACGGTGTCAAGAATGCCGTATACAACATAATAACGTGTCCACTAATTTTAATAGGACACAATCAATGAAATACTGACTTTTCCATCAGACCAAATCGTCTCGTTTCCTTCTGGATCCACATCAGTTGTCTCCACTTTCATAAACACCAATTTTCTCTTTAACCCTTCCTGCTTCAGCTTGTGCAAAGCAGCTTTTCCCATGTAGTCAGATTTCTACAAAAAAACACAATTCTCGCATGAATAACTTTTTGCATTCTCCTACTAGAAATAAATACAAAATGCAGATGAAGAACGAAATTTTGTACTTCCTTAACAACACTATTTATCGGGTCATTACCACAAAGTCAGAAATCTCTCACTAAATAAACTAGCCGCTCAGTGATGACCTTACAAACTTGTATCGCCATGGTGAATAATCTTTCATGGTTAGTAATAGCATAAAATTCGACAATAATTTTTTAAAAGTCAGTAATTGGAAAACACATAACATCACCATAATGGATGGTGTGACATTTTATATAGGACAAAAGTGATGGAACATTGTAATATGCAAAAGTCTCATTCGTAAATAAAAAATCAGCCAACTTAGCAAGCATTCATGAAATACATAAGTAAGTCTATTCAAATTCACAAGTTACATAAATCCAATTTGCCCAATCAATAACAATGTATTTAACTAAACAGGTTTTATTGTTCCGCTTGTTAACATTTAAAATATTCATTAGCGGGGTCTATGCAACCATACAGGACAATCAGTGATTCGCATGGGTGACAATTAAAAAATCCATATTCCTATATACAAAGCGTCATGTATTTTTTACTGCGATACAATCACTTAAATACATAAATTTACTGACAACCCATAATCCTCTTAGAGGAATCTTTGATTTCAGGTGATAGAAATCAACTGTGTCAAATTACTAACATAGCCAACATGTAAGAGCTATGAATGAATGAAAGGTCACAATAAGTGATAACATAGCCAACATGTAAGAGCTATGAATGTATGAAAGGTCACAATATGTACTAACATAGCCAACCTGTAAGAGCTATGAATGTATGAAAGGTCACAATATGTACTAACATAGCCAACATGTAAGAGCTATGAATGTATGAAAGGTCACAATATGTACTAACATAGCCAACCTGTAAGAGCTATGAATGTATGAAAGGTCACAATATGTACTAACATAGCCAACATGTAAGAGCTATGAATGTATGAAAGGTCACAATATGTACTAACATAGCCAACCTGTAAGAGCTATGAATGTATGAAAGGTCACAATATGTACTAACATAGCCAACATGTAAGAGCTATGAATGTATGAAAGGTCACAATATGTACTAACATAGCCAACATGTAAGAGCTATGAATGTATGAAAGGTCACAATATGTACTAACATAGCCAACATGTAAGAGCTATGAATGTATGAAAGGTCACAATATGTACTAACATAGCCAACATGTAAGAGCTATGAATGTATGAAAGGTCACAATATGTACTAACATAGCCAACCTGTAAGACCTATGAATGTATGAAAGGTCACAATATGTACTAACATAGCCAACATGTAAGAGCTATGAATGTATGAAAGGTCACAATATGTACTAACATAGCCAACATGTAAGAGCTATGAATGTATGAAAGGTCACAATATGTACTAACATAGCCAACCTGTAAGAGCTATGAATGTATGAAAGGTCGCAATATGTACTAACATAGCCAACCTGTAAGACCTATGAATGTATGAAATACGCCCCGTAAGTGACAACAAATTAACAACAGACAACAGACAAAAAATCTACCACAGTTTTAGTTGAAAATAAATTTGAGCATACTATTTTAGTCAATAACAAACCAGCCAAAGTTTAATTTTGTAAAGTTTACAGTCAGGGGTACAACATACCTTATTCATCCTGATGAACATTCCTAATCCAGCCTCCAGTGCATTTAGATCTGTTGTCATCTGTAGAAAAGACACAACATTGTCACAAGTGACCTATGTACGACAGTTCACAAACTTCAGGGACAATTACAGCCATAGATATTTTGTAAATAGAGCTGAAAGACAATTACAACAACCAATCTGCGTAAATACTCTGAGTGACAAGAAAGCATCAAAAAAGACACTCACAACAGACCAAAACAAATGTTACAACTCATCTGACAGAGCTCAAGTTATTTGTAGAGTGGCCAGAACAGTTCAGACTGTGATCAAATGTAAAAAACAACAGCCAAATGTGCCTCTGTTGACATTGAGGACAGTCTACGTAGAAGCTAAGCCTGTGAAGTCGATGTTATTTTTGTAGTTGAGAAATCAATACAGGGAATGAAATTTAATGACGTATTCAACAAAACACTTCGAGACCCTATTCAATAAAACTATCAATCAAGCAGCTAACAAAACTGGAGACTATCAACCCTGAGAATAGATTACAGAGCCAATGCTTATGAACAGATAAGGGAAAGATGGATTCGACGCGTCATGTTTGAACTGCCGGCATTATGTTGTGCAATTTGTTAAAACTAAGGGAATGTGACACATGTGACAAAACTTAAACAGGCAAGTCTGATCAAGCAATCCTCAGAAATAGAAATTTATACACCTCACTATGCACGTTTCCATTTCACATTAAGTAATTTATTAATATTGTCTACCGCAAAATAAATCTAATGAAATCGCCAATATTACAAAAAACTTCACCAATAGCTACCAATAAAAAGTGTCTGAAAATATATATCTAGATGACAAGTCATCGATCAGCTTTTTATATTCACGGAAAAAAGATATGTTGGTCGGATTTTACTTGCGAACGTATAGAAGAAATAAAAAATAATTCTATTTGCTATGTGAACAAACCCTAACGATAAAAATTTTCAGTTTATTATACAATCATTCATGACAAGATACCTGAATAAATAAACAAGCAACATAAGTAAAAGCGGCCCAAAACTTTGCAACACAATAATAAAAAATAATAAAGAGCATTACCCCAGCATTAAATTCAAAATTTTATGTTTATTTATTATTATTATTATTTATAATTGTCCTCTTTTCATAAATGCCAACCAGTTAGAGAAATGCTAAAACCACTTTTAATGGGACATTGTGCAGCTTAGGTCCAACAATTTTTTGTTATTTATAAACTTTTTCTCATCAGCGAGCTAAACTCATTACAAGAAAACATGGGCATGTGCAAGAGCACTGGATGTTATTTACATCTTTAGTAAACAATAAAAACTTTACCTGGCCAAAGCGAACAAAGTTCCCTTCAAATAATAATTTTTACACACACACAGTGCCAAATCAATCGCTGTCACTGATAGAAGCGTGGGTGTGCTTTGACATGCAGCTTAGGCCAGAGACTAATGGGTAGCTAATGCTGGTAAATATATCTCGTAAAAAAAATGACGCATAGCTGCATCTCATCTGAGCAATTATAGTTTATTGGTCACCATTCACAGAATTTGGTAACAAAGCTTTACCATTTTTATTTCCAAATGATAAAACATGATATCATAATATCAATCATAGACAGAGGGACGTACCTCACCGCCCCATCCTCTCATTCCTTTCTCCTGCCTGAGAGAATCTAAAGCAAACTTTCCAAACTTGACCATGTCATAATTCTTGCCGACCTCACAGATGGCATCGTACAGAGCAACCATCTGGTCCTTCTTAACGAACAGTTCCCAGCCCAGTTCACCTAAGGAAACAACAGCAGATAGTAGAACTTGTTTTATAACAGAGTGAGCTGTAGAATGAAATAAAAATTGCATTGTGTGATAACAGCATAAATAATTAATCTATACCAATTCTGAAAAAATACATTATCAAACTTATTGATCAAAATGGTCGAACCTGGTTTTAAGAACTACCAAAATATACAACATTTTTGGATCAAATATGTAGAGACTTACCTTCATCATTCATAAAAATAAAATGGTGTCAGTCCTTAACAAATAATCACCGACTAATTTAAAGCAAATCTTTGAAATAAAATTAAAAACTTTAGCCGGATGACAAATGACTTCGAAAGCTTCAACGAATCAGATATACACATTTCCCGTTCGGTAATAATAAATGAATAGTTACATTATACGATAATGTAATGTGCAAATTCTTTTTCTCATAAATAAGAACCGACAGTGAAGCAACAAACTAATGCAGCACTTGCCATCTCAAGGCAGATAATGAAATAAAAGACAGATTAAAAAAAGGTTTGGTCATACATATTTTATGAAAGACTCACAGGGGTGATATTTGGGTTTCATATTAAAGGGCTTAGGACGGGCTCTTCAAGACGCACTTTGTGTGTAGAGTTGTTTTCTCATCAAGCATTGTAAAACTGTTGAGAAAACTCACTAGCGTCAACAAAACACCAATAGGTATCATGTAGAGGTCTATGGAGGTCTATGACAATGCTTCGGCAGAAGGGACTATCTGCATTATGATATTATATAGTATATTACAGCAAGTAGTTTGTACCATTTTTGTTACTCTTTCAGTTCCAAAATACTTTTCAAAAATCTTAATTATTATTATTTAGTGCTTTTGAAGTTTTTTCTTGGAAAGATAACCGGTATTTTAGATTTAATTATTATAGTTGTTGTAAAAAAAAAACAACGCCGGAAATACAATTTCGGCAATGTTTTTTTTCACCTAGTATTATCATGAAAGTATACTAATGTTATTGTTTGATTAATTTTTCACATAAAAATTATTATTTTGATAAAAAAATTTCATTATTTCTTTTGATTTTGATGACAAACACTATCACGTGAACGCCAGTGTATATATAATAGCGAGCTTACCAAAGATAAAACAAATTGCTGACTTGAGAAAAACAGCTCCAAAAAATTAAAATTTGTTGCAATATCATTTTTTTGCAGTCAAAAGAGTCTCTGCACAAAACTAATATCTAGGAGGCCCTATTTCTATGCGAACAAGCCAAATTTTTGAAAACTCGCTTTATAGCTCTATACAACTTGGTGCGTCTTCGAGAAAAAAAGGCGTCTTGGCAAGTGCTGACTGCGTCTATAGGAATCGTCTTACTGGTGAGAGGGCAACTCCAGATAATTTTTCTGAACACATTTCAACTTCAGAAAGTTTAAATTAAATCAAACCCTCTTCAAATTAGGTGTCATAGGCCCTTTAAGATAACACATGAGTAATAACACCAACGGGGACGACGCTTTCTTGGACTATAAGCGGTGCAGTGAGTTAGCCAAGTGAAGCTACTAATTCATTTATCAGTCTATTGCAGCTGGCAACTCCAGAAGTATACTTGACAAAACCAGCAGGAATGTCTCTTCAGATGAGTCAAGTATCAGAAAGCGTATAATGACAGACAAGTGTCTCAATGATGTTACTGGCACACATTGTGTTGAAATACTTCATTCTTATGCATGACTATTTAAATTCGTTTCATGAATCATCGCTCTAAATAATGCTTGGCTCAAGCCGTGGCTACACACACACCTACGTTTCATAGGAATATGAAGAGGAATAAGTTTCGTAGCGTCGCTCTGGTGGCTACACACACACAGATGATTGATCACAACAACGCTACGGAGTGTCCAGGGAGGCAAAAAATGTATAATTATTATAACCAGTCGTTATAATAATTATTTTAAATATAAATTGAACTAAATGATTAATTGTTATATTAATTTATAATATTACATAAATAATTTTATTAGCCGTAATAAATAATGAACGTTTATAAATAATAATAAGTTGTTCATAAATAAAAAATACCCTCTTTGATAGAAGTAATTGAATGGTCCATTGGCCAATCAGTAATGACCAGGTCAAGGTTGCATTGTAAAAAGTTCACGGAAATCGTCAAATTTTTTTCCTTATATTTTATCCAATCAAGAGTGGTTATTTAATAATAATTGTCCAATCACCGAAACGTCAGGTAACAAACGCTTTCGTAGACCAACAGGTTGGTCTACGAAATTGAGCGTCTTTTTGTACCCAAAACGTTGCCTGAATAATAAAAACACACTTTTTTACTACATATCGACAAAACGTAGGTGTGTGTAGCCACAGCTTTATAGCTACACTTGGTAGTTGTAACTCTACCCGCCGTAAGGTTACATTTATTCACCAGCAAACTGTAATAGTTTCATCGCTGTCGTTGCTAAGGCTTACACTATTCTATGTTAGTGATTGTATTAGATTACTTCACTCGCTAACACTGTACTACTTATCCATACTGCTACTAACAGAAAACAGGAGATCAGTTTACTATATATCTTCTAGTTACTATTACTGTTTGAGAAAACTGGCACTTCAAATCTTAAACTTTACTGCTTACGTGATTTCGCTAATACTTTTTCTGAACGTTTCGTGGACAGAATTATTATTTGTTGATGTGATTGATTATATAATTTTGTAACGATGTTGACAAAGACCATAGGTAGTAGTATTAACACTAGTACCTGTATAAGATAGTCTGAAGGCATGAGTTAGCACTCCAGCAATTTCCACATCCTGTTGTGTCATGAAAGGCCAGGCCGTTGCGCTCACATCGCTGTTGGTTAACTTATCCATCACATCCCTAGACTTAGGTCCAGCGACGCTGACGACAGCGTAATCATCAGAGAGATTGTTGATGCTAACATCAAAACCTTGTTTATGGGCCAAAGTTTCCATCCATCTACAGAAAACCTGGTTACATGAGAGACAAGAACGTCTGTTACCTCAACTCCAACAGATTTTGTGATATGGGGCTGATCAAATTCCAAAAACTTACAAATGAATGAAATATTAAGAGTATTCGCGACTTGTTCGCCGAACAAAATACAAAAATATTAGGTGTTCGTAATTCAATATGTCGCGTATGCAACGGAACATTAGCAAAGAACAACACAAATATTCAATGAATTGTTATAGTTTACCGAACAAATCATAAAGAAGATAACTCCTAATTTTCAAAATATCAAGAAAATAATAAAACTTGAACTGCTACAAACTAGAATAATTTGTCAAGCTGCCCTTCAATTTAGTAAATTCTGAATCTTCACCATTATTTTGAATTATTTTTCAAGGAGATAAAACCGGTCTATGAAAATGAAAAAAATCAACTCGCTCATTATTATTTATTTATTGTTCAGTTTCATTCGCGACCTACGAACAATATAAATAAATACTTGTTGATTATTTTTTTCATTCAGTGAGCTACTTTTTGTTGACCCACGAGTTCCGAACAAAATGATTATTAATTGATTAAATTTATTGCCGGTCTGATTATTTTTATTGCAATGTGTTCGGCGAACAGAGGTCGCGAATACTCTTAATGACTTCTTACACATAAAAAAGTATCAAAGGGCAATAAATTAGCCCACCAGATGGCTAAGTAGACAATAATAGCCAATTTCTTCAGCCGATTTCACAAGCTTATGATAGTGAATCACGAAAAAGTTGAGTAAAACTGTCCCAGTTACTAAAACACTAGCACTGCTTACTTCATACTTCTTTAATTAGTGTTGCAACTTCCAAAAATTAGTCAACTCCAGTTAAAAAACCAACATTAATGGTGAAAGTTCTAATAACGAAAAACTGATAAAAGGAAACTGTGTAGGGTGGCACGTGCATTGCCAGAGAGAAGAGACTCATTCCTAAAAAAAACAACACTTCTGCATTAAAACTCGTGAGGCTGGAACCGACTGAGGTCATGTATTACATCACAGTGTGTAAGAGCAGTTTTAGGTCAATGCCATTGGTATGTACATTCAGCCGAGTGCTTTTCACTTCACTTGAACAGAGGAGTGAAATATATCAAAACTTTTGTAAAAAACATTTCAATAACTGCAACCAGTTTCGTTAGAAATAATGAAAACTATTTTTGAAGTACTGCCAGTAAAAATTATCATTGAAGAAATATTTTTTCGCAACCAGTAAAACATGGCAGATATAATCCAACCAGGAACACTGAAGCATACTTGGCACACAGTCTGCATATAATGAATCCACATGAGTCCACCTAAAGTTTTCACACGGAATCTCATGCAGATTTTTATACTCCACACAAAATAAATAAAAAAAAAACAATACAATATTTAAACAATAATGCAAACAACAATTGCACACACACAATAACACAACAACGCTACCATGTTAAGTATGCGGTGTAAAGCGCATGATGTGAGACTATACGAAACAAAATAAGCTGGGATCGGCCAATTAATGATAAAGTAGAATTGTTCATTCAAAGACACCAATAAACGCTGAGTTATATCAATGGCCAGAAGACTATCGATAGTGAAAGCATAACACAGATATGTAAGGAATTCATCATAGACATATACATACGTTAGTATCTGCAATAGAAACTATAAACATTATACTCAGTTGTAGAGCGTTAGAACAAATCAGCTTTTTGTATTAGTCATACAAGTATCAATAAATATAAATAACTTGTTTCAAGCAGAGAAAATAACCCGTGAAGTTTTTCATTTTTATTCACGTACAAATGCACACAAAGCCCATACCAATTATTGTTTTATTCCAGAATGGGACAATAATTTTTAAAACATGCTCTATTGTAAAAATTGGATGACTCCTCGGCGACCAAAAAGCTGATGGCAAACAAACTCAATAACTTTCAATGGCACTCTTTTTCACTAATGGCTACATAATACTATCACATGCTGGCATAAAAATCTTCAGATGTACAACCAGAAAACTTGAAGGTAAACAATTCAAGGAATGGGGAATTAGAAGACTCGTCGAATAATAAAAACGTCTGATGTGAGTAAGTAAGGTATCTTGGACTAGCCAACAACCCACAGGTGCTATCAAATGTTTACAGAGGGTCAACTGGTTGGTCTTGAACACAAATATCACATAATACCAGGCATTTAGACAAGACAAGTGCTGACGCTGAGAGACAGGTAAGGGTTACCTGAGGTCATGTAACTCTGAGCCACCTCCAGTTATACACCAATAACTACCAGAGTTCATACAAGTGACTGTGTGCTCTGCATGGATGGTACCTCTTGAAGTCAACATGTGGGACACCTTCGTCTCCCCTTTCTGCAAACACCAATAACCTTTTATACAGTGTAAGTGGTATATCTATATACAGTGTAAGTGGCATATCTATATATACAGTGCAAGGGGTATATCTATATACAGTGTAAGTGGTATATCTATATACAGTGTAAGTGG
Organism: Cryptosula pallasiana; assembly: GCA_945261195.1. NCBI lineage: Eukaryota > Metazoa > Bryozoa > Gymnolaemata > Cheilostomatida > Cryptosulidae > Cryptosula > Cryptosula pallasiana. Next base: position 43,778,809 of record OX183130.1, read on the forward strand.
TATATCTATATACAGTGTAAGTGGTATATCTATATACAGTGTAAGTGGTATATCTATATACAGTGTAAGTGTTACATCTATACACAGTGCAAGTGGTATATCTATATGCAGTGTAAGTGGTATATCTATATACAGTGCAAGGGGTATATCTATATACAGTGTAAGTGGTATATCTATATACAGTGTAAGTGGTATATCTATATACAGTGTAAGTGGTATATCTATATACAGTGTAGGTGGTATATCTATATACAGTGTAAGTGGTATATCTATATAAAGTGTAAGTGTAAGTGGTATATGTATATACAGTGCAAGTGGTATATCTATATACAGTGCAAGTGGTTTATTTGTATACAGTACTTTGCTTGGGGTGGATATTATTTTTGATACAGCCAAAGACCATCTACGTTGTCAGTCAGTAAAATTTTATAAATGACTTTGTACCTCAGTTCAGGAGTCTGGATAGCTAGGTAAAACATCTGACCAACCTTTTTGGTCTGAATTATATGGTAACGGCCTGACCTCTAAAAACCTTGCCATAATATTAGTTGACTCAATTGTAAATCAATGGCTATATAAGAATAATGACAAGATAAATATGGAGTTGTCATGTAATCAGCGAGGAGATAAGTCCAAAAATAATAGTACTGGAGCTAATGCAGAGCAACCCAATGCAACGCAAAGTTGGCTGACTGACTGTCATTATCAGATTTTGAGTTGACTCATTTCAACATAGTCCTTTACAAATAAAGAAATGTAAGTTGACAGAAAAATAGCTTTACTATTTAAGATTCATCATCTGAATTGACAACCCAAAATAAAAACAGAAATCAGCTACCCATTTCACAACAGTTGCAGGTCTGCAAGAAATGGGTTGAAAAAATCAACATACCTTAGGGACGTCGTTGGCATAGATGTAGTCAATGAACTTCTCACTGTCCGCTCCAGTAACTTCAAACTTTCCGAAGGAAGTGAGGTCGATAACTCCACAGTTCTCCAGCACTCCCTTACACTCCCTGCCAACCGGCTCAAACCAGTTGGTGCGTCTAAAGCTGGGTCTATAGCCAGCCTCATCTCCAGGTAAGGCGTACCAATCAGCTGTCTCCCATCCTATTACAGACAACAACATGTATTGATAAACACACCGGTCAAGAACGAGGGCATCATCAGGTAAAACTAATTATTGCTGTCGCAAGGTACAGCACCAGCTGTAGAAGAATAAATTTTTTAGACACTAAGATGGAGCTGTGTTCTGTATTATTATGAGAACTCCTAATCGAAAGACATTCAATCATTCATTAAAGCAATAAGCACTTCCTATTAGACCAACAAAGCAGATCCTGATGAGAAGGCAACTCCCTCTGAATACTTGTGAAAATGATCAAAAAAATTCTTTCGAATTAAAAAATAATAATTTCAATTAAAAAAATTAGCCCATTGATTCACAGGCTAACACAGAGCTTTAACAAAATAGACATATTTAGTCTAAGTTCTACCTGCAGATATGGAGAACTGAGCACCCGCTGCTTTCTGCTTCTCATAAATTGGAGTCACTCTGCTAGTAGGTCTGCCAGCAAATCTGACCTCCTTGGGATAGGCAGGGCTGTTGTTCATACCATAAGTCTCCTTGGCCTTAGCCAGATGAAACTCTCTGCAACAATATTATGGGACACCTTCTGATATTGCTGTAGTTTTTGAGATATTAAGAGTATTCGCGACCTCTGTTCGCCGAACACATTGCAATAAAAATAATCAGACCGACAATAAATTTAATCAATTAATAATCATTTTGTTCGGAACTCGTGGGTCAACAAAAAGTAGCTCACTGAATAAAAAAAATAATCAACGAGTATTTATTTATATTGTTCGTAGGTCGCGAATGAAACTGAACATTAAATAAATAATAACGAGCGAGTTGATTTTTTTCATTTTCATAGACCGGTTTTATCTCCTTGAAAAATAATTCAAAATAATGGTGAGGATTCAAAATTTACTAAATTGAAGGGCAGCTTGACAAATTATTCTAGTTTGTAGCAGTTCAAGTTTTATTATTTTCTTGATATTTTGAAAATTAGGAGTTATCTTCTTTATGATTTGTTCGGTAAACTATAACAATTCATTGAATATTTGTGTTGTTCTAAACTAATGTTCCGTTGCATACGCGACATATTGAATTACGAACACATATTATTTTTGTATTTTGTTCGACGAACAGGTCGCGAATACTCTTATTGGCCATGCAATATATCACGTGGACAAAGGTGTTTGCATAATAATCAATTTACCAATCATAAAATCAAATGCTGAAAAATCTGAAAACAAATGCAAACATAATTTACTACGCTATTGAAAGTCTCTGCGCAGTGAATATTACTGGGATACCCTCCTTCCAAGCAAGCAAGCCAAATTTTTGCAACTCCGTTTCATGGCCTTATGTATGTTGTTACATATGAAAAAAAGTTGCGTTCAAGTCATCATCTATTGCACTTATACTATAGACAAAGATAACAAGAGCACAACTCTGCAGAAAGTTTTTTTGGCATAAATTTACTTGAAGTACATGAATTAAATCTAATTCAGTCAAAATTTTTGTGACGCAGCATCTGTACTAATGTTGCTTCCATGTACTTGATAGCAAACAAAATAATGACACTTAAACGTACACTGAAGTAAGAAGTGTGCTGGTACAACCAGTTACATACATACTCGGAGCACCAGGACTTGGAGTATCTGCCGGGGTCAGTATCTATACATTCATACGGCGGTTCACCATTTATCATCCAATCAGAGAGATAGTCGGCAAAACCTGCGGAGTGAACGATACCGTACCTGCAGCATACAATATAGTAAAACACAATGGACTTACCATATAACAGGTGACAATGATTATATACATGCATTATGATAGAAAAACCCACAAGTTCTGTTTCAAAAAAATTAACCCACTCTCCAGCTAGTCGTTTTGCAGGTATGATAATTTCACATTAGTGAAATAACTTTGTCCGTCACTAATCTGTAATATGACGGATGACGGTCTAAAAGAAGGAATTGCTATGCACAGATAAAAATAGCAATAACCAATCACATTCGTAACCTACACTTTTCAAACCTACACTACAAAATCTAACCCTCACTGAGTGTTATAAAATGATATCTATGATTTAACTTATAGTCTGTAATACAGACAAACACATGTTGTAGTTTGTGTTTTACAGGTTAGATTCTTTAAGCATGCATGAATTGCTAACAGGTTTGAATGCAGAGATTTTACAAATGGAGTAGAGAATAAAAAATATAACATAAGCTGCTTTCACACTATACAATTATCGTACGAGTAGGAGGAGCCTAAAATCAGCTAACAAGTGTGCAAAAGCTAACGAGTGCACAATCGGCGGAGTTTTTTTCATTGGGCAGTGATGAAGCTCTGTACGATTATCGGCCTGTCTAGCCAACCAGCACTCACATGACAGTGTTCCAATTTAATACTTTTCAAGAATCATGCAGCTACTAGACAGTTATTTTTATATATTTAGAATTTCAACAATTGCCTGATCAATTGCAAGCCAGTGCATAACTGAAATGTTAAAGTGAGCATCCTAGTTATTACCAATATAATAACAACCACCACAAGCTCCTGGATAATAATAAATAATCATATTGAAAATAATTATTATTATTTATTATCAAAAGCAAAATAATGATACGTTTATTATTATTAATTATTATTCGCTACTTATTTATTATTACTGATGAGTGAAAAACCGAAATAATCCACCAAAACTCTGGTAATATAAGAAAACAAGTTATTTTAATAACAATAAAATGATGTTGTATAGTATCAAGGAAACGCACTGTGTTGAGATTGAGAACTGTCAAAGCAAAATTGCAAGCGTGAACTTCTGAAAATAATTGGGAGAGCAACTCCCAATTTTGCTCAACAATCACATTGCCGAAAATCGCGTAGTATGAACGCAGCTTCAGAGAAATCTGTGAGATTTTATATTACTCAAGAAACAGAGCGACTTGGCATTGCGAAGACATTACCACTTGAGTTAACAAACTGTACTCACATGCAGTACTAGAACTTACTAACAATGCAATCCTTTAATTTGTGTAATAACTTACGTATGAGCGGCAGACATCCAGTAATTATGCATGCCAGGGTAAGGCCCAACCTGCGGTAGTACATCAGGGCCATAGGTGATAGGTCCTGAGACTACAGTCTGTATATTAGCAGTTTGTAGACAAGGTACCAGTTCCATGGCTTTCTCGGAGCTGGCTGATATTCTGTCCAGGTCTGGTTGGAATAGTTCCTTACCAAATCCTATAATGGTACATGTAATAGCAGGGCGTAACAGTTATACAACCTCACAATGATTTCTTGAATTCTGAAGAGAAGCAACAATCTAAAATATTCATCACTGGTCTTTAGAAGACCATAAAATCAGTGGCAGTATAATATTACCTGGAGGGGGTCCATTGTCGTACCAATCATCGCAGAGCTGCATCTTATGGGGAGGTTCGTATGGACCGTACAACAATCCATCCCTCTCTTGTCGCAAATAGTAGGAGCCTGTAACACATTACATGCCTGTAACACCAGCTGTTCTACTAGCGGAGTAGTGTAGCTGAATTGTTCACTCAAGTGTTGGCTCCTCATGAAAACTGTTACATGTGTACTTGTTATGAGTTCCAACAAGGTGGAGTTGTCTACTCAACAGTAAGAAGACAACCACCAGATTTTTTATGGCATTGAAAGTGTTCACCAGCAGTATTAGATACAGCATGTAACTTCTGGAACATAACTTCCAGAGAAAAACTTGAGACAAAAAAGGTAAGAAATATATTACTGCTGGCTAGCGAACGGAAATATAAGCATAACCATTGAGCATTACACAAAACTTGAAAAAAATGCTGACCACAACAATGATTTTGCTATAGGTGTATTAATGCTTCATGTACATATAGCGATCGTGCTAGCGATTTTGCTTAGCGATTGGGGAAGTCCCTCCCCCAAATTGCGCAATTTTTCACTAATGCCAATTCTTCAGCGATTCCGGTCAAGCTCGCTGTTATAAAGCATAGCCTTCAGTTTATTGTAGGGTCGTTGATAGATCGGAGCGCTGAACATGACAAGACCATATTGGAAACAAGGGTAAAGTTTTTTTTACGTTGTGATTGGCTGATCAAAGAATCCGCTAGCGATTTTTTGATCTCGATCAAAACCTGACGATAACCTCAAATAAAATGCTTGAGATTGCTTAGCGATTTTGTAGGAAACAGAAGTAGCAAAATCACGCAATCGCTAAGGAAATCGCTTAAAATCGCTATGTACACGGGGTTTAAAGGTGACATGTCACCATTTGACATGCAATTCACTAGTCGGAGTTGTCTTTTCTTTAGAATCAAAGAGTACTAAATAATCGCAACCAAAATAATAAAAAGTAATCGTAAATTGTTTCCGGTTTTTTATTGTATTGGAAAATCCTTATTTATTTACAATCTATATTGCTTAATGTTTTTTTTTCAGTCAAATAATGTGGAATTCAGATTTGAAAATTACTGTTGTTGTTGATAACAACAACTATACCAAAAATAAAAATCCGGCATTTTTGTTTTCACAAATAAATTCCAAATAATGATAGTTCGAATCTTTTGATGTTATTTGATTTGAAAATATTTTTTTTTACCTATGATACTGCTTTAGTTTTTGTTATGTTGGCCATGTAATTGTGAATACCAGTGTACATAATAGAAAATCTATCAACAATAAAACAAAATGCTGACCGAACTAAAACACCTCCAAAAAATCTGAAAATATTTGCAAACCCAATTTTCTAAGCTGTTGAAAGTCTGCACAAAGACTATTACCGAAATGCCGTCTTTCTATCCAAACCAGCCAAATTTTTGCAACTCGGCTTTATAGCTTTATACGATGCGCATTAAAAAAATTGCGTACAAGTCAGCATCTATTGCGCTGATACTATAAATGGAATCAACGCGAGCATAACTCCGGAAAAAGTTTGTTGGATAAAAATCAATAGAAATAGATAAATTATGTTTATTTCAGCCCAAAATCGGTGACATAGTGTCTTAGACATATAATCCGCAAAACTTCATAGCTGTGGGGCATTTCACTATTGAACCTATAGATAAAGTAGAGATGAAACAATAAGAGTATTCGCGACCTCTGTTCGCCGAACACATTGCAATAAAAATAATCAGACCAGCAATAAATTTAATTAATAAATAATAATTTTGTTCGGAACTCGTGGGTCAACAAAACGTAGCTCACTGAATAAAAAAATAATCAGCAAGTATTTATTTATATTGTTCGTAGGTCGCGAATGAAACTGAACACTAAATAAATAATATTGAGCGAGTTGATTTTTTTCATTTTCATAGACCGGCTTTATAACCTTGAAATAAGTGCGAGCATTCAAAATGTACTAAATTAAAGGGCAGCTTGACAAACTATTCCAGTTTGTAGCAGTTCAAGTTTTATTATTTTTGTGATTATTTTGAAAATTGGGAGTTATCTTCTTTATGATTTGTTCGGTAAACTATAACAATTCGTTGAATATTATGTTGTTCTGAACTAATGTTCCATTGCATACGCGACATATTGAATTACGAACACCTATTATTTTTGTATTTTGTTCGACGAACAGGTCGCGAATACTCTTAATATAAACACAGTATGCATGGAAGAGCTTTCATAGACTGCCACACAAAAATTGTCCATAATTAGTAAACAACTGTACATACCCTCCAGATCTCTAAGCACAGGTGGCTCTCTCTCCAAAGCCTGCACCTCTGCTAGACTGGTGGTAATAACAAACTGATGGTGAGCTGGAATGATTGGTAGAGTGATTCCAGCCAATTTACCGACTTCTCTCGCCCACAAGCCTGAACGATAATAGTAAAACACTTCAACATTTCTACACAACCCAAGTTCATGGCCATAGCACGTAGCAAGGTAAGGATGATGCTGCATAGGAAGTGTAAGGTTCAGCTCAGCAAAACACATTGTATTGCGTGTGTCTAACCCACCACTGTTGACCTTTAGTGTAAACAATTGATTTTTTCGAACAATCTGAAGAGGAAAAGTCTATATAATTATGAGACAGTTGAAAATCAATTTTCCAAATCACGAGAAATTTGTCATTCCAGCTGAAAGAAAAAGTCTTAACTAAACCGATAACTTTTTGTGGGTAAAAAGCTTAGAACAAAACTGAAGCTATCCCCAACCTTTATATTGTCCAATTATCAGAGAAACTTTATCGCAATTCTCTTCAAATGAAACTTATGTTTAAAATGAACAAACTGAGCCGGACACCAATTGTGTAAACAGCAAGTCACAAACACAAACCAACCAGCAGCATTGACAAAGTGATCAGTAGTTATCCTTCCATGTCCAGTTTCCACCTCCCATCTGCCGTCTTCTTTCTGATTGGTGGCCGTCACCTCGCAGTGCTGGATGATACTAGCACCTTTGGCTCTGGCAGCGACAGCGTATGCCATGGTGAGAGAGTAGGGGTCCACGTGGCCCTCGTCAGGAGTAAACAAACCACCGAGAACCTATCGATAGATTTGTGTAGTTAAACTGGCACTCAGCAGCAGCAAACAATAACATTTCCAGTTGGTGAAAGAACTATAAAATCACAATATGGTCCAGCCAATGAGCAAATGGGGTCATATGGTCTAGCCAATGAGCAAACGGGGTCATACGGTCTAGCCAATGAGCGAATGGGGTCATATGGTCTAGCCAATGAGCAAACGGGATCATACGGTCTAGCCAATGAGCAAATGGGGTCATATGGTCTAGCCAATGAGCAAATGGGGTCATATGGTCTAGCCAATGAGCGAATGGGGTCATAGGATCTAGCCAATGAGCGAATGGGGTCATATGATAATGAGGTGACTAACAAATATTTACATTTTCCATGTTAAGGAGAGGGTGAAGTTGATGGACTCTTTCTGCATCTACCAACTCTATAGGTGCTGGGTGCCACTGGGATCTAGTTAGCTGATATTTCATCTCATCCATACGGGCGGGTGTCTCAGCCAGCCTTAAACTTCCTGGTCGGTGGAACCCAATCATCTATAACCAAAAATTCACAGGTGATATACATTTGTGTGTATGTAATAGCATTTAATGAGGGCACACGTGATAGGTAGGGTACAGTATGCTGATCTACTATGTATGACTTCAACCCAATGGAAACGATGGTAAGGCTATGAAGAGTTTAAACAATTGCACAACTTCAGAGGGATGGAAAAAGTAAAATCAATCACATATAGTGAGAATTTTACTCAAAAATATGCTTTTCATCTGTAGAATTCTAAATTGGTGAAGAAAATATTACAAACCTCCAGATGCTTAATGCGAATATTTCAGTTTTGAAACGTTCAGGATGAAAATTGTTATTGCTGCGGTCAACAATAACGCGAGTTGGAGTGTTTTAATTTCAGTTTTGCTTTTTGAATCGGAATCAATGCAAAAGACAGAACAATGTATGAAGGTTCATTTAAATTGATGTAACAGCGCAGTGACAAAATATAACTATAAGATTATTGTTCAAATGGAGATCACCGAGGGAGCAACAATAATAACTAATACTTACCTGTCCGGTCTCCTTCTCAATCTCATTGAGAGTTTGGATAGTGAAATAGTGTGCTTTCTTCAAGTTGATACCGCCATTGAAGTATGTAACTAGACCAGCCTAGAATACAATACAAAATAATTAATACTATGGCAACACAAGATAAACTTCACAAGCACATAGAAATTATTTTTTATTAGGTGGAATGCAGGTTCACAAATTACAAGATATAATTAAAAAAAATTCAACAAATAAGCGAGAGAGGAAACAATAAACAACATTTCCTCTGAGCAATAAATCATTTGTCTAGCTAACAATTTACAATCAATAAACCTTACAGCGTGCCACGTAGAGCCTGCAGTCAGCTCGGATTTCTCCAGAAGTATGACATCCTTTACACCTTTCTTAACCAATAAATAAGCTAGAGCTGTACCGACACAACCACCACCGGCTATCACAACTTTGGCATCATCTTTCCATGGTACTGTAGAACTGTAATACAAACAGTGGGCTGTTTTATTACTAGAAGCCAAAACGTGAATCAAGTGTTTTCTATTGAACAGCACAAAAAGAACCAAACATTACATAACATAGTACTCGTTCCTAATCCTGCAAAAGCTTGTTGGCGACATCGGCATAGAAAATGTACATATAAAACAGTAAGAGTGAGAATGTTCAGAAAGACTCTTTAATTAGAAGACTAATTGAGAAACTAACCTTTTTTTATCATTGAACAGAGAGGTGGAGGTAGCTAGTGTGCGACAAGGTAACTCTGTAGGGAACCTACAGCGAGCATGTACCAGATTCTTCTGGAGTTTAGTCAGGATTGCTCTATTCATAATGCACTCTCAGTTGTCGTTAACTTTGGAGTCAACAAAGATTCAATACCTAACCAACATCAACTGAAACACAGAAACATCTGACCAACTGAATGATTCGTAGAAGTACCACGAATCAACAAATTAAAGAAAGAAAAATCTGTTTTTAGTGAAAATAAAAAAAGCTCAGCACAAACAGTCCCTATTTGACAACAGGTATGCTTAACTTTTGCATTCACAAAAATAATCACAAATAATAATTGACGAGCAAAATGCATCAATGAAAAAAGAATTATGCAAACCCACAATAGTATCAAAGATGTATTCGAAAAAATTGACAAACCAATTCAGCTATTGTTAGTGAAGTTTATTATTCGGTGAGGGACTAGATAAATCAACTTGCACTAAAAATTCATGTAAAACCTGAAAATGGGAATCATGCATGCTGCCAACGCAGGAAAATTCTACTTTACTAATATTATAACAGTTCACATTTTTTTTTACAGTTTACTATATCAGTGTAAAGAAGTGATTGCAGTATAAAGAACACATTGTGGCTCATAAAGTAAACACTTCCGCTTGTGCAAAATTTTATAGTAACTGTTGCAAGTCACTCTGGTAGCCACCTACACCACCCCATAGGCAAGTAGGAGCAGAGCTATCTATATCATCAGGCAACCTTGCTGACAGTTCGGCCGCATCACTGCCTATCCTTCGGCATCGTCCAGCTGAGTGTAGGCCAGGATGGGCAGTGCCTGTCAGGCAAGCCTGTCTCTCGTCTGCTACTCGTTGGACAACACAAGGCTTTTCGACCACTAGGTCGTGTAGCAGTTGCCTTCCAGAGTAATGTATGAACTTGAGTGAGTGCATGTTTTATTCAGAGAATAAAATCTAGCTGCGCCTCCGTGATAACACTGCCTGGTGAGAGGCTCAGCAGCTGTATTTATATAAAAAGTTACATAATAATTTCTTTGTTTGCAGTTGTAGCCTCGAGCAATAGAAATGTATAATAGAAATGTAATGTTGGAGGCTATAAATAATAGAAGGAGTGCTTGCTTAGTAACGCATATGATACAGTTGTGCTCGCTATAATATTGTTCGTTTTTCAGGTTCCACAGGAGTTCGCCATGTTTTCCTGTACACACTTTCTAAAGCGAACCCTTTTGAAATAAGTTAAATGATTTGCAAAGTTTAAGTACATTAAAAAAAATTGGGAGGACACAGTAAATAGCCTAATGAACTGCATCTCAAATCGAGCTTAGTTAGTAGTAGTGTTTGTAACGAATAAATATCGGCCTTCATAATTTTGTAACTTCGTGCAATCAAATTGTATTATCTAGGTAACAGCCATGAAAATTTCTAAACTGCGTAGTGGTATTGCAAATGATCAAAGCAGTTTTGAAATGACTGAACCTGATGAGAAATTTTTTTCCACTAGTTGCTGTATTATTATTGTTATATCACTCAGTATGTATAATATGGAAGCTCCAGCACAACACAACCACCCCACACTGTGGCCACTCCAAAAGTGTCTTCCTAGCTTTCTGATCCCCTTCAGCTATTTACAATCCTTTAGCTACCCTTAACCTTCACTAATCCAATAACTACATAATGCACGATTATAACATGCCCTTTTTTTCAAACTAGCAAGATACACAAGACACACGATCAACAGTTACAGCTAGCTTCAGAGGTGAAACATCCGCATAAGCATACTTCAAACTATGCACTTTGGTTAGGGGCAGAGACAGTATCCACACCGGCAAGGTGTACAGTTAGGTAGAACAAACACATACCTCACCCGTGCCATATCTACCACTGGCCGCTCACCACAAAGACTCAATCTCACCAGGCGTCCGTATCGTCCGTATTGCCACAGCGGTCAAACCAATCTCGCACCACACCCAAGGGTGTTCCACCATCATCATTTGGTTCCGGTCCACACAGTTGGTCTTCACCTCCACCTGGCTTTGGAGCTGAGTCACACAGTTGACTCTCACCTCCACCTCCATTTGGCTTTGGTTCCGGACCACACACGTGGCCTTCACCTCCACCTATCACAGTCTCATCTGGTTTTGGTTCCGGACAACACAGTTGGCCTCCACCTGGCTTTGGATCTGAGTCACACAGTTGACTCTCACCTCCACCTCCATTTGGCTTTGGTTCCGGACCACACAATTGGCCTTCACCTCCACCTGGCTTTGGATCCGAGTCACACAATTGACTCTCACATCCACCTATCACAGTCTCATCTAAGTGAGTAGCACTATCTCCCTCATTGGAGTGAGTATCGCAATCCATGTTCTCACTGGAGTGAGGCCTCTGAACAGCCTAGGAGGCGAGCTGTTGCCGGGTCACGAGTGACTGCTCAGCAACTACTTCCTGGCTTTCCTCCGCAGGAGCCGAAGCTTCTGCAGGCTTAACAGACGAGTCCCTCTGGGCTGAGACCAGCTCCTCAGAGTGGGTAGGTCTATTAGGGGCTTCAAGGGTGCCGTGAGCTCCCCTAGCTCTGACACCACTTGTAGGTTGGGCCAGAGGAGCAAACCTTACATGACCTATGTGAACCTCACTCATTTCACTAGCACAACTCCTTTTACTACTGCAGCTACTACCTCGATGACTATACCTATCAGTATGTTTATACCTTTTATAACGGCAGTCCTGGGAAGTATGACCCATACCATCACAAATCCAGCAGTGTACAGCTGGGCAAAACCTAATTAGGTGATCATCTCTGCCATAGCAAAAACACGCTTTAGCATCATGGAAAGCCAAATAACCTCTGCACTTACTCCCATCATTTCTTCTATCACTTTCAACCCTGCTCTTACTAGAGTCTTTTCTGCGCCATTCAGGCATGAACCTTTCATTGTTAGAATGCCTAGTAGACCTATAATTTCTACCATGAGCAGACTTATAATCATCACAGCTGTGGCCAGCCTCACCTTTCATCTTTCCTACATATTTCTCAACATATCTACCATATTTCGCAGCAGATTTGACCATTGCAAATGCTACGTACATTCAAACTACTGTAACACTCACCACCATGCATGTTCTCTTTCATATCAGATACCTGGGCGGAGTTTAGCTGTTTTGCCTTACCCCGCTCCATAGCGTTCTCTGAATCTCGGGCCAATTTTCTTGCCCTTTGATTGTCAGTCAGTTCTTTCCAGTTCAAATTACCCTGTTGCATCAGCTGAATACGCAGTGAAGATTCTCTCAAACCATTAACAGCTATAGCTAAAGCAAACTCCAGCCTAACATTATCATCATTCCCAAAACTTAATGACCTACTAAGTTTTTCAACACGTAGCAGATAATCAATTTCATTCTCCCCCACAGCCTGATTAGCAGTGATAAACTTGAATGTTTTCACATAAACTGTTTCCTCGAAACCATAAACATTTTTCAAATGAACCATTGCTTGTTCATAACTACTCACCTCACTTCGCATATCAAATCCAAAAGACTGTGGGGCATCTCTACCTCCTTGACCAATGGCATGCAATAAAGCCAACAATTTCATTCTCCCTTTGAAAACATCTTGTTTTCTCCGATTTACTGTTTCCTTCCCTAGTTTAAAGGTAACCATTTCCACACTAAGCTCAAATTCATTTAACCATGCCTTCCATGAACCATAAGTGTCATCAGGATTGATAACTAACTTAGGAAAATCATTAAAATCAAATCCGAAGGCCATACTTCACTAAGCTGAAGTGTTCGGCAACACTGACCTTAAAAGCTGGTGAAGTAAATGCCAACTTCTTTACAAATGTTATTCACTGTATCCTTCAACAACAACAGTTGTAATGCACCACCACAAATAAATAATAAACACTCACCTCCACCACTACCAACTGGCACCAGTCCTATAACGACGGCGTTAAAAAATCCACACCGACCTTCACTATCACCACAAACCCTTCAATACTCCTTTCACAAGATGACGAACACAATAGTTTACGACAACAATCCTCCTTCCCTTTCGCCTACGACGCCATGTTATATCACTCACTATGTATAATATGGAAGCTCCAGCAAAACACAACCACCACGCACTGTGGCCACTCCAAAAGTGTCTTCCTAGCTTTCTGATCCCCTTCAGCTATTCACAATCCTTTAGCGACCCTTAACCTTCACTAATCCAATAACTACATAATGCACGATTATAACAATTATCATTCATTTTATTCATTGGATTTGATGATTGGTTTGATGCTTTTAAAATCAAAATAATAATACATACATAATACAACATCATCATTGCCATCATCATACATAACTCCAACATTATTATTATTTAGATTGTTATTAATTATCATTATTATTACCATCACATCACTTTACAAATCATCATCAATTATATTATTATAACTCTAATAATCAAGTATTATAAATAATTATAAATAATGATTTGATAACAGCAACATATGGTGGCTCCTAGCTCCTTCGAGATCGTCTTCAAACTCGAAAACGTTTTTGTAATTTCACGGTTTCGTTTTTGAGATTAATTAACGAAAATTTGGGGAATTACGGTCTAATTTATAGGATTCTCGGGCTATTTTGCCAAACGGGCCGTTATTTGTTTAGGAAAGTTGGTTATTTCACTGTAATTCTTAAAAAATGCTCTTGATTGAAAGCGAAAACGTTTTGCGTAGTTGAAAACGAAACCGTGATAAAAGTTCCATTTATTTCGAGTTCAAATCGAAAAAGAGGCTCAAGACGAAAATGAAAACGAAAGCACGTGTTTTTGCGGCGTTGGCGCCTAAGATAATTTATACGGTAACGAATTATCATTGGGGTAAGTTTTTTGGAGCAGCTCCGCAGTAAACCTTCAGTATCCGGTTAGGAAATCCCGTTTAAAATAAAATGATATTTTTTCCCCCATATTCTTTTACATTTGCCTGTGTATCTATCTAGTGATAGAAACATCATCATGTTTAAAATATTAGATTGATGATATTGTTGATACAACGTAGCAGCCTAGTAATTCATCATTGATCATGTCATGATCCTTTCTTGTCAACTTCAATATTATCATAATAATTAATTAATAATAATAATAAATTATTATTATGATTATTAATTAATTGTTAGTATTATTTAATTATTAGTATTAATAATACTAATAATTAATTACTAACAATTAATAATCATAGTAAATAATAATAATGATGTTGTAATAATAATAATAGTCTTTTATAATAATGATAATAAATCAACAGAAAGATAAATGATTATGATATGATGATAGATGATTGTTGATTCATTGATATAATAATGATTGTTGATTGATATAACTAAACACTAATAATACTTAGTATTGTAATAATTATTATTATTATCAATGAAAAAAGCACAACAATAAATTAATAAATTATTAATAGGGGTTTGTTTCTTGTGATTTTTTCATTAATATTATTATTATTAAATAATAATAAATAAATAATTGTAGTAACTATTGTTTGTTATTATTATAATAACAGTAGTGAGTCATTGATTTTTATTATAATAATTATTAAAATAATAATATTAATAATAATGATTATATTATTAATATTTATTTTATTTAATGATAAATAAATTATTATTATTATTATTTATGATAATTATTAGTAACAGTTGAAATCAATAAATTGATTTTGAATAAATGATTATAGTAATAACAGTACCTAACTAATAATTGTAATTGCTATCTTATTGCTGTTGTTTGTTGTTGCAAAGACAAATCAATCAGTAATTATTAATAATAATAATTTATTAATTGTTAATGAATCAATTTCAAATATTTGTTATTATTAATTGGTTATTAATTATTATTTAATAAAATTATTATTATTAATTGAAATTGTGTTAATTGTTGTTCTGTAGTCTTTCTAATATCGTTCTTGATGCTGATCATCTAAAAGGTATTTGTTGTTATTACTTATTTGGTTGTATTAGTATAATAATACTACTATGAATGTACACTACTCGGTGTAGTTCTTGTGTTAAGTAAAACATAATAAATAAGGAAGTAATAAAAGTTATAAGAAACACGCAATTATCAGTTTGTAGGTGCTTATCAGTGGTATGACAGCTGTGGTGAATTTAGCAGAAAGTTGTGTTGATTTTGATAAGTTACTAGGTGCGAAATAATGATGACGGATAATACACTTGAAGATATTCGAATAAGCATAGACAGGAATGAATGCTGTAATGCATGCATACAAACCTACTCAATGAGTGCAGATACTTCTAAATATGAATGCTGAAACTCCCAGACTAAATGCATACTCTACTGCCAAGAACAACATTTCAATGTATAGACTAACAAGCATTAAAAAATCATTACAGTTCAGAAGTAAAATATCGTTACAACCTTTGATTCACAAGGTGTTTACACTCTGAAGCGGAAGTTGAAATGGTATTTTACATGTTGCCAGGAGTGAGGGTCAACACTTCTTTGACAAACTTTGAAATATTTTTGCTCCATAGTAGGCATTCATCTCTGGTTTGTCAACTTGTGTTCAAAGTGTTTGCTTGCATAACCAACCACCGTTGTTTATTTCTGTATTTCTTCGCTCTAATTCCCTCTGGTATTTATTATTATTGGACATATTTGAAGAAAGTTGTTTTAAGGATCATAACAACCATTGACTAAACAGTTACTTAGAAAGCTGGCACATTTTTCATAAATAATTAAAAATAGTTGATCATAATATTGATCTACAGTTTAGATACGTTTTATGAGGTGCTGATTGAAATAATTGTGGTTGAAAAGCTTTTTTTATAGTGCATATGTTAGGTTTGATAAAAAATTTATTGATTATTTAATGAGCAGCTTATGTACTACGACTGAACCGCAATCATGTTAGTAAATGTGGAACTATAAGCTTTGTTGCAATCCAGTTCCTACAAAAGCTTCAGAAGAGAAAAATTTAATGATCATGTTTTTGCTGAAACAATCATGCCAATAATTGTTTGCAATGGGGTTGTGACATTAAGAGTTATCTCTCTTTGAACTTTCTACATCCAACCGGAAGTTACCATTGTTCGTAGTATAAAATATAGTTACTTCATGCAGACTCGTGACAGTTTTTCCCTGATAGCTTCCATGTTGTCAATTGTATACTATAATGACATGTCCCTAAAAACACTTTAGACTATTTTTAAAGACAGCAGCATCAAATCTACCTGCAGCAACAAAGATTTATATTTTTTTTACAGTTTTTTCAATTATTATTTATTACAGTTGTTATCCACGAAACGCCGGGGCTTGCCAAAAAAAATAACAGAGACGATGCGTCCTGTAATAAAAACTATTCGTAGCAATATCCGGTTGCTTGCAAAAAGTTCAATATCACAAACCCAATTCATTGAAACTGAGCGAAAAAGCTAGGTTATTACTAACACATTTAGTAACGGGCCCATCATCTTCCTTCTCTTTTTCGGCAAGCCTCTGATGTCCGTGTTATCATTATTCTAACTATTTTTTATATAGTTATTAGTGAAATCTTTTTTTATTTATTATAATCATTTATAATTATGATTCTACTGTTTATGATTGCTATTGTAATTATTAAGGTTGTTATTGAATTGTTATTAGATAATAATAATTATTATAAATGATGCTTCTTATAATTTTATAATAATAAATAATAATTATAGTAGTAAGTAACAACTTATTATTATTATTTATAATTATTATATTAATAAATCAATTATGATAAAAAAATGAATAATTGATTTTATTATTATAAAAAATTGTCACCACATTAAATTCTCATTGTCATTTGTAATAATAGTTTCATAGAAGTGTAGATATATGCTAATGATTAATTACTTGTATTATTATATATCAGACAATCCATTTACACATAAACGTTGCGTTAAATAAGTTAATTATCGTTGGTGTTTCATCGTATTTATTAACTACTGTACCAACGATCGTATATAATCGCTGACCGCATCGTGATTATTTAATGATTATTATGCTCTATAGCTACACCTATGTGATTAAAAACTTATGTACGTGTAATCTGCTATAGCCTTGTGAGCTCCGTGACTTGTTCAATTATATCAATCGCATTGCAATAGCCTGTTTATTCTAGTTTAACATCTCAACTCCGTATTTCTGCATTGTACTCTATATAAAAATTTCGGCATTTTCCGGTTGGACTTACACCAGCGCCCCCTATAAGGGGGGATAACCCCAGTCACAACCCCATTGTTCTGCTTTCCGTTCTAGCACGTTGTTAGTGTTTATTTATTGTAATGTTTGTACATATATTTGAAATCGAAAATAGTTTCAGTTTGTTTGAAGTCCTTGTGCATAAATAATTTTAATAGTTTTGAAATAATAGAAGAATTATGTTCTCAAAACATGACCTGAAAACTTCATCTCAACCTGTTGATTATTGTCTCAGAAGCTGAAAAGTTATGTTTAAGAGTGATATGCATGGTGTATGAAGTTACCTCCTATTTTATACCCACCATCTACGTCTTGTGTGTGCTGAGCATAGAAACTAGTAAAACTGTGCGCCTCATATGATTAGCTATTTAGCTATAATTAATCACAGTTATTAGCTATGATTAACTGCATGCAGTAAGTTGCCAAAGTCAACTCAATCAACAGACACAGTTAACACTTGAAAGCAAGTTTTTTTTAGCTGTAATGCCATAGCTGCAACTAGGTGTAGGTAATTCTTATTATTACCTGAAAAAACTACCTTAGAGCTTCGAATTGAGGGTGGTGGATAGTATTTGTTAGCTGGCATTGGCAGCAAGTTAAAGGCTTTTTGTTGCTTTGTCTGGCAAAGTAAATCACTTGTGATGTGATGTTGAGAATGGCTGGTCTTATTGGCACATACTTTTGTATGTTCAATCAATCCTGACTGTTAGTTTCTATCGCTGGTGCGAAATCAGCTAAATGATTGATTTTATCGATATTTATGCTCAATGACGTTAACCATATAACACTGCAGTTCTTTATTTTAATTAGTAGAAAACAACAAAGTGTAAAGACAAATCAAATACTGCTTTGGATGGAGTGGAAGATCAACAGCCACATTTCTGATTCAAAGATGGAATATTATCAGGTATTTAAGCCATCTGCGCTTGGTGAACATTAGTGCTGGATCAGTGAAAATTGATGTTTCACATGAAACAAAAAAACAGTATTTGGTAATGTCATTTAACGAGCATAGGCCAGGCTTAGCTAGACTCACTTTGGGTGTAGAGTTTTTCTCTCATTGAGAATTGTAAAACTATTGAAAAAGTTAACTTGCAGCAACAAAAATGCAGTAGATCTATTGGGGTTTATGGGAGTCTATGACTGCCTGGTCAACGTAAGGGACTATCTGTAAGCGGCAGTTCAATTATTATATTTTACAATGCATTTGAGCAAGTAATTGAAACACATAGATTGAGTTTTCAGTTTAAAAATCTTCATTATTACTATTTAGTGTGCTTTTCAATTTTTTCCTCAAGAAGGTAGAGAATCTTTTAGATTTAATTATTCTCATTGCTGTGAAAAAAACAATGCCAAAACTTTAATTCTGGCAGTGTAGTTTGTTTTCGTTTCAAAAGTAAGCTAAAATTATTGTTTACTTAATTCTCAATCTAAAAAATTATTTTTTTTTGTTAAAGGTTATTCGTTGGTTTTTTTTATTTTAATCACGAAACACTGTCATGCGAAGGCCAACTTATATGTGATATTGACTTTACCAAAGAGGTAAAAAATTGCAGACTTGAAAAAAACCGCTCCAAAAAAATTGCAATTTGTTGCGATCTGAATTTGTGCGATCACAAATGTCTCTGTACAATGCCAATATTTGGGAAGCCCCACTTCTACATGAACAAACCAAAATTTTGAAAACTCGCTTTATAGCTCTATATAACTTGCCGTGTCTTTGTGAAAAAATTGCGTGGAGATCAGTGCCGACTATGTTTATAGGAGTTGCCTCAGTGGGAAGAGGGCAACTCCCTATAAGTTTGTAAAATACATTTCACTCTGAAAGTAGGCATCCAAAGCCTTTTAATAAGAGCTTGCAGTGATGAATTTATGTGACCTAGAGTTTCCGCTGTGGTGATTAAAAAGAATAGCAATGAATTAGCCATTGCAGTGATCCTAAACTGGTAGTGTGAAATCATTAGTCAAAAGCTGTGCAGGTAGAAAACTTTCGTGACTTAACTACCCATAAGCTATTAGTTAGGGGCTCACTATTACATTGTACGCTTGACCTGACAGTTTTAACTCGAGAGAAAACAACTCCTGACCGCTTATGAGTTATTAGCCATGTTGACTCGTTCTCTAGTGCCTTCACATTAGCAATACATGATTTGCTAGTCCATAATAGAGCCAATTGCTAGTCTTTTGAAGTTATTTCCACATGCGTTAGGAGGTCGCAACTCCTGCAGAAGCATTTTTAGAACAATAGTTCCTGTATAATTCTGTCCCGATTTTGAATTTTCTTTGATTCGTTGTACGCAATTTATTGCATATTTTGTAGTATGGGAGATGACAGATACCCTATTTGATGATGGAGAAGATACAGTGCGTAAAGTTCTGCTGACTGATTTTTTTAACCAAAAGTATTTTTGATTACATGACTGTTGAGAGTGGCTAGAGTGTGATACTCTTTCCACAACTGATATTGGCAAGAATAATGATAAAACCGTTCGGTTGACAGATAGATTTTTTCAATGTTTTGTTGGTGATTGTCTGCCTTAACTTGTATGCTTAAATTTTATGATAATATATTTTTATTTCTCAGCATATAATTCATATATGCATCATTAAATCAATAAAACATAAAAACATGCGCAGTTAGAACAATATTATTTTAAAAATGAAAAGCATAAAAACATATTGCAAGCTTGGGTCGCAGAACATTATCCTTATATTACAATTGATATTATATTCTAAAAGTAAAAATTATGTGGATTCCAGATAATTATAATAGGATGAAGATGATATACAAATTGTGAAACACATATTTTCATCAATACTTCCCTTGCACGACTTCCTCGTACATTAGAGATATGGCGACTACCAACATATGAAAGCAATAACAGAGAAATTTGCAGTGTGACATGCAGCATGCTTTTTGGCAAAAAAATTACATCTGAATAATAATATAATTGATATACATACGTAACGAACGAGCAAAAGTGAACATCTTTTCACTGAAGCTTTGCCCTTACATGCAACTCATGATGGATGGGATGAGGCATTTTCAGAGATTATGAGCATTGCAAGTTAAACACAATTTTAAATGCACACCACCAAAATGAAAAGCAGAATTTCTGATATTATCCTAGACTGTTTCGCTATCCCAAGGCCATTTGTGATGTTCAGGCATCATCAGTTGCAACAGGTAGGCTGCTGGCTGTTAGTTTTCATTGTACACAAACTTTCTTGTCTCAACTTGAAGTGGTTGAGGCATGGTTGGACATCGTGAGGTTTCTTGCTTGCTTCAGTATAAGCTTTCACTGCCTGCTACCATAAAAAAGGTTATGAGTAATACATGGTATTTTCGCTGGCCATTCTTTTTATATGAATATTTTTCTTCGCTAGGTAAACTTTCACAATCAATCAGGAATGCCTGGTTGGGGTCTGTCCACTGGGCTTGACGATGATGTCATCGGTCTCGGGTTCAAACCCCAGTTATCTTTTCTGCAGTTTCAAAAACTTTTACGACTAATTGACTTTGGAAAATTGACCTGGCAATGACAATTCATTTTGAGAGCAATAGCAAGCAGGCAACGTGTGGACTTCAACGTTTTGTTTTGGCATGAAAACGCATCGAGGAAGTGTGAGATAAAAGAAAGAGGGTGTAAGTTTTTGATGATACAAAAATCTAATCTGACACACAGCCAAAATTTTAAAAATGAGATATTACTTGTGAGATTTTCGCAAGTTTAACCTTGCATGCTTCGTCAAATGTATCACTGTTAGGACTAGCATATGTATATCAATATAAACCATACCTTGTTGGAGCATTGCGCATCAAGCTGTTGCACTTTTATTTTCTAGGGCCTTATTTTAGGCCAGGTTTGCTTTTATAGCTTTAAAACAGGAAGCAATGCAAAGATTCCTCTTTTCACTGTATTGCACTCCCTCTGTAAATATATGTCAAAAACATCACGAGAGTATCACAACTTCTTTGTATTCTAATGGGAGTAATGTTAAACAGAATATGTCAGCAGCCGTTTAGTATGGTGGCTCAGAACGTTTAGTGTTTTGCGTTTTAAAACATCTGAACGCTTTCCAAATCGTTTGAACGAATTTGATATAATCTGAACTTTTGCAAAACTTCTGAACGCTTTGTTAATTCGTTTGTGTACTTGGAAAATCCGAGCCGACTTGCTGGTTCGCTCTATTCATCATAGATCTACATTACATTTATGATTGATAGATGTTTTTACTAAACAGTTGAAATTTCTTTAAATAAATAAAATATTTTTATTTATTATATATTATTTGTTTTAACTTGTTTTAAATAATAAATACAACCCAATTATAAATTTAAATAAATAAAATTTTAGAGATTATATTCAACAACAATTTTATACAGTTGATTAATTTGCTCTGTCTTTTGATCTATGTCTATGTTGATAAAGTTGTATAGAGGCTATAAATAAAATGATGACGATCGCTTTTGGTTCAAAATCCATGTGCTTTGCAAACTTTTCCAAATAATTTAAAATAGTTTAGACTATTTCAAAACAGCTCAGACTATTTCAAAGTAGTTCATACGGTTTGTAAATAGTTCATACTCTTTCTAAAGCATCCATACGGTTTGTAATTTTCTAAATCATCTGAATCATTTCTAAGCCGTCTGAATTATTTGCAAAACAACTATACGGTTTGCAGAATTTACAATCGTTAGACAGAAAATACAGTTTTATAGCATGAATCCCTCAACTGCTGAGGCCGACGATTAATTTATTACAGCCAAAAGCCCGTTTTTAAGCATAGTTTCTTGGATTAATTGACTACAATTACCCAATTATTTTCAATGTAAAAGACGCTTTGCAAACCGTCTGGACTATTTCAAATCCGTTCATACGATTTGAAAACGAAACCGTCTAACGTTATGAGCCACCATAGTTTAGATAGGATTTATTTAACATAAGTGAAACCAACGTGAAAGAACAAAAGCCGCTGCTTTTTAGTAAGTCATAGCACAAATGTGACATTAAGTAGCAGGGTTGGTTGGTCAATTGAAACATTTGTTGTCTCGCTACCATACTGTGGCAATAATAATAACATCTAGTTGTTGTTGCACTCCCAACTGATTTGTTACTGTCTGCACATTTAAATCCAACACAACAATGATGATGATCTTGATGCACGCAGAAAAAACAGAAATTAGCCCGAGATGAAAAAAAGCGTATCGAGCAATAGTATTATAATATATTATAATTATTATTCATCAAACTACTACTATCATAATCATCGGTAATGATAATAATTATTAGCTGATAATAATTACGACTATAATAATTATTAATAATAATAGATAGTAAGTAATAATAATAAATAATATTATTAATTTTAAACTCACTAATAATTAATACAGCAACAACAACAACAATAATTATTTTAATTAATTATTTTAATAATAATAATCATCATAATAATAATAATAATAATAAGTTGTAGTAACAGTAGCTGTAGAGTATTATTATTAGCAGCAGTAGTAGCAGTAGTAGTATAACTTATTCAAATTATTATTCATTACTAAGTGAGTGAGTCTAATAAAAATAATAATACATACTTATACTACTATCTATACTACTATTACTACTAGTCTAGTAGGAAGTAGTAGTACGTACTGGTACTTGCTTGTGAGTCTCAGTGTGTGTTGTTGAAATTTATTTTTTGATTGAAACCACCACCACTGCCAGCAAAAATGATGGTTCATTCATTAATAACAAGTTGAAGTGGTGAAAGAAATTTCATAATTCATAAAAGCCCATTTTTTTCAGGCAGATAAATCTTGTTCATTGAAAAAAATAATAACCAACTACAACAACATTGCTGATATGATACTAATTTCACAACAACAACAAGAATTAGCAGGCGCGGCTGCACTCCAAATAGAGTGACAAAATTTCTCGATAGTCTATTGGCTTATTTTAATTCCCCATGCGCGTTTTTGTAACTACTGTAACACTCCAACATTACCAGTGTGTTTTTGCTTTCGTTTTTGCAACTCACTATTTAGTTTTCCCACGAAAACGTTTTCGAGTTTAAGTCGATCTCGAAGGACTAAGGAGCCACCATAGCAACAGCAACAAACAACAACATCATGAATTATTAAAAAAATAATAAATTATCATTATAATTAATTAATGATTATAATAATAATAAATAATAATAATGATAATACCAAAACATTCATTGAAGTTTAAAATAACCATAAAAGAAGATAAGAAGTAATAATAATTAATAACAACAACAATACAATAATAATAATCATCAGAAAAATAACTCATTATTATAAGATTATTATTATTATTTATTATTATTATTATTATAATAACTACTACGATAATAATAATAATACAGTAACACCAATAAAAAAGTTAATATAATAATAAATGATAATTAATGAGAATCATCATCATCATAATTAATAGTTATAATTAATAATAAACATTAATAATAATAATTATTATTAATTAATAAAATAAATAGATTCTTATAATAATAATAATAACAACAACAAAATAAAATAATAAATCATAATAATAATCAATAAAATAACATTAATAAATAATAATTTACATATCATAATAATAAATATCATTACAATCGATAAAGTTGTTATGGTGGAAATTCATCTGCTATAAAACAGATTTGCATGAAACTCCCACCTAGCTAGCTTTGCAAAGTCAGACTACACGCTTGCAGCAGAAATCCAGGCAGTGAAAAGGGTTTGATAAAAAGACAAGAGCTTGATTCGCTGTTGATTATCGAATCTTATTGGTTGATTTTACAGCGACCTATATTGCCGACCAATAGCTACGAATTCTTGGTGCAAGCTACTTTGTATCCTTTCAATTGAAATTTACAAGCTGATCACTAAAGCATGAATGATGGAGTGGAGAATTTACAATTATATAATCTGGGTGGGTGGCACGGCATTCAAAATATGAACGAACTCATACCTACCGTGTTTCCTGATTTGTCAGGCACCCACCTGATTTTTAGGTATAAATATTCCGAACTCCTGAAAACTGTTAATACCTTGCAAACTCCTGTAATTTATAAATATCCTCCCAAAATCCTACTGCACACTTCATTTTTACTGTTCTATAATTTGAGGTAGCTTAGGACTTACATTGCTTTCACTCTACCTTTATATAGAGAGCTTTAGTTTATTTGACACGGTAATCTTTTTACCACATCACATCCCATGTATTTATGTTGCATTCACCTCAACAATTGGCTTTTTGAACTAACAAATAGCATCTACCCAATCACCCCATCTATTTCCTCAAACCCAGTTGTGAACCGATGGCTCCATAGTAACTCCCTTTTTTTCTCACAAGCCAACATGACAGTCGTGTATGAACAAACCTGTTACTAGGCAAACTAAATTCTTGTTACAAGAGGGTCTATCCAGGCATGTCATTATTAACCTAATAAAATACTAGAATAGATTTTCCTTTCATTGAAGGTCAAAATCTGCGCCCATCAACAAATCATTTGTGGTATGCCGCGAGCAAGTAATCAAAACACATCATGAGAGCAGCTATAAATAAGTTCAAACAAAGCAAAGCTGATAAGATGATGAAGCGAAGAGCCAATAGACTAATATGACTGTCCCATGACTGCCTGCCACTTGCTGCAAACTGCAGAGCATAGAACTAACTAGACACAACTGTATAACTAGTGTTTCAATCCTGCACACTTTATTGCTGATTGCACATGAGTTGTTCCATCATAGTTCTCGCAGCTACTACCAAGTGGTTTTTCGCAGAGTGATAAAATTTAGTATTCAGCCTGGTGCCATGAGCACGGTTTTCATAAATGACTATCACATACAAAACCCATTGGTCAACTATTGGAAAGATGCTTGTTTGTGTGTGTGATTGTGTGTCTATGTGTGATTGCCAAATCTGACATCTTACCTGGCAATGCTCAAGTAATTGGTGTTTGTTTGAGAAAATTCACTTGGTTACAGATGAGTGCATTATGAAGGGGTAACTCAACTGGCCAGGTAACAGATAACAGCACTAAGGTGTGCAGAGTTCAAATATATGATTATTTAGCATGTATGTGTAGAGAACCCCCCTTAGTGTGTTGTTATTTAGAAATAAATGTTTTTATTACAGTTTTTAATATTCTTTTTTTTAATTTTATTCTAAATTTTGTGAAAATAAAACTTTTCAACTAAAATCTTTTGCACATCGACACTAGTTCAATTTTTAAAGTAACAAAGCGCTTTGCTATGTTTCATATCTCAATGTTAATGTAGTATTTTCTCCGCTATAGCTAGAGATGATAAAAAATAAATGTTTTTTTATGTATGCTGCAACCTTTTATCCCTTGTTTGAACAAATACAGCCTGCATACCATTCAGTTCGGTCAGTCAGCCAACATATATAATCTGATATCAATTGTTTAGTTAAACAACGTGGGAAATACCAATTGTTAGATTATCTGTATATTGAGGAGATAACTCATTGACCAGAGAGTGGACAACTCTTCAAAAATCTGAAGCAAAAAAGTTGGTAATATGAACGAATGTGGAAAGACAGCTTGTGCATGCATACTACAGACAGCATGCAGTATACATTAAACAGCATACAAAAACAGAAGATTTTATTATCCTATTGCATACTGTATTTACACGATGCTGTACACATATTTGATGGCATTCAGTAAACTGACATATTTTTTATCCACTCATTTTTTACCACTCCATCTTATCCTCAAATACCCGTCTCCCTGCCTTTCTTCCTTCTCAGTGCCACACTGCCTCATAAATCCTCTCTTATTCCCTTTCCCTCGGTACTCAGCGCTCATCTGTCTGCTGAAGTAATTATCACAATATCTCTTTTTGTCATAATTCCCCTACCCACCTGTAGTTCTTCTGGTCACCTTGAGTTGCTCCCAAAAATTCCCTTCCACTCTCTGTGAGTCCCATCCTCCTAACATGATGCATTTAACCCCCTGTGAATACTACATTCAGAATATGCCAAATTATTAAGAGTTATCTGCCCTTATCAGAAAGGACACAACTCCTGGGATCTACATCCTAGAGTGTACTGTTGTTAGACCTGAGTACAGATGCATCCGATTCTGCTAATACTCCAAAGTAAGAGACATCTACAAGCTGGCTATCTGATGATGGACTCAAAGTATCTCATACGCCTGCTTAGGAATAACCAATCAGAATTTTATATTTCATATGCATGCATGTACAAGCATCTGCTAGATAATGTTAATATGGACATGAATAAGGACATGGATATAGACATAATTGGATATAGATATGGACATGGATATGGACATGGACGATATGAATATGGACATGGTCATGGATATGTAAATGTAAATAATTGATCATGATTATGGACATGGACATGAATAAGGACACAGACATGGATATGGACATGGACGATATGAATAGGGACATGTACATATAAATAGACATGGACATGTACATAAATGGACATGATTATGGACATGGATATTTACATAGATATGTACATGGACATGTATGGAAACAAATATCTTATATTCTATAAAAAAGTTAAGTTAGGTTTATTATTGCAATCCATGTATCAACAGACGATAAAATTGGATTGGTACATAATAAAAAATTCAAACTTTGTTGAGAGCTGACACATAGTTTGGAAAAAAACTCTTCAAACGCTTTTTGTCCTGCACTTTGGTGGGCGGGAGATGGTATGTAGGCGAGATGATACCTTCGCACCGCTAAAAACAACACGATTAAAAAGAGGATGGTCTTCATTGGGCGTGATATTGTAAAAAAAAAACATTTAGAAATCTCAGAAATAAAATCACAGAGAGTAGGCAGCTCTAAACATTCAAGTCTTTCTGCATAATCCATGTCTGGCTCGATTATCTTAGTGGCTGAATCCTGTACATGTTCCAGCTTGTAATAAAACTAAACCAATAACTATACAATGTTAATCAAACAAACCAACTCACAATACAAAACTCAGTATAAACCTGCATACGGTGTTTATAAATTAGTCAACCTCATGATCTAAATCCCTATACAATTCCCGTTATAAACCGCCGGCACAATAAATACTTAATTCAAACAATTACACAAAAAATACAAACACCGATAACACCTGGTGCAACAAAAAGGTACCTTTCAAGTTCTCATGGTACCTGGTGCCAACAAAAAGCGCAATACTTCACTTTTATACCATACTCAATCTCCACACTCTAAATCATCATACAAACTCTAATAAAAACAACCCCTACACAATAAATACTTAGTTAATCATACAACTACAAACAAAATTAAAACCAATAAAACTGGTGCACAAAAAATTGCCCATTCAGGTTATCATGGTGACTGGCGCCAACAATAAAACACTTGGAACCAGGGGAACCTTCTTGTCCTTAGACAACATGATAGAGATCTGCTGCTACATTACTACTCCTGTGTATTTTCTTAGTTGATAAAATTGCTTTATTTAGGAGTGGTTGACATGCTGTGTTAGTTAGACCAGTTAAATAGTTATAATCCAGGCAGGTTAGTAAAGTACATGATAGATAACAAATAATTACTATTTATTGACATATGCAGTTATTGTTTTCTTAAAAACTTCTTGTATTGTGCTGCATAAACAAATACTTTGTTTTGATTATTAAAAAGAGTAAACACGTATTATTTGAGAAAAAAATTATCTAAAAAAGTTTACACAGTCTCAATTACTGTTCACTGTAATATAATTAGTTTAACAGTGAGCTAGCCATCATTCAGTTTCAATTTGTCTAGGAAATTGTGTTGGCTTGTAGATGTTCTATTAAAAAACCAGTCGGAAGCTCTACATGTTATTTTGTTACATGAACCACAAAGCATGCTTTATTCAGCTTGACGGCAGCAACAATTATTTGGTATTTTTCGGTTTTTAGCTACACAGTCAATCAGACTTTGAAGGCGCAATCTGAAGTGAGAATGGGCAGAGCTTTGTGAATTGGCATCCATTTCTGTATGTGCATAGGCTGAAAATTTTCTTATGCTTCCCATTTAGATATTTAGTGCTATACACAACAAAAAGGTCACTTTTTTACCACACAACTAGTATTCGTGACCTATGTTCGCAGAACAAATTGCAATAAAAACAATCAGTTCGGCTGTAGATTTAACCAATAAATAATAACTTGTTCGTAACCATAAGTAGCTCACTGAATAGCAAAAAAATAATCAATTAGCACTGATTTATATTGTTCGTAGGTTGCGACTGAAGCTGAACACTTAATAATTATTACGAGCTAGTCGAGTTAGTTTATTTTCACAAATCGGTTTCATATTCTTAAAAGCTGTTATAAAGTGATCACGATTGTTCCAACTCTACTAAATGAAAAGGGCAACTCCGCAAATTATTTTAGTTTATAGCGATGCCATTTTGATTTTTTTCTTGATTGATTGCAAATTGGAAGTTATCTTCTTTATGACGTTTTTGTTAATCTATAACAACTCATTGAATAATTATGATGTTCTAAACTAATTTTCCGCTCCATACGCGACGTATTGGATTGTATTGCCTATTATTTTTTTCCTATGTTTGATAAACAGGATGCAAATTTTCTTGGTGGTACATGGCATATTTATATAACACAATATGTAAATAAGCAGTTGAAATGTCATCAGTTATTGGCTAATAATATGCAGCACATTGTAAACTAGTAAAAATACGCATTCAAATCCTCTAGCTTGCTAGTAAACTACTGGACTTTTTGTAAGCAACAGGCTCCTAGTAAGAGATTGGCTGCAGACATGCTTCTCGCTGCTACTGCCTAGTCCAGCAGCCCACTACTAGCCGATGCATACACTCTCTACTAGCTCATTCTTTACTGACTGCCAGTACAGCACTCCACTCTGGTATTATCTAACTCAATTCCTCTACTGCTACATATGATAGTGTGGCTCAGTGGGGAGGTGCACAGCCACTGGCTTAGAGGATGCAGGCTTAGGTCCTTGTTTTGGAGAGTGTAGGTCATGCTAATTCATCGCAAAATTTGGTTGCTGTTTCCATTTTAGTCAAGTAAATGGAAATATAGTTTGGTATTTTAAATGACAAAAGAAAGTAAAACAGTATATTATTTCATAGATTCGTACCTTGTGTCATTGTAAAAAATTTTCTGGTTATTTTTAAGCATAAAGTTTATTTCCAATTTGACTAGAATTAAAAACTTTGGCTGAAAAAAATTCAATAAGTTTTTGTAAACCTATACCAAAAAGGTTGGTTAATGAACAAAATAAAACATGTTAAAAAGTTGGTAAACCAAAACAATCACATGTTTTTTAATAGAAATGTCAGTGTGATAATTCAGGTAGAGTGCTATACAAGGAAAGAGATTAATCCTGAACAGGAATTTTCTCACAAACATTCGGGAACAGCCAGATGGTTTAGTTCTGGCTAGTGAGATCAACTACTTTGGAGACAACTGCGGCTGCAATATTCATCCTCCACCAGTGATTTTTCTGGCAGGAGAAAATGTTTCTCTTTTTTGTTGAAAGCTTTAGCTAGTCACATGCACCTGACTTAAACTAGATATACAATACATGTTGGTGATTTCTTCAGAAATTATTGAAACAAGTTATTCATTTTCTTCTATCATTACTTTTCTGTCTTGTCAGCTTATTTCACATTAGGTCTGTTACTTGTATACCGATCAATCACTAGTGTCACTATTCATGCTGCTTCTATCTATCTGTTTCATAAGATACGTTTTGTTTGAGCTTTTTATGCAGATTATCTCCAATCATCCGACAAAATTTGCCAAAAATGTACTTGAAGTGTTTTAATTGGGTTCCACATTTCAGTGGTTTCTTCTCAAAATGTCACAGTTTTCCTTTTTGACTTCGCACTCTTGTTTTGCTTATACTAACTCCCACTTATGATTTTATCTAGCCCAACTTCCATTATATTGCGCATGCTTGTAATTGTACATCTGAAAGAGCCTGAAGTTTGTGCGAAAATTGAGCTTGCTCATAAGATTTTTGCGATGGATAGGGCTGCATCATAATATGAGTTGGTGTCTAGAGATGACATTGTGAAGTATTTCGCCACTTTCACGGACACAACTATTGTGTTACACAGCAGTAGCACCGACACAATCCTCTTCCAACAGCGAAAACTAAACCATTTGCTCATTCCAACCAGTTCTCCTCAAACTTGACTGCAACTCTTCTAGGCTCAAAGAGATTCCACTCAGTAAAACTCCTACTCTTCCCCAACTACTTCTTCTAACAACAGCCAACAGGCTAAACAGATTCCTCAAACTTTGATTCAGAATATAGTTTATTATCTTAGGTGCTCTGCCTGGCTGTACAAATTGACCAGGCCCATATAAGATTTCTTCAGGATGCTATGCCACCAAATAAAGGCATAGCCAATCACATACAATAATAACAAAAGTACACCAATAAATAATATAACAAAGGTTTACATACAACACTCCATGATATTTAAATGAATAATCTTTAGTTTTGATCTTTAGGCTCCGCCTCTCTTCCACCCTTGCATCATCATGCCATCATCTTTTCTGCGTTAGCTTATGTTCTTTTTTTTGTTCTCTATCCATCCCATCACACCAGTAACACTCTCTTGATTGCATTAGTCCTGCCCCTCAATTTTGGGAGGAAGTGGCACCATCCTATGAGGTGATGTAATGCAGCTTGGGGTAGCTTGGGGCACAGTCGTCTACCCACAGTTACGCGAACGGAAGTGGTTACCAAGGAAACGAGGTCCAAACAATTACTACTGATCATATAACTTATTATTAAAAATTGTTGACTTGTTAATACAAAAATGCAGTTTTACCATACAAAGACTTGTCTTCTCTTGCAATCTTTTACAAATATAGGTGCCAGGGACCCTATTTGACACACTCACTAGCCAATTGCGTTGCTTTTGACAACTAATACAGGAAATTACCTGCTTTGAATGGGGCCAATCGCCATTGGGAGCATGGTCTTCATCAGTGATGGGTGGCTGCGGGGTACGGACCATTCGAAACTGACGTTTCGAAAATGGACACTTCGAAACTCTTTGGGGACGGGGGTTTGGGATTTGGGGTTGGGGGGTTCAGGTTTAAGAGTTTCGAACAGTTCATTTTCGAAACTTCAGTTTCGAATCATGGCGGAATCGATGGGCTTACCTCACAAATCTTGGCAGATTTTGAAGGTTGAAGCAGTTTTTTATTCCTTGGATTGCTATTGGGATCTAGCCTATTAACTTGGGCAACCCACAACTGTCTTTTAGCTTCATTTCTGGGAAAACAATACAGTCTTGTGCCGTTTTCGGATCTTTTGTTACAGCCAAATGCCCAGCAGCCACCATCATCATTATTATTATTATTATTAATTATTATTATCATCTGTATTACTTATCAGTTGCTAATAGCTAACTAGTTGCCACCAACTAGTTACTTGATGTTTCCCTGTGTACCTTGTACCTGTATCAATTATTATTATTATTATTAATAATCAATAATCAATTATTATTAATAATCAATAATCAATTATTATTAATAATCATAAATAGTTGTTGTGACCAACCAGTTTTTTGATTACAAACTCCTTGTTGTTGTTCGTTGTGACCCTATCATCAATCGCAATAATACTACTCGTTTATTATTAATATTCATAATAATACATGTTTTTATTATACCTCAACAACATAGGCTGTTAAAATGATGCATTAATTCCCAAATGTCAAACTTTAGTTTCTTGTCAGGTTATTTATTATTATTATGATGATCAAGTCTAGTAACTGAGTTCTTACCTAATAGCTATTAAAAGCTCACTTTAACTTGGTTCAGTTTTTGTTTTTGATAGCTGTTGCTTGTTGCTGCCATTTTTTTGGTGATTTTCAACTACCATTATTATATGGTATTACGGTTGGATCAATGACGACTGTGATATTAATATATAAACTACTTTGTTGCCTAGGCACATTTTGATGCATCGTGTTTCGCAATTGATGTGAAAACTGGCAGACCGGTGCTTATTAAAGAGGCAGTACCAACAAATTTCAACTACCGATACCAGTCTATATCCAGTGAATTGTCCTCGAACAAGCGTCGAAAGCGAAAAGTTGCAGAAATACCCAAAACAGAACTGGTCGATTCATTAGCAGCTGATGGTGGGTCATCCAACTATGTTATTATAATCTTTACTTATCCCACATAATCACTGTTATCTAAAACTGTTTAGTCCAACAGATATTTTCTGTCATCATTGTATTTTACATTGACTATGAATTTTTATTAAAGATACTTCCTTGTGACTGGAACTGTGGTGAGTATGTCGCTTGTAGATTAGATTACTGTACCCAAGGTCTTCGACTGCATCACTTCGTTGACTGAACAGAGACGAAGTCTTGCAATTACTAATAATTTTGCTATGCACTAACATCTAACATCTTCAACTAACAGTGTAATGTAACCACCTTGATCTGGAATATAAGAAGTTTATGTGGTTGTGCTACTGTATAATCAATTTAAATTCAAATGTCATAAGCGTAAACATGTCGAAGATTCATGATTGTAAGTTTATTGCAGCAAATGGGGAGGTTTACTCTGACAAGCAGGTGGAAGGAGAGATTCATCAACTTAGAAAAAAACTAAAACTGGTAATTACATTAATATTTAATAATAGCAACGGGTTACAAGAAATTAATATAACCGGTTAATCCCAAATAGATGAGGGTAAAATTAGAAATTAAGCAGAACTTTTTATATTTTTCCATCTATTGTATGCATAAAACCAAAGGTTTTGTTAATTTTTTTATTACCCATAAACACCCAATTACCTTTGTCTCTCCTCTTGTGAAAACTTTTAGATTAATCGAAGATTAATCATGATTAATTGAAACTCCTCAGGTTTTTGTATTATATACAGGCTGTGGAAAAAAAACCACATTGCCCAAAGAAAATTGGCAAAGCAAGAGTCATCATTGAACAAGATATTTAACTCAGATCAGCTTGTAGCCCTCACTCGCAGATCTACCAGGGGTATGAAATGGAGTGTGACGACAGTAAAAAAAGCTTTGGGGTTGAGATTCAGTTGTGGCACATCTGGTTATGAAAATATGATTAACTCAGGAATCCCACTGCCAGCAGTGAGGACCCTTCAACAGCGGTTGCAAAAGATTGATTTCTCCACCGGTCTGCTAGAATCAGTATTCATTTACTTGAAGGAAAATGTTTGCATTGTATACCACAGAATTTAATTGTTACTAGTTTTTGAGATTGATAATACATAGTTTGAGATTTATGTTTTATAAGGTGTCTGCCATGGAAGAGCGAGATAGGGTATGCTGCTTGTCTCTTGATGAGATGGAAATTACAATGGCATACGAGTATGATTGCAGCAGCAAACGAGTGCTGGGCGATGTGACATTACCTGGTCATACTGGACAAGCATCGCATGCTCTAGTACTGATGTTAGGAGGTATGTTAGCAAAGATATCTCTTGTGATGCGTCAACAAAGGACAAGCAGAGTTTAAGTTTATTGCAAGTTGTTGCAAGTTTAATGCATTTAGAAAGTGTGACGTGGTGAACCATTTACATTAAAAAGCATACTAGTGATAAACATTCATCGAATTTTCTAAAATTATAACTTTCTGTAGCTTGCGAAAGGGCTTTTAAAGTTTAGTTTCATCTATAATATTGTAGCAATTATTCAGTTGTTATTTGTTGCTTAAGGTTTGTGGTGCTATGTTACAGGTATCGCTGAGAGGTGGAAGCAAGTGGTAGCCTACCATTACACTGGAAGATCCACGTCAGGAAAAAGCCTTAAACAGCTTGTGAATGACTTTGTTTTGCGAGCGCATTCAATTGGACTCAATGTTATAACGGTAACATCTGACATGGGACAATGTAACCAAGCAATGTGGAAATGCTACGGAATCCAATGCAATAGAACTAACATAACATCATTTGTGTCTCACCCATCGTCTCCTCACTCACGGCTACATTTCATGGCAGATGTGCCGCATTTAGTAAAAAATCTATGTGCATCGTTTTTGACGCATAAAGAATTCTTTCTTAGCCCTGAAATAGTGGCAGCACACAGTCTACCATCTAACACAGTTTGTTTAAATCATGTCCTCGATCTGGCACACTTTCAAGCTAACAAGCCCTTGAAACTGGCTCCTAAGTTGACAACAGAACTGCTAACAACATCTAGCCACTTCAAAAAAATGAATGTCGGTTTTGCAATGAATTTGTTTAGCAAATCAGTGAGTGCTGGTCTGCAATACCTTGTGCAGCAAGAAGGTCGATGTCCATCATACCAAACTACTTCCTGGTTTATCAGTGCAATAGACAAATGGTTCGAGCTGATGTCTTCAAGGCACCCAGTAATGGGATTGTCAACGAAGAACGAACAACTCTATGGCTCAGCCCGACAGCATCTGAATACTGTGATCGAGCTAATCACCAGTTTGTGAATGGGAAAAAAAACTATATGGAAACCAGTGCAAACTGGTATGGTGGTTTCAACAACAACGATACTGCATCTTTGTGATGATTTATTGGACGATAAACTAGATTTTCTTTCAACTTCTAGACTGACACAAGATTGTGTTGAGAATTTGTTCAGCATTGTACGATCGCGTCATCCCACTCTAACTGCACGAGAATTCAGGTATGCTCTAAAGCTGATATGCACGGCGCAGTATTTAAAGCCTATCAAAAGTAGCAATTACCAGATGGATGACCGAACCTACTTGAGTGACTTGTTGCCGAGCACAATAGAGCCTCCACAGCCACCTATGCACTTGGATAAAGTAAAGTTCACAAATGTTTCAGCACTGGATGCCGTAGAAAAAAATTCATTGTATTATTTAGCTGGCTATTGTGTACGCAGTCTACTCAAGCAGAAGCAGCTTTGCAGTGCTTGCTCTGACAAAATCAAACACATGAACACTATTCCTCATTCAAGTGCAAATGTTCTTAGGATGAAGAACTTTAAAGATGGGGCTTTGTTTGAAGTAAGCAGCCAGTTTTACTCTCTCTTTGAAAACTGGGAGCTGGCAGTGCGATCATATAAGATTTCCATCAAGAATGCTAACATCAAGCAGCTGATGTATGATCGATGTGCTGATATAGCAGCAAAAGAAACATTTGATCTTCCAACTTGTCACCTTGTTGTGCAACGATTAATCACGAAATTTATCACTGTACGCCTGCACATCATGTGCAAGGAGCTAACTGCACAAATGAAGAGCTCTGCCATTCCATGAGGTAGTCGTACCATGGCCATGAAGGCTCTTGTACAAAATGTGTAGATGTCATGGAACTCTGAGGCGGCGGCAGCGTCTATTACTTTTCTATTTACATAGTGAATATTAGATTAATCCTTGGACAAAATGCATTATTTAGCATTGTAGAATCACTAATCATGTCTTTCTAGTACATCATATTATGTTTTAGATGAATTTTTTTACATCATATGAAATGTCTTTAATTACACACTTGTAGGAAAAGAAATATTTACTATTTTTAATTAGTGCTCATTATACCATCTATTTTGTCATTTTTTTCCGTGATATTATTTTGAAAGATTATTTCTATTGCTAGCAAATAAAGTCTAAGGTATAGTATTTTCAGTGGAGAAAGTGCTGTTTATGGGATTGGCAGCAAAATTACTTAAACTTACACAGGTCAAGATTAATCCATTTCATCAGAAATGATCAATTTTAAGAAAATTTGATATTTTGATGTGATTATCTTTCTTAAGGCTGCCCACAGAAACTTAAAATTTGAATCTCTGTGTAGATAAGAAGGTTATCTTTGATATTTTGTAACCAATAAAAACTCAACTTCCATCCTATTCTCTTCAGATAAGTTTTTGGTATGCTTTACAAAATTTCTCCATTGTAACTTATATAAAAAATAGGCTCCGCCCCCTTTTCTAGGACCTCAAATCCACTTTTATATAAGCCGTATGATTCGCGTAACTGTGGGTAGACGACTGTGGCTTGGGGTAGCTCAAGGTAGCTTGGGGTAGCTCTCTAGAGGAGAAACAGAGTTTTCTTCTGGTCCAAACCGGATTAAAATTGATCTGTTATTGACCAGGCTATTTTCTATTTCTGTTTGTTAATAATCCACCAGTTTTCATCCATGTATAAGGGGCAGGGATGGAAAGGGGGGGGGGGGGGGAGTAGCCAGAAATGCGGGGTCTTGTAAAAACAGCTCTGGGTAGCTGATTGATGTATAGGGAGAGACACTGGAGGTTGGAGGAAGGGGTGTATGTACGGGGGGAGGGGGGGGGGGGATGGGAGAAGAGAGTGAAGGTCCAAAGGGTAGCGGCGTAGGTGTTGAGACAGAGGTGCACACAATTTCTCCACAATATTTAGGGAGAAGGCTGGAATACAGAAAGTTGTGGAGAGATTTACTTAGTGAGCAATCGAGTTATCGCACCGTTGTAGCAGATAGAAGGTAGTGTACTAAGGAGTTGTTGTACACAGATGAAGGATGCTGGAGCCACCTTGGGAGACGAAAGGGAGTATTACTTATTGAGTGAGCTAGGAATGTCAAGTATCAAGGGAGCCACAAGAATAGCGGAGAATGGAGAAGACGTTTTCAAGAGGCTGCCTCCACTAATTTGTTGTGTTGTACAGGTGTAGGTAACTCCAAGTTAGTTTCTTGTACATAACTTGGGAGAAGGGTGAGAAGTTGCAGGCATGTAAATATTGTTGTTTTCTGTGGCAATTCTTTAACCATTCGATGAAATATGGTATTAGATATTTTCATGCATGTGCTATCACTTGTTCACACCATTTATGACAGTAAGTACTACATCACTTTGTATACAGCTGGTTTAGCTGAAGATTCACAGTTACAGGAGCCTAGAGTTGGCTATAAGGCTGGTCTATCCGATCACCGCAAGGGGTTAAACGTAGTAGTGAGGGAACCATTGTAATTATAACTCTCCACTGAAATTCATTAAAACCTGTCGACATATTAATGAGATGCCCTGGTAGTTATTTCAACTTCCATGAAATCTGAGCATTAGTCCCAAAAGGCCATCTTTTGTTAAGACATCAATCCATGTCATTCTGCAGCACTTTTAGAAGGAAGTTGGTGTAAGTGTTGACAAAGCTCTGCTTAATCCATCATCGCTTAATTCTTTATGGGCTTATTTCTTGAAACTCTATACAACTGGTGTTTGCATAGTAGGTATTGTTATATGTACTCAGGTTCTTTATTGTAAGCTATAGAAAGTATGGAATGAATAGTCTAACTTTAAAGCACGTCCATTGATATGAAACTCATTTGACAAGGAGGAAGTGAAAGCTACAGTACTAGTGAACAACTACTTATGATGTTTGATAGGAGAATGAAACTATATATTAGTTTATTTTGCTTTCTATCAGCTCTTGTTTGTATACAAGGTATGTATGGTTATATATACACCTTATCTCTTGTATACAAGGCATGTATATTATATATACTTTATCTCTTGTATACAAGGTATGTATATTATATATACTTTATCTCTTGTATACAAGGTATGTATATTATATATACTTTATCTCTTGTATACAAGGTATGTATATTATATATACTTTATCTCTTGTATACAAGGTATGTATATTATATATACTTTATCTCTTGTATACAAGGTATGTATATTATATATACTTTATCTCTTGTATACAAGGTATGTATATTATATCTACTTTATCTCTTGTATACAAGGTATGTATATTATATCTACTTTATCTCTTGTATACATGGTATGTATATTATATATACTTTATCTCTTGTATACAAGGTATGTATATTATATATACTTTATCTCTTGTATACAAGGTATGTATATTATATATACTTTATCTCTTGTATACAAGGCATGTATACTATATATACTTTATCTCTTGTATACAAGGTATGTATGGTTATATATACTTTATCTCTTGTATACAAGGTATGTATATTATATATACTCTATCTCCTGTATACAAGGTATGTATATTATATATACTTTATCTCTTGTATACATGGTATGTATATTATATATACTTTATCTCTTGTATACAAGGTATGTATATTATATATACTTTATCTCTTGTATACAAGGTATGTATATTATATATACTTTATCTCTTGTATACAAGGTATGTATGGTTATATATACTTTATCTCTTGTACACAAGGTATGTATATTATATATACTCTATCTCCTGTATACAAGGTATGTATATTATATATACTTTATCTTTTGTATACATGGTATGTATATTATATATACTTTATCTCTTGTATACAAGGTATGTATATTATATATACTTTATCTCTTGTATACAAGGTATGTATATTATATATACTTTATCTCTTGTATACAAGGTATGTATGGTTATATATACTTTATCTCTTGTACACAAGGTATGTATATTATATATACTTTATCTCTTGTATACAAGGTATGTATATTATAAATACTTTATCTCTTGTATACAAGGTATGTATGGTTATATATACTTTATCTCTTGTACACAAGGTATGTATATTATATATACTTTATCTCTTGTATACAAGGTATGTATATTATATATACTCTATCTCTTGTATACAAGGTATGTATATTATATATACTTTATCTCTTGTATACAAGGTGTATATATTATATATACTTTATCTCTTGTACACAAGGTATGTATATTATATATACTTTATCTCTTGTATACAAGGTATGTATGTTATATATACTTTATCTCTTGTATACAAGGTATGTATATTATATATACTCTATCTCTTGTATACAAAGTATGTATATTACATGTACTTTATCTCTTGTATACAAGGTATGTATATTATATATACTGTATCTCTTGTATACAAGTTATGTATATTATATACACGCTCTCTCTCACTATAAAGAGTATGTAAAATTTAGAAAATTAATCGCTGACCAATTGTCTAAGTTCATCGTCACATGATGGTTACACATTCTTAAAAGTCGCTGTTATAGATGGAGCAATCTTTCTGTTGTAGGGAAGCACACATATTCTTATGTGGGTTGTTATTGGGACTTTATGCCCCGGGTACTGCAGGGAGCTTCTGAAGACTACTACGAAGATAACTCAGTAGAAGTTTGTGTGAGTTACTGCTGGCAACATCGTAAGTGCATAGCCAACTATCTACCATATACTTAGATCAGTTAATGCTGCCAATTGAAAAATCAATCGATAGAAATAGTCCACAGCAGTTGTAGACCTTCACATCTATCATTTTGATATGTCTAAAAACAGTTTTCAGTACATGGTAAAAAAATATTGTCAATTTATCTCAATAGTTTCAAAACAGTGATTCAGACATAGGAGTTGAAGTTTGTGTTGCTACCATAACTTATCTCATCAGGAGCTCACAGTTAAATTGGCTGGTCAGTTACACTGAACCTTTCTTACATTTGTCTCTGCACATAATATTTTGTTACATCTGGAAGTTTGTTCTTTTACTTTAAGATTACAAGTATGCAGGACTCCAAAACTATTATGAATGTTATTGTGGAAACTCTGGCTATGGCAGACACCGTAAAGCAAAAAATTGTAACAATCCATGTCCAGGCAATCGGAGCCAGAGCTGTGGTGGGTGGTGGAAAAATTCTGTTTATGTCATACGTAAGTAAAAACTAATAAGCTTATGGACTTTGGCACTGGTAGCTCACACCAGTAGGAAACGATCAGCGTGTTAAAGCAGATAAAAAAGCTGATTAGTCTACTATCAAGACGTAACTTTTCTCCAAACATGTTCAGCCAGCAGAGTTTTGAAAACTTGCGCCCGTGATAGCTCTAAGCTGTGAAGCTCATCTTCTTGAGCTTTCTTTTTGTTAGAAGAAGTGCTTTCAGCATTAATTAAAACCAAATCAACCTTGCGGTTCCTTACCAAACAAGCAGAAGTATTCTACAATTTTAGGAGAAGTCACCACAACTAAAACTACTACAATGACCACTTCCACCTCTACTTCTGTGACAACTAGTTTAGAAGTTACAACTGTAGCAAACAAAGCATCAATTACTTCAGGTAAACATGCTCACTGTATTACCTCAAAAACCCGCATATTTAATTTTGGTAAACAGGATTCCCAGGGTACCGATTTAGGTAATGAAATTGTTTTAAAATTTTGGCATGTAATTTTGCAAGAAACAGAAAGTATTTATTGTTAATTTTTTTTAGCATAAGCTACTCTTTACCAAACTGTTGTGTTAAAAATAATCAAAAAATAAATAATTTTAGAGGCATCGACTGCCAAAAGC
Organism: Cryptosula pallasiana; assembly: GCA_945261195.1. Lineage (NCBI taxonomy): Eukaryota > Metazoa > Bryozoa > Gymnolaemata > Cheilostomatida > Cryptosulidae > Cryptosula > Cryptosula pallasiana. The sequence continues at coordinate 43,819,719 of OX183130.1, forward strand.
AAAGACCAGAAAGCAACAGGAATGTACCTTGGTATAGGAGTGGCAGCAATTATTGTATGTGGCATTATTGTGCTAGTAGCTGTACTAGTAGTGAGTAGGGGGTGAGTATTATACAGCCCACTGACACAATATTGGGTATAAACTAGTACACTTTAATATTTATTGTAAAGAATGATGTCATACAGGGTATTCACAAATTTCATAAACTTTTCCTAAAAAAGTTAAGTGATGAAACAAAACTGAAGAAAAATATCTATGGACAATGTGTCGGAAAATGTATAAGGAATGGTTTCATACAAATGAGGTAGCTGAGATTCATGTAATCACTTAGAGGTTACCGCTTCAAATTCTATCACTGCAGTTCAAACTTTCATTCAGAAACACTGGAAAATTCAAATCTGAGTAAAAAAAAGAATTGTACAGGTAATCCATTCCGTGGTTTGTTCAAAAACTGAAGAGGCTAAAAACATTCAACAAGTGTCATTTTACTAAAGTTTTTGTAGTTTATTACTTCTAATCATTAGCCACAATTGCATGCATTTCCATAAATGCAACTAGCATTGCTGGCTGTTCTTTATTATTTTTTTACAATGTTTTATGTATAAAAAGAAATAAATAAAACTCTATAGCAGCTCAGTTTGCTAGCAAGGAAATCTGCGAGAGGACAAGGAATTCTTATAACATATTGGTTGTCATTGAATGAATGATGAGAATAACAATGCCGAATAATTAACAAAAAAACGAAAAATTTTCCCCATAATAATTAATATCCATAACAAGTTTTCCGGGTTTTATCTGATATCCTAATATCAATTATTTTTTAATGCTATTACAATTACATGTAATTGTTAGGGGTGAAAGTTGATTAATTTCAATTCAGTTGTACTGCACTATAAACAATTGTGTAGCACACCAGAAATGATAATTGGTTGCCTTATTACCGCATAGCTTGATGTCATGCTTGTCACTAATGAATAACTTGCAAATTCCAATTTGGTTACTCGTACTATAGAGGTATAAATAGAGGCCCAGGTTTGGCAGCGATGACACACCGTCTTCTAGTTCCGGTTTGGCGTTTACAATCATTGACATATTAAAAGTTACTAGTTTTGAAAAAAAAATTTAAAATATTTGAAAGATAAACTTCACCAAACTTATAAATTTTGGACTAAAAATAGAATTAAACAAATTTTCTAGTTGTCTTAGTTACTCTGCAAAACAAAAATATGGTAATAAAGTTTTTAAAATAATATGATTATTTGAACAATTACTTATTGCTGTCATACTTTTCCATTTCAACTTACTAACTGATTAAAAGTACACCACTATATTTCCATCAAATGAATTTATTACCTGCAATTTCATTATGTCAAAAGAGTTGTTTATTAGCAAAATTTGTTTGTTTCATCGATTATTATTGAAGCGTGGTCAAGTGTAGTAACAATCCTTTAGGAAGAGAGGGCGGGGCTAAACCTCTATACTGATGACAATAAAATAGTGCATCATTAGAGTGCTATTGTGTGTATTATATACTCTACCGCCACCCTGACGAGCTGAAGGTATCATTAATAGCGTTATGTTGACCTATACCTCTATCTATACGTCTATGATGCATGCCTAGTTGTATTGATTTTCGCAAAATTACCATTTCGAAGAGCAATACAATCTTAATGATTGACTTATCGCCAGAGGTGTCTCTAAATTCAGCGACAACTCTTAGTGCTATAATTAGGCAAAAAGCGTAGCAACAGAGTCGTTGCCATGGCAAGTTTCCTTTGACACTACAATTATTGCTAAATCGATCAATACATGGAAACTTAATGATTGAACAGTTAAAACTGCAAATTCTGTTAGTTATTGGTTAATTTATCCAGTTGCTGTAGCTTATTTCACTTGCAATAAGCGTAATTTTTTTTTAGGAAAAACAGCAGCGAACCTCGTGTTATGACAATTCACTCTTCTCATAAAGTTGACGCTAACATCTATGAAGCAGCACCAAACAATGGCACACCTCAAGTACACTATGCAGCAGGTAATGGAGATGTGTACACAGTTGTACAGACACCTGAGAGAAACAACCAAACACCTGCTACTAGTTCAAAGTCTGAGGAGTGTTTATTCACAGGGCAAAATGATGCAAACGAACATTCCTACGCTATTGCCAAAGCATGTTAGAGCCATTTTGAATTGGCTGCCAATAGAGCTCAGGACGAGCCAGTCTTAATTTTAGCTGGACCAATAGGAAATGACTAGCTGACTTTGAACACTTATCTCTCTAAGAAGCATGAAACAAATTCTTGTATATCTTTGTAGTTGGGCAGCCAAACGCTTCAGTTCATTTGTGCTCTATTCTGTTAGAACCCCCTTATTTAGCATACCTCACAGTCTATGAGCTTGTGTGAGTGGGAAGTACACCAATGGCGACCATTCAACAAGCTTATCTCCTTAGAGGCATCTAAGATGCACCCTAGTGTGAAATGTAAAGTACATACAAACCCTTTTATTCACTTCTTATATCCGATGAACATGCTACTGTTCTTTTGAGCAGTTCACTAGAGCTTTTTGAACCACTTTTTTACCTCGAACTATGATACAACTGAAAACTATTCAAACGACAATTATTTATGTACTCCTACTCTTTATTTACTAATCAGTTGTTTGATTTCCTATTCATTTTCTGTTACAGTTTTTCTGTAATTCTGAAGTCGACATCAACTTTGCTTCCTTTTAAACTGTCTAATTTTTCTTACTCAAAGTATCCCATTTCATGTATTAACTGTTTGTTAACCAAACCATACACTTAGATTATTTTATGTTAACTTTTAGTTGAGAGAAATTGAAAGTTTTACTCAACTTTATTGTCTGATGAAAAAATTGTTTTAATACCTTTTACCAGGGTTGCTTCATTTCATTTACATACTATTCCCTTTTTTATCCAAAGTTGAATAATCCCCTAAGAACCAAGGCTATGGCTTGATTACAAAAGACAACAGGCTGCGGCACGATGTACGTCACATCTACTTTAGTGATTGGCAAACTTCCTTGTTCTTTTGACTATATATTGATCACTTTCCCGTAGCTTCATTTTATAATTTATATTGGCTGACACTAAAGCCTTTACGCAGTGAATGGATAGGTATGCTGGTAACGCCAGATAACTCTATGTGCAACAGGGCTAGAAGTATATGCGATGTTTGTGTAAAACAAAGACAATATTACTAGTTTTCTATAAATCCAGTATGACATGGACATGTCTATAAGAAAAAGTGAAAACAGAGTCGTTGCAGATATAGCGTCTCAGTTTTCATAGTTTAACTTTCTGATATCTACTAGGATACATATAGACTTGGAGATACAAGACTGGTTCATTACAATAAATGTACTACACTCACTGTTATAATTTGTTTAAAGTTCAGTTTCATTCTTACTCGACCTGCGAACAACATCGATTATTTTTTATTCATCAATCTACTTTTTATTGATCCGCTGGTTCTAAGCAAAGTTATTGTTTATTGATTAAGTTTACTGCCAATCTGATTGATCTTATCGGATTCTGTACAACAAAACCGAAGTCACAAACACTCTTTTTTATGGCAAAGCATGTGATAATGTGCGTACAAATTTGTCTTTTACTTATGATTGTGCAGATGAACTAGGAAATACTGTAGTATTTTTGGTAGCTTTAGATATTATAGTTTAATAGCCTAAATATGCATATGTCACTGTTGCTTTTTTGACTAAAGTGTGGCACATTCAGCTATTTCATGCATGCTCATTAAGATGGAACTTTTTTGAGTTGACTGGCCCTGTGGATGACAAGGGTAGACAACTTCAAATTTGTGTAATTATATATTTATTGATGTTTGCTGGTTTTTGATCGCATTTTTAAGTAATGTAAAAGATCTACTGTAAAGGATTTCACCGTGTCCTTCACCAAGCAACTACTAGAGAGAGCACTGGGTTGCGATAGACAACAAGTATGGCACTTGTCTCCACTTCTACTAGTCAAGAGAGAATCGCAGTGTTAGCGTCTCTAATAACTAGGCGTGTTACTGGGTAACACAAGTTCTGCTGCTCTGTTCTATTTTGGGAGAGCACAGAATAGCTTGATTAGGCAACCTGCCAAACTAACAACAACTGATATAAGTATAATTATCTTTATTAAAACACAATATGCATTAGCACACTCAAGCTCGCAGTACAAATGCATACACACAACTGCCTCTCTGGGCTAATGTCTAAAAATATATAGAGTAAATATGCAAATGATGGTGGTTGAAATCACAGCACTCTGATTGGCTAAAATAATCAGCCCATACAATCAAAACAACAAGCTGATGCATTATAAATTATAATGAAAACAAGTAAATAAGCTGATGTATTAGGAGATGGTCAATAACAACTCAGTAACAATTCAGTCAACTAATCATTTTTTATGGTGGTGGATTTTTTAGTTTTACAATCTGTTACATCTGTTACAAATTCAGTAATAAGTATGAAGTAATGAAGTCAGCATCATATATGCATATAAATTTGCTTGTACTTGTTTTATGTATTTTATGCTTGAAACAAATACAGGCAGTTAAAAACTCGGTTAGTTTAAGATTAAAATTAGTGTAGCCAAAGATTGATTTGTTAAAAGTCAAAGCGACATGGCAACGCTAGTAATTACGGCTTACTCATAGTTATTCGTTGTACGTGTATCTAGTCAATTAGCTCCTGTGTTTTCGCCTATAAAAGGCAGAGATTTTGTCATATCATGTTGTATTGTATTGGGTTTCTACCTGTGCATTTGTCTGGTTGCAATATACTTTTTTCACTGTTACTTGTCTGTGGGAGTTGTTTAGGAGTAAGTGCATCAAACACTAAAGCATCTACTTATATGTATGAGCCAAAAACTCTACATGGTTGCGGAGTAGAGTTAGACTCATTCACAGTATTATCGGTGCCATACCGGCAAAGGGTTGCCTCTGCAGAGAGGTAATTAATTGGTGGCTGAAGGCCTTTGGCAGCTACCGACTTGACTGTCCCAGCAAACTAGAAGTTTGGCTGGAAACAGTGCGCTCGGTGGAAAAAGTTGAGGAGCTCCTAAAACCACTATAACGCTTATCTATTTGGCAAACAATTTCAAGTGTCAATATATACTTATTCTATGCCTTTCCAATAGAGGGCGTCATATTTGTTATAATCTATGAATAACACAGCCAACTGACCTCAGCGGAGCAATAGTAAAGTGAAGTGATGAAGTAATGGAGCAAAATAACAGTTTAGAGTTGGCTGCGTTACCTGGCATGGAAGTATGATACTAACTTTTAGCATGAACTGGTTTCACTTTCTGTACAACCAACAAAATAATATTTGTGTAGTATAGTGTATTCAGTATTTAGGGCATACGGAGTCTGTTGCCATTTGCATTAGGCTCTCCATCCTTGTCTCTGTAGGACCTGCTACCCAGCGTAGCATCCGCCACCTGGTAGGGTTTCTCTTTCCCTTAGTATAGGTGGTGCATGGCTCGTCCTCTAGCATCAGCTGCTCAGCAGGAACATCCTCCTCCTTCACCGAGGGTGGAGTAAGCTGTACCAACCGCACCTCAAGTTTCGGCTTCACGTCTACCACAGAGTGGGACTCAGCACCTGCAACATTAACAATGTCCTTATCAGGAGTCAAAAACTTATTAGGTGTTGGCATTGCTACATGGCAGTGGATGGCGGGGGTCAGGCTTGGTGACTGATCGCCAGGCGGTTTAGGCACTGGGAGGTCGTCAGCTGGGGGAGATGAAGGGATTACACCTTCCTGTGAAGAGAGCCGGCGCTTTCGACTCGTCTCCTCGTCTCCCTGTCTGTGTTTAGCAACTTTTCCCTCACCCCGGGCCGAGGTATGGGGCACAGACTGTTCACTACCTCCTCTAGATGACTCTAGGGTAGGGATACCTCTCTTCTGTGAGAGATATTCAATCGTTTGGCTTTGGAGTGGCCGCGAAGGACTTTTGCCACCTTCGCCATCTCTGGCCTTTCTCCTGGACTCTTGCAAAGCCCTCCGGGCCGGGTTACAGTGACCCCGGGCTGGCAGAGATGTCCCCCGGGCCGGCAGGGTTGACTGCCGGGCCGGCAGGGAGTTATCCCTACTTGTCACTAACTTTTTACCGCCTTTTTCTGAAGCTGCTGCCTGAATGAGGGGTTTAGCCGTCTTCAAGGTCAGCGCAGGGTTGTTTCTACCATCTCTAAGTGGTAGAAGCCCTGTAGTTCGAGACTGAAATCTGGGGGGCTGCCACTTTGCAAAGCTAAAGGGTCAGTCAATGTTCTGTGCTTGAACACCCACGCAGACATCTGAGAGTTAAATAACTCACCCTCTTCATCTCTTGATGCCAACTCTGTGTCTACAGCAGCAGCAGGGGTTGGCTGGGGAGGTACATCTTTCTCCTTCTTTATCAGCTCATCTGTAGGCATAGCTAACAAGTCGTCCTCTCCTAATCCTGGGGGGTGATAGGCAGCTAAACCAGCTCCTAGTAACAACTCGTCATCTTCCTCCGTTAATTCTAAAAAGTGAGGGGTTGCCATTGTTGCTATCTTTCGCACAATATTCTTCTCAAGTGAAGAAGCAGCTGTGTAGTGGTCACTGTCTTGCAAAGGAATGATCACTTTCTTTTGGTCAACTCTCCTCTCAAAAGCATGACTCATCCTGTCTGTGCCTGCAAGAGGCGGCTGAGCAGGGGTATTAGGGGTAAACTTTGGTGGTCCCTGGTAGCTCTCACGGGGGGGGGGGGGGGGGGGGGGGGGAGTTCAGCTGGAGCCTTGCCATATCTGGTAGAGCAGCTTCTGGCAATCCTTTTGAAACCACACATGACCACAGTGGTGCAACTTCTTTGGCGGATATAGCTGTTTTGGCGCCTTCCCCGGATTTCCCGGCTATTGCATCATGAGTGGTTTTAGCCACTGTCTTCGATGCTGGCAACCAACAGCTCCTTCCACTCCCTTTCATTGCCTGTGGGTGGTCATTAGGTAACTCCTCCTGTGCTTTCTTTTGGTGACCTTCCTGCTTGTCCAGGGGCGTAGCCAACAGGGGCTTAGAGGTAAATTTCGCGCTCTTTCCTCTGGCGACCTCAGTTTTCATCCCTTCACGCTCAAATTTTCTGTGCAGGCTATCCTTCCCCCTCTCCATCGTTTGGGAGGTCCTGCAGACTACTTGCTCACTTTTTGTAGGTGCTGTTAGGGAGAATCTATCCCAACCACCAAGTGGCATAACATCCTTTTGTGCCGCGTCTATCCACATGACGCTATCTTTTAGCAGCTTCCCATGCTTGTCCGTGCATGGTACATCGTGTCCGTCTATTGTAATGACGGAGTCTTGAAATCTGAGCAAACACTCATGAGTGGTGAGGAACGGCATCCCTATGATGGCGTCCGCGTTTATGTCACTTATCACGAAGCTGACATTGCTCTGTAACCCACAGATCTGTACGGACACCTTCACCGTGCCGTAGAATGCAATCTTCGACCCATCAGCCATCACTCCGTGTGACTCGCTGTTCTGCAGTGTGCTCCTCACACTCAGGAGTAGTCTTTGATAGACATGCCGAGATAACAGGTTTGTAGTGCACCCGGTGTCTACAAGTATCGACACAACTCGTCCATCCATTTTTCCAGTGAGGAAATAGCTTGCCTTGTACGGACGTACATGAGGGGAGCAGGTGGTGTCCGCCGCATGCATCTTAGCAGGAGGCTGGCTCGTGTAGGGATGTTGCGTCTTCTGGCTCCGTTTGGGGGTGTTACGGCTCGCCCAATCGCAGGTAGATGCCGGTAGCTCTACTGCGGGCGACAGCCGTTTCCCGCCTGGGCAGGCATCCGTTGTGGTCTGGTGCTCCACGATCTCTTTGGACACTGCCTTTGCATGTGTCCCAACTCTCCACAGTCCCAGCACTGGAGTGGTGGTTGATCAGGCAGTGGTGGAGGAGGCTGAGGTGTAGGGGTAGCTCCTGGTTTCAATGACTTGATTTCTTTCGTGAGTTCCACCAACGCCTCCATGACCGCTGTCAGAGAGTCCTTCTTGTTTGGCGGTGCAGGGCGGACATTCTTCATTGCAGTATGCGGTGTGTCCGGCTTATCATCAGCATACTCCTCCTCATCTGTAGATTCATCGTCTACCATGCGCACGTGAGTAGACCTCTCTTCAGGACCTGTCCTGATCTGCAGGTATTCATTCCCTGCTCTCACTGCGTCTGAAATCTCCCTGGCTGTATTGCCAGCAGGTGTCTCTGCAAGTAGGGGTTGCCTAATGTAGAGCTGAAGATATCTACTATCATTCGTTGCAACGATCTGTGGGGGAGGTCCGCATAAGCGACCTGCACCAGTCGTTCTACTTCAGTGGCATGCTCCTGCAGCGTAGTCTTATACGTCCTGCAGAGGCCAGTAAGTTTGTACCTTGCTTCACGGGGGGTTAAGCCAAACCTTGTCCGTAAAGCAGCAAATATTCCTTGCAACTGTGGTGCCTTACCACATTCAAGTGCACTTCCTCTCAGGGACTCTCGCAGATGCAGCAACGCTGTCTGCTCTGGCCATTCGTTGGCCTCAGCCACTCCCATGAAGCGCTCTATAAAATAGTCCACGTCTCCGTCTCCATCGAACTTTGGTGCTTTAAATAAAGACCGGCAATTGGCAGCGGCTGGCTGCATGACGGCTTGCAACACTTCTGTCAAACGTTCCATCACATTTGCTTCGGGGTTTGCGGGTGGTACCCTACCAGCGCTGCGTGCCCGTTGGTTTGCCATTGTCCAGACTTAGAGGAATAACTCAACTCAAGTGTACAATGGATAGTGTGCTGGTCCGTTTTTAGCGGCACCAGGTCTCTACAGCATCTAGGGCTGTCTATATCAAGTGGTCTCAGTAAACAAGGTACTGGAAAGTAGCACAAGGCCGGTACAATATTGCACAGGGCCGGTAGTAATGTGTACAGGGCCGGCGTTAGAAGCGCAGGGCCGGTCACAAAGTTAGCAGGGCCGGTATCCGAAGACACAGGGCCGGTATCAGTGTTAGCAGGGCCGGTATCAGAAGACACAGGGCCGGTATCAGTGTGTGCAGGGCCGGTATCAAAGATACTGGGTTGTCTGGTTGCTGCAACGGAGTAAACTCAACGTTTATGCAGAGCTAAGTGACCCACACTTTCTGGGGAGCACTTCTTCAGGCGGAGCAAGCTCAACATCTGTTCAAGAGTGTCCAAATGGGGGGTCTGTACAGTGAATACAGATCCGGATTTTCGGGCTGCAATATGCAGTTCCAAGGTAGCGCAGTCCAACAGCGTGAAAACAATCCCACCGCTGCCACCAGTGAAGTGGATTTTGGGGGGCCGACCAAACGTTCACCAACAACGCCTCACTCCAGAGGTCAACTTCCAACAGAGGAGTATGCCAACTCCACAACTGTTCTCGGAGCCCGCGGCTCACACGTACGACTCAATGACTTGTTGAGTAAACCATACTTTATTACACAGCATAACCAGCAATGTATAATAAGGGTAATTGTATCATGCTACTTGGCTTAAGCACAGGCAGAATCCCAATACAATACAATGAATGAAGTGAAGTGTTCTGCCTTTTATAGGCAGAACAGAATTAAAACATATGCCCAAACAAGGGGCAACAAATCAGCAATGGCAGGAAGTGTTTACACTAATCAGAATACAAGATATAAATATGCAATACAGTCATTGGCTAATATGGGGTTAAATATGCAAGGCGCCCAGAAGTAGGGGGCGGAGCTTAGCAGTCAATCTAGCTGACTCATGATGGTGCAATGAGTAGCTCTGGTTCCTGGTCCTTATGGCTTGTGGTCCTTGGCTTTGGTCTTGTTTGAGGACAGCTATGTTGCAAAGTCGGGCTCCTGCACCTTTGGTATCAATTTCGGTTCTCAGGCTATAGCAGTTCTTTTCTCACCGACCTGGTATAGGTTTGGTAATGGCACTGCAGGGCCGGTAGTGCATGCTGCAGGGCAGGCAGGGTGTGCTGCAGGGCCGGTGGTACCTCTGCAGGGCAGGCAGTGAATGCTGCAGGGCAGGCAGTGAATGCTGCAGGGCAGGCAGTGAATGCTGCAGGGCCGGTAGGGTTTCTACCGGCTGACTCGCTTATGTTCTGGTTGTGCCAGGCTCTATTTAGGCTTGCCTGACACTCAACAGTTGTCAGGGGGACCTTGCGCAGTGGTAGTAGTCACAAAATTCCACCACAATATGTTTGTTAGTTGGCAGTACTTGAAGCACACTTTTGAGCCCGAGAATTTCATATAATTGAAAAGAGAACAATTAATATTGTAATGGATTCCGGTCTGTTACCACGGACATCCACTAGTCTCGAGTATTCTACCTCTCTCCAGAGGGGACACTGTACTGACCGACAGTGACAACTGTATAGGGCAACCGAATTACCCGGTAAGGCAAGAGCCCATGGCTCAGACAAACAGTACCGAGTAGTGTTTGCTATAGTGGCTTTATTACAAAGCAGTCCTGAGGGTAATTATTCCTCTAGGTGGTTAGCAATATAAGAATACATGCTATGGCTCATTGTAATGAATGCACTGATTATCAGTAGGAGCTCTCCTTTTATAGGAGAGCTAAGGAACACAAAACATATAAGATACAATGCACAGGAAGTAATGCAACCAATGACATCAATTATATAAATACTTAACCAATCACAATGCAATGCAAGATAATACAAGGAGGTGCCAAGTGGCTAAAGGCGGAGTCTTTTCTCCCAACTGTCCAATGACATCTCCTACAGGGTCCACAGGCTGTATATAGAATCAGGTCCACTAAGTTGGTACTTTAGGGGTAGTCACTTCCTGTTTACGACCTTGACTAAGTTCCTGAACATCTTTACAGATCCTCGTCTAAGGCGGCCATCTTGTGCCGGCCCAGTACAGCTGTACCGGGTCGGTAGAGGTCACTACCGACCCTGCAGGGGTCAATACCGGCCCTGCTTACCATGCTACCGGCACAGTATGACTTCCTACCCAACAGCTATTAACCAAATGCTGTGGGCAGAAGCCTCGCGCATTGCTTCACAAGGTTCCTAGTGTAAACTACTCGTTTACCACTAGAGTGCACTGAAATCTACCACATACCTCTCTCCATTAAAGTCATAGCCTGGCTTTAATAATAAAATATTAAGAGTAGATATGTGTGGGGGGTAACACTTGTACCCAGGTTATATATTTGATTATGTAACAGATATATATATAACAGAACAAGAGTATATATTTAGTAGCATATATACAATGTCTGGCGTCTCATTTAGTAGAGAGCGCTGTGTACTCGGCAGGAGTGCCTCTCGTAATGCTGCAGAAGGTGCGTTCTCAGCTGCCGAGTGTTTCGGCCTCGGTAGGTACACTGAATACAAGTGTAGTCCACGGCCTCCCGTAACAGGTGTTCCACCCGCTCCTCCGTCTCCGAGGTGACCCAGCGCAGCATGCGCCATCTTGTAGGGTTTCGTCTCCCATCCTCCTTCCATGAGGTGGTTGGCTCATCGTCCAACGTAGGGGTGACTGGGGCCGGCACCTTCTCCTCGGTCTCCTCTGCCTTCTCCTCTGCAGTAGGGCTAGGCGCTTGCACCAACCGGATGGTGAGCCTCGGTGTCACGTCCACTTGGGAGCGTGAATCTACAACACAAGGTGCATGATAGACTTTATGCAATGTGTTAATGGGCTGCCTATATTGCAGCGGAGCTTGCTCTACCATAGTGTCATGTATGGGCGAGAGCAGTGGCCCTGGAAGTTCTAGCGCTGACAGAACCTTCCGTATCTTACTCCTAGGAGAACGCCGTTCCTTATTTAAGGAAAGCCAGCGCCGTTTCTCCTCTTCCCACTGCACCGTGGGGGTGCAAGCAACATCCCGTGCCGAGGTGTGGTGCACTGTGCTGTGTGGCACTAAGGTTGGTGGTGAAGACGTCGTGGGACGTTCACCCTTAGCTGCCACCACAGGCTTCTTCCTTCGGTAGGCTCTACAAGGGTAATTACTGCCTTGTAACCTCTCAGTCCCTCCTGACTGAATCTCTGGAGGACCCCGGGCCGGTACAGGGTTGCCCCGGGCCGGCATAGAGGTGCTCCGGGCCGGTAGGGAGTCATCCCGGGCCGGCAGGCAGGCAGCATCAAGTGGTGGGCACTTGATCTCCCGCTCTTTTTTATCTACTGCCCTTCTGAGGGTGTCAGCAGTCCCAACTCGTGGGAGAGTGCATTCTCTACTGTCACCAGCGCATGGTAAGTCTAGAGGTACAGGTTTAGCATAGCCAGGTGGGCTGCCACTCCGTAGTGCTAACGGATCTTGTGGCGTGCAGTTTTCAAACAACCATTTCGAAAACGCTGCGTTTAATTGCTCACCTTCTGTTTCTTTCTTGGCCAGCTGGATCTCCTTCTCCTCAGCTTTTCCTTGGTCCGGCTTGGTGAACAGCTCTGCCGTGGGCATGGTCTCCAGCTCTTTCTGGGTAGGTGGGTAGTCGTCTAAGTCCAGTAGCAGATCCTCTGCGTCACTTAGTTCTAGACAGTGGTTGGACATCTTGTGAGCAAGTGTTACTCTGTCGACGACTTTCGCGGGTATGAGTGGCTTCTTGGAGCTGCAGTGTTGTTCACAACTCTGACTCACTCTGTCTGGCTCCACAGGAAGTGTTTGGGTACTGGGGGTTTTTGGCCGCTTCTCCAACTTCTTCCGACGGTCTGCTACAGTGATCCTGTTCACTGGAGGTTGTCGGGGAGCTCCTGGGGATTCTTTTGAAACCAAGCGTGATGTGGTCCGCACCTCCCTTGCAGCCTTTTTGGGTCTGTTTACTGCTTTCCTTGCCTTTCCTCTAGGCGGGTGGTGGGAATTCCCATCTATGCACAGTTGAGCGCTCTCATAGCCTGCTTCTGTGTGGTGCTGGTTTGCTTCATCTCTGCATCTTTTAACAGAGGGTTGATAGTCAAAGGGCAGCTGCCTCTCTCCAGCAGCAGGGCTCCCTTCTCCCCAGCGCAGGGGCGTAGCCGACGGGGGGGAAAACACTGTTTGGCCTATAGCTTCTACAGTTGTTGTCCGATCCGGCTCAAATCTTCTGCCATCTACCTGTGGCGGGGGGCTCTTCACAGCCTGATATACTCCACCTGTAGTTCTCTCTACAGTGGATGGTTGTGTGGGGACGTCCTCTTCTTCAGGGGTGTAAGGGGTGTTCTCCGTCAGCTCTGCCTGTGTTAGACGGACACTATCATCAAGTGGCCGCCCGTGCTTGTCTGTGCAAGGCAACACATGTCCGTCAATGATGACATGGGAGTCTGGAAACCTTAGGGCACACTCGTGTAAGGTGAGAAACGGCATGCCAATTATGGCATCTTCATTGATGTCACTAATGACGAAGTTTACGCTCGTTCTCAGTTTACGAAGCTGCAAGCTTACTTGCAGGGTACCATAAAAGGGAATCCTCGACCCGTCAGCCATGAGTCCATGTGCCTCGCTGCGTTGCAGCGTGTCTTTCACTGACTGTGGCAATTGCTGGTACAGATGTCTCGACAGCAAGTTGGTTGTGCAGCCTGTGTCAATCAACAGGGAGGCTGGTCTACCGGCTAACCTTCCAGCCAGGAAGTAGCTGGCCTGGTAAGGTCGCTCCAGCGGTGGCGCTGCCATTTGTGTTCTCCTGGGGGGTTGTCCACTCTTCTTCAGAGTTCCAGGACTGTAAGGGGGTTGACGAGCAATCCGGCTACTGTCAGTCTGTGTTCTCCTGGGGGGTTGTCCACTCTTCTGCAGAGTTACAGGACTAATGGGGGCTTGTCGAGCTGTCCGGCTGTCCTCAGCGGGCGTCTGTGCTCTCTTGGGGGGTTGTCCACTCTTCTTCAGAGTTCCAGGACTGTATGGGGTGTCAGGAGTTGTCCAGCTGCAGTCAGCGGGTATTGATGCTCTCTTGGGGGGTTGTCCACTCTTCTTCAGAGTTCCAGGACTGTACGGGGCATCAGGAGTTGCTTGGCTTGTCCAGCTGTGGTTGGTTGCTGTCGGTTGTATCTTGGGAGGTTGTCCACTCTTCTGCAGAGTTCCAGGACTATAAGGGGTTGTGGGTGTGGTCCGGCTTGCCCAGCTGCAGTCAGCTGCCGGTGGCGCTACTGCGGGCGCCGGCCGTTTCCCGTCTGTCTGGGGTTGTTTGTGAAGTGAGCTGCGCGCTGAGTTCGGGGGCAGGTACTCATCATGTGACCTGGTTGTCCGCAGCCCCAGCAGCGTGTTGCAGGCTCTGCCTCCAACTGTGGAGCGGGAGCCGCCTGTCTTGCTGCTCTCAGCGACCGTAGTTCTTCTGTTAGTAGCTTTAGGCTGTCCATGACTGTTGTCATAGGATCCGGTATGGCAGGTGTAGGGGTGTGGTGTGTCTGCTGTACGGCAGTAGTGGTGGAGACACGTTGAGACGGGCCCTTGGCAACCGTCCTCATCCATTCCTCTTCCTCCTCGTCGGCATCCTCTTCCAACATCCGTACATGAGCCTGGCGCTCCTCAAACGGTGTCTTTATCTGCATATACTCGTTGCCGGCCCGGACTGCTTCAGCAATGTCAATGGGCTGCATGGCCAACAAGTGCCTTTGCAGGTAAGCATTTCCAACCGTGGTGCTGAAGATATCCAGCATCATCCTCTGCATGGGTCGGTGAGGTAGATCTGCATACGCAACGCGCACTAGGCGCTCTACTTCACTTGCATGCTCTTGGAGCGACGTCTTGTGTTGGCGGCGTAGGCTGGTCAGCCGGGACATAGCTTCCCTGGGTGTTAGCCCAAAACGTGCTCGTAGTGCAGCAAAGATACCCTGCAGTTGTGGAGGCTTTCCACAGTCCAATGCTTTACCTCGTAATGCATCCCTTAGGTATAACATGGCCGTGTTCTCTGGCCACTCATTCATTTCGGCTACCTCAATGAATCGGCTGATGAAGTACTCAACGTCTCCTTCGCCGTCGAACTTCGGAGCCTTTAGTCTAGCTGGTGCATTGTCTTGGTTGGGCCTCATCATAGCCGTCAATGCTTCGGTCAATCTATCAATGGCTGTAGCTTCTGGGTTGCCAGCGGGTGCTCGACCAGCGCTGCGTGCTCTCTGGGTGGCCATTCTTTGCAGATAGAGGAGTGATCTCAACTCAAATCTAAGAAATGGTCAGTACAACTGGATCCCGGGCCGGTATAGGTTAGATCCGGGTCGGTAGCTGTGTTTCCAGTGGCTCTAGCAGATCTAGGGGTTGGTCCAATGGATACTGTGGCAGTATCTGGCACTCCGTCGCTTGTAACAACCGCTACGAAACTTCTTGTACTGCTGCAGGGCGGAGCGAAGCTCTACGGGCCTACAGACAGTAGTGTAGTGACACTGTAATTGGATACAGTGCCGGGGTCACTGTTACCAGCTGAGTAGCACTCCAAGCTGAGTAACCTCTGGTAGCTGAGTCTGTATAGCGGATACACGACTCTCTCTTCTTTTCGCACAGTGCCGGTATCTCTATGTCCAGGTCGGAGCGAACTCTACGAGCCTGTAGGAGATACTGTAGCGTCTGTACTGGACTGCTGCAAACGGAGCAAGCTCTACGGTTGATGCAGACAGCCTTTAGTAGTGGATACTGTGCCGGGATAGCTGCTGCAGTTCGGAGCGCACTCAAACGAACCTGCAGAGAAATCCGGTAGTATCTTGCGTCAATTGCTCTTCCGATCTACTACTTCGGTAGATCAATTTCTCCTCCTCTCTCCAGATCTACACCCGGTAGATCACTTCTCCTTCCTCAGTGGTAGCTGGCCTGCAGTGCATTCGCAGGGCCAGAGGGTAGCGTGAAAGAGCACAGCGTGGGAAGGTACCGTTTATCCCACTGCTGCCACCAATGTAATGGATTCCGGTCTGTTACCACGGACATCCACTAGTCTCGAGTATTCTACCTCTCTCCAGAGGGGACACTGTACTGACCGACAGTGACAACTGTATAGGGCAACCGAATTACCCGGTAAGGCAAGAGCCCATGGCTCAGACAAACAGTACCGAGTAGTGTTTGCTATAGTGGCTTTATTACAAAGCAGTCCTGAGGGTAATTATTCCTCTAGGTGGTTAGCAATATAAGAATACATGCTATGGCTCATTGTAATGAATGCACTGATTATCAGTAGGAGCTCTCCTTTTATAGGAGAGCTAAGGAACACAAAACATATAAGATACAATGCACAGGAAGTAATGCAACCAATGACATCAATTATATAAATACTTAACCAATCACAATGCAATGCAAGATAATACAAGGAGGTGCCAAGTGGCTAAAGGCGGAGTCTTTTCTCCCAACTGTCCAATGACATCTCCTACAGGGTCCACAGGCTGTATATAGAATCAGGTCCACTAAGTTGGTACTTTAGGGGTAGTCACTTCCTGTTTACGACCTTGACTAAGTTCCTGAACATCTTTACAGATCCTCGTCTAAGGCGGCCATCTTGTGCCGGCCCAGTACAGCTGTACCGGGTCGGTAGAGGTCACTACCGACCCTGCAGGGGTCAATACCGGCCCTGCTTACCATGCTACCGGCACAGTATGACTTCCTACCCAACAGCTATTAACCAAATGCTGTGGGCAGAAGCCTCGCGCATTGCTTCACAAGGTTCCTAGTGTAAACTACTCGTTTACCACTAGAGTGCACTGAAATCTACCACAATATGTCGGTTAACGCAAATCACTGCTCTTTAGCTCACTCTTACATTAAACTATAAAGCTTTTTTATCATTACAAAAAGTTTCTGGAACTGCTGGTTCGACAGATGGTTTCGTCTCCAAGAACTAACAATTTTTATGCCAATACGTTGTTACTATTAATAATGCACACAAACTAACTGGTTGAATGGGTTGTGAGTGCACTTGCATTAACATGTACTAAATACTCTATTAGCTATAATTGCAGCTTGTAGCATTAGAAATTGTGTTACATGCTTGCGCGCAAGTTTCGTCCGATTCGCCCTAAAATTGCAAATTAAGATTCACGTTTTGCATGTTGCAGTGAAAGACATGCGAAATCCCTGTCATTTAGCATGATTAAATTTTGTATTGAGCTATATTTTATGGCTAATGCTGGTTGACTGTAGTGGCCACAGCATGTCCACTTTTATATGCTCCACTGATTTCAATCCTGTAATTATTTACAGTTAATAATCCACTAGTTTAGCTAGTAATATTTTGTAGTAATAGGACCTAGCTGGGCTACGACTATGTGATATTGTCTCAGCTAAGATAAGACAACTCTAAGTTGTTAACTAGCTCACTGCAAACTAGTTGGGTGGTGTAGCACATAAAATTTCTACAATTTTTGCAGTAAAATTTAAAATGCAAATAAAGATTCAATCGAGTAGCCCAGGCTTTAAGCTTTAGACTGCTGGTAACAGAGGTTAACTGTTGAGATGACTGCAAAATAATTAATTTGTTACGATAAACACTTGTTCAAGCTACATGAGCTGGATTGTGATGTACATAATTTGTGCATGAGCAGTGTTTTTTAGTATTGTGGTAGATTTTGGTGGACACTAGTAGTAAACAGGTCGTTTGCTCTCCACCCTAGCAAGACAATGCGCTAAACTTCAACCCACAGCGTTCGGTCAACAGCTGTTTGGGCGGAAAGTCTTACTGTGCCGGTGGCATAGTGTGCAGGGCAGGTAGTGACCCCTGCAGGGCCGGTACTGACTCCCTACCGACCCGGTATAGCTGTACCGGGCCGGCACAAGATGGCCGACATAGAAGAGGATCTCCAAAAGTATGTAGGAACTCAGTCAAGGTCAGTAACAGGAAGTACCCTCCCCTAGATTACCGACTTCATGGACCCTACTCTATCTACAGCCTGGGAGCCTTGCAGGACCGCTGATTGGACAATAGGAGGCAGGACTCCGCCCTTAGCCACTTGGCACCTCCCTTATTTAACCTTATTGCATTGTTTGATTGGTTACTTATTTATACAATTGATTGTATTGGCTAGTTTGCTTCCTGTGCTCTAGCTGTTATATGTTCTGTACCTGTTAGCTCTCCTATAAAAGGAGAGCACTTTGCCTTACTCTATGCATTCCTTCTCATGTTGCCAACCTAGACCACTAAACACCCTCTAGCACCTTGTCTTTGAGAATATAGCCACTTGTACAAGCACTACGCTGTATTGTTTGTCTGAGCCATGGGCTCGTGCCTTACCGAGTAATTCGGTTACCCTGCCCAGTTGTCACTGTCGCACAGTACAGTGTCCCCTCTGGAGAGAGGCAGAATACTTGAGAATAGTGGATGTCCATGGTAACAGACCGGAATCCATTACAGTATTTACAAATTGTTTGCTGTATACTAGTTAGTGGACTGAAATGATCAGTTTCCTAGTTTAGCTTTAAAAAATTATAAAATACATTAATACAGTAAATCGCGAAAACAAAAAAATACCAATTTTTTTTAGTCATGTACTAGTTTAGGCACAACACTTTGGCAGTGGCTTTCCTATTGATGTAGTACATGTAAAAATCCTTAAATCAAATAACACTCTCCTTCAATAGTTTTTACTCATGAAATTCATGAATCTTATAATTTTGTTATGAATACAGCAATGTGGTCATATAAGCTTTTGATAGCGAACAAAATTTTCCCTGGGTAACTTGCACGATTTATGTAAAATGATTATGCTTTACATTTAAAAGTTGTAAAGTACTCAATGTGTAAAGTATAATAAGATAGTTCAGTTCTGCTGTCATGTTTTAAAAGCCTTCCAATTGTTGTACTTGCAGGTACAGCCAAGACTACAATAGAAACAGTTGAAAGTTCAACAGCTTCAGATCAAAGTGAAAGAACTAGTACTTCTTTAGCTAAAAATACTAACAATGGTATGTCACATTTATGTGAAGTTATATAACATAAAATATTATTACAGCCATCAATTTAAGAAAGAAACCTGTTTAGCAGTGCTCAGGCAAAGCGCTTGGCTTGAAAAAAAATTTAAGCTTGAAACATACTGACAAAGACACCAATGCTGTGCTTTTAATGAACTGCTTTATATTTACGGTGAGCCAATAGAAATTTTAAACTTTGTTCTTCTATTTACTGCTATTATGCTGAAATGTTTCACCAAAAATATTTTAGACAACAAAATAGACAACACAACTACTCCGAGACATCTTAAAATATACATTGGCGGTGGTGCTGGGACAGTAGTACTATGTGTTGTCATCACTCTAGCAGCTGTACTCATTATACGTAGGAGGTGAGTTTACTTTATATTTTGAAAAATTTTACCCCTATTAATCATGTAGAAAGTTTAATATCAAATTTTATAATTTTGAAATTAATTGCAACTTGAAACCAAAAAGTTTGGCCATGTCTAGTTAGCACAGGTTTACACCGTTAGACTTTAGAGTTTTGCTCAACTCGGTTAACAATTAAATTATTCAACCTTTGCTACGGTTTGGAGAATAAACAGCAAATTTTCGTTTAAAGGACCAGTCCAGTTATTTTTAACTGATGCTCAATCACTAGTTTTACATGATAGGTGCATGTTGATCAATATACCGTAAAGTCGCGGATATTAGCGCATGCGCTTATAGGTAGGACCACCGGGAAAATGAAAAGAAAATTGGTCGCAGTCTATTAGCACAAAGGTCTATAAGCACAGGTGTGCATATAGGTAGGTCCAGTGTGCTTTTAAGTAGGACTGTTCGACTGGATATTCTAATTATTCTGTAGTGAATTTCGGGTGTAGTGAAACTTCGGGTGAAGTTCGGGCCCACGGGCGGATGTGCTTGAGCCCGTGCTCGTTGAAGGTCCGCAGTTGAGCACGGGGCTTAGCGATAGCCACCCGTTATTTTGGTTGAGTTTCGCAACTTCCTGTTTTTGTCTAAAGAAAATTTACTAAAGCTCAGTTATTCTGTCTCTCTCTCATGAAGCTTATGTTCAGTACAGCTGTCAGGGGTATTCATGTTTATGGTGTCATCCCTATCCCTGGAGCTACTGTATTGGTTCACGCCGATTTGGGTGAGGAACATAGCATGATATACCTAGTGGCTGACTAGACTGGATTTCTTATAAAATTAAATATATAAATTATAAAAAATGTTAAATTTAAATAATTATTTATAATCAAATATTAGTACAAGGTATTAGGTACAATCACCATCATTCCATTCAATGAGCAGCTCTGCGTGATGATTATCCATGGTGGCGTGCAAAAGCAGTTTTAAATAACATCCTAGTAGAGCTAGTAGCCTGCAGCTAGGGTCAAGTTACTAGTTTGCAGCAATGATACTCACCCCAATTGTGTTTGCAGCAAGCAGACTGGTTGGTGGTCTGTTGCCAGTAGTATTATTGGGTCCTCGTAGCCAAGGTTACACTCAACGACCGCAAGCAAATCATAGACTTCACTTTAGCAGTCTAGATGTTTATTTCAAATTTCTGTTCAACTCGGTGATCTGCTGGTGAAGTAGACTTCACCAGCTATATGTGCTCCCCTCATATAGCCATCTGCTATACCTTTCAATTGCTTAAGTTTCCCTGTGTAACTCCCTGGTTTCATTTAAAGATTCAAGTTATGATATAGCTCTGGGAGTGTTTGGCAAGGTGGCAGGGCAATAGAAAATGATTGGCCATATAGCTGAGGAGCACGCACAACTATTCTCTTCATACATGGGTAAGCAGGAATAGAAGCCGATTCGGTTGCTCCTATTAACTCATCATTCCCTTTGACAAGGTTTGCTCACAACTTACACTGTGTAACCTATGTAGTGTCAAGACAAGTTATGAGTAAATTCTCCTTCAGGCGACCATAACCGTCTAACATGATCTGTCTGTATCCCTCGGATGCGTGGCCCTCAATCATTATCAAATCATTCATGCTTGATATAACAACCATCAGTGTAACACACACCTGGTGCTAGTTGCTGTGATTGATAGATAACTCCCCACTTACTTTATCTTATAGGTTTCTTTGATACAAACCAGTTAGAGGGGGTCATTGCTGATCCCTTAAAGGTGAGATACAGTCCAAGAGCTGGAGGTACAGAATGCCAGGTCAAAATAAAGTTAGTTGGAGAAAAAGATATGCTGCTCAGCGTTGCCAATTTATTTCCACAATATTATATATAGAAACAGATCCAATGACACCGCTCCTTAGCTACATTTCCAATTTTTCTTATGACCGTTTGCCAAACCTTTTTTGTTGAAAAAGCAAACTAATAAAAGTTATCACTTGCAAAGACTAGAACAATTTGATCAACTTTATTGAATGTTTATTCACAGATTCAATTACATAAAGAGGTTACTTATAGAGGTTCTCTTTTCACCATGCTTGTCGTCTCGGTCATCTTGTTAGTTAGCTCTTCTATCAGCTCTTCTACCATCTTGTCAGCCAGCTCTTGTGTCACCTGATCAGTCAACTCTTGTGTCAGCTCCTTTGTTATCTCGTCTATAATCTTGTCCTTCATATTGTCTGTCTTCTTATTATCATCTGTCTCACTCTCTGTCAGCTCGTCATCATCGGACAGGGTTATCACTGTAAAGGGTAAGAGAACATAATCTCATTCCTAGAACCACAGTTTATCAAGCAGGGAGCAGTAAAGACACATAGGACGCAAAATACGGTTATATGGTGGCCATTTTAGTGTGCCATAAACATACAGATTATCGTACCTTTATCGGTAGGGGACGTCACAGCTTCTATCTTGACCTTCTGCTTGTCTGTCTTGCCGTCTGTCTTGCTGCGTGTCTTATTGTCTCCTCCAGACTTGCTTTTTGGCGCTTATAAATAGCAATAAATAATATAGATATGCTAAGTTCAACCGTGATTTCAATACTCCCGCACATCTATCAAAATTTCAAACTCAATTTTTCGTCCCCTATTTTGGTAAAAAAACTGAATATTCCCGTGGTCAACCCGTTATAAAACCAGCCATAAAATTAGGTAAGTTGGCTGTACTGGTGGGTTGTAACCAAACTCTAAAGTGTTACAGCAAAACAGGTCTTAGGTAGATTTATGGATAATGCGTTGCTCACCGATGACAATAGCGAGCGCTGTATTTTCCTCCGCCTCAATGAGTCCAGTATCTTCGTCTTCAATGACTAGCTCTTCCTCACTGTCACTATCACTGGAATCCATGACGTCCATTGTGCTGTCATCAACAATCCTTCTGAGCTTGCCATGAAGCTGATCCTTGCTTCCAGTGATCCCAGTACAAGTAAAGGAGTTAATAATTGTAGCAGAGGTCACCCTTTGCCACGCGTTGGCAACCCAGTGGGCAACTTCAACATAGGATGCCTGTAACAACAGAGTTTCAACAATGGTAGGTGGAGATCATTAAATAAAATGGAATTGCTAATCATAAATTACTGGTAGTTCATTAAAATTATGTTGATCATCATTTTTTTGGACAACTTCTGAGTTCTCTCTCACATCAGCTCTTATGGTGTGCGTGCTCTTATGAGTGCGCCCGTTATTAATTATCAATAAAACCCATCAAGCTACAGAAATTACTCTTTCCTGCGTTTAACAGACCAATACGTACTCGCTGCCTCTTGCCGCCCGTGGTGTATTTCCTCTCACTCTCCAGCATAAACATCCACTCTTTCCATTGCTCTTGGAGGTACTGCTTGAATGGTTTATTAACAGCGACGTCTAGCGGCTGTAGGATTGAAGTACAACCTTTTGGCACAAATACCACCTGTAGATTAAGACTACACTTAGTAATCAAAATTGAACATTATTACATTGCTGAATCATTGTTAACCCAATTATTTGCAGCTGCCACGTCCGCAAAGATTGTCAACTACCTGGGCAAGGCGTCGAGTAATTTCAATTTCCACATGTCTTCGGGAATAATATAATGTCATCAAGATTACAGGTACCTGGCAGCGTTTTGATATCCTAGTTATCACATCTTTGTTATGACACGTGGCGCTGTCCATTATCAGTAGGTTTGGTTGTTGGAACAAAGCCCCTGAACGCTTCTCATAGACGTTCTTAGCCCACTCTTCAAGCAATTCCGCCGTCATGGTACCTCCTGGACTGACGGTCACGTGGATACTATCAGGCCACTTCTCTCCTACATCAATACAATATAATGATATCAAGTTACTTATCAAGCTGCTTTTCTCAATTTAAGAACCAGTGGACAATATTATATGTGCACATGGGTACAGTCAAACCAACTAGAACTTACCACGATGTACAAGCCACAGGTTGGGGCAATCCTACAATACAGTCATATAGTCATACCAACCTTTCTTTAGCTTTGGAACATTCTTTAAATTCTTGAAGATTAGCATTGGGGAAAGTTTCCCCCCGTCCGCGTTAGTTGCCAATACTGTTGTAAACCTCATCTTCTCGTATCCACTAGTGGCTATAGGTATCGATTTCTCGCCCTTGCTGCTAACTGTTCTGGCGTCCGGTAGGTCAAAATAACAGGGAGTCTCATCCATATTTATAATCTGCTTCCTTGAAACATCTGCAAAAACAGTGTTATATAGAGTATGGAAGAAGCCAGAAGAGATTTGTATACAATCATGGACATAAACCTACCATCCTTAAAAAATCTCTCAACAGCCTAGTTGTGGTCTGAATTGCGAGCATGTAGGCCTAAGTTGTTGAGGCACATGTGCCCTTACTACGGATGACATTCATTCATAGGATATATTTGCCATAAAACTTATTGCAGATTACTTACTTCCACTCCGAATAGCCTGCTCCACTTCGTCAAAGAAGAGCTTGGCAACCAAACCAGCACAAGCGGGCAGAGATTGGCCGATGTGTGTGGCCCTCCGACAGCTAAGCGAGTGCCTCTTCAGGAAGCGGTATAGCCATCCTTTGCTGGCAGTGAAAGTGTCATCATCGGAGAGCTCCCTTGCTTTTCTCCTAATCTCCTCTAGCTGCACTGGTCTGCAAAAATGGCAACATTTGTGTGATATTAAATGCATGACATCTCTGCACGCTATGAGCTCCAGACATAAGTTACTTAGAATAGAACCTGCAATATAAAGGTTAGATCAGTGAAATTCCAGTAAAGTGTACACTGTTTTTTTGATGTCTTGCGATTATTTCAAGGTATGGGCTCACCTGCTCTTAGCACGTTCTTCAAGAATCCATGATTTTAATATGGCTTCCAGTTCTGGCCTTCTGGCGGAATTCTTGGAGGTGGATGGATCTTCAGAAGGCTTACACGCCACACGTCTTCTGTGAAAGTCCTGTCCCTGCCTCTTGGCACAGCCAGTTAACTCCTCCTTCTGTGCAAGCCACATCTTTACCTAAAGATCAAAATTAATTAGGTGATTGCTCGTATCGTCATGGAGCGGCAATCATCATCATTCCAACAACAAACCAAAGAAGATGTACGTTAAGTTCTCAGTAAGAATCAGTGACAACGAACAACGGATTCAAAGCATCGTATGATAAGGAAGATTTGTAGTAACAGCTGCAATTGAATAATAAGTGAAATTCAGCCTTGCCATCATCCATTCCATGTACAATTTGAGGCCCTGTTTGATCAGAACTAAAATAACCACAAAAGCATTTTTATAGGTGCCAATGTGTGTATGGTTCTGTTGGGTACTTTCTGTAACACAGTCAATTTTTAAAAACCAGGTAAAATCAACTTGTTACAGAAATTGATCCTAAAATTTAAAGCCTGGTTCACATACATCATAGATGGCTCGCAAGTGATCGCTGATCCCTCGTGCGACGGATTCGCGATACATGTTCACATAAACTTGGCAAACCCACGATCGCAAGAGGTATAATCACTCTCTTGACTGGGAGGTGATAAAATCTCGAAACACGTCTTCACTGACCAACGACTATATACATACTAAATTAATTATCGTTGTTCAATTACATCAATAATTTATTATTTTTACCAGTTATAAAAAATTTATTACATTTTTGCTCATATTATCAATAAATGTTATTCCATATTTTTTATTTAAATTTTGAACTGTTGTTCAATGGTGCATTATCATTTTTTACCATCTTTTGATATAAAATTTTGAACCTCAGTTTATAATAATATGCTAATTATGCTATTATATAAAAATTTAATGAAAATATATATATTTGTACATTTAAATCAATTTTCACAATATTTTACTCAGAAAATTGATAATAAATAATAATCAATATTTATAATTTTGTAATTTTATTATTTTTTATAATTTTTGATGGCAGTCATTTTTACATTAGTAACCTTGACCTGAATGTTGTTTTTGAAAAAGAAAGTAAGAAAATTTACTCTCTATCATACCACGGTCGCACGAAAGTTTGTTTAGCTGAACTTTTCTACGAGCCTCTACGACGTCTTACGAGCCACAGGAAATCCAGGCTCACATACATTGCAGGTCCGTCGCACGAGGGATCCACGATCACTTGCGAGCCATCTACGATGTATGTGAACCAGGCTTAACGAATCAAAATTGAGATATCAACTAACTGAGATTTTTACAGAGATCGATGTAACTCCCAAGCTGAGACTAAGTTGGTCAAAGGCTGCCAAGGACTATCGATGGTTCAAGATATACCCGCCTAAGACGTACACATTTAGAGAAACCATTCTGGCAGATATTATCAGGCGAGCAGCCCAGCCACCACTCTTAACCAGAAGTCGGACGAGTGAGTTCTATAACACTTCACTCATAGCAAAAATATCATTGGGCCAGTGTCAATTATTCAGGAAAAAGATGACCCAAAGCCACTGGATGGCCAAATTACTGAGCACATTTTGACTTGCCTTGTAGTATTTTGTCAGGCAAATATTAGTGGTTTGTAAAATTTATGCTTTGTCGAGGATATTGTTCGGCTGAAGACAGGCAATGATTTTAGGATGTCAGTTGTTAGATTATTTCATATTTGTTATTGATTTTAGTATACTGGTGTGAGGATCTGAAAAGGGAGAGAGAAGCCACAGGACTTACAGAAATCAAAAGCAGACTATTTGGAATACAAGCGCTTCTGATGAGAATCACCAAGTTGTAGAGATGCTGCTATTCCCATTTGTTGAATTTTTAATTCGCAAGATTTTGCATTGCGAACTAATGTTGCATGTTTGTAAATGCAAAGCTGAAGGCTAGATAAAAGATATATTCCAAAGATTATTATGCTGCGCCTGGGCCTCACATGTAGGGAAAGTAAGAAGAGAGTTCATATCACGTATATAATGCAAATTTTGCATATCACTAGAATATCTTTTTACACCATGTGGAAGACAACTTCATACTTGACGAGTTGAGAACCTGAAATGCTTGTACAACAGTGACCAGTGGGTGTGTTCGGCAGCATTCTTTTTATTATAGACAAAAAATTTTTTAATATAACCAACATATAATAAAATTTTGTAGTACATATATAATATTGTATCTCTGTATTTCAATAAGATCCGAGTCCGGTCAGCACACATGATTTGTTCAGTCTCCTTGAAATGACTCTCAACTGAAGGATCTCGTCAGATGATCACGATAAGCATAATTCGTCCTATGGATTCGGCGCCGTCCGAGATGAAAGTTTCATGGAACCAGAATCTTCCAGTTTCCTACAAAATAGAAATTAGCCACTGCATGTTACGATATGCGCTTACTCAATCATATTTTGAAGGTTTTTTTTGTAAGGACTTGAAATCTCCAGGACCAACAACCGTACAAAAAGTCTTGGTTGATGTGGAGCACACACATGAACAGTGGCTCTTTACACAAAAAGTAGTGAGTACCTCAACTGCAGGTTTGCATTTTCTTTCATTTGTGTGGGGGGTAAATTTGTTAATCAGGTAGTCGAATTTGACGATGATAAAATAGTAATGGCTTGCACGAGATAATTTTTTGTTTACCGAAAACTTTTAACAATGGGAATCTAAGAACTTACACCAAAATTCACCCTCGGTTCCATCAACATCAATCTCGTGTCCTGTCTCCTCATCCACGCGTTTAAACCCCACATACACACTGTTCCCTTCTGGGTACAGCTCCCGAATTCTCAAAACCACACATGATGGAACCACGTTTCTAATGTGCTTGCCCAGGTAGCCGTAGATGTAGTTCACATAAGATCTGCAACAAAAGCGGATATTTACTTCTGCTGATTGCTATTTCCAGCAATACCGTGATACCTCACTTATAGATTAATCCAATAAGTAGAGGTTAATCCATCATGCAGAAACAATTGCAATGATATGAACGCTCAAAATATTTTTTTATTTTGGGGATTTTTACGATTAGAAATTTCTGCAATGTTTCTGTCTCTGGCCATGCTAAAAGAAACCTGAGATGCACCTATTTATTGTTTTGCATGAAGTCTGCGAAGAAAAGTTGAATTTAGGCATGACTTGAATCGTTTTGCAATTTAAATCGTGACCAAGAAATAAAATTAGATCACTCGATTAATTTCAATAATTGTGGGGGAAACGTTACAAATATAACACTTTTGAGCAAATGACATGATTATTAATGGGGCACCCAACATCTTTTATGCTATAGTAATCCGTTTTTGTCATACTTTCTCACCTATAAGCATGATAGCGATCGTTGCGTGTTGTCATATGTCGAAAGTCGAGTGTATCGCCACTGTGACCATAATGTCTCATTTGGTCAATCCATCTGCATCGGCAGTTGACAGCCGATATCACATGTTGAATCTCCTCACACTTCAAAAAACATTGACCGGATTCATGTCCCTTGATATGTGTGTTGTGCTAGGGGACATCTGCGCAGAACCTGGACTCCAGTCGAGTAGGCATTTCTTGGCAGTTGCAACCACACCTGTAGTAGATACATATTATAAATTATATACATATATTGATGAAATGGGAGCTGGTCAAAAGCAAGGGATTCAAAGTACATCACAAGAAATATTGTGAGCTGATAAGTTGTGGAGCTAGTGACACTTCATTATCAAAAAGAGTTTGGCATAGCTATACTTCTGTTGTTTCATAGCTTTAGGAGGTCAGTAAAAAATCGAAACACAAAGCAGGAACATTGGTGACTGATGTTTAGTTTACAAAAATCATTGGTTAATAAAATTGGTCACTGGCAGGTACAGGTAGATTTTTTTGGAGAGCTAATACCGTTATCTGAGCATAACAAATGTGAGCTATGAAATGGTGTTAATTGCAGATATATTATCTGTTTGTGGGTATTACAGAACGCAAAGTGCTGAGGACAGAGTAAATTTGATTTAAGAAAATTATTCCAAAAAGAAGCGAGCTTGTTTGATATCTTCTGTTATTGATGATGATATCAATGCAGCTTCTGCCTAGCAAAATCATCAACAATAACATAATGTCAGTTATAAACATTCATCATCTTTAAACCTGGGAACTGGTAATAATAATAGTTGATCGCTAACTTGAGTTTGATTGATATGTCACACTCACAGAAGCATAATTTTTCTCTGAGTTTATGATAAAATATTATTCTAAAATAATAATAATATCATAATTTATTAATATTTGACGGTATAATTATTAATAGTAATATTCAAGCTTTAAACCCCTCTTACTCCTTGATTATATTTTGTTTATTTATTGAGATTATCTAAAATTATATAATCTCAACAGCAAAAATAGCTTGTTGATCTGAAAAGAATAACAACATCAGTGGTAACGATAATAATAATATAATAGGAAGCTCAAATCAAAGGAAAAACATGCATTGCTTGCTGTTATTATTATATATATTTATTTAGAGTAAACAATAATAATCAGTGGTGGTTTGATGATCATCAATGACGATGACTCCATAACATTATCATTTATTATTATTATTAGTAGTACTACTACTACTAAATATTTTTTTATAATAATAATAAATAATAATATTAAACTTAAAAAAATAATAATAATTAAAGCTTTTTTTGGTGTGAGTCCTTCCTTCCTGCAAAAGTCATAATGCATAGAAGAATACCCGACTACTACACAGATCATCATTGACTTGTACACACTGCTATACACACCTACATTCAAACTGTGCTTCTTGGTGAAAATCATCTGGCGTTTTAGGCTCTGGTCGATCCCCACCACCGTCACCCTCCACTGCAGCAGCTGTTGGTTTGTCTGTTTCATGGTGCTTTCTCCTTCGTCTGTAGCTGGCCTGCCATTTTTTCAAACAGTGCACCTGCCTAGTGTACAACTCTTCGACAGGGCCTCTCTGTACTGCTTGGAACAGAAGCAGTGGCAGAAGAAGCAGAACTACAGCAAGCCTCGCTGTCTGTCAAGAAGACACGAAAGCTTTTTTTTGGCACCCTATCTGATTCTATGATGATCATCATCATGGATGGTGTGCTTTGTTAAAGTCAACTGTTCCATCGTTAGTTTTAGGAGGTTTTCTCAATTCCCAGCCATTCCTTAGTTGGTGCATTCAGATAAGGTGTAGTGTGAGTAGACAGTCAAAAGCTTTTACATGTAAAATACTTTGCAGTTTCTGGAACATTGATTGTGTAGGTGGCAAAAACAAACATTTTAAACCGGAAACACTATGTCCCCGGATACACCTCTACGCATTGTGGATCTGATAAAAAGTTTTCTAACCGCACCAAAAAGGGGACAACTCCGTGTTTTTATGCAAAAAATAGACCTTAGAAAAGTGGCTATAGCTCTGGTTTCAGGCAATGTAGGTGGCTAAATCTTTCTGTGTCAGTAGTCAAGATGTGAGGGTATCTACATATAAAATTATAATTTGCTAAACTTTCATTAAAGCAGAGATAACCTCCATTGAAAATGCCCTTCAAAACTGAACTGGTCCTTTAATGAGTTTCGCGGGCTATGAATTTATTGTTAGTAACACTGTAGTGAGAATTGTTGAACGCTTGCAGCACAAACTATTAACAATAACAAGTGTGTAGATCATCAAAAACAAAAACAATAATTAACAATAATCATAGACAGTTATCGTTACACAAAAAACTATAATAGATAAATAATAATCAATCAATAATAATTAAACAATAATAAAAATAAAGAATTAATTTGCCCTCCGATCAAACACAGCTATGATTCTGTGAGCTCTGCGATCGATGCCTCTAAAGCTGTCTGTTAACTGAACAAATACTAAAAACAGTCAAATTTTGTTGTCGTTAAGTTTGCAAAGAGCCATCATATAGATATAAAAACTGTAATTAGAAAATAAGCAAAAGCTGACACATGCTTGTAAATAATTTACAAACAAAATACTAGTTTAATGCCTCCTCCATCAAAAGCTGATTGAACGAGTGCGCACCCAACAACTGGAATAAAACTTGTGACTCAATGAACTCTCAATCCAAACCAATTTTGGGTTGTGGAACCAAACTGAACTAATTCATATGAGCAGAAACCAGTTCGTATGGAGCCATCCTTCCCATGACTCGAATGGATGAGTTAAACATTTAATCCGAACGAATTTGTACCATGGGTGTGGTGATTTTGTATTTTGACTGATTCGAGGGCTCTTCTATTTCTAATGATTTGGGAATACACACCATGGGAGAGTCATACTGACCCTGAATTCCCCCATTACATTCTGTGCACATAGTGGACCTTTTGAAAAGGACTCTTCTACTTGCTATTAGTTTTGGAGTTGACCCTGTAATATATTGAGAAATATCCAAACAACAGAGGTGTTTGTTCTTACAGATACAATTATGTCTGCTGTAGTGGACATGAAAAACTGCTACCACAGCGCACTGTCAGCGAACTTTTCAAACATGTTAGCTAGCAATGAGCAAAAGACATTGAACAAAGACCATGTGCAAAAATGTACCCTGGATATATGTATAAGGTTTGTCAAAGAGTTATACGCTAACTTATATCGGATGTCTATTAGAACACACTCTGATCATTTTATTTCAAAGGTGTTTTGGATGTTGAGCAATAACATAAGCATGACATTAGAGAAAAACATTACGTAATCATTCCAAGGCTTGTTACACAGTGGCGCTTTATGGGCATTCATTGGAGAAGCCAAATCATGTTACATACTAATATAGCTGGGTGTTCTAAGGATGTAGACAAGATAAGTTCTTTGATGACGATGGAATGTGAATGTACTGAGGTAACATAACTATAACAGGGTTATATAATTTATGTAAACGTGTGATTGTTTTTCGATGGCGTACTCACATCATTTGACGAGACGTAAATAGACGGCTTTTCTGTTTGTTTTACAGATTTCTGAAAGAAACGTTGTGACCAATATACCAATAATGTGCAAAAATCTTTTTAGCACTAGTGTTTTGTTTCTGAGAGATATTAAAAATGTAATACCGTGGCATAACCTGAATGTAACATTACACAACATTGCAGGTATGTTGATCGTTGGTTTTTTTTTGTCTCAGTGCTAGCACTAAACTGATATATTGTTTGTAGCTGTATGGTTTGGGTAACTACTCTTGTGTACTGGAAAGTTAAACAATGAAGTCAATGTTGCCAATTGTTTACACTGGTTCTCATACATATCGTAGATGCTCGCAAGTGATTGCAGATCCTCGTACGACAATCTGCGATGTATGTGAACCTGGATTTTGCAGTGGCTCGCACGCTGTCACAGAGGCTCTTAGAAAAGTTTAGATGAACAAACTTTTCTGCGACCGTCGTACGATAGGGTGTACAATTTTCTTACTTTCTTTCCCAAAAACCACAGTTAGGTCAAGGTTACTCATGTAAACATGACTGCCATCAAAAAAATATAATAAACAATAAAAATATCATTGTTTGATTATAAATATTAATTATTATTTATTATTAATTTTCCGAATGAAATATTATGATAGTTAAATTAAATGTATAAATATATATATTTTCTGTAAATTTTTATATAATAGCATAGTTATTATATTATCATGAATTTAGATTCAAAAAAATATGTTAATAGATGGTAAAAAATAATAATGCACCATTGAACAACAGTTATAATTTTAATGGAAAAATATGAAATAATATTTAATGATAATATGAGTAACAAAATAATAACATTTGAAATAATAAATAGATCGGTGTAATTAAACGACGATAATTCACTTAGTATATATGTAGTCGATGGTCAGTGAAGACGGGCTTTGAGATTTTATTACCTCTCAGTCAAGAGAGTGATTATACCTCTTGTGATTGTGAGTTGTGCTAAGTTTATGCGAAAATGTATCGCGGATCATTGTACGATGATCTGCGATCACTTGCGAGCATCTACAGTATGTATGTGAACCAGGCTTTACTTGTTGAATAACAGCTCTCCTCGCTTGAGTAAACGTATGTTGATACCTACTTAAAAAATGTTGTGAAAACTTTTATCAAGTTCTATAGCTGCACACAGCCTGACGGGGGGGGGGGGGGGGGGGGGGGGAGGGGGGGGATACTACACAATAGCCAGTGGTTTGAATAGGTTCTCAGGCTAGTCTGACTATTATGGTTCTTTTCTAATCCCCTCAAATGCTCCAATTATTACTGCAACCTCACTTCAAAGTTTCACTATAATTTCTTACGGAATCTGTCAAATAACTCGTTTTCGGACAGAGTCTCTGTGATTCCTTTAACTTGCCGCCTGCTCCGCCAAACAATCAATTAACTTGCAATGTCATTTTGAGAGAACTACAAATACTTTGGTGAATGAACTAAAAGCAGAAAAATTACATAATTTGCCGAAATAAAAGCAAAAAAATTGCATAATTGGCCAAGTTCTCAGTTCAGTAATGTTGTAACTAATTCGTCACTGGAAATTTCCTGCCTCACATTATCCATAGAGATTTATTATTGCACTATGCGCCATAACAACATAATGTATCATAATCCATCATTAACCTTGTGATGTGCCGATTAATTAACTAGGGCAGTCAAACTGACAGCAGGGGCAGTTTACAGAGCCTTAGATCATTGAATCATACTATAAACTAAAGTTTATATACAATGGGTCTTTTCTGTTTAAGATTTCAACAAAAACTAAACAATAACAACATGGTATCCAATTTAAACCGGTGGCATATATTTGAAAGGGTCCAATCATATGCAAGTAACTCTAAGTGAAGTCATCAAAGTGTGGTCAGCCGTTCCCAGCACTATTTTATAGAAGGACAACTCCTCTGGAGCCCAATACCACAAAGGCTCATTTAAGTCATCATTGGTTGAAATAGTTTTTATGCACGTATTCAATACTTGTTTTATAAAATGAACTATTTTTTTGCATTAATACTTGTGTGAACATCTTTTGTTTCAATCTAGCATAAATTTTCATTTTATTAAGCTGAATTTTGCAGCATAACTTTGTTTAAAATTTTAAAATAAATAAGGAGTTATCTCCCTTCCGAGAGATAACTCTCTATTAAGCAGGACATGGAGATAATTGCTGATACGTTTACAAAAGATTACGTGCCCTGTACGGCGAAAATGTTCCCTTTCAGACCAGTGAGCTTAGGTGACCTTTTGTAATTGTATACTGGGCGCATAGTAGTGTTAGTTACCATATACACGGCAGACACCCGAAATATTGAAGTGCCACTGGGTTTAGTAGCAAAAACAAAATAATAATAAAATACGTGGAATGATCCTACTGAGATACTGGTAACCAATATTATTAAAAGTGCAGTATTTACACTTTGAAACCGGTGTTTGTTGTTTGTGTGCTGCTGCTGATGTGAATCAGCAATGCATCATGTAAAAAAAGAACATACTAATCAGCTTTGTTATATATTTTAAATACTAATTATTATTATTATTCTTTCTTCATAAACAGCTGACTGAATAACAAAAATCTGTAATAGACTATTCTGAAGTGAAGTATGAATAATGTCAAATAAATTGCTTGCCCATTTTGAAAACGATTATTGATTTTATTGGTATCGTAGAAAACAATTACTTTTGGGAATATTTATGTTACTATTATTTAAACTATTACCAGATTATTTTTCTATGATTAACTGTTCGCTATTAACAATATTTTTGTTTATGAGCTAAGTGTTATTTCAGATTTCATATGAAAGTTGAATGGTATAAGAAAAATAGTTTATTATTCGTTTTTTCTTTTTATAATATAAGTGGTAATATAAGCTTTGTAATATAAGCTATATAAAGACTGTGATTCGGCCCTTATTACTTTTCTTCAAATTAAAGTTTTTTGTTTAAAATTTCCAAAGAGCTAGGAAACATTCTGAGCTTTCAGATGAATGGTTGTTTAAAGCTTTATGTCAATTTGCTGCCTTACGAGCTGTTGAAATGAGCCTTTTTTATAAGTTATAGTGTAGTCACTCAAGCATTTGGCTCCAGAGGGTCACGTGACTAGGGGAGTTGGCCACACTTTGATTACTTCACTTAGAAGTAGTTTTGTTGGCAATTTAATGCTGCCAATCAGTGTCATTTTGTTCTCAAATGCAAAAATTTCTTATCATATTGCACTTGCCTTTTGGTACATGTCTCCAGACTTCTTGAGGAGTTTTCTTCTTTTATCTGCAGCTTTCAAGGTTAATTCAAATTCTGGTTTCATTTGGTCTTGAACTGACAAAATTGAAACTTATTTGCAAGTTTCAATTTAAAATTCAAATGTTTCAGATCAGATATGATGCAAGTCTGGTGTTTAGATGAATTCAGCAAACCTGAAGGAGAGAGGACAACTTTCATGTTAGAGACTCTATCTCCAAAGGCTAACTGTACAAAGGGCTGGAGTCCAGCTACATTACAGGTGGAGCTGTAAATGTATAGAAGGAGTTGGAGAGGTTCTTGGGGACATGTTGACAGGTGTGTGAAGAAGGAGGACAGTTGAGGGTGGGGAGGGCAGGGGGACTGGCTCTAAGGCTAACAGTTTGATGCATCAATCAATCAGAAGTGCTCTAATTTACAAAATTTTCGCTGATCTGATTTGATCGTGATTCTAAAACTTTTGCTATCTAACTGATCTGATTCGGTGACTCAAACTGATTCAATTTGTAAAAAGAAAATTGAGGGTAAATTTTTAACAATAATCTCAGTGTACTTATTCACTTAAATACAGCTAAATCACAGATCAATCATTTCATAGTTTTCCAGGATTACAGGCTAATTACATGGCAGATTATGCTTTTTCGTCATAATATGAGTTGCAAGAGCTACGAGCTACACTGGTGCTAAATGGCATTACTATTGTGTGATTCCAATGCAGTAACTACATGGGTAGTTGAAGATAATCTGCTCTTCATTGTTGGTGAAAAGATCTGTAACCTACAATGCGTGCAAACCGATGGTTTTTTGCCAATTCAGTACGGGTTCTGATTCAATGAATCTAAACCCGAGCATCTCTACAATTCATCTTATAAGACTTTGTATATCCACTGCAGATGAAGGGAAGTTTACTTGAATTGGTGTACATGGGAAGGGAGCAGAGGGGAAGGTAGAGTAGGAAATGAGTATGTGCAGAAGAGAGGGGTAAGTGATGACCAGAGAAAAGCAGAGAAAGCCAATCTTGTTGCATGAATTTTGCTGCAACACTAATGTAATACAGCCCAATAAAACCTTCGTGGGCTTATTCAAGGGGTGTCAAGCTTGCTGTTTTAGACAGGCAGCAAACAGAATGGTTTGTATATATAAAAACATTATTTGAGAGTGTTTTAATACTAATATTTCTTAGTACTTTCCTTATACTACACCCTTCAGTCTGCATAACAGGATGACATCTTTGATCATGACGATAGGTGCGAGTTGATATAAAAGGTGTCTAGTAAGTCATCAAAAAATGTTATACTTATATACTATTTTGTTTCTAATGTTCTAGTATGCAAATGCATAAAATGATGGGTGTGTTAAAAGTGCAAAACAAAAAATATTTTGCACTGGAGTTGTCTTTTCTTTGGTCAACAGGAAAACCAACTCTAAAAACACATATCAAGTACATTTGATTTTGATAAATTATGTATTTGAATTATTTACTGATAAATGCAATTAACACAAAAACCCACAAAAACGCTTGGTAAAATTTTTTTGTTTGTCCAGAATGATTAATAACTATGAAGCTCCAATTTGAGTCATTGTACAAGCTGATGATGACAGAATTCCCATGGAAGTGAATTTTTTAATATTTAAGATTATCCGTTTGTTGCAACATGTTATCAGCTGTAGCACTCACTGAAAATGAC
This sequence comes from Cryptosula pallasiana, assembly GCA_945261195.1. Lineage (NCBI taxonomy): Eukaryota > Metazoa > Bryozoa > Gymnolaemata > Cheilostomatida > Cryptosulidae > Cryptosula > Cryptosula pallasiana. Next base: position 43,855,739 of record OX183130.1, read on the forward strand.
TTTGTGATGAAACAAGATCTTTGGTATAGTGGAAACTTCTGTGTAATTTTCAAAACTTCAAGAATAATGAAAACAGACCACAAGCAACGTTTTAAAATATCTATGGCCTCCACAGTTTGTACTTTGTTGCAAGTATTATGAGACGCATAGCTGAAAATGGTTAATGCCAAAAAACAAAGTTTTTGTTAGGTCTACACTGAAATACTTTTTTGCTTTCACATGACCAAAACACTAGCAAAACTGTTAGACCACGTTACAAATTAATTCCTATTTTGTAATTACTCCAAAGTTTTGTCGTTGAGTGAACTTGTGTATGCGCCTCCATGTAAAACTGAATTGAGATTTATGCCTGTGTGCTACTGGAATATGGATAAACTTTTTCACCAATATTTTACCAATAGTGTGTTTAAACTCGTAAAGTGAAGCACTAACAGTTTAAGTTGTTAGAGTTACACGCCAGGTGAAGGTCAGGTCAGCCTCTTAACCATGTGTTTGCCTCGCTTGTCTTTTTGTATAGATGAGCTTAAACTGGTCATTGCTGCCATGTTTCTTGGCACTCAACTGCCGTTTAAACTTGACTTTTTGTCTTTTTTGTTTTAAATAAATAAATTAGTTTTACGATTAAAAATTTATGGAAAATTTATAACAAGACACGTTTTTTGCTTCTTTTCGTCAGCAAAAATAAATTATGAGCATGGTTCGCTATATTCATCAATACATTTCTCACATTGCAGTGTGTATATATTAGAGATTTCATTATATCACAAAGTTGTAGAGAGGAATATTCATTAAAAACTTGTGATGGACACTTGTGCAAAGTTTGTACTTAAAGTCAAGTATTTGGTCAAATTTAATTCCATCATTTGTGAGTTTGATGGCATTATCGGAATTGTATAACCATTCATTCACTGTGTAACATTTTAAATAAATCTAACAACAGATTATTGTTTCAGCTTACTTATATCCACCCCTTGCCCCTCTCCTGTTCACTAGACTTCTCCATCGCCAACCCTCACCGTAGATCTCGAATGCTAAACCAGATGCTAAACCTGCCTCCCAACTGTCACAAGCGTGCTCGCCACTACAAAGTTGATTGTCAATTTGAAATAGCCCCCCCCCCCCCCGTTATCCTCACACCCCCAGCCCTCACCCCGATTCTTCAGATCCCCTTTATCCTTCTGTAAACCAACAAGCCCTACAGTGAAGCAGTTGAGTCCTAGCCGCTTGTTGAGTTAACATATATGCATAGCAATCACTTCATGGGAGTTGTACTGAATCTTGTTAGTTGCTAAAGGAAAACCTAAGCTCAAATCCAATCTAAATAGTTGGAATACTTTTTCAAGTAATTTATTGGAGTCCCACCCGAACGCAATTGACCTCCGTTGTAACCAGAAACCTGGATCATCTGTCAGTTTTGAAAAATATTCACCATTTAGCAAAAGAAGAGGACAACTCCTCAAGTACCAAGAGTGATCATAAGGACATATGAGAGAGCCAGAAGAATGTTACAAATACCAACACCCATGAGATGTAGAAATGCTGCAAGTGGTAAGAGCTAGATTGCCCACTACAACATCAGTATGTGATTGGACAATTTTAAACTGCACATTTTTACTAAAAATTTAATAGCATACATTATTTTAGTCGATTCTGCGTTTGAGCTTTGTACAAAGAGCATTTGTGTATTTTTTTTTTATAATATAGAACTATCGACGTTGTTTGTCAGCTTGTTGCTATTGTCAAGTTTTGTCTCAAATGGTAGTTTTGGTGTCCAAAGGATGGGGTTAATCGAATGGGGTTGAGAGAATCATGTAGGAGCAGAGTCTACGAAACTTTAGTAACAAACTGAGTGAGGCCTGACCAGTGTTTCGAGTATAGCTCCAAAGTGAGTTTGTTGTGCAACAAATGGCCTCGCTAGTGTAATAACAAAGGATAGTGACTGTGCTTAGGCCTATAATAAACCACCTCAGGGACAATGTTAGCTTGATGACCCTACTGTATCTAAACCCCTTTCCCTTAGCCAAGTTGCGCGTGGCCAAAGGTAAGACAAGATTCTTTACAGTATTAATATAAAGTAAAAAGTGGCAAAATTTTCTTTGAATAGAATAGTGCGAATTTAGATAATTGCTGTATTGAAGACTTGAAAACTGTGATTATGAGCAGTTGAACTGAAATTTTTCATAAGGACAGTATAGACGAAAAACAGTAGCAGTCATTGATCAAAAGAAACATCTCAAAGGAAAAGAGTTGAACAAATTGGCATAATGTGATAGAAAAGTAAAAACACCAAGCTAGGCCTGCAATGAGAGAAAATTGTAGAATTTGTTTCAAAACAGAATAAGACATAATCTATGATGTAACAGGTGTAAGCAAAAAAATAACTAAACATTGAAAATCACTGATCACTTTTCAAAATACTTATTTGAAAAAAAATTGACAAAGGAACTGAAAAAAGAAAATTTCTGTAATAGGTTTTAAGCTGTGGTAAAGTGGGGATGGACTTTTCTGGTTTTGAAAGGCTCGCAGCGTAGGAGAAACTTTTTAGCTACAGCTTTAGTTTGTAAACAGATTTTATATTCTCTTTTCACAAACGAAGTAGTTTGTGAGAAAACAACGAGCATCATTGAATTTGTGAGTTCCAGTATAGCCAAAATCACTTTCCATACAATATTCACTTCCACCGCTTGGTTGTCCCTCGGCCCACATAGAGTAAGTTAATGCACGAGTACTCAATCCCGACCAACTCCACAGTCCAGTGTTGGTGTCTATGTATCCACCAATCCAAGCATCAAATCCCTTCCAATCTACAAATGACGATGTTTGTTAACAGGCAACTTAAATGATTTGCTGGTAAACGGAACAAAAAAAACTTTGCTCGCCGCTGTTTGAAGGTTTTTTTCATCAATGCTTTCAATACAACCGATGCAGAAAAAGCCACTAGCTTTGATAACTTCAATCCAACAACTTATATTGAAAAGTGCAGCGAGTGAGAATGGTGAAAGGATATAAGAGAAATTGTTTTTTAAAAAAGTTTATGATACAAAAGAACAATAATAAACTGTTAACTAGAAAAAAAACTAGTGCGAAGATTGAGGGCATGCAAGTACAAAGAGTTTCTCAAGAGATCAGATACATACTATTGTAGGAACACTGGTATAAAATGTATCAACTTGGGCTTTCATCAGTAGTGTTTGATGAAAATGACAAATTTACAGTGCTACCAGACTACACAGAGAAAACAGACCAAATGCTGGCACTAATCGAATGTGAGAAGGTAGAAATCATTACCATTGTATGTCTGACGCATGTTAACAAACCAGGAACCAGCTGGAAACTTCTGAAACGTTGCCAGATATTCTCCAGCACTTTGACAATAGTTTTTGGCATCTTGCCAATTCTTTTGGATCTTCACCATTCTCATGCATGTTTTGGAGTACCTGTTGTATAGGTACCCAGTAGAGCAGCGATCAGCATCTAAATAGACAAAACAAAAACAATTTAAACTGTTTTTAATAATCGCAAAATAAAAGTAACTTCTGAATTTAAGTGTTTTAACTTTTATCAAGGTGGTACTTTCTTGAGACAAACAAACGAAAAGTATTTTTTAAGCTGAATAAACAATTCCTTCATATATTAGATACATTTATGACTGACCTGAATAGATAACAAGCATCAGCAAAACTTGTAATACGAGTATTTGTTTCCACATGGTGAGTCTATAAATAAACATAATATTTACAAATAAAGACTACTAGTTTTATGTAGAAGCTTGAAGTAAACTTGAGTATAAGAACACAGGCTATGTGTACTTACAGAGGGTGTTGTTAGTCCTGCGTTGTAGACAGCTTAGCCTTGATTGTTGGTTCTCACTTTCAACTCTTTATTTATATGTATAACTATTTCTGTCATAGCCTATGCATCAGCCAATCATGTTGCACTATTTGGGTCTGTCTATTATTGTATGACCACACCCCCTGAATAAACACTCTAAAGAGCATAAAGCCTGGTTCACATACATATCGTAGATGCTCGCAAGTGATCGCGGATCCTTCGTGCGAGCATCTGCTATGTATGTGAACCTGGATTTCCTGTGGCTCGTACGACGTCGTAGAGGCTCATAGAAAAGTTCAGCTGAACAAACTTTCGTGCGACCGTCATACAATAGAGAGTAAATTTTCTTACTTTCTTTTTCAAAAACCACATTCAGGTCAAGGTTACTCATGTAAAAATGACTGCCATCAAAAAATTATAATAAATAATAAAATTATTATTGTTTAATTATAAATATTGATTATTATTTATTATTAATTTTCTGAGTGAAATATTGTGATAGTTGATTTAAATGTATAAATATATATATTTTCTTTAAATTTCTATATATTAGCATAATTAGCATATTAATATAAATTGAGATTCAAAATTTTATATTAAGAGATGGTAAAAAAATGATAATGCACCATTGAACAACAGTTAAAAATTTAATTAAAAAATATGGAATAACATTTAATGATAATATGAGCAAGAATGTAATAATTTTTTTATAACTGTTAAAAATAATAAATTATTTGGTGTAATTGAACAACGATAATTCATTTAGTATGTATATGGTCGTTGGTCCGTGAAGACGTGTTTCGAGATTTTATTACCCCACAGTCGAGAGAGTGATTATACCTCTTGCGATCGTGGTTTGCCAAGTTTATCTGAACATGTATCGCGGATCTGTCGCACGAGTGATACGCGATCACTTGCGAGCATCTACGATGTATGTGAACCAGGCATAATAGATTTCGAATGTTAAAACATACTTTAGCAGGCTTCTATCAGAGCCTTTTCATACTTTCGGGTCTTTATAATCCCTTTTGAGCAACAAAATTAATGTTTTGAAAAGGTCTCAAATTACCCTACGTTATGTGATACTGTGATCGAGTTCAGCGGATAAATAGTTGCTCCTCTCTATCCATCTCCGGCTACCTACTACCTCTCTTCTGTCAGAGATAACCATTTCCAATTTTCTCCTAGAGCACAGTCATTAGATAACTACTCCCTTTCCCACAACTCAGTAAATAGTGGATGAGCTTTCTATATTATAGATATACTTGTGCCCAACTATCTACCAAGCCCCCACCCCACCCATAAATCCTCAGATTCTCTGAGTCTATCTCCCAAAGCTCCCACTCCGACCCTGCAAATTTAGGCCTCTCTCATGCAGCAGAAAATTCCCAGCCTCATGTGAACATTACCCAAACACAAGCTGATATCTCCAAGGAGCTACCCTAGAGCACAACTCCCTAACAACTCATAAAACAGGATGGGAACCTTAATAGAACTGTACTTATGGCCAAAAGACCATGAAATTAGAAAAATATAATGATACATGGGTGCTTTAATGATGAATGTTAAAGCATGCCAGCATTGAACAATTTCTTGTTGAGATTTTGAATATTGAAGTCTTAAGCAGCAAACTGATGTATTGTACAGGATTTGTGTGATTTTTGGTAGCTGTTCACCTGTATAGTTCCCACTGCGCGGATGAATCACTATAGTGTGCAATATGCAAGCTTTTTCCAGATTTTTTAATTCGTGGTAGTTTCCTACCAGCGAACCTTGTTCTTACAGTTAGCGTCGGAGTGCCAAACTGTCTGGCGACAACTTGCCCATGGAAACAAGAGTTGAATTGTTGAATGCGGCGGCCGTGAGTGTTGAAGGTCAATAATTGATCAAGCACTCTTTTCGGAGAGCTCTGCTAACGCTGACGGTCGGTTGAGCCAAGGTAAGATTTATTGCCAAGATTTATTATGGATGTTTACATGCGGTTATATACAAGAGTAGAACAAAGGAGTTCACAAGCTACTCCTTGTGTTTACATAAGTAAAAAGTGTTTACACCAATAATTTCATGGAGAACTTTCTATAATAATAAATAACAAATATAATAAAATATATATATGAACTTACGTATCGTAAGATTGTTCGTGATAGCAATATATGTGCTGCTATGGCGACAATTGTCCATGTTGTTGGCGTCCGTAACAGTATTGAATAATCCTCTAGACCTACTCAGTCCTGTTTTACAAGCTTCGCAAAAAACTATTGGCCTCAAATGCTCATCCCATCATCAGAAATTTAGCTTACTGTAACTTCCACTGATTGCAGAATAAGTCATCTTCGGATTGTGGACGTAGTCAATTATAATAAATAATAGCAAACTTATTTAAATGAAGTTACATCGTCTTTGTTTAAAATGAATTCTTATTGGGCAATTTATTTAGTCTTAGGTCTGTTGAGGGCCATTGCAGCAGGAAAAACGCATCCTTATGAAGACACCCCATCAAACTTTGGTCCTAAGATTTAATGTTGGGCTTTACTGTTAAGCGCATTTTTCATCTGGTTTTAATTTGCACCCTGCACACATAAAATCGGAATTAGTGGTTTCGTTTTGAAAAATAATAATAGTCAATGTAATTACAGAAATTTCTGCATGTTTCCACATTACTGGAGTACGTTTACGTTATCTCTTTACATTCGCACCAACTTTCAGCAACTTTGCACTTTTAGACATCCAGTTGCTTATGAATCATGTGACGGATGAGATCTTATCATCTCCACGAAATCAGAGCCTTTACCCGATCAACTATAGCGCATGTGCTACAGTTGATCAGGCAAAATCTATGGTTTACTGAGGTAGGTTACATGTCACATAAGCTACCTCAGTAGTTTTCTATGGAGCAAACATCAACGACACTTTCACGCTGGTTTTGAATTAACAAACAAGACTTTCTGAATGCTTAGTAAGTCAGTCTGCCGTAGCATTGTGCTTTCAACTGCGTACCAGAAATACTGATGTCAAGGTTAGAACTGAATGCTTAGTAAGTCAGTCTGCCATAGCATTGAGCTTTCAACTGTATACCAGAATTGCTTATGTTCGCTTTTTACTTCTGATATGTTTATATAGCACGGTGTTGAATAATTTTCAAAATAAGATCCGCCTGCAATAAAAGTTTTGTGAAATATGTTTGATGGTAGGTAAAGACTACCCGACCATAGAAATTGTTTAATCGTCTGTGTGAAAACTTGAGTCGTTAATTTAGTGAGAATAATCTGATAGTAATAGATAGATAACACGAGACTTCAAATCATACCAAAAACAAAAAATTATCTTGCACTTATCAACTGAGCTTTAGTTGTAAAATCTGCTCCCAAGTTTAAAGTACATTGTCAGGTCAAGGTTTGGCAACATTTTGTTATCACCCAATCAGACAGAGTAATACACTTTGTGAGTACACTAAGTTTTACAAACCCACTCCTTTTTAAATTAAGTCAGTTCTCCTCTATCAAAATAATCCAGTTCACTCGGCCCTTCCACACCCTCTGATTTTTTTTTAAATCTCCTTGACCTCAAGAAACTGATAAAAACCAGCTTGCTGTCTCCAGGTCCATTTTTCAAGCAACAATCCAAAACATTAAACCTACAAAACAATGGTTCATGCATCTAATATATGTTGTTGACATGAAAATTAAAACCTAAATTGTTCAGGAGTGATGATTTTTTTTTAAAGACTGCCAGATGGATTTAAAAAGTATGTGTTTTATTTCCGTTTTTTTTAGTACCACTACTCAAGCCGATATAATTCAAATTTATCATTCCTAGATTGTAAAGTTCGTTTGTTTGTTTGTTTTCACTGTGCCTGAAAGGCAACCGTAAAGACGAGTCTCATTAGCTAGTAGCCAGTGTGAGCAGCACCCCATTAGCTAGTGGTTAGTAGCTAGTAGCTAGTAGCCTGTATGAGCAGCACCCCATACCCATGTCATAAGTTCAACCAAAGAATCTTTTAAAAATGCAGAGCGCAAAATCTTAGAAGCCTGACTTCATTGGTAACGTTGAGAGAGCTATTGCAATGTTGTGATTCACCTGATAAAATCTCGCAATCAATATTTGTAGTTCCTTTTAATGCAATTTAATACACAGTAGCAGCAAATTACCAGATCCAACCGCTCTACAGACTTGAGGATAGGTCGTATTGCTGCCATTACAGTAGCACTACGAAGAGCAAAATATTATTGGATGTGGAGATATACATGATTAAATATATCTAGCCAATTTTTTGGATACTCCGATATCAAAACCAAAGTGGCATGTAACTTTTTTCTTGCAAGCACTCCATTCATAGCTGTCCACCTGTGAAATAAGTGACAATCAGTAACAAGTCATCTCTAGAAAGCATAACAACGCGCAACCAGTTGTGCCAGTTTTACCAAATCCCTCAGTAACTTTTGATTAACAGGCTGTGATGACACTGATAATATTCTGATGACACCTTAGCTAAACTTTTCTTGCCAAACTTGCGCAAATAATTCAGTGATCTTCAGAGCCACGCATGACTGGACTATTGTAATGAACTTGCTCTATTGCTGCCAGTTCCCACCACTCCTAACTTGTAGTCATCGTTCTCTAACAAGTGCTACATTGAAGCGCTCACTAATTAAATTCTGTCTCTATCAACTCATATACTGGGTTTCCCATTTAAACTCTAAAGGCGCTGCCATACACAAGTAAAATAAACACAAACTTCGCGTCACGAAAATCGGGAGTTATCTTGTCGAGGAATGCAAGTGCCACACGGCAACTTTCAACTCGTTTAAATAACGCGAGTGAAATGTATTGAGTATGAGTTGCTCTACCCATAGTAATAATTGAATTTTATACGGTGTATGTAAGACTAACTCGCCTGCAAACACATGCATTTTTTAACTATGCTGTTTTTTTTAACCACTTATTCATAATAATAATAATTATCATTATAATAATCTAATCAATACTAAAAAATATAATAACTTAGTTCATTCATAATAATACTAAAATATAAAATAAAAAAATAGAGAATGGGTGTATTTATAAATAAATAACATACTTTTATTTATACTTTATACACTATTGTGGAGTGAGGATTTCTTGCCAATCAGCCATTGTAATGTAATGAAAAAGGTGAAATTGCAGAATAATATTATCGTTGGATATTTGTAACTGTGTGCCAACAATGACATTATAAAGTGCGAAAATGCTTTAGCTGTGAGTGCTGACGTTGCTGTCGCAAAAATCATGGCCAATGACTCATTGCATTGTGTATGTCAAAGGTCAACATGCACGGTTGTTCGCATTTTGTGGAAAGTTGCTCATGATCACTCGCACAAGTAGACAACTCGTGACTCGTGACTCTAATCGTGTCTAATTTACGTGCATGTGGCAGGACCTTAAAGCAAATGCCTCAGCAGCTACCAGTTGACTATCAATGGTCACATGAAGTTGTTCTCTCCTTCACAGCACAGATTGCTAAAACAATGTCTCATCCTGGGGAAGCTACGAGATGTAAACAAAGTATTAAACGATGTGAACGTTCCCTTAAAATTAATTTTTCTTGCAGTTTAACAGAAATCAAGGCAATGAAAGTGTGAAAATCGACAGCTTTAATCGTTGGTTTATCTAGTGGATAAGTACGCTGATAAAATGGCAAAGTAAAGGAGCTCACTTCTCTATTCAGAATCAATTTTGCTATGAAAACCAAATAAAGAAAACAGAATCTGATACGCCATATTTACATATAACCAAATGGCTATAAACCCCCAGACGCTGCCATAGGCCAATGTGCCAGGATGGGAGATAATTCTATGATGTCACCTAAAACATCTGTAAGATTGTGGGTAACGAGACCAATTTTTTTGTTTATCGTCTTTCCGAGCTGGTTGTTGATTATTTATCATGTGATAATCAGATATTTGTTTTGATTACTGGTGCAATAACAGAGTAAACGTGATTGCTTGAGGGTAAACTTCTGACACAGCAGGTAATGCAAATGATACAACAAACCAGGCTAGCCGACCAATATGGGCGTCTAAAACACAGACTGGCATCAACCTCCTGTTCAGTGATAAGAGGTTTTAAATTGAAATTTTCGTGTACTTAGCATTAGTTTTACTACTAGAGTGTACGGTAAATAAATTACCAAGTTTGACTTGGGAAGTTGTCCTCTCTTTTTAATGGTATATTGCAAAATCCAACCATTGAAAGTTTTCCTCTTGTGTACTTGTGCTATATATCACTCTAACTGTCACTATCCAGACCTCACTTGGTATAACCTCAGAGAGTGGTGAACCATTAAAAGTCTCCTCTACATGTCTGGTCACTGCCAAAACTTCAGTAAATGCATTTAAATCTTCAACAAGCAAGACCCAATGAATTATGACACATCGGTGACAGTGACACATCGGTGACAGTGACACATCGGTGACAGTGAAACATCGGTGACAGTGACACATTGGTGATAGTGACGCATTGGTGACAGTGACGCATTGGTGATGGTGATGCTTTGGTGACAGTGACGCATTGGTGACAGCGATGCATTGGTGATAGTGACGCATTGGTGACACAAGTAAAATTTTACAAAAAACATGAGAGTTAATCAAAGACAATGAAAAGACAAAACATGGAGAGCTAAAAAATGCACAAAGTTATTTTGTGCACCAAAAATTTATTGCTGACAGCAAACAATCTCTTAGTAATCGTGAGAACTTAGAATTGTGGATTTCATTTAGTTTGGGAATGAGAAGACAATATTTATTTGTTGTCATGTACAATACTAACATTACCAGTAATTTTCTGTTAATAAAGTTTTTGATCACCTACATCAAAATTCATAAAATACTTAAGACATGTAAGCCAGATGTGTTGTGGCACACTGATTCACATATCAGCACACTTGGAGTTGCCTTTCCTGGTTTCAAAACACAACTCCCAAGTTCATGCGAAAACTACCATGGTTATAATAATAACAATTAGACTATTCGCGACCTCTGTTGGTCGAGCACATTGCAATAAAAATAATCAGACCGGCAATAAATTTAATCAATAAATAATCATTTTGTTCGGAACCCGTGGGTCAAAAAAAAGTAGCTCACTGAATAAAAAAAATAATCAGCAAGTATTTATTTATATTGTTCATAGGTCGCGAATGAAACTGAACACTAAATGAATATTAATGAGCGAGTTAATTATTTTCATTTTCATAGACCGGTTTTATATCCTTAAAAAATAATTCAAAATAATTGCAAGCGTTTGAAGTTTACTAAATTGAAGGGCAGCTCGACAAACTATTCCAATTTGTAGCATTTCAAATTTTATTATTTTTGTGATTATTTCGAAAATTGGGAGTTATCTTCTCTATAATTTGTTCGGTAAATTATAACATTTCATTGAATATTATGTTGTTCTAAACTAATGTTCCGTTGCATACGCGACATATTGAATTACGAACACCTATTAACTTTTTGTATTTTGTTCGACGAACAGGTCGCGAATACTCTTAATAGTTTCTTTTTGTGAACTTTTGGGTTGTTTGTCAGTTTTTTTTGTATAAACACTTTTTGTTGTGTTTTGGGTATGACATGAGATGAGCAGTAATAACTGAAATAAAACTGAGAGTTCACCTTTATATGTCGGCATACCTCTAGGCCGAAATGTTAAATCATAAGTTGTAGCACATTTTATCAGGACTTTTCACTCATCAATTTGAACAAGTTTCGCCATTTTGTGACAATTTTTGCATTTGTATGAGCCAATGCACCAATGAAAGCTTGAAACAGAGGAGAGGCAATTGGGCATATCAGGTTACGTTCCAGACCAGAATGCGTCTAAAACTGTTATTATTTACTTACATCCTATCATTTCTCAGTCAACTTCTGTTTGCAAAGGGAGAGGGTATGCTTTGACTTGCAGCTTTGTGTGAGTCAAATAGCCTAAGTCATAAGTCGTTTGATATGACAACCCGGCTACACATCCACTAATGATTAAGGAGAAAAGATAATGAGAATGTTCGCCAAACAAAATAGAATGAAAATAATCACAACCGCAATAAATTTAATAAAAAAGTAATCACTTTGTTTGGAACTTGAATATTATCAAAAAACGGCTCACCGAATAAAAAACATCAACAGGAGTCTATTAAATTGTTATTAAGTGGTGGATGAAACCGAACAATAAACCGGACTGGTTCTATATTGTCATAAATGTTAACAGATAACTACCATCAATGGATCAATAACTTCATAAAATGGGCAACTTTAGATACTTTATGAGTTTATAATGATGCCATTTTCATTTTGTATTGATTGCTTTGTAAATTGGGAGTTATCTTCTTAATGATTTGCTTGGCAATCTATAATAATTCATTGAATAATTAAGATGTTTTAAGCTAGTGTTCTATTTTTTACTCAAATTTATTAAATTACGGATGCCTATTATTTATTGTCCTCTGTTTGAACAGCACATCACAAATACTCTTAATAGCTCATGTTACTTTACCAGAGAAAGGGACATCAGGCAGCCATAAAGTGTTTGACTCCCCGGAGACAATAAGAGTATTCGCGGCCTGGTCGTCAAACAAAATACAAAAAATAATAAGTGTTTATAATCCAATATGTTGCGTATGCAACGGAGCATTAGTTTAGAACAACATAAATATTCAATGAAATGTTACAGTTTATCGAACAAACCCTAAAGAAGATAACTCCCAATTTTTAAAATAACCAACAAAATAATAAAATTTGAACTGCTACAAACTGGGATAGTTTGTCAAGCTGCCTTTTATTTAATAAGTTTTGAACGCTTGCAATTATTTTGAATTATTTTTCAAGGATATAAAACTGGCCTATGAAAATAAAAAAAATCAATTCGCTCATCATTATTTATTTAGTGTTCAGTTTCATTCGCGGCCTATGAACAATATAAATAAATGTTCATTGATTATTTTTTTTATTCAGTGAGCTACTTTTTGTTGACCCATGAGTTCCAAACAAAATGATTATTTATTGATTAAATTTATTGTTGGTCTGATTATTTTTATTGCAATGTGTTCGGTGATCAGAGGTCGCTAATACTCTTATTGAAAGCAAGCTAACGATTTTGCTTCAAGATAGTTGTACTCCTGTGGAATGTGATTAGACCATTTGGTTTGTTGTTGAAACCTTTACTGGAAATTTCAGTTTCACCTAATAGTTGTATAACAAATTTAAACAGAAAAACTGAATTATAAAACCAGTTGAGATTGTCTTCGGCTTACGAATAATTGATCAGTGTTTAGAATAAGTAATAAACTATACATACTGCAATGAAACTAGCGTTTTTACTTGTCAATTTCTCCAAAGATATTATACACAAGTAAAAAAAACTTTGCCATCACCTTAGGTCTGGTATGGTCCTTTTATCAGACCTAAATGAGAATATTTTTTAATTAAATGAACTTCTTTGATTTCTGAAGACCCAAATAAAAAGTTTTCAATGTCAAGGATAACTGCCATGATAGTTTTTTAACTTCACACAAACGAACAAAACTGAGACAAATTGGAAAATTCCAAGCTCGATAGCTCGAGACACGCACTGTTTATTATATAATACTACAGATGTTATGACACAATTTTTTTCAAAAAACTTCTTTTAAATTTCAATTACCTTGCATATTCTCATAAACTCATTTTCCAAAGCAGCCAGGTGTGTTACATCATAGCCTAATGCTACATGAATATGGCTGTTAGTGATATCAAAAGTTATGCAACTTTTTACTACTTTCTATTCTTCAGCAATTCGGGTTAAACTCGTCGTTACAAATTAAACACTATTGGAGACAAGGTTAAGGCATTTGTGCGTTGTGATTTACTGATCAAAGAAACGGCGTGTGTGATTTTTTAACATGGATCAAAACCTGTCAATAACCTCTAATAAAATCCTAGTGAGTAATTAATGATTTCTTTGGAAACAGAGTGCAAAATCACGTAATCGCTAAGCCAATTGCCAAGCGGAAACCTCTATATTTACATACAGTATACCAGCCAATGGGAGCTTATATAACTATACACCAACTCTACTTCACTAAATTATTCATTTATACCTCGTGTCCATCTACCGATTAGCTCCCGATTTGCCTTACCGATTGAGGATTTCCTTGCATCCGTTTCCTATGTGACGTAAAAAAATTGGCAAATATTTTGTGATTTGACCAATCATATCACCGTTCACGGTTTTGATGTTTCCAACAAAACTGTTTCTCAAGTGCAATTATTTTTAGATGAAGAATCGTTTTTTAGCGTCTCGTCTTTGTTGTTTAATCACTTTATGGCTAACTATGGAAAAAATGTAGCGAGTTTCACCGGTATTGCGTAAGAATGGCAAGTAAAGAAAAAAATAAGGGAAACTCCTTGACGTCATCTCCAATCGGTTGGGGCAAGTCGGTAGGTAATCGGTTGATGTACATGTAGCATTAGTGAGGCAAAATTGTTGGTTTGTTGGTGAGTGTGAAATACCACAAAAAGCCACTAGCAAAAAATTAATATACTGATGCAGAAAAGTATGAATTGCAGTATGGAAATAATACGAAAACCTGTATTCATAAATCTTGTTTGCTAACACATATATATTCCGTAAAGTTGACTGTTTTTGTTCATTTTACGAAAAAAAATTAAAAGTTATTACTCTTGATGCGGAGCAAACTATTCTGCTGCATAATTTCAGTTTGCTGCTTTGACTTGGAATCTCATGTATATATTTTGTGTAGCCATTTTCTAGCACACCTAATGAGGTTTCATCACGAAAAAAAAAAAATAAAAACAAGACTGTAAGAGATAAAACTATACAGCTTTAAACAACTCAAAAACCAAGCGTTAAATAGTTTGAGATAACAATAAATATACATGATTCAAATCAGAAATGATTGATGATAGATGTTGCTAAACAGAATTAATGCAAGATGTTTTGATTTTTGTTCCAAAATGATTTGGAACGAGCAAAATGTTGTTGAAACATTCTAAAATGATTTTAATGATGCCCAAACATTATCTTACAAAGAGTATAAAAACTGTGAGAACACTGTCACTACTGCAGTACTAACAGGTGCGTTCGAATACACTACCTATGTAAAACAACAGTGTTGTATAACCATCAGTAACAAAGGCTCATAACAAAAACAGTTTACATAGGTGTGTCATTAGAACAGAGAGCGTGTGAAAGTATACTGCCTTGTGGTAGCGCTGCATTGTTTTGCTGTCAACTATAAGATCGCAGCAGACTTGCCATTTTTTTGGGTCGCAGCTCACAGTCAACAAGTGTGGTCGGCTTTTAGCACATTGATATGTAATAAAAACATCATTAAACTGTATTTACTTGTTCCGGAAAGCTAATAGTTCATATTTTGTAACATACAATAGTTACAACTACATATGAGTGGGTCAGTTAGTTTGTAATAAGCAGCTGTTGATGAGTGCTAGAATGGATAAAAGATTTTATATTGGTTTACTTTACTGTCTATTCACTCTTGTCTGTATACAAGGTATGTATATTATATATACTTTATCTCTTGTATACAAGGTATGGATATTATATATACTTTATCTCTTGTATACAAGCTATGTATATTATATATACTTTATCTCTTGTATACAAGGTATGTATATTATATATATTTTATCTCTTGTATACAAGGTATGTATATTATATATACTTTATCTCTTGTATACAAGGTATGGATATTATATATACTTTATCTCTTGTATACAAGCTATGTATATTATATATACTTTATCTCTTGTATACAAGGTGTGTATGTTATATATACTTTTTCTCTAGTATACAAGGTATGTATATTGTATATACTTTATCTCTTGTACACAAGGTATGTATATTATATATACTTTATCTCTTGTATACAAGGTATGTATATTATACATACTTTATCTTTTGTATACAAGGTATGTATATTATATATACTTTATCTCTTGTATACAAGGTATGTATATTATATATACTTTATCTCTTGTATACAAGGTATGTATATTATACATACTTTATCTTTTGTATACAAGGTATGTATATTATATATACTTTATCTCTTGTATACAAGGTATGGATATTATATATACTTTATCTCTTGTATGCAAGGTATGTATATTATACATACTTTATCTTTTGTATACAAGGTATGTATATTATATATACTTTATCTCTTGTATACAAGGTATGTATATTATATATACTTTATCTCTTGTATACAAGGTATGTATATTATATATACTTTATCTCTTGTATACAAGGTATGTATATTATATATACTTTATCTCTTGTATACAAGGTATGTATATTATATATACTTTATCTCTTGTATACAAGGTATGTATAATATATATACTTTATCTCTTGTATACAAGGTATGTATATTATATATACTTTATCTCTTGTATACAAGGTATGTATGTTATATATACTTTATCTCTTGTATACAAGGTATGTATAATATATATACTTAATCTCTTGTATACAAGGTATGTATATTATATATACTTTATCTCTTGTATACAAGGTATGTATATTATATATACTTTATCTCTTGTATACAAGGTATGTGTATTATATATACTTTATCTCTTGTATACAAGATATGTATATTATATACACTTTATCTCTTGTATACAAGGTATGTATATTATATATACTTTATCTCTTGTATACAAAGTATGTAAATTATATATACTTTATCTCTTGTATACAAGGTATGTATATTATATATACTTTATCTCCTGTATACAAGATATGTATATTATATATACTTTATCTCTTGTATACAAGGTATGTATATTTTACATATACTTTATCTCTTGTATACAAGGTATGTATATTATATATACTTTATCTCTTGTATACAAGGTATGTATATTATATATACTTTATCTCTTGTATACAAGGTATGTATATTATATATAGTTTATCTCTTGTATACAAGGTTTGTATGTTATATATACTTTATCTGTTGTATACAAGGTATGTATATCATATATACTTTATCTCATGTATATAAACTATGTATATTATATATACTTTATTTCTTTTATACAAGGTATCTATATTATATATAATTTATCTCTTGTATACAAAGTATATATATGTATCATATATACTTTATTTCTTGTACACATTACAAATTTTTTATAGGAAAACACACATACAAGTTTGTGGGTTGCTTTTATGATGTCTCACAAGAGAAGACAACAAACAAAACAAACAATGGATATAATGCTAGTACAAACACCTTTGTGTTGTTTAGTTCAGAAAAAAGTAAGTAACCTATTATTGTGGATAGGGTTTAACTTCTACCATGATACACCACTAGAAAGGCTAGGGTTTGGTAGTTTTGGTACCGAAGAGGTTAGTAGATCTGATCAATCGAGGAAACTTTGTAGATTCTGTTCTCTTAAACAACCAAGGTGATGTAATTAAATGGTCTTACTATTTCCATAATTTGAACAGCCTTTCACTTTCCGTTAACCTAATATTGAAGCTCACCAAATAAGCTACTAGTGTTTATTTGACAAAAATCATAGGATTAGCAGCAATAATGATGGAAACTAAATTTAAATATTACCAGGACTGCAAAAAGTTGTTGGTATGAAACTAATTTTTTCAGGTGCAATATGTTATTCGGAAAATTATAATAGCTACAATTTCATTCTTGTTGAATGAAAGCAGATTGCTGTAATGAATTTGCAGGAAATTTGGCTTTATATGTCTACCTCCAGTTTTTTTCTCTGTACCTCCTAGCACACTGCTTCTCTTGGTCTCTTTTCCTATCTTCAAACTGACATGCGATAGTTTGCACACACGTTTTTGTATCTTCTATTAATTTATTTAAGCAATCATGATATTTGTCTATTCTGGATAAAAAAAAACAAAACTATCCGTTACCCCTATCTTTATACTTTCAACTTTATCCAGTTTCCTTTCTCTTCTGTTGAGCAAACAACTCCAAAGCACAAATGCATGGTATAGCCAGTCAATCACAGAACATTTGTGGAGTTACTTGCTCCTGCTTAGCTTACCAAGTCTTGGCCGTACACTAGAGGAAACGCTCCACAAAATCAACTTCACAAAAAACCGTTCTAATTTTAACAGTTCCAGTATTTTCTCTTGGGTCTGACATTTTTCAGATTTGTTGCGCAAAGATAGCCTTAGTCACCATCCTAGCCACTAGGAATTATAAGGTGTGACTGTGTTATTTGAAGACTGGTTGGCAATAGAATCCATCTTGCAAAGTTTACATTACCAAATAAGGAAAAAGCAAGTTTCTGATTAGTGATGACTGAATACAAAAAACTTTGCATGCTTCGACTTGGGACAGAAGTTACTGAGAACAAAATTGGCGATGACTTGCTTTTATTGAATTCACTGAATTTTTCTTCTAAGATAACTATCTATGTATTTGCGGAGACGTCAATGATTAGATGCACTTCCTGTTAAAATTCTCTGACAGTTCATTGTATCTCACCCATCGCAAAAGTTATATAGTTGTTACTTGGGAAAAAGTAGTATTGTTCCTTTGATTTTCTTTGAAATCACCAAAAAAGTGTTCCTGTTAACTTGTGTGACTTTGAATGAAGTGCAAAGGAATCAATGACACAAATCTTTTACCTAGAAGACCCAAGAGAGTGAGCCAACCTCGACTGATTTTAACGTTTAAAAAAATGAGAATGATTTATAGTAATTTGGCTAAAAACTCTTTGGAGTTGAGGCAAAAATAACATTTTTATTGAAGTGTTTACTAGTTTTTAGCATTTTTCCAGCATGACTCAACATAATCGGGTCTAAAATGGAGGTGCCACAAAATTCTTTTAGAACCTTCCTTGAGAATGACCGCGCGTCGGTAAAAAACTTTACTGCTGCAAATGTTATAAGCAATTAACAAAAAATATTTTGAGAAAATTTATCTGTAAATGCACTGTTTTATCAAGGGAAACACAAAAGCCACTCATCAGTCTGTTACCAGTTTTCAGCAATTGCATATTAACGCTACATCAGTTTTATCTATCTGCAGACTAGAAGAACCAGTTGATCCATCAGCTATTAGTATGCATGAGAGGTCAAGGTCACAGGTCAAAACTCCAATGTTGTAGGTTACACGGATGCAGGATTAAAGTTCTGGCTTTTTTGTAATTGCGGAGGCTCTGAACACACAACGGCTGATGACACACAAGAGTGTCCGGATGCTTGTGGTGACAGCTCTAACCATAATTGTGATGGTGAAAGAGAGATGTCTGTGTACGCAACTGGTGAGAAACCTTGTTCATTTCTTTCTTAGCAAACATAATTTCTGATGTTTATAGTCGTCGCTTCAAAATTCTTCCAGGGATAGGAGCACTTTTTTAAATGGGGATCAGAATTTTATCTGGTATAGAAAAGTGAAAAAATGCAGATTTCAAAGTTTTGCACAACTTTTTCCATAATTGCATTCATGCAGTGTGTATAAATTGTGATTGCACTACATTAGGTATCTTCTGCCAGTGAGATTCACAACACCCATTATCAACAGATCACAACTAAAATCGCAGTCATTATGTAACTATAACTAACATGACATGCAAGTGCAATTATAACCCTATTGTTATCATTGAAATGGCTTTAGAAACTTATATGTTCAATGACTTTGAAAAAAAGATTTGAATTAATGTGGAAAAGAGGAGAAATAGTCTATTTAACCTGAAAGAAAATGGTGTAACTCAAATAGATTACAAACACATCAATCAATAGTCAGTTAACTGTAACTGCATTCCCCAAAAAAAGCAGGAAAAGAGCGGGATTTTAAGAAATATGAAAAATCCCTTTGATAGTTGAGGGCTGCAAGAAAGACTTGGAGAAGTTTAAATGAACTTTAAAAACGTTTTATTGGAAATAATGTGTAACAAAAATCTCAACAAAGTTGAAAGAAATATTATCAGCTGTTGATTAAAAAATAGGGTAAAAAAAACTGTCTTTTGCAGAAAAATACATTTTTAAACAACTGAAAATCGATTTTATCAGACTTTGTCTTTACTTACCGATGATCGCAAGCTAGCTTGTAGTTAGCATTGACCTAATCAGAACCGCTTCTGTTGCTATTCCAGAAAGAAACAAAATGACTGAAGCAAAGAAACTCAAAATCTATATTTATAGTGGAGCTGGATCAGCTGGCTTGTTGGCTGTTATACTACTACTGCTAGTAATGTCAGTACATAAATGGTGAGATATCATTTTGTTTATTGATTTAAACAAAGTTCTATAGCATATTTTCGTTGCGCAGAATTTTTTATCCGAACCTGCCTCTAATTATCTATTTCATTTTGATTTTGGCAATTGTTTATCACTTCCATTTGACGCTGAAGTAATTTTTTTTCAGTACATAAAACTGTGGTTAAAATTTAATTATTATTGTTGTTGCGCACAACAACAATGCAAAAGTTTTGATGACAGTAATTTTTTTCACAACACAAACTTTGTGAAACGAGCTTTTTTTGATATTTTGTAATGTTTCAACGAGAAATTATTATTTTTTAATGAAATGGCGGAAAACAATTCTTATTGGTGCATAGATGTATACGCAGTAGCAGATTTACCAGCAATAAGGTGAAATGAATCAGGCATAATAGGTGTTTGTGGCTAAGATAAGCCCAAGTCACGTTAGTGGAGAATGGGTAATGTTTTCCTGTTTCGGCAATTACAAAATAACATTTTTTTCGGCTTCATGAGAAATTTAGCACCAAGATGTTTGCGAGAAACAACGCTGGGGTGAAAATTAGGAGTTGTCTTTTCTCAATTCAACATAACCGTTTTATGGCAATCGATATTTTTGTGGATAGGAAAAACAGCAGCAGAAACAGCGAGTCATCACCATGCGAGCAAAAATCGTTGATGCAAGACCATAATAATTACAATAATTTATTATGGTAAATATCTGTGTGTCCCAGCCTAAAAGTATTAGCAACTCCAAAAGAAATTGTTTATTTGTTTGCATTGTTTTAGCAGAAACGATTATTAATTATGACAGTAATATATAATACCTAATTATTGTTACTAAATTTTCGTTTTTTGGCCTGTACAATGTAAAACTGTTGTAAGAGAAGGCAACTAAATGAATTGGTTTTCTGCTCTCGAACATGTTTTGCCAGATTTGCTTGCACCCAGCTTTGACAACATTGAAAATTAGCAACTTAGCCGGGAGAGCCTAATGCTTCCAAAATTTTTAAAATAATTTCAGTTTATATATTTTTGCAGTTTGAAGTTTCCACTCATGAGTGCTTTCAGGAGCTACATTACTTTATATAGCATGACTGGTTATATGTTGGGAGAGATGTATAAAATTAAACATCCGTTACATGTAGCTAATGATGGCTTGCTTTAACGTCAATTTCTTTATTACATAAACAACTAAACAAGATAAATTTATTTAAATTCAGGTTAGGTCTGATGCTTTTACAATGTAAGTGTTTTACTGGTCAAAATTTTTTCGTTCAGCTAATGCTTGACCCAATTCTTTAAAGCAATATGCTAAATAAATGCTTTAGCTTACATAAAGTTTGGTTTAATGACTACAAAGCTGTCAACTAACAAAAAAAACTACATGAAGATAACTAAGAATAAATTCATGCTTATAAATTAATCATCTACAATGATTGAACAGCTAAAAGGAGAAGTTTTCTTATATTGTAAGTATATATCAACTTTTGGTTCCTTCACATAGACCCAGGCACGCATTCCCCTCAAGGGCAGTGTGTTGTTGATGAGTAATTTTGGTGTTGAGGCCATTGCAGTAAACATTTTCGTTGCCAAATATACGAGACATGACTGTTTTAACCCGCCAGTAACTCTATAATTTCACCACACAATCTGACACCTTCCTCGTTATCAGTTGAAATGCCTGTTTTGTGATTTTTTAGATAACTCTGCAAATAATCTGTGTGGTTTGATTTGCTTGCTTTGTGTCAGTAGAAGTGTTACATAATAAATACGTTGACATTACAAACATCAATAATATTTTTCAAGTTTGCTCACTAAAAGGCAAATATAGTTTAGATGAAAAAAATAGAGCGGTGCATTATGCATCTGGTCTCTTTTGAAAGATAAAAAAAAATACTTAACACTGGGTAGGCTAAAAATTTTCAGCATTTTTTGTAAGTGAACAGTTAAATCTCAGTATTTAAAACTGACGCACTTTGTAGTACTAGAAATAAAACTTCTTTGCAATCTATTCAATTATTGACAAACATCCTGTCATGAGGTAAATATATGTAAAAAACAACTATTTGGTGGCAAAACAGCCCAATTGATTAGCCATCATAGTATTTACTTGTAAACCATTCCATTGCAAAATTTTTATTTTTTATGTTTGTTTGTAGTAAGAGGGCAGTATCGGCGAATAAGAAAGCAGAAGAAATATCTATGACTACAACTCCAGCTGACAATGGAGAACAAACAGAAACCACTGACAGCATAATTTATGAGACGCCAGGTATGCTGCTAAAAGTGTTTACACTTAAAAGTTAGTGAATTCACATTTTTTATATGAGCTAAAAATCTTTGGATATTGTGATTTCAAAGTAACCTTACTATTAAAACCGAGATCGCCTTTAGGCCTGAGAACTTTGATACAAAACTCACTATTCTATTGATAAATATGCAAGAAATATTTAAGAATTTTAATTTTTTTGCCATGCTTAGTAATACTTACAGACATATGCAAATTTTCAATTTAAATTTAACAAAAAATTAACTTACTTTGACTAGTCCAATCAGTTTTGTATCGTTTAGCAGCTTTGTTCTATCTAAAATGAAGTTTCATATCATAATATGATTAGTATGGATATTATACTGTGTCATGATTGGCATCGACATTGGGAACATAAGCACTCTACATTTGGCTTCAAAATATACTCAAGAATATATAATTATTATAGCATTACCTTATTTTTTCACTTATGTAGTCAATAAATTAGATTTTATTACCATCATTGACATCGAACAAGCTCAGAAACAATCATTAAAAGATCTTTGTCATACTTGCATAATTTTTTTTTATTTAGTTATTTGATTAATGTAATAGATGAAAGGATTTTCATCAAAACTAATTCATTAAACATCAAAAGGTTTTTGTAAAAAATATATGATTTAGCAAATATGAGAAAAATAATGATTCAGACCCTGAAACTTCAAAGGTTTTATAAAATTTCATTTTCCCTCACAAGTCTACACCAGGCCCAGTTTTCCCTCACAAGTCTACACCAGGCCCAGTTTTGTGAAGGCTTTCCTAAGTAAGCAAAGTTGATATTTGCTAGCTAAAATATAAAGAACAAAATTAATGCCTACACCAACACTAAACGTTAAAATAACGAGCTCAATAAAACATTTAGATATGAAACTACTAGACACAGGAATGACTGAGCCAACTCACTCAAAATTCTATGTATTGGGGTGATCAAGTTAAAAAACTAAAACGTATCCTTTCACCAAAGAAACATGAACACATATCTCAAGTCACCTACAACCAGTGCTTGCTTTATATGTTCAAGTTATTAAACCTTGATAATATTTTACACTTCATTGATGAAATAAAGTTTCGCAAAAACATATATACATCTAAAATATGACAATCAATATGTATTCTCACCAGAGACTAGTACTGAATATGTATAAACACAAAATAAAGATGGACATACACTGCATATATATGTACATTCACTACAAATATATGTGCATACACTACATATAAATGCATAAACACTACGTATACATACACAACACATACATACACAGCACATACATGTACAACCTGTCATTGTAGATGATGTACCGATGCAGGACAGATATGACCATTTGGATATGGTGAAGAGGTTTGGAGCAGATGATTTAACTGATTGGAATTATGTAGTCTTAGAACCAATGACTGTGGAACCAACCTACACTGCAGGTACCTTCTACCATATATCGTTTGTATATTAAAGTATTTTATTTGAACTCCGCCGCAGCTTACTTTGATTATTTCTTTTCTTAATTTAAATTTAAGCTGTGTATTATTGCGGTGTAAATGAAGGTTAAAAATAGGCAGATCAAGTATTATTAAGTCAAATCAGACACTAAATACGTGTTGTTAGCATGTGTAGTTAGTTTCATACACTCGTCACAGTCAAATATAAATGAACATTTTCAAAATAATTAGACTATTCATACTCTCTGGGTTTATGTAACCTTCATAAAACATGTAAGAATAATAAAAATAAAAATAGGAATCATCCGGAAACTCATAAAGATAAAAATAAGTGTTTTAATCATGAAGACTAGTTTGATGTGAGAGCTACGAAAGCTCATTTCTCTTTCATATTGAAAATGGCTTACTAATTTACATGTATTGTGTTTATAGAGTGCTAGATGAAACTCATGGCATATTTAACTATTCTGTAGTAGAGAACCCAAGAGAGCGAGATGAGCATGTCTACGCACCACTGGAAATGAGACAGGGAAGATGGTTGCTAAAGAAATAGCTGGAGGGGCAGTGTTAAACTGGACATAACTTGTAACATTCTTTGAGCTGAAAATATAATGAACACATATATATCAGTATAATACAGCTCCGGAGTATTCTTATCCTTCTTATTGTTGTTTGTGTAGTTAGATGAACCACATATTTAATTGCTTCAACAATTTTTCCATAAGCACTTTTCTCAGCTCAACTCTTATTGGTTTCAGCAGTTTAATGGGTTGCGGATTATAACATTAAAAGCTGGATAAATGTAATCTATTATGAACAAAATTGTTCTTTTTCTATTCCACGAAACCTGAAAAAGGTAAAACTGTTTTTTCTGCTGTAACACATAGATTTGATATCATAAATTTGTTTGAAGCTACGCTGCTGGTTACGTGAGTGAAATAACTTGATATAAAATACTGAAAGTAGAATATGGAATGTTTAGAAAGGTTCCGACTCGCGCTAGAAAGTGTATTTAGGTAGGCTGTTTCACAAATTGTGGTTTATCTGGATCTCACTTACTGACAATTCACTCTATCTATGGATATACTGGGATATACATGTAGCATTGTTGTAATAATATACAATAATGAAGTGGCATAAGGTTGATGCAAATTTAAAACTAGATTATTCGATCCACAACTGGTTTTGGACTCTGTAAAATTTGTTTGACAAAAATGAAAAAAAAAACGAAAGACTCCACATTGCTCAGGAAGATTCAACTTTGCGTATCAAGATAAAAAAACAGTTGGTTTGACGCAAACAAAATCAAATTTCGCATAAATTTTTTTGTGACATGAGTAATTAGACTGTGCAATGGCAGCAGCAATACAGCATGCGGTTTACCAGTAAGGGCAAACTAACACTAAAAGTAAGAGCAATACAAATATTTACTAGTACAAGTTCAAACTTGCAGAGCGTGTAAAAACTTAGTTTTGACGCTGAAAGAATGTAAAAATATGTATTGATCCTACAGAAATCTATAATGATGAATATGCAGCATCAATGGATTCTAGTTTTAATCGTTTTAGATATTTACTTTATTAAAAACATAATAATGAGTGGCCACTTTTTGCATAAACAATAGGGCGTTATTTTGAGGGGATACTAAGAAATGATTCATCCTGTACAATAAATGAAGTTGGAAATTTTTCTGTGTTCTTTGCAAAGCACAATTTTTCGCAAGCTCTTGCTACCTTTCACTCCATTTACATTTGATTCTAGGTTTCCCATACTGGTTGCCAGTTGAAAGCAAAATTAAATATTGTATACCTCCAAACGGTGAAATAGATAAAACATTGTAGAGCCGCATTCTTTGAAATACAGTTATCTATAACATCAGATATACATGTATACAATGGTATTTACCACAAGATAGTTTCTTGATGTTGACAGCTGCCTTACAAGTTTTGCTATCTGATATCTAAATAAGTATCTCTGAGGATATAGATGTGTGAGTCAATAGGAAAGCTGTCAATAAAGTCATTGCTAAACTATGAGCTGCAGAGGGAGCTCTGACTATGATATTTGACTGAGTTAAACTATACTTTCCACATCTCAGAGGACATTGCGACAAATCCTGATGGATTTGTTTTCTGCGACTCAAACATGAGTTTTTGTTTTACTAAGCAATAAAACTCTTAAAGACATGATAAAAAAATTCATGAAATTTGAACGGTTCAACTAGAAAAATACCTCCCGAGATTTTTCATCATGCAGATCCTTCAGGCCGCTAGAAGTTAAAGTTACAATCACATTCAGGGTATTTTTGGAGCGATTTAAATTGATCGGTATTTTTTTATTGATAGTAAATGTTTCTGCTATGTAAGCACCAGGGTTTATGTGCTAATGTGGCACAACTAACTCTTGAGTCAAACAATAACTTTTAGAATTAGCAGAAAATTTATATTATCATACTTTTAATTTTATTTGCAAAATGTTATTGCATTTTCAGTGTTGTTGTTATATTCAAAAGAAAAAAAGTTAAACATAAATTGACAGATAATTAATGAGAATGATACACAAAATGTGAATAAACGATGTAATTCAAAATTATTTCAAAACCATTAAACATGAGTGGCTTTATAGTGATATAATTAATTTGTTTTAGTTATTTATTGCTCTCTGTAAAGAGCTTCAGATGATTAACCTTTTGTGAACTTGGTTGATTTTAAACGTTTTAGGTTGAAACCTGCCTAAAAAACCTGCATAGAGTTTCCCTCTGACTAGTCAAATAAACCATATTGACTGAGTAAGTGATGACCTGTGCGCAATTTTTTTTCTCAAAAGCGCAACAAACCATATAGTACTTTGGAGCAAGTTTTCAAAAACTTAACTGGCTTACGTAGAAACGAGGACTTCCTGAAATGGCAAGATATAAACCCTACTGTGTCTCCAAAAAAATGATTGCAACAGGTTTTGATTTTTGATTTATGCTTTTTGAGCCTGCAAAGTTTTTATTTATTATGAAAATACTAAAAATCAAACAACTGTCTTCATGTGACAGCGCTTCATGGTTAAAATCTAAAAAAACTAGGGCACGCTTTCTATTAAAGAAAGATTTTTAGGTTAAAATTTGATCAAAAAATGAAGCTGGTTCAGTTTTTTAATAATAACCCAACATTTAATACCTGGCCTGAAGGGCACCTATTTTCTTTTGACTATTTAGTTTAATAAAATAATACTTTTGATTATCAGCTAGTGTTCTGTGATGTATATACCACCCAATGCTGATGCCAATGCTAAGGCACCCTCTTACTGCCAGCAACATTAGTGAAACCCCTGAAAAAGCATTATTTCTGATTGACTGTTACATACTTTATAGCAACACTGTTTTCATAACTAATGTGAGATCTTGGATACAAAGTGGCTAATAATTATTTTGATCAATGATGCATTTTATTGTCTGTCTTATCATCACCAACACAACTCTGTACACCTTCAATTAGCACCAGAAATCCTCAGGGTTTGATAATGTACTGTTAGCTAACTAAATTAATGAAATGTTTGAATGTATGGTCTTAAAAAATAATAATAGTTAATACAGTAAATCCAAAATAGTTTTCATCTCATAAATATAGAAAAAATCATGGGCAGGTATAACAGTGACTTAAAAAAGTTTTCTGAGGTTTTAATCACAAAAAACAGATACTAATATTGAAAGAAATACACTCACCCAGTCAGACTGTAATTTTTCTGCCAGGAAAAACTGGCTTCTGCTACAGCTATGCTGAAAATAATTTTCTTCTGGTGTAACTTGAATAAAAGGTTTTACTCTTGCTCCAAGTTCAGGTGCATTGAGAAAAATAGTGAATCCATCATAAAAATCATGCAAAGCGTATCAGTCAATGGTATGATATAAAAAGCAGGTGTTTGTCAAAGGAAGACTAAAATGAGCCAATTGAAATTTTTTCGGTTCAATTTATAAAATTCATCATATTTATTTTTTGTCTCTCATCGACTGATTCAGCTGCTTGATAATGAAGTTTTAGTTATAAGCATGACTCTGCAAACACTGATGACTGATATGAAAGTTTGCAAAACATTGAAAAATACTAAATGCGGTATTCTTAATGCTAAAGTATTGTGTCGTTTTTGGTTCTATGATGCAGCTGGCTCTCCCTTAGCTCACACCATCACAGCTGTTTCAGGAGACAATCAAGCTAGCCCAACCAACGCATGCAACCAATGCATTCATGCTACCGCCGCCACGGCCGCCATTACGTAATTCTCAAAGCTGTCATCACTTCAGCTACTACAGAGTTACTCCTAGCTTAGCAGCTGTGACATCTATCAAGCTGGCTAGATCTAACTACCACACTAGGGGTGCTAAATATCTCAAACAAATCAGAGCTATAATAGTTAGTTGAAAATACCATAACAAATATTTTCCACTGTAGAGAATACTTATGCACACGGAAACATGCCCAGTAATGTCTGCCAATCAGAAAAATCTTTTTGGCCGACCCGATATGAGGAGTTAATGTCGCATTACCAAGCTCATTTCTGTGTAATTCATAGCTCTATACTGTGGATAATTTTGGCTCCTCCCTTTGCATTTAGCTTTGATTGACTATGCTCCAATAGGTACAAGGTGAATAGTCGATGACATTAAATGTTTCCACACTAAATAGAGGTGCTGGTGTATTTTGGGCTTGGCCAAGGAGCTTTTAGCCAAGAATTAGCTTCTTTGACGGGCATTTTACCCCATTTATCTACAGTTAGAGATCAGTCAGAGAGGGTTTATTATGAAAACTAGTAATTACTTGATTAAACTTTTGTTATTGGTGGCCAAGTTTATCCAACAGGCTGACCCATTCTCAATACTTATTCCTTTCAATCTATTAACGTATTATTGTATCAAAGTCCCTGCACATTTATCCATGAATGAACAAGATTGTTGCTTCTCAACGCATGCTTGGTCTGGTCAGTTATCCATGATAAAAAAATAGCTCGCAACTTTAATGCACTATCCCCATCAAGCAAAGAAGCAGGCTGATAAAAAATTTTCTCTTTGCGTTTTTCTGGAAAAATAAGTTCTTAAATAGCGATCATGTGTATATGGTGTATAGCTTGCACAGAGTTATAGCTCATAGATATACTTTTAGGCTTGCCGCAGTGGCATGAGAAAATAAAGCAGATTATTTCATATGCCAGAGTAACGAGTGTCATTCGTAAGGAGTGGCTACACAGCCCAATGTTTGCCATCAAAAGATCTGGCAATTAGCTTGGCTGATACAACTGCGCCTGGTGGGGTTTGTTTGTGAGCCAAACCAAAATGTTGGTTCACGTTTGATGTCAAATTGGTTAAATCAAAAATATTTTTACAAGCTCATCAAGTCAAATCATTTAAAGCAAGCTTCTGTTAGATGTTTTTTAATCAGCAATGATTACACATATATTATTGTTGTTATCAACTTCAAATTCTTAAGGAATTTGATCTTATAGAACTTGAATGTACATGCTTCGCACTGAAACTATTTTAATTCAATGCAATTGTTGACTAAAAGTTTCAGTCTCGTAAATTTACTTCACGTGACTTTAAA
Organism: Cryptosula pallasiana; assembly: GCA_945261195.1. NCBI lineage: Eukaryota > Metazoa > Bryozoa > Gymnolaemata > Cheilostomatida > Cryptosulidae > Cryptosula > Cryptosula pallasiana. Next base: position 43,885,139 of record OX183130.1, read on the forward strand.
ATAGTCTTCATTAATAATTATAATATTTTTTCAAGTATAATAATAATGATAATAACTAATTATCAAGTACAGCAATGAAATAAATAATAAATAAGAACAATTATGTGATGATTTAATGATAAATAAAGGCAAAATAATTGTTAAAAGTTATGATTCGGATGGTAAAAACAAGGACAAAGATACATCAAAATGAATATTTTTTTTTAATTATTTTCACTAGTATATGAGGAAAAGCAATAATTTGTTATCACAAATAAAACATGCATAAATCCCCGCTTTGTGCATATCATTGACTAGTTAAATAGCAGCTCACCGACAGGCTATAGAACATCGACACACTACATCGGCCTGTGTAGCCACCCGCACATTGTTGCTATCCATCGTATAGTTACTTTGGCACCAAAGCATTGGTGCAGCGTCAACACTCCTTTTTTTTTCTTTGACATATTCCCTTTGTTACAAATGAGTGAAACAGCTCGAAAAACACTGAGAATAGAAAAAAAGTGTATGCGGCCTAAAGGAATAATTCTTTTGCACTGAATGTTTGATATAACAGACTTTTATCAACTTTAATTATTTTTAAAAACATGTTTTTTATTTATCAATAAAAAATAGAAGCAAGGTGAACATTTAGATGGAGAATGCCTTTGTATAATTTTATAAGCAAATTATAAACAAGTAGCTAAAAAAATCTTTATTTGACGGTGTCGTAATGGATTACTCATTTGAAATTCGATTAATTGATCATCGAATGATAGTATTTGTGGGAGCGACATCACTCCAGCTTAGTCACAGGTCAAAAATATAAGCACTGGTCATATTCGTTTAGAACTACATAGCCATCAGGTGCTTGAAATGAGCTAATCATAAAATTAGAGGTATAGACACTGCAAAGTTCTGTTTTGATACAAAAAAATTTACATTCATTCTCAGTCAATAGTGCTAGTGAGTTGCTTTAGTGAAAGAAAGAATTGGAGTTCTAGCAATCATTTCCTGAACCGGTTGAGATGAGGCTATCCATTTATTTTCTTTACTTTCTACAGACTATCGTCTGTATACAAGGTATGCCAGTTACATATGCTTCATCTTCTTCACATAAACTATGTATGTTATATATACTTTATCTCTTGTATACAAGGTATGTATATTATATATACTTTATCTCTTGTATACAAGGTATGTATATTATATATACTTTATCTCTTGTATACAAGGTATGTATATTATATATACTTTATCTCTTGTATACAAGGTATGTATATTATATATACTTTATCTCTTGTATACAAGGTATGTATATTATATATACTTTATCTCTTGTATACAAGGTATGTATATTATATATACTTTATCTCTTGTATACAAGGTATGTATGTTATATATACTTTATCTCTTGTATACAAGGTATGTATATTATATATACTTTATCTCTTGTATACAAGGTATGTATGTTATATATACTTTATCTCTTGTATACAAGGTATGTATATTATATATACTTTATCTCTTGTATACAAGGTATGTATGTTATATATACTTTATCTCTTGTATACAAGGTATGTATATTATATATACTTTATCTCTTGTATACAAGGTATGTATATTATATATACTTTATCTCTTGTATACAAGGTATGTATATTATATATACTTTATCTCTTGTATACAAGGTATGTATATTATATATACTTTATCTCTTGTATACAAGGTATGTATGTTATATATACTTTATCTCTTGTATACAAGGTATGTATATTATATATATTTTATCTCTTGTATACAAGGTATGTATATTATATATACTTTATCTCTTGTATACAAGGTATGTATGTTATATATACTTTATCTCTTGTATACAAGGTATGTATATTATATATGCTTTATCTCTTGTATACAAGGTATGTATATTATATATACTTTATCTCTTGTATACAAGCTATGTATATTATATATACTTTACCTCTTGTATACAAGGTATATATATTATATATACTTTATCTCTTGTATACAAGGTATGTATATTATATATACTTTACCTCTTGTATACAAGGTATGTATATTATATACACTTTATCTCTTGTATACAAGGTATATATATTATATATACTTTATCTCTTGTATACAAGATATGTATATTATATATACTTTATCTCTTGTATACAAGGTATGCCAGTTACATATGCTTCATCTTCTTCACATAAACTATGTATGTTATATATACTTTATCTCTTGTATACAAGGTATGTATATTATATATACTTTATCTCTTGTATACAAGCTATGTATATTATATATACTTTACCTCTTGTATACAAGGTATATATATTATATATACTTTATCTCTTGTATACAAGGTATGTATATTATATATACTTTATCTCTTGTATACAAGATATGTATATTATATATACTTTATCTCTTGTATACAAGGTATGTATAATATATATACTTTATCTCTTGTATACAAAGTATGTATATTATATATACTTTATCTCTTGTATACAAGGTATGCCAGTTACATATGCTTCATCTTCTTCACATAAACTATGTATGTTATATATACTTTATCTCTTGTATACAAAGTATGTATATTATATATACTTTATCTCTTGTATACAAGGTATATATATTATATATACTTTATCTCTTGAATACAAGGTATATATATTCTATATACTTTATCTCTTGTATACAAGGTATGTATATTATATATACTTTATCTCTTGTATACAAGATATGTATATTATATATACTTTATCTCTTGTATACAAGGTATGTATAATATATATACTTTATCTCTTGTATACAAAGTATGTATATTATATATTACTTTATCTCTTGTATACAAGGTATGTATGTTATATATACTTTATCTCTTGTATACAAGGTATGTATATTACATATACTTTATCTCTTGTATACAAGGTATGTATGTTACATATACTTTATCTCTTGTATACAAGGTATGTATATTATATATACTTTATCTCTTGTATACAAGGTATATATATTATATATACTTTATCTCTTGTATACAAGGTATGTATATTATATATACTTTGTCTCTTTTATACAAGGTATGTATATTATATATACTTTATCTCTTGTATACAAGGTATGTATAATATATATACTGTATCTATTGTATACAAGGTATGTATATTTTATATACTTTATCTCTTGTACACAAGGTGTGTATATTATATATACTTTATCTCTTGTATACAAGGTATGTATATTATATATACTTTATCTCTTGTATATAAGCTACGTATATTATATATACTTTATCTCTTGTATACAAGGTATGTATATTATATATACTTTATCTCTTGTATATAAGCTACGTATATTATATATACTTTATCTCTTGTATACAAGATATGTATACTGTATCTATTGTATACAAGGTATGTACATTATATATACTTTATCTCTTGTATACAAGGTATGTATATTATATATACTTTATCTCTTGTATACAAGGTATGTATATTATATATACTTTATCTCTTGTATATAAGCTACGTATATTATATATACTTTATCTCTTGTATACAAGATATGTATATTATATATACTGTATCTATTGTATACAAGGTATGTACATTATATATACTTTATCTCTTGTATACAAGATATGTATATTATATATACTTTATCTCTTGTATACAAGGTATGTATATTATATATACTTTATCTCTTGTATACAAGGTATGTATATTATATATACTTTATCTCTTGTATACAAGGTATGGATATTATATATAATACATACAGCTTATATACTAACGTATCTATAGAACTTGCACATTACTTCTATTGCAGGCGAGACCTCTTACAAGTATCTGGGCTGCTTCAGGAACGGATCTGAAATGGCAACGAGTGATGATGTGGTGGATAGTAACAATCGTACCACAGAGTTGAACAAAACAACTACAGAAAATTTTGTGGTGTCTAGTGGTGAGAAAGGTATGTGATCTGTAGGTAAATGGTTTTTCTTAGCTGCAGGAACATATGCATGTCATCTTACACCAAGAGTTGTACAATTAACTAGCTACTTTTGTGTTTATTTTTTGTTTGCTTCTAAAGTGAACCTTAAATCATCATATTTGACATTAAAGCGACCAATATTTTACTTTATTACTAATAACTTATTAGAGTAAATGAAGCAAATGATATTGATAATAGTTGATTATTATTAAAACTAACCAGAATAAGCAAATAAAGCTATATAAAATAAAAACAATTATGAAATATTGACTAACACCTATTGTTCGTGGATACCAGAAAAATATAACTGAATATGCATATGAACAGAAGCTGATGATGAGGCGTTTATTGTGCAAACTGCAACTGTAGGATTATTCAAATAAAAATTCAGCAATCATAGTCACAACTTGAATTGTTTCATAAATTTTGTACAAAACATGATAAAAACTAATACTCTGCCCAGACAATATGATTAAACCAGTCCAGAATTTTGATTTACCATTGGACTCCCACCTCAGAGTAACCATAACTGATAGTATTTGTTAGTTCCATGCCACATTCATATGACCAGAGTCGAAAAATAGCGGCAACAGTTACCTTTTCTGGTGTCATTCGTTGCATCATTAACTCAACTGGTCTTTTGTAGATATGATCTAAAAACTGTGGGTTCATCATTTTGCGTCTTTTTTAGTATCAATACAAAACTTGGTGTTGGGATAAAATTTATTGGCCCTGAAGTTTTTTGGGAAATCTTGATGATTTCCTGAGAATTTCCTTTATAGAGTTTGTTTTATAACTTAACATATTGAACTTGAGCTTTTGAAATAATTGATGCTTTTTGTTTATGTAACTATTATTTAACATTTTTTGTTATTATTAAACAATCAAATTAAATTAAGTATACATGACAGTTAATTGAAGAAAATTAAAAATTCTCAAAGATTTCTCAGGACTTCAGGACCGTTAGATGTCATCCCAGCACCAATATATGCATATATTACATGAATAAGTTTGCATACATAAAAACCTTAATAACAACACCTGAAAGTCAAGTCACCTTCTTAAAAAACTTCTGTTTTAGGTTTCATGCATTCTGGAATTAAGCTTTGGCTTTTATGTAATTGTGGAGACGCAAAGCAAACTGAACGCAAAGCGACTGATTTCCCACAGGAGTGCAGTGATGCCTGTGGTGGCAACTTTCGCCATAGTTGCTATGGCAACAGAGAGTTGTCCGTGTATGCAATTGGTGAGTCACACTTACATAACTGCTATATGGTTTCTATCACTTCAATGCCGGTATTTCCTCTAGCTACATATACGCATTTACGTATTTTGCGAATATTTAAATATTACGCATATTTTATGTATCTATATAATCTTTCTTGTTGGGATTAGTTTTTCTATGGCGATGGCATTTGTCCAAAATGTTATTGATATAACATTATTTTAGTTTAATGAACATGCTAAAAACACCAATAATAGTAAAATCAGAATAGCAACAAAACAAAGAAAAAACGCTTCTCAGAGCCACACAATTGCAAAAAAGTTTTATGAGTAACTCGTAATAAAGTGCTGGTTACAGGTGACCACTAACTAACCTACAGAGAACTTTTGCGCTCATTTGCAGAATACTAGTTATTTGAAAATAATTGACAGAAGCTGATCATATATTCTTTCTTTATTTGTTTTGGGTGACTCCTACATTGTGAATGCAATAATTGTGGTGGAAAGAAGCATAATAATATCTCTAGCAGCTGACTCAGTCTCATGTTACAAGATTTTTTACATCATTACTGGTGCTGATTTTATGTTTTGCTTTTGCTCTCTGAACTGTGGTTGCATGTGTGAAGAAAATCACCAAACTGATAGTTTGTACATTTGTTGTTGTTTTTTTTGGTTCAGATAAGGACGAAGAAAATGGACTCGGATACCAATCAACTGACTCAACGAATTCAGTTAGTAGAGTGGAATTTATTGTGATGTTTGCTGTACTTGTGCTACTACTGTTATTGATAAAATCTTCACGGTGAGTCTGAATTTAGTTTTATTTACATTGATAGTTCAAAAAAGCATCCCCATGTTTGATATGTTGGTAAATTGATTTATTATTGTTATTAATATACTATTTATTGCATAATAATGATGAATCATAATTATTGTTAATTTTTGTCGGTAATATTCATCGACTTTTAATTTTTATTAGTTTGCGCTATAAATGTTCAACAATCCTCACTTCTATGTTACAAATGATAAAACTATTGCTCCAGCTGCTCCCCATGCCATAAGAGAGGAAAAACTTGAGCATATGATTTCAATTAAACTTAGCGCAGGGACGACTCGCAGTGTCAATCAGAATCGTTGCGTGCCAACACAAACCAAAGTTAACTCAGAAGCACTCAAACTATGGAAGCTAGCGAACTATTTTCTTCAATCATTGTCATACATAAAGTTTGTTGAAACAGGTACTAATGTTGTTTTCCTTGATCAAAACAGTCTATTGTGTCACTCTTGCAAAACATTCATAAATCAACAAAAATAATTAACCAACAGACTTAAAACTATTTAGCTTAAAATTTGGACTTGGAAATATGTTTGGTACAACTTCCAGCCTTAGCAATTACGTTTAACTAATTGGAGAAAAAAAATATAATTTCTAAGATATACTTTTTTAAATGATAACACAAGGTTGTCTTTGTGTATCAAATTTTGAATACAGAAATGAAAAACATGTAGCTTGTGCTCTAATACCTTTTGTGCCTAAAGCTTGTGGGGTAGCTATAGAATATCACATGAATGAAGTTTTGTTTCTGTATTGGAATAAAAGAACATGAAAATATCGAATACCTTTGGCTGATGGGTTATAAATTGAATTAAATTGATTTATTTAATGAAAACAATTTTTTTCGTTATTTTATTTTGAAGTAGTAAAACTGTAAACTTGCATCAAACATAATTCATTTCCGCCAGTTTGAGCTCAAGCATTTAATTTGCTGTTGACTTGAGGTGTCTGGCGTTTGGATTGACTCTGAAAAACTTTTGAAAAATAACATTAAGGCAGCTGTTTCCTTTAGTGAATAATAAACTTTGTGAGGCAGTCATATCAAACTAATTTATTTCTGCTTTTTAGTTACTTTTGCAAGTCATTCAGATCCTGTGGCCGAAAAAAAAATGATGTAGTAAAGACTGTTCCAGTAATACAACCGGAAACAAGTACAGATGAAACTAATGACAGTGACAGTGAGACATACGAGGAAATAGGTGTGTAACAGAAATAAATAAGTTTTAGTTGGCTTAACTGGTACTTGAGTGAGTTCACTTTAATCAATGTTTGAGATAAAAAAAATGGGGAGTTGTCCTTGTACCATCACCTGTATACGTAACAGCTACTGACTTGAACATATTTCTTTTTAACATGCAACAATTTGCTTGAAGTCCCTAAACAATGATGTTGGAGTTAGCTAGGAAAAGTTCAAAACTCTTGTATTTTTTAAAAGTCTCATCACGGTTGGAAATCAAAACAACAATAACTTTCAGTATATCCTTTTTGGTAGTAAATCTACCATTTTGAACGGCAATCATATGATGTTGCCAAGTGGCTAATGTTTAAAAAGTAAAGACAACTTCTGGTGCTTTGAATGCACTACATGCAGGGGGATGGTTGAGAGTTATGAGCCGTCATAAAATGAAGCTGTTTACTGGATTTTTTGTAAGCAAATTAAACCACAAAAACCCCAAATCTGTCCCATGTCTCTGGCACCACAAAAACTGAAATCAGTCCAGTTTAGTGTTTTTGATAAATATAAAAATTTTGTTGTTTGCTGTATTAGTTAAGCATGGCGTAATGTACAGTCACAATTTTTAACGAAAAGAGTGAAGATCTGTTTTTTTCAGATTGTCGAAATTGCATTTTTATCGCTGCTGATTTGGACACTGTGCTAAGGTTTCTAAAAGAAAATACTCTGTGGTAAGGATGAGAAAGGTTTAGGATATGAAAGAGTTAACTGATGCAGAGCTTTTGGAAAAATGGAAATGGAAATCACAAGTGTTTTATTGGACAAAGAACTTCTGCAACAATAAAAAAGAACTTGGTGATATACTTTGTATTCAAATACACACACTCGCTCTGATCCTGCTCCTCCTTTTACCATCCTCGCTGATTTTGTGATAGATTCGCATCCTCTATTACCAACACAATGCATCCACTCTCCTACTCTCCATCAGTCCGGGGTCTATCCCAAATAGATGTTAGCAACTCCACGGGGTCCACAACCCAGACACACTACATCAGGGTTTATACGAGTAAATGCTTTATTATCTAATTCTATTTAGCAATACATAATGGTACTTAAACACCATCCACAAGACTTCTGCCTTCTCCCATGCACAGCAGCTCCTTATATAGTAGAAGGCAGGAAATCTCACACCCCCTTATTCAATAATACAAAAGATATACAAATAATAACAGGTATTACAAATCACAACAATACAGTTAGCCAATGAGAGGAGCGAGCACATAGCAGAGTCTGCCTAGCCTATATAAGGCCGTGAATATACCAAATACAATCAGTTTGGAATTGCACTCCAGCTCAAATCTTCTCTCTTATCAGTGTTCTGATAGAAAGAACTACATGATATACTCTAAGGGTTATTCAGCTTATGTGTTAGACTAAACTTTATAGCCAAGTCTGGGTTGGACGGCTGTATTGTGCAAAATTCATTATAAAATCAAATAGCTTGATAAAATCTCGCGGAAGCTTCTGCAGATATTTAACCAGTAGGCAAAATAAACTTGCCTTAAGCAAACTGTGAGATAACCTAGGCTGTGCTCAGCCAGGTTCTGATAAATTCTATACAGTAGCAAAAAGGCTGTGCTCAGCCAACTACTGTATTATTAACAATGCATTCTCAGATTTAGCTGTGTTCCGCTAATCTCCCAATGGTGTAAATTAGGCAGTGCTCTGCCAGTTACCCTCAGGCTAGGTTGCACTCAATCAAAAACAATTACTTCTGCCGGCAAGGGGCGACCCGTACAGTGCACTATTACTACAGGTAGGGGGTGGAGAGATGGTGGGGTGGCTGAAATAATATGAGAATCCCTCACAATATTCCTTTGTATCCCTCTACCAGCACACCTCACTCTACTCCACCGTGTATTTCTTCTGCCAGCTTTTGCTCACTTTCTACTTCCTCTGCTGCCAGGCTCAACCCTGTTCGTCCCCTCGTCCCCTCGTCCCTCTTTCCCTTGCATGATTCGGTAGAGGACACATTACATGATTTGGTAGAGGACACATTACATGGTTTGGTAGAGGACACATTACATGGTTTGGTAGAGGACACATTACATGGTTTGGTAGAGGACACATTACATGGTTTGGTAGAGGACACATTACATGGTTTGGTAGAGGACACATTACATGGTTTGGTAGAGGGCACATTACATGATTTGGTAGAGAACACATTACATGATTTGGTAGAGGACACATTACATGATTTGGTAGAGGACACATTACATGATTTGGTAGAGGACACATTACATGATTTGGTAGAGAACACATTACATGATTTGGTAGAGGACACATTACATGATTTGGTAGAGGACACATTACATGATTTGGTAGAGGACACATTACATGATTTGGTAGAGAACACATTACATGATTTGGTAGAGGACACATTACATGGTTTGGTAGAGGACACATTACATGATTTGGTAGAGGACACATTACATGATTTGGTAGAGGACGCATTACATGGTTTGGTAGAGGACACATTACATGGTTTGGTAGAGGACACATTACATGATTTGGTAGAGGACACATTACATGATTTGGTAGAGAACACATTACATGATTTGGTAGAGGACACATTACATGATTTGGTAGAGAACACATTACATGATTTGGTAGAGGACACATTACATGATTTGGTAGAGAACACATTACATGATTTGGTAGAGGACACATTACATGGTTTGGTAGAGAACACATTACATGATTTGGTAGAGGACACATTACATGATTTGGTAGAGGACACATTACATGATTTGGTAGAGGACGCATTACATGATTTGGTAGAGAACGCATTACATGATTTGGTAGAGGACACATTACATGATTTGGTAGAGAACACATTACATGATTTGGTAGAGGACACATTACATGATTTGGTAGAGGACACATTACAACGGTTTGCTGACAAATGTTTTATTAAACGCCATGTTGAAATTTCTTAAGCACTTTCACATATCTGCTATTGGCAAAATGTGAAGTGTTTGTGATTGTCATTTCCGGGAATTATGATGAATATGAAAACTGCAAGCAATTCTAATTTGAGAGAGAACGTTGAAACGAGACTGTTATCTTACAACGCAGTGGCCAGATAGCCATTTTTCCAGCAAGTTTCAACTCTCTCAACATGATGAAACCTGAATACATGCTTCGGTCAAGCGGATGCTTAGATAAGAATTTAAACGGGCACGAAGTATTTACAATCATATTTACACAATTTGACTTTGTGTTTGCTTGTACAAAATCTGCAATACCAGTTTACTTGCAGGGGATTTGTTAATGCCCCGTAAGTTGTTCACGCTGGATGACTTGAGAGAAGTTAAAGTAGACAGTAAAGGTGACTGGCAAGCGGTTCTTTTTAAACTTCCACCAGAGCCTACCTACACAAAAGGTAACTTTATTGTTATATAAAAATGATATATGTAAGTCTATGGTTTGCATTGCAAAGAGTGTGGAAAAACAAAGCCTTTCTTGGGTGAAAAAGCACCTTTTTTATTTTGGTATGATTTTGAGGAATCATATACAACATACAAAACTGCTTATCATAACTTTTATGATTGCACTCCTTTTTAAACCTGTGTGTAGCTCATCAAGCTTGTTAAAAATTTGTCAAATTCTTTAAAAAACAATTTTTGGCGTTTCAAAGTTGAAGAAAATTACAAGTTGTTTCTCAGGTTTTCAGACACTCACCAAATACGGGTTATGACTTCTTCGTTCTATACTACAGAGCAGTTTTATCCGTAAGTCAAAATTTCTCTATCAACCGCCGGATAGAATTATGCTTTTGCTTGCTGGTTTATTCTGTAGCGGTCAACTCCAAAGAGCAAGTTGCACAGGTGTACGAGACGCTGAGAGTTATTGGTGGAACTTACGTTTAAAGAGATGATTAAATTTCAGGCTGCTTGGCTTCATGCGCTTTTACACCATATATATTGGCACATCACTAGCTTATATCTAATATTTTATATATTACACTGCTTCACCTTGCAACATTGACTGACAACAAAATTTTGCTATAAATAATTGCTGTCAATTATTTGATAACGATTTATCAAATATTGTTCAATATATCAAACATTAAAGTTGTATATTAATCTGAAAGCATTTTAGTTCAATCGTTGAATAAAATTTATTTCATAAAAGGCTTGTTAGAATTGGATTTGCTTCCTTTTGTGTCACTTGAAAAATTTTTTATGTTCCAAGTGGTCCAAATTTTAATGGTAGAACTGCCAAGTGGTGCATCATTTCACATTTTGTGAGACAGCATTGTACTGTAGTGGATTTTAGCTTCCGCTACTTCTCCACTAGCATTGTCACCGTGCAAACTGCTGTCTGTGGGCACAATCAGTTTCTCAAGGCTCGACAATAAACAGTCAACCACTCCCTGGAGGTGACCCTGTGCCGGGATGACACTTGCACCTAGTTGTAAAGGAGTACCCTCAAATTTAACAACTGTGGTGAGCCCTCGGCTCAGACATGCACTCAGAGCTTTTGAGCTGTAAAAAACATTTATTCTTACTCGGAACAAATAGTAGCAACACGACAGTGACATGTAGCACATAAGATTGTCATGCTAGGGAGCACACAAAGTTGTGCTGCAATGCAAAGAATGAAAGCTCTGCCTTTTATAGGCGGAGTCAATGAAAGTGACAAGGCGTGTTTGGCCGAGTTTGCCAAACACTACAATCACACAAGAATAATAAGTTACACCAATTATTAAAAAAATGACAATACTAGCCAATGTTATGTCAATAAAAAGATTAAAAGGAACTGGTGTCCAGAAGTAAGGGGCGGAGTTAATGGGCATCTCAGCAAGTGGCAACTGTGGATTTCTCTCTCCTAGAAATTTCAGTCTTCTGTGGCCTTGGTTCTTGATATCGTGACATCTGAGGATGGTAATGGCCTGGATATGGGTCCAATAAGTCCCTGGGCCAAGTTTCGGCTCTCAGGTTCTGGTGGCCATCTTGTTGGCTGTATGGGATAGCTACCCAGGGCCGGTATACTAATGATGCAGGGCCAGAATAGTTAAAAAATCATTCTATCTCTTATATACTAGCAGCTAGTTTAAGTGCAATCAATGCCGGTCATTTCAGTTGCTCTCAGGAGGCATGCCTACAAGCTAGCAGGGGACCTTATAGAGTAGTGGCCATTTATGGTGACTGGTAAATCCCATCACAGTACAACATTTTTGCGTTTGATATAGTCTTTTGTCTACCCATCTTTATCATTATGTGCATTACTTTGCAATATAATTTTATATTATTCATTTTAAAATAAGTAAGAAAAGTTAATTACAAACTTGTAGGAAAATGATGATAAGTTTAAATGACTATTTATAAATTAAAGTAAAGCTACTCGTACTTAAAATGATCGTACTGCTTTTGTTTCTTATAAGATACTTTAAACTACATAAACTTCTGCTGGCAGATGAAAATCTTGTATCTTGTACTATTTATCAATCCAATTGTTAATGTCTTATTTCAAACCAGCTTCAGATTTTACTAAGGTCTTTTAATTTCACAAAAATTGAGCAGCTTACCTGTAGATATTTTTCAACTTATGTATTTGGAATCAAACACTTTCACTGGCTGATCATCTTTTAACGGTTTATTTGACAAACTTGAAAAAAATGAAAGTTTGAGCTGGTCGATATATCCAAACTTTACCAATACTTGTTTTAACATGTTTGTAATTAATTTTGTAATGCTTTGGATCCAAACTAGATATGTGAGTGTTTTAAGCACATTTTGTAAATTTACCATACTTGCAATCATTTACAGTTCCTTAGCAAAAAAGTTAATTGATTCATAAAGTTATTTTGCTTTTGAAAAACTATCACCAAGTGTATAGATATCTCCTTTCAGTGTACTTGCTAAAATAAAAAAAGTAAAAAAGTTTTACGCTGATCACTTCAACAAAACGCAATTTTAAATTATAAAACAGTTTTTTGGCATTTTTATGAGTTCATTTTATTGTAGAGAATACAATGGATCGGTTGGCAACAAAAGTAAATAATAAATAGTAAATGTTAAATGACTAAATTGATTTCTGCTCCAATTTGGAGTTTAATGGTTGGAGAACTTTGCATGTTTCTTCTTTCAATTTTGTAGTCAATTTCTTTATCATCAGATCCTAAAATGGTTGCTTCAGGATTGGAAAGTTACTCAAAGTTTTTTACATTAAGATTTTTACAAGCCTATTCAATAGTACGGTTTAATGTTCAGTTTGACAAGTATTTTGAACAGTTTTCATTACAACGGTTTAATGGTGTAAAGGTGAAATTTTTTCGGATTATTTTTGGTCTTTCTGAGGAAAGTGTTCTTGTGTGTCATTATGATTTTTGTTATTTTTAATAGCAATACATTGTACAATATTCATAGGTGCAGGGGTTACGAGAACACAAAGCAGATGTGTAGTTTATTATAGATTAGAAACAAAAGCTAACAATTCTGACTTTTAAAAACAAGCTGGGAGTTTCCAGGCCATTTTTTGGCCACATTGATAAGGTAGTCACTTATTTGGGAGTTGCCCTCTCTCGATAAAATCGGTATACCGGTAGTTTTTCTGAGTTGTTTTCCCTCGGTTTATTGAACAAACTGTTGAATAAACTGGTGCTATGACGTCTGTGAGAACTGGTCGGTAAAACCGGTACATGAGATTTAATTATACAACATACCAAACAGTAGTGCTTTAGCAATACCGTACAGCCCTAGGTTTTAGTGACCAACTAAAACAAATTGATCACTATACATGTAACAAAGCAATACAACATGTCAAAAGTGTACGAAAACTTTAATTAATGAATGAAGTATAATTACACATAATTTGCTAAAACATTTTTCCTGCATTGCACTCTCTCTATCAACTATTAGCTCTATTTTTACGAATACTCTGTGGGGTTAGCCGTAGTATGTGATCCATAAAAAGTAGTTCTGGACACGACAACATCAGTGTGGTTGTTTTGCAAGGAATTCTATATGCCTCTCACACGGTGAAATACTCAAAGACAGCAAACAAACTTTTTCTGTTAACAAGTAAACAGTCATTAAGCGTATTATATGAGGTAACATCTACCTATTGTTATAGTGTATTAGGAGTTGCTTCAATACTTTTACACCTTTTGATATCAACTTCAATGCTATTTACGTTATGCACCAAGTCTATTGTTACACATTGTGTCAAGTTCCATAAATCATCTTTCAATCTTTAAAACACATATTTTGTCAATAATTAATCTGTTTTTTTACGCAAATCAACTCGGACACATAAATTTCCTCCTAGTAGCACAAGAAGACCATGAAGCACAAAATAGGAGAACAAATATTTATTGGCATCATGAACAAACTAAATAAATCATTTGAGAAAAATCTTTTACAAATGCAAAAACATAATAAACAACTACGTACTTATCGATATATATATTCGAATTCAAAAAACTATCTAAGTAACTAGTACTTAAACTGCGAGCAGTTAGCAATCAACATCTTATGGGGTTGTTATTTTTTTGGTTTGGATTTGTTTTAGCTGTCTGTAAGCCTCCTCTCCACCCTCTGATTTTTTAACCACTTTACTGTGGCCACCAGGACTGGAACTTACGTGTTTATTCCAGCATTTGGAACAAAAGTACTGCAAGACAAAAATGAATTGTGAATAAGTAATTATATCATGACGATTTTCTTTGCAATGTGTGAACTATAACTACGCAATAATTTGTTAAAAACCAAACAGAACACCATACAAATAGCAAAACATATAGAGACTTATCAAACTACGCTTTTAGCTCACCTTTAAGCAGCTTTTACTTTTACAGTAGGTAGTTGCAGGGCGTTGTTCACACAGAAAACAAGGTGAGTTGATCAGGTAAGGTTCAATTTGTAACTAAAAATATAAAATGGAGCATGTTGTTGAATAAGTTGACATCTTAATTTGTTGAAAAAAAATTTGATTATGAGAAAATGAAGTAGTTATTGCTCAAAACTTCAAAACTATACAAAACAGAACAGTCAAGTTAGGTAAAACAAGAAAAAAATTAATGAACCTACCATTTTGTCAAACTTGGCTGTAACCGCATTGATAAACTCAACGGCCACCGCTAGTTCATAGCTTTCTTTTACGCCAAAAGTCACCCTCGCAGAATCTAAATGAATAATAACCTTCAATTCGTGTCTTTGCTTGCAGCAATCAATTTTATTGATACACCCCTCTATACATACCTGAACAGTCACAGACACGTAATACTTATATCAATATACGTACCAATAGGGTATTTGTTTTTGTCCGTGTCTATGCAAACTTCTATGACATTACCAAACGAGTCATTCATGATTCTATAGAGACCAAAAGCTGTTATCAAGCCATGCAATCCTCCAACAAAGACTTTCATTTCTCTATCTTGTTCTTTAGTGGGGCATTGAAGGCAATGATTGCAGTCACCTGTTATCCATGGAATTATCTGCACCTGAGTAATCTAGAAATATATGTCAACAAAACCTAAAAAAGTTAAACTTTAAATGAATTCATGGAAAGTAACGTACAGCAGCAACAAAAGTAAAACTTGATGCACTAAACAAGTTTCACAAGTTTCTTTCTATGTGGCACTTCTCAAACAAATAAAATAACTTTACCTCTGGTTTACGTCTGAAAGTAAGAAAGTATTCCGTGTCACCTGCGGCTGTATCAAACTGACACGTCTTTAATAACTTCTCAACCTCAGTTCCACTCCCAAATATTGCATAGGCATAACCTACATTTGCAGTTCATAGATCACAGGCCATGCTAGGTGACTACAAGTACTAGGGGTTGTACAAGTTACACAAATCTAACCACAAAACTCAAACTCTAGCCAGCTATAAACTGAATTTTCATGTAGAACTACATGTAACATATCTAAGATTGCATATATTCCAACTACCCAATTATGCACCTGTACATACGCAGCTGATTAATACAGTTAGCTGGCATTTTATTTGAATTTAAATAATTATATACTACAGAGGTGTTTGTTTCTATTTAGGTTAAAGGCATATAACTCCAATGTCACAACTTGAACTAGTGAATGGAAACACAACTCAGTTCAAAAGCAGTGGCAGTGGGTGCTTTTTACGACTGTGAGTTTGTAGTTGAGTCGGTTGGTAGCTAGATGGGTAGGTAGGTAGGTAGGTGGGTAGGTGTGTGGCTGGGAAGGTAGGTATGTGGCTGGGAAGGTAGGTATGCTGGTAAATGAGTTACTCAAAATGAGTTTGTATTCAAGCAGGTGTCGTTCACTTGGGGCGTGCCAGTTAATTTTGCAGGCAACTTCATATAACCAAGCTTCAAACATTTATTTTCTGTTGAATATTTCATGTTCCATTTCCATGTATCACAATGCGAATGGAACTAGACAAAATAAGAACAATTATTATTGCAAATAATTGTTTTCTTTAACACTTGACAAAATTTAATGAAATAACATCATTATTGCTAACTCTAGCACCTAAAAAGCCTGGAAAAATTAAGCGCCTGTTTAAGCTTTTGGTAACCACTTTAGTGACAAAGTATTGAAATCACCTTTTTTTGGCGGAGAGTTCTATCTTGACTTCACCAAATTCTTTAAGCACACTCACCAGAGGTTCTGCAGTAGAAATGCATGTCTCACAAACTCAACAGTATGTTATTATAGTGTCAACAGTCAAGTGACTGAACAGGAAACTGCTGAGCAGCCATATTTAAATGTGAAGTAAAATTTCCATAAGTTATCAGAGTTAAATTCTAACAAACCGCTCATCTGAGTAAAATCAGCAATACCTAACACAATGATTAATGTATATCAACTACTAAAACATCACAGCATTGTTTTAGTCGAAATAAATGGCAAGTAAAAGTTATTTTGTTATAGTAATCTCTTCAGTTGAAAACCTCATGGGTGCTTTGGCCAAGAACATAACTTAGCTCATGAACCATGCCAAAAACATATTCCCTGCTGTTAGACTTTTTTATGTAACACTATTTGTGTATAAAACTGCAACAAAATACAAAATCAGGCATAGCATGATATAAGAGCTGATCAACTCACCAATTGGCTTGCGAGGACACAATCCACCGATGAATACTTTTCTGGAGTATTGGATGTTCGGATGATCAATAAAATCATACTTTCCTTGCCATTTGTATGCAGTCACCCGGCTTCAACAATTTTGCATATAATCAAGTTATTCTTCAAAACACAAAAAGTTATTTTTGATGATCCAATGCCAAATTATTCATATTTATTATTACAAAAATATTTACCCATCAGTGTTCTTCTGCATAGGAGACCTCTTCTACAATCAGTGAATACCATTTTTAACAAATACTTTGCAATACTTTTTGTTTGTTTATTTAAATAATCAAACTATATCATTTTTCAAATAAGTTATTGCAAGCACACCCAACTAACCGCTTCACTATACGTTGGGTTTTCATTTGAATGATTTATCTGTGATCCATTACAATGTGGCTGCGGATATCTCACTGGTGGGGTACGGATATAAAAGTGGCCCTGTAATAAAACATAAAAAATTGCTGTCGCTTCTCAAAAATGCATTATCAGCAGCGTTGTTCTTGTCAGTCAAATATCACTTTAGATCACTTTAAAAAGCATTGTAATCAAAACCTGAAATTACTCTTATGATTCCTTTTTGCTGCCCCTTAATTGATAAAAACAAAAACTGGTGCAGTGATGACATCTATCAGTTTTGAGGTTTTTTTGGGAAATCTTGAAGTAATCCTGAGGATTTCATTTTTAAAATTTGTTTCATTATTTCAAATGTTCGTTTTAAATTATAAATAAATTAAAAAGTTTTATGTTTCTCTAAATATTAATTAAAATCTGTTTTATTATTAAATGATGAAGTTTAATCAAGTTTATATAAGAGCTGTTTAACGATAAAAATTAATGTTTAGGATTTCCGGACCAAGACGTTATCTTAGCACCAAAAAAATAAAAATTCACAAGCATTTCGAGTTTGAAAACAAGTGGCCAAGTTATGCACTTGACTACTCATCCAAGTGGTTCAATTAGTCACCATTTAACTTTAATTTTCCCGGCAAATTTTAACTTTTTCAGTGTCGTAGAACTCAGAATAAATAAACCAATAAACGGAGCTGAGATTAAGCAGGCAAATGTTTTGTTACCTATACTTACAGATTAGCCCCAGCAACATATTATTGTTAAACATTATAATAACACCTCTCTTTGTCTCCATTTGGAGTTAACAATAATTACCGTAATAAACAGCGGCAAACTTACCAAGGCGATGCTGAGCTCATCTCGTTTCTTAAATTCAACACATCTATTTGTATTGGCTGGCTGGTTAGCAGATGTTTGCGCTATTTGGTTGAGGAGTGTAGCAACTGCAATGGATTGTTTAAACAAACCAGTAATTTATCTACTTGGTTTGAGCATCATCATCAACATAATAGTGATTGAAAATAAAGCTGGCAATGATTAGTTCTGTAAGAGGAAAACAAAAATACATTTCCTAATATTATGATAAGGCAAATGAAATAAGTAACTCACGGGGATTTCTAAAATGTTCCGATAAGCTATCGTAAATTGATGGTTCATCTTCTGGATATTTCTGAAATATAATTGAGATGAAAAATTAAAACATATTAATAATGCATATAAATGTGTAAACGAAATATCAATTTGGCATTAGAATTAAATAACCACCCAAAGACTAGAAAAATTTCATTTGCTTTTAATTTATCTTCACGTCTTTATTAGCTAAAAATAATTCAATAGAAAACTTCCATATATACAAGAAAAAAAAATTAAGGGACTCAATTTTTTTCAGGTGTTTCCCAAAATACGTTTTCACTCTTTTATTCAACGAAACAATTAATTTAAATTGCCCACAAAATATAAAATACTAAAATGTGTGGAATCTTTTTTCAATGAATAATTGGTTGCACATACCTCAGCCATACCCAAGTCAGAGATAAAACAAAGTGATCACTCACTTCAATAAATATTGTTTGCTATAAGAGCTAACTTAAAGCCAATGTGCTTTTTTAAGCTGGCTTTATCATCTTGTCTAACCTTTTTCGTTTACTCGAAAACTTAACTGCTCAGCTAATTAGTTTATTGAAAGTTTCACAAAAATGTGGATCTTTACAGCGATTAAACAGTTGAAGATTTCTCATTACTCTTTTTATTTTCATGTTAATGTGTCAGCTAAGAAAACTCAGAAAGAAAGGCACAGCTATGCCATGGAATGAATGTAATATATTTAATACGCAAAACAAACGTTTTGGTGTTTATGTAAAGGTCCCATTTTATCAAATTTCATGCTAAAGAATAAATAGCATAGTGAAAATCCTTGTAGCCTATGAATCGTCATGTGGTCAAGGCATCAAAAAACCTTAAACAATTTTACTGGTAAAAAAACATAACTCTGGATTGCTAGCCTGCTGAGAAAACTTGATGGAGATAACATTTAAAGTGATGACGTACCCGAGCACATATCAGAGCCAGCGGTCCATGTTTCATTAGTAACAGACAAACACTTGTCTAAACGACAGCATAGGAGTGTCTCAATTGTCCATGTGTTTTATCAACTTGGTAATAACAGAAATTGTGTATAAGTTTCTAAAAACTAAATAAATTAGCAATATGATGTCAATAAATTAATAGCACAAAAATAATAATTAATATTATTATAAGCCGAGTGATAATTTAAGACGAGAAAAATTTATTATCAATAATGAAATGAAATAAACTGAAAGTACAAAATTAATAATAATAATAATCATTAAATAATAAATCCCTTTTTTCATAAATCAATGTATAACTGATTATTAAATTTTGCGCTTCATCTCAATCTAATTGCAAAAATATCAAGGACGTATACGTTGTTGCATGCATCGGATGATAAAAAAATTATTACAAGTTGGTTGGTATGATCAAGCCAAAGCATAAATGCTGTGAGTGAATTGTCCTTGCCATGAGAAAATATTTAAAAATAATCGGAACAATTGGATGGCTGAAGCCCAATAAAAACAGCTTTTACAGCTAGATAGCCAATGAAATTGGCTAAAGTGATGAAAAGACAGCTCCATGAGTCTCTTCTGATTCCCCATTTTTCAAGTATTTATGTGATAAATGACAAGGCAAGTTGTTTTCAATGCTGTTGTGGTTATGCTTTTATTTACCCTTCATATAATCACATTAGTGTCAGTGAAAAGTCAACTGGTCGGGTACATCACAGCAATGGCTGAACCAATACAGAGGTTATCTTTGGCCGCAAGCAAAATGGATGTTTTTATTTCTATTTTTGCACAGGTGGCCTATGGTTACACTATATTTATATGCTGTACTGGATTTTTTGAAGTAAAAATTAGAATCCCTGATAATATTTTTATCAACTTAAATTCTTGTAAAATACCTTCTTTAAACACGTTATATATGCCATGCAGGTAAATATATATTTATCAACTTATATATTCTGGTAAATTTGAACTATTACTATGAAATGTACTTCATCATCAAAAACTGGCAATCAAATAAAAACTCTCAAACTTCCAAGCTTTGATGGCAACTGTTTTCCTCAACTCAGGTCTCTCTGTTGACTTTTTTTGGTGTTGTAGATATTTTTGTTAAAACACAGGATAGCTGAACATTTTCAATTCTCAAGTATCGATCCAAAAATCTATCATTGAAGAAATGGCTACTCAAGTTACAAAGAATTGAAGCAATTTTTTTAAATATCACTCTCCTCAGTAAGACCAAAAATAATCTGAAAAAACTTTACGCTCACACAGTTAAACTGTTGTAATGAAAACTGTTCAAAATACTTGTCAGACTGAACACTAAACTGTATTATTGACTAGACTTGAAAACATTTAAACATACATCTAAATGTAAACAACTTTGAGTAATTTTACAATCTCAAGGCAGCCATTTTAGGATCTGATGATAAAGAATTTGACTACAAAATTGAAAGAAGAAACATGCAAAATTCTCCAACCATTAAACTCCAAATTGGAGCAGAAATCAATTTAGTCATTTACTATTTATTATTTACTTTTGTTGCCAACTGATCCACTGTATTCTCTACAAAAAATGATTTAATAAAAAAGCCAAAAACTGTTTCATAATTTAAAATTGCGTTTTGTTGATGTGATCAGCCCAAAACTTGTTTACCTTTTTACTTTTTATTTTTCTTTTAGCCTGTCCACTGAAAGGCAAAATAACTTTATGAATCAATCAACTTTTTTGCTAAGAAATTGCAAATGGTTTCAATTATGTTAAATTTAAAAAATGTGCTAAAAGGACCCACCTATCTAGTTTGGATCCAAATGCATTACAAAATTTGTCAGACATATCACTGGACCATATGCTATGCCATCTTGAACCAATGGAGCGTGAATTAATCATTAATTATGAGCAGCTTTTTGTAAGAGTTATCTTCTCTTTACTGGTGAATGGCAATGAGTAGACAACTTGACTCAAGCAGTAATGATGACTGCTCAGCTGGTGTTAACCTCATTATTTTCAGCCTATTAACACATAAAAGATGATGGAAGGTTGTCTTGTTGTTTGCTTACGTTAGGCTACGGGAGACCTAGTTGATGCAGAGCTTTTGAAAAAAGGATATAGAAATCACAATAATTTTGTTGGACAAAAAACTTCTGCAACAATAGAAAATAACTTAGTGATATACTTGGTATTCAAATACACCCACTCGCTCCCGTTCTGCTCCTTCTTTTTACCATTCTTGCTGATTTTGTAATAGATTCGCGTCCTCTATTACCAACACAATGCATCCAATCTTCTACTCTCCACCAATCCGCGGTCTATCCCAAATAGATGTTAGCAACTCCACGGGGTCCACAACCCAGACACATTACATCAGGGTTTACACGAGTAAATACTTTATTATCTAGTTCTATTTAGCAATACATAAGAGTACTCGAGCACAATTCACAAGACTTCTACCTTTTGCCATGCACAGCAGCTCCTTATATAGTAGAAGGCAGGAAATCTCACACCGACTTATTAAGGATGAGCCAATGGCAGTCAATAATACAAAAGATATACAAATAATAATACGTATTACAAATCACAACAATATAGTTAGCCAATGAGAGGAGCGAGCACATGGCAGAGTGGCTCTGGGGCCTTTCCCACTTTTTTTGGTGGGGGTGGAATCTTTCACTCCTTATTTGGTGTCTCTGCTTCCTAGCTTCCGCTTCTACTGCTTACACAACTCCGGGATCTAGATGATGAAGGCTTCTCAGCTCCTCAGGCCTCAGGCTACTGTTATCAGCCGTATTTATTGGCCGGCCCAGGGTACTGACTTCAGTAAATCTTCTATGATATATATATATGTACAACACAGGTTCTATACAAGCCCGGAATAGAACCGGTAAAGCCGGTATCTTAATCCAGGAGAATATGTATATTGGATGAAGTTAATGGCTGCTCGTTGATTTCAAAGCTATTACTGCAGGTAGGAGAGGGGTTCAGGGGATTTCCAAGGTAAGGGGGTGGAAAGATGAGCGGTGTGGCTGACAAAATATGAGAATCCCTCTCAATATTCTTTTGTATCGCTCGACCAGCACACCTCACTCTACTCCATCTTGTCTTTCTTCTCCCAGCTTTTGCTCACTTTCTACTTTCTTTGCTGCCAGGCTTTCATCCCTTCGTCCCTCTTTCCCGCGCATGATTTGGTAGAGGACCCATTACATGATCTGGTAGAGGACACATTACATGATTTGGTAGAGGACACATTACATGATTTGGTAGAGGACACATTACATGATTTGGTAGAGGACACATTACATGATTTGGTAGAGGAAACTTTGCATGATCTGGTAGAGGACACATTACATGATTCGGTAGAGGACACATTACACGATTCGGTAGGGGAGACATTAGATGATTTGGTAGAAGACACATTACATGATTTGGTAGAGGACACATTACACGATTTGGTAGAGGACACATTACACGATTTGGTAGAGGAGACATTACAACGGTTTGGTAGAGGACACATTACATGATTCGGTAGAGGACACATTACATGATTTGGTAGAGGACACATTACATGATTTGGTAGAGGACACATTACACGATTCGGTAGAGGACACATTACACGATTTGGTAGAGGACACATTACAACGATTTGGTATAGGACACATTACATGATTCGGTAGAGGACACATTACATGATTTGGTAGAGGACACATTACATGATTTGGTAGAGGACACATTACATGGCTTGGTAGAGGACACATTACATGATTTGGCAGAGGACACATTACAACGGTTTGCTGAAAAATGTTTTATTAAACGCCATGTTGAAACTTCTTAAGCATTTTCACATATCTGCTATTGGCAAAATGTGAAGTGTTTGTGATTGTCATTTCCGGAAATTATGATAAATATGAAAACTGCAAGCAATTCTAATTTGAGAGAGAATGTTGAAACTAAACTGTTATCTTACAACGCAGTAGCCAGATAGCCATTTTTCCAGCAAGTTTCAACTCTCTCAACAAGATGAAACCTGAATACATGCTTCGGTCAAGCGGATGCTTAGATAAGAATTTAAACGAGCACACAATATTTACAATCATATTTACCCAATTTGACTTTGTGTTTGCTTGTACATAATCTGCAATACCAGTTTACTTGCAGACGATTTGTTAATACCCCATAAATTGTTCACGCTGGATGACTTGGGGAAAGTTAGAGTAGACGGTAAAGGTGACTGGCAAGCGGTTCTTTTTAAACTTCCACCAGAGCCTACCTACACAAAAGGTAACTTTATTGTTATATAAAAATGATATATGTAAGTCTATGGTTTGCCTTGCAAAGAGTGTGGAAAACAACCTTTTTTGTGTGAAAAAGCACCTTTTTTATTTTGCTATGATTTTGATTAATCATATACAACATACAAAACTGCTTGTCATAATTTTTATGATTGCACTCCTTTTTAAACCTGTGTGTAGCTCATCAAGCTTGTTAAAAATTTGTCAAACTGTTTAAAAAACACTTTTTGGGGTTTCAAAGTTGAACAAGATTACAAGTTGCTTCTCAGGTTTGCCAGACACTCACCAAATGTGGGTTATGACTTCTTTGTTCTAAACTACAGAGCAGTTTTATCAGTAAGTCAAAATTTTTCTATCAACCGCCGTATAGAATGATGCTTTTGCTTGTTGGTTTATTCTGTAGCAGTCAACTCTGAAGAGCAAGTTGCACAGGTGTACGAGATGCTGAGGTTTGAGAGCGGAACTCACATCTAAAGGGATGATTAAATTTCAGGCTGCTATGGCTTCATGCGCTTTTACACCATATATATTGGCACATCACTAGCTTAGATCTAATATTTTATCTATTACACTGCTTCACCTTGCCAAATTGACTGACAAAAAAATGTTGCTATAAATAATTGCTGTCAATTATTTGATAACGATTTATCAAATATTGTTCAATATATCAAAGATTAAAGTTGCATAATCTGAAAGCATTTTAGTTCAATCGTTGAATAAAATTTATTTCATAAAATCCTTGTTACAATTGGATTTGCTTCCTTTTGTGTCACTTGAAAAATTATTTATGTTCCAAGTGGTACAACTTTTAATGGTAGAACTGCCAAGTGGTGCATAATTTCACATTTTGTGAGACAGCATTGTACTGTAGCGGATTTTAGCTTCCGCTACTTATCCACTAGCATTGTCACCATGCAAACTGCTGTCTGTTGGCACAACTAGACAATCAGTTTCTCAAGGCTCGGCAATAAACAGTCAACCAATCCCTGGAGGTGACCCTGTACCGGGATGGCACTTACAACTAGTTGTAAAGGAGTACCCTCAACTTTAACAGCTGTAACGAGCCCTCGGCTCAGACATACACTCAGAGCTTTGGAGTAGCATAAAACATTTATTCTTACCCGGAACAAATAGTGACAACACAACAGTGACATGTAGCACATAAGATTGTCATGCTAGGGAGCACACAAAGTTGTGCTGCAATGCAAAGAATGAAAGCTCTGCCTTTTATAGGCGGAGTCACAGGAAGTGACAAGGCGTGTTTGGCTGAGTTTGCCAAACACTACAATCACATAAGAATAATAAGATTACACCAATTATTAAAGTAATACAGATACTAGCCAATGTCATGTCAATGAAGAGATTAAAAGGAACTGGTGCTCAGAAGTAAGGGGCGGAGTCAATGGGCATCTCAGCAAGTGGCAACTGTGGATTTCTCTCTCCTAGAAATTTCAGTCTTCTGTGGCCTTGGTTCTTGATATCGTGACATCTGAGGATGGTAATGGCCTGGATATGGGTCCCATAAGTCCTTGGGCCAAGTTTCGTCTCTCAGGTTCTGGTAGCCATCTGGTTGCAGGCCTGGGATAGCTACCCAGGGCTGGTATAGTAATGATCCGGGGCAGGTATAGTTCAATAATAATTCTATCTCTTATATACTAGCAGATATTTTAAGTGCAATCAATGCCGGTCTTGTTAATTGCTTTCAGGAGGCATGCCTACAAGCTAGCAGGGGACCTTATAAAGTAATGGCCATTTATGGTGGCTGGTAAAACCCATCACAGTACAACATTTTTGCATTTGATTAATCTTTTGTCTACCCATCTTTATCATTATGTGCATTACTGCGCAATATAATTTTATATTATTCATTTTAAAATAAGTAAGAAAATTTAATTACAAACTTGTAGGAAAATGATGATTAGTTTGAATAATTATTTATAAATTAAAGTAAAGCTACTCGTATTTAAAATGTTTGTACTGCTTTGGTTTCTTATAAGATACTTTAAACTAAAGAAAACTTCTGCTGGCAGATGAAAATCTTGTATCTTCTACTATTTATCAATCCAATTGTTAATGTCTTATTTCAAACCAACTTTAGATTTTACTAAGGTCTTTTAATTTCGCAAAAATTGAGCAGCTTACCTGTAGATATTTTCCAACTTATGTATTTGGAATCAAACATATTCACTGGTTGATCATCTTTTAACGGTTTATTTGACAAACTTGAGAAAATGAATGTTTGAGCTGGTCAATATATCCAAACTGCACCAATACTTTTTTTAACATGTTTGTAGTTAACGTTTGTTAATATAAAAATTTTAACTGTAATGATTTATTTACAGCAATATTTCAAAAGTCTTTCATGCTAGCTATACCAACGACATTACTAGGTTTGGATTCCCGAAAGGAGTACCCTGGCTGCTATCAACTCAGAATGCAGTGAGTTGATACTAAAAACTGTAGTTGAGAGTTACTGCCAAAGTATAGATATTCTCAAATCGGATTACCGTCAATTGGGTCTTGATATAAGTGTGGCAACCAGCCAAAATAGAACAGTGCGTAGCGGTTAGATTTCAAGAATATATTTTCCTATAATTGCTTTGGTTTCCAATAATGCCGTGCTACAAAATACAACTCTAACCAATTCTCATTAGCAATCTACAACAAGTTCTAATTACAATAATAACGCAAGCTAAGTTTACGCTCAAGAATATATAAATGAAGAACTTAAAATCATTGTCAATCATTGGCTGATTCCAGCTCTAACATAAACAGCTTTCTGAGGCCTCAACTTGTGATACTCCACTCTCCAATGCAGCGGCCTGTAGTCGTCTTCTGAGGTGCCAGCTTGTGAATAATTGATTTTCTGTGGCAACAGCTTTATCCCATTGTTTTTGGCAGCAGCTTCTTTAAGCGCACACATGCATACACACACATGTGAGGTTCTGAGGTCACAGCTCTCTTTTACTAAAAGGCCAATGCAGTAGTAGTTAGACCGAGTTGGTTGGAGTCACAAGGTCAATTTAGTAGATGTTTTTTAAGTTTTAAGCGGGCATGGGTATAAGGTGCTGCTCAAGCAAGCTCTGCTCATGAAACCCGTCTTTAGGGTTGCCCACGAGGCACAGCTCAAACAAACAAACAAACAAACAAACAAACAAACAAACAAACAAACAAACAAATAAGAATGGTGAAGTTGAAGAATATAAAATAAATTTTTTGCAATATGATTGGTATAGGCTTGTGAGTTGGCTGATGATAAGCAAGAAATGCAAAGGGCTAGTTTTTAGGTTAACTCAGTCATTGTGTGTGAAATGGCTCAAAATTTTTTTTAACTGCACAGTATTGATGTTCATTATGGCAACCAAAAGTTTTGGGTAACAAATGAAAGGTGAGCGAACAGCAAGGCAACTTTCCATCCTCCTTGATGTGTTAATAGGCTGAAAATAATGAGGTTAACATCAGCTGAGCAGTCATCATTACTGCTTGTGTCAAGTTGTCTACTCATTGCAATTCACCAACCAGTAAAGAGAAGATAAGTCTTTCGAAAAACTACTCATAATTCTACACAGCCTCTCAACAGAGTGTACATTTGTGATTAATACATGCTTCATTGGTTCAAGATGGCATATGGTCCAGTGATATGTCTGTCAAGTTTGGTGATGCATTTGGGTCCAAACTAGATAGGTAGGTCCTTTTAGCACATTTTGTAAATTTACCATACTTGCAATCATTTGCAGTTCCTTAGCAAAAAAGTTAGTTGATTCATAAAGTTATCATGCTTTTGAAAAATAATCACCGAGTGTATAGATATCTCCTTTCAGTGGAAAGGCTAGAAAAAAAGGTAAAAAGGTTTTGCGCTGATCACATCAACAAAACGCAGTTTTAAATTATGAAACAGTTTTTGACATTTTTATTAGTTCATTTTTTTGTAGGGAATACAGTGGATCGATTTGCAACAAAAGTAAATAATAAATGTTGAATGACTAAGTTGATTTCTGCTCCAATTTGGAGTTTAATGGTTGGAGAACTTCGCACATTCTTTCTTTCAATTTTGCAGTCAAATTCTTTATCACCAGATCCTAAAATGGTTGCCTCAAGATTGTAAAATTACTCAAAGTTTTTTACAATTAGATGTTTTTTTTTAAATGTTTGCAAGTCTATTCAATAATATGGTTTAATGTTCAGTCTGACAAGTATTTTGAACAGTTTTCATTACAACGATTTAACGGTGTAAAGGTGAAGTTTTTTTTTCGGATTATTTTTGGTCTTTCTGAGGAAAGTGTTCTTGTGTGTCATTATGATTTTTGTTATTTTTAATTGCAATACATTGTACAACATTCATGGGTGCAGGAATTATGAGAACACAAAGCAGATGTGCATTCTATTATAGATTAGAAACAAAAGCTAACAATTCTGACTTTTACAAACAAGCTGGGAGTTTCAAGGCTATTTTTTGGCCACATTGATAAGGTAGTCACTTATTTGGCAATAGCAATACAATAGCAATACCGTGCAGCCCTAGGTTTTAGTGACCAACTAAAACAAATTGATCACTATACATGTAACAAAACAATACAACATGTCAAAAGTGTACGAAAACTTTAATTAATGAATGAAGTATAATTACACATAATTTGCTAAAACATTTTTCCTGCATTGCACTCTCTCTATCAACTATTAGCTCTATTTTTACGAATACTCTGTGGGTTAGCCGTAGTATTTGATCCATAAAAAGTAGTTCTGGACACGACAATATCAGTGTGGTTGTTTTGCAAGGAATTCTATATGCCTCCCACACGGTGAAATACTCAAAGACAGCAAACAAACTTTTTCTGTAACAAGTAAACAGTCATTAAGCGTATTATATGAGGTAACATCTACCTATTGTTATAGTGTATTAGGAGTTGCTTCAATACTTTTACACCTTTTGATATCAACTTCAATGCTATTTACGTTATGCACCAAGTCTATTGTTACACATTGCGGCAAGTTCCATAATCATCTTTCAATCTTGAAAATACATATTTTGTCAATAATTAATCTGTTTTTTTACGCAAAGCAAATCGGACACATAAATTTCCTCCTGGTAGCACAAGTTAGAAGACCATGAAGCACAAATAGGAGAATAAATATTTATTGGCATCATGAAAAAACTAAATAAATCATTTGAGAAAAATCTTTTACAAATGCAAAAACAGAATAAACAACTACATACTTATCAATATATATACTCGAATTCAAAAAACTATCTAAGTAACTAGTACTTAAAGTGCGAGCAGTTAGCAATCAACATCTTATGGGGTTGTTATTTGTTTAGTTTGAATTTGTTTTAGCTGTCTGTAAGCCTCCTCTCCACCCTCTGAATTTTTAACCACTTTACTGTGGCCACCAGGACTGGAACTTACGTGTTTATTCCAGCATTTGGAACAAA
This sequence comes from Cryptosula pallasiana, assembly GCA_945261195.1. Classification (NCBI taxonomy): domain Eukaryota; kingdom Metazoa; phylum Bryozoa; class Gymnolaemata; order Cheilostomatida; family Cryptosulidae; genus Cryptosula; species Cryptosula pallasiana. Next base: position 43,914,644 of record OX183130.1, read on the forward strand.
AGTACTGCAAGACAAAAATGAATTGTGAATAAGCAATTATATCATGACGATTTTCTTTGCAATGTGTGAACTATAACTACGCAATAATTTGTTAAAAACCAAACAGAACAACGTACTAATACCAAAACATAGAGAGACTTATCAAACTACACTTTTAGCTCACCTTTAAGCAGCTTTTACTTTTACAGTAGGTAGTTGCAGGACGTTGTTCACACAGAAAACAAGGTGAGTTGATCAGGTAAGGTTCAATTTGTAACTAAAGATATAAAATGGAGCATGTTGTTGAATAAGTTCATATCATAATTTGTTGAAACAAAATTTGACTATAAGAAAATTAAGTAGTTATTGGTCGGAACTTCAAAACTATACAAAACAGAACAGTCAAGTTAGGTAAAACAAGATAAAAATTAATGAACCCACCATTTTGTCAAACTTGGCTGTAACCGCATTGATAAACTCAACCGCCACCGCTAGTTCATAGCTTTCTTTTACGCCAAAAGTCACCCTCGCAGAACCTAAATGAATAATAACCTTCAATTCGTGTCTCTATTTGCAGCAATCAATTTTATTGATACACCCCTCTATACATACCTGAACAGTCACAGGCACGTAATACTTATATCAATATACGTACCAATAGGGTATTTGTTTTTGTCCGTGTCTATGCAAACTTCTATGACATTATGAAACATGCCATTCATGATTCTATAGAGACCAAAAGCTGTTATCAAGCCATGCAATCCTCCAACAAAGACTTTCATTTCTCTATCCTGTTCTTTAGTGGGGTATTGAAGGCAATAAACGCAGTCACTTGTTATCCATGGAATTATCTGCACCTGCGCAATCTGAAATTAAGTATCAACCAAACCTAAAAAGGTCGAACTTTAAATGAACGCATGGAAAGTAACGTACAGCAGCAACAAAAACTAAATCTTGATAAACTGAAAAATTTCACAAGTAGTATTCTATGTGACACTTCTGAAACAAATTAAAATAACTTTACCTCTGGTTTACATCTGAAGGTAAAAAAGTATTCCACATCACCATATGCTGCGGCTGTATCAATCTGACACTTCTTTAATAACTTCTCAACCTCAGTTCCACTCCCAAATATTGCATAGGCATAACCTACATTTGCAGTTCATAGATCACAGGCCATGCTAGGTGACTACTAGCTAGCGGTTGTACAAGTTACACAAATCTAACCACAAAACTCAAACTCTAGCCAGCTATAAACTGAATTTTCATGTAGAACTACATGTAACATATCTAAGATTGCATATATTCCAACTACCCAATTATGCACCTGTACATACGCAGCTGATTAATACAGTTAGCTGGCATTTTATTTGAAGAGGTGTTTGTTTCTATTTAGGTTAAAGGCATATAACTCCAATGTCACAACTTGAACTAGTGAATGGAAACACAACTCAGTTCAAAAGCAGTGGCAGTGTGTGCTTTTTACGACTGTGAGTTTGTAGTTGAGTCGGTTGGTAGCTAGATGGGTAGGTATGTAGGTGGGTAGGTATGTGGCTGGGAAGGTAAGTATGCTGGTAAATGAGTTACTCAAATTGAGTTTGTATTCAAGCAGGTGTCTTTGACTTGGGGAGTGCCAGTTAATTTTGCAGGCAAATTTATATGACCAAGCTTCAAACATTTATTTTCTCTTGAATTTTTCATGTTCCATTTCCATGTATCACAATGCGAATGGAACTAGACAAAATAAGAACAATTATTATTGCAAATAATTGTTTTCTTTAACACTTGACAAAATTTAATGAAATAACATCATTATTGCTAACTCTAACACCTAAAAAGCCTGGAAAAATTAAGCGCCTGTTTAAGCTTTTGGTAACCACTTTAGTGGCAAAGTATTGAAATCACCTTTTTTGGCAGAGAGTTCTATCTTGACTGCACCAAATTCTTTAAGCGCACTCACCAGAGGTTCTGCAGTAGAAATGCATATCTCACAAACTCAACAGTATGTTATTATAGTGTCAACACTCAAGTGACTGAACAGGAAACTGCTGAGCAGCCATATTTAAATGTGAAGTAAAATTTCCATAAGTTATCAGAGTTGAATTCTAACAAACCACTCATCTGAGTAAAATCAGCAATACCTAACACAATGATTAATGTATATCAACTACTAAAACATCACAGCATTGTTTTAGTCGAAATAAATGACAAGTAAAAGTTATTTTGTTATAGGAATCTCTTCAGTTGAAAACCTCATGGGTGCTTTGGCCAAGAACATAACTTAACTCATGAATCATGCCAAAAACATATTCCCTGCTGTTAGACTTTTTCATGTAACACTATTTGTGTATAAAACTGCAACAAAACACAAAATCAGGCATAGCATGATATAACAGCTGATCAACTCACCAATTGGCTTGCGAGGACACAATCCACCAATGAATACTTTTCTGGAGTATTGAATGTTCGGATAATCAATACAATCATAATTTCCTTGCCATTTGTATGTAGTCACCCGGCTTCAACAATTTTGAATATAATCAAGTTATTCTTCAAAACAAAAACAGTTACAATTAATAACCCAATGCCAAATTGTTTATATTCAGTAATATAAAAATAATTACTTTTTAGTGTTCTTCTGCATAGGAGACCTCTTCTACAATTAATGAATACCATTTTTAACAAATACTTTGCAATACTTTTTGTTTATTTATTTAAATAGTCAAACTATATCATTTTTGAAATAAGTGATTGCAAGCACACCCAACTAACCATTTCACTATACGTTGGGTTTTCATTTGAATGATTTATCTGAGATCCATTACAATGTGGCTGCGGATATCTCACTGGTGGGGTACGGATATAAAAGTGGCCCTGTAATAAAACATAAAAAAATTGCTGTCGCTTCTCAAAAATGCATTATCAGCAGCTTTGTTCTGGCCAGTCAAATATCACTTTAGATCACTTTAAAAAGCATTGTAATCAAAACCTGAAATTACTCTTATGATTCCTTTTGCTATCAGTTTTGAGGTTTTTTGGGAAATCTTGAAGTATCCCTGAGGATTTCATTTTTAACATTTGTTTCATTATTTCAAATGTTCGTTTTAAATTATAAATAAATTAAAAAGTTTTAGGTTTCTCTAAATATTAATTAAAATCTGTTTTATTATTAAATGATCAAATTTAATGAAGTTTACATAAGAGCTGTTCAACGATAAAAAGGAATGTTAAGGATTTCAGGACCAAGACGTCATCTTAGCAGCAAAAAGTAAAGTTCACAAACATTTCGAGTTTGAAAAAAAATAGCCAAGTTATACACTTGACTACTCATCCAAGTGGTTCAATTAGTCACTGTTCAACTTTCATTTTCCCAGCAAATTTTAACTTTTTCAGTGTCGTAGAACTCAGAATAAATAAACCAATAAACGGAGCTGAGATTAAGCAGGCAAATGTTTTGTTACCTATACTTACAGATTAGCCCAAGCAACATATTATTGTTAAACATTATAATAACACCTTTCTTTGTCTCCATTTGGAGTTAACAATAATTACCGTAATAAACAGCGGCAAACTTACCAAGGCGATGCTGAGCTCATCTCGTTTCTTAAATTCAACACATCTATTTGTATTGGCTGGCTGGTTAGCAGATGTTTGTGCTATTTGGTTGAGGAGTGTAGCAACTGCAATGGATTGTTTAAACAAACCAGTAATTTATCTACTTGGTTTGAGCATCATCATCAACATAATCGTGATTGAAAATAAAGCTGGCAATGATTAGTTCTGTAAGAGGAAAACAAAAATACATTTCCTAATATTATGATAAGGCAAATGAAATAAGTAACTCACGGGGATTTCTAAAACGTTCCGATAAGCTATCGTAAATTGATGGTTCATCTTCTGGATATCTCTGAGATACAATTGAGATGAAAAATTAAAACATATCAATAATACATATAGATTTGTAAACGAAATATCAATTTGGCATTAGAATTAAATAACCACCCAAAGACTAGAAAAATTTCATTTGCTTTTAATTTATCTTCACGTCTTTATTAGCTAAAAATAATTTAATAGAGAAATTCCATATATACAAGCAAAAACAATTAAGGGACTCAATTTTCTTTAGGTGTTTCCCAAAATACGTTTTCACTCTTTTATTTAACAAAGCAATTAATCTAAGTTGCCCACAAAATATAAAATACTAAAAAGTGTGGAATCTTTTTTCAATGAATAATTGGTTGCACCTACCTCAGCCATACCCAAGTCAGAGATAAAACAAAATGATCACTCACTTCAATAAATATTGTTTGCTATAAGAGCTAATTTAAAGCCAATGTGCTTTTTTAAGCTGGCTTTATCATATTGTCTAACCCGTCCCATTTACTCGAAAACTTAACTGCTCAGCTAATTAGTTTATTGAAAGTTTCACAAAAATTTGGATTTTTACAGCGATTAAACAGTTGAAGATTTCCCATTACTCTTTTTTATTTTCATGTTAATGTGTCAGCTAAAAAAATTCAGCAAGAAAGGCACAGCTATGCCATGGAATGAATGTAATATGTTTAATACGCAAAACAAACTTTTTGGTGTTTATGTAAAGGTCCCATTTTATAAAATTTCATGCTAAAGAACAAATAGCATAGTGAAAATCCTTGTAGCCTATGAATCGTCATGTGGTCAAGGCATCAAAAAACCTTAAACAATTTTACTGGTAAAAAAGCATAACTCTGGATTGCTAGACTGCTGAGAAAACTTGATGGAGATAAAATTTAAAGTGAGCCAGCGGTCCATGTTTCATTAATACCAGACAAACACCTGTCTAAACGACAGCATCAGGAGTGTCTCAATTGTCCATGTGTTTTATCAACTAGGCAATAACAGAAATTGTGTATAGGTTTCTATAGACTAAATAAATTAGCAATATAATGACAATAAATTAATAACACAAAAATAATAATTAATATTATTATAAGCCGAGTGATAATTTAAGACGAGAAAAATTTATTATCAATAATGAAATGAAATAAACTGAAAGTACAAAATTAATAATAATAATAATCATTAAATAATAAATCCCTTTTTTCATAAATCAATGTATAACTGATTATTAAATTTTGCGCTTCATCTCAATCTAATTGCAAAAATATCAAGGACGTATACGTTGTTGCATGCATCGGATGATAAAAAAATTATTACAAGTTAGTTGGTATGATCGAGCCAAAGCATAAATGCTGTGAGTGAATTGTCCTTGCCATGAGAAAATATTTAAAAATAATCGGAACAATTGGATGGCTAAAGCCCAATAAAATGCAGCTTTTACAGTTGGATAGCCAATGACATTGGCTAAAGTGGTGAAACTACAGCTTCATGAGTCTCTTCTGATTCCCCATTTTTCAAGTATTTATGTGATAAATGACAAGGCAAGTTGTTTTCAATGCTGTTGTGGTTATGCTTTTATTTACCCTTCATATAATCACATTAGTGTCAGTGAAAAGTCAACTGGTCGGGTACATCACAGCAATGGCTGAACCAATACAGAGGTTATCTTTGGCCGCAAGCAAAATGGATGTTTTTATTTCTATTTTTGCACAGGTGGCCTATGGTTACACTATATTTATATGCTGTACTGGATTTTTTGAAGTAAAAATTAGAATCCCTGATAATATTTTTATCAACTTAAATTCTTGTAAAATACCTTCTTTAAACACGTTATATATGCCATGCAGGTAAATTTATGTTTATCAACTTATATATTCTGGTAAATTTGAACTATTACTATGAGATGTACTTTATCATCAAAAAGTGGCAATCAAATGAAAACTCTCAATCTTCCAAGCATTGATGGCAACTGTTTTCCTCAACTCAGATCTCTCTGTTGACTTTTTTTTGGTGTTGTAGATATTTTTATTAAAAGCACAGGATAGCTGAACATTTTCAATTTTCAAAATCTCTCCGTAAAGAAATAGCTACTCAAGTTACAAAGAATTGAAGCAGTTTTTTTTAATATCACTCTCCTCAGTAAGACCAAAAATAATCCAAAAAAAAATTGACGCTATCACCGTTAAACTGTTGTAATGAAAACTGTTCAAAATACTTGTCAGACTGAACATTAAACTGTATTATTAACTAGACTTGAAAACATTTAAAAATACATCTAAGTGTAAACAACTTTGAATAACTTTCCAATCCTGAAGCAACCATTTTATGATCTGATGATAAAGAATTTGACTACAAAATTGAAAGAAGAAACATGCAAAGTTCTCCAACCATTAAACTCCAAATTGGAGCAGAATTCAACTTAGTCATTTAACATTTACTATTTATTATTTACTTTTGTTGCAAATCGATCCACTGTATTCTCTACAAAAAATGAACTAATAAAAAAGCCAAAAACTGTTTCATAATTTAAAATTGCGTTTTGTTGATGTGATCCGCGCAAAACGTTTTTACCTTTTTACTCTTTATTTTTATTTTAGCCTGTCCATTGAAAGGAGATATCTATACACGCGGTGATTGTTTTTCAAAAGCAAAATAACTTTATGAATCAATCAACTTTTTGCTAAGAAACTGCAAATGGTTTCAATTATGTTAAATTTAAAAACTGTGCTAAAAGGACCCACCTATCTAGTTTGGATCCAAATACATTACAAAATTTGACAGTCATATCACTGGACCATATGCCATGCCATCTTGAACCAATGAAGCGTGAATTAATCATTAATTATGAGTAGTTTTTCGAAAGAGTTATCTTCTCTTTTCTGGTGAATGGCAATGAGTAGACAAATTGACGCAAGCAGTAATGATGACTGCTCAGCTGGTGTTAACCTCATTATTTTCAGCCTATTAACACATCAAGGAGGATGGAAGGTTGCCTTGCTGTTCGCTTACCTTTCATTTGTTACCCAAAACGTTTGGCTGCCATAACGAACATCAATACTGTGCAGTAAAAAAATTTCTTAACCTTTCACACAATGACTGAATTAACCTGAACACTAGCCCTTTGCATTTCTTGCTTGTTACCAGATAACTCACAATCCTATACCAATCATGTTGCAACAGATTTGTTGTATATTTTTCCACTTCGCCATTATGACTTAAAACTCCTACTAAATTGACCTTGTGACCCCTACCAACTCAACCTGGCAATTCCAACTACTACTACATTGACCTAGTGTCTTATGTTATTCTAGCCGCTCAAATGTTACTGGATATGTCTAATAGTTACTGTTGTACACTCCCGAGTGTAAAACAAGACTTTTAGATGAAAGTTGTGCTTTTGCACTATCCAGTGCAGTTCATTATATGCATATAGAAAACAAAAATCAAATAATCATTTTGTGTCTTTTCAAAAACCACAGGACACCATGTTGCCTTATAAGCAATGAGCCAATGAGAACGAGTTATAAACATAACTACCCAATAGTAAAATCATGTAGCAAAATTGTGAGAATAAAGTAGCTTTTTTGCTGATCTGTGTGCACCACTTGTCCCTTGAGCTAATCCACCCTTAATTTCCTACCTACTCTTTACCATAGGCTTTCACCCTTGCCCAAGTGTTACATATACTACACCAACCCTCATTCATTTGCAGTTGGTATACCAGCCCAGATAGAGATAGTTTATGTATAAAGCTGTTTGCCCTAGTACTCCCCCCCCCCCACCGCCCCCTACCACAGCCCGCCACCCCCCCTCCCCCAAATTATCTCAACCCCCTCTGCATGCACAAGAATCTCCACTACCTTTCCTGTTACTGGACAACTCTTCCTGTAAACTGGCAGGGTTGCAGTTCTCTGCAAAGCTAGCTTACAGTGATAGAATCTCAAGTGAGATTTGTCCTCTCCTGCAGGTTTTCCAATAAAACCTTAGACACAAATTTTTTGCTCAAAATGATGAAATTCAAAAATGAAAGTTCATAATTTAACCTCATCAGAGCGAAATCAATGCTAATGGAGATAAAAAAGTAGACCCATCCACCCGAGGCCTGGAGATAATTACCGACTACCAAAAGTAGAAGACAACTTCTAAAGAGCAATTGAAACAGCTTGAAAAAAAAGAAGGCAAAAAGAATATACTTCAACTGCTGTAACTTTTGAAAAGATTAAATGACGCTAATGGTAGAGTTTAAATGGCTACCTTATTCACCAGTATCTCATTATACCATTTCAACTGCACACCTTTCTATAAAACAGACAGCATACATTGTTATAGTCTAGTTTCTGATGACAAGCAGCAAAGAGAACATTACTGTATTGTTTTCGTTTTGGTTATGATATTAATAGAGAATTTAGGACTGTGAAAAACATCAAATTGTCTGTCTAGCTGGTCGCCACTGTTTAACTATTTTTAGATTGGTAGAGTTGGTGGTGAGGGAATGGAGTCAGTAGAGTCTAAGCATGTTAACAACTTGAGTTTGTCAGAAAATGGACTCAAGAGAGGCTCCTTAATATATCAGAGTGTGTCTCCGAAGCGAGTTACAGGGATATATAGTAGAACATTAGAAAGTATTATGGAGCAACTGCACTTACTACATTTGTAGTATGCCAGCCTGAGATCCTTACTTAGACTACTGACTAAGGTATAGCACTACCCTGCCCCTTCATCAAGTTGTATTTGGCTAAAGACATTGATAAATATTGTCACAATATATAGAAATAAGCAGTTTCCATTATGAAAACATGTTTAGTTACTTGTTTGAGTCATGCCCTTCTGATCTTTGCACCCCTCAAAAAGAAAAACAGCTTCTCCGTATATGGCGAGTACTTCACGATAGGTTTAGTTTCTCCTTTTGTTAATCATACTGACTGACTTTTGAGGATTTCTGCGAAGATTTATTTTCAGATTTGTATTTGTAGTAATAGTTTTCATTTTACTGGGGCAATATGTTGTAAAACCTTGTTACATAATAATGCAGTGGAACAGACAGTAGAGTAGCTCCGCAACATTCAAACTTTGGAGTTGCCCTACATCATTAGTATGCCAACTTAAGGGTTTTACAACTTCCAGGTTTACCAGAGGTGGTTATACATTGTGAAGTGTAACTTGGGTGGTGTGACACCTTGCGAGAAGTGTGAGGATGCAGGTGTAACAATAAAAAGGCATATATCTCGATTTACATTGAGAAAATAATTTCTGGTGCTTCATTTGTAATCATAAACTGACTGTTGTGAGAGACCTGGCTCAATAGAAGTGGTAGCGTTGATTACATTTATCAGTATTGAAGTTTTTTGGGAAATCTTGAAGAAATCCTAAAGATTTCTTTTAGAATTTATGTCGTTACTTACCATCTTTATTTTGAAATTTCAAAACACTAAAAATTTTTGGTTTATTTAACTATTGGCGTTCAGATGACATCTGTTAGTCTGGAAGTCCTGAGAAATCCTTAAACAGTTCCAAATTATCTTTACTTAGCTCTCACATAGACTTACATGAATTTATTTGTTTAATAATATCAAAAAAATGTCAATTCATAGTTAAATAAACATAAAATTTTGATTGTTTTAAAATTTCAAAATATATATGGTAAGTAATAAAACTAATTCCAAAAAGGAAACCCTCAGGGTTGCTTCAAGATTTTCCAGGAAACTTCAGGACCAATAGATGTCATCTCAACACCGAAGTAGGAAAAAACTTGGAGAGGTTAGGAAAGAGGGGGTCAAGAGTGGAGAGCTGGATTGGGTGGCAGGTATTTGAGGGTGGAAGTGGTGGTTGAAGTTTGGGGGTGGGTGAGGAAAAATCTATTGGGAAGGAATAAGTAAATTGATTGATCTATAGAACAGGCCGATTTTTTTAACTAAGGCTAGGAAAACTCCACCACATTACACTGTTTGTAGCAGGTTTATAATTCATATAGTGTAAGTTACTAAACATCGGACTTATAGCCTACGTATTCTAATAGTTTTAATAACTACTTCACTTGGTTGCAGCTGAATTAATTAACTTCTCACTGGATTTGTAACAAAAACTTTCAGACTCAATCAATTATTCAGAGCTTGTAAACAACAGTGGACAAAGTTACAAACAAATCTAAACCATGGCACGGGTCTTAAAACTCTCCTTCTCATCTGGTTTTATTTTTATTAAGACTGCTACAGCAGGCTCAAGAAATCACTGCATTTTTACACAAAATCTAAGAAATTTGTTTAAAATTTGACAGAAATGAACACCAGACAAAACCCAAGCGGTTATTTTTAAAATCAAAAAGTGATGAAAAGTTCATTAAAACTGTAAAACCATTGCTGACATGGACTTTTGGTTTTGGTATCTTTGGATGTCAAGTGCAAACCGTGGTTTTTTTTCTGTTAAAAAATGTGAAAACTCCCTACGGCCCAGTTAATTGTAAAGAAAAGTAAAACTTCAGCATGTGTGTTCAAAAGTTCTATTGTTTAAAGACACAAAAAAGTGCAAAACATTCTAAAATGTTTTGCCATTTATCAACATCTCCGACTTTGTAGTAACAATATTTACCTTTTATGATTTAATGTTTCTCTCCGAGATATACTGTAAGTTAATAATATGCTAACAACAGATGTTGCATCCATCGATTGACTGCCAGTGCAGCCGTTGCGATGAAGAAGTTTCCTACAATGCATTTTGTGTGATTATTCTAAAACTTCAAATCCCAACAATCTTCGATTAAGTTTATTGTCATATTTTGTATTGCACATCGAATATAAGTGGAAATGACAGCTATGGGTTTCTCCATAGTTCTACAAACAAAGTTGAAAGAAAATAGATAAATCTGACATGATAATTATGGAGCTGCAAGAACTAAAACTCTCAGATACAATTGTTTGACCTCCATATTGTACAAAAAATCGTTCATGTAAAACACAATCTAACAACAATCTTAAACTAGACAAAACTATTTTCTCTGTAGAGAAAATTAAAAGCCATACAGATACTCAGTCTAACAAAAAAAAAATGGTCCATTTTCGACTTACGGTTCAAAAGTTATGGAGCAAAATGCGTATTTTGAGGAGTTCTCCTCTCATAATCCGAATGAAAAGGCAACTATTAGTAACTTTACATGATGATAAGAAACTTGGCAGCTTTTCAAGTAAGCAGCTCATGGCCTGAATAAGTATGAACGCATCAAATTTTGTTTTAAAGCTAAACTCTCTGATCTAGACGAAAACTGATTTATTTTAGGAGTTACCCTCCCAACAAAACTTTCAAATTTCCTTGGCAATGACTATGGTGACACAACATGACATTTTGATGAGTACTACTGCGTAATTTGATGATATATGTACATATCATTTAAGAGTTGTCCTCTCTGTAGAATGTTTAACATCAATACACACAAACAACACAGTTTTGCTCTTATATTACTACTGTTCATTACTTTTTGCGGAATGTTAGTCAATGTGACTGAATCAAAGTGTCTTCCAAGATCGGTTATGATCAATGTAAGAACCAATAAAAACTGGTATTGCTTTGAGTTTTAATGGAGGAACGTGTTGTGATTGTGGTGTGACACCATTATATGATGCATTATTTGATTAAAAAAAGTTTTAGTAAATTCCAAACAACGGTTCAAAAGTTAAAGAGAAATATAAGGGTTTTGTTCGGAGTTTTCTTCTCAGAGATGGGAGGCAGCTCTCTAAATGGTCTGTAAAAGTACACGTGCCCTTGGCAACATTCCAAGCAAGTTACTCAATGGTAATGCCTCTATTCATTTTAATGAACTATGACATTGTGTCATGACGCAGCTCAGTGCACGTTGATCCAACTGCAGTTTACTCAAAGACGTAGTGTCATGACTTTATGTCCTAATAGGTTCCTCCTGTGGGAAAACATGCCATATCTACTTGTATTAAAACAGTTTAGATTGGAATTTCTTCTAGTAAAAATATTGAAAGTTTTTGAAAATGACTAAAAAATGCCTCTCCTTGAAAAACTTGTAAACTTGCTATTGAAAACTATTGATGCCTGTGTACATCTACCATAGCCGCACACCCTGATATAAAAATCATGCAGTTTTGGCGAATAGTTACAGAGTTATTTAGCAAAGGTAACTTTATTGTTATATATAAATGATATATGTAAGTCTATGGTTTGCCTTGCAAAGAGTGTGGAAAAACAGAGCCTTTCTTGGGTGAAAAAGCACACTTTTTAGTTTGCTATGGTTTTGAGGAATCATATACAACATACAAAACTGCTTGTCATAATTTTAATGATTGCACTCCTTTTTAAACCTGTGTGTAGCTCATCAAGCTTGTTAAAAATTTGTCAATTTTTGGCGTTTCAAAGTTGAACAAGATTACAAGTTGTTTCTCAGGTTTTCAGACACTCACCAAATATGGGTTATGACTTCTTTGTTTTATATTCCAGAGCAGTTTTATCCGTAAGTCAAAATTTCTCTATCAACCGCCGGATAGAATTATGCTTTTGCTTGCTGGTTTATTCTGTAGCAGTCAACTCTGAAGAGCAAGTTGCACAGGTGTACGAGACGCTGAGAGTTGGAGGTAGAACTTACGTCTAAAGAGATGATTAAATTTCAGGCTGCTATGGCTTCATGCGCTTTTACACCATATATATTGGCACATCACTAGCTTATATCTAATATTTTATCTATTACACTGCTTCACCTTGCAACATTGACTGACTACAAAATTTTGCTATAAATAATTGCTGTCAATTATTTGATAACGATTTATCAAATATTGTTCAATATATCAAAGATTAAAGTTGTATAATCTGAAAGCATTTTAGTTCAATCGTTGAATAAAATTTATTTCATAAAATCCTTGTTACAATTGGATTTGCTTCCTTTTGTGTCACTTGAAAAATTATTTATGTTCCAAGTGGTCAAACTTTTAATGGTAGAACTGCCAAGTGGTGCATCATTTCACATTTTGTGAGACAGCATTGTACTGTAGTGGATTTTAGCTTCCGCTACTTATCCACTAGCATTGTCACCGTGCAAACTGCTGTCTGTCGGCACAACTAGACAATCAGTTTCTCAAGGCCCGACAATAAACAGTCAACTGCTCCCTGGAGGTGACCCTGTACCGGGATGGCACTTCCAACTAGCTGTAAAGGAGTACCCTCAACTTTAACAACTGTGGTGAGCCCTCGGCTCAGACATACACTCAGTGCTTTTGAGCTGTAAAAAACATTTATTCTTACCCAGAACAAATAGTAGCAACACAACAGTGTTATGTAGCACATAAGATTGTCATGCTAGGGAGCACACAAAGTTGTACTGCAATGCAAAGAATGAAAGCTCTGCCTTTTATAGGCGGAGTCACAGAAAGTGACAAGACGTGTTTGGCCGAGTTTGCCAAACACTCCAATCACACACAAGAATAATAAGTTACACCAATTATTAAAGGAATGACAATACTAGCCAATGTCATGGTCAATGAAGAGATTAAAAGGAACTGGTGCCCAGAAGTAAGGGGCGGAGTCAATGATCATCTCAGCAAGTGGCAACTGTGGATTCCTCTCTCCTAGAGATTTCAGTCTTCTGTGGCCTTGGTTCTTGATATCGTGACATATGAGGATGGTAATGGCGTGGATATGGGTCCTATAAGTCCCTGGGCCAAGTTTCGTCTCTCAGGTTCTGGTAGCCATCTTGTTGCAGGCCTGGGATAGCTACCCAGGGCTGGTATAGTAATGATGCAGGGCAGGTATAGTTCAATAATGATTCTATCTCTTATATACTAGCAGATATTTTAAGTGCAATAAATGCCTGTCTTGTCAGTTGCTCTCAGGAGGCATGCCTAAAAGCTAGCAGGGGACCTTATAGAGTAATGGCCATTTATGGTGACTGGTAAACCCCATCACAGTACAACATTTTTGCATTTGATATACTCTTTTGTCTACCCATCTTTATCATTATGTGCATTACTGCGCAATAAAATTTTATATTATTCATTTTAAAATAAGTAAGAAAATTTAATTACAAATTTGTAGGAAAATGATGATTAGTTTAAATAATTATTTATAAATTAAAGTAAAGGTACTCGTATTTAATATGTTCGTACTGCTTTAGTTTCTTATAAGATATTTCAAAACAGAGAAAACTTCTGCTGGCAGATGAAAATCTTGTATCTTCCACTATTTATCAATCCAATTGTTAATGTCTTATTTCAAACCAGCTTCAGATTTTACTAAGGTCTTTTAATTTCACAAAAATTGAGCAGCTTACCTGTAGATATTTTTCAACTTATGTATTTGGAATCAAACACTTTCACTGGCTGATCATCTTTTGACGGTTTATTTTGACAAACTTGAAAAAAATGAAAGTTTGAGCTGGTCGATATATCCAAACTTCACCAATACTTGTTTTAGCATGTTTGTAATTAATGTTTGTTAATTTGAAGAAGTTAAATGTAACGATTTATTTACAGCAAAATTTCAAAGTCTTTCATGCTAGCTATACCAACGACATTACTAGGTTTGGATTCCCGAAAGGGGTGCCCAGGCTGCTATCAACTCAGAATGCAGTGAGTTGATACTAAAAACTCTAGTTGAGAGTTACTGCCAAAGTATAGAGATTCTCAAATCGGATTACCGTCAATTGGGTCTTGATATAAGTTTGGCAACCAGCCAAAATAACTACAGTGCATAGAAGTTAGATTGCAAGAATATATTTTCCTATAACTGCTATGGTTTACAATAATGCCGTGCTACAAAATACAACTCTAACTAATTCTCATTAGCGATCTACAACAAGTTCTAATTACAATAATAACGCAAGCTACGTTTACGCTCAAGAATATATAAATGAAGTACTTAAAATCATTGTCAATCATTGGCTGATTCGAGCTCTAACATAAACAGCTTTCTGAGGCCCCAACTTGTGATACTCCACTCTCTAATGCAGCGGCCTGCAGTCATCTTCTGAGGTGCCAGCTTGTGAATAATCAATTTTCTGTGGCAACAGCTTTATCCGATTATTTTTTGCAGCAGCTTCTTCAAGCGCACACATGCATACACACATATGTGAGGTTCTGAGGTCACAGCTCTCTTTTACTAGGAGGCCAATACAGTAGTAGTTAGAATCGCCAGACCGAGTTGGTTGGAGTCACAAGGTCAATTTAGTAGATGTTTTTTAAGTTTTAAGCGGGCATGGGTATAGGGTGCTGCTCACACAAGCTCTGCTCATGAGACCCGTCTTTAGAGTTGCCCACGAGGCACAGCTCAAACAAACAAACAAACAAACAAACAAACAAACAAAAACAAAGAATAATGGCGAAGTGGAAGAATTGTATAGGATTGTGAGTTAGCTGATAATAAACAAGAAATGCAAAGGGCTAGTGTTTAGATTAATTCAGTCATTGTGTGTGAAATGGCTCACAATTTTTTTTCAACTGCACAGTATTGATGTTCATTATGGCAACCAAAAGTTTTGGGTAACAAATGAAACGTAAGCGAACAGCAAGGCAACTTTCCATCCTGCTTGAAGTTTTAATAGGCTGAAAATAATGAGGTTAACATCAGCTGAGCAGTCATTATTACTGCTTGTGTCAAGTTGTCTATTCATTGCCATTCACCAGTAAAGAGGAGATAACTCTTTCAAAAAACTACTCATAATTCTACACAGCCTTTCAACAGAGTGTACATTTGTGATTAATTCATGATTCATCGGTTCAAGATGGCATGTGGTCAGTGATGTGTCTGTCAAATTTTGTAATGCTTTGGATCTAAACTAGATGTGCGAGCCTTTTAAGCACATTTTGTAAATTTACCATACTTGCAATCATTTACAGTTCCTTAGCAAAAAAGTTAATTGATTCATAAACTTATTTTGCTTTTGAAAAATTATCACCAAGTGTATAGAAATCTCCTTTCAGTGTACAGGCTAAAATAAAAATAAAAAGTAAAAAATTTTTTGTGCTGATCACATCAACAATACGCAGTTTTAAATTATAAAACAGTTTTTGGCATTTTTATGAGTTCATTTTTTGTAGAGAATACAGTTGATCGATTTGCAACAAAAGTAAATAATAAATAGTAAATGTTAAATGACTAAGTATATTTCTGCTCCAATTCGGAGTTTAATGGTTGGAGAACTTTGCATGTTTCTTCTTTCAATTTTGTAGTCAATTTCTTTATCATCAGATCCTAAAATGGTTGCTTCAGGATTGGAAAGTTATTCAAAGTTTTTTACATTAAGATGTTTACAAGCCTATTCAATAGTATGGTTTAATGTTCAGTTTGACAAGTACTTTGAACAGTTTTCATTACAACGGTTTAATGGTGTAAAGGTGAAGTTTTTTTCGGATTATTTTTGGTCTTTCTGAGGAAAGTGTTCTTGTGTGTCATTATGATTTTTTTTATTTTTAAATGCAATACATGGTACAATATTCATAGGTGCAGGGGTTATGAGAACACAAAGCAGATGTGCATTCTATTATAGATTAGAAACAAAAGCTAACAGTTCTGACTTTTACAAACAAGCTGGGAGTTTCAAGGCCATTTTTTGGCCACATTGATAAGGTAGTCACTTATTTGGGAGTTGCCCTCTCTCAATAAAATTGGTATACCGGTAGTTTTTCTGAGTGGATTTCCCTCGGTATATTGAACAAACTGTTGAATAAACTGGTGCTATGACGTCTGTGAGAACTGGTCGGTAAAATCGGTACATGAGATTTCATTATACAACATACAAAACAGTAGTGCTTTAGCAATACCGTGCAGCCCTAGGTTTTAGTGACCAACTAAAACAAATTGATCACTATACATGTAACAAAGCAATACAACATGTCAAAAGTGTACGAAAACTTTAATTAATGGATGAAGTATAATTACACATAACTTGCTAAAACATTTTTCCTGCATTGCACTCTCTCTATCAACTATTACCTCTATTTTTAGAATACTCTGTTGGTTAGCCGTAGTATGTGATCCATAAAAAGTAGTTCTGGACACAACAATATCAGTGTGGTTGTTTTGCAAGGAATTCTATATGCCTCCCACACGGTGAAATACTCAAAGACAGCAAACAAACTTTTTCTGTAACAAGTAAACAGTCCTTAAGCCTATTATATGAGGTAACATCTACCTATTGTTATAGTGTATTAGGAGTTGCTTCAATACTTTTACACCTTTTGATATCAACTTCAATGCTATTTACGTTATGCACCAAGTATATTGTTACACATTGCGGCAAGTTCCATAAATCATCTTTCAATCTTTAAAATACATATTTTGTCAATAATTAATCTGTTTTTTTACGCAAAGCAAATCGGACACATAAATTTCCTCCTAGTAGCACAAGTTAGAAGACCATGAAGCACAAATAGGAGAACAAATATTTATTGGCATCATGAAAAAACTAAATAAATCATTTGAGAAAAATCTTTTACAAACGCAAAAACAGAATAAACAACTACATACTTATCGATATATATACTCGAATTCAAAAAACTATCTAAGTAACTAGTACTTAAATTGCGAGCAGTTAGCAATCAACATCTTATGGGGTTGTTATTTGTTTGGTTTGGATTTGCTTTAGCTGTCTGTAAGCCTCCTCTCCACCCTCTGATTTTTTAACCACTTTACTGTGGCCACCAGGACTGGAACTTACGTGTTTATTCCAGCATTTGGAACAAAAGTACTGCAAGACAAAAATGAATTGTAAATAAGCAATTATATCATGACGATTTTCTTTGCAATGTGTGAACTATAACTACGCAATAGTTTTTTAAAAACCAAACAGAACAACATACAAATACCAAAACATACAGCGGCTTATCAAACTACGCTTTTAGCTCACCTTTAAGCAGCTTTTACTTTTACAGTAGGTAGTTGCAGGACGTTGTTCACACAGAAAACAAGGTGAGTTGATCAGGTAAGGTTCAATTTGTAACTAAAGATATAAAATGGAGCATGTTGTAGAATAAGTTCATATCTTAATTTGTTGAAACAAAATTTGATTATGAAAAAATTAAGTAGTTATTGCTCAGAACTTCAAAACTATACAAAACAGGACAGTCAAGTTAGGTAAAACAAGATAAAAATTAATGAACCTACCATTTTGTCAAACTTGGCTGTAACCGCATTGATAAACTCAACCGCCACCGCTAGTTCATAGCTTTCTTTTACGCCAAAAGTCACCCTCGCAGAACCTAAATGAATAATAACCTTCAATTAGTGTCTTTATTTGCAGCAATCAATTTTATTGACACACCCCTCTATACATACTTGAACAGTCACAGGCACGTAATACTTATATCAATATACGTACCAATAGGGTATTTGTTTTTGTCCGTGTCTATGCAAACTTCTATGACATTATGAAACAAGCCATTCATGATTCTATAGAGACCAAAAGCTGTTATCAAGCCATGCAATCCTCCAACAAAGACTTTCATTTCTCTATCTTGTTCTTTAGTGGGGCATTGAAGGCAATAAACGCAGTCACTTGTTATCCATGGAATTATCTGCACCTGCGTAGTCTAAAATTAAGTATCAACCAAACCTAAAAAGGTCGAACTTTAAATGAACGCATGGGAAGTGACGTACAGCAGCAACCAAAAGTAAATCTTGATAAACTGAAAAATTTCACTAGTAGTATTCTATGCGACACTTCTGAAACAAATTAAAATAAATTTACCTCTGGTTTACATCTGAAGGTAAAAAGTATTCCACATCACCATATGCTGCTGCTGTATCAAACTGACACATCTTTAATAACTTCTCAACCTCAGTTCCACTCCCAAATATTGCATAGGCATAACCTACATTTGCAGTTCATAGATCACAGGCCATGCTAAGTGACTACAAGTACTAGGGGTTGTACAAGTTACACAAATCTAACCACAAAACTCAAACTCTAGCCAGCTATAAACTGAATTTTCATGTAGAACTACATGTAACATATCTAAGATTGCATATATTCCAACTACCCAATTATGCGCCTGTACATACGCAGCTGATTAATACAGTTAGCTGGCATTTTATTTGAATTTAAATAATTATATACTACAGAGGTGTTTGTTTCTATTTAGGTTAAAGGCATATAACTCCAATGTCACAACTTGAACTAGTGAATGGAAACACAACTCAGTTCAAAAGCAGTGGCAGTGGGTGCTTTTTACGACTGTGAGTTTGTAGTTGAGTCGGTTGGTAGCTAGATGGGTAGGTGGGTGGGTAGGTAGGTAGGTAGTTAGGTAAGTAGTTAGGTAGGTAGGTAGGTACGTAGGTAGGTAGGTAGGTGGGTAGGTGTGGGGCTGGGAAGGTAAGTATGCTGGTAAATGAGTTACTCAAATTGAGTTTGTATTCAAGCAGGTGTCTTTGACTTGGGGCGTGCCAGTTAATTTTGCAGGCAACTTTATATAACCAAGCTTCAAACATTTATTTTCTGTTGAATTTTTCATGTTCCATTTCCATGTATCACAATGCGAATGGAACTAGACAAAATAAGAACAATTATTATTGCAAATAATTGTTTTCTTTAACACTTGACAAAATTTAATGAAACAACATCATTATTGCTAACTCTAGCACCTAAAAAGCCTGGAAAAATTAAGCGCGTGTTTAAGCTTTTGGTAACCACTTTAGTGGCGAAGTATTGAAATCACCTTTTTTGACAGAGAGTTCTATCTTGACTTCACCAAATTCTTTAAGCACACTCACCAGAGGTTCTGCAGTAGAAATGCATATCTCACAAACTCAACAATATGTTATTATAGTGTCAACAGTCAAGTGACTGAACAGGAAACTGCTGAGCAGCCATATTTAAATGTGAAGTAAAATTTCCATAAGTTATCAGAGTTCAATTCTAACAAACCACTCATCTGAGCAAAATCAGCAATACCTAACCCAATGATTAATGTATATCAACTACTAAAACATCACAGCATTGTTTTACTCGAAATAAATGACAAGTAAAAGTTATTTTGTTATAGTATTCTCTTCAGTTGAACACCTCATGGATGCTTTGGCCAAGAACATAACTTAGCTCATGAACTATGCCAAAAACATATTCCCTGCTGTTAGACTTTTTCATGTAACACTATTTGTGTATAAAACTGCAACAAAACACAAAATCAGGCATAGCATGATATAAGAGCTGATCAACTCACCAATTGGCTTGCGAGGACACAATCCACCAATGAATACTTTTCTGGAGTATTGGATGTTCGGATGATCAATACAATCATACTTTCCTTGCCATTTGTATGTAGTCACCCGGCTTCAACAATTTTGAATATAATCAAGTTATTCTTCAAAACAAAAACAGTTACTTTTGATGACCCAATGCCAAATTGTTTATATTTAGTAATATAAGAATAATTACTTTTTAGTGTTCTTCTGCATAGGAGACCTCTTCTACAATTAGTGAATACCATTTTTAACAAATACTTTGCAATACTTTTTGTTTACTTATTTAAATAATCAAACTATATCATTTTTGAAATAAGTGATTGCAAGCACATCCAACTAACCGTTTCACTATACGTTGGGTTTTCATTTGAATGATTTATCTGTGATCCATTACAATGTGGCTGCGGACATCTCACTGGTGGGGTACGGATATAAAAGCAGCCCTGTAATAAAACATAAAAAAATTGCTGTCGCTTCTCAAAAATGCATTATCAGCAGCTTTGTTCTTGTCAGTCAAATATCACTTTAGATCACTTTAAAAAGCATTGTAATCAAAACCTGAAATTACTCTTATGATTCCTTTTTGCTGCCCCCTTAATTGATAAAAACAAACACTGGTGCAGTGATGACATCTATCAGTTTTGAGGTTTTTTGGGAAATCTTGAAGTAATCCTGAGGATTTCATTTTTAAAACTTGTTTCATTATTTCAAATGTTCGTTTTAAATTAAAAATAAATTAAAAAGTTTTATGTTTCTCTGAATATTAATTAAAATCTGTTTTATTATTAAACGATGAAGTTTAATCAAGTTTATATAAGAGCTGTTTAACGATAAAAATGAATGTTTAGGATTTTAGGACCAAGACGTTATCTTAGCACCAAAAAAATAAAATTCACAAACATTTCGAGTTTGAAAACAAGTGGCCAAGTTATGCACTTGACTACTCATCCAAGTGGTTCAATTAGTCACCATTTAACTTTCATTTTCCCGGCAAATTTTAAATTTTTCAGTGTTGTAGAACGCAGAATAAATAAACCAATAAACGGAGCTGAGATTAAGCAGGAAAATGTTTTGTTACCTATACTTATAGATTACTTATAGATGGCTAAAGCCTAATAAAATGCAGCTTTTACAGCTAGATAGCCAATGAAATTGGCTAAAGTGGTGAAACTACAGCTTCATGAGTGTGTCTGATTTCCCATTTTTCGAGTATTTATGTGATAAATGGCAATGCAAGTTGTTTTCAATGCTGTTGTGGTTATGCTTTTATTTACCCTTCATATAATCACATTAGTGTCAGTGAAAAGTCAACTGGTCAGGTACATCACAGCAATGGCTGAACCAATACAGAGGTTATCTTTGGCTGCAAGCAAAATGGATGTTTTTATTTCTATTTTTGCACAGGTAGCCTATGGTTACACTATATTTATATGCCGTAATTGAGTTTTTGACGTATAAATTAGAATTCCCTGATAATATTTTTATTAACTTAAATTCTTGTAAAATACCTTCTTTAAACACATTCTATATGCCATGCAGGTAAATATATATTTATCAACTTATATATTCTGGTAAATTTGAACTATTACTATGAGATGTACTTTATCATCAAAAAGTGGCAATCAAGTAAAAACTCTCAATCTTCCAAGCATTGATGGCAACTGTTTCCCTCAACTCAGGTCTCTCTGTTGACTTTTTTTGGTGTTGTAGTTATTTTTATTAAAAGCACAGGATAGCTGAACATTTTCAATTCTCAAGTATCATTCCAAAAATCTATCAGTAAAAAAATAGCTACTCAAGTTACAAAGAATTGGAGCAATTTTTTTTAATATCACTCTCCTCCGTAAGACCAAAAATAATCCGAAAAAAATTTACGCTATCACCGTTAAGCTGTTGTAATAAAAACTGTTCAAAATACTTGTCAAACTGAACAATAAACCGTATTATTAACTAGACTTGAGAACATTTAAAAATACACCTAAATGTAAGCAACTTTGAGTAATTTTTACAATCCTGAAGCAACCATTTTAGGATCTGATGATAAAGAATTTGACTACAAAATTGAAAAAAGAAACATGCAAAGTTCTCCAACCATTAAACTCCAAATTGGAGCAGAAATCAACTTAGTCATTTAACATTTACTAGTTATTATTTACTTTTGTTGCAAATCGATACACTGTATTCTCTACAAAAACAATGAACTAATAAAAATGCCAAAAACTGTTTCATAATTTAAAATTGCGTTTTGTTGATGTGATCCGTGCAAAAATTTTTTACCTTTTTACTTTTTATTTTTATTTTAGCCTCTCCACTGAAAGGAGATATCTATACACTTGGTGATTGTTTTTCAAAAGCAAAATAACTTTATGAATCAATCAACTTTTTGCTAAGAAACTGCAAATGGTTTCAATTATGTTAAATTTAAAAAATGTGCTAAAAGGACCAACCTATCTAGTTTGGATCCAAATGCATCACAAAATTTGACAGACATATCACTGGACCATATGCCATGCCATCTTGAACCAATGGAGCATGAATTAATCATTAATTATGAGTAGTTTTTCGAAAGACTTATCTTCTCTTTACTGGTGAATGGCAATGAGTAGACAACTTGACGCAAGCAGTAATGATGACTGCTCAGCTGGTGTTAACCTCATTATTTTCAGCCTATTAACACATCAAAGAGGATGGAAGGTTGTCTTGTTGTTCGCTTACGTTAGGCTACGGAAGAGATAGTTGATGCAGAGCTTTTGAAAAGAGGATATGGAAATCACAATAATTTTGTTGGACAAAAAACTTCTGCAACAATAGAAAATAACTTAGTGATATACTTGGTATTCAAATACATCCACTCGCTCCCGTCCTGCTCCTCCTATTTACCATTCTTGCTAATTTTGTGATAAATTTGCGTTCTCTATTATCGACACAATGACATCCACTCTCCTACTCTCCAACACTCCGGGGTCTACCTCGAATAGATGTTAGAAACTCCACGGGGTCCACGACCCAGACACATTACATCAGAGTTTACACGAGTAAATACTTTATTATCTAATTCTATTTAGCAATACATAAGAGTACTTAAGCACAATTCACAAGACTTCTACCTTTTGCCATGCACAGCAGCTCCTTATATAGGATAAGGCAGGAAATCCCACACCCCCTTATTAAGGGTGAGCCAATGGCAGTCAATAATGCAAAATATATACAAATAATAATAGGTATTACAAATCACAACAATACAGTTAGCCAATGAGAGGAGCGAGCACATAGCAGAGTGGCTCTGGGGCCTTTTCCCACTCTTTTTGATGGGGGTGGAATCTTTCACTCCTTATTTGGTGTCTCTGCTTCCTAGCTTCTGCTTCTACTACTTACACTACTCCGGGATCTAGATGTTGGAGGTTTCTCAGCTCCTCAGGCCTCAGGCTACTGTTATCAGCCATGTTTAATGGCCGGCCCAGGGTACTGGACCCGGGTAGGTCTTCTATGATATATATATATATGTACAACACAGGGTCTATACAGGCCCGGGATAGAACCGGTATAGCCAGTATCTTAATCCAGGAGAATATGTATATGGGATGAAGTTAAAAGCTCCGGGTCCATTTCAAAGCTATTACTGCAGGTAGGAGAGGGGTTCAGAGGATTTCCAAGGTAAGGGGGTGGAGAGATGGGCGGGGTGGCTGACAAAATATGAGAATCCCTCACAACATTCCTTTGTATCGCTCGACCAGCACACCTCACTCTACTCCATCTTGCCTTTCTTCTGCCAGCTTTTGCTCCCTTTCTACTTTCTTTGCTGCCAGGCTCAACCCTGTTCGTCCCCTCGTCCCTCTTTCCCGCGCATGATTTGGTAGAGGACACATTACATGATTTGGTAGGGGACACATTACATGATCTGGTAGAGGACACATTACATGATGTGGTAGAGGACACATTACATGATCTGGTAGTGGACACATTACATGATTTGGTAGAGAACACATTACATGATTTGGTAGAGGACACATTACATGATTTGATAGAGGACACATTACATGATTTGGTAGAGAACACATTACATGATTTGGTAGAGGACACATTACATGATTTGGTAGAGGACACATTACATGATTTGGTAGAGGACACATTACATGATCTGGTAGAGAACACATTACATGATCTGGTAGAGGACACATTACATGATTTGGTAGAGGACACATTACATGATCTGGTAGGGGACACATTACATGATTTGGTAGAGGACACATTACATGACTTGGTAGAGGACACATTACATGATTTGGTAGAGGACACATTACGTGATTTGGTAGAGGACACATTACATGATTTGGTAGAGGACACATTACCTGATTTGGTAGAGAACACATTACATGATTTGGTAGAGGACACATTACCTGATTTGGTAGAGAACACATTACATGATCTGGTAGAGGACACATTACGTGATTTGGTAGAGGACACATTACATGATTTGGTAGGGGACACATTACATGATTTGGTAGAGGACACATTACATGATTTGGTAGAGGACACATTACATGATTTGGTAGAGGACACATTACGTGATTTGGTAGAGGACACATTACATGATTTGGTAGAGGACACATTACCTGATTTGGTAGAGGACACATTACATGGTTTGGTAGAGGACACACTACATGGTTTGGTAGAGGACACATTACAACGGTTTGCTGACAAATGTTTTATTAAACGCCATGTTGCAATTTCTTAAGCATTTTCGCATATCTGCTATTGGCAAAATGTGAAGTGTTTGTGATTGTCATTTCCGGAAATTATGATAAAAATGAACACTGCAAGCAATTCTAATTTGAGAGAGAATGTTGAAACTAAACTGTTATCTTACAACGCAGTGGCCAGATAGCCATTTTTCCAACAAGTTTCAACTCTCTCAACGTGATGAAACCTGAATAGATGCTTCAGTCAAGCGGATGCTTAGATAAGAATTTAAACTAGCACGCAATATTTACATTTACATTTACCCAATTTGACTTTGTGTTTGCTTGTACAAAATCTGCAATACCAGTTCACTTGCAGAGGACTTGTTAATACCCCGTAACTTGTTCACGCTGGATGACTTGGGGAAAGTTAGAGTAGACGGTAAAGGTGACTGGCAAGTGGTTCTTTTTAAACTTCCACCAGAGCCTACCTACACAAAAGGTAACTTTATTGTTATATAAAAATGATATATGTAAGTCTATGGTTTGCCTTGCAAAGAGTGTGAAAAAACAGCCTTTTTTGTGTGAAAAAGCACCCTTTTTAGTTTGCTGTGATTTTGATGAATCATATACAACATACAAAACTGCTTGTCATAATTTTTATGATTGCACTCCTTTTTAAACCTGTGTGTAGCTCATCAAGCTCGTTAAAAATTTGTCAAAATCTTTAAAAAAACAATTTTTGGCGTTTCAAAGTTGATGAAAATTACAAGTTGTTTTTCAGGTTTGCAGACACTCACCAAATATGGGTTATGACTTCTTTGTTCTATACTACAGAGCAGTTTTATCCGTAAGTCAAAATTTCTCTATCAACCGCCGGATAGAATCATTCTTTTGCTTGCTGGTTTATTCTGTAGCAGTCAACTCCAAAGAGCAAGTTGCACAGGTTTACGAGACGCTGAGAGTTGGGGGTGGAACTTACGTTTAAAGAGATGATTAAATTTCAGGCTGCTATGGCTTCATGCGCTTTTACACCATATGTATTGGCACATCACTAGCTTATATCTAATATTTTATATATTACACTGCTTCACCTCGCAACATTGACTGACAACAAAATTTTGCTATAAATAATTGCTGTCAATTATTTGATAACGATTTATCAAATATTGTTCAATATATCAAACATTAAAGTTGTATATTAATCTGAAAGCATTTTACTTCAATCGTTGAATAAAATTTATTTCATAAAATCCTTGTTACAATTGGATTTGCTTCCTTTTGTGTCACTTGAAAAATTATTTATGTTCCAAGTGGTACAAATTTTAATGGTAGAACTGCCAAGTGGTGCATCATTCCACATTTTGTGAGACAGCATTGTACTGTAGTGGATTTTAGCTTCCGCTACTGACCCACTAGCATTGTCACCGTGCAAACTGCTGTCTGTCAGCACAACTAGACAATCAGTTTCTCAAGGCTCGACAATAAACAGTCAACTGCTCCCTGGAGGTGACCCTGTACCGGGATGGCACTTGCTACTAGCTGTAAAGGAGTACCCTCAACTTTAACAACTGTGGTGAGCCCTCGGCTCAGACATACACTCAGTGCTTTTGAGCTGTAAAAAACATTTATTCTTACCCAGAACAAATAGTAGCAACACAACAGTGTTATGTAGTACATAAGATTGTAATGCTAGGGAGCACACAAAGTTGTGCTGCAATGCAAAGAATGAAAGCTCTGCCTTTTATAGGCGGAGTCACAGAAAGTGACAAGACGTGTTTGGTCGAGTTTGCCAAACACTACAATCACACAAGAATAATAAGTTACACCAACTATTAAAGGAATACAGATACTAGCCAATGTTATGTCAATGAAGAGATTAAAAGGAACTGGTGCCCAGAAGTAAGGGGCGGAGTCAACGGGCATCTCAGCAAGTGGCAACTGTGGATTTTTTCTCTCTCCTAGAAATTTCAGTCTTCAGGGGCCTTGGTTCTTGATATCGTGACATCTGAGGATGGTAATGGCGTGGATATGGATCCTATAAGTCCTTGGGCCAAGTTTCGTCTCTCAGGCTCTGGCAGCCATCTTGTTGGCGGCCCGGGATAGCTACCCAGGGCTGGTATAGTAATGATGCAGGGCAAGCATAGTTAAAAAATCATTCTATCTCTTCTATACTAGCAGATAGTTTAAGTGCAATCAATTCCGGTCATTTCAGTTGCTTTCAGGAGGCATGCCTACAAGCTAGAAGGGCACCTTGTAGACTAGTGGCCATTTATGGTGACTGGTAAAACCCATCACAGTACAACATTTTTTGTTTGATTAGTCTTTTGTCTACCCATCTTTATCATTATGTGCATTACTGCGCAATATAATTTTATATTATTCATTTTAAAATAAGTAAGAAAATTTAATTACAAACTTGTAGGAAAATGATGATTAGTTTAAATAATTATTTATAAATTAAAGTAAAGCTACTCATATTTAAAATGATCATACTGCTTTAGTTTCTTATAAGATATTTTAAACTAGAGAAAACTTCTGCTGGCAGATGAAAATCTTGTATCTTTTACTACTTATCAATCCAATTGTTAATGTCTTATTTCAAACCAGCTTCAGATTTTACTAAGGTCTTTTAATTTCACAAAAATTGCGCAGCTTACCTGTAGATATTTTCCAACTTATGTATTTGGAATCAATCATTTTCACTGGTTGATCATCTTTTAACGGTTTATTTGACAAACTTGAAAAAATGAAAGTTTGAGCTGGTCAATATATCCAAACTGCACCAATACTTTTTTCAACATCTTCGTAATTAACGTTTGTTAATATAAAAATTTTAATTGTAACAATTTATTCACAGCAACATTTCAAAAGTCCTTTATGCTAGCTATACCAACGGCGTTACTAGATTTGGATTCCCGAAAGGAATGCCCAGGCTGCTATCAACTCAGAATGCAGTGAGTTGATACTAAAAACTGTAGTTGAGAGTTACTGCCAAAGTATAGATATTCTCAAATCGGATTACCGCCAATTGGGTCTTGATATAAGTGTGGCAACCAGCCGAAATAAAACAGTGCGTAGCGGTTAGATTGCAAGAATATATTTTCCTATAATTGCTTTGGTTCACAATAATGCCGTGCTACAAAATACAACTCTAACCAATTCTCATTAGCAATCTACAACAAGTTCTAATTACAATAATAACGCAAGCTAAGTTTACGCTCAAGAATATATAAATGAAGTACTTAAAATCATTGTCAATCATTGGCTGATTCGAGCTCTAACATAAACAGCTTTCTGAGGCCTCAACTTGTGATACTCCACTCTCTAATACAGCAGCCTGCAGTCATCTTCTGAGGTGCCAGCTTGTAAATAATTGATTTTCTGTGGCAACAGCTTTATCCGATTTTTTTTGCAGCAGCTTCTTTAAGCGCACACATGCATACACACACATGTGAGGTTCTGAGGTCACAGCTCTCTTTTACTAAAAGGCCAATGCAGTAATAGTTAGAATCGCCAGACCGAGTTGGTTGGAGTCACAAGGTCAATTTAGTAGATGTTTTTTAAGTTTTAAGCGGGCATGGGTATAGGGTGCTGCTCACACAAGCTCTGCTCATGAGACCCGTCTTTAGGGTTGCCCACGAGGCACAGCTCAAACAAACAAACAAACAAACAAACAAACAAACAAACAAACAAACAAACAAACAAACAAACAAACAAACAAACAAAAACAAAGAATAATGGCGAAGTGGAAGAATTGTATAGGATTGTGAGTTAGCTGATAATAAGCAAGAAATGCAAAGGGCTAGTGTTTAGGTTAATTCAGTCATTGTGTGTGAAATGGCTCAACATTTTTTTGAACTGCACATTATTGATGTTCATTAATGCAACCAAAAGTTTTGGGTAACAAATGAAAGGTAAGCAAACAACAAGGCAACCTTCCATCCTCTTTGAAGTTTTAATAGGCTGAAAATAATAAGGTTGACACCAGCTGAGCAGTCATCATTACTGCTTGCGTCAAGTTGTCTACTCATTGCCATTTCCCAGTAAAGAGAAGATAACTCTTTCAAAAAACTACTCATAATTCTACATCGCCTTTCAACAAAGTGTACATTTGTGATTAATACATGCTCCATTGGTTCAAGATGGCATGTGGTCCAGGGATACTTCTGTCAAATTTGGTGATGCATTTGGATCCAAACTAGATATGTGGGTCCTTTTAGCACATTTTGTAAATTTACCATACTTGCAATCATTTGCAGTTCCTTAGCAAAAAAGTTAATTGATTCATAAAGTTATTTTGCTTTTGAAAAATATTCATCGAGTGTATAGATATCTCCTTTCAGTGGACAGGCTAGAATAAAAAAAAGGTAAAAAAGTTTTGCGCTGATCACATCAACAAAACACAACCTTAAATTATAAAACAGTTTTTTGGCATTTTCATGAGATCAATTTTTTTGTAGAGAATACAGTTGATCGGTTGGCAACAAAAGTAAATAATAAATAGTAAATGACTAAATTGATTTCTGCTCCAATTTGGAGTTTAATGGTTAAAGAACTTTGCATATTCTTTCTTTCAATTTCGCAGTCAAATTCTTTATCACCAGATCCTAAAATGATTGCCTCGAGATTGTAAAATTACTAAAAGTTTTTTACAATTAGATGTTTTTTTTAAATGTTTGCAAGTTTATTCAATAATACGGTTTAATGTTCAGTCTGACAAGTATTTTGAACAGTTTTCATTACAACGATTTAACGGTGTAAAGGTGAAGTTTTTTTTCGGATTATTTTTGGTCTTTCTGAGGAGAGTGTTCTTGTGTGTCATTATGATTTTTGTTATTTTTAATTGCAATACATGGTACAATATTCATAGGTGCAGGGATTATGAGAACACAAAGTAGATGTGTAGTTTATTATAGATTAGAAACAAAAGCTAACAATTCTGACTTTTACAAACAAGCTGGGAGTTTCAAGGCCATTTTTTGACCACATTGATAAGGCAGTCACTTATTTGGGAGTTGCCCTCTCTCGGTAAAGTCCGTATACCGGGAGTTTTTCTGATTTTTTTCCCCTCGGTAAACTGCACAAACTATTAAGCAAACTGGTGCTATGACGTCTGTGAGAACTGGTCGGTAAAATTGGTACATGACATTTAATTATACAACATACCAAATAGTAGTGCTTTAGCAATACCGTGCAGCCCTAGGTTTTAGTAACCAACTAAAACAAATTGATCACTATACATGTAACAAAGCAATACAACATGTCAAAAGTGTACGAAAACTTTAATTAATGAATGAAATATAATTACACATAATTTGCTAAAACATTTTTCCTGCATTGCACTCTCTCTAACAACTATTAGCTCTATTTTTATGAATACTCTGTTGGGTTAGCCGTAGTATTTGATCCATAAAAAGTAGTTCTGGGCACGACAATATCAGTGTGGTTGTTTTGCAAGGAATTCTATATGCCTACCACACGGTAAAATACTCAAAGACAGCAAACAAACTTTTTCTGTTAACAAGTGAACACAGTCATTAAGCGTATTATATGAGGTAACATCTACCTATTGTTATAGTGTATAGTGTATACTTTTACACCTTTTGATATCAACTTCAATGCTATTTACGTTATGCACCAAGTCTATTGTTACACATTGTGGCAAGTTCCATAAATCATCTTTCAATCTTTAAAATACATATTTTGTCAACAATTAATCTGTTTTTTTACGCAAAGCAAATCGGACACATAAATTTCCTCCTAGTAGCACAAGTTAGAAGACCATGAAGCACAAATAGGAGAATAAATATTTATTGGCATCATGAAAAAACTAAATAAATCATTTGAGAAAAATCTTTTACAAATGCAAAAACAAAATAAACAACTACATACTTATCGATATATATACTCGAATTCAAAAAACTATCTAAGTAACTAGTACTTAAAGTGCGAGCAGTTAGCAATCAACATCTTATGGGGTTGTTATTTGTTTAGTTTGGATTTGTTTTAGCTGTCTGTAAGCCTCCTCTCCACCCTCTGATTTTTTAACCACTTTACTGTGGCCACCAGGGCTGGAACTTGAGTGTTTATTCCAGCATTTGGAACAAAAGTACTGCAAGACAAAAATGAATTGTGAATAAGTAATTATATCATGACGATTTTCTTTGCAATGTGTGAAGTATAACTACGCAATAATTTGTTAAAAACCAAACAGAACACCATACAAATAGCAAAACATATAGAGACTTATCAAACTACACTTTTAGCTCACCTTTAAGCAGCTTTTACTTTTACAGTAGGTAGTTGCAGGGCGTTGTTCACACAGAAAACAAGGTGAGTTGATCAGGTAAGGTTCAATTTGTAGCTAAAGATATATAATGGAGCATGTTGTTGAATAAGTTCATATCTTAATTTGTTGAAAAAAAATTTGATTATGAGAAAATTATGTAGTTATTGCTCAAAACTTCAAAACTATACAAAACAGAACAGTCAAGTTAGGTAAAACAAGAAAAAAATTAATGAACCTACCATTTTGTCAAACAAACTTGGCTGTAACCGCATTGATAAACTCAACCGCCACCGCTAGTTCATAGCTTTCTTTTACGCCAAAAGTCACCCTCGCAGAACCTAAATGAATAATAACCTTCAATTCGTGTCTTTATTTGCAGCAATCAATTTTATTGATACACCCCTCTATACATACTTGAACAGTCACAGGCACGTAATACTTATATCAATATACATACCAATAGGGTAGTTGTGTTTGTCCGTGTCTATGCAAACTTCTATGACATTACCAAACGAGTCATTCATGATTCCATAGAGACCAAAAGCTGTTATCAAGCCATGCAATCCTCCAACAAAGACTTTCATTTCTCTATCTTGTTGTTTAGTGGGGCATTGAAGGCAATAAATGCAGTCACTTGTTATCCATGGAATTATCTGCACCTGCGTAATCTGAAATTAAGTATCAACCAAACCTAAAAAGGTCGAACTTTAAATGAACGCATGGCAAGTAACGTACAGCAGCAACAAAAAGTAAATCTTGATAAACTGAAAAATTTCACAAGTAGTATTCTATGTGATACTTCTGAAACAAATTAAAATAACTTTACCTCTGGTTTACATCTGAAGGTAAAAAAGTATTCCACATCACCATATGCTGCGGCTGTATCAAACTGACACGTCTTTAATAACTTCTCAACCTCAGTTCCACTCCCAAATATTGCATAGGCATAACCTACATTTGTAGTTCATAGATCACAGGCCATGCTAGGTGACTACAAGTACTAGGGGTTGTACAAGTTACACAAATCTAACCACAAAACTCAAACTCTAGCCAGCTATAAACTGAATTTTCATGTAGAACTACATGTAACATATCTAAGATTGCATATATTCCAACTACCCAATTATGCACCTGTACATACGCAGCTGATTAATACAGTTAGCTGGCATTTTATTTGAATTTAAATAATTATATACTACAGAGGTGTTTGTTTCTATTTAGGTTAAAGGCATATAACTCCAATGTCACAACTTGAACTAGTGAATGAAAACACAACTCAGTTCAAAAGCAGTGGCAGTGGGTGCTTTTTACGACTGTGAGTTTGTAGTTGAGTCGGTTGGTAGCTAGATGGGTAGGTGGGTGGGTAGGTGGGTAGGTGTGTGGCTGGAAAGGTAAGTATGCTGGTTAATGAGTTACTCAAATTGAGTTTGTATTCAAGCAGGTGTCTTTGACTTGGGGCGTGCCAGTTAATTTTGCAGGCAACTTTATATAACCAAGCTTCAAACATTTATTTTCTGTTGAATTTTTCATGTTCCATTTCCATGTATCACAATGCGAATGGAACTAGACAAAATAAGAACAATTATTATTGCAAATAATTGTTTTCTCTAACACTTGACAAAATTTAATGAAATAACATCATTATTGCTAACTCTAGCACCTAAAAAGCCTGGAAAAATTAAGCCCGTGTTTAAGCTTTTGGTAACCACTTTAGTGACAAAGTCTTGAAATCACCTTTTTTGGCAGAGAGTTCTATCTTGATTTCACCAAATTCTTTAAGCACACTCACCAGAGGTTCTGCAGTAGAAATGCATATCTCACAAACTCAACAATATGTTATTATAGTGTCAACAGTCAAGTGACTGAACAGGAAACTGCTGAGCAGCCATATTTAAATGTGAAGTAAAATTTCCATAAGTTATCACAGTTAAATTCTAACAAACCACTCATCTGAGTAAAATCAGCAATACCTAACACAATGATTAATGTATATCAACTACTAAAACATCACAGCATTGTTTTTTTTGAAATAAATGACAAGTAAAAGTTATTTTATTACAGTAATATCTTCAGTTGAAAACCTCATGGGTGCTTTGGCCAAGAACATAACTTAGCGCATGAACCATGCCAAAAACATATTCCCTGCTGTTAGACTTTTTTATGTAACACTATTTGTGTATAAAACTGCAACAAAACACAAAATCAGGCATAGCATGATATAACAGCTAATCAACTCACCAATTGGCTTGCGAGGACACAATCCACCAATGAATACTTTTCTGGAGTATTGGATGTTGGGATGATCAATACAATCATACTTTCCTTGCCATTTGTATGTAGTCACCCGGCTTCAACAATTTTGAATATAATCAAGTTATTCTTCAAAACAAAAACAGTTACAATTAATAACCCAATGCCAAATTGTTTATATTTAGTAATATAAAAATAATTACCTTTCAGTGCTCTTCTGCATAGGAGACCTCTTCTACAATTAGTGAATACCATTTTTAACAAATACTTTGCAATACCTTTTGTTTACTTATTTAAATAGTCAAACTATATCATTTTTGAAATAAGTGATTGCAAGCACACCCAACTAACCGTTTCACTATACGTTGGGTTTTCATTTGAATGATTTATCTGTGATCCATTACAATGTGGCTGCGGACATCTCGCTGGCGGGGTACGGATATAAAAGCGGCCCTGTAATAAAACATAAAAAAATTGCTGTCGCTTCTCAAAAATTTATTATCAGCAGCTTGTTCTGGCCAGTCAAATATCACTCTAGATCACTTTAAAAAGCATTGTAATCAAAACCTGAAATCACTCTTATGGTTCCTTTTTGCTGCCCCCTTGATTGATAAGAACAAAAGCTGGTGCAGGGATGGCATCTATCAGTTTTGAGGTTTTTTTGGGAAATCTTGAAGTAATCCTGAGGATTTCATTTTTAAAATTTGTTTCATTATTTCAAATGTTCGTTTTAAATTATAAATAAATTAAAAAGTTTTATGTTTTTCTAAATATTAATTAAAATCTGTTTTATTATTAAATGATCAAATTTAATGAAGTTTACATAAGAGCTGTTTAACGATAAAAAGGAATGTTAAGGATTTCAGGACCAAAACGTCATCTTAGCACCAAAAAGTAAAATTCACAGAAGTTTCGAGTTTGAAATCAAGTGGCCAAGTTATGCACTTGACTACTCATCCAAGTGGTTCAATTAGTCACCATTTAACTTTCATTTTCCCGGCAAATTTTAACTTTTTCAGTGTCGTAGAACTCAGAATAAATAAACCAATAAACGGAGCTGAGATTAAGCAGGAAAATGTTTTGTTACCTATACTTACAGATTAGCCCCAGCAACATATTATTGTTAAACATTATAATAACACCTCTCTTTGTCTCCATTTGGAGTTAACAATAATTACCGTAATAAACAGCGGCAAACTTACCAAGGCGATGCTGAGCTCATCTCGTTTCTTAAATTCAACACATCTATTTGTATTGGCTGGCTGGTTAGCAGATGTTTGTGCCATTTGGTTGAGGCGTGTAGCAACTGCAATGGATTGTTTAAACAAACCAGTAATTTATCTACTTGGTTTGAGCATCATCATCAACATAATCGTGATTGAAAATAAAGCTGGCAATGATTAGTTCTGTAAGAGGAAAACAAAAATACATTTCCTAATATTATGATAACGCAAATGAAATAAGTAACTCACGGGGATTTCTAAAACGTTCCGATAAGCTATCGTAAATTGATGGTTCATCTTCTGGATATCTCTGAGATATAATTGAGATGAAAAATTAAAACATATTAATAATACATATAAATATGTAAACGAAATATCAGTTTGGCATTAGAATTAAATAACACCCAAAGACTAGAAAAATTTAATTTGCTTTTAATTTATCTTCACGTTTTTATTAGCTAAAAATAATTCAATAGAAAAGTTTCCTATATACAAGAAAAAAGTATTAAGGGACTCAAAGTTTTTTCAGGTGTTTCCCATAATACGTTGTCACTCTTTTATTTAACGAAGCAATTAATTTAAATTGCCCACAAAATATAAAATACTAAAAAGTGTGGAATCTTTTTTCAATGAATAATTG
Source organism: Cryptosula pallasiana (assembly GCA_945261195.1). NCBI lineage: Eukaryota > Metazoa > Bryozoa > Gymnolaemata > Cheilostomatida > Cryptosulidae > Cryptosula > Cryptosula pallasiana. Next base: position 43,949,768 of record OX183130.1, read on the forward strand.
GTTGCACATACCTTAGCCATATCCAAGTCAGAGATAACACAAAGTGATCACTCACTTCAATAAACATTGTTTGTTATAAGAGCTAATTTAAAACCAATGTGCTTTTTTAAGCTGGCTTTATCATCTTGTCCAACCCTTTCCGTTTACTCGAAAACTTAACTGCTCAGCTAATTAGTTTATTGAAAGTTTCACAAAAATGTGGATCTTTACAGCGATTAAACAGTTGAAGATTTCTCATTGCTCTTTTTATTTTCATGTTTATGTGTCAGCTAAAAAAATACAGAAAGAAAGGCACATCTATGCCATGGAATGAATGTAATATATTTAATACGCAAAACTAACTTTTTGGTGTTTATTTGAAGGTCCCATTTTATAAAATTTCATGCTAAAGAATAAATAGCATAGTGAAAATCCTTGTAGCCTATGAATCGTCATGTGGTCAAAGCATCAAAAAAACCTTAAACAATTTTACTGGTAAAAAAACAAAACTCTGGATTGCTAGACTGCTGAGAAAACTTGATGGAAATAACATTTAAAGTGAGCCAGCGGTCCATGTTTCATTAATACCAGACAAACACCTGTCTAAACGACAGCATCAGGAGTGTCTCAATTGTCCATGGGTTTTATCAACTTGGCAATAACAGAAATTGTGTATAGGTTTTTAAAAACTAAATAAATTAGCAATATGATGACAATAAATTAATAGCACAAAAATAATAATTAATATTATTATAAGCCGAGTGATAATTTAAGATGAGAAAAATTTACTATCAATAATGAAAGGAAATAAACTGAAGGTACAAAATTAATAATAATGATAATAATCATTAAATAATAAATCCCTTTTTTCATAAATCAATGCATAACTGATTATTAAATTTTGCGCTTCATCTTAATCTAATTGCAAAAATATCAAGGACATATAAGTTGTTGCATGCATCGGATGATAAATAAATTATTACAAGTTGGTTGGTATGATCAAGCGAAAGCATAAATGCTGTGAGTGAATTGTCCTTGCCATGAGAAAATATTTAAAATAATCGGAACAATTGGATGGCCAAAGCCTAATAAAATGCAGCTTTTACAGCTAGATAGCCAATGAAATTGGCTAAAGTGGTGAAACTACAGCTTCATGAGTCTCTTCTGATTCCCCAAATTCAAGTATTTATGAGATAAATGGCAATGCAAGTTGTTTCAATGCTGTTGTGGTTATGCTTTTATTTACCCTTCATATAATCACATTAGTGTCAGTGAAAATTCAATTGGTTGGGTACATCACAGCAATGGCTGAACCAATACAGAGGTTATCTTTGGCCGCAAGCAAAATGGATGTTTTTATTTCTATTTTTGCACAGGTAGCCTATGGTTACACTATATTTATATGCTGTACTTGATTTTTTGACGTAAAAATTAGAATTCCCTGGTAATATTTTTATCAACTTAAATTCTTGTAAAATACCTTTTTTAAACACATTCTATATGCCATGCAGGTAAATATATACTTATCAACTTATATATTCTGGTAAATTTGAACTATTACTATGAAATGTACTTCATCATCAAAAACTGGCAATCAAATAAAAACTCTCAAACTTCCAAGCTTTGATGGCAACTGTTTCCTCAACTCAGATCTCTCTGTTGACTTTTTTAGTGTTGTAGATATTTTTATTAAAAGCACAGGATAGCTGAACATTTTCAATTCTCAAGTATCAATCCAAAAATCTATCCGTAAAGAAATAGCTACTCAAGTTACAAAGAATTGAAGCTGTTATTTTTAATATCACTCTCCTCGGTAAGACCAAAGATAATCCGAAAAAACTTTATGCTCACACCGTTAAACTGTTGTAATGAAAAGTGTTCAAAATACTTGTCAGACTGAACAATAAACTGTATTATTAACTAGACTTGAAAACATTTAAAAATACATCTAAATGTACACAACTTTGAGTAATTTTACAATCTCAAAGCAGCCATTTTAGGATCTGATGATAAAGAATTTGACTACAAAATTGAAAGAAGAAACATGCAAAGTTCTCCAACCATTAAACTCCACATTGGAGCAGAAATCAACTTAGTCATTTAACATTTACTTTTTATTATTTACTTTTGTTGCCAACCGATCAACTGTATTCTCTACAAAAAAAATGAACTAATAAAATTGCCAAAATCTGTATCATAATTTAAAATTGCGTTTTGTTGAAATGATCAACGCAAAACTTTTTTACCTTTTTACTTTTTATTTTTATTTTAGCCTGTTCACTGAAAGGAGATATCTATACACTTGGTGATTGTTTTTCAAAAGCAAAATAACTTTATGAATCAATCAACTTTTTTGCTAAGGAACTGCAAATGGTTTCAACTATGCTAAATTTAAAAAATGTGCTAAAAGGACCTACCTATCTAGTTTGGATCCAAATGCATTACAAAATTTGACAGACATATTACTGGACCATATGCTATGCCATCTTGAACCAATGGAGCATGAATTAATCATTAATTACGAGTAGTTTTTTGAAAGAGTTATCTTCTCTTTTCTGGTGAATTGCAATGAGTAGACAACTTGACACAAGCAGTAATGATGACTGCTCAGCTGGTGTTAACCTCATTATTTTCAGCCCATTAACACATCAAAGAGGATGGAAGGTTGCCTTGTTGTTCGCTTACGTTAGGCTACGGGAGAGATAGTTGATGCAGAGCTTTTGAAAAAAGGATATGAAAATCACAATAATTTTGTTGCACAAAAAACTTCTGCAACAATAGAAAATAACTTATTGATATACTTGGTATTCAAATACATCCACTCGCTCCCGTCCTGCTCCTCCTTTTTACCATTCTTGCTAATTTTGTAATAAGTTTGCGTTCTCTATTATCGACACAATGGCATCCACTCTCCTACTCTCCAACACTCCGGGGTCTATCTCGAATAGATGTTAGAAACTCCACGGGGTCCACGACCCAGACACATTACATCAGAGTTTATACGAGTAAATACTTTATTATCTAATTCTATTTAGCAATACAGAAGAGTACTTAAGCACAATTCACAAGGCTTCTACCTTTTGCCATGCACAGCAGCTCCTTATATAGTAGAAGGCAGGAAATCTCACACCCCCTTATTAGGTGTGAGCCAATGGCAGTCAATAATACAAAAGATATACAAATAATAATACGTATTACAAATCACAATAAATACAGTTAGCCAATGAGAGGAGCGAGCACATGGCAGAGTGGCTCTTGGGCCTTTCCCACTCTTTTTGGTTGGGGTGGAATCTTTCACTCCTTATTTGGTGTCTCTGTTTCCTAGTTTCAGCTTCTACTACTTACACTACTCCGGGATCTAGATGATGAAGGCTTCCCAGCTCCTCAGGCCTCAGGCTACTGTTATCAGCCATGTTTAATGGCCGGCCCAGGGTACTGACCTCAGTAGGTCTTCTATGATATATATATGTACAACATAGGTTCTATACAAGCCCGGGATAGAACCGGTATAGCCGGTATCCTTAAATCTAGGAGAATATGTATATGGGATGAAGTTAAAAGCTCCGGGTCCATTTCAAAGCTATTCCTGCAGGTAGGAGAGGGGTGCAGGGGATTTCCGAGGTAAGGGGGTGGAGAGATGGGCGGGGTGGCTGACAAAATATGAGAATCCCTCACAATATTCCTTTGTATCGCTCGACCAGCACACCTCACTCTACTCCATCTTGCCTTTCTTCTGCCAGCTTTTGCTCACTTTCTACTTTCTTTGCTGCCAGGCTCAACCCTGTTCGTCCCCTTGTCCCTCTTTCCCGCGCATGATTTGGTAGAGGACACATTACATGGTTTGGTAGAGGACACATTACATGATTTGGTAGAGTACACATTACACTATTTGGTAGAGGACACATTACATGATCTGGTAGAGGACACATTACATGATTTGGTAGAGGACACATTACATGATTTGGTAGAGGACACATTACATGATTTGGTAGAGGACACATTACATGATTTGGTAGAGGACACATTACATGATTTGGTAGAGGACACATTACATGTTCTGGTAGAGGACACATTACATGATTTGGTAGAGGACACATTACATGATTTGGTAGAGGACACATTACATGATTTGGTAGAGGACACATTACATGATTTGGTAGAGGACACATTACATGTTCTGGTAGAGGACACATTACATGATTTGGTAGAGGACACATTACATGATTTGGTAGAGGACACATTACATGATTTGGTAGAAGACACATTACACGATTTGGTAGAGGACACATTACATGATATGGTAGAGGACACATTACATGATTTGGTAGAGGACACATTACATGATATGGTAGAGGACACATTACATGATATGGTAGAGGACACATTACATGATTTGGTAGAGGACACATTACATGATTTGGTAGAAGACACATTACACGATTTGGTAGAGGACACATTACATGATATGGTAGAGGACACATTACATGATTTGGTAGAGGACACATTACATGATATGGTAGAGGACACATTACATGATTTGGTAGAGGACACATTACACTATTTGGTAGAAGACACATTACATGATTTGGTAGAGGACACATTGCATGATTTGGTAGAGGACACATTACATGATTTGGTAGAGGACACATTACATGATTTGGTAGAAGACACATTACACGATTTGGTAGAGGACACATTACATGATATGGTAGAGGACACATTGCATGATTTGGTAGAGGACACATTACATGATATGGTAGAGGACACATTACATGATTTGGTAGAGGACACATTACACTATTTGGTAGAAGACACATTACATGATTTGGTAGAGGACACATTGCATGATTTGGTAGAGGACACATTACATGATTTGGTAGAGGACACATTACATGATTTGGTAGAGGACACATTACATGTTTTGGTAGAGGACACATTACATGATTTGGTAGAGGACACATTACATGATTTGGTAGGGGACACATTACAACGGTTTGCTGAAAAATGTTTTATTAAACGCCATGGTGAAATTTCTTAAGCATTTTCACATATCTGCTATTGGCTACATGTGAAGTGTTTGTGATTGTCATTTCCGGAAATTATGATGAATATAAAAACTGCAAGCAATTCTAATTTGAGAGGGAATGTTGAAACTAAACTGTTATCTTACAACGTAGTGGCCAGATAGCCATTTTTTCAGCAAGTTTCAACTCTATCAACATGATGAAACCTGAATACATGCTCAGGTCAAGCGGATACTTAGATAAGAATTTAAACGAGCATGAAGTATTTACATTTATATTTACACAATTTGACTTTGTGTTTGCTTGTACAAAATCTGCAATACCAGTTTACTTGCAGAGGATTTGCTAATATCCCGTAAGTTGTTCACGCCGGATGACTTGGGAAAAGTTAAAGTAGACGGTAAAGGTGACTGGCAAGCGGTTCTTTTTAAACTTCCACCAGAGCCTACCTACACAAAAGGTAACTTTATTGTTATATAAAAATGATGTATGTAAGTCTATGGTTTGCCTTGCAAAGAGTGTGGAAATACAGAGCCTTTTTTGTGTGAAAAAGCACATTTTATTTTGCTATGGTTTTGAGGAATCATATACAACATACAAAACTGCTTGTCATAATTTTAATGATTGCACTCCTTTTTAAACCTGTGTGTAGCTCATCAAGCTTGTTAAAAATTTGTCAAATTCTTTAAAAAACAATTTTTGGCGTTTCAAAGTTGATGAAAATTACAAGTTGTTTCTCAGGTTTTCAGACACTCACCAAATATGGGTTATGACTTCTTTGTTCTATACTACAGAGTAGTTTTATCCGTAAGTCAAAATTTCTCTATCAACCGCCGGATAGAATTATGCTTTTGCTTGCTGGTTTATTCTGTAGCAGTCAACTCTGAAGAGCAAGTTGCACAGGTTTACGAGACGCTGAGAGTTGGGGGTGGAACTTACGTTTAAAGAGATGATTAAATTTCAGGCTGCTATGGCTTCATGCGCTTTTACACCATATGTATTGGCACATCACTAGCTTATATCTAATATTTTATCTATTACACTGCTTCACCTTGCAACATTGACTGACTACAAAATTTTGCTATAAATAATTGCTGTCAATTATTTGATAACGATTTATCAAATATTGTTCAATATATCAAAGATTAAAGTTGTATAATCTGAAAGCATTTTAGTTCAATCGTTGAATAAAATTTATTTCATAAAATCCTTGTTACAATTGGATTTGCTTCCTTTTGTGTCACTTGAAAAATTATTTATGTTCCAAGTGGTCAAACTTTTAATGGTAGAACTGCCAAGTGGTGCATCATTTCACATTTTGTGAGACAGCATTGTACTGTAGTGGATTTTAGCTTCCGCTACTTATCCACTAGCATTGTCACCGTGCAAACTGCTGTCTGTCGGCACAACTAGACAATCAGTTTCTCAAGGCCCGACAATAAACAGTCAACTGCTCCCTGGAGGTGACCCTGTACCGGGATGGCACTTCCAACTAGCTGTAAAGGAGTACCCTCAACTTTAACAACTGTGGTGAGCCCTCGGCTCAGACATACACTCAGTGCTTTTGAGCTGTAAAAAACATTTATTCTTACCCAGAACAAATAGTAGCAACACAACAGTGACATGTAGCACATAAGATTGTCATGCTAGGGAGCACACAAAGTTGTGCTGCAATGCAAAGAATGAAAGCTCTGCCTTTTATAGGCGGAGTCAATGAAAGTGACAGGACATGTTTGGCTGAGTTTGCCAAACACTACAATCACACAAGAATAATAAGTTACACCAATTATTAAAGTAATACAGATACTAGCCAATGTCATGTCAATGAAGAGATTAAAAGGAACTGGTGCCCAGAAGTAAGGGGCGGAGTCAACGGGCATCTCAGCAAGTGGCAACTGTGCATTTCTCTCTCCTAGAAATTTCAGTCTTCAGAGGCCTTGGTTCTTGATATCGTGACATCTGAGGATGGTAATGACCTGGATATGGGTCCTATAAGTCCTTGGGCCAAGTTTCGTTTCTCAGGTTCTGGTAGCCATCTTGTTGGCGGCCTGGGATAGCTACCCAGGGATGGTATAGTAATGATGCAGGGCAGGTATAGTTAAAAAATCATTCTATCTCTTCTATACTAGCAGATAGTTTAAGTGCAATCAATGCCGGTTTTGTCAATTGCTCTCAGGAGGCATGCCTACAAGCTAGCAGGGCACCTTGTAGGGTAGTGATGACTTATGGTGACTGGTAAAACCCATCCAGTACAACATTTTTGTGTTTGATTAATCTTTTGTCTACCCATCTTTATCATTATGTGCATTACTGCGCAATATAATTTTATGTTATTCATTTTAAAATAAGTAAGAAAATTTGTTTACAAACTTGTAGGAAAATTATGATAAGTTTAAATAACTATTTATAAATTAAAGTAAAGCTACTCGTATTTAAAATGATCGTACTGCTTTAGTTTCTCATAAGATACTTTAAACTAAAGAAAACTTCTGCTGGTAGAGGAAAATCTTGTATCTTCTACTATTTATCAATCCAATTGTTAATGTCTTATTTCAAACCAGTTTCAGATTTTACTAAGGCCTTTTAATTTCACAAAAATTGAGCAGCTTACCTGTAGATATTTTTCAACTTATGTATTTGGAATCAAACACTTTCACTGGTTGATCATCTTTTAACGGTTTATTTTGACAAACTTGAAAAAATGAAAGTTTGAGCTGGTCAATATATCCAAACTGCACCAATACTTGTTTTAACATGTTTGTAATTAATGTTTGTTAATTTGAAGAAGTTAAATGTAACGATTTATTTACAGCAAAATTTTAAAGTCTTTCATGCTAGCTATACCAACGACATTACTAGGTTTGGATTCCCGAAAGGGGTGCCCAGGCTGCTATCAACTCAGAATGCAGTGAGTTGATACTAAAAACTCTTGTTGAGAGTTACTGCCAAAGATAGAGATTCTCAAATCGGATTACCGTCAATTGGGTCTTGATATAAGTGTGGCAACCAGCCGAAATAAAACAGTGCGTAGCGGTTAGGTTGCAAGAATATATTTTCCTATAATTGCTATGGTTTACAATAATGCCGTGCTACCAAATACAACTCTAACCAATTCTCATTAGCGATCTACAACAAGTTCTAATTACAATAATAACGCAAGCTAAGTTTACGCTCAAGAATATATAAATGAAGAACTTAAAATCATTGTCAATCATTGGCTGATTCCAGCTCTAACATAAACAGCTTTCTGTGGCCCCAACTTGTGATACTCCACTCTCTAATGCAGCGGCCTGTAGTCATCTTCTGAGGTGCCAGCTTGTGAATAATTGATTTTCTGTGGCAGCAGCTTTATCCGACTTTTTTGCAGCAGCTTCTTTAAGCGCACACATGCATACACACACATGTGAGGTTCTGAGGTCACAGCTCTCTTTTACTAAAAGGCCAATGCAGTAGTAGTTAGAATCGCCAGACCGAGTTGGTTGGAGTCACAAGGTCAATTTAGTAGATGTTTTTTAAGTTTTAAGCGGGCATGGGTATAGGGTGCTGCTCACACAAGCTCCGCTTATGAGACCCGTCTTTAGGGTTGCCCACAAGGCACAGCTCAAACAAACAAACAAACAAACAAACAAACAAACAAACAAAGAAACAAAAACAAAGAATAATGGCGAAGTGGAAGAATTGTATAGGATTGTGAGTTAGCTGATAATAAGCAAGAAATGCAAAGGGCTAGTGTTTAGGTTAATTCAGTCATTGTGTGTGAAATGGCTCACAATTTTTGTTCAACTGCACAGTATTGATGTTCATTATGGCAACCAAAAGTTTTGGGTAACAAATGAAAGGTAAGCGAACAGCAAGGCAACTTTCCATCCTCCTTGAAGTTTTAATAGGCTGAAAATAATGAGGTTATCATCAGCTGAGCAGTCATTATTACTGCTTGTGTCAAGTTGTCTACTCATTGCCATTCACCAGTAAAGAGAAGATAGCTCTTTTGAAAAACTACTCAATTCTACATTTCAACAAAGTGTACATTTGTGATTAATTCATGCTTCATTGGTTCAAGATGGCATGTGGTCAGTGATATGTCTGTCAAATTTGGTGATGCATTTGGGTCCAAACTAGATATGCGAGCCTTTTAAGCACATTTCGTCAATTTACCATACTTGCAATCATTTACAGTTCCTTAGCAAAAAAGTTAATTGATTCATAAAGTTATTATGCTTCTGAAAAACAATCACCAAGTGTATAGATATCTCCTTTCAGTGGACAGGCCAAAATAAAAAAAAGTAAAGAAGTTTTGCGCTGATCACATCAACAAAACGCAATTTTAAATTATAAAACAGTTTTTTGGCATTTTTATGAGTTCGTTTTATTGTAGAGAATACAGTGGATCGATTTGCAACAAGAGTAAATAATAAATAGTAAATGTTAAATGACTAAGTTGATTTCTGCTCCAATTTGGAGTTTAATGGTTGGAGAACTTTGCATGTTTCTTCTTTCAATTTTGTAGTCAATTTCTTTATCATAAGATCCTAAAATGGTTGCTTCAGGATTGGAAAGTTATTCAAAGTTTTTTATATTAAGATGTTTACAAGCCTATCCAATAATACGGTTTAATGTTCAGTTTGACAAGTATTTTGAACAGTTTTCATTACAACGGTTTAATGGTGTAAAGGTGAAGTTTTTTTCGGATTATTTTTGGTCTTTCTGAGGAAAGTGTTCTTGTGTGTCAATATGATTTTTGTTATTTTTAAATGCAATACATTGTACAATATTCATGGGTGCAGGGGTTACGAGAACACAAAGCAGATGTGTAGTTTATTACAGAATAGAAACAAAAGCTAACAATTCTGACTTTTACAAACAAGCTGGGAGTTTCCAGGCCATTTTTTGGCCACATCGATAAGGTAGTCACTCATTTGGGAGTTGCCCTCTCTCGATAAAATTGGTATACCGGTAGTTTTTCTGAGTTGTTTCCCTCGGTATATTGAACAAACTGTTGAATAAACTGGTGCTATGACGTCTGTGAGAACTGGTCGGTAAAATCGGTACATGAGATTTCATTATACAACATACCAAACAGTAGTTCTTTAGCAATACCGTGCAGCCCTAGGTTTTAGTGACCAACTAAAACAAATTGATCACTATACATGTAACAAAGCAATACAACATGTCAAAAGTGTACGAAAACTTGAATTAATGAATGAAGTATAATTACACATAATTTGCTAAAACATTTTTCCTGCATTGCACTCTCTATATCAACTATTAGCTCTATTTTTAGAATACTCTGTGGGGTTAGCCGTAGTATTTGATCCATAAAAAGTAGTTCTGGACACAACAATATCAGTGTGGTTATTTTGCAAGGAATTCTATATGCCTCCCACACGGTGAAATACTCAAAGACAGCAAACAAACTTTTTCTGTAACAAGTAAACAGTCATTAAGCGTATTATATGAGGTAACATCTACCTATTGTTATAGAGTATTAGGAGTTGCTTCAATACTTTTACACCTTTTGATATCAACTTCAATGCTATTTACGTTATGCACCAAGTCTATTGTTACACATTGTGGCAAGTTCCATAAATCATCTTTCAATCTTTAAAATACATATTTTGTCAATAATTAATCTGTTTTTTTACGCAAATCAACTCGGACACATAAATTTCCTCCTAGTAGCACAAGTTAGAAGACCATGAAGCACAAAATAGGAGAATGAATATTTATTGACATCATGAAAAAACTAAATAAATCATTTGAGAAAAATCTTTTACAAACGCAAAAACATAATAGACAACTACATACTTATCGATATATATACTGGAATTCAAAAAACTAGCTAAGTAACTAGTACTTAAATTGCGAGCAGTTAGCAATCAACATCTTATGGGGTTGTTATTTTTTTAGTTTGGATTTGCTTTAGCTGTCTGTAAGCCTCCTCTCCACCCTCTGATTTTTTAGCCACTTTACTGTGGCCGCCAGGACTGGAACTTGAGTGTTTATTCCAGCATTTGGAACAAAAGTACTGCAAGACAAAAATGAATTGTGAATAAGCAATTATATCATGACGATTTTCTTTGCAATGCGTGAACTATAACTACGCAATAATTTGTTAAAAACCAAACAGAATACCATACAAATAGCAAAACATATAGAGTCTTATCAAACTACAATCTTAGCTCACCTTTAAGCAGCTTTTACTTTTACAGTAGGTAGTTGCAGGACGTTGTTCACACAGAAAACAAGGTGAGTTGATCAGGTAAGGTTCAATTTGTAGCTAAAGATATAAAATGGAGCATGTTGTTGAATAAGTTGAAATCTTAATTTGTTGAAAAAAAATTTGATTATGAGAAAATTATGTAGTTATTGCTCAAAACTTCAAAACTATACAAAACAGAACAGTCAAGTTAGGTAAAACAAGAAAAAAATTAATGAACCTACCATTTTGTCAAACTTGGCTGTAACCGCATTGATAAACTCAACCGCCACCGCTAGTTCATAGCTTTCTTTTACGCCAAAAGTCACCCTCGCAGAACCTAAATGAATAATAACCTTCAATTCGTGTCTTTATTTGCAGCAATAAATTTTATTGATACACCCCTCTATACATACTTGAACAGTCACAGGCACGTAATACTTATATCAATATACATACCAATAGGGTAGTTGTGTTTGTCCGTGTCTATGCAAACTTCTATGACATTATGAAACAAGCCATTCATGATTCCATAGAGACCAAAAGCTGTTATCAAGCCATGCAATCCACCAACAAAGACTTTCATTTCTCTATCTTGTTCTTTAGTGGGGCATTGAAGGCAATAAACGCAGTCACTTGTTATCCATGGAATTATCTGCACCTGCGTAGTCTAAAATTAAGTATAAACCAAACCTAACAAGGTCGAACTTTAAATGAACGCATGAGAAGTAACGTACAGCAGCAACAAAAAGTAAATCTTGATAAACTGAAAAATTTCACAAGTATTTTTCTATGTGAAACTTCTGAAACAAATTAAAATAACTTTACCTCTGGTTTACATCTGAAGGTAAAAAAGTATTCCACATCACCATATGCTGCGGCTGTATCAAACTGACACGTCTTTAATAACTTCTCAACCTCAGTTCCACTCCCAAATATTGCATAGGCATAACCTACATTTGCAGTTCATAGATCACAGGCCATGCTAGGTGACTACAAGTACTAGGGGTTGCACAAGTTACACAAATGTACCTACAAAACTCAAACTCTAGCCAGCTATAAACTGAATTTTCATGTAGAACTACATGTAACATATCTAAGATTGCATATATTCCAACTATCCAATTATGCACCTGTACATACGCAGCTGATTAATACAGTTAGCTGGCATTTTATTTGAATTTAAATAATTATATACTACAAAGGTGTTTGTTTCTATTTAGGTTAAAGGCATATAACTCCAATGTCACAACTTGAACTAGTGAATGGAAACACAACTCAGTTGAAAAGCAGTGGCAGTGGGCGCTTTTTACGACTGTGAGTTTGTAGTTGAGTCGGTTGGTAGCTAGATGGGTAGGTGGGTGGGTAGGTAGGTGGGTAGGTATGTGGCTGGGAAGGTAAGTATGCTGGTAAATGAGTTACTCAAATTGAGTTTGTATTCAAGCAGGTGTGTTTGACTTGGGGCGTGCCAGTTAATTTTGCAGGCAACTTCATATAACCAAGCTTCAAACATTTATTTTCTCTTGAATTTTTCATGTTCCATTTCCATGTATCACAATGTGAATGGAACTAGACAAAATAAGAACAATTATTATTGCAAATAATTGTTTTCTTTAACACTTGACAAAATTTAATGAAATAACATCATTATTGCTAACTCTAGCACCTAAAAAGCCTGGAAAAATTAAGCGCGTGTTTAAGCTTTTGGTAACCACTTTAGTGACAAAGTATTGAAATCACCTTTTTTGGCGGAGAGTTCTATCTTGACTTCACCAAATTCTTTAAGCACACTCACCAGAGGTTCTGCAGTAGAAATGCATATCTCACAAACTCAACAATATGTTATTATAGTGTCAACAGTCAAGTGACTGAACAGGAAACTGCTGAGCAGCCATATTTAAATGTGAAGTAAAATTTCCATAAGTTATCAGAGTTGAATTCTAACAAACCACTCATCTGAGTAAAATCAGCAATACCTAACACAATCATTAATGTATACCAACTACTAAAACATCACAGCATTGTTTTAGTCGAAATAAATGACAAGTAAAAGTTATTTTGTTATAGTAATATCTTCAGCTGAAAACCTCATGGATGGCTCATGGCCAAGAACATAACTTAGCTCATGAACCATGCCAAAAACATATTCCCTGCTGTTAGACATTTTTATGTAATACTATTTTTATATAAAACTGCAACAAAACACAAAAGCAGGCATAGCATGATATAAGAGCTGATCAACTCACCAATTGGCTTGCGAGGAGACAATCCACCAATGAATACTTTTCTGGAGTATTGGATGTTCGGATGATCAATACAATCATACTTTCCTTGCCATTTGTATGTAGTCACCCGGCTTCAACAATTTTCATATAATCAAGTTATTCTTCAAAACACAAAATGTTATTTTTGATGACCCAATGCCAAATTATTCATATTTATTATTACAAAAATATTTACCCATCAGTGTTCTTCTGCATAGGAGACCTCTTCTACAATTAGTGAATACCATTTTTAACAAATATCAGTTACTTTGCAATACTTTTTGTTTACTTAGTTAAGTAATCAAACTGTATTATTTTCGAAATAAGTGATTGCAAGCAAATCCAACTAACCGTTTCACTATACGTTGGGTTTTCATTTGAATGATTTATCTGTGATCCGTTACAATGTGGCTGCAGATATCTCGCTGGTGGGGTACGGATATAAAAGTGGCCCTGTAATAAAACATGAAAAAATTGCCGTCGCTTCTCAAAAATGCATTATCAGCAGCTTTGTTCTTGTCAGTCAAATATAACTTTAGATCACTTTAAAAAGCATTGTAATCAAAACCTGAAATTACTCTTATGATTCCTTTTTGCTGCCCCCTTTAATTGATAAAAACAAAAACTGGTGCAGTGATGACATCTATCAGTTTTGAGGCTTTTTTTGGGAAATCTTGAGGTAATCCTGAGGATTTCATTTTTAAAATTTGTTTCATTATTTCAAATGTTCGTTTTGAATTATAAATAAATTAAAAAGCTTTATGTTTCTCTAAATATTAATTAAAATCTGTTTTATTATTAAATGATGAAGTTTAATCAAGTTTATATAAGAGCTGTTTAACGATAAAAATGAATGTTTAGAATTTCAGGACCAAGACGTTATCTTAGCACCAAAAAAATAAAATTCACAAACATTTCGAGTTTGAAAACAAGTGGCCAAGTTATGCACTTGACTACCATCCAAGTGGTTCAATTAGTCACCGTTCAACTTTCATTTTCCCAGCAAACTTTAACTTTTTCAGTGTCGTAGAACTCTGAATAAATAAACCAATAAACGGAGCTGAGATTAAGCAGGAAAATGTTTTGTTACTTATACTTATAGATTCGCCCCAGCAAAATATTATTGTTAAACATTATAATAACACCTTTCTTTGTCTCCATTTGGAGTTGACAATAATTACCGTAATAAACAGCAACAAACTTACCAAGGCGATGCTGAGCTCATCTCATTTCTTAAATTCAACACATCTGTTTGTATTGGCTGGCTGGTTACCAGATGTCTGTGCTATTTGGTTGAGGAGTGTAGCAACTGCAATGGATTGTTTAAACAAACCAGTAACCTATCTACTTGGTTTGAGCATCATCATCAACATAATCGTGATTGAAAATAAAGCTGGCAATGATTAGTTCTGTAAGAGGAAAACAAAAATACATTTCCTAATATTATGATAAGGCAAATGAAATAAGTAACTCACGGGGATTTCTAAAACGTTCCGATAAGCTATCGTAAATTGATGAATCATCTTCTGGAGATCTCTGAAGTATAATTGATATGAAAAATTAAAACATATTAATAATACATACAAATATGTAAACAAAATATCAATTTGGCATTAGAATTAAATAACCACCCAAAGGCTAGAAAAATTTCATTTGCTTTTAATTTATCTTCACGTTTTTATTACCTAAAAATAATTTAATAGAGAAATTCCATATATACAAGAAAAAAGTATTAAGGGACTCAAATTTTTTTCAGGTGTTTCCCATAATACGTTGTCACTCTTTTATTTAACGAAGCAATTAATTTAAACTGCCCACAAAATATAAAATACTAAAAAATGTGGAATCTTTTTTCAATGAATAATTGGTTGCACCTACCGCAGCCATACCCAAGCCAGAGATAAAACAAAGTGATCACTCACTTCAATAAATATTGTTTGCTATAAGAGCTAACTTAAAGCCAATGTGCTTTTTTAAGCTGGCTTTATCATATTGTCTAACCCGTCCCGTTTACTCGAAAACTTAACTGCTCAGCTAATTACTTTATTGAAAGTTTCACAAAAATCTGGATTTTTACAGCGATTAAACAGTTGAAGATTTCTCATTACTCTTTTTTATTTTCATGTCAATGTGTCAGCTAAAAAAATTCAGAAAGAAAGGCACAGCTATGCCATGGAATGAATGTAATATATTTGATACGCAAAACAAACTTTTTGGTGTTTATGTAAGGGTCCCATTTTATAAAATTTCATGCTAAAGAATAAATAGCATAGTGAAAATCCTTGTAGCCTATGAATCGTCATGTGGTCAAGGCATCAAAAAACCTTAAACAATTTTACTGGTAAACAAACGTAACTCTGGATTGCTAGACTGCTGAGAAAACTTGATGGAGATAACATTTAAAGTGATGACGTACCCGAGCACATATCAGAGCCAGCGGTTCGTGTTTCATTAATAACAGACAAACACTTGTCTAAACGACAGCATCAGGAGTGTCTCAATTGTCCATGTGTTTTATCAACTTGGCAATCACAGAAATTGTGTATAGATTTCTAAAAACTAAATAAATTAGCAATATGATGACAATAAATTAATAACACAAAAATAATAATTAATATTATTATAAGCCGAGTGATAATTTAAGACGAGAAAAATTTATTATCAATAATGAAATGAAATAAACTGAAGGTACAAAGTTAATAATAATAGTAATCATTAAATAATAAATCCCTTTTTTCATAAATCAACGTTTAACTGATTATTAAATTTTGCGCTTCATCTTAATCTGATTGCAAAAATATCAAGGACATATACGTTGTTGCATGCATCGGATGATAAAAAAGTTATTACAAGTTGGTTGGGTATGATCAAGCCAAAGCATAAATGCTGTGAGTGAATTGTCGTTGCCATGAGAAAATATTTAAAAATAATCGGAACAATTGGATGGCTAAAGCCCAATAAAAACAGCTTTTACAGCTAGATAGCCAATGAAATTGGCTAAAGTGGTGAAACTATAGCTTCATGAGTCTCTTCTGATTCCCCATTTTTCAAGTATTTATGTGATAAATGGCAATGCAAGTTGTTTTCAATGCTGTTGTGGTTATGCTTTTATTCACCTTTCATATAATCACATTAGTGTCAGTGAAAAGTCAACTGGTCGGGTACATCACAGCAATGGCTGAACCAATGCAGAGGTTATCTTTGGCCGCAAGTAAAATGGATGTTTTTATTTCTATTTTGGCACAGGTAGCCTATGGTTACACTATATTTATATGCTGTACTGGATTTTTTGACGTATAAATTAGAATCCCCTGATAATATTTTTATCAACATAAATTCTTGTAAAATACGTTCTTTAAACACGTTCTACATGCCATGCAGGTAAATATATGTTTATCAACTTATATATTCTGGTAAATTTGAACTATTACTATGAGATGTACTTTATCATCAAAAAGCGGCAATCAAATAAAAACTCTCAAACTTCCAAGCTTTGATGGCAACTGTTTCCCTCAACTCTGGTCTCTCTGTTGACTTTTTTTGGTGTTGTAGATATTTTTATTAAAAGCACAGGATAGCTGAACATTTTCAATTCTCAAGTATCAATCCAAAAATCTATTCGTAAAGAAATAGCTACTCAAGTTACAAAGAATTGAAGCAATTTTTTTTAATATTTTAATGGAATTGCACAGCGTCACCATCATCCACAGCCGGCACTATACCTATATTAATCAGCTTATGCTACTCAAGACTATCTACATACGCTTGAACGCCTTCAGCAGTGCAGCTGCACTATAGCTAAGCTTCAACCAGCAGGAAGGACATTTCCCGCCTTTATAGTTGTTTTTATATTAGCATGTGTCGCATGCTGTTTTGTTTACGCTACGCTTAACCAATCACATATTCATACGCATCCCTGATTTTGTATCCTATTTATATAGACTTGCTTTCGCCCAGAAGGGCAGTTAGAATTAGTGTTCAGTAGTGCTCAGGCATTGTTGGTGAGATACTGTCTAGGAGTAGTGCGTGCTCAGCTAGTGGGATACTAGCCAGCTATAACCAAGACAACTGAGGAGACGATCAAGACTACAGAGAAGAGGTTCCCAGTAGTGTAGCAGAAGAAGCCGCTTTGAACCCTCGTAGGAACGCCCAGTTAAGAGTCTATACCGCCAGACGCCTACCTTCAGTATTCGGACATCAGTATATAGAGACATTACAATCACTTCTTATAGTTATACCTAGTAGCAATTCTATGCGTATTAGGCAAAGTGGAGAATAAAGTCATTGCTAACCCTTTCAATCTAATAGAATCCGTTTGGCCGGTTGCCAAATACTGTTGTGTCTGCTAACAAGCAGCATCCTGTCTCCTCTAGCTCAGAGACACATTCAAGCATTGCACTGTGTAGCCACAGCTACCACTGAAACACAGAGTAGCCATTGTAACTTAGCCTCTTACAGTACCTGCGATCGTATTCCTCTCTTAACACAGGGAAAACGTCACAATATCACTCTCCTCAGAAAGACCAAAAATAATCCGAAAAAAATTTACGCTATCGCTGTTAAACTGTTTTAATGAAAACTGTTCAAAATAATTGTCAAACTGAACAATAAACTGTATTATTAACTAGACTTGAGAACATTTAAAAATACATCTAAATGTAAACAACTTAGAGTAATTTTACAATCTCAAAGCAGCCATTTTAGGATCTGATGATAAAGAATTTGACTACAAAATTGAAAGAAAGAGTGTGCAAAGTTCTCCAACCATTAAACTCCGAATTGGAGCAGAAATCAACTTAGTCATTTAACATTTACTATTTATTATTTACTCTTGTTGAAAACTGATCCACTGTATTCTTTACAAAAAAATGAACTCATAAAAATACCAAAAACTGTTTTATAATTTAAATTTGCGTTTTGTTGATGTGATCAGCGCAAAACTTTTTTACCACTTTTTACTTTTTATTTTTATTTTAGCCTTTCCACTGAAAGGAGATATCTACACACTTGGTGATTGTTTTTCAAAAGCAAAATAACTTTATGAATCAATTAACTTTTTTGCTAAGGAACTGCAAATGGTTTCAAGTATGGTAAATTTAAAAAATGTGCTAAAAGGACCCACCTATCTAGTTTGGATCCAAATGCATTACAAAATTTGAAAGACATATCACTGGACCATATGCCATGTTGAACCAATGAAGCATGAATTAATCATTAATTACGAGTAGTTTTTCGTAACAGTTATCTTCTCTTTACTGGTGAATGGCAATGAGTAGACAACTTGACGCAAGCAGTAATGATGACTGCTCAGCTGGTGTTAACCTCATTATTTTCAGCCCATTAAAACATCAAAGAGGATGGAAGGTTGCCTTGCTGTTCGCTTACCTTTCATTTGTTACCCAAAACCTTTGGTTGCCTTGAAGAACATCAATACTGTGCAGTAAAAAAAATTTGTTAGCCTTTCACACAATGACTGAATTAACCTAAACACTAGCCCTTTGCATTTTTTGCTTATTACCAGCTAGCTCACCATCCTATACTAATCATATTACAAGAGGTTTCTTGTATATTTTTCCACTTCGCCGTTATGACTTAAAACTCCTACTAAATTGACCTTGTGACTCCTACCAACTTGCCCTTGTGACTCCTACCAACTTGCCCTTGTGACTCCTACCAACTTGCCCTTGTGACTTCTACCAACTTGCCCTTGTGACTCCTACCAACTTGCCCTTGTGACTCCTACCAACTTGCCCTTGTGACTACTACCAACTTGCCCTTGTGACCCCTACCAACTCAACCTGGCAATTATAACTACTACTACATTGGCGTAGTGTCTTCTGTTATTCTAGCAGCTCAAATGTTACTGAGTATGTCTAATAGTTACTGCTGTACACTCTCAAGTGTAAAACAAGACTTTTAGATGAAAGTTGTGCTTTTGCACTATCCAGTGTAGTTCATTATATGCATATAAAAAGAAAATAATCAAATAATCATTTTGTGTCTTTTCAAAAACCGCAGGACACCATGTTTCCTTATAAGCAATGAGCCAATGAGAATGAGTTATACAGATAACTACCCAATAGTAAAATCATGTAGCGAAATTGTGAGAATAAAGTAGTTTTTTTGCTGATCTGTATGCACCACTTGTCCCTTGAGCTAATCCACCCCTTCATTTCCTACCTACTCTTTACCATAGGCCTTCACCCTTGCCCAAGTGTTACACATACTACACCAACCCTCATTCATTTGTAGTTGGTATACCAGCCCAGATAGAGATAGTTTATGTATAAAGCTGTTTGCCCTTGTACTCCCCCCCCCCCACCGCCCCCTACCACAGCCCGCCACCCCCCCTCCCCCAAATTATATCAGCCCCTCTGCATGCACAAGAACCTTCTCTACCTTTCCTGTTACTGGACAACTCTTCCTGTAAACTGGCAGGGTTACAGTTCTCTGCAAAGCTAGCTTACAGTAATAGAATCTCAAGTGAGATTTTTCCTCTCCTGCAGGTTTTCCAATAAAACCTTAAACACAAATTTGGTTCGAAATAATGAAATTTAAAAATGAAAGTTCATAATTTAACCTCTTCAGAGCAAAATCAATACTAATAGAGATAAAAAGGTAGACCCGTCCACCCGAGGTCTGGAGATAATTGCAGATTACCAAAAGTAGAAGACAACTTCTAAAGAGCAATTGAGACAGCTTGAAAAAAAATAAGGCGAAAAGAATATACTTCAACTGCTGTAAACTTTTGAAAATATTGAATGACTCTAATGATTGGGTTTAAATTGCTACCTTATTCACCAGTATCTCATTATACCATTTCAACTGCACACCTTTCTATAAAACGGACAGCATACATTGTTATAGTCTAGTTTCTGATGACAAGCGGCAAAGAGAACATTACTGTATTGTTTTTGTTTTGGTTATGATATTAATAGAGAATTTAGGACTGTGAAAAACATCAAACTGCCTGTCTAGCTGGTTGCCACTGTTTAACTATTTTTAGATTGGTAGAGTTGGTGGTGAGGGAATGGAGTCAGTAGAGTCTAAGCATGTTAACAACTTGAGTTTGTCAGAAAATGGACTCAAGAGAGGCTCCTTAAAATATCAGGTGTGTCTCCGAAGCGAGTTACAGGAATATATGGTAGAACATTAGAAAGTATTAGAGAGCAACTGCACCCACTACATTTGTAGTATGCTAGCCTGAGATCCTTACTTAGACTACTGACTAAGGTATAGCACTACCCTGCCACTCCATCAAATTGTGTTCGGCTAAAGACATTGATAAATATTGTCACAATATATAGAAATATGCAGTTTCCATTATGAAAACATCTTTAGTTACTTGATTGAGTCATGCCCTTCTGATCTTTGCACCCCTCAGAAAGAGAAATGGCTTCTCCATATATGGCGAGTACTTCACGATAGGTTTAGTTTCTCCTGCTATTAATTATACTGACTGACTTTTGAGGATTTTTGCGAAGATTTATTTTCAGGTTTGTATTTGTAGTAATAGTTTTTCTTTTACTGGGGCAATATGTTGGTAAGTTGTTTTACATAATGATGCAACGGAACAGACAGCAGCTCAACAATATTCAAACTTTGGAGTTGCCCTACATCATTAGTATGCCAACTTGAGGGTTTTACAACTTCCAGGTTTACCAGAGGTGGTTATACATTGTGAAGTGTAATGTGGGTGGTGTGACACCTTGCGAGAAGTGTAAGGATGCAGGTGTAACAACGAAAAGGCATATATCTCGATTTACATTGAGAAAATAATTTCTGTTGCTTCATTTGTAATCATAAACTGACTGACTGTTGTGAGAGACCTGGCTTAATAGCAGTAGTAGTGTTGATTACATTTATCAGTGTTGAAGTTTTTTGGGAAATCTTGAAGAAATCCTAAAGATTTGTTTTTAGAAATTTGTGTCTTTACTTACCATCTTTATTTTGAAATTTTAAAACACTAAAACTTTTAGGTTTATTTAACTATTGGCGTTCAGATGACATCCGTTTGACTTGAAGTCCTGAGAAATCCTTAAACAGTTCCAAATTATCTTTAATTAACTCTCACAGGGACTTACATGAATTCAGTTGTTTAATAATATCAGTAAAAATGTAAATTCATAGATAAATAAACATAAAATTTTGATTGTTTTAAAATTTTGAAATAGATGGTAAGTAATGAAACTAATTCTAAAAAGGAAATCCTCAGGGTTGCTTCAAGATTTCCCAGGAAACTTCAAAACCGATAGATGTCATCTCAACACCGAAGTAGGAAAAAACTTGGAGAGGTTAGGAAAGAGGGGGTCAAGAGTGGAGAGTTGGATTGGGTGGCAGGCATTTGAGGGTGGAAGTGGTGGCTGAAGTTTGGGGGTGAGTGAGGACAAATCTTTCGGGAAGGAATAAGTAAATTGATTGATCTATAGAACAGGCCGATTTTTTTAACTATGGCTAGGAAAACTCCACCACATTACACTGTTTGTAGCAGGTTTATGATTCATATAGTGTAAATTACTAAACATCGGACTTATAGCTTACGTATTCTAATAGTTTTAATAACTACTTCACTTGGTTGCAGCAGAATCGACAAACTTCTCACTGGCTTTGTAACAAAAACTTTCAGACATTATCAATTATTCAGAGCTTGTAAACAACAGTGGACAAACTTAAAAACATATCTAAACTATGAAACCGGGCCTAGAACTTTCCTTCTCATCTGGTTTTATTTTTATTAAGACAGCTACAGCAGGCTGAAGAAATCACTGCATTTGTAAACAAAATCTAGGAAATTAATTTAATATTTGACAGAAATGAACACCTGACAAAACCCAAGCGGTTATTTTTAAAATCAAAGAGTGATGAAAAGTTCATTAAAAGTGTCAAACCATCGCAGAAATGGGTTTTGATTTTGGAATCTTTGGATGTCTGGTGTAAACCGTGGTGTTTTTTCTGTTAAAAAATGTGAAATCTCTTTATGGTTCAGTTAATTGTAAAGAAAGGTAGAACTTCAGCATGTGTTTTCAAAAGTTCTATTGTTTAAGACACAAAAAATTGCAAAACATTCTAAAATTTTTTGCCATTTATCAACATCGCCGACTTAGCAACATTTAGAAGTTTAAGAAGTTTCCTGCAATGCATTTTGTGTGATTATTCTGTAACTTCAAATCCCAACAATCTTCGATTAAGTTTATTGTCATATTTTGTATTGCACATTGAATATAAGTGGAAATGACAGCTATTGGTTTCTCCACAGTTCTGCAAACAAAGTTGAAAGAAAATAGATAAATCTGACATGATAATTATGGAGCTGCAAGAATTAAAACTCTCAGATACAATTGTTTGACCTCTATATTGTACAACAAATCGCTCATGTAAAACACAATCTAACAACAATCTTAAATAAGATACTATTGATAGCTTCTGGATTTTACAGGAAACAGATGTGTGGTAACTTTTACACCAAGATGACTCAAGTGACTGACAATCTGTGGATGTACGTGCACCATAACTCACTACTACATGTACGTGATCAATCATATTCCATCATCCACCATCACATGAAGTCGAATACAAAACAGATCACATGAATTATCTGTCGAGGTCAAAATGTAAAAATTGCATTAAGTTTCGTGTTAAAAAAAGGAACATTAAGCTCTGAGGAAATGACTTCCATGAATCAACGAGGAAAATGTATTTTGTAATAAAGTCTTTTGTGCTGAAACATTGAGGATTATCCGAGGAAACAAATGGTGATGTAAATGATTGCACATCATGATGGCGAGTCACCATTACATTCTGATTGTCTCATTGATTTAAACTAGAAGGATGCGGTCAAGGTTCGGTACCATTACTGGGCTTGCATGGAGCAGCACTTGCACAGAGAATAGCTCATTCTCAAAAACGAAAGTCTATAGTTCACTTTTTTTGGGTTTCGTTAGTACTTAATATTGAATATATTAAACAAAAGAACGCAATCAAGCCACTCACAAGCAACTGACTGCTTGCTTGGATTGTTCTGCGTAGACAGTAGAATTTAGCCAGAATTTATAATGTTATCAATCTGATTAGATAACTGATTAGTTTAATAGTTAAATTATTTATATATATTTTATTAAGACCATGATTATATTTAATTTTGTTATTTTTTCAATTATCAAAAATAATATCAGTTATTTTAGCGATATAATAATAAATAATAAAAATAATAATGAAAAACAGCAGTAATCACTTGAACTTCTCTCAAAGCTATATAATAAAATAGTATTCATAGAAATTATCTGAAGCTCGAACCATAACGCTTGTGATCAGTAGCAAACAACTCTGTATGCGTAAGATCTCAAAATTAATCCATGTACTTGTTGGCTGCCTAGATGATAGCTCTATCCAGCTATAGAACTCACTCAGCAAAGCCTGCCAACAACTCACCATGTCGAGGCAGTGAATGATTCAAAGCGCGTATCAAACCATAAGATTAGGACAATTACAACTTGTTAATCGTGTTGAGAATGCTGTAACTACTACTTTTTTTTAAAAGTTCTTACAGGTAATAGTTTTTGCAGCAGGGTGAGCAATTATTTATCACAAAATCTTTTTTATTAACGATTATGAGCGGGCTAAAAAATTACGTTTACCAGACCATAACTAAGTGTTGGATCAACAAATCAAAATCTTTTTTTTTCGGCTTGCTGCATAAAACAGAAAGAAAACTTGAGCAATTATAAATCTAGTCATTTTGCTGCATTTTTAAACATAGTTTCTAGCTTAATTGAACTAAAGGAATTACGCACTGTTTAAAATTGTCTTAAAACTTGTGGAGAAAAGTTTACAATACTTTGAGAATTTCCAAATCTTTACAGTACTTTGTGCCTCAAAACAAGATTGTTCTACATCCTGAAATAACCAAAGTATATGCTAGTCTAATTCTTGAGCATTGATGTTCGCACTGATTGAACATTCACAAAGTTATCAAAACAATTAGAGATTTCATCATTGAAAACACGTTGCCACATTTTAGGCCAAAGCAGGTTAGCTTGCCAAGCTCAAATTTTGTTACTCATCTTGATGTGTATCAGTGATTGTGAATAGACGTTAGCAATCTTGGTTTGGCTAGCTGAAGAAAACAATAAATCCCCATAAAACTCCGACATAATCAAAGAGTTGGAAAACAAAATTATGTTGAATCTGTAACAAAACTTACATAAAACCAAAATCTTTGTCTCCTCCTTTGTCTCTTTCTAAATTCAAAATGAAATATTTAAGAAATTCTGCTTTTCTTTTGTGAACTTTCATTTTTATAGACAGATTATGTTCCAGTGTGCAATTTTTCAACCATTTCGTAGCCATCTGCATATAACATTCACTTACCAGAGATGCTAGTTTAATTAGCATTAGGCTTGGTGCAGCAAGTTGGCGCCATTGCAACAAAAAATTTTCTGACACGAATATTTCCATTCGGCCATACTGTTATTTTAATGAACTGAAATCAAAGTCGTAGTAATGTTGCGTTAATTTTTATGAATGTAAGCTTGAGTAATGTTTTTGTTTAGAATCTTGCCTAGCTTCCAGTATTTTGACAAAGTTTTTCAGCTATAAAAATGACCCATCAGTGAAGTAAATGTGTACCATATTGAAAAAAAGAAAAGCTTTATTGAGCTGTCAATTTACACTGTAACTCCATGGAACTCTTAAAAGTCCCAGATTGTGAACAATCAAGAAAATGAGAAATGTATTTTTTATGTTTTAATCTTCAAATCTAATCAGTGTTCAAGTTCATTCAGAATATTGTACACAATCTGGTTATGGTATGAAAAACAAACAAAAAATAATCATCTCGCTATTCAGCATTAGCGTTAGTTTCCAATTTTTTTTTGTAAAATAGGCAGTTTTAAAAATTTGGTTTTACTGAACAATAGATTTTTCCCCAAGTCATTTTTCATAAGAGCATAAAAGCTGTTTGTCACTAGCTTTAAGCTAACAGCTTTACCAGAACCAAGTACATAAACATTTTTGCTTGTTTCTATGACTTACCATAACTAGGAAACTATGGTATCAATAAATGGGACAAATTAAAACCAGTTTTGAAATATAGGATATACATTTCGTGATAATAAAGTGTACTACACGTACTGGAGAGCAACACAAGCTGTCACATGATTGCACACACTATTATCTGAAATGATTTGTATGTCAGATCATGTGAAAACTATTGTTTAGCGATCAATCACAGAATGATGTATGGGTCATGATTGATCTGTCAATATGGTAGCTTACTTCTTACAGATCCTGACTACCACAAAACTACGCACAGAAAATATTAATCAGGCATTAATTTCAGTAGTAATCCTACATAATAACATATGCTATGGGTTTCCTCAAACTCAATAAAGTTTTGGTTTGAAACAATTTTTTTAAAAAACTTCCAATCAAAGTATAAATAAATTTGCAAACTCAGCTTGTGAAATCACCCTTAAAACTCTTTCATTTTTTGCATGCTTTTTACAGCAATAGTTTTTATGTAACAAATTACTGCACTTTGATGATTATGTTCGGGGTTAAGAACAATAATAAAAACTTTACAAAACAAAATTATTACCGTCACCATTGTCTAAATAATTGATTTTTTGGCGACTAACTACCATACTCACTATTAATAGACACGAAAAGACTCAAGTCATTCAAATACCGACACACATAGGAAATAGTGTCTATACCAGTTATCTGACCAGTAAAAATTCTTACTCTGTCTCCAAAATGTTTTGGATTCACCGGAAGAAATACTTGATTGTGATACTAGAAAGCTTTTCAAGTCCAAACGGCTAAAAGCTCTTCAATCAAAAATAGAAAGACAGAAAAAAATTCTGCTTTACAAGATGCTGTAAAGATTGTAAAACTCATTCGCAAACACATGAAAATAAAAACACTCAAAATCTTTTGCGTGAATACTAAGAGAAAACAACCCCTTACGAGACATTCACGAGGTAAAGCGTGTAAAAGTCGATGAAGTTTACTAATATTCGTATCACATTCAATGCACCACAAACTCCAATTAAGGTTTAACAATACAAAGATTAGCTTAGTTTCAATAGTCCAGCCACATCTACCGTTTATAAGATAAAACTTGACCGGCCAAAAAATACGTGAGCGTAAGAAACTCCTCCCTGGACCCTTTCAAGCAATTTGGAAACCAAAATTGAATGTTGTTAAAAATACTTCAACGACCACAATTTGTTATTCCTGATGCCTCAAAGAAGTTATGAATGAGAAATACAAAACAAGGAAGTCTTCAAGAAAATTTCTATATATCAACGAAAGTGTACAAATACTAAATTACTAGTAATTTTTACGGCTTTATGGCCAACCTTATAAAAGTTTGAAACAATTCACAAGATAACAAAGCTGAAAATCATCAGTTTACTGATACTAGCCACTCTATTAGGTTTGAAAGAGAAGCATTCATCCGTGTTCACATCTATAAATAAAGCTGATAAAGACAAAGAATTGAATGGATCATTGCAGTTGGCTCTTCGAAATAGTGATTTTAGACCAGAGCAGCTGCCAGCCGGACACCAAGCAGGACCTCACAAAAAGTATTTTAAGTGTACAATATCTCCACTTCGTTTCCTGTTGCCTAGTTTTGTCATTTTGAAGACAAGCATTTTGCTCGGCAAGGAATGACTAAGCAATGTTGGTTTCAACATGAGGTTTTGACATTGATTTACATCACAATAACGTCACAACTTCCCATTAAGCCGAACAATTACGTTTATCTTAAAATTCGTGTCAAAACTACATGTTGCCATGACAAATAAGCACACAATTATTATAATAATAAACTTTATTCACGTTCTTTTACCATGATTGAGTAAATTTTTTTGTCTTGCAACAGATTGTTGAAATGATGTAAGTATGTTTACTAAGAGGTTTGAGGATGAGTTTCTGGTATAAAAGGAGGCCAACTGCAATGCCCTTCCATAGCAACTACAGCAGCAGATAACCAGAGAAGAAAATTCCAAGAATTACAGACAGTAAATAAACAAATAAACAACTTGTTGAGTCATCTCTTAGGTAAGTGAAGCATATAATTGTGGCGCATCAAACACAAAAATATGAGTCAACGACAACATGTGATTTTGACTCGCTTGTCATGTAATCAGGTTTTTGGAAAATCCATGAAAATCTTAGACACTTGCATCATCGTAATCCAGAAAAGACTCAATTTTTAAATAAAAAATTTTTACCGTTTAAACTTTTGCAATGCATCAAAGTTTTAGTGCAAAAATTGATTTGACGATAAATGAAAAGAGCAAGGATGGAAGAAAAGATGATTACAATTTTTATGTTTAAAGGTAATTAATTTTTAACTAGCAGTAATTCCTACCAAATCTATGATTATGTTGATGTTTTTTTTTGAAATCGCAGGTTTCACATCATGCCCAGGAAAAACATCAATTCCCTTTATGTTGATGGAGAAGAAATAAACATTGATGACTGCAAAAAAGTGACAAGAAAAGTTGACGGAAATCTAGTGCAAGTTATACTTTACAATGGTCTACCGGTGAAAGCTTATCCTCTTAAAAGGTCTCCCAGTGAAGGTCATCACCATAGCCTAGAAAACAACAGAAGGAGCACAATTAGCAACATTTATTCTCAACCACCAATGTTGAGAAAACCAAAAATAATTGCTTAAATAATTACTCTGGTAGTTTTTTGTTGTTGTTATCACCACTTCATCAGATGATGTGGATGAATCTTTTTCAATTTTACCACTTCAAGTTTTTAACTTTGAGAGCCTTAAAGGAAATTAACTGGACAAAGTTATGTATTAAATTGTATGCCTAAATCAAGTTCTTTGCTCAGCAATTGAGTTTTTTAATATTAATACTATTTTACAATTAATATATACATATACACATAATATTTCTATGTAAGTATTTTTTGCAATAAATATTAAAGAAAAATCTACACAGAGTCTTCAAGAGAGACTGCATCAATTTTTTTATGAAACTGAAATTTATTGCATTGATTTGGTATAGCATTGTTTAAAAACCACCCCAAACTAAACTGTGATACCAGTCATTAGAAATCAGAAATCAAAATTTTTTGCGACGAAAACTGCTGTAATCCATTTGAAAATTTCACAAACAATGTTCTATTCCCAAGAGATAAAAGTTTTCTATTTAAATTAAAGTTTGTTTTTTTTAGCTTACAATGAGATTCCTTCAACGCTTTTTCATCCAATCTGTGATCTTTTGGCCTTCCATATGCTGAGAAATTGATCTCTGTTTCCTCTTTCACCAATCCACCCAAAGAAGTTTTTGATATCGACCATTGTCAGTAGATTACTCAATGATGAAGGCAATTCCCACTTATATACTTGTGGATGACGTTAGTACACCCAGTGAGGAAATCTAAACAGGCGTGTTGAACATTATGAAACACATTCACAACGTGATGTGCAATAACTAATGGTATAACAGGATTAAAGTTATTGACGCTTATCAAAACTGATTCACTATAACGATGATCTTTGCCTCAAGAACCCTCTGATTGATAGAGGGTCTATCTAACTAAAACTGTATTGAATAACAGTTGTCATAGAATTACTTAGCATAACTAAACATAAATGAAAACTACAATATTAATCAGTAACCTAATTGTATTCATAAGTCGATTTTACAAAGGTCTGAAGGGATCATGAAGCTTTTATTCAAAACTTGCAGTTACACTCTATGCATAGTTTGAAATTCATAGATACTCAAAAATTAATTGATCGTTCGATCAAAAACTGAGAATTCTGGAAATATGAATTTCAACATGACAAATAGATGCAAATACTGTCACCGGATTGCTGAAGGAACAATAATTTGAAAACAGAGTAACAATGAACAATAAAAATATGCTAACATATTCCTTCCTGTAGCATAAACTATAAGACTGCAATTAAAACTTCAATCTAATAAAAAAAATACCAGCTAATATAGCGCACACAGAACCTGCACTGCATTTTGTAAAACAACATCAATAAAACGGAATATTTTTAGAAAGATTGTTTGTAGAAACATGTTAATGCTCAAAGTTTCAATATTACCAGACCTAGTGAGACAATTGTAGTTGGCGAGAACAATTAATACATTCAGAACCATCATTTACAGGGATTTTTTCAACTACCAATCAGAAGGAGAAACCAGCAGAACTCTGTAAACAATACAAGTTGGAGGCAGAGAAATGTAATGACACAAGTCATTGATGTAGCTTGTTCCTACCATGTCAATACATGGAAGTGAAATCCATGTAATTGGTAAAAATATCTCATCATCTACTGAAACAGCATTTATACATCACATAAACATATAAAACATCATTTTGCAAGTTAGCAATCATCTGATTGGCTGTATTTCATCCACTCTGTCCAATAGCAAAACAGGTATCTAAAAGTGGTAGATATACCAATTTATCAGAATCAGGGCAAACAAAGACTTGGCCTATACGTAGCAAAGTCTTATTAAAAGTTTTTTTTTTAAAGGTTTTTTGCAATTGATTGATCTTTTTGAAAAAATAAGTGTCATTTAAAAGGTAAAGTACTAATGGTGATTGATCACTAGAGAGATAATAGTTAGAGATTATATTAATATTGAATTATAATTATTACATAAGTAAATAATAATAACTACAAAACGCGCATCGGCACTCCATTTTAGTATCTGTGATTCCTCTGATACAAATTTACAACAAAAACACACTGAATAAGATACAAAGAAATAAGTTTTGCATCTGTTCGGTGGTATTGTAAAGCAAGAATAACAAACGGTTTGGCTGGTATGATAGTTAAGATAAAGTTTTTCTAAAAAATTAGGCCTATAATAGTCCTGCTCAATAATGATGAGGCAGGTAAGGTTTTCAGTTAGCTTGGTCCTTCTTCTCTTTTTGTCACTAATGCCATGGTCACACGAGGATGATAACTAAACTATAACGAAACTTTATTAGGTGGTCGCTGAAGCACGGCGAATAAAGTTTCGTTATGCTGGTCACACACAACTATAAATTATTCGTTACGTTACGCCTAGCGATCACTGGTGACCCTGTAGGGAGAGATACGCTAATGAGCCACGTGCCAATCGGCTAGGGATCCAAACATTGAATTAACCCGATCACGCCTATATATGCTATCATTGCGGTTGAAGTAAGCGCTCCAATGAAATATTTTTATTTTCTAACAAAATTGTTAATTTTCAAAATCTTTATGAGGAAAAAGAAGAAAACCTTTTGATCTACCAGAATAAATAATAAAAACGTCACAAATCAACTTGCTTTAGTTATTTTTTATAACCTAATTAATTGATTGTGATATCTTTCGGCAACGCAGCTCTATAGTTTATATGCAAATTTTAGCTTTGTTTACGATAATAAATAAAACCGCGAAATCTAGTAGCAAATATTTGTTTATTGTTGTTATTCAATATTATTGTTACAATTAATAGATACTACACTAGAAAAATTGATATGCCCGGTAAGTTTCAATTTTTGAATAATAATTATAATATGAAATTAATTGTATTGTTTGTGCTAAATAATTATAATAATAATCAATAATGATAAAAAGCTGCAATTTAATAAAAATGTAATTATTTATTATTAAATAAATAATGAAAATAATATTAAAATTGTTTTAAAGTATAGGTCATATTACATCGTATTACATGTTATTATATAAGATAGGATAATAAGTATTGTTATTTATTGATCACTTTTACATATTTATTTTAGTTTTTAATTATTATTAACAACAACAATCATTTTATTAAAAAGCTTCAATTGTTATTTATTTATTACATTCCAGGTGTTTTATAAGCATTTCTGATCATTAAACTTGACAATGGGGATAATGAGATTTATTGTTGCAAAATCTGTACCAAAGTTGCAGAAATAATAATGGTGTCAATCTGGATCCGTGAACTTTGACCCTTCATTTGTCCAAATGTAGAGCAACTTTGTCATATAAAAAAAATACCTCTGATTGTAGCAGAATGTCTTCTTTATTTTCCCTAATGAATTATTGAATATGACTCTGCAGTAAAAAGTTACGATTTATTTTGTAAACCCTAGTATTTTGGCTCAATGATGTTTTATATAAACTTTTGACCGGAAACAGTTTTGTTTGTAACCCAATAGCCGTTGCACGTGCGTTTATACTGCGCAATGATTGGCGTATCTCTCTCTACAGGGTCACTAGCGATCACTAGTTTCATCCAATGACAGCGCATTATACTTTGTGTGTGAGCCTACTCACACTTTCCTGCACGATGCAAAAGCATGGAAATTAATTGAAGCAAGGCTTGGATTAGATTATTTTAATAAATAGCTAAGTTTGACCAGTAATTACTATTTAAATTGGTTGCTTATAACTTATTATTATTATCTTTCATTTATTTAAAACTCGTTATGAATATAATAAAATAAATAATTACTTTTTTCAAAAACAAATGTGCTACTATGGAAACCATGCGTTCGTTGTGAATGACCATGACATTAGAGACCAGCCAATAACGGCACAGAAAAAATAAACCGATTACAGAGCTTATGTGGCCCAATAGTCCAATCATATGCAAGCATCCCGACCGACGAATTTCCCAAACCTAGCATTGCTTGATCACGACGAAACTAAAATATTCGCTTGGTTTGCTCAACAACGAATTAGTTGGGCTTGGTGAAATAGTTTCGTTTACAGTTTCGTCAGAGATTCGGTCTCGTGTGACCAGGGGTTTAGAGCTTTTTTATGACCAGATTTCTAAAGAGTTTTACCAACCATTACAAAAGACATGACTAGATTGGCTGAAATAGAACTCTTTGTTTTGCAGCATTTAGCTCCTAACACTGAGAGACCACATCGCACCAAAAGCAGTTACTATACTTAACAGCACGCTTCCTCTAAGCCGGAACCCTTTCGATGGATCTCAACACTTCACTACATCTCCTAATCAACATCAACAACCTCCTATTTCCAAGCTTCTCCGGGCACAATTTCTTCATTTATACATTACATGCGTCACCGTTGGGTCAATTCTTCATTTGCTATATACTCAGCTGATACGCAACCAGCCAGACAAGTAGCCAAGTAATTATTACAAAACAAGTTTAGTGAACTATCTGAACGTTAGGCTTCACCAAGCAATTAATTCGAAGAATCCAAAATCAAACTAACTATTGGCAATGCTATCAACTGCAGCTATACTTGTACGTACATAAAAGCCAACTATGCTTAGAAGGTGCTCGAAAATTTTGTTGGAACTATCCATAATAATAATATAACAGAATCTACATTCTTCGGACTAATGCAGGTGCTTTTTCAGGGCAATCTTTCATTTTCCTTTGCACTATGCTGTCAGCTTACTATCGACTAATCAGCTTGCTCCTTGCTCTTTCATCAGGTTTATCATTGGTTGGTTGTGGTGGGGATTGTCATTGGGTTAATACTATTGGATTTTATTGAAGAACAAACTGATAGTTTGATCAGATACTGACTAATGAGCTAATGAGGCCATATAAAAGTTTAGAGTGACAATTTTGATTTGAAATGGCATCAAAATTTCAATTTTATTTTTCGAGTTAAAATGATGGTCCACTGGCGAGAAATATTTCTAAAAAAAAAAAACAAAAATATTTTTTAACTTTCAGTGGTTTCTCTCTTCTGTAAAATTAGGTAGATTTGTTAAAAAAAAAACAGCGAAGGGAGAGTTTACACTTTTTCGAGAGTAAAATGACGGTGATGCAACAGGTAAACATGTTTCCAAGAGCACACAAATCAAAGGTTCCAGTTATTTTCTAGATACAGGAAATGGCTGCTCTAGAGGTAAATTAAATTTTTTTGGAAAAGTAGAAGGCTTGAAAGAGAGCTGGAGGATGTGTATCAAGGAGCATTGGAATAAAACGATGCGAGCAAAAGGAGTTGGTATAAAAGAGTCGTGGTAGTGGTGGTGATGGTGGTGGCAGTGGTGACGGTGGTGGCGGTGGTACCGGTGGTGGCGGTGGTGGTGGTGTTGGTGGTTGTGGGGGGTGGTTTTGGTGGTGTTGGTTTTGGGGGTGGTGGTATGGGTTGTGGCAGTGGTGATGGTTGTGGTGATGGTTGTGGTGGTTTTGATGGTGGTTGTATAGGAGGGGTGGAAACACAATTGAACATAAATTTTATTGTTGGTTTCTCTGTACAGTGGTGAGAGTTAAGCGTCGTCAACGTAAACTGTGTAAACTTCATTGGACTAAATGTATATAACAAATTATAACTGTAAATGATGTGTACATGAAACTCTGCACATCATCCCATAGTATACAGTTATTTATAATACATCAGTGTGTGTAACATGTGAGTGTATTGTGGGAAAATTTGCTGGCGAGTCAAGTTCACACGGCACCCTGTGAGATAGTTGTAGCTGACAATAATTACTAGTGGAGAATGACACAAAAGATTACAACTTGTCTCGCCCTAACAGTATCAAGAGAAGACAATTCTTGACCATATAAGCAAAGGTACGAGAGGGTCAAAGGTCAGACAGGAGCCCGCCCCTCTTACCGCCAAGGGCCAATAGGACACTAAATAAGCGTTAAGCTCAAGTGATTCACTATATACCTCATTGTTATAGTAAAATGTGATTGGACATAGACTATGTTATATATGTGGTATTTTTGTATAAAAATGAGAGACTGAGCCAGAGAGCTCAGTTTTATTCTTCGCAATAAAGCTCAAACTTCAAGACTAGTCTTGTTGGTACCCTATATAGGGAGTTGCAGATTCACACTTAGACAAGCAGAGTATCAGTTGTGACCAAGTAGCATCGAAAAGCACTACAGTATATAGCATATAACTGTATATAACATGTAACCGTATGACATGACTACATATAACAGTGTGTGTAACATGTGAGTGAACATAGCATAAAACTGCATACAACAGATAACTATGCATAAGAAAATAGGTGGAGGCGTGTAGTAACAAAAATATACATGTCAAAGTGTATCTTGTATCTTTGAGACAAAACAATGCAACAGTGCTCCCTCCGCATCCTTTTGTTCCCTTCTTTTAACCTCAGTAGTAATATATGAGCAGATCTCCCTACCAAGTGTTTTTTTGTGGATCTGACCTTGGGGTTGAGGCAATGGGTTACGACGTTGGATGAATTCGCCGAGTTTATATTGTATTTCATTTGAGGGGTACTTGAGTGGCATTTGAGTGGCATTTAAGTGGCATTTGAGTTTTGATTAGTTTTTTACTTAATTTGAACTTATAAATTTTGAATGTATGGCATTCAAGTTTTGATAATCTTGTACATAATTATATACATAACTTTAACTCATAGAGCATCTAGATTTTGAATGTATGGCATTTAAGTTTTGATATTTTTTTGTAATTCGACTCATTATATCTACATTGAATAAATACAGTAATTAAAAATGAAACAATATGTGAATATATACATTTATTGTGCAATAAGTAGGGAAAATTTCATATAATATAGCTAGAGTCAGTAAATATTAAATAATGCCAAACACTACAACTTGTAATGACAATCAATGCATAAGCTTTTACTAAAAACTCTATAAAAACTTTTTAATTTGTAAAGTATTTGATGACTTTACAAGAAATATCATCACATTCAGGTTCAATGATGATGAGAAGATTTTTTTCAAGCTTAAGTTTACTATTTTCCGATATAGACAGAGAAAGTTTTGAAAAACCCTCCAAATCATTATAAATAAAAACTCTATAAATCGACGGTGTTGAATTTGTAATTGATACTGAATTGTTTTCGCATATGATGTATCTATCACACACACAATCAGTAGTAGTTTCGATTTCTTCAGAATTGTATATAGTAGAGTTTGTAGGGCTTGGTTGTTCCAAAATTAAATCGACTAAACCCAGAGCTTGTGGAAGAGATGGAATTGATGGTGATAAAGCTGGAACTACTGGCTTGTTTGTAGTGGTTGTCGTCGGGGTTGTTGTCGTCGTTGTCTGTGGAGTTGTGGTGATTGTTGTCGTTGTATGTGGAGTTGCAGTGGTTGTTGTTGGAGTTGTTCTTCGAGTCGTAGTTAGTAATCCTTCATCGTATAAACGAATGTAATTTAAAGCTTCATCGGTTTTGCAAACAAAGTAGTGTTGAGGCCACATATCATAAGTGTCACAGCTTCTACGTAGGTGAGCAGGTTCCATGAAACAGGTGAGTCTAAGCATACGATATTTTAAGTTTTTTCTTAAAATACGAGTTACTGAATCAACCGCTTCCATATTAAGAATTCCCCGAAAACATCCAGACGCTCTATGAGATAAAGTGAATGGTCTAAACTCTGTTACAAGACAATAACCGCTTAGGATTGGGAATAATAGGAGATAGATGCAATATCTCATTTTTTTATTCAGAGAGAGAGACTTTTAACCTAGTTTATGCTTTCATCATCTAGAGTTAACTGTCTTGCATTTCGGTGGTCTTTGGTTAATATGCTTCAACTAAAGCTCTATATTTATAACCTTGGGATTGCATTTGTCTTTGCTATCTCCTTGACATGTGATACTGATGATAATCTTGTTTTGAACAGACTTCAAACTTTCAAAACTCGAAAATGACAAATTTACACCTTCAATACCATTGATGTTAGTGATGATAGTAGCTATTTTTGGCTCCTTGTTGGTCAAACGATTGCATTCCACACATGCAAAGTTGGTTGTCTCAAACTCTTCTGTTGGTGGACAAATCAAACGTGAGGTGTTGTATTCAAATACACATAATTCATCATTCCAAAATAGTTTTGTATTTTGAGTAAGACCTTCCGTATTATTTTTAACCCCTATTGCGCATTCCTCCTGATTCAGAGTGTATTTTGTTGGTGTATCACAAGACACAGAATCTGTAGAAGTTATGTCCTTGCAGATCCAAGAAGCGCTTTGAGGGATGAAAAAACCACAATATAATAAGTCGGGAGGGTAGAGTCGCACACAGTTTTTTCCATTTTCATCTTTATATCGTATAGTCCTTTCGAAAGGTGAAAAAAACAAGACATCATTTTTATCCATAGCTCCGGCTATGCATTCATCAATTTCGTTGGTATAGAATACTCCACTAACATTGGGAAATGTTAGTGCCAGTAGCAAGATAAATACGCGGCTCATTTTTTAAAATGTTTTCGCTTTCAGTGTTGAAAGTTGAATACTTTCTTTCTTGATGTTTTTTCTATTTATACGTAAGAGGCTAGCGGCTTGTTCAGCTCTCTCAACCGATTTTGAAGATGTGAAACAATCTCATCAAAGTGGTTACCAAAATGTAAGTATGGTTCCAATCGAGATTGAGACAAAAGAACATGTGTTTCTGTCCAGCGAAATGAAGTCAAACCTCTTAAAATCGAAATATCTATCAAATCACCCAGTTCAGCATCTTTCAAACATTGCTTTATATCAATCAGTTCGATCGCTCTTTTGAGATCTTCAAAATCTATCAACTTGTCTTGCGGACAGCATACTTTTGGATCAAAGCTCCTAGAACAGTTTAAGCATTCGAGAGGATTTGCTCTTGAAATACAATTACAGCTCAAAAGCATGCTTTGTATTGATTTACGAACTAGATTGAATCCTAACACAAAATAAAATACTTCTTCGGTGATGAGTTGAACAAAAAGAGGATTCGAACGCTCTAAAGGAATGTGTTCAAAATGAGTCCTTATGAACTTAGGAACAAAATCAGCCAATGTACCAATTGACTTGAATCCTTGAGTTTTTCCACTCATGTTTCTGCTGTAGTTCAGAGATAAATGAAGCAACTTTTTTTGTAGCAGTTCTTTTATGAGTCTTCAGATACATTTGTCGAATCAATAGTTATTATCGGGTTGACTGAGTCTTCTTTTTCATCAAGAGTGTAAGCGTATGGATATCCTTCTGCTATCGCAAGTAATTTATCCTTTAGTCGTTGATAAGCCAGTTTGCTCTGACTAGTAGGTAATAGGTAGGGATTTAATCGTGCTCTCAAATTTGTTAACAAAAAGGGAGACTTCAAATCATCAGTGGAAAGATCCAAAAAAGCATTAATCCATTCATCATGCACCAAAAAACCCATTTTAGCATTTTTCAAAACTTGTCTTCTATCAATCCAGTCGATAGCATCACCCAATTCTTTTTTGGTAGGTGTAGCGCCTTCAACCATTTCAGCATATCTTTTACAAGTGATACATTTGTCATCAACGTGTGAACAGTAACAGTTTAGTAGCGATAGATTGGTTGCTTGCTTGTAAAAACTTCCTCCTAGTACACAGTATACACATTCCTCCGTAAAATAAATCCTCAACATTTCATCAGAAACCTCAGCCAAAAAAGTCTTAGGTCCTATAGCATCGGAAGCTTCTTGGTGAGCAAAGTCTTCAACACGTAACATATTTGTTGTTATTCCGTTAAATTACAAAACGCGAATGATACGTTTTCAAATTGAAACACCTATTTAATCATTCATTACTTTTTCTTTTTTTTGAGGTTAATTGTTATGCTAACTCATGTAGATCTTCATAAATGCTTTAATTTCAACCTGACAACCATCGATTGGGCAAGGTTTTACTTCTGATGAGCATTCAGTAAGCGCTTTTTCCTTACACTCACTACAGTAAATGAGATGACCACATGGAAGAGAGATATGATTTGCAATTACTTTTTTTTCATGCGTCTCAGACACACATTGAGCAAGTTTGCTTTGCTTAGTCTGATCTTTATCTTTTTTTAACGAATCAATTGATTTAGCATCATTTTTTAACAGTGGATCTTTATCTTTTTTTAACGAATCAATTGATTTAGCATCATTTTTTAACAGTGTTGACGAATTCTCAACAGTTGTAAAATCATTTTCAAAAATATGTAAGGCTTCAATCATAAAACCTATTCGCTCAAAAGGTTTTCCATTTAACACTAAAACTTGTTCGATATCGTTTTGACTGTATCCTAGTTTTTTGCAAATAAGTTTCATTTCTTCGGTGTCATTGTTGTGCGTTATTTGTTTTACTTTTTCTCGATATTTTTCAACCCGTCGCTTACACCTTTTGCCTTTTTCCGTTCGCATGTAAACATCCTCAACATACTCTTCACCTTTACTCCCGAGTAAAAAATAACAGTCTGGGAACCATCGACAGTGTTCCTCCCATGGTAGATCACTTTCTTTCCATTCTTTAAGTTCACCTGAGCAAAAGAAGCATTTTACACTATCTCCAAACTTAGTATAGTAGAAACCTGCATTGGAAAGGAGTTTCATGGAGACTTTACCCTTCCATTGTTTGAAACTGTCTTCTCTAGATGTTTCAGTAGCAAAACGTGGTGTATCAGCACGATCAATTGATATACCTAGAGGTAATACTTCTGCAGTTAAATCTCCTCTTCTGGTCTTTTGTTCTTCCATCGTATAACTTTTGACAATTGAGATGTTTTTCATTTCATCTGCAAGTAGTTTCCTAGGTCTATACAGACGATTGTGAGTGTTAAATCCTCTAACAAATCG
This sequence comes from Cryptosula pallasiana, assembly GCA_945261195.1. Lineage (NCBI taxonomy): Eukaryota > Metazoa > Bryozoa > Gymnolaemata > Cheilostomatida > Cryptosulidae > Cryptosula > Cryptosula pallasiana. The sequence goes on from OX183130.1 coordinate 43,988,742, forward strand.
ACAAAACGGAAAACTTTTAGCGTGTTCTTTCATCGGATGTTCATCTTCATCCTTCCAGTTTAGTAATACCCCTTGGCAAAAAACACATCGAACAGCGTTGTCTTTTTCAAGGTTATAGAAACCAGCTGCAGCCATGTTTTCACCACAATGTTTACCTACTCGTCTCCAATTTGTAAGAAATGATTTTCTTCGATAACTTTCATCAAGCATTAAAGCCTCTCTTTCATAAAAAGAGAGTTCATTGTAAATGAACTTGAAAAAGTCCGATGGGGAAAGTTGCGCAATAGTTTTTTGTAATTTTAATGACAAAAGACTACAGTGATTATCCGGATAAGTTGCGACGACATAAGTTATTGCAGTGGTATCAGGAAAAGTTCGTTGTAAAAACAACGATGAAGTAACGAGTAAACTATCATCTATCCATTCAGCGCGCTCTTTAGTATTTTCAAAACAATTTCGAGTTTTTTGCATTTCTCTTTTTTCATTATAAATAGTGTTTGCTACATATCTGTTGTTTGTTACTCGACACATTATTTATATATAATATAAGTAGTAGCTTCAGTTATTACTCGAGTTGAAGTTTTGTTGGAAAGTTCTTTTCCTTTGATCTAGTTCGTTGTTATTCTAAAAAAAATGATAATGCTTTATAGCAAAAAATAAAAAAAGACTAAGGTTTCAATTTTTTTTCAATATACTTGAATTGATTACTATTATAATAGAACGTAAATACTTACATCAGAAATGAAGACTTGTCTTTCTTTTGAATTAAAATGAATGATATTCCTAGTAGTTTGAACTTGAGAGCTGCTTTCTATAAAATTCGGATGAAGAAGGAGTACATTTTTCATTTTGAAGTCCTGAAATAATAAGAATAAACATAATTAAAACTTACATACAGCATTTTTTTGATATCTTAAATAGTGAATAATCTTGTTTTTTGTTCAGAAAATGTCTTCACGCTTAAATCGATTACAATTAAAACAAAATATAAATACTTACATCACAAATGAAGACTTGTTTTTCTTTAAATTAGATGAATTATATACATAGTTGTTTGAACTTCAGCTGTTTCCTATGTAACTCAAATGATGAAAAAGGAGGGTTGTAGTAGATGATGATGTAGTAGATCTTCTTCCTTCAGTTAGTTTGAACTTGAGAGCTGCTTTCTATAAAATTCGGATGAAGAAGGAGTACTTTTTTCATTTTGAAGTCCTGAAATAATAAGAATAAACATAATTAAAACTTACATACAGCATTTTTTTGATATCTTAAATAGTGAATAATCTTGTTTTTTGTTCAGAAAATGTCTTCACGCTTAAATTGATTACAATTAAAACGAAATATAAATACTTACATCACAAATGAAGACTTGTTTTTCTTTAAATTAGATGAAATATATACATAGTTGTTTGAACTTCAGCTGTTTCCTATGTAACTCAAATGATGAAGAAGGAGGGTTGTAGTAGATGATGATGTAGTAGATCTTCTTCCTTCAGTTAGTTTGAACTTGAGAGCTGCTTTCTATAAAATTCGGATGAAGAAGGAGTACTTTTTTCATTTTGAAGCCCTGAAATAATAAGAATAACCATAATTAAAACTTACATACAACATTTTTTGATATCTTAAATAGTGAATAATCTTGTTTTTTGTTCAGAAAATGTCTTCACGCTTAAATTGATTACAATTAAAACGAAATATAAATACTTACATCATAAATGAAGACTTGTTGTTCTTTGAATTAGATGAATTATATACATAGTTGTTTGAACTTCAGCTGTTTCCTATGTAACTCAAATGATGAAGAAGGAGGGCTGTAGTAGATGATGATGTAGTAGATCTTCTTCCTTCAGTTACTAACGATGAAGTGAATGCTTTCTGTATGAAAACAGTGCTTCTTATATAGCTTAAGTTGCACTGCTATGAATCAGCATTATTTTCACATGAATGGAAACCGTTGCTTTCGCGGGAATAACAAAATTATTTTCACGCGAATACAAACCAATGCTTTCGCGGGAATAAATAATTTATTTTCACGCGAATGGAAACCGTTGCTTTCGCGGGAATAACAAAATTATTTTCACGCGAATACAAACCAATGCTTTCGCGGGAATAAATAATTTATTTTCACGCGAATGGAAACCGTTGCTTTCGCGGGAATAAAAAATTTATTTTCACGCGAATACAAACCAATGCTTTCGCGGGAATATACACTTTATTTTCACGCGAATGGAAACCGTTGCTTTCGCGGGAATAAAAATTTTATTTTCATGCGAATACAAAGCAATGCTTTCGCGGGAATAAATATTTTATTTTCACGCGAATACAAACCAATGTTTTCGCGGGAATAAATAATTTATTTTCACACGGATGGAAACCCTTGCTTTCGCGGGAATAGAAATTTTATTTTCCCGCGAATACAAACCAAAGCTTTCGCGGGAATCAATACTTTATTTTCACGCGAATGGAAACCGTTGCTTTCGCGGGAATCAATACTTTATTTTCACGCGAATGGAAACCGTTGCTTTCGCGGGAATAAATATTTTATTTTCACGCGAATACAAACCAATGTTTTCGCGGGAATAAATAATTTATTTTCACACAGATAGAAACCGTTGCTTTCGCGGGAATAGAAATTTTATTTTCCCGCGAATACAAACCAAAGCTTTCGCGGGAATCAATACTTCATTTTCACGCGAATGGAAACCGTTGCTTTCGCGGGAATAAATATTTTATTTTCACGCGAATACAAACCAATGTTTTCGCGGGAATAAATAATTTATTTTCACACAGATAGAAACCGTTGCTTTCGCGGGAATAGAAATTTTATTTTCCCGCGAATACAAACCAAAGCTTTCGCGGGAATCAATACTTCATTTTCACGCGAATGGAAACCGTTGCTTTCGCGGGAATAAATATTTTATTTTCACGCGAATACAAACCAATGTTTTCGCAGGAATAAATAGTTTATTTTCACGCGAATAGAAACCATTGCTTTCGCGGGAGTAAAAAAAATAATTTTCACGCGAATAAAAACCAAAGCTTTCGCGGGAATATCGCGTGAAAAAACTGCTGAGTCATAGATATATTATAAAGGTTTCATAGGGTTAATTAGTACAGCTTTAGCTATTTAAGAACCAGTGTTTTCACACAGAAAGCATCCAGTTCTACAATAGCTAGCAAGGAAGCAACATCTACACACCAACTACTACATTTACTTGAAACTCAATAAGGTGAGAATCACTAAATAATTCTTTAACATATACTGATAAAAACTTCAACTAGCTATAATGCTTCAGAAAGTTAATTTTATGTTTTAATATTTTGTTCTTATTAATAAAAGATCAAATAGTTTCACCATAACGCATCAGAAAAATTATTATGGTTTTGATTATGTGTTTATTTTATAAATATCTAGTTAGTTTATTCTTTTCAAAATATTTTTCAAATTCCACCCATTTGTTACATATTTTTTACTCTCTTTTCAGTTCCAACTTCCGACTGAACGCTCTGAATATGAATGAAGACCGTAATACCTCATTTCTCTCAACATTCGAACCATACTCTGATGATAAAGAAAATATCCCTCCTGATTCACATATAATGAGAAGGAAACTGAACACAATTCGACCAAAGCCATGGGATTCGGATAGAAATAAAACGATTGACTATACTTGGACTTTGAAAGCACCATCTCCTTCTCATCTTTCCTGCTTGTCAAAAAATGCTGCTAGTTTGCTCAATTCTTGCGATACCAATGACAGAGTAATGATTGGAAGGTTTCAACCACTTCACTTAAATCAAACGCCATCACTTCTCGAGATAGTCTCCATCGAACGACCAACTGAGGATGTATATAAAAACTTATGCATTATCCGCTACAATGTCGAAACATTTGGCAACAGACGACAAGTGAGGTCTATGGTGAGAAATGAGGATTACAACAAATTAGCTCCAACACAACCAGATGTTCCAAAACTGGTGGTTTTTATGGGATTCGATTCAGACAAGCATCCAATCTTTCACCCTATCAACTTCCCATCCAATATTTCCCTTGAGGAAGCTAAACAGCTAAGTAGATTAATAAAAAAAAAAACACCTACTCAGTTGATCAGTATGGTTCGTATCGCAACGCTCTCGCAATTTGCTGTTGGAAGTGTAATCAGTTTTGAATCTCCTCAAATATCAACTCAGTTAACATTACCTAATGGAGATGTGGTGATGAATGCGCTACTGGTAAACTACAGATGTTTGCAATATGATGGTTTGATGATGGGAGTTCTATATATACCTGAAAAACACGCTAGCAACGTCAAACAAATTGGAACAGGAGTCATACTTGTAAGAAATCGTGAAGTTAGTAGATTTGGTTATCATCGACATGATATAATCACATTCACAGCATTACAAGCGATAGAAACAGCTCAAAACCTATCCAACAAACTTGATGATTCCAACCAGATGAAGTACTTTACTACAGATGAGGTTGTTGAGAACAAGGTCTTAGTGCTTTCAATGGGAGTGGGAAACACATCTTCTACATCTTTGAGAGAACCAGCGCCCCCTGGTGAAAACTATATTCAAAAAGAGCATGTCAGACAAGACAACATAGTGAGTATTTTTTATTTAATGTAAACTAACTGATATAAGTAATACTTCCAATTAGATAATATTTATTTATAAAGCAATTATTTTTTGTTTTGCTTTAGATAGAAGAGAGAGAATCAAAAACACTTGATGAAAATTATGCTCAAGAAAAAACAAACCGAACAATATAACTTGGTGAGTTACTTCCCTTTACTATATAATGTTAACTAACCAATGTAAAAAGAACTATAATTCAAATTCATGTAATTATTTTACATTTTTGTTTAATCATCCTATACTAATACATAACTTTTGATTTTAGTTCATTATGGAATCAAAAGTACATAGAACAGAAGTCTTCCTTCCTAAGTTATAACATCAGTACAACAATGACAACATTGTAAAGAAAAAGACTATCAACCATTGATTGTCATTACAAGTTGTAGTGCTTTGAATTACTTAGTATTTACTAACTCTAGCTATATTATACAAGAATATTTTGCTACTTATTATGTAATAAATGTATATAATCATATATTGATTCAATGTAGTCTCCTCATTCTTCTCTTCTCTCTCAAAATATCATATGAGTTCGAGTTATGTAAAAAAATTATCAAAACTTGAATGTCATGCATTCAAAATGTATATGCTATAAGTTCAAATTAAGTAAAAAAATAATCAAAACTCAAATGCCACTTAAATGCCATTCAAACGCCACTCAAGTACCCCTCAAGTAAAATACAATATAAACTCGGCGAATTCATCCAACGTCGTAATCCATTGCCTCAACCCCAAGGTCTAATCCACAAAAAAACACTTGGTAGGGAGATCTGCTCATATATTACTACTAACCTCCCTTTTCAACCTTCTATTAACCTACCTTAGTTCCCTTCCGTTCATCTCCCTTTGTACTTATTCTTTTATTCCTTTCAGCAACCTTCATTTCATCTCTCTTTGTACCCTTTTTGCTTCACATTGTATGGTTTACTTCACCTCCGTAGTAGAGCTCCTCTCACCTCCCTAGGCACCCTTCAATTTATCAACTTTAGTAAATTTGCTTTCACCCCCCCCCCCCCCCCCCCCCCGCCCGCCAACACCCCACCCTTATGCTACACCCTTTATCTGTACCTTCATACCCGTCTGCTGTGACATGCAATAACTATCTTATAGGGGTACACATTCAATATATTAGCATTTATCATAAAGTGAGTGGTCTACATCTAAAGAATACACAATCCTATACATGACTGTCCTTTCGCCTTTTGTTCCAATATTTATCATTCGGTGTTATCCATCTTTTCATACATTGAGCCATTGCCCTTCTTATTACCAACTAACTAACTAACTAACCAACCAACCATCTAGTCAGCCAGCCAGCCAATCAGCCAGCCAACCAACCAATCAACTAACCAACCAACTAACTACATGTATATTAAAATAACTGTCAAGTTTTCAATAATCTATGACTACTGAGTTAGTCATTAGCTGTTCCGCCCATTTTCTATTCACCCTCAAAAATTGATTAACATCCTTAAACCTCTTTTCCCTTCAACCTACTCACCGAGCCTTAACACTAGCTAATAAAAGTGCTCAAAGTGATATCACGCCACAATAACTTGAGATGATGTTTGAAAAAGTGAGAATACAATGGAGAACAGTCACAAGTGCCTCCATCACCAACAAACAGAGGATTATTTTATCCTGAAGAAAGCAATTTCAAATTTGTAACAGAGTCTGTTTTAGTAGAAAAGACAATTCTGCTATATACAATGATTGCCAATGTAAGGGAAATACATAAAGGTTTCTTTGGAAAAATTTACAAAATATGGTGCAGACTGTTAGAGGTATGCAGGTATAAATAAAAAACTGCATCAGCAAGGCTGGTGCTGAAACTTTGAAGCTAGTTTTGTAGATTTTGCTTCGGCATTTTATCAAGCAGACCAAAATACATACATTGTCTTTTATGACAATAAAACCCGATCAAGTTTACCTGTAAATGTAATGTTGCACTTGGAGTCAATTACTATGTTTCCATATCATGACAAAATATCGCCAAATCTCTGTGGTTTGCTACCACAAATAATTGGCGACAAGGGCATATATTTCCACGACTCGAAGTTTATCACCGTTGGTTAAACCACGCCCACAGAGGCAGTTGCAGTTCGTGTGCTGTTAAGTGCAATTTAGCCGGCTAGCGTTGCAGGCTGTTTTTCTTATTCTTTTATTATACTGTGGAATAACCATATGAAAAAAATATCACAGAGTTGTTGGCTAGCTAGGGAAGCTGCGTGGTGACAAAGGATTTTAGTAGCACATTGGTCATGATTCATTAAACTATATTATTTAGTATTCTTAGTTAGTAATAAATAATCATAAAAAAAATCAAGTGAAATTTTGCTAAAAAAAATACTACCATTTGTTTTCATTACTGCAATAATTAATTACACGCAGCTAAGATTCGTTCGTTTCAGATCAGTTGTATTGTTTCATAAATAGCGGTGTTGTAAACCACAAACGATCCTAGTTAAATATAAACACGCACAAGCTAACGATGCCATGCGGTTACAATGGATAATTTGTGGCTTCCTGTTTTATTACGCATGCCTGATTTTATCGCCTTCGGTGACATTAGCGTTTCCAATAGCAATAAACATCTGGAATTTGGCTTATCGCCAATTTTTCGCTTTCAGACAACGTCAAATGTTTTTCGACAAGTCTCACGACAAATTTATCGACAATGGTATTTCCAACAGGAATTTCCCTATCTTTATCGCCTGCAGTTTGTCATAATATGGAAACATAGTATTAGACCTGCTTCTGAGAGTGGAAAATCTTGATTAAAAGCACAGTTGCAGTTATAGATGCAAATTGAAAGAATTGTAAAAATAGAAGCTAGCCTGAGGTTAACTGCTGAATATCAAAACAGACAAAACTAATTGTTTTTTTAATAAAATTATACTGGGATGCACGATCTTACCATTTTCTGACAAAGTAGATGATTATGAAACCATAACTGCTACACCTTTTTTACATTACATGTGAAAATGAGTCAAAACTACCTTAAGGCTTAATCTGAACGTTTTATCCTATCTACCTACCAAAGGCTGTCTGTCCCAATAAAAACTAAAATCATCTTCTCCAGATCAAAAGTCAACAGCAGAGACAAAAAAGAGAAACTGCTGTGCTTGTAATTTCAAAGCCCACTAAAATAAAATAGATACAGCCATAAGTGCAATAAAGTTTTGTTGCATTTTTAGGTTAAATTGTTTTTGGAGTGATTCAGCACAATGAAACAAGAACAGCCATATCGTAGGAGATTTTTGTCTTGTGCTCACAAAATGCTACTATTCTCAAGTACCCTATTTCTCTCCCGCGGGGACTCCACCCGACGCCACTTCTTCAAGCGACTTTATCAATTAATGCAGAGCCGATGGCTCAGACATACTAGTCCAGTTACTTGCGTACAAATACATTTTATTCGTATTCTGTACTGCTCTAAGGAGGCTATCCTCTGGAGTATAATGGGAAAAGTAAGCGCAGTGAACAAACGCAGAGAGCGATGAGGAGATCTAGTCTTTGTATAGGCTGGATCACAGAAAACAATTGTTCCAGATAAAAACATAACCAATAAGATTGACAGGAAGCAATATAGACAAATAGTAACGTGTGACTAAATATAGTAACAAATACAAAAACAGTGCAAACAGTTAAAACGAACAAGCGACCAGGAACAAAAGGGCGGAGTTAATGGCTGAACTGTCTGCTTGTGAGTAGTCCCTCCTACTTAGTTCCGGGCATTCCATAGCCTGGCCTCCACCTTTTTTGACCTCTGGAGGTAGTTAAGTCTAAACTTGACCTTCTGAACCTCCACATCTATCTTTAGGATCGTGGACTAAGTTAGACATCTGATGCCGGCCCGGTAAAGGTTACGCCGGCCTTGCAAAGTCACTACCGGTCCTGTTGAGGTCACCACTGGCCCTGGCTTGTGTGTAACACAAGGAAAACAGCACCGATCTCTCTAGTACTCGCAACAGGTACAATCAGTAGCGTGCTGCTTGTGTTTAGTCAATGCCAGAGAGTGTCTCTGATGCATAGAGATAGCCTTTATTTAGATAAGCACCTGTGGGGCAAATGTTTACAGGTTTTACCTGTAAAACTTTACCCCAATATAAATAAGTATCTAATTAACTATGGCCAATTTCAGCTTTTACTTTTGTAATGTGTGCAAAAAATGGTTTTATCAAAAAAACTTTAGTGCAGTGAATTTTTGCCTCACCACTACAGACACAAAGCTCTCCACTTGACTACACCCTTTTTCTCTCACGTGATCTTACTCCGAATATTCGCTATATGGGCTCATTCAGCTTCCTTCTTCTCCACAGACTCTAACGACTATTAACGAGTCCACAGCTCCGACAGACCAGACACAGACTCAGTATAAATTGATTATATTATGACACAATCTGTTTAGCAATACAGTTAGTAACTAGAATCCATTCCAAAATAATTCTGTTCATACAGGTAAGGCTGTTCCTTTCATACAGAAGAAAAGGAACTCACAGCCCCTTATTAGGGCTAGCCATCAATACATAACATTATATAATTCAAACCAACAATATAGATGATAACAGTAATACATTACAAGACAATCCAGTAAGATATAGTACTCAAGGTAAGGTTTCAGTTCCAGTAAGCAGTTCTTTCAATCGGTCTTTAATGAAACAGGTATCCCTTACATGGAGGCGTTAATTCTTCAGTCTGTGCTCCTAGCACATTCGTCTTCTCCTACTGGCTGGTATGGTTAGGCTGGCATATGGTTATTCTCCTGCACACCGGTTTCAATCAACTATCTCATTAGTTAGAGAAATTAGGTTGGCTGCATTACCCTGCCCAAACTTGTCTGCTCAGCACACTAAGCAATCATATAGAGTTGGAGATGCCCACTGGTCAGTGATATAGAGCCATCATGTAACTGTGATTGTTGGCTAGGATAGAGTTATCTGCTCTGGGCCAGGTGAAGAGAAGACAATTCCATCAGGACAAGTGAAGGTTTCTTTCGAGTGAGTGCTAGCAGCCAATATTGGGCTGGGGAAGGGGGCTAATAATGATTATGGATGGAGGGAGGGCAAGGGTGGAGGGTGGGGGGGGGGGGGAAGGGGGAGGGAGGGGGAGGGGGTCTGGTGCTATATACTGCCATAATCGGCCCACACTATGACGCAGTAAAAATATTTTTTAGTAATCACTGCATTGGATCGAGATTTCACTAACACCAACTTTTTAGCGTGAAGGTTAAAGAATTTTAATTGTGCAATCTGCATTGTTGTTGATTGATACAAGGTGAGACGACTCATGCACCAGAGCGACAGAGTCATAGAGCTGCCACCCGAATTATTTCACTTTAGAACCTCCCTTGATTGCTCTAAAGTAAATGGCGTTAAACACAGAATGTTTTCAAATTGACACTTTAATTCTGATGATTGGTAAAAATAGATAATTGTTTTGGAATTGTGTGCTCTCTACACAGTTTGATCACATATACTCTCTAGGCTCACACTTTTTGAATTTTAGTGCATTCTCAGCTATAGAAACCTGAAAAAGTGTCCTAAACTAATACGCTAAATTTATTAAATATTACTAACTAAAATTTTATCCAATTCCCCTATACTCTCTAAATAATGTCTGCGCTTTCTTTCAAGGTTTCATAATTTATTCAGTATTTTATTGAAAGTTTGCGATTGGGAGAAAAATTTTATCACTTGAACCTACTTTTAGTATTACCAACAAAAAAGGAAAATGTTTAAAAAGCCACATCGCCAATTGCACCTATGCAATCAATGTGTATGCCCTTAAAAATGAGAACACAACTCCCAAACCGTTAGTTGTAGATAACAAGAACTGATGACTCTCACATGACTAGCAAAACAACATTGTTTCACGTAGGGAACACAATTTCTATTTTTATCAGGTTCAATAATAAGATAACTCTTGGTTTTATATTGAGGACAAGTCATTTTTTTAACATTCTATAGCAAGATTAAAAGTGAACACACATAAAACGAATAACAAATTGTGATTGCATTTTCACATATTACATCTAACATAATAATGAACACTGTTATACTCTAAAGTCTAACAAAATGTTTGTTACCCTGCCGTTTGGGAAAAAATCATTTTGGGTTCAGGCCAAAAAGAACCTGATTATGTAACCTTGCAGATGTAGTGAAACACCCACTATGACAATATGCTAGCTGAAGTTGAAGTACAACAATATTCAAGAGAAAATTGCTAGTAGATTATTATCGCAGGGAAAATGTGGAAGTAACCACCCATGTGTAACCAACCGCTAAAGGTTTTGCCGCCATCCATTTAAGTTAAACTACTGACTGTCCCATTGGCTACAGATGACGCATGAGTGATCACCTGGTTTATTATAACTACTGTTGCATACGGTTACTCAGCAGTGTCCGTTGGTGGTGCTTACAGCTCAACAGGCTCTCTGGTCTTGCTGGAGAACAGTTAGTTTCTGTCTCAGGTAAAACAACAAACCATATTTTTTAAGATAATGCTATCGGTAGCTACTTAAGGTTATTGTCACAAGTTCATACAAAATATTTTTTGACTACTTATATATTGCACTGAATCAAACCTTGTTTATTTTAGAATGCCAAGATTAAGAATTGACTCTTCTCTGGACAGCGAAATTGATGTAGACCTGGAAAAGTGCAAGAAGATGTTTCTCTACCCAACAAACCACAACAATTTAAAGGGCATCACTCAAGTTTGGGTTTACCAAGGAAAGGTCATTCGTGCTGTTTCACAGGAAGACAATGTGGTTCGACGACAAACGTCTAACTCTTCAGCCAGTACCACCTCACCACTTCCTTCACCCTGAGTAGTAAACCTACAGATATAGGAAACTGTTATGTGATACAGCATGAAGTTGATGTTGTGCAACACACCAAAGGGTGGTGTCAGCTAGCAACCACGTACAGCTTGTTTCCAGACATCAATTTTATGCCCTTTTTCTTATTTATGGACCAACTGGTACAGCTTTAATGCTTTTTATGAATTGCAAACTGTTATTGCAACACAAGGCAGCTTTTTAAAAGGTTGATGAATGTAAAAGTTGACATACCTTTTATTACCTACTTCTCAACGACTTGCTTTTCATCTCTGTGATCTATTGTCTAATACAATCATTACCAAAGAAAACTCAATTGTGTATTCCACCCACTTCAACCTACTTAAAATTAATCTCAATACTGCCTGCCTATTTGAATAATATTGCCCGAAGTTCTCTTTATCGTTTAAATCATTCTGCGGGAAGAGTAGTTAATAAAACCCTGGCAAGTACAGTCTAACGCCTACTTGTAGATAATAAGTATCTACCTAAAGATTGCTCTATGGTATATCCTTTCCAATCTTCTTGTAATCTTGTATAATATTATCTTTTCAGTGCAATGGATTGTGTCCTGTGTATGGGAATCTTTTAGTGAGCTTAGAGTAAAAAAAACGGTTGCAATAAAGAATATAGCTGAGTCTAACAAGCACAGAAAGGAAAATTAGGGTTGATATGGATCAGTTAAAGTTTAAGGACTGTTTCTTGGAAACTGTAAAACAGTAACTTCATTTGAGATACAAAGTATGTGTATAAGTTTTTTGGGAATATAAGAGATGGAACGATGTTTTTTGCATCATACATGAAGAGTTTTCCCGGTGTTTGTCAGTTGCATTGTACCATACCTGGAGCATGATAGCTTCCCTATTTGAATAGTCGACAGAATAAGCAAATGATGTTTGGTTGTCATGGATGTCATGTCATTCTCATGACTAGCTAAACAATGAATTATTTATTTATGTAAAAAGTCGACGTACGTAAATAATACCAGGCATAATGGAAAGTTTCATAAGCTGACTAGTAGTTTGTTTACTGTATCGTTTGCGTAATACCAAAAGGGATAAGGTAAACATGAACATAAATGACTCAAGGCGTAATAAAGCCAGCATTTGCGTGTTTGTGAAAAAAAGTTCATTAATTTCATAATCTTTTGTCTATATTAGTAACGCAATTAAGTTGAGTAAATATGTTTAGAGTATGTGTTAGGGCCAAGCGTCATTTGTCTTAAAAATACTTTCTCGTCCGCAAAAAATTGAAAATTAGCCATTCAAGTATTTTTGATGCTTTTAGTTATTAATGCTACGAATTTCGACAAACTGTTCCGTAAACTTTTTTAATTTGAAGTAAACAAAATGCAACAGAAATAACTACGTGAGCGAACACTTATTATTCCTTTATTACTCACTGTTATCCATTGCTACTTATTATATAACAATACACTGATATCTGGAATGTTATTTATCGCGTATGTTAATTAGTGGGTGAAGCTTAGACCAATGCAATACAAGTGGTAATACTCAAAAATTTGCATTTGAATAAAGGAAAAGTTACTTTAAAATAACCAGAATACCCTTAGCAGGTTCGAAGTGTTGTTCACGGACTTATCAGCGATAGGTTGTCTGTCACCATTTAGGAGTTGCCCTACCACTTTTATTTGACACTGTCACATATTTTATTATAATTCCATTGGTGAATTAGAGTTTGCCTGAAAAGCCGCCTTCTTTGACATCTTAAAACACATGCTTCACTGTTTAGTCATCACTCAAAATTTTTTTATCCAGTTATGCTCAGCATTGTTGAAATTGCAAAATGCCTTCTGATGAATGGTTTGCTTTATATTTTGTGAAAATGTCACCAAGTCAATCGTCCCTTCATCATGAATAGTCATGAGCAAAAGCGTATGCTGAAATGTGCAACATCCGGACATTGAAAAAAAATTTCATGATCCACGAAGCAAATATTTTCTGCCGTAAAATCAAGTTTTACATGCAAAAGTGATTCAGCATCCGCAGATGCTTGCTTGTTTGTTTAATAATGCTGAAACATTCCCTTGGCTTATCAAGTGTTGTCATGCCAGCAGCAATTATAGATATACTCATGTAAACTTACTACCTACGGCAACAAACTTGCGCCACTCACATTGATCAATAGTATATCGCGAGGTATTTGCCAAACAACTGTGCTATAGCTGTTTATTGTTTGATAAGGATTTTCTCTCAACAACAGAGATAGGAACTGTTATCGACAGACTGTGACGTACTTAGATGTTACAAACATATTCGATGCTTGATATAGAAGGCGCAGTCTTTTTCTATGCATCTAGCTTACAAAGTATTGTGAAGGCAGCAAACAAGACAAAACAACATCACAACAACAAAACAATCACTCCCCCTCCACCACAAACACTCCCACTTACTACTGGCTAGGAGGTCCTACTTACAACAAAACAATCACTCCCCCTCCACAACAAACACTCCCACTTACTACACTGGCTAGGAGGTCCTGCTTACAACAAAACAATCACTCCCCCTCCACAACAAACACTCCCACTTACTACACTGGCTAGGAGGTCCTACTTACAACAAAACAATCACTCCCCTCCACCACAAACACTCCCACTTACTACACTGTCTAGGAGGTCTTGCTTAAAACAAAACAGCTTGAATCATCTCACATACATAGTAGAGATGAAGAAGGCATTGATTAGCCTTTGGATTTGTTAACTCGTGAAGCTATTGCGAAGACATTGTTGGTTGATCAGCATAGACTGTGTTCACTGATATATTCATCATCAGTGGCAGAAGATTGCGCGAGCTGATGTAAATCAAGACTGTAGAAGCTAAAAATTTGCTTGGCCAAATGAAAAGACCCATTTTCCTGCTTAATGATTGACAGTCAAACCATACAGGTTCATGAGGAAAAATACTCTTAAGTATATCACATGTTTTTTAAGTACGCAACATGTTTAACACGCTCAGAAGGGCGACATAGTTATAAAAAAGTCTTTGCGTTATTGAGTTAGCAACGAGTTTAGGTTAAAAATACAAAACTTCTCACCATACCATATTTAGTTTCACAAGTTCTTGAGATAGGCGTTGTGTTTCGAATTGAACCCTCTCTTCAAAGGTCTGAGAACTTTTTACTTCTGCTCAAAGTAAACCTAGTAACTGTGAATACTCCTCAGGATATATGTTCTGTGCTGTGCATTGTGTGCTGCGCATTGCACATTGTATAGTGTGTATTACATAGTGTTTACTGTGTAGTGTATACTGTGTAGTGAATACTGTGTATTGTATATTTGTTACTATACACTGTGTTGTGTGTTCCGAGTACTGTATGCTTTACATTGTATAGTGTGTACTTTATACTGTATACTGTACACTCCGAACTTTTCACAGTGTATTAACAATAAATCAAACGACGCACCTTGTCACAGTGTATTAACAATAAATCAAACTAAGACATCAATCATGATTACGTTGCAGTAGTAAACTGCTTTTATCCAAACATGTACGATCAAGTCACGTTATTTCTGTCAATAAATGAATCATTTTGACAAGTTATAACCACCTGGATGGCTTACTATTGCTATAAGTCTTGTTGTGGCAAATAATTTTTATAGTCTCTTCGAATAGAAAAGTTTTAACTAGTTTTGCTCTCAGATTCTCCTGTTGCTTAATATAAACTAGTTTTTTCAATTTCAAATTATCATTCTTTGACAAACGCCGATTTAGTTTATTTTTTTACAGAGATCCTCGTAAGAGTGGCAACATAACAGAGTGTTATCTGACAGAAAGGAGGTTGTGGCCGGAATTTCTACATACCAACACCAATGATCTATACGGCCCTATGATCTATATCCCTACTAGCCCACACCTCAACTACCGGCGGCTTATTTTGTTGCTTGATCCTCAAATGTAGTTTTCCTTGATGGGAAAATTGAGTTATATTGTTTATGATAGCAGGCAATTTAAGCATTCATCCTTTACAACAAAATGGTTTGCTATCGTTACCAGACACATAAACATGGACAAAACAGTGAGTCAATTTATCTCTCCGTGGGCCTAACTGATTATTGGCCGACAGCTCTTATCTTGGTACAGATCTGATTCAGCGAGCAGCAAACTTTTACTATCTTTCAATGATAATGATAAATGCAAAACTGACATTCATTTCCATAAAAATGGTTGTGATGATTCAAAACTGATTTAATACGTGGCCAAGTTTTAAAATTATTTTGATTGAAAATGCAGATATATAACAGCTTATGATTAATGCACGACAATAAATAGGCTTGTAATGAATAGAAATATATTGATATCTTTGTCTAAGTTTGTGTTGAAAAGCTGTCAGATACTAGATTAATCACATAAATGTGATCTAGCTTGACTCACGCATGCTAATTAGAAAAAAATGTTTTCAACTAGTAATATGCATGGACCATAAAAACTTATCTCAAAATAGTTTTATTGTGCCACTTCAAAAGATGAAAGAAAAATGCTAGATCTGTGTCAATTAATGGCCGTAATGGCGCATTGTTCGAAATTTAATAATACCAAACTCAAACCAAAATGCCTTTAATTTTCAGGCTCCACACAAAGCTATTCCTAGATGAATTAGAAAAAATTACTCTAATATGCAAGTCAAAAACAATACATTAACATTTGGTTTGGATGTTTTCTCCCTCCCCCACCCCCTCCTCCCCTCTCCAATTATATCTGCCTGTACCTACATAAAATAGACCTGTAAATACTAAAATAGCATAAAATCCAATGCAAAAATACCTCAACACTTTATTAAAATTTCCAAAAGAAGTTAGAAACTAAACAAAACAGTGCAGTCAAAAGTAACTATTGTTACTACAAGTAAGAAAACTATTGGATGATAGGTTTTTGCTTTAATTATCTTAAACAACCTTTCATAAAGTGACACAATCTATCATGGGGGACAGAATGCAGAACTTTAGGTATTACCAAGGTTCACCGGATTCTTTAAATATATACAGGCACATTCTGCTGACTATACATTTGTATGCTTCCAGCTAATTTAGCTACCCTAATGTGAGACTAAACTGAATTGAGAATGGGTAATGCTGTTAATTTATAATAGTTTAAAAGCAGCATAACTGATGGTTCTTTTTAAAAAAAAAGAAGATTCATAAAGCACATTGCTTATTTTGATCAAATGGTATTAAACCACCAGTGGGTAACTAGAACATAAAATTCATTTGAAGTTATAAATGACAAATTTAGCTAAAAGTGTGATGAAGTAAGCGTCACAAACACTGTGACTGGCAATTAGCATGTCTAACAAGTCTAACATGTCCATCAAGTGGAGGTTTCACCATTGTTTGATAAACAAGGGCATAAAACAGAGCTTGAAGTTTATGTCAAAATGTGACGTAATATCCAATATAGTTAGAGCTTAATGTCTCATTCATTATAAATATGTTATACTTATAGATTTCAGATAGAGAGCGATCATGAATCGGTTGCATAATTCTTAGCTTTCCAAATTATTTGAAAAACTTTTAGAAATCGTGTTTTGCAAATGCACTAGGAAAATTGTGTAATAATTTTCTTGGACGGCTATACACTTTTTACCACTCCTCATCATTTTCTTCCAAGAGCTTTTAACTTCGAGCAGAAGTCAATGAAGACTGGTGTATGTTGTCTTTTTAATGCAGTAAATATCAAAAATTCAAAACATACTGCCATGCTGACTTCACCTGAGGATTATAGTCAAGAATCAACTCAATTGTGGCTTGATTCAAATTTGAAACTAAAGGTTTCTGTGAGCTCCTTTTGTGAGCTCCTTGCATCGAATGGAAGTTGGCTGATAAGTCTCTTCAAGAAAATATAACAGAATTTTCTGTTATACACACAAGCAGTTTTGTCAAGGGCTGTTTGTTCACAGCTAATCATGCTTGCAATGAATGCAAAGGTCTCAAAGTTCACTAAACCGATCTCTGTACTATAAAGATAAAGAACTGCCAAATGTTCCATTCACTGAAGGTTTGTGCCGGAACGCAGGACTCTGCATCACTTAAAAAAATTGAATAACAAACTCATTGTTTATCAAAAAAGACTTGTCGCAGATTTCATGCTTTATTTTTTCATTTTTTTTATTCATGGTAAAAGTTTGAAAACAAATAACATTTAAACTGTTGATCCATAGATTTAGCTGGCACAATTCTAATAGCCACTCAGAACCTACTGCTGGGCTAGTTTTATTTTACAGCCAAGCATAAGCTGTCATCCACGCATCATTAGAATATGCTAGAACTTTCTGAAGCACTACCTAGGTCTACACAAGTGCCGTGCTAGAATTCATGAAAACACATAAATCACTTTGATCAGATAATCTTTCTGAAAACAAGTTAATGGGCTTTGGTCTCCATGCAGTGTAGGTAATAATAGATGGTGTATTTTAGTAATATCTTGGTTTTGCTCTCTGCTTAACTGGTAAACATATGCATCAGAGGTGAGGGATTTGTTCACTAATCTATTCCCACTGATATCTCCTGGTTAACCACAATATGAGTGTAATATTCATGTATAACCCATCTTGGACATCTAGAGCATATTAATAATAATAAACACAGTGCGCAGTTGCAAAAAGTGAAAAACATTTCCATAAAAATCTACTCCCTGTTTTCATTGTACAGTAATTACCTTTATTCATGGTGCCATTGTTGACTATTGTGAAATGTGGGTTGGCATGATTATATGCGAATGAGGTGCAATTTCTCTGTGAATTTAATTATAGATTTGAATTTTAAACGACAATGATTCAGCTTTGAATGGACATTTGAAAAGCATTGTGAGGGTTTCATGAATACGTGCTATTGGTTTTAACAAAGCCTGGCGTGATCGATTTTTTGATATGGTGATGGGTTATTGCATTGGATATGTTAGCTGTTGATATTTTTCTGTTTTTCTTTTGTTTATATCATTCAATTGTTCATTTCTTATATCTGTGATACATGAGAGATAGTAGTTTTTTTGTTTATTCACCATTTATTTACATAATGTATTGTATTAATCAAAACCGAGCAAAGGCAAACTCGATCATTAAACTGATCAGAAATTGACATCAATTGTAAAAAACTTTACACAAGAAACAAAGTTTCTTCTCAGCACCAACAGGACTTTCGGCTAAATACCAAGAAACAAACTAAAGACGACAGATGTTTCTAGAATGAACACGCATTTGGTTTGCATAAGCTCGTCATTCTCAGATCGCTTCCCAAACAAGATCTCTTCCAACAGCAACCGTCTTTTGGTCCCACGTTTGCTCCAACACTTCCAGCTTCATCTGAACTAAGGGTCTGCGGGCACTACTCAAGGAGATGGAAGAGATGAGCCAAAACTGCTTCTGCTGCCAGTGCTGCTCCTGCTGCCAGTGCTGCTCCTGCTGCCAGTGCTGCTTCTGCTGCTGATGCTGCTCCTGCTGCCAGTGCTGCTTCTGCTGCCAGAACTGCATGTTGATGTTGAGGATTGTCTTCTACTGCTGTCTTCTTCTTCGGTGACATATTTGACTATTTCGCCTTTGTACACCCAAGCTTGTGTGACTTGAGTGAGGTTGTTGTGGTTGTCCGGGTAAAGAAACATTTTCTTGCATTTGCTCAGGTCGATGGCTTTTTCGTGGTTCTTGGAGGAGCTTACTCTTACCCAAGGCATTCTACAAACACAAAATGGAAACTTGATTATCATTGCTAATGAGAAATTCATGGAAATCAATTAATTGCTTAGAAAATGCGAGTTGAAATAATTAAAGTTAAGTGTTAATGTATCTTACCTTAATTTAGTGTGTTTAGCACAAAGTAAAGACTAATGTTCTGTATTAGCTGTCTTTGTCAACAGTACTGCTGCAGATGTGGTGAAGAAGCAGTGAAAGCTGCAGTAGTTATAGGCTGGGTTGACATGCTTGACTGATTCTGACTCATCACCTCATAGGATCGGTTTGGTTTAGATTTTTACGTGGGTTGCAAGCGCTACATTAATCTCCTCTCGCAGTACATTAGTTGGTATTGTCAGATTGCACAACCGGATAATGTGTGCGTGTCGCAATCACCTGTAACTGGGTGCTTTTCCACATGATGTATTACCTCATTTAGCTGATCCAAATGAAGATAGAGAGAAAACAAAAATAACTTCATTTTTATCTAAATTAAGGGTAACTGTTACAAATGTTGTTTGGTAAACAAACTTTCTTGCTGCATGCTACAGAAAATAAACAAGAAGTTTCACAGTATCTGAAGTTTACCAACGCATTCACCGCTTTGACAAAGAGTTGCAGCTCATACCTTGATGCGTTAATCTGCTTCATATGAAAGTAACTACTCGGGTAGTTTTATAACAATAACTGAAAACTTCTTTCTTTATACTTTGTGGCTAGAAATCAATCATAGTGGCTGGTTTGTCCCATTTTGCAAGCCTGCTATTGACAGAGCTGTAGTCTACTGGTGGGTATTTAGTCCTGTTAAATCTAGTTTCCAATAGCTTTTCTAGTGTTCAGATAGCCTTCTCACATTTTCCAATGTCGTTGGATCAGTACAACATTCAAATCAACATTTTTTCCGTCTCGATTAGCAGGTTTTTGAGCAGGGAATGTGTGAACACTCAATGTTGGTAAGTTTATTAGAATACAGGACATTCTAGATGTGTCCGGAAAAATATGTGGAACTGCTTACAAAGAAAGCTGAAATATCTCTTGGAATACAGGAGTACCACATGTATAATGTTGCACTTGTTCTCTGCAAGTACTAAGTTGCATCAGCTTTTAGATGTTGCGTGGGCTTTTCTCACCATTAACCCATTGTAATACACCTGTGCTGAACTTTGTATGGCATGTGTATTATCTCTCATCCCACACACCATGCCAGTTCTGATTCATTGAAGTTCTAGCGCACACCAGAATTACTAGTAGCGAGTGTGCCATGTCAGATGGGCAAGGAAATAAGGCGCGCGGAAATCAATCTTTTGCCTCTTTTCAAATATTTCATTTGCACCTCTAAAGAGCTTAAATCTTTTAAACTGTAGGCAGGTATTTTCATTTGCTTGCATCATTTATTAGCTGGAACCATCTGATAGGGTGCTAAAATATGTCTAGCTAAATTTATCATGGTTTCATAAACCTAATGGGCTGTTTGACTGATCGTCGTTTTTCTTGGAACTTTTTTGACCTTTCAAGTCTAAATTGATTAAAGTTTTGCTTCCAGTTAAATGAGAGATCGGAAGCTGTTGTTTGACTTCTGTACTTGTACGTTTGGATCCAAAATGCTCTAGTTGATACTGCACTCTAGTAGGAAATAACTTGGGCCTTTCCCTTAATGAGAAAAGCTCTCTTTTTATGCAATACTCAATAAAAAATGGTCTACCAATCAGATGCCAGCTGAAAAGCCAACCAAAGACCACCAAGAGATGAGTCAGAGAGTGGATTTATTACAATGTAATTTTTTGAATGTATGAAACTTCTTGTGCAAAGTTTGTGAAAAACAGTGAACCACAGTGATTCTCAATTTTTGTTCCAATTTGAATTTGTGCACAAAATGCGTAAATTGACTTCCCCATACACGCTGATTAGCAAGACTCACCAATGACTTTTGTATACATCTATATTTACATTTGTAAGCAACTGGGCTGCACCTCAGTTTACTGACTTATTTGTGCCATAGCTTATTGTGCAACTGCTCTCTCATCTATGCTACCTAATCTAGAAGCTCTCACTCATCTAAACATAAACGATGAAGCAAATTGAGCAGCAAAGCTTTCTGAATCCGTAAGTTTGGTAAAACAATAAATTCTCAAGACAATTTTTACAGTCAGAAAAACTTTATATTATGTAAAAAAAATTGCAAATACCAAAATAGTTTGGAATAAGCTACACCACTGAAAAAAGTCTCACTTTGATCATTGATTGATTGTTTTGATTTTATTTGAATTGTCTTTAAATGCACCATTTTATTCAAATTTATGTCCTTAAGATTTATCCTAGAAAATCATTTATTGTCTGATACAGCAGCTTATGGTGAGCAGACAACTACAATAGATGTTATTTATATCCAAGTGGAGCCAACTCCCCTGAAAACGTTATACTCCGCTACTTTGAAGTTGATACCAAGGCTGAATTGCTTAGGTCGTGGGGCTTCTAAGTTACTGATTAACTTTTTGTGAATAAACTCCCCATTTATCATCACAAAAGACTACTCATTCTTGAGAGAGCAACTGGTTACATTTTAGGTGTGCAGCTCTTTCACAGAGCTAGCTACCTAAATACAATTACTAATAAATAATTAGGACTTAGTTGTTGTCTTTCTGACAAAAAATACAATTTTGTCAACACAAAAGACTTTGCGGTCTTGAGAACAAACTGACCAGGCTCTAAGAGTACACCTTCTCTGCAGAGGGAACTACCTAAGTACAATTAATAATAAATAATTAAAAACCCAGTCGTTGACTGTCTGACAAAAAAACAAATTTGTCAACTCCAAAGACTTTGCAGTCTTGAAAGCGAATCGACGAGGCTCAGAGTTGTTCCCTCAGTCACTGCAGTTGGGGTATGTGCTTTTTGTATAAATAAAAGAGATATTAAATAACTAAAGTTATGCTGGCTGACCTGTCCATAGAGCCAATGAGAATGCTAACGTGAAACTCCCTATATAATGTAGTGTATTTTGCTCGCAAAAAAGATGATTTTTAGTCATTCAAAAATTCTTATAAAAATAATGTGTTTTTCGTGCGAAGAAAAAGTTTTTAGTCATGCGAAAACTCTTTCATATTAAATTGCAATTTTTTGTGCAAGAAAAAGATTTTGGTTGCTAAAAAACTCCTATATATTTTATATTATCATTAAGATTATTTAAGTAGCTAACCATTCTCCTACCATTTATTATCTACTCAACCAGGATTTTACTATCATCTAACTCTTTTTTATTTTTTTGTTTTAGATTAACTTCTCACTCAATGCAATTTCTAAGATCAATGACAGCAAATCAAACAACCTCTCAGCATTCGAACTGTATCCCGAAAAAAGAGAAACTTACCACTAGAGTCACCCATGACAATAAAGAATTGGAAAAAAATTAGATCAAAATCGTGGAGTTTCGATTAAAGTAAAACGTATATGTGCGCGTTTACTAATTTTAGTTCAAGCAATTCCTGCTTGGCAAAGAAGCTGCCAGTATGATGAACTCTTGGCAATTAAATGAAAGAATGATAGTTGGAAAGTTCAAACATTTTATTTGAATCAAACAATGTGACTTCTGGAGATAACTTTCATTGAAACACTATCGGAAGAGGTCTATAAAGACTTGTGAGTTATCTACTACGTTGTCAAAACATTTGGTAACAAGCGCCGACTCACATCTCTCATGAATGAAAGGAGACTGACAGCTTAGGACTGATGAAACTTGATGTACCAAAGCTGATGGTTTTCTTGGGATTTGACAAAGAAAAACAACCGCTCCTTCACCCAATAAGGTTTCCCGCTAATATAATGGTTGAAGACACCAAGCTAATAACTAGGCTAATAAGCAACAAAACCGCCAACCAGTTGCTAAAGATGATTCGTATCACAACTGTCTCAATTTTCCGTAGACAGCATGATTAGTTTTGAATCTTACCAAGTGGAGAAGTGGTTGTGAATGCTCTGTTTGTGAGCAACAAATGCCTTGCAATATCACATATTGGTGATGGGATCTTTGTAATTGCCGGACGAAAATGCTGCAGGCGTAAAAAGAATTCAAACCGGCGTGAACGTTTTACGAAGTCAAGAAATCAGTGGATTTGGTCACGCCTCGACATGACATCATTATATTCACACTGCTGCAGGCATTGAAAGAAGTGCACAACATGAACAACAAAACATGATGAGTCCGAGAATTTGAAATACTTTGCCGCAGATGACATTGTCAAGGACAACGTGCTGTTGCTTTCAATGGGAAATATCACTTCTAGCCAGTTGGAATGTCTTAATCTACACAAAAAAGATTGTAGTCGATGAGTTCAAGACACCTGATACAGCTCAGTGAGTGATTTGTCTTTTCTGTATAACGTTTCATTTCAATTTAGTTGCAATAATTTGCTCGTCAAGTTATTTTTTGTTTCAGATATAAAAAAGATAAACAATTCAAGGATTCTAAAAGATCATAGTGTTCTCATTCAAGTCTCAGTAATAGTCTACTACAAACAAGAATACTTCAATTAGCCAAATTTTACCCCAACTATTCAATAGCAAACAAACATTTCATTTAATCAACGTTTATTCATTATGTGCTTCGTCTACTACTCTTTGTTATACGCTTTATACTCTACTATTATTTACTTTGTATTACAAATGTCATCCATTTTACCTAAGCTACTTACGCTATTATTATGTAATGGATATTGGGGGCTGGAAATCACTAGCTGAAGTTGGTAGCGTGCTGCCACCAGTTGTTAGTTTTACCTGTTACAACAACAGGGTCGCTGATGTACCGAACGAATACAAGACAGAGTATTTCTACTCTACAATCAGTTGGGAGCCCTCGGCTCAGGCGCATACCTCAGTGCTATTGAGTACATATGCATTTATTCCTCCAGAATAAAACGAGTTGGTAAAATTCCCATTACAAGCAAAGCAAGCAAATTTCTGCTTTTTATAGGCAATGCACAGGAAGTGATTAACCAATCACAGAATAATGTTACAACGTGCACCAACGAATATGGATATATAAATACATAGCAAATAAGATAATCAGAAAGGGCTTAAAGAGAATAAGCGCCCCGTAGTAGTAGGTGGAGTCAGAGGTTCATGCACCAATCATAGTCAGTCTCTAGGTCCTTGGTCTTTGTAGCTTTAGTCCTTCGTCTTTCGTAAGGCTTAGCGGTAAAAATCTCCAGTAGATGGCTCCCTACTTCTTCCAGGCCACTTTTGGGTCCTCAGGCTACATTGCCTCACTTCCTGCCAGCCCAGTGAGGTCGGTATAGCTGCATACAGGGTCGGTATAGGTACATACAGGGTCGGTATAGGTCGGCATAGCTCCTTACAGGGTTGGTATAAACATCGCATAGTTTTAGTCCATTCGGTTTGATTGTTACTAGTTATTCTGGCCATCTAATGGCTATTATAAGGATGCCAGAATGTGGTACAACTTTTGCGCAGACTTAGTGTACACTAAAATCCACAACAATTATATACCTTATTACGCTGGCTAGTATTATATCCACCATTTTAATTAAATAAACGAAACATTTGATCGCTACCGAAACAAACGAGTAAAAAAACAAAGGGAACACGTCAAATGGGATTTGAACCGGGAGGAAAACCTCCAGCATAATCAAATAACCAAACAACAAATATCTGACAGGTCTGTGCAACTGTCATTGCTATCATGTACATTACCTTTCAAACATACATTTACATACCTGTGTAAATATACTGTAACAAGTCTGTAAAAATATTCATACCAAGAAACAACAACAGTCTGTTTTCTTACGAAGATGTACATTACAGTAAAAAAAATTATATATAAGCTAACAAATACATTATTGACAGGTCTGCAATCCAACACATTAAACACACATGACCAAATTCGATAAGCTGAAAGGTCTGTTTTTTATGCAGATCTGCTCCTATTAAACTACTAACATCTATAAATGCTAGCTAGTAGTAATATCATGTAAAGAGTTTATGCATCACCTAAAAATTACATTAATATCACAAAAATTTTGCATTTTATGTGATTTTGGAGCTTGTAACATTTTTCAAACACTTTACTGGCATTTATTAACAAATTAAAAGCAAAAATTATAATTTACGGTAAAAGCATCAATGCCACATACATGCGTCTGCAAAACCTTCAGGATTATTTATTTTCAAGCAATTATAGCTAATAATAAGGCTCCATACAGGCCTGCAGCAAAAGGATATGCATACTAAAGGAACAAAAACGCTGACTCACAAACAGTAAAATACGTATACAAACACCGTTTTGTTTGCAAACTGTCGAATTATCGAACTCGCATATAATTTCTAGTGTTCCAGTTTACTATACTTTACCATCAAATGAAATTTAAGAGCATTTGAAATAAAAATCCATACCTTATGTTCCTGCTAAAGGCTCCAGACTGAGTGCTTTTGAGTTTCAATAAATGTTTGGATTTCCTGGATGTAAGGAACTTGGACATCCGCAATATGATATCTATATCAGATTTGAATAGCCTCATACAGAACAAAGCGAGTGGCCTGATGAAAAATCAATGATGCAAAGTAATATAATAAAAAAGTTAAGCTGCATTGAAATATTGTTGAGTGTTGGCCAATGAACAAAGAATGGATTTCAGCAATCGTATAGCAGTTAGACCAGCAACAAACAAGATCTACAGCACAGAGAGTGGTGACTATCTCAATGGTAGAATGGAACAGGAGAAGATAAACAAAAATAACTTTGACAAGGCGATGAGATGGAGTTTGACATTTATAGGTTCGCTATCTGGAAGAGCAGGTGTGGTAGAAAACAAGCACCTGCAGAAGTTAGTCACAGTTTATCACTTTGTTGTGTGTTGTTTTTTAACCAGTGGGTTGATCTGTACAGCAGTTATTTTATTACCTACTTTGAAGATTGACCTGATCACTGCCCTAAGTTCGCTGACAAATATGACGTGGTCTTTTCAAATCACGGTCTGTTCATGGATATTTTTTGTTATGAGCCACCGCAAAACAGGATTTCATAAGTATTACATGGATCTACAAAAGCACATGAAGTTATGTGAGAGAATCGACTTGAAAGTGCATTCATTTCTATTTAAATGCTTGCGTTATAGCATAACAATCAGTTGCTGGTTAGTTCCACTTGGACCACTTGGTTGCCAAGTTTATGTGATAACTGATGCAATAGAACAGAATCATGCCACTGCTAATCTGTTTGTTAATTTGATTTATGCATACATGTACGCTTCTTTTGTCTTCGTTGTAATGCACTGGTCTATACAGTCGGCATACATAGCTACAGTTTCACAAACTCTCTGGCAACTAGGAGAAGCTTTTAACTCTAAATTCAAAGAAGAAACAGCAGCATCACCAACCAGAACTCTAGAGAATTTAGAGAGATACAGGGAGATTCACTTGAGCTGGTGCCGACTAGTTTCTACCGCCAACAAATGCCTTAGATTTATAATTGGACCAGCAATTATCTGTAGCATGGCCAATGGTTTACTCATCCTCTATCTCGCAGTAAACATGGATCTTTCAACGCAGGGTGATCCATCAGCAGTGATGGCTAACCTTATGTATTTGTTGGTCTGCGTGTTAATGAGCATAACAGTTTATATCTTCTCTGGAGAGCAAGTAAGAGATGCTGTAAGTGCTATTCACTTTTGATAACAGATAATCAAAAATCTATAATCAATATATCATTTGGATTTATTAGTTTATTAACTGTGAGACACTTTGTATAAATTTCTATAAAAAATGAAACCACTCGATTAATATGCATTTTTTAAAAATATTTTGCAGAACAGCACAAAATATTTTCATTCGGCTTTTGGATGTTATACCAATGTTATTCAGTTTTATAAAGTTTTGTTGTTTTATATCTATTAGATTTATCATTATTAAATGTCTTTCCTAGTTTGAATATCTCCCATTGATTGCGCACGGTGATTGGTTACACGGTGTTGTAGACTGGAGGGATTTATGATGATCTGGTTAGCCTGTATGAACCAGGAATGGAGATAACAAACAACCAACAGTATCAGGTTCCTTTATATACTAGTAGCATATTCAATCGTAGCCCTTCTTTAGTGAGTGGTGTATCCTACACTATGATATAAATCAAACCTCCGTGTCCAAAAAAGCTTTTGAAAACTTAAATGAGAAGTTTAGTATTTCTTATGCAAATGCTTTGAGCTAAACAAGCTCACAACAAACAATAACTTTGTGGAGGAAAATGAGCCAGTTAGAAATCAGTATCAACTGAAATCTGTTTTGGTTGAGTGATTTAGCGGGTACAAAACTCATGCGAGCGTAGCATGAAGAAAAAAGGATTAATATGTAAACTTTTTCCTCACGTTTTTTTCAGTTTTCCAAAATATTTTTGCGTGACTAATTTTTTAATAACTTGAGACCAGAAGATGCTAAAAATAAAATTTAAAATGTTATCAAATAGACATCATTTACCGCGCAGACTTAGCCAATCATTGCACTGCCTACATAGCTTTGGACTTTAAAAATAACGGGTGGAAAATGCATTGTAAATCTGCAATCTGCAATCTACCATGGGCCCTTAAAATTTCAGTATATGTCATTCAGATTCTCTGTTATTTTACAGACCCAGTGGTATACAATTTATCATAGAGCAATCACGTTATGTAGACAAAAAATAATTTTACCGAAGAGTCATATTCAAATAAATAAAAACCTTTTATAATGCACCGTTAGCTAATTTGCATGACGGATGGTCATGCGTCACTGATTTCGCATCACTGCAACAATACCATTGTCAGCAATGCTTAATACCCTGACAACAAACAATTGTTTTTTTTAAACAAAGGCACTTTTTCTCAATCTCTCTGAGACAAACACTGGTGTGACACAAATAATTTTCGCACCATTCGATGGACCACAAATTTTTCTAAAAGCTGATGCTCTTTTTGAGAAAAAATTGTCAAAATAAAAATTGTTCTTGTGCTAGCTAGATGGTTAACTGTTAATAAAATATATTTTATAATGTAGATGCAGCTATTTCTGAGTAGAGTTGAAAAGCCAGAAGAGTTCAGTGTTGGAGGTTTACTTGCTGTAAACAAAGAATTGGGTGTCACAGTAAGTGTAAAAGTATAATTTTAATTTCTTTGTTATAATTTCAAGTCCGTCAGCACAATGACTTGCCGTGTACCACCAGACGTTCTGAAAATAAATAAAACTTATAATTCTTCATTGTAGATATTTGGAGTGCTGGTGAGTTATTACATAATCTTACATCAGATGGCAACGTCTCAAATTCCACAAGCACCAGAAGCACCAGAAACGTTGGAAGGAACTGTTAACTCCATGTTTAATACCACAACGTTATCAAACTTCACAAGCTCATTATGAGCTGAAATTAAGAGTTGACAAACCTAATTGTCAAAAACCATTTGAAAGCCAATTCAATCGCATGAAATGGAATTCAGCAAAATGGTTATTTTAGTAAGGATAATGAACACTTTTAATTTTTAGGGAGATCTCTTGCATTTTAACAGTTCTGGTAGAACTTTGAGGGCCGCCATTGTTGGCAACAACTATCTCCGTGACAATCTTACATGTATATTTTATCGTCACGAGCGTTTACTACATTTATTCTAAAGATCAAGTACATTTTATTATTTACTATAATTATTATTTCTTTTACAAATATCATTTTCCACGAAGATATGTAAATCATATTTTGGTAACAGTAAGGTGTGGCGTACAATTTCTTTGTTCTCTTTCTGCACTTAACTTTATGTCTTGTGATAATAAAATCAGAGTTAACCTGACTCGCAGAAGAATTCTCACTCTAGACTGATTACGAAGAATAGACTCGTTCAGAGGATAGTGGAATAACAACTTGGTCTAGCCAACGATTCGTGCAGGCGAAGCTCAGTGAAAAGTGAATTGGTCAATTTGGCCATCGCTGCATACGACCACAAGGTGTATGGCACTGAGTCCTTCATCCTTCATTGGCAGTTTGGACCCAGTCAGTTTGGTCCTAAAAATGGCTCTTACTGTCGACCCTGTTGTAAAGAAACACAAAGCATAAAACCAATACATTGTCTTACCAGTAACTGCTATAATTGTGGAAGGCTGTACAGGTGTTAGCTACCAGCCAGTCTCAAATCCTGTACAATACAGATTACAATAATGTAATCAACCTGACTTCTGCACCAGTTTTTTCTAATTTAACTGCGACAATCAGCTCTCCCTGAGTTCTGGGGATCAATAGATGAAAGTAGCTTACCAATGCAAAAAAAAAATGATTAAAGAAGCACATAACTGAAGAACAACATTTGAGAGTCGTTGATCAATGATAATAATTATTCACCTTTGGCGGTAAATATTTGAATAATGAAAATCGTGCAATTAAGTTTGTTTGACAATATGTGTTATTATGACAGAGTATAAAAAGTAAATGATATACTAGGGTATTCGGTTAAGTTACTCATATACACCAACGTGCATGTTTTCTTTTTATATTTTACATAGGTATTGCCCTCACTGCTAATTACCATAATAAGTGATAAAGCTATTTGTGAACATTTACTGTTTGTACTTTTTTATATACTGCCAGTTTATAGTTATGTGCAATTATTTGGTACAGAACACCTTGCTGCTTTTGTCATAGTGCAAAGCATTTAATGCGTGTGCTGATGTACAAATACTTGTTTTATTTCTGTATGTGCAACCTGGCCCTGTTGTGTAGCAATCAGCTCCTATATTACTACTGTTTCATTCGCACTCACTGGGTGGTCTTTTCTTGCTCAAATAAACACTTTGGGCCAGTTTAGTTGCTAGTAAGATAAAATACCTTGTGGTTCTTTTTTTTTTTACATATTGTAGTGGATTTTGGGGGCTGAAACCCACTAGCTGAGGTCGGTAGCTTGCTGCCACCAGTTGTTATATTTCACCTGCTACAACAGCAGGGTCGGTATGCCACCGAGATAGAGTATCAACTCTACAACCAAAACAGAGCCCTCGGCTCAAACGCATTACTCAGTGCTATCGAGTAATAAGCCATTTATTCATCCAGAATAAATACGAGTATAGTCAAAAGGTACAAACAATACAATGCACTAATACTAAGCAAAGATAAATGGTAAGTGTTCCGCCTTTTATAGGCATCTCACAGGAAGTGACAGGAAGTGATCTTTGTCACAACCAATCACAAGATAATAATACTTAATCAACCAATATAAAGGCTTATAATAATAAACAGCGAATCACAAGACTAAGATAGATATGGTCCCATCAAATGTAGGAGGGGTTATAAGGCAATTGTCCAATCAACGGCTTATCCACTTCCTGTCCCGCCTTTGCAGCCTTTGTATCCGCTCCTTCTCTGGTTTAGGGGTAGTTATGTCCTGGATCCGTCTTCCTGAGGCTTTTAGGATATTTTATGGTCCTCAGGCTATGATGATTCACTTTCTGCCGACTCGGTGAGGTCGGCATAGTCCTATACAGGGTCGGTATAGTCCTACATAGGGTCGGTATAGTCCTACGATGCAGGGTAGGTCAGTTCGGTATTGACTGACATGATTGTTTCTAAGCCTAGCACCTTATACTAATGGCTAGGCTTGATAATGATAAGGTGCGCAGGAGTGTATGCTATGAAAATCCACAACACACCTCTCTCCATTAAAGACATTCTCTTGTCTTTAATAATACATATTTAGAACAAGAGAATAAGTAGCTGGGAGTATCATCCGTACTCAGATTAATATATATTTGTGAAACCTTTGTCACAAAATAGAATAAAATACAGAGGGGTCTATGGAGTCTGAGTCCATAGAACGGTTATACATGCGAATAACAATATTTATGTACACAAGAGAATACATAGTCTCTTTTAGAACAAATTGCCACGCAGGTTGCTGGCGTGGGTGCGTAGTCGCACTACCTCAGTTACTGCTCTAGCCTCTGCCTTTGCTAGTATAGTGTCTTCCGCAGTAAGGAGTTGTCCTACGATCATCCGTCGTAGTTCTTGCAGGGTTTGCCCTAGGCTAACCACATGTTCATCGATGGCCTCCGCCAATCTGTTACTATGATGTGAGAACATCAGCGTGGGCCTGGGCACCACGGGCTCCACTTGGAGTTCTGGCAATTCCACGACCTTGGTCGGTGGAGAAGGTGGCGCTGTCTGGGCACACCTTTTTCCCAACTTGGGTATTTTATAAGCCTGCAGCGGCAGTGGCGGCAGCGGTGTGGTGAGTGAGCGTTGGAGGTGCTGGTTGCCTCCTCTGGCGAGTGACCTTGCTTCACTGTTCTGCCCTGCTGCGTAAGTCGGCATTTCCGGAACTTCGCCGGGTCCTTCCACTGGACGAATTGACACAACCTACTGTAGCTGGCCCTGTCCACGGTATAAACAATACCGGCTTTCCTGTGGTGTACAGGGTCGCCAGGCGCGTCGTACTTGGCCTGGTGGGAGTAGACGGTGTCTCTACTCTCGCTTCCATAGCGACAGCGGCAGTAATGCCGTAGGTAGTGCTGCGTTATATGCACTTTGAGCTGTCTGGAGTTGCGTGTCCCAAAGTTGCACTTTGGGCACTCATAGTCAATGGCACTTCCCATTAGTGCGTTGATTTGATTGTCTGTTGCTGCCGTTACCCATCGTAACATACGCCAACGCGTCGGGTTCCTTTTCGCATCTTGGGTGTAGAGAGTTGTCGGCTCATCTTCCAATGTGAGCTTTTCTTCTGGTAGCTCTCCCTCCTATAGGTTGGTAGGGGGGGTGACCTGCACCAGCCATACCGTCAACTTCGGCTGGATCTCTGAGCGAGAGTCAGCAACTGCAACATCAATATGTTCATCAATACATGATTTACGAACTGAGATTGATACATCGCAGGGGGAAGCAAGGGGGACTGGTTGTGGGGTTGATGCCCTTACAACGTCCTTGAGGGTCGTTGGGTGATCGCCCAACGAAGCTATTGAAGGAACAACGCCTTCTAGTGGAGGGTACCGGAGCCTACGGTTCTCCTGTCTCGTTTTTGAGAGACCTTTTCTGCCACCACGGGTCGGTGTGGTAGGTACAGGCAGCACAAGGGTGTTCCCCACCCCTTTAGTACACTTAGTGCCTGCCTTCTGTGCAGTGGCATCTCCCTCTTTCTCTTGAGGGGGCTGCGAAGGGTTTTCAACGCCTTCGGCAAGTTTCTTCAACTTGCTGCTTACTGCAGGGTGACCCTGGGTCGGCATAGAGTGTTGCCGAGTCGGTATCAGTGACTGCCGAGCCGGCATAGAGTTACCTTGTCTAACAATAAACTTCTTTTTACAAGATATCACTACCACTACCGGTTTATCGGCCAAAACTGCCTTCGCTTTTACTGGGGAAGTTAATCTGTCAGTATTACTCGACAGAGGCCCTTTGGTTTGGGGCTGAAATAATTTGGGACTGCCACAACGTAGCGCCAAAGGATCAGTTCTAGAACCATTTTCGAAAATCCATTTCGCCATTTGAGATTCAAAAAACTCACCATCCTTTCTAGCAGGCGACGTGTCTGTGGCTTTCTTTTTGAGTGCTGGTTGTAGCAGCTCTGCCAACAGGTCTTCCTCTGTCTGTGTAGCTGGTGGCTTGTACTCAGCTAGTCCAGCTTCAAGTAACAGATGCTCATCGTCTTCCTCTAAATCCAGGAAATGTGAGCTAGCTTCCGTCATTTTGTTGAGTGGGAGTGATACTTCAGGTGGTCTGCTGTTGTCACTGTCGTTTGAAAGAATGAGCAATTTGTTTTTGCTAAACTTTCTCTCATCTGTGTGACTCATTCTGTCTGCAGTCACAGGAAGTGCAACTGGAGTGCAGGTACTAGGAGCAATTTTTGCTGCCTCCTGGTGGCTGTCAGGCTTGCTGCACAGCTGGAGCTTACAGGTATTAAGAGAGAGGGCTCGTGGAGGTTCCTCTGACACCAAACACGACCTTTCTAGTGTGAGCGGTTTGGCAGATACAGCCATTTGAAAGTCTTTCCCAAACTTTCCATCTACCGCATCACAGGTGACCTCTCCTCTCCTTCCTGTGGCTTGCTTAAAGGCTGGTTCACACGACGCGTGAAAAGTCACTGTACCGTGAAATGGATTTTTGTAATAGCTATAGCAGCGGCTCAGTCTCATCCTGAAGTTGTTCACACACAGCGTCTCCGTGCGATAGCGTCCTTGCTCTCAACCAATAGAATTGCAGTGTACGCAATACGCGGGATCATTGTACTACTAGCTGTACTAGTACGCACTAATGATTGAACAGGCTGAATGAATTATAATTAATTAAGTTATAAGCAGTACAAAAGAAATACGGGCATCAAAAGCAATCAGAACATCATCATGTATTAAGATGGAGTAAATTTCAGTGAAATCATAAATTATTATTGCATAACATTTAAAGTTAATACACAAGAAGAATCAATAAATGTCTGACACACAGTGACATAATACATAGAATCAGATAGTAGATGTTAATAATAATTACTAGTGGGATAATTAAATGATTATTGTTATGTTATAAAAATAAACAGTGCTATCAAATGATATGGATTGTTACTTATAATAGTCATAATAATTATAATAAATACATAATTTATTTTATGTCATGTTGTCATTGATTAATTATAACAAATAATTTTTTTCTTAATTAATTTAAAACCATCAATTATTAATACCATAATTATCACCATCAGCACTTTCATCTAGCTGGGAAATATCTGGGGGATGTTGTAGTATACAATAAATACATCAAACCAATGTTTGCGGATTTCTTCATCACTTCATCACTAATCAGTCAACTCTTGCTACATGCATACAGCGCGCCCTTGGCTATTAACGATGTTTGATTGTCCAATCATCTAGCGCGACAGTGACCTTTTGCTAATATTGCGGTGACAAAGTTCAACATGTTAGACATCCAACGCCCGCACTATTTCACGCCAACGAGCGCGGTTTAGAAGTGAGTAATCGCAGTTTGTTTTGTGGCGACCGCTGAAACAGTCACTGTACAGTGATTTCACGCGTCGTGTGAACCGGCCTTAAAATAGCATCCTGCCTCGCTTGCTATTGCTTCCTGTTGATCGCAGGGCTTTCTCCACTGCTCTTGACTGTTGGGGATTCCCTTAGCCGCAAGGGGTGTAGCCAACAGGGGCGCGGGGGTAAATTTCACCGTTTTGCCTATAACTTCCTCAGTTATTGTCGGATTCGGCTGAAATTTGTTGGAGAGGTACTCCTCCCCTCTCTCCAGAGTATGGGTAGGCGTCCTTGCAGTTCGTCCTGCTAGGAGCGTTTTTGTAGGGGGAAATCCATCCCTACAAAGGGGGAACAGCGCATTTTTATCCCCAAAACGGCTGGCTTTTGCTGAACCTGCGTCTAGCAATCTAACACTGTCTCTCAACAGCTGTCCATGCTTATCTGTGCATGGAAGTTCATGGCCATCAATAATGATGGTAGAGTCTGCGAACCGCATCATGCACTCATGTGCGGTGAGGAACGGCATTCCCACAATAGCGTCCTCATGTATATCGCTGATGACGAAGTTGACATCTGTCCGTAAGCGACGGAGCTGAAGTGACACTTGTATAGTTCCATAGAATTGGATTTTTGAGCCGTCTGCCATTAGACCGTGTGGCTCACTATCTTGTAGAGTGTCCTGTACCCACTGTGGTAGTCTACGGAACGCATGCCGTGACAAGAGGTTAGTAGTGCACCCCGTATCTACAAGAATGGACATCAAACGCCCATCCATCTTGCCGGACAGAAGGTAACTGGCCGTGTACGTGCGCTTCAGATTAGTTCTGGCAATCTCCGTTGCCTGTCTTGGTGGAGGTTCATTTGCAGGGGAGTAGCTCGCCTGCTGACCTCGAGTAGGGGGTTTACGGTTGGCCCTGTTGCAGCTAGACGCCGTCTGGTCTACTGCGGCCGGTATCCGTTTCTCTTTTTCCGTGGCTGGCTAGCTATTGCTGCCCAAGATTTGTGTGTACAGTCTCTCTGCACGTGTCCAACTTCACCGCAACCCCAACAGCGCAGTGTGGGCGTTGCTTCTAGAGGTGGAGTGGTAGCCGGGGAGTTGTCTTCCCTCAGCGATTTAATCTCCTTTGCCAGTGCTTGTATGGTCTCCATAACTAATTGGAGAGGGTTCTGCTCAGTGCTACTGACTTGCTGAACAGGTGAGTTAGGTGGAACTGGAGTGGAGGGTGACAGAGGGGCAACGCCTCCGTACTCATCCTCTGAGTCCGTCTCGTCTCCTACCGCTCGCACATGAGTAGAGCGCTCATCGTGTGCGGTCTTTATTTGCAGGTACTCATTGCCTGCTCTCACCGCCTCTGCCAGATCTGCTGGCTGTATAGCCAACAGGTGCCTTTGCAGGTAGGCATTACCAATTGTGGAGCTAAAAGTGTCCAGTGTTATGCGTCGCACCGCTCTAGGTGGGAGGTCTTCGTATGCCAAACGAATCAGACGCTCCACCTCGTAAGCGTGCTCTTGCAGCGAGGTCTTGTAGGACCTACGAAGGTTAGTCAGCTTTGACATCGCCTCCCTGGGAGTAACACCAAAGCGTGCTCGTAACGCTGTGAATATCCCATCGACGTGTGGAGGCTTTCCACACTCTAGTGCACTGCCCCTCAAAGATGCACGCAGGTGCAGCATGGCAGTTTGTTCTGTCCACTCGTTTACTTCGGCCACCTCAGTGAAGCGTGCGATAAAATACTCAAAGTCGCCTTCACCTTCGTATCTAGGTGCCTTGAACTTAGGTTGTGTATTAGCATTGCCTGGTCGCATGACAGCTTGCAAAGCTTCAGTCAGACGATCCATAGCGTTCATCTCAGGGTTGACAGCAGGAGCTCTTCCCGCACTACGTGCTCTGTTGGCCGCCATTGTTTCGACTAGAGGAAAGATCAACTCGATAGTCTACAAGTGGGGCTGAAAAACAGGTTGCTGCGCCGGTCTTAGCGGTCGCAGGGTTAGCAGTGAACGATGCAGGGCCTGTATAGATAATATACAGGGTCGGTATAGACAGTACAGGGTCGGTAGTGACTGATGCAGGGTCGGTACCAAGAGTATGCAGGGTCGGTCTGTGAATAAATTGTCCGTGTAGTCTCAAAATATGATGTGTGTGAATTCGCAGGACGGAGTCTAGGCTCGACGTCGATTGCTGTGGCAGAACTGTTGCAGGCGGAAGAGAGTCGACGCCTTTCGCAAAGTTATATTGCTCACGTGGTAGGGGAGCACTGCTGCAGTCGGAAGAAGTCAACGACTTTCGCAGGAGTGTCCGTTTCGTCCTGTACAGTGAATACAGGATCGGGATGGCTGGTTCTGTTTAGAGCAGAGCCAGGGTAAGCGTAGCTGAGTAGGGTGTGCAGTCGATCCCACCGCTGCCACCAATGTAGTGGATTTTGGGGGCTGAAACCCACTAGCTGAGGTCGGTAGCTTGCTGCCACCAGTTTTTATATTTCACCTGCTACAACAGCAGGGTCGGTATGCCACCGAGATAGAGTATCAACTCTATAACCAAAACAGAGCCCTCGGCTCAAACGCATTACTCAGTGCTATCGAGTAATAAGCCATTTATTCATCCAGAATAAATACGAGTATAGTCAAAAGGTACAAACAATACAATGCAATAATACTAACCAAAGATAAATGGTAAGTGTTCCGCCTTTTATAGGCATCTCACAGGAAGTGACAGGAAGTGATCTTTGTCACAACCAATCACAAGATAATAATACTTAATCAACCAATATAAAGGCTTATAATAATAAACAGCGAATCACAAGACTAAGATAGATATGGTCCCATCAAATGTAGGAGGGGTTATAAGGCAATTGTCCAATCAACGGCTTATCCACTTCCTGTCCCGCCTTTGCAGCCTTTGTATCCGCTCCTTCTCTGGTTTAGGGGTAGTTATGTCCTGGATCCGTCTTCCTGAGGCTTTTAGGATATTTTATGGTCCTCAGGCTATGATGATTCATTTCCTGCCGACTCGGTGAGGTCGGCATAGTCCTATACAGGGTCGGTATAGTCCTACGATGCAGGGTAGGTCAGTTCGGTATTGACTGACATGATTGTTTCTAAGCCTAGCACCTTACACTAATGGCTAGGCTTGATAATGATAAGGTGCACAGGAGTGTATGCTATGAAAATCCACAACAATATTCACATTTGATCATACAGTGAGCCAGTTTACCAGCTTGTGTCAAAAGGATTTGACTTTACTATGAGTGAACGTTATAATGAAGAGTTTACTCAGTATGTGTCCATAATATGTTGCGTATTTAAACAACTTGCTTTGCATCAAAATTGTTAAAAGCTTACTGTTGAAAGGTTTAACTTGTGTCATTGAGATACAGATTGCAAATAATTAGTCGGGCACGGTTCACTCCACAATGAACAATTGTTGTATGAGAAAATTTCTAAACTTTATGAATATTGGTCAATCGGATTACACATATTAGTCAAATACATGCAAGGAATTTATAGATTGATAGGAAATGGCCAAGTATTGTACATTTGATTATCGTATTATATGTAACAAATTCATCCGATCAACAGCAACACATTATTTTGATACAACAACCAGAGCAAAAAACAAAGTTTATAATTGTAGTAGGTTTTCATCCTCTTACTACCAATACAACAGCATCCACTCCGTGTACCCTCTTTGTACACCTCCTCTCCCTCTCTAACACTCGAAGTCTACGCTGAATAAACTATAACAATCTATCCAGGGACCTCAACCCAGATACACTACACCAGAGTTCCGATAACAAACCCTTTATTAACTTATTCTATTTACCAATACAATAAATAGACCTGCGCAAATCCATTAGACTGCTAAATAATCGATGTCCAGCAGCTCCTTTTATACGAGGTTGCCAGGAGCTCTCGCCCCCTCATTAGGGGCTAGGTAAATGCACACAACAATGCAAGTACATGACGAATCAATAGATATAACATAGAACGCATAAGCAATGTAAGCAAATAAATAGGTTACACATGGCAAAGCAACACTGGGCTGTTTTCCTGCTCTTTTCAGAGATAGTTGAAGTTCCTGTTTCGTATTTGTTGTCCTTATTTCCTTTGTCTTAGCCCCGTATCAGCTCCATGGTTCAAGTCTTTGATTTCTACTCTTTAATAGTGTTTTTTTTTTCAGCTCTTTGGACACTGGGCTACTCTTTTCAGCCTTCTTTGTTGGCTGGGCTGGTATATAGTGGCCCGCGATAACCCGGGGGTAGGCTCATTATGATATATATATAGGTGATACAGGGTCAATACCGGCTTGTAGTAGACCCGGGATAGCCGGTATCCTTAACATAGAATAGCTTTTATATGTTATAAAGAGAGGATCCCGGGTCAACTGAAAACTGGTGTTAGTGGATAAGGGAAGGGGTGTAGAAGAAATCTAAAGCAAGGGGAGGGTAGGGGCAGGGGTCCGGATTATCTTTTGTCACAAAAATCTGCAACGTTATTGTTGATTAGAGAAAGTTGGGAGTAAAACTGATCATATAACTTCTTCGCTCATTAAACATGAATAAAAAATTAGATTTTCTTAACCACTTATTGCAGAATTATATAGCAGCATATCAGATCATTTTGGAACCATTTGGATCATTTCTATATAAAAACCAAAGTTAAGCCTTGTTACCTCTTGATACAACTTTTCAGCAATCCAATAGAAAAGTTAAAACCTTGTTTACAATAGACTTGTCAACTTTTGAGCTTGAGTTGAGAAAAAGATAGCATGTACATGTTTGAGGAACCCCACTTAGCCGACACAAACAAACCCAAACCAACTCATGCGAGTCACAATTCCCATAACCCAAATGGACAATTTATGAGTTCAACCCGAACGAATTCGCACCATGGGAACATAGTGAATAAATATTGCAAAAGATCGATTTAATCTCTGGCTGGCCTGTGCACTGAAATGAGCTAGTAGCATATGATTGCTCAAAAAACACTCCTCTAACTTCAGACAACCATTCGTATAAATCAAAAGATAACAAAGTAAAAACGGATGACGATCCATTGCAGCAACTATAAATCAACTAAAATGCAAAAAATGTTAGTTTAAGGAGTCCATGTAATACTAAACACACAATCTATTGTTCATCCTGCAGGCTTTCTCTTTTCATTAAGAAAGTGCTTCACAGTGGTACAGCATCCGGCTCTAAAATATAACATCAAATTTTTTTACTCTTAATATTTTGACCTCGTTGCTCACCCACCACCCTGTGTAGGATCTATGGGTTCCTTCCTTCAGTTTATAAAAGCTTTGGGCCTAGTTCTATAGCCCATCATACCAATTTTGGAAATACACCTCTCAAGTTGGACAGCTAAAGTAGGATTTGAGAAAGCAGGTTATGTAACGTTATGTCTGGAGTGAGGCCAATCAGACTGAAGTGCAGAAGTTTTTTGTTTGGCTCATGTTCAACAGAGTCAGGGATTAATTAGACAGTGTCTACTTTAGCACCCTGAGCTACAGTCAACTTGGGCTATCTCTTCCAAGAACTTGAGAAGGGAATTAGGCAAGGGTGGGCTAGCTTCTGAATGGGAGTTCCCAGTTGGAGTTAATGGAGAATATTGGTAATGGAAAACTGTACAACAAGAAGACTCATGGTAAACATGTATATACATCAAATATACATTGTATACATAGTATGCATGCATTAACTATGATAGATAACGCACATACCTCGCGCAAAAGAATTAAAGTAAAAACAATGTTCATACCTTGTATACAAGAGATAAAGTATATATAATATACATACCTCGTATACAAGAGATAAAGTATATATAATATACATACCTCGTATACGAGAGACGAAGTATATATAATATACATACCTTGTATACAAGAGATAAAGTATATATAGTATACATACCTTGTATACAAGAGATAAAGTATATATAATATACATACCTTGTATACAAGAGATAAAGTATATATAAAATACATACCTTGTATACAGGGGATAAAGTATATATAATATACTTACCTTGTATACAAGACGTAAAGTATATATAATATACATACTTTGTATACAAGAGATAAAGTATATATAAAATACATACCTTGTATACAAGAGATAAAGTATATATAATTTATATACCTTGTATACAAGACATAGTATATATAATAATACACCCCTTGGATACAAGAGATGTGTATATAATATACATACTTTGTATACAAGAGATAAAGTATATATAATATACATACCTTGTATACAAGAGATAAATTATATATAATATACATACCTTGTATACAAGAGATAAAGTATATATAATATACATACCTTGTATACAAGAGATAAAGTATATACATTATACATACCTTGTATACAAGAGATAAAGTATATATAATATACATGCCTTGTATACAATAGATAAAGTATATATAATATACATACCTTGTATACAAGAGATAAAGTATATATAATATACACCAATTGTATACATGAGCATTTTTCAAAAACAAACCGGACCAAATAAGAGTGATACTGTTATTTAGATTAAAAGTCATCAGCTGGAAATTAAACAAGCAGCGGAAACACTTGTAGCATTCAAGTTTACCTTTCATTAATTGGGTTTTCGAGGTTTCAGCACTTTGCTTGACAACATTTGTTAGATGTGTGTAACCCTGGAACCAGGGGTAGGATCAACTATATAACAAATTCAATTGAAGTTCACACACTCGGAAATCTGAACTATCAAATTCAATCAAAATTTCAAATACTGTTGGGAAATTTGGTAGTTGCTACCCCTTGACACAAGTTAGCAGTTGTGCACCCTTACTCGGAGACTGGACAAGCCTAGACAAGAACAGAGCATAGTTAGCAGAAACTGCTGCTAAGAGAAGGCAAAGACTCCGCCCACTCAATATCTCAAGTGACTCGATTGGACAGTAGACAATTCTAGCAATTACATTGGCTAATTACACACACGCTTGAATGATCATGTGATAATGTATTGATATGCCTTTTATTATAAATTGTGATGTTGGAGCCAGAGAGCTCAACAAATAAATAACCCCTTATACTTGTGCACACCTCTCTCTTGACTTGGAATACTTGGAGTTGCAGTAGTCTCTGGCAGGCTTGTATACCTGTCAGGACATCTTGGAGCAGATCTTACCCTGTTATGCCAGTATTGACTGGGTAGCTAGGGAATCGTACGGGACTTGCAAGGCAGGGGTTAAGTCCTTGCACAGCCGGTAGTAGTTGTGTCCAGTAGTGGACGGTGAAATCCATTACAATACTTTGATTCATTTTTTTTCAAATGCAATTAAAATCTTATACCCTCTAAGCTAAGCTATCTGACTAAAGTAAAATATTAATTACTCTGCTTCATACTTTTTAAGTTCAATTAAAATATCCCCAGAATAAGAACATGCAACTCAAATAAAACTTTGATTACTACTTTAAAATTTTTTTAAAATTTAGTCAAATTTCATGGATGATAGCAAATGCTATAGTTTCCCAGTAGAACCATCTATCAGCTGGCTATGCAAAGACCTTATGCACCACACTTCACTTGCCAACTTAGTACAACTTGTACTATATTTAGTGATTATCACAGCGAGAATATCATGAACCAAAACTCCAGTTGGTTTATATACAAATAAGGTTACATAAGAATTGGCTATAAAATCAGCAAAAAATGTGTGAAACTTTTGGATGAACAATTGAATTTGTCTTTTCTGGTAGAATTTTTTTATATATTAGAAAAAGTATGAAACATAGCAGAAAATTTTACCTGAAAGCGTTTGTGCAGGTGTGAACTTCTCCTTTTAAATTCGCTTATATCGAAATTTATACAACTTAGTTGTATACATTCTATTTCAAATAAGCTCAAATATATATGGTCGCATACATTCAAACTTATATCAAAATTCAAATACCTATGGTAACTAACGTTCAAATTCAAATATAAATCCAAATACCCCAGTTTTGAAACCTTACAATTCAAGTACATATTCAAATACAATAAATTGAAAAAAAACTTTATTTTAAAACTGAAATAAAAATTCAATTGCATTTGGTCCCATCCCTGCCTTGAATGATAGCTTTTTTTACATAAATGTTTAAAAAAGTTCATACATTTGTGAAACAATTCTGAGTTGTTTTCTCCTCATAGTTCATTCAAATCTCACTGTACACTCACACAATAAAAACGCACCTGGAGCATTGTTTTCTTTTGACAAAACAACAGATGATTTTTGCTCAGGAGTAGCATAACAATAATAAATAATGATTACAACAACATAATTGTGACTATCTATCTACAATGGTCATCTGCTATGATGCTGGCTTACAAAATGATTATAATTATTATTATTTTTTGTTGTAATGATATAATACTGTATAATAACATATTATTATTATTATTATTTTATTGCAATTTTTATTTAATATTATTTTTTTCTGTAGGCTTTAAACATATATCTGATTTCAAATCTGTTATAATTTATTTTAGCCTCAGGCTGTGCTGTAAGAAATAAGCTAATAATACAATATTCATAATAGTGCAGAAAACAGCCAAAGGCTGCCCTTCTCTCACGGGGGTCACTTCATTTCCTCTCCATGGGGTTAACTCCAGCTCACACATCGCTATGGACCATGCTTAAAGAGTACAAAGCCCAAGACCTAGATTATTCAGACAAAGTTCTAATACGAATATAGATTGTCGTATACAATCTATTCAGCAATATATAAGTGTGTCATGTAGAATACTAATAACTTCTGTTCTAACACGACAATGCTGCTATTTTTCTTATGTAAAAACCAGGGAGAAATATCACTATCTTATTGCGGTAAGTCTAACACTTAACCTTATATGCACAATTCGTTAATGATACATGCATGATAAAACATTACATTATAAACAAAACAGTTGAGTTACAAAGCGAGCACATGATAAATTTTGGTATACGTATATGATCGGTATTCATATCCATGGTAAGCTAGATCTCCTTAATAGACGTTTTTATATCCTTAGACTGTGCCCTTAACCTCTACAAGCTCTGTAGTTGTATGGATAGGCTGGTTGAGTCATCACTCCTACTTTTTATCATAGTCTAAGTGAATCACTATACAAGGTTGATATTGCAACTGTTTGTTATTATGAAAATACCTATTGACTACACAGGGCCAGTATAGAGTCACCATAGAGCCAGTATAGGGCCGGTACAGAGCCAATCGAGAGCTGGTATAGCTCTTTTATAAGTATATATATATATAGGGACCCCGGGTCTGATACACTGTCAAAGACAATAATAAGTTTATGCAGATATCTCTTCTATGGGTTATAACAGCCAAGAGAAGACAACTAATATTGTTAAAGGCAACAAAAGACAAGAGAGGCTAACGGAGTAGGGGTGATAGAGAGTGGGACAGGGTAGAGGAACAAGCAAGTGGATAACTGCAGAGAGGGTCAGGGAAGCAGTAAAATACTGGACACCACCAAAACCTCTCACAATTGATATCCTTTAACAGGCGTCTATCGGAAACAATTACATTTGTGTGCTACTAATGTGTGTATTATTACATAGTCTTTG
Organism: Cryptosula pallasiana; assembly: GCA_945261195.1. Taxonomy (NCBI): domain Eukaryota; kingdom Metazoa; phylum Bryozoa; class Gymnolaemata; order Cheilostomatida; family Cryptosulidae; genus Cryptosula; species Cryptosula pallasiana. The sequence continues at coordinate 44,032,463 of OX183130.1, forward strand.
TGGTATATATGGTTTGTTCAGGTGTTGAATCCTAATTATTCTGGATTCCCGTGTTATAAACCATTAATATTGGTGTAAGAAACAAAAAGCATGTCATAGACGAGCCGTTAGTTATCTGATAGAAATTTACTACTATGGCTAAAAAATTAAGCAAAAAAAAGTGAGTTCTGTGCCATAACAGAAATAGGTAACAGGTCAAAATGACAGAAATGTAAATAAATTTGTTCTACATGAAAGTGAGCCTCTTAGTGAATATTGTAGTAAGTGTAAATATAAAAAAATCGATAACATGAATTGTATTCAACCTGATACCAGACGGATGTGTACTTATCATGTAGTCAATCCACCAAATGATTCATTGATCGTAACAAACTTACTAAACAAACATGGAGTGTATATTGTAAAACAATAGTAGCCAAAACAATGAAGTCGATGCAAGTCAATATCAAAACAATATGATGAAAACAGTATCACACTCAAATAAATGCCAAAGACGAAGGACTACAATCAGTTATTCAGTGAAACCTAGTTATGTAAAAGAATAAGGTGTTAGCACTTAACGCTTGTTCACAATTACCTTGTAACAAACCACATTACTTCAAAGAGTCAATCGTTGTGAAACTAACTAGACACTCTTAAGTTACAAGTTTCAGTTTGCGGTATAGATCAACCAAATACAGTTCCAATAATGGGTCTTTTTAAAAACTACACATTTTATAAGGTGCAATAACAAAGAAAAAACAGCTAAAAATGACATGTACATCTCACACTGTCAAACTCATTCAAGTTTATTCATTCATTCAAAACCAAGCAGCCTAGTAAGTCAATAACAGTCTATGTTGGATCAATGCTATGCCCACCCTCACTATCTGATGATAGTTGAGAAAGTTTCTAAGGTGAGGTAGTCTCCTCGTATACAGCTGCTGACTTGCTGTTGAGAAAGTTTCTAAGGTGAGGTAGTCTCCTCGTATACAGCTGCTGACTTGCTGATGACACCGGAGTAACATGGTTGAAATGCCCAAAGCGAAACGTAAAAAGTAAAACTCAAGTATATCGTTCTGTGCTACTCGTGTTGTGCACTCATAGGAATAATATTCTGGTTCAGATGGAGAGCAGCTAACCACTCTAAAACTCATTTCTAAAGGTAGCATAATATACATGTAAGTTCAGAAAGCTTGTGGTATAGATGTGTTGTGTACAAGTTTCTGTAGCGTCTCATTCTTCAGACTTGAAATGTTTGTTTGAAAAGGTGAAATCTATCAAACAAAAGAATAAAAGACGATGCAGCTGGTTTAATCATTATTTATTTGCGCTAACAATCAACTATATCGGAGAAAGACATAATTTTTTTTGTGGATGTGTACTTATTTTCAAGTTGAAATAACTTGACTGTGTGTTTTGACTCAAAGAAGAAATCACTATATATTGACTTAAGTTTAGTTTTTTCTCTTCAGTCATGTTAGCTTTGTTAACCTAAAACTTTTGCCGTTAGCCAATGTAAAATAACCTTGCTTTATCATCATAGTAGTTTTTTCTGTTTTATTCATTCTCACTTCATTTTTTTAAGGGCATGACTTAATATGGTTACCAACTAGTCATTTAAATATATTTATTTTATTCTTTAATACAAAATGCTTCTTTTATACAGCAAACTATTTTGCATCGTGAAACTTTTGAAACTTTGTTTCAATGCCAAAAAATTTAATTATGAATCTGGGACAAAAGTGATTTTTACACTTGTATGACAATATTTATACTTACCTGTGATGATTTAGTATGACAATCACTAGTAAAACAGCACAAACGTCGCAGCGAATCCTACTCCAATAGCAATGAATAATCCTGTATTTCCATAATTGCTCGCTTTTCCTACAATTTATAAAACATTCATCTGTACATCATTTTGAGTAAATAATAATAACTCATCCAACTAGTGGAAAAAATACACAGCAGAAGAGATCAATGCTTTTGTTTGCTATGGGTGTGGAAAAGTAAGTTGTGTCAGTCGATTTTATAATAATATTTAAATGCCAACAAAAAACTTTGGTATGTATGAAGAGTAATTAGCTGATGCAAGCATATTTAAAAACCTGGATAAGACCCACCTGTTGTGCCTTCACCTGCTTTGCTTGTACCTGTGGAGTCAGTACCTTCTGTTGTTGTGTCTGCAATTATTTGATCGTCAGTTGTTTGGTCTGCAGCGATTGTGTCGAGAGTTGCTGTACCGACACTTGTGACTCTAGAATGTGCTGTGTCAGTAGTTGTCTTGTCTGCTGGTGATGTGCCCGTCATTGTCTTGTCTGTTGGTGTTGTGTCTGTAGTTGTCGTGTCTGTAGTTCGCTTGCCTGTAGTTGTTGCTCCTGTTGTTGTCCCTTCCGCTGGTGTAGTGCGTGCAGTTGTTGTGTCTGTAATTCTCTCGCTTGTAGTTTTTGCTCCTGGAGTTGTCTTGTCTGCTAGTGTTGGGTTTTTAGTTGCTGTGTCTGTAGTCACCTTGTCTGCAGGTGTTGTGTCTGCAGTTGTTGTGCCTGTAGTTGTCTTGTCTGCTGGTGATGTGTTTGCCGTTGTTGTTTCTGCAGCTGTCTGGCTTGCTGGTGTTGTCTCTGCAGTTGTTGTTCCGGTAGTCGTCTTGTCCTCTGGTGTTGTGTCCATAGCTATCGTGCTTGCAGTTGTTGTTTCAGTAACTGGCTGGCCAACTGGTGTTGTATCTGTGATTGCTGTGTGTGTAGTTGCTGTGTTTGTAAGTGTTGCTTCTGTAGTTGTCTTGTTTGTAGTTGTCGCGTCTGTAGTTGTTGTGTCTGTAACTGTCTTGTCTGTAGTTGTCTTGTCCACTGGCATTGTGGGTGCAGTTGTTGTGTCTGCGGTTGTTTTCTCCACTGGCGTTATGTGTGCAGTTGCTGTGTTATCAGTTGTCTTGTCTGTAGCTGTCTTGTTTGTTGCTGTCTTGTCTGTAGTTGTCTTGTCTGTAGTTGCCTTGTCTGTAGTTGTCTTGTCTGCAGATGTTATACCTGTAGTTGTCTTGCCTGTAGTTGTCTTGTCTGCAGTTGTTATACCTGTAGTTGTCTTGTCTGTAGTTGTCTTGCTTACTGGTATTGTGTATACAGTTGTTGTGTCAGCAGTTGTCTTGTCCGATGGCGTTGTGTGTGCAGTTGCTGTGTCTGTAGTTGTTTTGTCTGTAATCGTCTTGTCTGTAGTGGTCTTGTCTGTAGTTGTCTTGTTTACTGGCATTGTGTGTGCATTTGTTGTGCCTGCAGTTGTTGTGTCTGCAGTTGTCTTGTCTGCTGGCGTTGTGTGTGCAATTGCTGTGTCTGCAGTTGTCTTGTCCACTGGTGTTATGTGTGCAGTTGCTGTGTCTGTAGTTGTCTTGTCTGTAGATGTTATGCCTGTAGTTGTCTTGTCTGTAGTTGTTCTGTCTGCAGTTGTCTTGTCTGTAGCTGTCTTGTCTGCAGATGTTATGCCTGTAGTTGTCTTGTCTGTAGTTGTTCTGTCTGAAGTTGTCTTGTCTGTAGCTGTCTTGTCTGCAGATGTTATGCCTGTAGTTGTCTTGTCTGTAGTTGTTCTGTCTGCAGTTGTCTTGTCTGTAGCTGTCTTGTCTGCAAATGTTATGCCTGTAGTTGTCTTGCCTGTAGTTGTCTTTTCTGTAGTTTTCTTGTCTGTAGTTGTCTTTTCTGCAGATGTTATGCCTGCATTTGTCTTGTCTGTAGCTGTCTTGCCTGTAGTTGTTTTGTCCACTGAAATTGTGCTCGCAGTTGTGTCTGCAGTAGTCTTCCCCACTGAAATTGTGTGTGCAGTTGCTGTGTCTGTAGTTGTCTTTTCTGTAGTTGTTCTGTCTGCAATTGTCTTGTCTGTAGCTGTATTGTCTGCAGATGTTATGCCTCTAGTTGTCTTGTCCGTAGTTGTTTTGTCTGTAGTTGTCTTTTCTGTAGTTGTTCTGTCTGCAATTGTCTTGTCTGCAGAAGTTATGCCTGTAGTTTTTTCGCCTGCAGTTATCTTGTCTGTAGTTGTCTTGTCAACTGGTGTTGTGTATGCAGATGTTGTGTCTGTAATTCTTTGGTCTGTAGTTGTTGTGTGTGTAGTTGTCTTGTCCGCTGGTGTTGTGTCTGAAGTTTTTGTGTCTGCGGTTGTCTTGTCTGTGGTTGTCTTGTCTGCTGGTGTTGTTTCTGCAGGTTTGGAGTTAGTGGTTGTAGTTAAAGATTGTTGTGAGCTGATGGATGTGTCTATGGTTATATTTTTACCTCTAGAAATTGTGGTTGCTGGGGTAGTGTTTTCCGTAGTCCGGACTTCACCTACAAAAGTGAAATTGTGTAGGTTGCTAAGCAATGTGCCAGCAAGGCCAAAAGTAACTATATGAGTTAATTACTGTATTCTCAGCTACTATCAAGTTTAAGCTGACTAGTTAGCGATTAAATTTGATAATTTTTTGTCAATAAAACTTGATGTGTTTATCTCTTAAATTACAGGCCCAAAATGCTAAAGTTTCTAACCCAAAATTATTGATCAGTATGTACTGAACTAATTGGTATATATTTTTCAACAATAAATGTGATAAAGTCCATCGCACTGTTTATTGTCAATAATGAAACATAGATTTGCAAAAAATGTAATTTCCAGCTTCGCCTATGGCCCAAGTTCAGCTGAAAATGATTCTTTTATACCAATTATGACATAATTGAACAAAAACTGAAAGGGTAACCAACTGCCTTCAAACAAAATATTTAGTTTATTCCATTCTTTGGACATGAAATAAACAGTGTAACTTGAACAGCTAAATATATAGTAATGAGATGCAACTAGTTTTATCTCTGACCAGTCTAATATTCTATGTACAAATAAATTACACAAAAACGAGACCACAAATTACAATAATACAGCCACCTTGCTTCTTTAATTTTCCACTGGCGTAGAACAAACTGGAATGATCAAAAGTTGATCATTCTAATTGAATATGCAAATACGTAACAAAACTAAATCCAAAAACTTAGAAAATAGTTTTGTCATAATCAATAAAACGGTCAAAAACTTAGATCATGTGTTGGCTGATAAAAATTCATTCAAAATAATGTCATTAATTTCCTTAGAATTGATTATAAAAGTAATATTTGCATGTGAACATATAGAAATTAAAGAATCATGCGCAATTGGTTGGAAGGACAAAATTCTTCAATCAGAATTTGTCTAACAAGTATAACAGATTATTTTATTCACCCATTGATAATTATTGATCAAGTAGGTTACCATCAATGAAACTCTGTCACTTTTTATGAATACTGTTTACTGACAATTGCATTCATTTCCACGGCAGAAAGTTATTACTGCTATTTAAAACACACCCACTAAATAATTAAAAATCAAAAAGTTGTTTGACGCGATGATGTTCATTCCGTTGGGTGAGCTGGTGTAATTTAAGGAACCATACTAGATACAGTGGAGTTTCTGCAGTCACTTGAGATTTCAAAAGACATTAATGCAATGCTTCCCTAGGATTAAGTGATGGCAACCGTAAAGAGTTGAAAATAGTTTTCAGATAAAAAAGTAATCATAAGAACTCAAAGCAGATGTTGAAGAGTGCTGTTAATTGATTTCAACTACTGTATTACATAAATAGTTCACCAGCAACTTTGAGTCAATTATATTGCACCAAAAACAAATAATTGTGTAAACAATGTTCATTGTAGATGTTGTTATTGTCTTTATGCTTTATATTGATTGATGTTATCATCTTCCTGTTTGAGTACATGTTGGCAAGTTTGGCAACCAATATCCATGTCAAACTTGGTCATTTTATTAATAAACATGCGATACTTTTGTCGGAGGGCTTTAGCAGTTTGGCATGTCTAGCAGGTAAAATTATTAATGCATATGGCTGCTGGGATAGGTGGTGTTGACGCAGCACCTCGGATTCAAAACCCAGTCAGGTATGATGTTTTTGGTTAATGAAACTGCCACACGCACTAGTGGTTATTGACTATTAAAATTGTCCTAGCGATGAAAAATTATGATAAACATCAAATACTATTGGTTTTCGTACAAAATTTCTTGTGGTCGCTTCACTTCCGGAGAATCAATAAATTATCTTGATAACAGACAAAGGGTAGTTGTTATTTTATTGATTGTTCATCAGGTGAAGGGTATCATGAGTCAGCATCATAAACTGATGCTCTGATTGTTCTCCCATCAGTTTCAGCAAGTGATAATTTTAAGTTGAAGACAATTTAACAATGACAACAAAATAACTTATATGTTAAACAAAATCTTCAAATAGTGTATAGACAACTTCAAAAATTATTTAAAAAAAAATACCTCAAAATCATAAAGACCTACTTGCCTAATCTTTCGCCCACCTGTCTGCTTGTCTATTCTACCATTTGGTGGAAAACTTTGACCCAGAGCTTATAGAACTTTTAGCTTGCACTTACTTATCTCATAAACAGAGTTGTGCCATCCTCCACCACATATCTGGCTCTTATTTCCTTCACAGGGATAAGTACATCCATCCCCTTCACCATATTTTTCATATCCACAGTCACCACAGTAACATTCATAGTAAAACTGTAGTCCTGCATGTGTGTAATCTGAAAGACAACAGTTATGTAACACGGCTACCAGAAGTGTTTGAAATAAAAATTCAAATGATTTTTTGATATTCTAAGAAAACCAATCACTACCACAGATTTGGTTGCTTGGTTATCACTGAAGAAGTTAAAAAACCGAAACATTATTTTGATGCATTGTTGAAATAAGATGTAAATATTTTTGTTGATTAACATAAAACACTATTAAACTTTTGACCCCAAATTTCAGGATTGGAAGAGCAAGCAGTAACCAAGCTGACATAAGCTTACCATTGAAACCTTTATCAGAAATTTTCTAGAAAAACTTTGAAAATTAAATTGGGAAATTATTAAAATAAATAACACTTAAACATGAATTTAAAGATAAAGTATTGAACACATTTTGTAAACTATTGCTTGCAACTGCAATAAGCAATAAGGAAGTAGATTCTGTAGTTGATTCCGGTCTGGTTATCATGAAATGCCACAAATCTCGAATATTCTACTCCCCTCCAGCAGAGACAGTGCCGGTATGGACGGTGAGAAGTTGATTATTTTTTGTCAAATCAGTTAAGAAACACAGAGCGAAGTTTTTTAGAATGATGACAAGCGCATTAATGAATGCAGTGAGTATAGGCTCTGTTTACACTAGTATGCTACGAAATACCATAAAAATTCATGGTAGCTATGGTTTGGTACTGATTCGCATCAAAGTACCTGTTTAGACAATCATTTATATAGTGCATCAGTTCCGTACTTGCAATAAAATCTTTTGGGTCCCGATTCAGTTTTGAGATGACATGAAACCGATATTGATGCAAACCTATTTGAACAGCTGGTGTTTTTGCTGTGAACTTCTGTGTTGACATTTGTGCAGAGTGCATTTACGCTATGGAGTGCACTAGTGTAAATGTGGCCAAAGATTAACGGGCCTCTGTGTAGGCTAGATAACAGGAAGTAATTAGGATGGTTTGTGCAACTATACAAGGTGGACATCCCCTTATACACAATATACCTTGCGCAATAGAACATCAATTAAGTTTCCAGCAATCTGCAGGCCGGCAGTCCTTCAGACAAAAGTACCAATGCAGTACTGTTTTAGGAAGGAAATCACAAAACAGCACTGAGAGCTCATCCAACACCAAAAACCTAGCAACAGCTACCATGCATATAACTTCAATATCATAGCTTTAGATACTTTTAATACGGTCATACAATAGTTTTATAGTCTCAAGAAACACTCTTTTAATATCTTTATCTATGGCGAGCACTTCCTTGGATTTTCTATTGAGCAAGCACCAACTAAATGCAAGAGCTTGCTACATTTTGCATTTTTTTTTTCCTTATGATTTTCCTCCCTAAACTTATACCGTGTACCTAAAATAGTCGGTTTTCAATCTAACCAAAGTGACAACTTTTAAAACACTTATAATTTGAAACTTTTATTTATGCCACCACAATTACGTCCAATAAAAAATTCCATTTTACACAAACAAATGCACCTACTTTTTTGTCCACAGAAATTCACACAGTTCTCTATGGTGTTATCTTTGTTGTTCATGTAGAATTCTCCTTGCAGTGCTCTTGGATCACCATCCTTATAACAACCCACATATCTGTATGTATACTCTCCTGTAACAGAGAGAGTACTTACTGCTGTTAGTAACTTTGTTTGATTGTCAAGCACGAAAATGTAATGTTAAAATTGCTATTACTGTATAGCAGGAAATGAACAGTTCTTATGGGATTGAATTGTTTATGTATTTTCTATTTGAGAAAAAATTTATTGTATACAATAAAAGTGTACCTGGTGTGCAACAGTTGTCACTTACGTTCACACATATTGTAAACAAAAGATAAGGTATATGCGCAATAAGTATTTTTGGGTAAGGAGCAGTCATGCCATCGCAAAAATTGGTACAGGAAATCAATTTTAAATGCATCTTGAACAATCTTTCTTGGCAAAAACTTTTGTTCATCAAGAACTTAAAAACATCAGTTTAATTGATGCAGAACTGAGTTCTTTTCTTCACACTGACGCTAAGTATGATACCAATAATTGTAAAACTTATTCTTCAAACATATTTTGTGGTTGATAATGCTAAAAAAACAACAATACTAATCAATCTTTAGATATTGATTTGTGCTTGCAAGCAAAAGCGAAAGTATTTTAAAAAATAACAAAACAAGTCTTACTAATGAGTGAGATGTGAAACCCAGTATTTCATTAATGAGACACTCTATCAGCTTCATTGCTCTGTTTCCCTTGACAAACACACTAAATGTTGCTAATCGTAGGGTTTATTAATTGATATCTATCATTGCTAAGAGCTTCTATGCCAAAAACGTTTCCACACCTGAAGATCAAATTCAGACCCTATCAACAGTAGGTCACAGTGGCAACCATTAAACTATCAAGCAATGTTGGCAACTGCACATAAATAGCTAATAATAAAAAGCGGTATACTTGGTCTACACACAAAAAACTATCTAGGTATGTTTACATAGTGACTTATGGATCAAATTTTTTCAAATTTTTCTTTATATTATTCCTATGGCCATCTAAACATTATTTCTGATAATTTTTTCCCTGACACAACAATTTTTTCCGTTTGAATAACTGCAAACAATGACCATTTTCTTAACACAGCCTTTCTATTGTGGGATTTTCTGCTTTCATCAAAGATTTAAATCGAAATGGATGTGTGTTTAAAAGACAGTTTCAGTGCAATCCCAACCATGCATATAAAATGCAATTTGATGTGGCGGTTCCTGAGGTATCTTTGTTTTTTGGTTTTCAAGTCCTCTTTTCAAAATGGAATAGCTGCACTAGCTGTGAGGGGTTTAGATAGCTGTGTTGGCTGTGAGATGCTTAAAAAATCAAATTTTATAAATAACAAATTTTTAGGGCTACATGACTTAATTTTTGATTTTTCACTGAGGTGTTCCATTTTTGTCTGGGAAAGCATTGAAAAGTGTTGTTTTTGCTGAGTTTTGTTCAAATTGAAGATGGAAACACTGGAAAAGATTTCTGTGTATTAGCTCAGCTCAAAAATTGTACATTGAAACATTATTGTACACCTGTGTCACAAGTTTTAGCTACAGCCAGATGGTGTTTTACAGGGAAGTTGTTTTATGTTGAAAGACGAATTTTTTGTCAAAATTTATTATGGCAACTAAGTAATTGATTTTTGATGTCGTTTCATCAATTGATATCAAAAAATGAGCAAAATGCACCAGCGTCCAAAATTTTGTCATTTTTGGCCAATCGGGTCCAAGTTTCTCAGGCCATTTACAGGCTTAGAATACATTTTCTAACCTGTTTTCACAGTTAACATTTGCTGTGTTCTAGAAAAATGTAGAAATAAGTAACTAACCTACTTTAGCGCCGGATATCTCAAAATCATGTCGCAAAAAGTTTTATAACTCCATTTATAACAGTTTTTTTTAAAAAAGTGGCAAAAGTGTTGTAAGTTTCGGCATAGAAACAAAATAACAAAGTAGGTAAAAACAATAGTTTTTAGATTCTCTACATAATTAATTACAATAGTTAATACAAGCTGTTATGTTTTTACTAATAATTTCATGATAGTAGTCATTAATGTTGCTTTTATTATTTTTTGGTTTGTAGCGTAAAAATCGTTTTCTTTTTTTAGTAGAAGTACAAAATAATTAATCATATCCACAGAAAACAACAATACACAAACTTGGTGACCATATTAATTGGAATAACGTTGTGACAACTTTAACAGTTATGTGGACATTTTACGATCTTATATTCCACAATACAAGGTCCAAAAATAACTTTGAATTGCCTCAAAATTTTATAATTTAAAAACTTCAAAAATTGAACTTTGAGACTTTAGCATTATTTTAGTAGTAGTTACGACGAAAATATTGGTTCGACGGAATTTTTCATCAAAACTTGTAACTGCATGGATTCAGATCTTAATGCTATAGGGTAACCAATCTCCTGATATTTGGAAAAACCAAAGTTTGTACTCATGAAAACACAAAACAATTGCCTCTTTTTTCACAATTTAATAATATACATACCTTGTATACAAACAAGAGTTGACATAAAATAAAACCAGCCAATTATTGGTTGCATACTTATATACATGTGATTACTCTTCAGTGCTCTGCTCACTGTTGACAAAAAGTGCACTTCCAGCTCAAACAGAACGCTTCGTTTTAATGACGCAGGCTGTTAATTGCTTTTGTTCTTAATGTACCACTATTGTTCACAAAAAAGATTACTGAAACGTGTGATATATATACCAAACAACGATAACTCATCAAATAGGTATTGGTTTATTGATGTTTCATATCAGATCCCCTGCTTCAGTGCTTTGAGACAACAATACTGATACTGTAATGAATTTCACTGCGTAAAAGCCCCTCATAGGTATTTTTCCATGCCCAAACTTCCCTTTTTTTCTATATAATCGCTCTGGTTTTTTATTCACCAAAAATCCCCTACTGCTTCACAACGTGTTTCTTGGGACATGCGCCAATTCTTGACACCCTTTGTGCCAAGATGTTCTCATAAAAACCTACTTACAGCTTGGAAGTAAGTTTGAAGGAAACTTTATGCATCCAGCACAGTTATATAAACCAGTGGAAGAGCCCATAAACAATCCTTTGTCACCACTCTTGACCCTTTGACCATAACAGCGGTAGCTAGTCCCCTGTTACCCTACTGCACATGGTAACAGTAATAAATAGTAAACGTAGCTCAGATAAATCACTGTTGCGTGTTCAGAAAACCTCTCACAACCAGAGCTGTTAAACCTTCCAATAGAACAGGCAGCTGCCTGGAGATGACATCAATTTGCATCATATACAGTAGGCAACAAACAGAGCAATGAATTTATTATTCTCTAGTTCTTTTAATTTCTTTGAAACATTAATTGAAATTTTTACCAAAAACTTTAGAACAATAGCTACATGATAAAGTTAACAACCACGTATCTTGGTTTCTCTCTCTTAGCATTTTGCTCTGGACTAATTCAAATGGCGGACTTTATATTTTATTGAGCAACAGCTGTTGCCATCTTCTGATTGACTAAATGATTTTGTGCACAAATACCAGCTCTTGATTTGTGTCAGCTTAGATTGATGCTTAAAGTCGTTGTCTACTAAGTGCTAGAATATGGATTAAACTTGAGTTGAGGGACTAAGGTTTGTGAGTTGGTGCTCTATTGGCTGAGGGACTCAATAGGGTGAAGGCTTGAAATTTGTTGTGACAATCTTTGAAGTGTTCTGTTTCCTCAAGTCTTGAGCTCTCCTGGAGGAGTTATCGTAGAAAGCTGTCAGGCTGATTAGAAACAGCTTGAAAAGAGATTTGAGGAAGTTTTAGAGAAAGTAAAACACCAATCTTCAATTGAACGAGAGTAGTGAAGTTATACACAAGCCGAAGATAGAAAATGTAGAAGCTTCTATTTCCTTCACCAAATTTCCTGGCAAAACCCATTACTCATTCATGTGTTGATTTCGCAAGTAGTCTACACAACTTCCTTATCAATTATACGTCAGGATTTATGATCGATATTGACATTGGTTTTAAATATTCAATGAAATGTTTGTTCAAAAAGCATTTGCCAGTGAAGTCAGTAGCCATATAACCAGTGCAAAAAAAGCTTGATGGAAACCAACCACTAAGTCAGATTATAATAATTTTTAAGATTGATGAAATTTTCACATTTTTACTAAATTGATAGATTGTTCTTTTAACATGAGCATGGTGAGAAACAGTTTTGTTAATACTGAAAAAAATATTTAGCTGGAGAGTCTAAATAGTTTTGTAGAAACTTTTGGCATTGCAATCATAAGAGTTTTTTGCCGTCTTTCTATATGTTCAACTTTTTATTGCTAGTCTATGTAGATGCTCTTAATGGTTCATGTTTCTGACTGGTGGTTAAAGTGTATTTGCCGAAATGTTTTGGGTTTAAATTCCCGCCAGGCGTTAGGTAACTTTTGCAATTGTGGAAGTGCTTGCTTATTGACCATACCTAAGAATTTCATAGCAATAAAAACTTCATGAAAAGGATTTGATTTTAATAAAAAGTTAATTAGCAGGATGTTGAAAAGGTATACAAAAAGACATGGGAAGTCAATACATAACAAGCTTGTTGATCCATCAATTAAATTGCAGCTAATACTGCTGAACACTTTGTTTATCTACATGGAAAACTTTTTCGTTACTTAAAATATATATTTCGGTTGGAAAAGTGAGTGTTGGTCTCCCATTGATATTGTGCAGCTAATTTGTTTTTGGATACGCATCATTTTATATAAATTGTCAAAGTTTTAGCTTCCATGAAGCTTTAACAAATCATTTTTTTCGAATTGATGAAAAGAATTGTTTGTTGTTTGATCGAATTCAGCTGATGAAATCGGCATGCAGGAAACAGATGGTAAACAATATGCATATTATAAAGTTGAACCATATGTACAGTGTGTATCTAGTACTCAGTAGATACAAAGTATACGCCACTTATACCTTGTATACAATAGATAAAGTATATATAATATGCATACTTTGTATACAAGAGATAAAGTATATATAATATACATACCTTGTATACAAGAGATAAAGTATATATAATATACATACCTTGTATACAAGAGATAAAGTATATATAATATGCATACTTTGTATACAAGAGATAAAGTATATATAATATACATACCTTGTATACAAGAGATAAAGTATATATAATATACATACCTTGCATACAAGAGATAAAGTATATATAATATACATACCTTGTATACAAGATGTAAAGCATATATAATATACATGCCTTGTATACAAGAAATAAAGTATATATAATATACATACCTTGTATACAAGAGATAAAGTATATATAATATACATAACTTGTATACAAGAGATAAAGTATATATAATATACATGCCTTGTATACAAGAAATAAAGTATATATAATATACATACCTTGTATACAAGAGATAAAGTATATATAATATACATAACTTGTATACAAGAGATAAAGTATATATAATATACATACCTTGTATACAAGAGATAAACTATATATAATACACATAACTTGTATACAAGAGATAAAGTATATATAATATGCATACTTTGTATACAAGAGATAAAGTATATATAATATACATACCTTGTATACAAGAGATAAAGTATATATAATATACATAGCTTGTATACAAGAGATAAAGTATATATAATATACATACCTTGCATACAAGAGATAAAGTATATATAATATACATACCTTGTATACAAGATGTAAAGCATATATAATATACATGCCTTGTATACAAGAAATAAAGTATATATAATATACATACCTTGTATACAAGAGATAAAGTATATATAATATACATAACTTGTATACAAGAGATAAAGTATATATAATATACAATACAAGAGATAAAGTATATATAATACACATACCTTGTATACAATAGATAAAGTATATATAATATACATACCTTGTATACAAGAGATAAAGTATATATAATACACAATACAAGAGATAAAGTATATATAACATACATACCTTGTATACAAGAGATAAAGTATATATAATATACATACCTTGTATACAAGAGATAAAGTATATATAATATATATACCTTGTATACAAGAGATAAAGTATATATAATATACATACCTTGTATACAAGAGATAAAGTATATATAATATACATACCTTGTATACAAGAGATAAAGTATATATAATATACATACCTTGTATACAATAGATAAAGTATATATAATATACATCCCTTGTATACAAGAGATAAAGTATATACAATATACATACCTTGTATACAAGAGATATAGTATATATAATATACATACCTTGTATACAAGAGATAAAGTATATATAATATACATACCTTGTATACAAGAGATGAAGTATATATAATATACAAACCTTATATACAAGAGATAAAGTATATATAATATACATACTTTGTATACAAGAGATAAAGTATATATAATATACATACCTTGTATACAAGAGATAAAGTATATATAATATACATATTTTGTATACAAGAGATAAAGTATATATAATATATATACCTTGTATACAAGAAATATTGTTTGTTATACAAAGATGGAGATAAGTCATTGTAACAGCTGATGATAACCAAACCAGGTCAGCTGGGACAACTGCCGGCACTGCACAGACTGATCTCTGTTGTAGCCATTAAATTAGATTGCCCAATCTCTAGATTTCCATGCGTTGAAGCTTCGACCAATTTTTGAATTATTCAAGTCTACGAAGAATGGAAGTTTACCAAAAGGTTTTGAAAACATTCAGTTTTTGAAATCGCTGATACTTAAGATTGAATTTTTCAACTCTACGACGATTTAAAACTACAAACTTTTGACGGTAAGATAATGGAAGTTGAAAACATCGTATTTTCTGTATTACCATTTCATATCAGTCTAGAAAACACCAGAAACGAATTGTTACTCATGTTAAATTTGACCATCATTCACCACAATTACCCGGAAATAAGAATAAAATCTGCCGTTATGATAATAAATAATGACAATGGCGATGGCGGTTCCGGTACCAGTACCAGTGCCGGTGCCAGTGGCAGTGCCGGTAACGGTGCCAGTGACAGTAGCAGTGCCGGTGACAGTGCCAGTGGTAGTGCCGGTACCAGTGCCAGTGCCGGTGCCAGTGACAGTGCCGGTGACAGTGGCAGTGCCAGTGCCGGTGACAGTGCCAGTGTTAGTGCCAATGGCAGTGGTAATGCAATAACTAAGAAAATAATTGATAAATATCCTTATTTATATCAAAGTTCTACAACTAACTGCTACTTACAAAGCTCAATTGGCTATAAAAAGCCATTCATAATCTGCCTGATAAATAGTAAACACCATCTCTCTGTGTAAGTAATTTACTTTAGACAAAGTGATTTGGAATGTAAACTGTTTGGTGACAACACAATTTTCTGTAAGCAATATTTCTCTCATATTCATGTCGCTTTGATAAAAACTGCTTATGACTCATCGTAACAATACCATTACATAATAATTCACCAAAATTACTAGTACGAAAGGAAGCTCTTTGCCTAGTTACTCTTTGGAGTAAAAAGCTCTGCACGACTGTTTCAAAAATCTACCTAATGGAAGTACACCAAATCAAAACTTTGAGCGTTTCAGCAATCGCTTTTTCAAAATCGGTCAAAACTTTGACGTATGGAAATCTAGTATATATCACTGTCACTAGGGATACACACGAATTGGATGAGATCAAATATAGTTTGGAGTTACAGTAATCAAAACTAGCATACTCTAGCGGACATTGAAAATAATTTGATGGATAATAGTAATCTAAGGAATGGGCTATGAGGAAATATTGAAAAGTCTGCCTATCAGTGCCAGCAATAATAGTTTTTAATAATGGAAGCATGACTCCATCAGTCGTGTAGTATGATGTTTACCTGTCACAAGGACAAGAACAATAGCGATTCTTTTCTTCTCTAAACAGCTAAACATAATACATTTTATCGATAATAGCTAAGATATCGATTAGGCGTATCATGCACGCTATTGTGTATAAAGTACTATAGATTGTCCGCTTCATTATCGCAGATGGTTATTCCTTTTACACTCCATAAGGACATGATACGGTTAAGTAGGTGCTGCAGGGTGATGCTTTCTTCTACTATGTGATTTTATTGATGAACAACAGCATCGCCCTATATAATCAGTTCCAAACCTGCTCTGAGTTTTTAGTTCGCTCCTGCTGAAACTATTATCTGTTACCACGATAACAATAGTAATAATTATTACTTAAACACAATTCATTGTTACCAAGCCAACTAACTACAAAGGCTGTTACTGCTGGAGTATAAGTTTACAATTATAAATACACATTGATAGATATTATGCATGTGATCATAAGTAAATGATTCGGATGCCATAAATGGTTTACCAAAGAGCTAGCTAAATTATCTATCATACATGCCTTGAACGAAGAATGAAGTTTTTATAAACTTCATGAGATTGCAGCCAATCACAACCATTTATTCGCTATACATGGTATGAAGCGAGCTGATATATACCAAACCGTCAATGTTTTTTGTGATTTCGGAAAATATAATGTGGTTATCAGAGATTTGCGACAATTTGTGTGAAAAGAATAATTGTGCAGCTGGGGCTTAAGGCAGCATGGGTAACCCGGTGTATCTGAATGATACGACTGTGAGAGAGCAAATTAAACTCGCAATAGTTAACTGAATTACAAATTAAGAAAATATTAAATTCATTATTAGTCATAACGCAAATCTATGTTAATTACAAAAATAAATTCATTTATTGACGCAACTTTATAAATAGCTGTTGCAAGTTTTCAGACCTCAAGGTCCAACCAAACCTCAAGGTGAGTTGATAAGTGGAGATTAAAACACTTTAATGTGGTATAAACGCAACTGGTTCCTACAAAGAGATAACTAAACTACCAATCCTGATAGACATCTAGCTGCCGCTTGTCTAACTGTTGTGCAAGTTATATTTTCATCAAGTAATGAAGGTGAGGGAACCACTGATTGATGCTGTCACTTAGTTTATGTACAATATTGAAACAATTTTACATGAAGCATTTACAAGTAAGCCAGCCTCTCTCCAACTATATAAGTCCTTGGCCTCTCGTCCAGCTTGTTACCACCCAACAGACTTCAAGCCTATCATCTTTCCACATCACATGCCTTCCAAGCTTATAACATTTCAGCTTGATGTACTAGGTCCCTCAAAACTAGGAAATAACTTATGAACAGAGAATATTTGCCTTTTTGTAAAAGTTTTTCCACCATTAACTTGCAGTGCGTTTTACTTCATGCTGCCAGAATTATGTGTTACTGTCCGCCAGTATATGTTACTAGTCACCAGTATGTGTTACTGTCCGCCAGTATATGTTACTAGTCACCAGTATGTGTTACTGTCCGCCAGTATATGTTACTAGTCACCAGTATGTGTTACTGGCCACCAGTATGTGTTACTGGCCACCAATATGTGCTACTGTCCACCAGTATGTGTTACTGTCCACCAGTATGTGTTACTGGCCACCAGTATGTGTTACTGTCCACCAGTATGTGTTACTGGCCACCAGTATATGTTACTGGCCACCAGTATATGTTACTGGCCACCAGTATGTGTTACTGGCCACCAGTATGTGTTACTGGCCACCAGTATATGTTACTGGCCACCAGTATATGTTACTGGCCACCAGTATGTGTTACTAGCCACCAGTATATGTTACTGGCCACCAGTATATGTTACTAGTCCCCAGTATATGTTACTGGCCACCAATATGCGATTTACGGACTCTCACTCCTCCATTAAAGTTTGTAATTACCCCAAGCTGCTGTTGATTATTGCTGACACATACTTTAGACCACAAATTGAAAAAGTTTCTTTCAAAATATGTATTAATGTATCATGGTCAGGAAGTTGGAGAACAAAATACGAAGAAAACGATATTGGAGAAATAGATAAATATTGTAGGATTTATTTGCAAAGAAAACATTTGCACCATTGCAAATGGGTGAAGGGTTACAAGCACATCCAGAGTGCAAAATGCTCAGGTGAACTAATCATATCAGACAATCGTAAACTGACTTATTTATGCAAAGATGGCTGCCGTAATCAGCTGCTTATTTAAATGTTGTGTTAGCTCTGTTAGTCAGTTCTGTGGGGTACCTCCAATGCATATTCATGAGTGAAAATAGAGCTGCAAGAGCAGCCCTGAAGCTGCCTTTATTTTGTTCATCGCTTGTAAACTTGTTGATTTATAGGCAAACATTTTTTTTGTCTAGAAAGTGATTTTTTCTCATGGATATGGGATAGTAGTAGTTAAGAAATTCACATAAACTAGCAGAGCTGAAAGAGGATCCAGAGAGTTGTTACGATAGTTTGACGTGTTTCCAAGCATTTGAAGTGTTTGTTAATTGATAAGAGAGACTATTGTATCCAAAGTAGCGAAAAAAAAGCTGAAAACTTTGACAGTGTCTTTGAAACTGGTGAATGCCATCTGACAGCTCTAGGTATTTCTGTTTCTGTAAGAATAAACCAACATCAATAGTAAATTAAATTCCAACAATTTAATACAACTATTCATAAAAATATACTTGTGTAAACTTTATGGACAAGCAACACAACTCACTCCATTCGTCGTCATTATCATTGTCTATTAGTAGTTTGGTTTATTTTTCTAGCGAACAAACAAATGACCCCGCTAGTTTTATGACAACAAAAGAAGAAACTTGTTGCAGGTATAATTTTACTAGCGACTATAATGTTAACTCAGTACATGTCGCAAAAGTTAAGTTTTCAAGCTGGGTTTACACTAGGCGTTTACTCTACCCTTTTGCAAAGGCTGTCTGCTTGACTCTCAGTGTAAAAGGCTGTTGTAAGTTAATTTTGAAGTTCTGTGCCAATGCCACAAAGCTCTGCTAAAATGCCCGCTATTTTGATGCAGGAGACTATCAAAATCATCGCAAACTATAATAGCCAATTTCCATTGGCTGATGCATACACTAACGGCTACATTATGACAACCAGTGTTGAAAACTTTCATATTACTGCAGACATATGGTGTAGGTAAACTAGCAGACAAATCAATCAGTGTAAACACAGCTTTAAAGAACTAAAGGAGCGACCATATTTAAAATTCACCAAAATTATTTTATTTGTTCGCACTCAACATCAGCCATCCTTCCTGATTAACAAAAGGAGAAAAATATTATTCTAGCCGATGAACTTCTCAATAGTTTTTGAATTTTTGTTTATTGCAATGATTAGGGCGAACTTCATATTAACTGGAAAGCCAAAAAGTTATGGCTGCACCCTTATATAAGTAAATGGCTTAACTTCCTCATCATTTGAAAAGTTTCTCAGGTTGCGTGGTTTTCCCTATTGCGTTTAAATTTCATTTTTAATGAAGTTTCTCTCTGAAAGCAGCAATCCATAACAGTATATCTATAGGTATATACGCATGTGTGCCAGCAGCTTTTTCCGCATTACTTACAGTTGTATAATAATAACAACAATGAGCAATAATAATTAAGATTAAACAAAATTGTCAAAATGATAATTATTTGATAATAATGAAAGTTTACTCTGCTCATGTATCATAAAAACATTATAATTCTCTGGGCTCTGCCATCTCTTCCTCTACAACTGTTCATGTCCCGAACAAACAAACAAAACCATATAATTTTGGATATGTTAAAATTTCAAGGAGCCATTATATAAATGTAAAAAACTGTAATTAGAAAATAAATAAAAACTGATGAGAGCTGTAATTAGTTCACAAATCCTAGTTTAGTTACAACTCCACAAAAGAACTGCTTGGGCTAGTACTCAGTCATTAACTCAAACGAAACCAACTGTTCTACTAAATGCGCGACTCGAACCAACAAGATTGTCGAATCAAATTGTACTAGTACAAACAAACACAAGCTATATTGTATGGAGTATTTATTCCCATGACCTGAATAGAAAAGTTATTCTTCATATAATACTATTATTAGTAGAACAAACTTTTATAATGATGAGGCCTGACAGGTCTGTATGCAATGTATATGATTTCAGCCGGATTTTCCGTGGGCTATACAATCTCAGCCAAATCTTCCATGCACTCTGCGATGTCAGCCGGATCTCCCGTTAGCTCTCCGATGTCAGCCGATCTAATTCGAACCGTAAGAATACAGTGTTACTTAATTGTAAACAGTAGTGTTCGATGAGATCAATTGGTTATAATTCGGTTTTTTTCATGGTTGTATAGTTTTTTACCGCCGTCAAAATTTATATACTTTGACAAAAGAGTAAGTTGTTCAGCCATGAACGAACTTTCACTTACCTTCTAGGCATTGGAATCACAACTGACAGCAGTACGGCAGCACACAATACAACTATTCCGACAGCGATATTGACTGGTAGACCAGAGTGGTTTTGTTGTGTACTGTTGGTGGCTGCTATTTTCTCTAAAACAATAACTTGTGTGCCAATTAAATAGCAATTTCAAAATCAGTCATACCCATTGTGAATTTTAGAAAAAAAGATACCGCTAAAGCTGTAAAAAAATTTTCAAAAACTCCAACTTATTCAATTTACAATATTGTCAAAATCGCACCCCAAGTTATCGAAAATCATTTTTTGCAACAAAATACTTTGGCAATGAAATACTTTACTATAGCTAGTCTAATTTACACACCAGTATTGGTGTAGTTGACATAAGGAGTTGCAGTTCTGTTGAGTGCACTTGTTCTTATAATTGTGGCTGTCTGAGGTTTACTTGATGTCTCTGTAGATGATACTTGTGTGTTTGCTGCACTTGTGGTTTTGGCAGTGGGGGTTTTGCCTACAAATAAAACAATTTCTTTTGGTTTAAACAAGAGCAGCAGCTAAATTAAAGCAGGTATGAAAAAAGTGTTTCCTGTTTGTTAGCTTATAGTCACTATTTTTTTAGTAATAAAATTCGTTAACAATGGTTGATAAGGAACAAGAGGAACTCTCCTGTTATCCGCAATACTTTCCACTTACTCTGCTACCTTACTTTCCTGTTGGTTGTCAATTTTCTTTTTTGATTAAATAGTCCCTTAATTTCCAAAGATATCTTACATTTATACCAGAGATAAATTATAGTGACAACTTTTAGCATGTTTTCTGTCTGCACCAACTGCACCAGAGAGTAATTAAGGGTGTTGCACAGGGCAAGTTGTTCTATCAATAGAACGAACTGTGAGAATTTGCTTCTATGTCAACTAGGGAGAGGCTTTAGCCGACTCAACTTGGACTCAACCTAGGCTCGACCTCAAATTGACCAAACTCGGTCTTGACCTGACCTTTACTCAATCTTGACTCAATCTAGGCTTAATCCAGACACCACCTCCGATCTATCTACCATCTAATACCATGTGTTACCAAGGCAACATGTCAGACAGACTAGTCAGGGTAAAAGTTAACTATGACTTTGCATGCGCAAAGATGCAGAACTAAGGTATTGGATGTTCTCCTCACAAAGCTAGTAAGCTACTAGCAGTAACGAGCATTGGGTTTCTATTTATAAAGTTCTGGTGCAGTTGAAAATGGCATTGTTTGATCGCACCATTGGATTTTCGTTGGATGGTCGTATTAGTGGCTTGTATAACTCTTTCTTCCTAAGTGTTTGCTTGTTTGATATTTTCGTCTCCAGTCTCTGTCGGTACGTCTGTCCTCATTATTTCAAATTTAAGTATCTTTCATCTGTCTAATTTTGGGGAGTTGTGCACCCCTCTCCAAGGAGAGACAACTCAAGTAGAACTAGTGAAAATTTTCACTATTGTTTAGCAGGGAAAAGGGGAGATTCTAATTATGTTAAGGGCTTAAAATTTAAAGAGTTTGGAGATGGAGAAGAATGTGTAGACCGCAAGAGTGTCACAGGAGTGGGCTAGGGGAGGGGCTTAGAAGACGGAGGGTGTAAAGCACTGTTTGACTGCTGGTTCAGGTTGGGCTAGGGCTGGGCTGGGATTAAGTTAGACAAGATAGTTGTGCACAAAACTGTATCATTAAGAAAAGGTTGGAGAAGGGGGGGGTAAAATATTTAGTGGCTCAGCACCTGGCAGAAGGATGAGGCAAGTGTATCCACATTCGAAAGGTAGGAAGATGGTAAGTGGCCAGAGGTGGATAAACAGAAAAAAAAATTTAAAATTAATTCGTCAAGCGAGTTTACTACAGCATGTTTGATATAAATGCTTTGAATAGAAGAGATAAAGTATAGACGGTATACATATATTGTATACAAGAGATAAAGTATATATAATATACATATATTGTATACAAAAGATAAAGTATATATAATATACATACCTTGTATACAAGAGATAAAGTATATATAATATACATACCTTGTATACAAAAGATAAAGTATATATAATATACATACCTTGTATACAAGAGATAAAGTATATAACATACATACCTTGTATACAAGAGATAATGTATATATAATATACATACCTTGTATACAAGATATAAAGTATATATAATATACATACCTTGTATACAAGAGATAAAGTATATATAATATACATAACTTGTATACAAGAGATAAAGTACATGTAATATACATACCTTGTATACAAGAGATAAAGTACATATAATATACATACCTTGTATACAAGAGATAAAGTATATATAATATACATACCTTGTATACAAGAGATAAAGTACATATAATATACATACCTTGTATACAAGAGATAAAGAACATATAATATACATACCTTGTATACAAGAGATAAAGTATATATAATATACATACCTTGTATACAAGAGATAAAGTATATATAATATACATACCTTGTATACAAGAGATAAAGTATATATAATATACATACCTTGTATACAAGAGATAAAGTATATATAATATACATACCTTGTATACAAGAGATAAAGTATATATAAGATACGATACCTTGTATACAAGATATAAAGTATATATAATATACATACCTTGTATACAAGAGATAAAGTATATACAATATACATACCTTGTAAACAAGAGATAAAGTATATACAATATACATACCTTGTATACAAGAGATAAAGTATATACAATATACATACCTTGTATACTAGAGATAAAGTATATACAATATACATACCTTGTATACAAGAGA
Source organism: Cryptosula pallasiana (assembly GCA_945261195.1). Classification (NCBI taxonomy): domain Eukaryota; kingdom Metazoa; phylum Bryozoa; class Gymnolaemata; order Cheilostomatida; family Cryptosulidae; genus Cryptosula; species Cryptosula pallasiana. The sequence goes on from OX183130.1 coordinate 44,055,690, forward strand.
TAAAGTATATATAATCTACATACCTTGTATACAAGCAAAAGTTGACACAAAGTAAATCAAACCAAGATATACTTTGATATTTATATAAATATCCATCCGTAGCTGCTCACTAGTAATGCGTCTCTCCCGCTGGCCTGACTTGTTTTGGAGCAGTGCAATAAGTTATAAGGTATCACAAAAGAAAGCAATCCATATCTATCTATTGTATTATTTTTAGATAAGATAGTATTTAAAGACATTATCTGATCAAAACATGTTTGTTATATTATACCTTTTATACGATTTCTATAGCTTACGTAATACTGTAATTGATTCGCATAGTTTGCACTCTAGCCGTCAGTGATAGAAGGAGATCACCTGTCGTCAAAGTTAAGGTGTGCACACAATGTGCTGATACACGTTGTTTCTGATGTTAGCCACTTTTTTCACTATGCTTAGTTGTACGATGCAAACATTTAGGGAGGAATGGACTGGATTATTCGGCTGGCTCAGATATGTGACACTTTTAGCCCTACTGGCCTTGAAATCTGTTATTTCGAATCAGGCAACGATTGACCCTCAATTTCAACTGTTCATTACCATATTAGCATTTATGAATATTGTGAGAGATTCGTATAAAGTATCCACCCTCACCCCCCACCCCCCCCCCCCCCCGCCCCATACCTCCCTCCCCATACCCCCCAACCCTTGTTGTCTACTGACCCCCTAAACATAACCTCCAACCCCTCCCTTCCGCCTACACGCAAACTACCACCACGAAAGTAAATGACAGAGACCTAGACCCTGTATAGGCCCTATAAATCATATAAAACCCACCCCGGGTTACCCCGGGTCTACCCTGGGCCAGCTACCCCGGGCCTGGGTCAAAAGAAGATGGAAGACTTAGCCTGGGACCTATGGAGCACAATGCCCTTATCAGAAAGTGAATAGGAAGGATACAACGACCAGGAGAGCAAGCTAAGTGATCGATGCCCTAATAAGGAGTGGAAAAATACCAGCATGCCCTAATAAGGAGTGGAGAAGACCCAAGCCAAAGAAAAGAGCGGCAAAAAGTGCCCAGCACAAATTGCCATGTGCTCGTTAATATGATAGGTTAAACTTGTTTATGAAGTTGTAATATGTATTGTGATTGATGTATTTTTACTATTATGTCATATGGTTGGTTCACCCTAATAAGGGGGTGAACTTTCTTCTGTTCTCCTATAAAAGGAACCTTGTTGTGTGAGATAGAGCAGAAGTCTAGTGGATTGTGTATAGACACCCTTATATATTGCTAAATGGATTGTGTGTAAATATACTACTATTAAGTGAAACTCTGTCATTGTGTGTCTGGGTCCAGGACCCCGTCAGTTGATAACGTCGATTCGGAGTGACTCCGAAATATTATTCAGAAGTTGTTGGAGTAACCCCGTTGTGTCGAAGTAGTCAGTGCAAAACTACTACAATATCTGTTATATCATTATGTTATTTAATCTTAAATTGATTGTAAGGTGGACTCTCTGTCCGGAAGTACATCTATGGTGCGTTTGGTAAAAGGCGTACAAGAATTTCTTACATGGTTGGTACGGTGGGATTGCACAGAAAGAGAAACACAACTAGAGAAGCCACCAGTCGCTACCAATGGTCAGTACTTCACTTCGATACTCTTCCCTTTACCCTTCCCAAGTGTGGGAATCCATACAGCAACCACTGACCTTGCTACAGCAACTCAGACACTGAAACAAATCTTTACCCATATCTGGATTCAGATACAACTACGCCTGGCCATGCTATGAACTCCTACAGCAGTCCCTAACCCAGCAAATGATTGTACAACAGTCCTGGTCCTATTGCAGCTTTTCTGGGTTGGATACAGACACCCCAAAATCTGCTACTGCAAACCTTGACCCTGCTATAGATTTTTTGACCCTGCTGCAGCAACACCTGACCCTGATTGCTGTCTTAGAGCACAGAAATCCACTCTTTTGGCTGCAATACAGCAGTTTTTATCCCCAACGGCTACCCAGAAAACTAGAAGTGTATGTATGGCAGAAGTTACAACCCTTGACATGTCAGCCAAGTTTCTCCAGGTAAACCTGCAAGCCTTTCAGCAGGTCCCTGCCTCAGACTTCAAGCCTACTAAGTTAATTGATGCTGGTGTCGTGGAGTATTTCATTACGCAATTCTTGGAGAGTGCAGGAGCTAGTGGGTGAGAAGCTCACACTGTCCTTCTCCATATCAGAAAAAACACTTGGAAATAAAGCTCTGAAGTGTGTAAAACCTAGCAATTTTCCAGGAGGTCTTCAAAAGAAGAATTCACTTCTTCTCCCAATGAGAGGTTCTAACGTCCAACCAATATACTACCCTACAAGATGAAGCAGACTTTCTCAATTCAAACCAATGGTCATTAAAAGTGGTCACTTCACTGGGTATCCGGAGCTACAGAACTAATTTTCAGATACCAGTCAGGAAAGGCACAAATCTCTGGCCATATTCTGTGTTCATTTTAAGCTCAAGATATGATGCAGCTTTCCATCCACATGAACCAAGACCATCTGAAGCAATTTTGCAGCTTTCTGGTAGCATCCGAGACAGCATGTATTCGCATAAAAAAAACTTGATGACTCCATTGACATAATCCTTTTCAGCCCGTCGGATACATATACACAGTGGCCAGAACAGTTATCCTTGCAGGTACCAGCAGCAGAGACCGCCACATTTCTTAAACAGTAAACCACCTGTGAGCCAAAATTAAATCAACTGCAAACCAACTGCAAACCAGCTGCAAACCAACTGCAAACCAACTGCAAACCAACTGCAAACCAACTGTAAACCAAATGTTAACCAACCATAAACCAACGCAGACCAGTAAATGTTTAGTAGAGAGGAAATTGGTTCCCCCAGTCACGATCAAGCGTGTGCTTCTTCAACTTATCCCATTCTAGTGTGATCGCCTTCATATCTTTTTCCTTGACAAACTACAAAGTTCCCAAGAGAAACTCAAGTTCCAGTAACAATTTCATCCACACTAGTAGCTCAGGTTAAAAAACTGCCCTTGCACAAAAAACGTTATCACATCACTCTCTTCTCCCACTATTGAGAAATCCTCCTCCTTTTTACTATCTTACCTGTCCTGTCACAATGACTTCGCCCTTGAAAGAGTTTGACCTATCCTCTTTCTTTTTTTAAAACTAGAGGTGTGGGCAAAGTAGATCGTAGAAGGCACCACTCAACTGCAGATGAAACTGTGTGAGCTACCCTAACAGGCAGCCCAACTGAGGAGCATAACTCCTCAAGACTGAAATTGCAAGCCTCCAAGAGGCAGGGAATGTGATCAGAAAGCTGCTTAGGCCCGGAGTAAACTCGCTCATCTATGACTCACATGGGCTATGTTGATGCTTACCTTTTTCTAAGTTGTCCGGGGAGTGCAAGAGTAACCAGCTTCTGGTTGGAACTCCTTTTGACCTCAGTATCTTTTTATTTTTGTCTTTTCCCTTTTTATCACTATTTAGCACTGCTAGGCTAGCCGTGTCCAATGATTATTAATGAGAGACATGGGTAATGTTGTTAATAATTAAAGGGGCTTACGTAATAAGTTTGCGTAGTCTGCCCACCAGCATTCACTAATGCACAGAAATTCCCTGGCATCAGAGTTGAGGTTAGCACACATTGTTTCTACAAAAAGATGTTAATCGTTTTTTACACTAAATATGGTTGTACAATGTAAGCATATAGATATGAATCGACTGGATAACCTGGTTGACTCAGAGACATGACACTTTTAATCTTGCTGGCCTTGAAACCTGTCATAATGAATCATCTGATGATGGACTCTTAATTTCGACTGTTCATCAGCGTGTTTACGTCTAAAACTGTTTGCTATATTGTTATCTCAGTTAGTCTTCAGTTAGCATTTGCATGGAGCAGTGTAAAGTTGTGTTGATTGCTAGATTATCTAGTTAATCTGGGTGGGTGCCATTCGAATATTATCAGTAGAGAATCTGATGTGAGATTCGCTTTGGTTCTATCAACATTTGTCTACCATTGATAGGAGCGTGGAAACTCTTTTCAAGATTACTTTTCAAGTGAGTTCAATAAAGGGTGGGAGCGAATCATTCATTAACAATACTGAACTCTTTACAAAAGCCTGTATCATTACGTGCGTAGATCAAATGTGTTCAGCTTGGCCAGTTCTGTGTTATGACTAGGTCAGAGATTGGTAGCCTGGCATCCACTAAACAGCTCATCAGTTGAGTTTGTTTAACTCATCAGTTAAGCATTCGAGGCATACATAAAAGTTGAGAACATGAATTATTAAAAACATACAACTGTGTAAGAAGTTGATTATTTTTATTGCAGCGTAACAGAACTTAATACTTTAAAGCAAAGCTATGAATAATTGACCAAATCAGTCAATATGGCAAAATAACTCGTGTATTGTGCTTGTGGGCGGTGGTGGTACTATTTTTTTCATTTCCTGATCATTGCAGTAGTAATCTTTGAGCCCGAGAAAATATTTTATTGTTTTTTTGTTTGAAATTGAAACAATTATTGTCAGATTTACCAATTATTATTAATTATTGCAGTTATTAATGTTAACTTATACTGTTCTTTTCAGTACAACACTATTATGATTATTTATTACTCTATTTGTTACGAGCTACTACAGTTTCTATCACCATTGCTTGATTTTTCATTGTTTATGCTTTATGCTTCGGTTATTAAGAAATGGTTGACGGAACAAAAAACAGTACATAACAATCACAGCCAGTTTTATTAGCAACTGTTTCACTAATACTTTGAAAATAACAAAAAGTGATCGATCTTCTATTATAATTTCATCATTGTTATTATCTAACATTGTTGTCGTTTCATTTTAATATTACCCCAAATGCTGCTGTTATATACTTGCCTAATTATTACTCAAAATTAGTTACTGTCAAAGCATTCATTTGTGACAGAATTGTCATAAATGTGAGAAAGAGAATATCGGGAGGGTGATCTTAGCGGGAGGTTAACACACAAGAAAGTGACAACGGCAGGAAATGACCATAAGTGGAGACTGCCACAAAGAGGGGGGGGGGGGGGGAGGGGGATTACCATAGGAAAAGCTATTGCGGCAAAAGTATATCATGAGAGAAGAGTACCACGCGAGGAGGCGACCATGAGAGGAGACAACCATAGAAGGAGAGGACCACAGGAAAAGGTGACCTTGGCAAAAAGTTCTGGGGTGTAGGGTAACAATGTGTCTGATTATATTCATTCACATTGTTGTCTATGATGGGTAATCCAGCTAATGCTGCAAATATAATTCAAGGGCAACAATACACACAGGTTTTTGTGAATCTGGAGCTTATGCTAGTAGTAATATATGAGCAGATCTCCCTACCAAGTGTTTTTTTGTGGGGTCATAATCTGGGGTGATGCAATGGGTTACGGCGTTGAATGAATTCGCCGAGTTTATATTGTATTTTATTTGAGGGGCATTTGAGTGGCATTTAAGTGGCATTTGAGTTTTGATTATTTTTTTACCTAATTTGAACTTATATGATGTATAGATTTTGAATGTATGGTATTTAAGTTTTTGATAATTTTTTACATAACTCGAACTCATATAGTATTTTGAGAGAGAGGAGAGAGGAGTTATATCTAGCTTGAATAAATACATTTATTACATAATAAGCAGGGGTAAACCTTCCCATATAATATAGCTAGAGTCAGTAAAGACTAAGTAATACAAAGCACCAGGTCTTGTAATGATAATCAATGCAAAGTCTTTTTCTTTACATTGCATCTTAAAAAATCCTCAAATTAGCTTCTATATGGTTAAAATTTACAGTATTTGGGAAATAATTGTAATAAAAAACATTATATCTATTAAAATTTACTGTAAATTTTATGTAGTACAAAGTACTATAACCTTCATTTATTCACTTGAGACTACATATCATCAGCATTTTGAGATCAAGTCTATATATATATATATACGATGAATGATTTCTTGTATTATATATATAGTTATAGTAACTATTCTAAAAAGAAGACTATTATGAAGGTTTTTATTTAAGCCAAAGTAGGTTCGGTAGATACTCCATCAGAACACACTCGTCTTTTAGCATAAAAATATGTGAGTCCTCGCTTTATTTGCTTGTATGTCAACATTTTTTTATCCTTTACTACAAATCCTCGATTTTTACCCATAAACGACTTTTTTGTGTTCAATACATTTAGATAACTGTCTTTGTTCAATTGATTAATTCGTTTGTTCAAACCTTTTGAGCTAAACTTGTTTCCTTTTTCTCCCCAGCAATAATAGGATTTAGAGTTAAGAGCAACAATTCCATCTCCGGTAAATTCCACTTTAAACAATCCAGGTGTTCTTTTTCCATGTTTTAGTACTTTTTCACAACATTCTTGCATGCTCCATTCTAAACCCATTGTTTTGATTCTTAAAAATTCATCTCTATGTTTGTCACAGTATGGTCGTGGAAACCAATCACCATATTCATTGTAAAACTCTTTTTTCATACTTGGTTTTACCAGTGTTTCTAATGTTCCGCTCAACGCCATGTATGCGCTATCTGTATCCATTTCAACATATTGGAAATCACTTCTGTCAATATATCTATAAATAAAAAGATTGCTTCAATTATTTGGAAGTTTTACTTACTTATACATGATAATAGTAGGGAATTAGGTTTTACTTACTTATCCATAAAGTCGTAGTAAAACTGTAGCATTCTCAGTTTAGCATACTGTAGCACGGAGAAACCCAAGTGTACTGGAACATTCATAGTTAGCTGAAATGATGGTGATACTGATTAGCAAAGTAAACTTGTGGAATATAAATTTTGAATTGCAAAATAATTGTTTTAAAACTTACTAGCTGTTTACAGGTTACGCTTTCATAAAAATCATCTGCTATCTCTTCCATGGAGATAAATTTGTTTCCTCTGATACGAAATGAAGCTTTTCTGGCGCCTTCGATGAACTTGATGGTGGTATGTTTTTCTTTATCAGTGATTGTTTTTCCATAAGCAGCATTTCCTACCAACTTGCTAGTAGTAGCGAGTAATTCTTGACTAGGGTCTGCATCTCCCATTCTCCTAGCGTCTGAAACCGATGTTCCAAAAGCTTCAAAAGCTTTTCTAGGAATATATTCTATTAGCTGATAAACTTTGGTGACTTTCAATCCTTGTTTCAAGTACCATTTCAACAAAGGACTCATTAGCAATATCTTATCTCCGTACATACTTCCAACTAATGAGCGTTGAGGAGTCTTTAAAAAACCTTCGGCTTCAGCAAAGACTTTCATTTCATCGCTCAAGTGTTCTCTGGTTAACATCGTATTTTTAAAAATCGGAGGCATTTCGGAGAACTTTTCTTCCTCTTCCTCAGGAACTTCGATGTCACATTCAACAAATCCGAAGAATTCTTCTGATTGAACTCTCTCCAACACTTCTTCTTGATTCAGCTTTTTTTCAAGTATTTTAGGGTAGAAAGAATTGTAAAACGTGTTGACAAATTTTTGTAAATTTGTATGAGTTTTTACACGCTTCATCCAGTCACACTCCCAAATCGAGATTACAGTGTAACCTAATGCTCGAAGATATTCTTCATTTTCCATCGTAGTTTTAAACAGATTTGCTTTTGATTTTCTTCCACTAGCTTGAAGCTCTTGCTCTTTAGCGTTGTTATAAGAGCAGTCGTGTCCATGCCAAAAACATCCGTGGAATTGAAAGACATGACGATTTTCAACACAGAATCCATCAACTGGTAATCCTCGCTGTCCGAGAGTAACTTCTCCTCCATTGAGCTGATGTCTGATATTGATTTTTTTTGAGAACATTTGGAACTGTAACCAGCTATGAGCTATCTTGCTAAATTTTACTGGTTCAGCGACAAAGGAGTTTTCGATTTTTCTTCTTCGAGGATAGCCAGTAGGCATTGATTGCATCATACACCATAAATAGAGCGCATTTGCATCAACTCCATAGATTCTATCACAAACCTTTGCTTCTTTTCCCAACCAATGTTCTCTAATTTTAGTTATACCTTTTTCGTGATATCTATGCATCACTAGACTCGGCCCACCAACTATGTTTTTCTTTATTAGAGGATAAAGTTCTGCATTGCAGTTGTCAATCAGACAAATTGGGAGAGTCCGACGAAACGAGTTACCAAGTTCATCAAAATCCAAGTATGTAGAGAGGTATGGAGGGGGTGGTTGAGGAGCTTTGTTAAACATCCATCGAATCGCTAATCCTGGTAAAGATATACCATCTTTTAACATATCAATCCCATGCTCTCTGTAGATCGATCTTTGTCTTTCCAACGCTTGAACAAATGGTTTTACATCCAAGTTGTTGTACCATTTTAAAAAATCCCTCATTGTCTTCATGTCGTTATTTTTCCATGCTTCTTGACAAATTATGTACTCTTCTTCACTGATATTCTTTTGTTTTAAAGAACTGTAAAAAGCTTCTCTTGGAGGTAGATGTTCTTGATTAAGTTGTTCCAAGTCTTTCATCCATTCATAAGGAAAAAATCCTTTTCCGGCTTCACATTTGTATGCTTTGAGATACATTTCATAGCTATATCCAGGAGCGATGAAGTTTGTACAATCTAAAAACAAAAAAGATCCTATTCCGATAACAGGCATCTTGGTTCCTTTTTTTATAACAAAATCAAAATCTGTGTCGGAGACATCTTTCAATTTTTGAAGCAGTTTTCCTTTCATCACATTGACATCATAAGTCTGTGAATTGAAACCTAAAATAGGGAGTTTTTTCATATAGCTGTACAAATCATCCAGAACTTTTTCAGCTCCTGTTCTACGTCTGAAACGATTTTTTTCAAAATCACTACGAAAATTTTCTTCAGCTTCTTCCAGTCGTTGTAATTCACCTTCTATCTGTTTTATGATTCGTGAAAATTGTTTTTCCAATCGGCTATATGATTCTTCACTAATATCATCAGTAGTAATATATGAGCAGATCTCCCTACCAAGTGTTTTTTTGTGGTTCTGACCTTGGGGTTGAGGCAATGGGTTACGACGTTGGGTGAATTCGCCGAGTTTATATTGTATTTCATTTGAGAGGTATTTGAGTGGCATTTGAGTGGCATTTAAGTGGCATTTGAGTTTTGATTATTTTTTTACTTGATTTGAATGTATGGCACTCATATGACAATATTTTTGATGGAGTTGTAATTGCCACTGAATTGTTTTTGTATATGATATAACCATCTACAACGCTATAGTTATTGTTATAGTTTTATTATTACATAATAAGTATTACATTATTTGCTTACTGGAGAATGTAATAAAATATATATATCATAATAAAGTGTAATAGGATGAATATATAGTGTTAAAGTCTTTAAAAACTTTTTAATTTGTAAAGTATTTGATGACTTTACAAGAAATATCATCACATTCAGGTTCAATCACGATGACAAGATTTTCTTCAAGTTTAAGTTTACTATCTTCCAATATAGATAGAGAAAGTTTTGAAAAATCCTCCAAGTCATTATAAATAAAAACTCTATAAATCGATGGTGTTGAATTTGTAATTGCTGCTGAATTGTTTTCGCATATGATGTATCTATCACACACACAATCAGTAGTTGTTTCGATTTTTTCATAATTGTATATAGTAGAGTTTGTAGGGCTTGGGTGTTCCAAAATTAAATCGACTAAACCCAGAGCTTGTGGAAGAGATGGAATTGATGGTGATAAAGCTGGAACTAGTGACTCGTTTGTAATTTTTGTTGTCGTCGTTGTCTGCGGAGTTGTGGTGATTGTTGAAGTTGTTCTTCGAATCGTAGGTAGTAATGCCTTGTCATATAAACGAATGTAATTTAAAGCTTCATCGGTTTTGCAAACAAAGTATTCTTGAGGCCACATATCATAAGTGTCACAGGTTCTACGTTGGAGAGAAAACTGCATGAAACATGTGAGTTTAAGCATACGATATTTTAAGTTTTTTCCTAAAATATGAGTTGCTGAATTAACCGCTTCCATATTAAGAATTCCCCAAAAACATCCGGAAGCTGTTTGAGATAAAGTGAATGGTTGAATCTCTGTTGCAAGACAATAACCGCTTAGGATTGGGAATAATAGAAGATAGATTCGATATTTCATTTTTATTCAGAGAGAGAGAGAGACTTTTAACCTAGTTTATGCTTTCATCGTCTAGAGTTAACTGTCTTGCATTTCGGTGGACTTTGGTTAATATGGTCCAACTAAAGTTCTATATATATAACTTTGGGATCGCATTTGTCTTTGTTATCTCCTTGACATGTGATGCTGATGATAATCTTGTTTTGAATAGATTTTAAACTTTCAAAACTCGAAAATGACAAATTTACACCTTCAATACCATTGATGTTAGTGATGATAGTAGCTATTTTCGACCTCTCGTTGGTCAAATGATTGCATTCCACACATGCAAAGTTGGTTGTCTCAAACTCTTCTGTTGGTGGGCAAATCAAACGTGAGGTGTTGGATTCAAATACACATAATTCATCATTCCAAAATAGTTTTGTATTTTGAGTAAGACCTTCCGTATTATTTTTAACCCCTATTGCACATTCCTCCTGATTCAGAGTGTATTTTGTTGGCGTATTGCAGGTCAGGGTATCTGTAGAAGTTCTGCTTTTGCAGATCCAAGAAGCGTTTTGAGCGATAATAAAACTGCAATGTAAATAGTTGGAAGGATAGAGTCTCACACAGTTTGTTCCATTTTCATCTTTATATCGAATACTCTTTTCAAAAGGTGAAAAAAATAAGACATCATTTTTTTCCATAACTCCATCTATACATTCATCGATTTCGTCGGCATAAAATACTTCGCTGACATTGAAACTGTCGAAACTCGAAAATGTTGAATTCACACCTTTGATTTTACTGATGTTAGTGATGTTAGCTGGATTTGATTCCTCATTTACACCTTCGATATCATTGATGGTAGTGATGTTAACTGGAATTGACTCCTTGATATCTGTAGAATCTTTACGCTTACAGATCCAAGAAGCGTTTCGAGGGATGAAAAAACCGCAATATATATAGTCAGAAGGATAGAGTCTCACACAGTTTTCCCCATTTTCATCTTTATATCGTATAGTTCTTTCAAAAGGTGAAAAAACCAAGACATCGTTTTTTTCCATAACTCCAGCTAGACATTTATCAATTTTGTTGCTATAAAACACTTCGCTAGTTTTGAAACTGTCAAAAGTCGAAAGTGATGAATCTTTGATGATAGTGATGTTAACTGGTTTTGGTTCCTTTTTGATCGAATGATCGGAATGAACACATGGCATGCATGCAAATTTGTATGTCATAAATCGTCTTCTCATTGGACAGATCAGACGTCCGCCAATGTATTGAAATGCACATAAATTCCCATCTCGATATACTTTTGTATTTTGAGTAAGTCCTTCCGTATTATTTGTAATACCTAGTTCACATTCCTCTTGATTCAAAACGTATTTTGTTGAATTACCACAAGTTGTGCTCTTGCAGATCCAAGAAGCGCTTTGAGGGATGAAAAAACCACAATATAATAAGTCAGGAGGGTAGAGTCGCACACAGTTTGTTCCATTTTCATCTTTATATCGTATAGTCCTTTCGAAAGGTGAAAAACCAAGACATCATTTTTATCCATAGCTCCGGCTATACATTCATCAATTTCATTGGTATAGAATACTCCACTAACATTGGGAAATGTTAGTGCCAGTAGCAAGATGAATACGCAGCTCATTTTTTAAAATGTTTTTGCTTTCAGTGTTGAAAGTTGAATACTTTCTTTCTTGATGTTCTTTCTATTTATACGTAAGCGGCTAGTGGCTTGTTCAGCTCTCTCAGCTGATTTTGAAGATGTAAAACAATCTCATCAAAGTGGTTACCAAAATGTAAGTATGGTTCCAATCGAGATTGAGACAAAAGAACATGTGTTCCTGTCCAGCGAAATGAAGTCAAACCTCTTAAAATCGAAATATCTATCAAATCACCCAGATCAGCATCTTTCAAACATTGCTTTATATCAATCAGTTCGATTGCTCTTTCGAGATCTTCAAAATTTATCAACTTGTCTTGCGGACAGCATACTTTTGGATCAAAGCTCCTAGAACAGTTTAAGCATTCGAGAGGATTTGCCCTTGAAATACAATTACAGCTCAAAAGCATGCTTTGTATTGATTTACGAACTAGATTGAATCCTAACACAAAATAAAATACTTCTTCGGTGATGAGTTGAACAAAAAGAGGATTCGAACGCTCTAAAGGAATGTGTTCAAAATGAGTCCTTATGAACTTAGGAACAAAATCAGCCAATGTAGCAATTGACTTGAATCCTTCAGTTTTTCCACTCATGTTTCTTCTGTAGTTCAGAGATAAATGAAGCAACATTTTTTGTAGCAGTTCTTTTATGAGTCCTCAGATATACTTGTCGAATCAATAGGTATTATCGGGTTGACTGAGTCTTCTTTTTCATCAGGAGTATAAGCATATGGATATCCTTCTGCTATCGCAAGTAATTTATCCTTTAGACGTTGATAAGCCAGCTTGCTCTGACTAGTAGGTAATAGGTAGGGATTTAATCGTGCTCTCAAATTTGTTAACATAAAGGGAGACTTCAAATCATCAGAGGAAAGATCCAAAAAAGCATTAATCCATTCATCATGCACCAAAAAACCCATTTTAGCGTTTATCAAAACTTGTCTTCTGTCAATCCAGTCGATAGCATCACCCAATTCTTTTTTGGTGGGTGTAGCACCTTCAACCATTTCAGCATATCTTTTACAAGTGATACATTTATCATCAACGTGTGAACAGTAACAGTTTAGTAGTGATAGATTGGTTGCTTGCTTGTAAAAGCTTCCTCCTAGTGCACAGTATACACATTCTTCCGTAAAATAAATCCTCAACATTTCATCAGAAACCTCAGCCAAAAAAGTCTTAAGTCCTATAGCATCGGAAGCTTCTTGGTGAGCAAAGTCTTCAACTCGTAACATATTTGTTGTTAGCCCGTTAAATTACAAAACGCGAATGATTCGTTTTCAAATTGAAATACCTATTTAATCATTCATTACTTTTTCTTTTTTTTGAGGTTAATTGTTATGCTAGCTCATGTAGATCTTCATAAATGCTTTAATTTCAACCTGACAACCATCGATTGGGCAAGGTTTTACTTCTGATGAGCATTCAGTAAGTGCTTTTTCCTTACACTCACTACAGTAAATGAGATGACCACATGGAAGAGAGATATGATTTGCAATTACTTTTTTTTCATGTGACTCAGACACACATTGAGCGAGTTTGCTTTGCTTAGGCTGATCTTTATCTTTTTTTAACGAATCAATTGATTTAGCATCATTTTTTAACAGTGTTGACGAATTCTCAACAGATGTAAAATCATTTTCAAAAGTATGTAAGGCTTCAATCATAAAACCTATTCGCTCAAAAGGTTTTCCATTTAACACTAAAACTTGTTCGATATCGTTTTGACTGTATCCTAGTTTTTTGCAAATAAGTTTCATTTCTTTGGTGTCATTGTTGTGCGTTATTTGTTTTACTTTTTCTCGATATTTTTCAACCCGTAGCTTACACCTTTTGCCTTTTTCCGTTCGCATGTAAACATCCTCAACATACTCTTCACCTTTACTGCTGAGTAAAAAATTACAGTCTGGGAACCATCGACAGTGTTCCTCCCACGGTAGATCACTCTCTTCCCATTCTTTAAGTTCACCTGAGCAAAAGAAGCATTTTACACTATCTCCGAACTTAGTATAGTAGAAACCTGCATTGGAAAGGAGTTTCATGGAGACTTTACCCTTCCATTGTTTGAAACTGTCTTCTCTAGATGTTTCAGTAGCAAAACGTGGTGTACCAGCACGATCAATTGATATACCTAGAGGTAATACTTCTGCAGTTAAATCTCCTCTTCTAGTTTTTTGTTCTTCCATCGTATAACTTTTGACAATTGAGATGTTTTTCATTTCATCTGCAAGTAGTTTCCTAGGTCTATACACACGATTGTGAGTGTTAAATCCTCTAACAAATCGACAAAACGGAAAACTTTTAGCATGTTCTTTCATCGGATGTTCATCTTCATCCTTCCAGTTTAGTAATACCCCTTGGCAAAAAGCACATCGAACAGCGTTGTCTTTTTCAAGGTTATAGAAACCAGCTCCAGCCATGTTTTCACCACAATGTTTACCTACTCGTCTCCAATTTGTAAGAAATGATTTTCTTCGATAACTTTCATCAAGCATTAAAGTCTCTCTTTCATAAAAAGAGAGTTCATTGTAAATGAACTTGAAAAAGTCCGTTGGGGAAAGTTGTGCAATAGTTTTTTGTAATTTTAATGACAAAAGACTACAGTGATTATCCGGATAAGTTGCGACGACATAAGTTATTGCAGTGGTATCAGGAAAAGCTCGTTGTAAAAACAACGATGAAGTAACGAGTAAACTATCATCTATCCATTCAGCGCAGTCTTTAGTATTTTCAAAACAATTCCGAGTTTTTTGCATTTCTCTTTTTTCATTATAAATAGTGTTTGCTACATATCTGTTGTTTGTTACTCGACACATTATTTATATATAATATAAGTAGTAGCTTCAGTTATTACTCAAGTTGAAGTTTTGTTGGAAAGTTCTTTTCCTTTGATCTAGTTCGTTGTTATTCTAAAAAAAAATGATAATGCTTTATAGCAAAAAACTAAAAAAAGACTAAGGTTTCAATTTTTTTCAATATACTTGAATTGATTACTATTGTAATAGAATGTAAATACTTACATCAGAAATGAAGACTTGTCTTTCTTTGGATTAAATGAATGATATTCCTAGTTGGTTGAACTTGAGCTGCTTTCTATAAAATTCGGATGAAGGAGAACTTTTTTTCATTTTGAAGTCCTGAAATAATAATAATAAAACATAATTAAAACTTACAACATTTTTTGATATCTTAAATAGTGAATAATCTTGTTTTTTTCAGAAAATGTCTTCACGTTTAAATTGATTACAATTAAAACAAAATATAGATACTTACATCACAAATGAAGACTCGTTTTCTTTGAATTAGATGAATTATACACATAGTTGTTTGAACTTCAGCTGTTTCCTATGTAATTCAAATGATAAAGAAGGAGTGCTGTAGTAGATGATGATGTAGTAGATCTTGTTCCTTCAGTTACTAACAATGAAGTGAATGCTTTCTGTATGAAAACAGTGCTTCTTATATAGCTTAAGTTGCACCGCTATGAATCAGCATTATTTTCACGTGAATGGAAATCGTTGCTTTCGCGGGAATAAATATTTCATTTTCATGCTAATGGAACCTGTTGCTTTCGCGGGAATAAATATTTTATTTTCACGCGAATACAAACCAATGTTTTCGCAGGAATAAAAATTTTATTTTCCCGCGAATACAAACCAATGCTTTCGCGGGAATAAAAAATTTATTTTCCCGCGAATACAAACCAATGCTTTCGCGGGAATAAATAATTTATTTTCCCGCGAATGGAACCTGTTGCTTTCGCAGGAATAAAGATTTTATTTTCCCGCGAATACAAACCAATGCTTTCGCGGGAATAAATAATTTCTTTTCACGCGAATGGAAACCGTTGCTTTCGCAGGAATAAATATTTTATTTTCCCGCGAATACAAACCAATGTTTTCGCGGGAATAAATAATTTATTTTCCCGCGAATGGAACCTGTTGCTTTCGCGGGAATGAACATTCTATTTTCCCGCGAATACAAACCAATGCTTTCGCGGGAATAAATAATTTATTTTCACGCGAATGGAAACTGTTGCTTTCGCGGGAATAAATATTTTATTTTCCCGCGAATACAAATCAATGTTTTCGCGGGAATAAATAATTTATTTTCCCGCGAATGGAACCTGTTGCTTTCGCGGGAATAAGAATTTTATTTTCCCGCGAATACAAACCAATGCTTTCGCGGGAATAAATAATTTATTTTCCCGCGAATGGAACCTGTTGCTTTCGCGGGAATGAACATTTTATTTTCCCGCGAATACAAACCAATGCTTTCGCGGGAATAAATAATTTATTTTCACGCGAATGGAAACTGTTGCTTTCGCGGGAATGAACATTTTATTTTCCCGCGAATACAAACCAATGTTTTCGCGGGAATAAATAACTTATTTTCACGCGAATGGAAACCGTTGCTTTCGCGGGAATAAAGATTTTATTTTCCCGCGAATACAAACCAATGCTTTCGCGGGAATAAATACTTTATTTTCACGCGAATGGAAACCGTTGCTTTCGCGGGAGTGAAAATTTTATTTTCACGCGAATAAAAACCAATGCTTTCGCGGGAATATCGCGTGAAAAACTGCTGAGTCATAGATATATTATAAAGAAGGTTTCACGAGATGTTTTTTCATAGGGTTAATTAGTACAGCTTTAGCTATTTAAGAACCACTGTTTTCACACAGAAAGCATCCAGTTCTACAATAGCTAGCAAAGAAGCAACATCTACACAGCAACTACTACATTTACTTGAAACTATAGAAAGACTTTCATTCAATAAGGTGAGAATCACTAAATAATTCTTTAACATATATTGATAAAAAACTTCAACTAGATTTGCTATAATACTTCAGAAAGTTAATTTTATGTTTTAATATTTTGTTCTTATTAATAAAAGATCAAATAGTTTCACCATAATGCATCAGAAAAATTATTATGGTTTTGATTATGTGTTTATTTTATAAATATCTAGTTAGTTTATTCTTTTCAAAATATTTTTCAAATTCCAGTCATCTGTTACATAATTTTTACTCTCTTTTCAGTTCCAACTTCTGACTGAACGCTCTGAATATGAATGAAGACCGTAATACCTCATTTCTCTCAACATTCGAACCATACTCTGATGATAAAGAAAATATCCCTCCTGATTCACATATAATAAAAAGGAAACTGAACACAATTCGACCAAAGCCATGGGATTCGGATAGAAATAAAACGATTGACTATACTTGGACTTTGAAAGCACCATCTCCTTCTCATCTTTCCTGCTTGTCAAAAAATGCTGCTAGTTTGCTCAATTCTTGCGATACCAATGACAGAGTAATGATTGGAAGGTTTCAACCACTTCACTTAAATCAAACGCCATCACTTCTCGAGATAATCTCCATCGAAAGACCAACTGAGGATGTATATAAAAACTTATGCATTATCCGCTACAATGTCGAAACATTTGGCAACAGACGGCAAGTGAGGTCTATGGTGAGAAATGAGGATTACAACAAATTAGCTCCAACACAACCAGATGTTCCAAAACTGGCGGTTTTTATGGGATTCGATTCAGACAAGCATCCAATCTTTCACCCTATCAACTTCCCATCCAATATTTCCCTTGAGGAAGCTAAACAGCTAAGTAGATTAATAAAAAAAAAAACACCTACTCAGTTGATCAGTATGGTTCGTATCGCAACACTCTCTCAATTTGCTGTTGGAAGTGTAATCAGTTTTGAATCTCCTCAAATATCAACTCAGTTAACATTACCTAATGGAGAAGTGGTGATGGATGCGCTACTGGTAAACTACAGATGTTTGCAATATGATGGTTTGATGATGGGAGTTCTATATATACCTGAAAAACATGCTAGCAACGTCAAACGAATTGGAACAGGAGTCATACTTGTAAGAAATCGTGAAGTTAGTAGATTTGGTTATCATCGACATGATATAATCACATTCACAGCATTACAAGCGATAGAAACGGCTCAAAACCTATCCAACAAATTTGATGATTCCAACCAGATGAAGTACTTTACTACAGATGAGGTTGTTGAGAACAAGGTCTTAGTGCTTTCAATGGGAGTGGGAAACACATCTTCTACATCTTTGAGAGAACCAACACCCCCTGGTGAAAACTATATTCAAAAAGAGCATGTCAGACAAGACAACATAGTGAGTATTTTTATTTAACGTAAACTAACTGATATGAGTAATACTTCCAATTAGATAATATTTATTTATGAAGCAATTATTTTTTGTTTTGCTTTAGATAGAAGAGAGAGAATCAAAAACACTTGATGAAAATTATGCTCAAGAAAAAACAAACCGAACAATATAACTTGGTGAGTTACTTCCCTTTACTATATAATGCTACCTA
This sequence comes from Cryptosula pallasiana, assembly GCA_945261195.1. Classification (NCBI taxonomy): domain Eukaryota; kingdom Metazoa; phylum Bryozoa; class Gymnolaemata; order Cheilostomatida; family Cryptosulidae; genus Cryptosula; species Cryptosula pallasiana. The sequence goes on from OX183130.1 coordinate 44,073,817, forward strand.
ACCAATGTAAAAAGAACTATAATTCAAATTCATGTAATTATTTTACATTTTTGTTTAATCATTCTATACTAATACATAACTTTTTATTTTAGTTCATTATGGAATCAAAAGTACATAGAACAGAAGTCTTCCTTCCTAAGTTATAACATCAGTACAACAATGACGACATTGTAAAGAAAAAGACTATCATCCATTGATTGTCATTACAAGTTGTAGTGCTTTGTATTACTTAGTATTTACTAACTCTAGCTATATTATACAAGAATATTTTGCTACTTATTATGTAATAAATGTATATAATCATATATTGATTCAATGTAGTTATATCTCCTCATTCTTCTCTCCTCTCTCTCAAAATATCATATGAGTTCGAGTTATGTAAAAAAATTATCAAAACTTGAATGTCATGCCTTCGAAATCTATATGCTATAAGTTCAAATTAAGTAAAAAAATAATCAAAACTCAAATGCCACTTAATTGCCACTCAAATGCCACTCAAGTACCCCTCAAATGAAATACAATATAAACTCGGCGAGTTCATCCAACATCGTAACCCATTGCATAACCTCCAAGATTTAATCCACAAAAAAACACTTGGTAGGGAGATCTGCTCATATATTACTACTATCATCCAAGTATTCAATGAACTTTCCAACGCATTCATCATCATCCCCTTTATTGACAATACAACATGGGTTGTTGAAGCCTGGTACGTTTGAACAAATTGAAATACTTAAAAGTTTATGCTCATTCGTGTAAATGGTTGTGTCTGTATCTCGATCTTTTTCGCAATTAGGTAACAAACACTCTTTGTCGAATGTTGCAAAAAATGGATAGTATCTCAAGGAATCATCTGACCCGATATCTATCCCGAATTGAACCTTCAGTTTGTCGAATATTGTAGCAGTAGGACTGTATTGTCCTCCAGAAAACTGCATAGTTGTTGCCTCTGAGATTGAACATCTGTGTCTTTTCAGATTCCCCAATCTGTCATAACAAGTAGAACAGGTTGGACATCTGTAGGCTTTGACATATCCTTCCAAGTTTGTAATAAGACTGAAGTGATTGATATAAAGATCCAAATATAGATTCTCCTTATAACTGGAGTTTGAATTCCAAATAACTGTTGAAGTCTTATCATCATTTAAAGAAAACACTGTTATCTTCAGTTGAAATGCTCGCTCCAAAAGCAATAAATCAGCTTCTGTCACTCCTTTCCCATCACAACTTTTACCACTATCACCATAGATGAAACTATGATATTGTTGTTGGTACTCCTTCACCTCCTTAATTATCGGATCTTTTGCAATTCCACCGTTTTTTTTGTAGTTCTTTGTGTAATGCTAGACATCTAAAAAAACAAAGATTGTCGGTAATTCGTCTTCCTTTTGTGTTTTTTAACATGGTTCGTATGTGTCTGTTGTTAATGAGGTGAGAGGGTAAATGCTCTGGTGGTGATCCAACTTTTCCCATTCCGAGTAGTTTGTAGAAATAAAACGAAATGTTTGTGATTAACATCAATCTCCAAGTCGTATTTGGTCTCCGTCTCAAGCTATTTGTACGATGATCAGTCTCCATAACATCAACAAAAAAGTCATCAAGATCTCCTTCAGTTTCAATCAGTTTAGCTTTTGGATATACGGTCGCATTGTTTGATGATGAGTGAAAGTATCGGAGTTCACCATCATTTTTATTTTCTAGTATACAACCTACGCTACAGTTGACTTTTGCTCTCGAGCTCAATTGTCTCCAAACTTTTTTTAGCAATTCTAACACTCTTGAATCATGATAGTCGTTTTGGTAGGTATCAGCTTGGTCTCTTGGAATCCCATCCCAAAGTCTTACATTTAAAAGTTCTATGACTTTTCCAGCTCTATGTTTCGTTTTCATAGCTCCCCAATATCTAGCTATCAAATCATCCCATTCTTCATCTTGAAAAGTTGGAGCTGTACTATCATCAACAATACCTAGGGTTGATGCTCGGGTAGGTCTTTCAAAATTTAAATCTTCCATTTCTTCTTCTTCTTGTTCTTCCTCTTGTGCTTCTTCCTCTTCTTCTTCTTCTTCTTCTTCATTTTCTATCATTGGATCATTCTCATTTTCTTCAACTATCTCCTCCACAACCGGCTCTATATCTTGAGCTATTATGCTAGTCTTTGGTGGTGAAGGCTCAGCACCAAATCCTATTTGATTGATTGTTTCATCGGGTAAACGAAAACAAATGAGATTTTCTTCTAACCATTTCCAATTAGGGGAAATTTCAGGGTTTTTTTCTTCTACATTCTCCTCCCGATAATTTAAACTTTGTCTACAATAGAAATGTTAACACATAATAGTTGTTCTATAAAACATTCACATACATTTTGTATGAAATGTAACAGAAGAAAAAATGACTTAAACACCATTATCAATTAATTTTTAAAATGGAATTAGGAAAAAAGGCTCAAACATTATTATTAGTTAGGTTTTTAAAAACTTACTGTGTACTATGACATGAATTCTCAACTCCCTCTTTTACATTAATTCTCTGATATTCTGAGTCCTGTCTACAATAAAGAGATAACGCATTATTTTTGCTGATTCATGAGATGACTATAAAAAAAACAGCAAAAAAAATTACTCTACTAACGTTATTAATTTAAGATTTTAAAAACTTACTGCTTATCAAAGGCTATTGTATTTTCAGTAGTTGCTGAAACTTGAAAAGTCGAAGGTTTGTCTTGAAAAGCATTTTCAAGTTCCATCTCCATTTCATTTTCATATTCAGCATTGCATTCATCATTCATGTATTCATTATCAGCGTTTGAAAAACTGATATCATTTTGATTTTTCATGAGCCATTCCCATTCCTTATGTATGTCTACATCAGTATCATCCTCTTCTGTTTCCATAGCACTATAATAACAATAAAATCATTACTTTTTAATAGAAGTGACAATAGCACATAAAAAGATAAGTTAAATGTCTCAGCTAATAAATTTTACCTTGTGAATAAAACTCCTAGTAGTCAGTTGGTATATTATATAGTAGATGTTGAGGCTTCAGTTACTGTTGTTAGAACGAGTGATTTATTGTGTGAAAGCATTACTTTTTAAGTAGACAAAAAATTAAGTGAGATAATTAAGTCAGATAATTAAGCCTTAAGTTCAATGAAAATTTTCAAATTCACACAGAAAAACTTTTAATAGTCAGTGGATGTAGTAGTAGATGTTGCTCCTCCGATCACTGTTGTAGAACTGGATGCTTTCTGTGTGAAAACAGCGGCTCTTAAATAGGTAAAGTTGCACTGGTTGAACTCTATGAATACCAACCTTCTTTATAATATAACTATGAATCAGAATTTTGTCCACGCGAAAACCAATGCTTTCGCGGGAATAAATAATTTATTTTCACGCGAATGGAAACCGTTGCTTTCGCGGGAATAAATATTTTATTTTCACGGGAATGGAAGCCGTTGCTTTCGCGGGAATAAATAATTTATTTTCACGCAAATGGAAACCGTTGCTTTCGCGGGAATAAATATTTTATTTTCACGGGAATGGAAACCGTTGCTTTCGCGGGAATAAATAATTTATTTTCACGCGAATGGAAACTGTTGCTTTCGCGGGAATACAAATTTTATTTTCACACAGATACAAACCAATGCTTTCGCGGGAATAAATACTTTATTTTCACGCGAAGGGAAACCGTTGCTTTCGCGGGAATAAATAATTTATTTTCACGCGAATAGAAACTGTTGCTTTCGCGGGAATACAAATTTTATTTTCACGCGGATACAAACCAATGCTTTCGCGGGAATAAATAATTTATTTTCACACGAATGGAAACTGTTGCTTTCGCGGGAATAAATACTTTGTTTTCACACGAATGGAAACCGTTTTTTTCGCGGGAATAAATAATTTATTTTCACGCGAATAGAAACTGTTGCTTTCGCGGGAATACAAATTTTATTTTCACGCGGATACAAACCAATGCTTTCGCGGGAATAAATACTTTATTTTCACGCGAATGGAAACCGTTGCTTTCGCGGGAATAAATAATTTATTTTCACGCGAAAGCATTGGTTTGTATTCGCGTGAAAATGAAATTTGTATTCCCGCGAAAGCAACAGTTTCTATTCACGTGAAAATAAATTATTTATTCCCGCGAAAGCAACGGTTTCTATTCGCGTGAAAATAAATTATTTATTCCCGCGAAAGCATTGGTTTGTATCCGCGTGAAAATAAAATTTGTATTCCCGCGAAAGCAACAGTTTCTATTCGCGTGAAAATAAATTATTTATTCCCGCGAAAGCAACGGTTTCCATTCGCGTGAAAATAAAGTATTTATTCCCGCGAAAGCATTGGTTTGTATTCGCGTGAAAATCAAATTTGTATTCCCGCGAAAGCAACTGTTTCTATTCGCGTGAAAATAAATTATTTATTCCCGCGAAAACATTGGTTTTCGCGTGGATAAAATTCTGATTCATAGTTATATTATAAAGAAGGTTGGTATTCATAGAGTTCAACCAGTGCAACTTTAGCTATTTAAGAGCCCCTGTTTTCACACAGAAAGCATCCAGTTCTACAACAGTGAGCGGAGAAGTAACATCTACTACACTTTCCATTGCAACTACTAGAAACTTTCTCTTTATAAAAGGTAAAATTTAAAAAATTTATTATTCCCTACCTAGCAAAGATCAAAATTAGTTTAGCTATAATGTAAAGTATGAAATAAATAATCTTTTAGTTCCACATGAAAAGTTGAATTATATATTATTTCTTTCTTTCTTAGAATACTATGGAGGATTTTTCTGCTTCTTACACAGATTTAAAGCCAATCGAAAACAAACAAAAAACATTCAAAACACCCTCCAAAAGAAAAAACTCTAACTCTGTCACAAAAGAAGCAACAATAAGAGACGAGCTCTTCCAAAACTGGTTTTACCCACAACATCAAACAATATGGAACAAAAAGAATTGCTCACTGATGCTGACAGAGCTCTCAAGATGGCCAAATCTCTCCAAAAATGGAAGGCATGTGATTTGAAAAAGATTGGAGGGTTTCTTACACTAGCATCACTTCCTGTTCCATCAGTTTTGCAAATCGTTTTTATTGAACAGAGTACTGGTGCATACGGAAATTACTACATTCTCACTTATCTTGATAATTCAACTGGAGCGAATTTTCAGAAAGTTGTTTGCCCAAGTAGAGTAGTTGAAAGCTTCAATGTTGATAACTACCCATTACCTTTCAACATTTTGTACTTGGGTGAGATGGAAAACTCAAAAAAACCAGAGACTACTTACTACAATGTCAAACGTATCAGCACAAAACGCTTAACCACAATGGAAGCTACTGCTGAAGCTGAAAAACTGAGAAAAATGAGTGAAGAAGAACTCAAACTCGCTTACGACATCGAGTATCTCAGCAATTTCAAAGATTGTTCCATTTTTGCTTACATCGAAGTTGTAGAAAGATTCATTCCTTTCCGATTCAATGGAGAAGAATCCATTGTAAATTGCATTCGCTATGTCGCTGAAAAGAATGGAAAAAGAGAGACGAGAACGCTTTTACTACCAATCAGATACAACGAGGAAGCTAAAAGATGTACACCTGGTGTGATGATTTACAAGGGAAAAAAACAGAGTAAGAATGGAAATCCTATTCCATACCACAATGTTGTCTTCATTTCTTCAACCAATGCTAGTGATTGGGAGCAATATTGCAGACAAACAAATTCCAATGAGGTGCTAACAAAAACGAATAATGAGGATGAAGTTCTTAAGGAATTCCTAGAAAACGAATTACAAGATTTTGATGAACAGCTTGGTGTTGATGGTATGTAAACTCAATATCAAATGCTGACAACAGGTAGTCTCAAGCGGATAAAACGAGCTATAGTGCTTTGTATTATGCAAAATTTACTGTAAAATTTTAATCATCTAAAGGGTTACTTTGATGATTTTCTCAAAATTTAAGAATGTCAAAAAAAATTAGATATAATGTTTTCTATTGCAATTATTTAACCATCTAGAGAGCTAATTTGATGATGTTTTTCCAAAATTTTATATAGAAATAGTCATAAATATGCACATAATTATCCATACATGAATGAATGTATAAAAAAAAGCCTGTGTATTGATTGACATTACAAGTTGTACTGTTTTGTATTACTTACTATTTAGTGACTCTAACTATATTATATGGAGAGATTTTCCCTACTTATTATACAATAAAATGTATATAATCATATATTGATTCATAGAAAAGTCTAAAGGTTCTCAAGTGATTGACTCACCAAAAGTTCCGGTTTGCAAAACATTTGAAGATCTTCCTATCCCAAGCATTATACGGGTGACTGGTGTGATACATCCATCAAGTAAGGAGAAGTGTAGATATTCTCAAGTTTGCTACCATGATCCTTCAGATATAAATGAACTCGAACCCAAAATACTTTTTTGTCCAGTTGAAATAGCTAAAAACTTCAGCTGTGATAATTACCCTCATCCGTTTAACGTTGTATATTTGGGTAGAAAGGGAAAACCGAAAAATAAAAGTGTTCTTTGGTATGATGTCAGACGTGTTACCACACCTCATTTGAGGATTTTTTAAGATGCGATGTAAAGGAAAAGACTTTGCATTGATTATCATTACAAGACCTGGTGCTTTGTATTACTTAGTCTTTACTGACTCTAGCTATATTATATGGGAAGATTTACCCCTGCTTATTATGTAATAAATGTATATAATTATGTAAAAAATTATCAAAACTTGAATGCCATACATTCAAAATCTATATACCATATAAGTTCAAATTAAGTAAAAAATAATCAAAACTCAAAAGCCACTTAAATGCCACTCAAATGCCACTCAAATACCTCTCAAATGAAATACAATATAAACTCGGCGAATTCATCCAACGTCGTAACTCATTGCATAACCCCCAAGATCAAATCCACAAAAAAACACTTGGTAGGGAGATCTGCTCATATATTACTACTTATGCTGTTATATGCAATAGACTTACCTTCATCTCCAGATAAATTGACACATATCTCTACAGTGTTATCATACCTGACTTTGTAGTGATTTCCATTCAGTGCTCTCCCCGGTGTTGGGATGACATCAATCGGTCCTGAAATTTTCTGGGAAGTCTTGAAGAGTTCCTGAAGATTTCCTTTTTAGACTTTGTGTGATAACTTACCATAATAAAATAAAAACTTTAAAGTAGTTAAAGCTTTTTGTTTATTTAATTATTAGTTAACATTTTTTGTTATTATTAAATAATCAACTTAAATTAAGTTTACATAACAGTTAATTGAAGAAAATTAAGAACTCTGAAATATTTATCAGGACTTCATGACCGATAGATGTCATCCTAGTACCCTCTCCCCAAGTTGCTATCCTTATAGCAACCTAGTATGTATATGTATACTCTCATGTAACACAGCATGGTACCAGGAAGATATTTCTTTATGCACTCAAGGCACAGAAATATGGCTGAAAAATTCTTTTAGATAAACTACAGGGTTTTATGATTTATCTGGATCTTACATATAATAATGAGACATTTTATGCTAAGGATAAGGGACACACACCCTCAAAACCTTCTACATTCAGCTTGGCTGCGTTCAGAGTTTAAATTTTGGTGCTGGGACAATGTTTATTGCTCCTTAAGCCCTTAGAAATCTTGAAGATTTCCTAATTATCTTGAAACAGCTGTCATATTTGGTTACCCATATAATTATAAATGACAATGATTATTTACCTAGTAATAACAAAAACTGGTGATAAATATTAAAAATTAACATTAAACGTTTCTTTTTCAAAAGTTTACAAATTAAAATGCTAATTAATTGCATAAAGTGTAAAAAGGAAATCTCTAGGATTTCTTTAGGATTTCCAAAAACTTACAGAATCGATAAATGTCATTGGAACACTGTAAGCTCTTTTACGGTAATATAATACTTGCCTATGTACCACTTTTACAACTAGTTGCGCAATGAAGGAACATAAAATTGCTCCAGTAATCAGCAGAAAAAGTTGTAAAATCTAGTTACAGCCAGTGATCTATGGAGCTACTTCAAATATACTTATATAGGCTTTACTAAGTTCAAAAATGAAATATCCAGGGTCCCTTTTTGATAAATATACTATATGATGATTTGACAACATCTGAAAACAAAAAGTTGAAAGAATTGTGATATAGTTAGAAAACACATGCTGGAGATGAACTTACTAATAGTTAGTAATATATATATTAAACCTAAAGTAACATTTGTAGCTGGTCAACGTCAAATCCTAACATTTGTTTTCAAAAATGAAAATATTTCAAAGTTATTTACCTGCGCCTATAATGTAAGCTTGTTTGCAAGAATGCTTGCACCCACTTTCATATATTGTGGGAGATTTTTTATGATAATCACACAAACTAGGATCCTGTCCCCACCTTCCCCCCTCCCTAAATCCCCTTACAGCCCTCACCCTACCAGCGACAGGAGTTTTGAATGATTCTTCGAGTGGCTAGGCATTTGGATTGAGAGAGAGGGAGAAGGGATTTAGTATCTACATCAGAGAGAAGTTGATGAAAGAGGCAGGGGTAAATACCGAACCTAGGGGCAGATATGGAAAACTGAAAGAAAACTATTTGATCTCACGATCTATTTACACTATTCCTGCTAGATTCTATGTAAATTCTTTTATCGTACCTCAATAGTGCAGTAGATTTTGGCATATGGAACTTTTAGAAACCTCTATTCACCTTAGCAGTAGCAGCCACATGTGCGCAAGAGGAGCTGAAATGCTACCTCAGCCATAAAATGTTGTACTGGGTCCAAATGAAGTTCACAAGGCTGGTAGTAAAGCCTACAGAGCCGGTAGTGACCCCTACAGGGTTGAAAATGACCACTGCTGAACCAGTAGACACCCTACCTGGCTGACACAAGATGCTCGCTTTAGTGGAGGAACCACAAAACAGCCTGAGAAAACTTACCATCCCATATACCAGAAGCATCCTTTCCTAGAAAAAAGATACCATCGACCCAAGGCTAGGTATAGCCTTGGACCATCAGGAGCCAGCCATTGGTCAATGAGTTCAAGCTCAGCCTCTTAGCCACTTGGCGCTTTATTCATTTAATCGTATTGTATTGTGGGAGAATTTTCTGGCAAATCATGTTTACGAGGCACAGGTAAGATAGTGTGCAGTATTCATAATTATAAGTGAAAGATGACATGAAGTGCAAGTTGCCTCCTCCTAACAGTAAGAAGGAAAGACGACTCTAGACTATTATAACACAGATCTATGAGAGGGTCAAAGGTCGAACAGAGAGTCCGCCCACCTTCTTGTCAAGGACCAATAGGACGATAAAATAACGATATGCTTAACTGATTCACTATATGCCTTACTGTTATAGTAAAATATGATTGGTCATAGACTATGTTATATATGTTGTATTTTTGTATAAAAATGAGAAACTGAGCTAGAGAGCTCAGTTTTATTCTTAGCAGACAAGCAGAGTACCAGTTGTGACCAAGTAGCGGTAAAAAGCGCTACAGTATTATGTTATCGCGTATTGGCTTTCTTAACATGTTTGCAGGGTTCAAATGCTTAATAGTTGACTTGAGGTCTAACCAAAAGAGTGTTTGTACATTTCGAGATATTTATAGTAAGTAAAATTAGTTACATAATCTTGTATGATGTTGTGATGGTATTTTAAAAGTTTAATTTTTCTTTGTATTTAAAAAGTGTCCGTTGTAAGTTTTAATAAATAAGAAATGGATAACATTACTAGAGGCTGCTCAGTTTTTGGTATTGGGAAGAGAAACAAAAGCACTTGAATTAATTACAGCTTCAGCTGTATTGAAAATTTTAGTTATCATTAATGGGTCCAGCTAGACTGTAGACTAGCTCATTGTCTCCGTTGTCGACCGCGACTTGCTCACTAGTAGTTGTATTTATAGTTGTGTAGGTGTGTTCATTTCCTTGTAAAAAACTTGTCTCATACTCTGAGTTAGCAGCAGGTGTTTGATTGGTTCTATCAGGTGTCTGTACAACTGTGTACACATCTCCATTACCTACTGTATAGTGTACATGAGGTGTGCCATTGTTTGGTTTTGCTACATAGATGTTAGCGTCAGCTTGATGGGAGGAGCCAGGCATTCCTTGAGTGAGCGCCTCATTATTTTTCCTTAAACAAAAGAATAAATTTGATCTTGTAATTCTTAATCCATAAATAAAAATAATTTTTTCAGAAATATTGCTGGTTTGATGATGTAGGCTTTTGTGATTATGAAAGGTCAAGTAAACAGCAATACACAAGCTTGAGCCAGAAATATTTCAGTATTAATCTTATAAATAAGGTGATCTAATTAATTTAATAGCTCTTTACACTTATCATCAACTCACGGAAGCTAAAAGTATTTTTATGATTGCAGCTAGAAAATAGCGTAACAGGCATTCATCCTAAATCACTTTTTGTCTGTTTTTGTCTGTTGGACCAAAAGCTAATAAGGATGCTAAACAAAATATAAACACAAAATGTGCTGGCAAGCCTGTTCTATCAACTGAAATATCGTCCATCAAAATAGAGATGCTATTGTCCTATTTTTCATATTTTCAATATATTGACTTTGTTTTTAGGAATGAAAACTCACAGATAATACTAAATTGAGTTTTTCTGTCTAACGAGTATTATATAACTGTTGGCTTTAGTTCAACTCACTTTCTACGTAGTACTAGTAGAACTACTAGTAGAATGATAACACATGCACATACAGCTCCCATTGCAATACCAATGTATGTTCCCGTTTTCATTTCCTCGTCATTTCTGCCCTTTGCTCCAGTTTCTAAAATAATATTGTTTGTATAATAAAATGATTGGTTTTCTTATGTTCTTTCTCAATTTTTAGTTTATTTCCTCAAGTTGAAAAAAAAATTTTGTATCAGTTTTTATGAATAGAGTCTGCGTGTCACCAATTTTTCCTAATAATATTAAGAAAGAAGGATATGTATAAAATGACTAGCGATGATAGTTTCATGGTTATGTAATAGGATGGTCACTAGTTTAAGACGTCATAGGAGGTCTGTTAATGACTGATTATGACAGTGCCAAGTTTATCATATATTTTTCATTTAAGTAATTAGAACATACCAGTTGCTGTTGTTGTTGCTGTTTCTGTTGCTGTTTGATTGCTTGGAGGTTGGGTTGTGAAAATTGTTGTAGCCACTTTTGTCGTTGTATTCACTGCTTTTGTTGTTTCAACTTTTGTGGTTGTGGGTTCACCTGTAGAAGTCACAAATAATTGTACGTCTTTTAGTTAGAACAAAATTGACATTTGAAGTTAAGCGGCTGCAGCAACGGTGGCAGAGGCCGCAGCAGCGGTGACAGCTATGCAAGTCCGTTACAATGTTATTCTTGCTAAGCGACACTGCATTGCCAATTAATAAGAGTATTCGCAACCTCTGTTTGCCAAACACATTGCAATAAAAATAATCAGACAGGCAATAAATTTGATCAATAAATAATCATTTTGTTTGGAACTCGTGGGTGAACAAAAAGTACCCCACTGAATAAAAAAAAATAATAAACGAGAATTTATTTATATTTTTTGTAGGTCGCGAATGAAACTAAACACTAAATAAATAATTACTAGCGAGTTGATTTTTTTTATTTTTATAGGCTGGTTTTATATCCTTGAAAAACAATTCCAAATAACCGCAAGAGTTCAAAATTTACTAAATTGAAGGGCAGCTTGACAAACTATTCCGGTTTGTAACAGTTAAAATTTTATTGTTTTCTGGATTTTTTTTGAAAATTGGGAGTTATCTTTTTTAGGATTTTTTAGGTAAATTATAACATACCATTGAATATTTCTGTTGTTCTAAACTAATGTTCCGTTGCATACGCGACGTATTGAATTACGAACACCTACTATTTAGCGAATGCAAATGGATTTTTTCAAATCAACTTTGTGGCGTTAAAAATTGTATCATGGCATAGAATCATATCTTGCCGTCACAATAGTGGTAAACTTTTTTGTCTCTCACTGATAGTTATTGATAAAACGAGTTTTAAAAATGACTCTCACAGCACCAAAATTACTTTGTTTCATGTTCGCACAGCGGATAGTTTTATGCCTCATTTTTGATACATTAGAGTGAAATTTGTGACGCGTGACCATGCGTGGGTAATTAATTTGCGGTAATTACTAACTAATTCATTGTAATATGTAAAAACAAATTACGTTTTTATTTGGAAAGGGCATTATTAAATCTATTTTCATACCTTCAGATGTAAATGATTTGTAACAAGTAGTATATCAACAGGTCGGTAATCTGATAGGCCAGTGATATAAAATGGACTAAAATTGTAAGGGTCCACAGGGCACTGGGATATTGCTCTTTTACAACGTGGCTTCAATACACGTTTTTCAAGTCCACAGCTATGTAATCAGTGCAGCGATTAATTAATCTGGTTCGACAAAGTTTATCCTATTAAACCTTTTTAAAATTTTGTCTCCAGCAGCCTGTGGTCCTAAGTTATTAAAGATTTAGTAATTTGATAATATTTGAAAACTGAAAAACCGTGTGCTACAAATTTACGTATCGACGCTTATAGCCCATTAACGATATGCAACTATGTGATTTGTGGACACTATATTATGTTTTATATGATGTTGTTCGACAAACAGGTTGAGAATACTCTTAATGTTCCATGACAAAAAAACTTGTAGAGATTGAAAACTTTGTACTCACTGATGACATAGACAGAGTTTTGATTTGGTCCACCGCAAAACTGGTTGTAATCTCCAATGCAAAAATGCCTGCACCCACCTTCATATATTTCACCATATTTGTCATATCCAGAGTTTCCACAGAAGCATTCCTTACTGAATTGCAACCCAGCATATCTGTAATCTAAAACAGTTAACCGGTACAAACCTGTAACATTGCCCAACAGTCATTGATCAATGGTATAACCACCTCTTCCAGCAGCTGGTGTAATCTAAAATAACTCTATTGGTACACAAAGATCTATCAGCTATAGTAGCCCAACAACTCGCTTAACAATTATGCAAGTCATTAGACATTAGAAGTGGGTTTTGGACATTGGAGATTGGCTGCCAAATAAACAATAACGTTCACTAGTAGTATAAAAGGAGCAGATCTCCAGAAAATAACAGACCTGCCAACACATCTCAAAAAGTGTTTCTTTTGTTAAAATTTTTAGATTGTTTACAGACCTGTCAAAAATGTATTTGTTAGGTTTTAGATGATTTTTTGTTAGTGTAATATGCATAGGCATAAGAAAAAAGATCTGCTAACATGTTACATTGTTGATTTTTGGTATGAATATTTTTACAGACCTGTTACAGTATATTTATACAGGTATGCAAGTATATGTTTGAAAGGTAATGTAAATTATAGTTGACATTTGCAAAGAGCTGTAAGATATTTATTGATTGGCTATTTGATTATGCTGGGGGTTTCCCTCCGGGTATAGATCGTGCTTCACACAACCCCTTTGTTTGTTTACTCTTGTTTTGGTAGTGGGTTAGGTATTATGTTTATTTGATTAAATCACCAAAAAAGCGATTTTAATGAAGTATATTGTGGTGGATTTTAGCGTACACATCCTCTGCGCACAACCAGTACTACATCCTGGCTTCACTACAATAGCCATTGGATAGCCAGGATACGTAGTAATTACTACCAAGTGGACGGTGACTGTATTTATTCCTATACCAACCCTGTGTACACCCATACCGACCCTGTGTACCACCTATACCGACCTCACTGGGCCGGCAGGAAGTGAGTCAGCAGAGCCTGGGATCTCAAAAGTAGCCTGGGAGAACCTAAGAGCCATTTGCCGGAAGTAGCCACCCTTACGCCTCACCAAAGATGCTGGATCAAGAACTGGAAGGACTGAGGACCCAGAGACTGGATGTGATTGGTTCAAGAGACTATGACTCCGCCTATTACCACAGGGCGCCTATTCCTTTTAAGCCCTTTACTGTAACCTTACTCGTTATGTATTTATATACTTACTCTCATTGGTGTATATTGTGATATTGCATGATGATTGGATGATTGTTCTTGTGCACTGCCTATAAAAGGCAGAACTTTGGCCATAACATTCAGTTGTAATTGGGACTTCTTACTAACTCGTTTTATTCTGGTTGAATAAAGGCATGTGGATTCAACTACTTTGAGATATGCGTCTGAGCCGAGGGCTCACAATTACATATCTTATATACATTCGGTATCTCACCGACCCTGTTGTTGTAACAGGTTAATCTAACAACTGGTGGCAGCAAGCTACCAACCTCAGCTAGTGAATTTGCAGCCCCCAAAATCCACTACAATATGATAATAGCGTAAGAAGCCTAGGTAAAATAGATGACATTTGTAACTGAAAGTAAATAATAGTAGCTACACTATATAATGAACAAGTGTGACTAAATGTACTGTTTGTTAGCGAATAGTTTGAGCAAAATTTTACTAATCAAAGCATTGTGATTTGTTGTAGACTTTTTACTGAGACCTGGATGATAGTGTGTTCTTTTAGATTTCCTTAGCAGCTTTATCTTTTTTATATCTAAAACAAAAAGTTAGTTGGTAAACAAATTATTGCAACTAGATTGAGATGAAGCATTAATTTACAATGGGTAGATTATGTTGTACAGAAAGATAAATCGTTCACCGAGTTATATTGGTTGTCTTGAACTCCTCGATCACAATTTTTGTCTTATAGTTTAGGTTCTTGCAAACCTGCAGAAGCGATATTTTGTGCTGAAAGCAATAGCACACTGTCCTCGAGAATTTCATCTGCGGCAAAGTACTTTAACTTTCCAGACTTGTCGGTTTTGTTGGTCATGTTTTGCACTGCTTCCATCGCTTGCATTGGTTTGAATACCACGATGTTACGTCAAAGGTTTCCAAATCCACTAACTTCTCGATTTCGTAAAAGAATAACTCCTGTTTGAAATCTTTTTATGACAGCAGCAGGTTTTTTGGGTATATGTACAAAAACCCCATCATCAATCGATTGTATTGCAAGCATCTGTAGCTCGCTAGTAGAGCGTTCATCACCACTTCTCCATTAGGTAACTTGAAATAATGTATTACTTGAGGAAATAAAAAATTATTTACGCTACCTGTTGGAAATTGAGTCAGGTTCGCGATACGGATCATGTTGAGCAACTGAGAAAGTGTTTTGTTTCTTATTAAGCTAGTTGCTCATTTAACGTTTTAAGCAGTTATATTAGCAGAAAATCTGATCAGATGAAGGATCAGTTGTTTTTCTTGATCGAATCCCATGAAGATCACCAGCTTTGGCACATTGAGTTGCAATGGTCCTAACTTGTCGGCTTCCGTTTCATTTACGATATATCTGTCTGGACTTTTCGTACCAAATGTTTCGACCATGTTGTGGATAATGGACAAGCTCTTATAGACATCTTCAACTGGAGTTTCAATGTAATTTATCTCCAAAAGCGACTGTGTTGGATTTAGATGAAGCAGTTGAAACCTTCCAATCAATATTCTTTCATCTATGTGACAAGAGTTCAGAATACCGGCTGCACTTTTTTGCCAAGCAGGAAAGGTTTGAACTAGAAAGATCTTTCAGAGCAAATGTACACTCGAGCGTTGTACTTTCATCTTAATTCCATGATTTTGCTCTCAGTTTTCTACAACTCTTCCTTTGTATAGGGGACTCAGGCGGAATGTTTTCTTTCTCTAGGGAAACAGTTTAATTATCGGAAGTTTTTCCATTTTAGTGTCATCAGCCTTATCCATCGCATTGAGTGAGTAGTTAAACTAAAACAAAAAAAAACTACATAATAGTAGAGTTCTGATTTAATAGATTTAACAATGCGGAAAAATATGCGCCACAATGCGAACTAGCTAAGTACTATTAAAAATAAATAATTCAAACCCTGAGGATAACTTTCTGACACTCTACAACCCAACTAGTTGATTTTTATTATTATTATTTATATTATTTATTGATTTTCTTCTTATTGCTGAGAGTACTCCTATTAGTTGTAGTAGATGATGTAGTAGATCTTGTTTCTTCGGCCAATGTTGCTGGAGTGGATGATTTCTGTGTGAAAGCAGTGCTTCTTAAATAGTCAAAGTTGCACCGATTGACCCAACCTTACAACCAATGAGAATGCTCGCGCAAAAGTGCAAAAAGGGCTCTATAACATAAGAAATCCTACTTGACTGAAAAATATTGTCTTCTGCGCACTAAAATCCCTTTACAATATATAAGAAACTCGCGCCATTAAAAATGTTTTCTTTGCGCCAAAATCCCTTTACGTTATATAAAAATCGCTTTATAATATATAAGAAGTTCACGCAAATAAAAAAAATTTTTGTTGCAAAAATCCCTTTATAAAAATTCCTTTGTAATATATAAGGCGTTTCCGCGAACCAAAAAAAGTTTCTTCTTTCCAGAATCCCTTTATAATATATAAAAACTTCGGGAGAATCGAAACATATTTTTCACATGAATAAAAAAATTCCAAAGCAGGTTTTTACTACACAGGTTTTGGAGATAGCACAATATGTTCTGTTGCTTGACAGAGCTCAAAGTCTGGAATGAAGGTGATATACGGGAGGAACTCTGTCGTTAGTTTGCAGACTCTTCCTTTTTACTTATGAGTGAGAGAAAAAAATATGTTGAAAAAGTTCCCAAACGAACAGAAAAGTTGAAAAAATGTGAGCGAGAGCTTGAGTCACATCGACGGAAAAACAAAAATCATTTAGCTCAGCTCAATGAAAAAAAAATGATGAAACTTATTTGCAAAAAATTGGGACATAATTGAAACAATTAGAGAAAATCTTGATACTGCATTGAAAGCCTTTTGAGCGAATAGGATGTATGATTGAAACTTAGCATTCTTTGGAAAATGCGAGAATCTTCAATGGAAACCCAGAAGAAAATTTGAATGATGATGGAACTGATGTTCTGGGCGAGAGTCAATCAAGTAGTGGAGCGTGTAGTGACAAAGTTTGATTAGGCGCTAAAAGAAATAAAGACGAGAGGAAAGAGGGAGACAACTCGTAGCAATGCTTATTTTCTCAATGTGTATCCAAGTCACATGAAAGAAAAATCTTCGAATCAAGTCGAGATGAAAAGCATTATGAGAATCTATCTGAGCTAAAGCATTATTTGTAACAGTTGACATAAAAAAACAAAATAATTGAAAATTTTAACGATTCTAAACATATTTTCATTTGACGACACATCATTCATGTTTTAAACCTCGTCGGAATAACAACAAACATGTTGCACATTAAAGACTTTGCTCACCAAGAAGCTACTAAAGTTATAGGAGACAAGACCCTTTTGGCTGAGGTTCCCGATGATAATGCTGAGGTTTTTTTTTATAAAATAATGTGTATACTGCGTACTAGGAGGTAGTTTTTACAAAAAAGCAACAAATCTATCGCTATTAAGCTGCCACTGTTTGCACGACGATATCCAATGTTCCATTTGTGACAGATACGCTGAGATAGTGGAAGGTGTTGCACGTAAAAAACAAGAACTGTCAGATGCCATAAACTGGATTGATAGAAAAACAGTTTTAAAAAATACTAAAATGGGATTGTTGGTGCATGATGAATGCATAGACCCTTTTTGGAACTTTCCTCGGTGATTTAAAGACCCCATTTATGTTAAAAAATTTACGCGCTCGATTAAATCCCTATCTACAATCCGCATTTCGAAGCAAACTATCTTAGCAACATTTAAAAGATAGCAGAAGGTTACCCATACGCACTCAGTCTTGACAATGATGACTCAAACGACCATGATCATGGGCTCATAAAAGAAGGGACACAAAAAAATCTGCACCATTTATGACCAAAATCTAAAAGAAATATGAGCAGAAGGAATCAGGGTTTCGAGTCAATCACAAAGCTGGGTGATTTTGTTCCCAGATATGTAAAGACCAACTTTAAGCACATTCCTTTAGAGTGCTTAGATCCTCTTTTTGTTCAACTCTTCACTGAAGAAGTATTCTATTTTGTGTTAGGAGTCAACCAAGCTCGCAAGACAATACAAAGTAAAGTTCTACGCTGTACTTGTATTTCAAGAAGGAATCCTCTCAAATGCTTAAACTGCTATAGGAACTTTGATCCAAAAGTCTGTTGTCCCGAAGACAAGACAATCGCTTTTGCGGATCAAAAGAGAGCGATCAAACTGATTGACATGAAACAATGTTTGGAAGATGCTCAGCTAGGCGATTTGGTGGACATTTCAATTTAAAAAGGACTACGTGCATTTCAGTGGACATCTTCGCATATTCATCTGTCTCAGACGCAAATAGAGGCGTACTTGCAGTTCGACAATCACTTTGATGAGATTGTCTCACACCTCCAAAAGCAGCCGAGTGAGATGAATAAGCCAACAGTAATTTACGTATAAATGTTGCGCTAGTCATCGAGTAAAAGTGTTTAATTGTTGATGCTGAAAGCAGAAGCACTTTGAAGATGAGTTGCACAATCGTATTGCTATTGACGACTTTATTTCTCAACGCCAATAAAAACTTCCACACTGACAATGATGAATGCGTCGACGGGGCTATGGAAAGAGATGATGTCATATTCTTTGCGCCTTTTAAAAGGAGTATACGTTATACAAATGCGGATGATAATAACTGCGTGACAACCTACCCTTCTGGCTTTTTGTGTTGCGGATTTTTCATCCCTCTAAATGCCTTTTGGATTTGTAAAAGCCAAGAATTTACACACGAGTCATTTTGTAATACTCCGACAAAATACAGTCCAAAAGAAAAGGAACGTATGCGGGGAGTTCAAAGTGATACGGAAAAACTTACCCAAAATGCAAAACTGTTTAGGATAGGGACTTGTGTGCATTCGAATACAAAGCCTCATGCCTGATCTGTCCATTGTCTCAAGAATTTGAGAGCTTCGACACAAAGTGCAATTGCTCAAACAACACCGAACCAACAACTATCATCACTAATGTCGATGGTGTCAAAGTTGCGAATTCGTCGTTTTCGAGTTTTAAAAGTCTAAAGACTGTTCAAAGCAAGACCATCATTAGCATCAAGTGTCGAGGGGATAACAAAGACAGATGCGATCCCAATGTCCTGTATATCGAGTTTTCATTGTGATATATTAACTGAATGCAGCCAATGTTTGAAACAGTTAACTCTAGATGCTGGATGCGCAAACTAGAGTGAAAAAAGTCTCTCTCTCTTTCAAAAAAGAAAAAGATGAAATACCGAATCTATGTTTTGTTGTTCTCTACCCTTTTCATACATTGTCTTGCAACAGAGATTCTTCCTTTCGTTTTTTCTCCTCAATCCTCGGGATGTCACTACCAAACTCTTGGTATCAAAGGTGTGCGAGTAGTGCCTCATCTTTTGTATCAAACTTTGAATCACCAAATGAGCTCATTCACATGTTCTATGACTCATGACGGACGACTGCCAAACTGCTCTAGAACCGACACAAAGAACAAATACCAACTTGTTTGCAAAACCGATGAAGCTTTGTCATACATCCAAATGTACTTGGATCGAATAAGAGCTACAACTTGGAGAATTACAACAAAAACAACTACTCCGACAAAAACAACTACTCCGACAACAACAACTACTCCGACAACAACAACAACTGCTCCAACGACGACGACAACAACTACTCCTATGATGACAACAACAACTCTATCAGTTACGGATCCAATACTTCCCTTCATTTTATCTCCTCGATCCTCGGGATGTCACCATGGAACTCTTGATATCAGAAGTGTTCGAGTAGCGGCTAATCTTTTGGATCAAACTTTGAACTACCAAATGCGCTCATTTACATGCTCTATGACTCCTGAGGGACGACCGCCAAACTGCTCCAGAACTGACACGGTGAACGAATACCAATTTTTTGCAAAAACCAGTGAAGCTTTGTCATACATCCAAATGTATTTGGATCGACCCAGAGCTACAACAACAACTATTCCAGCAACCACAACTACTCCTATGACAATAACAACAGCTCTACCTATTACGGATCCAGCACTTCCTTTTATTTTTTCTCCGACTGCAGATGATTGCTATGAAGTAACTCTCGGTTACGTGGGCATTCGACTAGTAATGCATATTTTCAGTCGTTCTTTGAGAATAAAACTTATCAGGTTTTCTTGCTTTGTAAACCCTATCAATGGAAATTGTGATCTCGCATCTGGCGATTACAATTATGTATGCAAAACCGATGAAACTATAGAGTATCTCAAAAGATATAAAAATCTTCCAACTACGACTCTAAAGACAACTCCAATTCCAACTACAGCTCCAACCACCAACACACTTCTCTTGACTACAACCTTTATCTACTACAACGAAAACCATCACAACTGTGTGGAGACAACTAATGATTGTACGTGCGAAAAACAATACACCGTATGCGAAAACAATTTGATAGCGATTACAACTCAACCACCTTTTTATAGAGTTTTCAGCTACAACAATTTAGAAAATCTTTCTGGAATGACACAGTCTGTGTTGGAAAATAGTGAACCAAAATATGAAAAAAAATTTTCTCATTTTCATTCATCCCGAATGTAACAATATTTCTTACAATGAATATCTTACAGCTCTGTGCAAATGTCAACTATCATTTACATTTACATTATCAAACATACATACATACCTATGTAAAGATATTGTAACAAGTCTATAAAACTACTCAGATCAAAAACAACAATTTAATCTGTTAACAGGTCTGTGTTCTTACGCATATGCTGATTATACTAGGAAAAATCATCTGAAAACCACCAAATACATTTGTGACAGTTCTGTAAATAATTCAACATATCTAACAAAAAGCAGTTGTTTTGGATCTGTTGGCAGGTCTATTTTTTTTACCAAGATCTGATCTTGTATAATTCCCTCACTGATTAAATACTTCGTATAAATGAAGATTGAGAGTTTTATTTAAACTGTGCAGATTCAACAGACTGGTAAATCTAGCATTCATGTTTCTGGTGCATCTTTTCTTTAGTGCTTCATGAAGAGCAGAATGACTTTTGTAGACAACAAAATTTTAGTATATGAATTTTACTTTTTTTCCAGCATAAGTTGACACAATATTCTATGGTGTTTTTGTCTCCCTCATACTTGTGTCCAGATAGAGCTCTTCCGTTCCACCAATAGTCTTTATAGCAACCCACATATCTGTATGTGTACTGTCCTGTAACAGTAAAAGAGTTGTTTTATATTAGGCTAGTTTGTCTGGGATAGCTCTGGTACTGGTATATAGAATAAGTACAACACAATAGGTGTGGTCTGCCCAGGAGACAAAGGGTATATAGTATAATGTATTAAACTTTGGTGGAAAGGCTTGTCTATATGTTTTCCTGCTTTATCTACATGTGGAAATATCCTTTTCACTTTAGGCAGCTTTTCTCAGCTTTACCTTTTACCTTCACCTCATCTTTCCTTCCTTCTCAACTAAACACACTATTAGTGGCACACTCATCAACCTTTTCTTTCAGTCTGCCTTTTTCTATGATGACACAAAGTTTAGACAAATGCCTGGTGTTACTGGAGAGATGTTGATGAGCATCTTTTTCCAAATGTGATTGACTCTAATGACACACAACTCCCCATCAAAGAACAAATTTTCTGTAAACTGTTGCTAAACCCATAAGTTGAAGAATTATATTTTGCCCTCAAACCTATTTTCTGCAACAGAAAATGATCAAAAATACCAAAAAAAATTGCACAAATTTTAAAATAATAGTAATTTTTTGTTGGTGCAATCTCAAAAAAGACCACAACACAGTGTCAACACTGACGAAAAATCAAACCCAATGAACAATGCTTCCCCTGAAAGATGGTTCACGTGAAAGATAACAGTTTATTCCAAAATCTAACGTGATGTTTCTCTACCACCTTGTTGCAAAAAATGATTAATAGTTCCATGCTTAAAAGTTGATTATAAAAGAAATGAAGTATATTTAATATACATACTTTGTATACAAGAGATAAAGTATATATAATATACATACCATGTATACAAGAGATAAAGTATATATAATATACATACCTTGTATACAAGAGATAAAGTATATATAATATACATACCTTGTATACAAGAGATAAAGTATATATAATATACATACCTTGTATACAAGATATAAAGTATATATAATATGCATACCTTATATACAAGAGATAAAGTATATATAATATACATACTTTGTATACAAGATATAAAGTATATATAATATACATACCTTGTATACAAGAGATAAAGTATATATAATATATATACCTTGTATACAAGAGATAAAGTGTATATAATATACATACCTTGTATACAAGAGATAAAGTATGTATAATATACATACCTTGTATACAAGAGATAAAGTATATATAATATACATACCTTGTATACAAGAGATAAAGTATATATAATATGCATACTTTGTATACAAGAGATAAAGCATATATAATATATATACCTTGTATACAAGAGATAAAGTATATATAATATACATGGCTCATATACAAGAGATAAAGTATATATAATATACATACCTTGTATACTAGAGATAAAGTAGATATAATATACATACCTTGTATACAAGAGATAAAGTATATATAAAATACATACCTTGTATACAATAGATAAAGTATATGTAATATACATACCTTGTATACAAGAGATAAAGTATATATAATATACTTACCTTGTATACAAGAGATAAAGTATATATAATATACATACCTTGTATACAAGAGATAAGGTGTATATATAATATACATACCTTGTATACAAGAGATAAAGTATATATAACCATACATACCTTGTATACAAGAGATAAAGTATATATAAAATACATACCTTGTATACAATAGATAAAGTATATGTAATATACATACCTTGTATACAAGAGATAAAGTATATATAATATACTTACCTTGTATACAAGAGATAAAGTATATATAATACACATACCTTGTATACAAGAGATAAAGTATATATAATATACATAGCTTGTATACAAGAGATAAAGTATATATAATATACATACCTTGTATACAAGAGATAAAGTATATATAATACACATACCTTGTATACAAGAGATAAAGTATATATAATATACATAGCTTGTATACAAGAGATAAAGTATATATAATATACATACCTTGTATACAAGAGATAAAGTATATATAATATACATACCTTGTATACAAGAGATGAAGTATATATAATATACATACCTTGTATACAAGAGATAAAGTATATATAATATACATACTTTGTATACAAGAGATAAAGTATATATAATATACATACCTTGTATACAAGAGATAAAGTATATATAATATACATACCTTGTATACAAGAGATAAAGTATATATAATATACATACCTTGTATACAAGAGATGAAGTATATATAATATACATACCTTGTATACAAGAGATAAAGTATATATAACCATACATACCTTGTATACAAGAGATAAAGTATATATAATATACATACCTTGTATACAAGAGATAAAGTATATATAATATACATACCTTGTATACAAGAGATAAAGTATATATAATATACATACCTTGTATACAAGAGATAAAGTATATATAATATGCATACCTTGTATACAAGAGATAAAGTATATATAATACACATAACTTGTATACAAGAGATAAAGTATATATAATATACATACCTTGTATACAAGAGATAAAGTATATATAATATACATACCTTGTATACAAGAGATAAAGTATATATAATATACATACCTTGTATACTAGAGATAAAGTAGATATAATATACATACCTTGTATACAAGAGATAAAGTATATATAATATACATACCTTGTATACAAGAGATAAAGTATATATAACATACATACCTTGTATACAAGAGATAAAGTATATATAATATACATACCTTGTATACAAGAGATAAAGTATATATAATATACATACCTTGTATACAAGAGATAAAGTATATATAATATACATACCTTGTATACAAGAGATGAAGTATATATAATATACATACCTTGTATACAAGAGATAAAGTATATATAACCATACATACCTTGTATACAAGAGATAAAGTATATATAATATACATACCTTGTATACAAGAGATAAAGTATATATAATATACATACTTTGTATACAAGAGATAAAGTATATACAATATACATACCTTGTATACAAGAGATAAACTATATATATAATATACATACCTTGTGTACAATAGATAAAGTATATATAATATAGATACCTTGTATACAAGAGATAAACTATATATATAATATACATACCTTGTATACAAGAGATAAAGTATATATATAATATACATACCTTGTATACAAGAGATAAAGTATATATAATATACATACCTTGTATACAAGAGATGAAGTATATATAATATACATACCTTGTATACAAGAGATAAAGTATATATAACCATACATACCTTGTATACAAGAGATAAAGTATATATAATATACATACCTTGTATACAAGAGATAAAGTATATATAATATACATACTTTGTATACAAGAGATAAAGTATATACAATATACATACCTTGTATACAAGAGATAAACTATATATATAATATACATACCTTGTGTACAATAGATAAAGTATATATAATATAGATACCTTGTATACAAGAGATAAACTATATATATAATATACATACCTTGTATACAAGAGATAAAGTATATATATAATATACATACCTTGTATACAAGAGATAAAGTATATATAATATACATACCTTGTATACAAGAGATAAAGTATATATAATATACATACCTTGTATACAAGAGATAAAGTATATATAATATGCATACCTTGTATACAAGAGATAAAGTATATATAATACACATAACTTGTATACAAGAGATAAAGTATATATAATATACATACCTTGTATACAAGAGATAAAGTATATATAATATACATACCTTGTATACAAGAGATAAAGTATATATAATATACATACCTTGTATACTAGAGATAAAGTAGATATAATATACATACCTTGTATACAAGAGATAAAGTATATATAATATACATACCTTGTATACAAGAGATAAAGTATATATAACATACATACCTTGTATACAAGAGATAAAGTATATATAATATACATACCTTTTATACAAGAGATAAAGTATATATAATATACATACCTTGTATACAAGAGATAAAGTATATATAATATACATACCTTGTATACAAGAGATAAAGTATATATATAATATACATACCTTGTATACAAGAGATAAAGTATATATAATATACATACCTTGTATACAAGAGATAAAGTATATATAATATACATACCTTGTATACAAGAGATAAAGTATATATAATATGCATACCTTGTATACAAGAGATAAAGTATATATAATACACATAACTTGTATACAAGAGATAAAGTATATATAATATACATACCTTGTATACAAGAGATAAAGTATATATAATATACATACCTTGTATACTAGAGATAAAGTAGATATAATATACATACCTTGTATACAAGAGATAAAGTATATATAATATACATACCTTGTATACAAGAGATAAAGTATATATAATATACATACCTTGTATACAAGAGATAAAGTATATATATAATATACATACCTTGTTTACAAGAGATAAAGTATATATAATATACATACCTTGTATACAAGAGATAAAGTATATATATAATATACATACTTTGTATACAAGAGATAAAGTATATATAATATACATACCTTGTATACAAGAGATAAAGTATATATAATATACATACCCTGTATACAAGAGATAAAGTATATATAATATACATACCTTGTATACAAGAGATAAAGTATATATAATATACATACCTTGTATACAAGAGATAAAGTATATATAATATACATACCTTGTATACAAGAGATAAAGTATATATAATATACATACCTTGTATACAAGAGATAAAGTATATATAATATACATACCTTGTATACAAGAGATAAAGTATATATAATATACATCCCTTGTATACAAGAGATAAAGTATATATAATATACATACCCTGTATACAAGAGATAAAGTATATATAATATACATACCTTGTATACAAGAGATAAAGTATATATAATATACATACCTTGTATACAAGAGATAAAGTATATATAATATACATACCTTGTATACAAGAGATAAAGTATATATAATATACATCCCTTGTATACAAGAGATAAAGTATATATAATATACATACCCTGTATACAAGAGATAAAGTATATATAATATACATACCTTGTATACAAGAGATAAAGTATATATAATATACATATCTTGTATACAAGAGATAAAGTATATATAATATACATACCTTGTATACAAGAGATAAAGTATATACAATATACATACCTTGTTTACAGGAGATAAAGTATATATAACATACATACCTTGTATACAAGATATAAAGTATATATAATATACATACTTTGTATACAAGAGATAAAGTATATCTGATATACATACCTTGTATACAAGAGATAAAGTATATATAATATACATACCTTGTATACAAGAGATAAAGTATATATAATATACATACCTTGTATACAAGAGATAAAGTATGTACAATATACATACCTTGTTTACAGGAGATGAAGTATATATAATATACATACCTTGTATACAAGAGATAAAGTATATACAATATACATACCTTGTTTACAGGAGATAAAGTATATATAATATACATACCTTGTATACAAGAGATAAAGTATATATAATATACATACCTTGTATACAAGAGATAAATTATATATAATATACATACCTTGTATACAAGAGATAAAGTATATAAAACATACATACCTTGTATACAAGATATAAAGTATATATAATATACATACCTTGTATACAAGAGATAAAGTATATCTGATATACATACCTTGTATACAAGAGATAAAGTATATATAATATACATACCTTGTATACAAGAGATAAAGTATATATAATATACATACCTTGTATACAAGAGATAAAGTATGTACAATATACATACCTTGTTTACAGGAGATGAAGTATATATAATATACATACCTTGTATACAAGAGATAAAGTATATACAATATACATACCTTGTATACAAGAGATAAAGTATGTACAATATACATACCTTGTTTACAGGAGATGAAGTATATATAATATACATACCTTGTATACAAGAGATAAAGTATATACAATATACATACCTTGTTTACAGGAGATAAAGTATATATAATATACATACCTTGTATACAAGAGATAAAGTATATATAATATACATACCTTGTATACAAGAGATAAATTATATATAATATACATACCTTGTATACAAGAGATAAAGTATATAAAACATACATACCTTGTATACAAGATATAAAGTATATATAATATACATACCTTGTATACAAGAGATAAACTATATATAATATACATACCTTGTATACAAGAGATAAACTATATATAACATACATACTTTGTATACAAGAGATAAAGTATATAAAACATACATACCTTGTTTACAGGAGATAAACTATGTACAATACACTTACCTTGTATACAAGCGAGAGTTGCTATAAAGTAAAACAAACCAACATATAGTTTAATATCCATGTCAGCAGCCATTAGTAATTGCTAACTAGCGCTGTAGTTTGTACTTCCTCCTTGCGTAAGCCGTTCTCAAAAGTGAGTGGTTATTTGACTAAGCATATTGTATATATAACTTGAGTGCCTCTTTACTTTCATTGTTAGAGAGAGAAAAAGCTAATATTGACTACAATACACTAAACAACTATTATTGTATGGTTATGGAGAAAGTGAAACCAGTTCATGCTTGATTAGGTTCGTGTCATACTTTCATGCTAGCCAACTCTCGATTGTTATTTTGCTCCGTTACTTCAAAACTTCATTTTACTTTTGTCTGGCTGAGATTAGTTGGCTGTACTATTCATAGATTGTAACAAATATGACACGCTCTATTGGAAAAGGGATAGGGTAATTATACATTGACACTTGAAACTGTTGGCCGTATATATAGATATTGTAGTGGATTTAGGAGCTCCACTACTTTATTTCCCAAGTGCACTGTTTCCAGACGAACTTCCAGTTCGCTGGCACAATCAAGTTGATAGCTGATGAAATGCTTCTGCCACCAATTAACTCTCTGCAGAGGCAACCCTGTGCCAGTATGGTGCAGATATTTCTATGACTACTCCACAACCATGAAGAACCCTCTGCTCAGACCTATAACTCGGTGCTTTAAAGTTTGATGCACTAGTTCCTATACAACTTCGGTCTAATAGTAACAATGAGAAGGTTTATTGGATGAGGGCAAGTGCACAGGTGGAGATCTTATGCAACACAACGTTTCATGTCACAAGCTCTGCTGTTTATAGGCAGAGTCATACGAGCTAATTGTCCTAGATATTCACTCAACCAATAACATATCAGCCATAATTACACAAATCAACAAGTAGATTATTACTATCTCTCACTCACATACAGACAATAGAGTTAAAGGTATGAAGGGCCCAGTGGTAGGAGGCAGAGTTTATATTCTAAGTAGCCAGTCTTGTAAAATATTGCATGATATCACTTCCTGTGGGAATTTCTTTGGCTTCGCTGGCTTGCGGTCAAAGTTTTACTGTCTGTGAATAGACGTCTTGCCAGCGGTCTTGCTGCCAGGCTTCCATGCATATGGTGTGCTAACATAGCTGGTATATGTATTATTTACACTATTTTTGTCATCTAATGGCTATATAATTGATGCCATCATTTCAGAAGAAATTTGTACCACAGCGTGGGTAGCTATCAAACTCCACAGGAACACTTGGAACGCTCGCGGCAGTGACTCGCTAAGATCGAACACTTATTTCCCAGAGAGGGTCTTATCATAATAGGTGCACAGTGGTTTAAGTATAAAGATTTTATGTACCAATATTTTTATTAAATTCTTCTATAAAATTATTGTCATGCGGTCGGCAAATGTTTAAGAACCTTCCTCAGCTTCTGAGTGAACTGGGATTCATTAGTTGAGCCAATAAATAAAACAAACAATTTCGTCCGCTAATGTTTCAATTTCATAAAACTTTCCGTGATTCTGTCAATACAGGGAGGGCTGCTAGGTTCCTGTAGAACTCTAAAAATGGGTCGATTGATTGAGTTTGATAATTAACATGTATATCTCAAACTTAGTCTTTGAGAGATCATGACCTACATATCATGCATGATCTTACCATGACTTGAGGCTGTATCCACTGGAGCTGAATCTGCTGCAACTTTCACTGCTTGCAGATGTAACATATCTGATGCTATGGAGTTACCGTTTGGTGATCCTGTAGAGTTTATTCAGGCCCCTCATTTTAACAAAGTGCAGCAAGTCATTCAGCTAGCTAAGGATCAACTGCAGCGGTACAGAGGTCTTCCAATTAAAGTCAATGAAAGTCCATTTCAATGGTGGACTGAACACTATGGCTCCTATAGCATTGCAGCACTTGGGGATTGTTGGCACTTCTGTGTCAGCGCAGCGGCTATTCCAGCTGGAAGAAACTTGGTCAGTGCTAAAAAAACATGTTTGTCTCCTGATAACTTTGACATGTTGCTATTTTTTAACAGGAACATGTAAATAAAAATTGTTGTGTCCGTAAACCTGTAGCATACTTTAACATAGGTTTGATCTAGCTATGGATTGGTTCAATATAACAAATATCAATATTGCATTGAAAATTTATATAATAAACAGCTAGAACTAATCCGAAATTGAAGAAACTTGTTTTTATGGTGGTGAAGGTGGTGATAGGCATCATACCCCATAAAGTTGTGATTTATTGGTTCGCACTGATGAATAACTACAGACCTAACACTCAGGCATACATAAAAATAGCTACAACAAAAATGTGTATAGACTCAGAAAGCTACTGTGATTTAAAGCATATGCATGCAGCATTGATTGATAAAAATATATCGTATCGAGATATCGAATTATCAAAAGATAAGCCAACTATCATATCAGTATCATATTGGACTAAAGGTGTTGTATTGTTGCAGACCTACTTCTTAATTCCATCCATTTCACAGAGCTTATGTAACTTGAAAGCCATAACTGTCTTTCCTCCAAAGAAACTGTTGCACAGCTAACTGTTTTGTTAACAGGTCAGCGGCCATCTCATTTGTTGGGTAGTATTTGATTGTAGTTTGGTTGTCCAACATGGTTAGCTGAGATGCTGGTATTAAGTTTTAGTTTGTTTGGTCTTAGCATGGCTGATTGGATTGTATGCTAAAGCCATAGCTCGCTGATTGTCTTCTTTTACACATGTAGATTTGGAACAGTCGACTCCAAGACCGTGTTACAACTTTTTGAGTGGCAACTCTGAGAGCAACATATTCTGCTTCCGGTGTTAAAAGTGCATCAGCGGTTTGCCTTTCACTTTTCCTGCTCAGAGCTCCTTTGCATATTACCAGTATCCCAAGTTCTTTGGTCCCTTGCAGACAATGAAATATTTTTTTGACTGCTCTTCAATGCTTACTTGTAGGCTTGGCAGTGAACTTTGATACCATATTCGGAGAATAAGCAATATCTGGTTTGGTAGCGACAGCTGGATACAGCAAACGTCCTACTGAGGACTGATATCGCTGCTGGTCAACAATCTCTGCTGTCTCTGCGGCCTTCAACAGTTTTCCACCAGCATCTATAGGAGTTGTCACGGGCTCTCAATTCTCCATCCCGTATTTAGACAGAGTAATTGATGTGAACGATGGCTGGCCAGCCCAAACTGTTCCTTGTCATTGCTTTAGTAAATTTTCGTGCCCAGAAAGTAATGTAGTGCACCCGTGTCGTTCATGTCAAAGTTTTTGCATAGCTTTTGTTGGATAGGGCGTTGTATGCTACAGAAAGCTCAAGGTAATAAATTAGGTTCAATTGGCACTGGCTTACTAGGGCATACGGGTACCATACACGGCTATGGGAACTTGGGCTAAGTAGAGGATACCTGGATGACTGACGTCATCCTCGTAAAAGCGGCCTTCTTGAGTTAGAGTTTACTGGTGAGTGGGCGTGTTTTTGCTTTCTCCTTTTACAAGCCCTTTATCTAACAGCTTTCCCTTGACTGCGTTGATCAGAGCTTTTGATTCTCCAGCTATCACTAAATCACCAACATGCACAGCAATGTATACTACATCACTTTCATCTTTCTTGCACAAATATGGGTCGCCACTGGTCTGCCTAAAACTATTCATTTTCAGCTTAGCATCCAACGCGGCATTCCAACATCTGGGGGACTGCTTTTAGCCATATTGTGCTTTGTCACAGCTTGCAAAAAATATGCTCTTTACCAGGCTCAACTAATTTCTCTGGTTTCTCTGTATATACTTCTTTTTAAACCTATCATTTAAAAATGCGTAAATGACATCCATTTGATGTAGTTGGTGCTCATATTTTGCTGAGAAAGTAAGTATTGCTCCGAGTGACTCAAACCTGACTACTGGGCTGAATTTTTTATCATAACCTTTGCTAAACTATTGATAAATCCATGTGTTACCAGTTTAGCCTAGTGTCTCTCCAAATCACCGTCAGCATTGGTTTTGATTTTAAACACCGATTTTCTACCTATCAGTTTTCGACCTTCCAGTAGTTTGACCAGATCCCATACATCATTGTTTGCAAGAGAGTTCATCCCATGTTGCATGGCCTTCATCCAATGACCCCCTGTCAGCTCTATTGAACACATCAGTAAATTTATGAGGTTTAGGGCTATTTGATCACAGCATTCTAACGGCATAAAAGTAAGGTGTTTGCCTCACCCTCTATGACTTCAGTTATTGGTCTGCCTCCATGCTTCCCCTGACCGATTCGTTATGAACAGATAAAGTCATTTAAATAACAGCGTGAGCATTTTTTTCTCCATCTCAAGTACATAAGCCATCATAGCCTCATTAAACCTCACGCCCCTACTGTGAATGATCTTATGTTGCTTTTGGTCATGCAACCTGTAGCCTTTCACAGCAGTACCATAACCAAGCTGAATGCACTTGCAAGACTTTATACTCAGTTTTTGTAGTTCATATTTTGGTACGCCCGCAACATCAATGCTGCCAAATTCCATCAAATTATCCAGACAGAAGGTTTCAGTTCAGTCCAAGCTTCAAATTTGGTTGAAGCTTTTAGTGAGAGACAGGTTGAGGTGGAATACACCTCTGCCCAAAATTGTAGTGGCAACTGAGATCTGCCAGCATGCACCTTACTTTCTCCATCAAAGTTCGATTGAGCCATTCTGGTACACCAGTTTTCCCAGGATTTTTCTGAATGTAAATTTATGGTTGACTCCTTCTGCTCTGGGATATTTGGTGAAGTCAGTAGATGTTTATTTGCCACCATTATCAGTACCTAAGATTTTTAACGGGTTTCCACTACTTTTCACCATCATTGCCTATAACTTTTTGAGCTTTACAAGTACTTCACTCTTCCTTTTCAGAGGATATCTCCATACATATCTTGTCTTCTCATCAGTAAAGCTCAAGAAGTACCTACTCTGTCTAAGAGCAATGCACCCATTTTTCGCCAATCATCACAATGCAATAGTTACAGAGGTTTTGTTGATTCAATACTGAGTTTAGTTTTGAATAGACTATTGCTTTACTTTCCAGCACCACATGGCTCACACAACTTAGCTTGGTAGGTGGATAGTCAAAGCTGTCCACTCAAGCGCTCCATTCTTTCCTAACCAAAGTCACCATACTGGTTTTGCTACAAAATCTGCATCAAATTTTCATTATTAATGTCAACTTCAACACACTGGGTGAATGGAACAAAGCTCACGCAGTAAAATCCCAACTCTTTCCGCATTAGCTACAACTGTTCCATTACAATCTTTGATCTCACCATACTTGTCATGTTTAACAGCTTTTGAGACACTTCTGAGACAACCTAGGAACTAGCAACACATCTCTGAGGTAAACAGACTTTTTATGTGAAGGTTGACTAAATCGTGTCCAATTGCCTCTAGTTTGCAACCATCTCCAACTGTGGCATGTACTGGTTTTTCAAAAGCAACATACTTAGAAAAAACACCTTTCTTAGCACATATAACATGGAGCTCCTGAATCAACAACCCACTGACCTTTAGCCTCACCCACACTAGAGAGAGTATGCTCAACTATCAAACCACCTGTTTTGCTGTCACTACTGTTATTGCAATGCAACCGAGCTGTTGCCTTATATACCTAGTGCGAACAAGATTTAGCAGACTTTCGGTCATCCTTCTTTGGTCTTTTATGCTTCACTGATGGTGGGTTATTAGTACAAAACCTCTGTATATGTCCAGTTTGCTGGCAGCAGTCGCATCTCACAATGGTCTTGTCATTGTTAGCTCAACCTCCAGCCATCATTACATTTTTATACCTGCAGGTCATTTCTCCTTCGCTTGACTTGTCTTTAAGCTTCGCTTTTTGATGTAACACCCTTTCTATAACTACTTCTATTTTAGCCACTTTACCGTCAGCTTCCATAGCTATACGAGGACATCATAGATTTCTGGCATGCTTGCTAAAAGTGTGATAACTTGATCTTCTTCTTCTTCTACAGGAGCTCAAATAACAAGAAGCTTGTGAAAAACTTCAGTCTTTGCTTTGGTATGTTTAGCGACTGAGCCACCATCCTTCAAGCTCAACTAGTTTAGCTTTTTGCTTAGTGACAGTTTGTTAGCCTACATTTGTTCTGAAATTGATCTTAAAATTTCTTCTAGATGACAACAGAGTCAGTAGGATCCCAAAGCAAGCATAAAACTGACAGATCTACAGCCAAGTACACTGATCGCCAAAGCCTTGTATTTGCGTACTAAAAACTTGGTAATCTTATTCTCTTTAGTACTCTCATTTGGAGGTCTCCTTCTCATCTGCAATATTCCAGTCTTTCTTTGATCACCATCATTTGGCACTTAATTCTCCAATTAGCATAGTTTGCACCGGTCAGCATAGCAATCATTGATGACCTTTTAGTAGCCATTGTCTAGCTATATCATTGTCCTCGTCCTGCTCCAATAATTTGTTGAGATTTTCTATTTAATTATTTTATTGCAATGACCATTAAACCTGTTTCACATACATATATTCAAGTGATCGGAGGTCATTGTACAATGATCTGTGATGTATGTGAAACCGGCTTTGCACAGCTTGTGCAACATCACACATTGTTGCAGAACCTTGCAAAAAATTTTAACGAAGCAAACTTTCCTGCGACGCTGTACAATGGTGCGTACAATTTTTTTTACTTTCTTTCTCGAAAAAACCACAGTTAGGTCAAGGCTATTGATATAAACATGACTGCCATCGAAAATCCATAATAAATAATGAAATAGTTATTGTTATAATTATAAATATTTATTATTATTCATTATTAATTTTCTGAATGAAATATTATGATGGTTGATTCGAATATTTAAATGTATATATTTTCTGTAAGCGTTTATAAAATAGCACCAACATTATGTTGTTATAAATTGAGATACGAATATGATATATATTTATTGGGAAGATGGTAGAAAAAATAATAATGCACCATTCAACAACGGATGTAAATCAAACTGAAAAGTGTAAGCTAATGTTTAATAATAGTATGAGTGACAATGTCATAAACTTAAAAGCAATAAGTAGATCGGTGTCATTGAACAACAATTCATTTAGTAAATATAATCGTTGTTCAATGAAGGCGAGCTTCAGGATTTTATTATCTCCCAGGTAAGAGAGTGATTATATTTCTTGTTTTCGTAATTTTTGCCAAGCTGGTGTGAATATGTATTGCAGATCGTCATACGCTGATCTGCGATCACTTGGGAGCACGTACGATATGTATGCGAACCAGGCTTTACAGATGACTTGCGCAGACAAAACTGAACTAACTGACTAAGCAGTAACAGTACAATAATGGTGAAGAATGAAAAGATAATGCAAGCCATGCATACAGGAAGAAAACACAAAAATTGTCAGAAACAACTATGAAATTACAGTGTTTATTCGATATATGGTATCCTTAGAAACCTCTATTTGCCTTGGCAGTACCAACTACGTGCTCAAGAGAGGCTGAAATGCTATCTCAGCCATCAATGCAGTGCTGGGTCAGTATACAGACTACCAGGCTGGTAGTAAAACCAGCAGGCCTGTTAGTGACTCCTACAGGGTCTGCAATGACCACTGCTTGGCTAGGAGACACCGTACCTGGCTGATACAAGATGGCCGCTTTAGAGGAGGAACCACAAAACAACCGGAGAAAACTTACCTTCCCATATACCATAAGCTCCCTGTCCTAGAACAAAGATACCATCAACTCAAGGCACATGCTGACATAAGGCCTAACCAAAAAATACATTTGTATATTTCTGGGTAAAGCAACATTTGTTACATAATGTGTCATGATACTACCATTTTAAAAGTTTTATTTTTTGTTGTATTTGAAAAGCGTCCTTTGTAAATTTTCAGTAAATAAGAAATAGGTCACGTTAATAGTGACTGCTCTATTTTTGGTATTGTGAAAAGAAACAAAAGCATTTAAATTAATTACAGATTCAGCTGTATTTAAAATTTTAGTTATCATTAATGGGTCCAGCTAGACTGTAGACTAGCTCATTGTCTCTGTTGTCAACTACAGCTTGCTCATTAGTAGATGTACTTGAATTCATGTAGATGTGTTCATTTCCTGGCACAAAACTTGTCTCATACTCCGAGTTAGCAGCAGGTGTTTGGTTTTTTCTCTCAGATCTCTGTACAACTGTGTATACATCTCCATTACCTGCTGTATAGTGTACATGAGGTGTGCGATTGTTTGGTGTTGCTTCATGGATGTTAGCGTCAGCTTGATGTGCGGAGCCAGGCATTCCTTGAGTGAGCGCCTCATTATTTTTTCTAAAATGGTCATTAAATTTGAATTTGTTATCTACAATTTAATCCATAGGGATAACAAAATACTTTCAAAACACTTTCTTGTGTGATGCTGTAGACTTTTTCAGGCCTGTTGAAAAACTTTGGGATAATAAAAGTTGAGCAAATAACAATTCACAAGTTTGAAGTCAGAAAATATCCTTTTTTGAGAAATAATTGTGCATTAATCAAATAAGCTGATCCAAATTAATCTTTATAGCTCTCACCAATCCTTTAGACTTATAACTTTACCAATTATGATGACTGAAAGCTTTTTATTAATGCACCTAGGAAATATCATGACAACTGCTTTTTCTGTATCACTTGATGCCATATGTTTGCTATCCTGTGCTAAACTTGGTATGGCAAAAAATACAGATATAAAATGTGCTTGCAAGCCATTCATCTCCATTAAAATATCCTCGATTAAAATGTAAATCCCATTGTCCAGTTTTTTACATTTTACAATCGATCAACTTTATTTTTTAGGAATAAAAACTTTCGAAGCAAACTGACTGAGTTTTCTAGTCTATCGAGCACTAACTGTTGGCCAACCAACCTTCTGCGTAGTACTAGTACAGCTACTAGTCCAGTAAGAACACATACACATACAGCTCCCATTGCAATACCAATGTATGTTCCTGATTTAGCTTGCTTGTCATTTCTGCCCTTTGCCTCAGTTTCTAAAATAAGATGGTATATACAAAATGGCAAGTTTTGTTAATGTTCTTTTTTGAATTTATCCCCTTCATTTCAGATTTCAATCATACAAATTATATGAAATGAAACTATATGTCAAAAATCTTGCTAATGAGACATAACTTATTAGCAATGGTAACCACAGCAGGGTAAATTTAAGTTCAAAGAACTTATGTCTACAAGAGATTTATACATATGTATTGCGATAGTCACAAATCTATGATCTCACAGGAGTTATGTTAATGATTTATTGTCATTGGATAAAGTCAGACACTTTTTTTTAACTTCATATAAGTGATTGAAACATACCAGTATTTACTGTTGCCGTTTGATTGAGTGAAGGTTGGGTTGTTAAGAATGTTGTAGTCACTTTCGACCTTGTGCTGGTTTTTGTAGTTGTGGCCTCACCTGTTCATGTCACAATCAAATGAATTTTTAAAATTAACAAAAATTGAAATATAATGTTATACAAGAAATCTTTAAATCACAGCAATAGTAAATATGCACATATCAGTTAAAGTGGTTACAACTGTTAGTTAGGTACTTTTTACATATCACTGTTTGAGTTTGGTAAACCTAAAACTATTCACTATCAAAGTTTAATAACTTTTGTTTAATTGGAAGCCTAACGAGTTTTTTCAATCCATTATTTTATATATCTAAATTTTTGTTTGAAAAGTTTGGTTATTTTGTGTTACGGCCAATGTGTATCGTCCTAGGTTTAGTGGCCTTAGCGTAAGGTCTTTTGGTCGATCACCAGTCACAGCCGTTTTGTTGATTTTGCAACGGTAGAAATATTTAGTAGCTCTTGTCACAATAATGCAGTGAGGTTCAGTAGAGATCAAAGATTGATAGCTTATAAAAAGGGGGTTATCGCTGCTGCTGTAGTGATGGTTTACTCTTATCAAACATAGCCACATAGTAGCGACATTTCATGATGAATCTCAAGTTTTGTGCATTGCTTTTGCTGTGAGAGGCAATGATAGTAACTCTGGATTGGAATGATTAGGCTCTAGCTGACTTCCAATTGAAGTTGAATCAACTTCAATTAACTCATAGACTGCAGGAAATTTTGGTCAGAATTTGGAATTCAGCTCCTTATACAACTTCTAGAGCAGATAAGGTAGTGACATTTCATCTCCTGTCTGTAGTTAAACGCTAGGTAATATTTACTAGTGTCCACATTATCCATAAACACTGCAGTTTCCACACAAAAAAAAACACGGTGACTCAGTAGCAGAGTGCCCAGGGTTGGTGAATTCACCAACCCAATCATTCATCTAATCAGCTCCTCAGGTTATGCATCCATTATGTCAGGATGATGAAAGGCTACCACCGTTGGACACGCTTTTCCTTTCTTATATTTTTTCCTACACATGGGAAAGGAATAGAGGGTAAAAAGATTTGGAGGAGAGGGTAGATGTTTTTTGGTACACAGACTGGGCAAATACTGCATGCGAATTCATCGCAACGGTTACATCTAGAAGGTACAACTTCCATCAAATTGGTTGGAAGCTACAAACAAAATCTAATCTAATCTAACCTGATTAAAGTGACTCCATTTGTTATATATCCAAAAAAGCAGATATATTGGGTGCTTTCATTTTTGATAGATTGGACCACGCCGCACTCTTTACTCATATTATTTACTTCTGTCTTTCATTCAGATTATGAACGTTTGCTTTATTAGTTGAAACTGTTTCTAAAAAGTCTTTAATGGACATTTTCGAAAAACATGCTTGTAACAATTTTTGTGGGGATGAAGTTTGCTACTAGATGATTTATAATTGAAAAGTCTATTGCTCTGCACTCCAGGAATGCTGTGGGATGTGATTGCATATGCATTTATATATTGTAGGCTCCAACTACCGTTAATGTGGTTAAGACACAGTTCTGCTTGTTTGTGACACAAATATGGTTATCAGCTGGAACTGTAATGGGTTAGTTTTTACCTTTAAGTGGAGCAACATGCAGGTTATTACCTGTAAATCTCACAAAAAATTAAACCTACATTCAAGCTTATCCCTGCTTGGTCTATGCAAGTAGTATTGGAGAAAGTTAAATGCGTACATACTTATGGCATATACAGAGTTGTGATGACTTCCACCACATATCTGGCTGTGGTTTCCTGAGCAAGGCATATTACATCCATCCCCTTCACCATGTGTGTCATAACCAGAGTCACCACACCAGCATTCATTCATGTATTGTAGTCCTGCATATTTGTAACCTGAAATACGTAATAGGGGAAGCTCAAATTAGCAGGTCAAAGAATAGTATTGTATGACAGCTATAGGTGTTGTTTCATACATTTGCTCAGTACAATGTGTTTTTTTTTTCTCCAGTTATTGAAGCTGGTAACTAATGCTAACTGAATTTATGGAAAAAGTCTATTGAATAGACGAAAACTGCCCTATTTTGGAGAAAGATGATAAATAGCAAAAATTAAATTAAAGAGTAGCTAAGGTGCCTTATCAGAGAAAGAGCAGCTTTGCTGCGGAAACTGTTGTGAGCAGGTTGAGTATGCTCGGCTTGGCTTGGCTCACTTTATTCGGTAGGGTTTTCAATTGTTTTAAAATATGTTTGGTCTCAGACAACCATTTTTTTATACAACTGTATTAAAAGTAAACATTTAGGTTCAACATTCCTAAAGGCATATGAATGCACATTATTTTAGAAATCTGAAATTACGGGTTTATGTCATATTAATCGAAACATAGTGTGGAATTTATTAGTAAAGTTGAACAATACACACAGGTTTTTGCCTATTTGTAGCTCATGGCTTTTGAATGCAATAGGTCTACCTTCATTTCCACAGCAATTGATGCATGTCTCTATGGTATTATCCTCTCTGCCTTTATAATGGTTTCCATCCAGTGCTCTGAGAGGCCACACTTTATCCTTATAGCAACCCAAGTAAGTGTAT
Organism: Cryptosula pallasiana; assembly: GCA_945261195.1. Taxonomy (NCBI): domain Eukaryota; kingdom Metazoa; phylum Bryozoa; class Gymnolaemata; order Cheilostomatida; family Cryptosulidae; genus Cryptosula; species Cryptosula pallasiana. Next base: position 44,113,392 of record OX183130.1, read on the forward strand.
GCATACTCTCCTGTAACACAACACGGTACCTGGAAGATATTTCTGTACACATGCACATCACACTGAAAAACTGGCTGGCAATTCTATTTAGATTAACTGCATATTTTTTATGATTAATTTTTTATTTCTAGCATGTTTCACATCAGTATATAATACTGAACAATCATTGCATGCAAAAGTGACAATACTTATATTTAAGTGATTTCTATGCAAAAGACAAGGGATAATTTGCATATTCACAATTAATTTGGTAATAAGAGATAATAAGCAGATGCAAATGTCCACATACTAGAAAAAAATGAAAAGTCACATAATAAAGAAATGAAGGATTTCCAAAACCTTTTCAAGTTTTCCTGGATATCAATAAGCCATAAAAAACTGACTGACTTTCTTTCGAGACTTAAAAGAATATTGAGCACTCATGAATAAGTTAACACGGGAAACTGTGTTAATTTTCGAGCGTTCTCAAAGCCTTGCGCAACTTTTGGTATTGTGACTTTAGCATAGCATTTGATTGTGCCAAAATAATAAACTAATGGAGTTGTCTTTCTTTACAACTATTATATGTCATTTAGACTTGAAATGTTGGAAACTTAGTAATTTAGTGAGTTTTATTTTTAATTATAATTAATAATTGCTAATGTTGAAACAGTCCAAAAGGATGAACTATTTTCTGCATCACTAATGCACATTGACCTTATGGTACACAGTTAGTTAAAATCATAGATTATAATAACTGACTTAATTAACATAATTATTAACAATCTAATTACCTTGCAATATGAGGCCTCGTGGTTTATGTTGGTGTCTTTGATGTTTATGTTTGCCGCATCGAAATGGAAATATTGATTAGAACAAAAGATTTATGTTTTTACTTGCTATACCCAAACCCGAAAAAGCCAATTCCTAATTTTTAAACAAGTGTCACCTAAAAGTTTTTGAAAGGCAACGGTATGATTAATTTTATTTTTTAATTGCCGCCACAGGAAAAATTCACTCATTTGTCATGATGGTGACTTTTCGTTGTCTTAAACGAAAGCACCTACTATGCTTACTATGCCACTCCTGTTTTTGACCAAGATAAGTGACACCCATTTAAATGCAGGTGATTTAATTCCATCTCTTTTTATCTGACTGGTGAGCGAGCGGACAGGTGGACAGATATTTAGGTAGGTAAAACCACTGACGGCGGATAAGTGCATAGATTTATAAAAGAAGAGGAAGAGTTATCAATGGGCCTATCTCAACTTTGCACTGGAAAGGAAAGCTTATCCATTCAAACAGTTTTTCTTTCTTGGAATGTTTGAAACTGGAGTAGCTCCAAAGCCATAAACAATATTGTGGTGGATTTTGGTGATAGGCAGCATTTATGCCCTCCCCTGTTGGTTACACTTTTGCCCCCTAACCCCCTTGCTACCGTATACTACCTACTTACCTTTTCCCTACCCTCTGGCATCTGTACCACTTGAATTGGTAAAAAAATTGGATTATTGTTCAATTATTAGGAGTTGTCTTCCCTTGGTACTAAACATCGAAACATATATCGATGAGTACCCGTCTGATTTCACGCGCTCACTAGGGAGTGCTAGTTCAATGCAACTGAAAGTCTGGTTGCCATTATACTGCGATACCATTAATATTAACGAAATTCAACCAATTTTATCTTTTGTCTTTGCTTCAAAGTTCTCCTCTCACCAATATATTGGTATGGCCACGGACTTCAGTGTCTCTTACAGCTCCCTAACTGTTTTGTGTACGTTAAATGTTGAGAATTAATCCGAATAATCATGTTTTTACCAGCACTAAAAGTACTAACTATCGATCGGTGTATAAGATATAGAGGGATATGATAGGAGTTATGTCCCAACCGGATAATCGAAGCTCTTTACATCTAGCAGTCATTTAATAGTATTTACAGTTATTTAATTTATTGTGTAATGTCATCATATTTATTTCATTTTAATGTCGTTACATTTTCATCCCAGCGCAAGTTTGATACAATCTGTGGTTACTAAATTACAAACTTAACTCAACAAACGTCATAGGATGATTTATTTATTTTATTAGTGGGTATTATTATTTACAATGATAAAATCAAAAAATCAATGGTCAATTGCCTGAAAGTTAGATAATAAAGCAGAATCAAACAATTGTCCATTTACTAGCCACATACCACATGTTTGGTACACCTGGTGATGGTCGTAAAGTTTGGTTATTAATATTATTACTAGTTAGCTACTAGAGTTATGGAATCCACAACTAACGATTCATGAGAAGTAGAAAGGGACTGATGTTGAGCCACTTACATAAACCATCTCAGTATATCAGCACTGTGGAAGTGGGCTCCAACAAGAATGCACCATAATTAACTTAGCCTGGAAAACCTAATCGAATCCGAAACACGAAACTATTTACTATGAAATAGAAAATGGTAAATCTGCAATGAATAAATTTGATAACATAAAAAGGCAGTCACTGAGTGCTCTGACCAAACCATAGCCAGACGCACATACATAGATGCATCAGTCAAAAAGCTCTAATTGACAAACAAATGCTTGAGCATAACACAAAAGTCGCATAACATTCATAGGTGCTGCCAGACATCTTCTTTTACACCGCGCATAAACTGACCAGCTTTGGAAAGCGTGTAACTACATTTTGTGGTACTTTTGGCCACTCAAAACATATTAAAAAGCAGAGCTGCCAAGGACTATACCTTGTGGAATGCCCAGCAGGTGTCCCAGTTATGAACACCAATGACTTGACCAGTAATCAAGTGCTGCTGGCAAAGCATGCAAAAGCTGCCGAAACGTGCAAAAATTAAATTGCTGAATAGGTGCTACTTTTTGATGAAATCTTAATATTAAAGACACTTGTGCACGTGTGGTATGCTATGCATGAAGGAATTGCCAAGAAAGATTTTCAACGCCACACAATTCTGCAAAACACGTACAGAGCAGTTATCAGTTGGGCTCCTGGCGCGTTAGTTATTATGTTTTAGACAAATTGCACACATGCACACAAATATACATAACAGCGAGCATAATTTGCATTTTTCAAGTAGGGTATGAATTTACTGAGTTGCGCACAATATGAGAAAATCAACTATAGCCTGGTACCCTTCCAGGGGAGCGTTGAACGGACAACTCCTTAAACTAAAACTGCCAAAGATTCCCATAGAGCCTTGTCTATTGCCCTAGATACACACCAACCAATAACATATAAGCCATAATTACGCTAATCAACAAGTAGATTATTACTATCTCTCACTCACATACAGACAATAGAGTTACAAGTATGAAGGGCCCAGAAGTAGGAGGCAGAGCTTATATTCTAAGTAGCCAGTCTTGCAAAGTATTGCGTGATATCACTTCTTGTGGGAATTCCTTTGGCTTTGCTGGCTTGTGGTCAATGTTTTACTCTCTGTGAATAGACATCTTGCCAGCGGTTTTGCTGCCAGCATTCCCATGCATATGATGTGCCAACATATCTGGTATATGTATTATTCACACTATTTTGGTCATCTAATGGCTATATAATTGATGCCATCATTTCAGAAGAAGTTTGTACAGTAGAGTGGGTAGCTATCAAATTCCACAGGAACACTTAAAACGCTAGCTGCAATGACTCTCTGAGATCCAATACTTATTTCCAAGAGAGGGCCTTATCATAATCGGTGCTGAATAGTTTAGGTATAAAGAGTTTATACAGCCACTATTTTTATTAGATTTTTGTATAAAAATATTGTTATGCGGTCGGCAAATGTTTACGAACATTCCTCACCGCCTGAGTGAACTGAGATTCATTTGTTGAGCCAATAAATAAAACAAATAATATCATCCGCCAATGTTTCAATTTCATAAAACTTTCCGTGATTCTTTCAATACAGGGAGGAGCTGCTAGGGTTCTTGTATGACTGTAAAAATGGGTTGATCGGTTGAGTTTGATAATTAACATGTATCTCAAACTTAGTCTTTGAGAGATCATGACGTACATATTATGCATGATCTTACCAGGACTTGTAGCTGTATCCACTGGAGCTGAATCTACTGCAACTTTCACTGCTTCCAGATGTAACATATGTGATGGAATGATGGTTTGAATACAGTGTGTTTGCTAAATCAAACTGTGCGTGAGCAAGAAGATGCAAATATAAGTGGCCAACTGGCACAACTAACATTCATAAAGCATAAAATTAACTCAGTCCTTCATTTTTGAAAGCAAGCAAATAATCAAGAGTTGGTGGATTTGTCTTCTCGATGCAATTTTTCATTCATTTGTTCCAACTGGTATCGTGCTATTTATCATTGCTCTCTGCATTTTTCCCTCAGGTTTTTGCGTTTAGATATGATAAATCTGCTAGGAAGTTACTGTTCGGTGATCCTGTAGAGTCTATTCAAGCCCCTCATTTTAACAAAGTGCAGCAAGACATTCAGCTAGCTAAGGATCAACTGCAGCGGTACAGAAGTCTACCAGTTAAAGTCAATTAACGATTGTTGTGTCCGTAAATCTGTAGCAAACTTTAACATAGGTTTCCTCTAGCTACGGATTGGTTCAATATAACAAATATCAATATTACATTGAAAAATTAATATAATACACAGCTAGAACACAATTCGAAATTGAAGAACCTTTTTTTGTGGTGGTGAAGGTGGTGATAGGCATCATACCCAATAAAGTTGGGATTTATTGGTTCGCACTGATGAATAACCACAGACCAAACATTCAGGCATACATAAAAATAGATACAACAAAATTGTGTATAGACTCAGAAAGCTACTGTGATTTAAAGCATATGCATGCAGCATTTATTGATAAAAATATATCGCATCGAGATATCGAATTATCAAAAGATAAGCCAACAATCGTATCGATATCATATTGGACCAAAGGTGTTGTATTGCTGCAGACCTACTCCTTCCTAATTCCATTCATTTCACAGCGCCTATGTTACTTGAAAGCCATAACTGTCTTTCCTCTAAAGAAACTGTTGCACAGCTAATGGTTTTGTTAACAGGTTAGCGGCCATCTCATCTGTTGGATAGTATTTGATTGTAATTTGATTGTCCAACACTGTTTGCTGGGATGCTGGTATTAAGTTTCAGCATGTTTGGTCTTAGCATGGCTGATTGGATTGCATGCTATAGCCATAGCTCGCTCATTGCCTTCTTTTAAACATGTAGGCTTGGAACAGTCGACTCCAAGACCATGTAACAACTTTTTCATCTGAAGAACTTTTTGAGTGGCAACACTGAGAGCAACATATTCTGCTTCTGGTGTTGAAAATGCATCAGCGGTTTGCCTTTTACTTTTCCTGCTCAGAGCTCCTTTGTATATTAGCAGTATCCCAAGTTCTTTGGTCCCTTGCAGACAATGAAATTTTCTTTGACTGCTCTTCAATGCTCACTTGTAGGCTTGGCAGTGAACTTTGATACCATATTTGGGGAATAAGCAATATCTGGTTTGGTAGCGACAGCTGGATACAGCAAACTTCCTACTGAGGACTGATATCGCTGCTGGTCAACAATCTCTGCTGTCTCTGCGGCCTTCAACAATTTTCCACCAGCATCTATAGGAGTGGTCACAGGCTCTCAATTCTCCATCCCGTATTTAGACAGAGTAATTGATGTGAACGATGGCTGGCCAGCCCAAACTGTTCCTCGTCATTGCTTTAGTAAATTTTCATGCCCAGAAAGTAATGTAGTGCACTAGTGTCGTTCATGTCAAAGTTTTTGCATAGCTTTTGTTGGATAGGGCGTTGTATGCTACAGAAAGTTCAAGGTAATAAATTAGGTTCAATCGGCACTGGCTTACTAGGGCATACGGGTACCATACACGGCTACGGGAACTTGGGCTAAGTAGAGGATACCTGGATGACTGACGTCATCCTTGTAAAAGTGGCCTTCTTGAGTTAGAGTTTACTGGTGAGTGGGCGTGTTTTTGCTCTCTCCTTTTACAAACCCTTTATCTAACAGCTTTCCTTGACTGCTTTGATCAGAGCTTGCGATTCTCCAGCTATCACTAAATCACCAACATTCACAGCAATGTATACTACATCACCGTCATCTTTCTCGCACAAATATGGGTCGCCACTGGTGTGCCTAAAACTATTCATTTTCAGCTTAGCATTCAACATGGCATTCCAACATCTGGAGGACTGCTTTTAGCCATATGTGCTTTGTCACAGCTTGCAGAAAAAGATGCTTTTTACCAGGCTCAACTAAGTTCTCTGGTTTCTCCGTATATACTCCTTTTTAAACCATTCGTTTAAAAATGCTGAAATGACATCCATTTGATGTAGTTGGTGCTCATATTTTGCTGAGAAAGCAAGTATTGCTCTGAGTGACTCAAACCTGACTACTGGGCTGAATGTTTGATCATAATCTTTGCCAAACTATTGATAAATCCACATGTCACCAGTTTTGCCCAGTGTCTCTCCAAGTCACCGGCAGCATTGGTTTTGACTTTAAACACCCATTTTCTACCTATCAGCTTTTGACCTTCAAATAGTTTGACCAGATCCCATACATCATTGTTTGCAAGAGAGTCCATCCCATGTTGCATGGCCTTCATCCAATGACCCTCTGTCAGCTCTATTGACCACATCAGTAAATTTTTTAGCTTTGGGGCTATTTGCTATCAGCACTCTTACAGCATAAAAGTAAGGTGTTTGCCTCACTCTCTATGACCTCAGTTACTGGTCTGCCTCCATGCTTCCCCTGACTGATTCGTTATCAGCAGATAAAGTCATTTAATTAACAGCGTGAGCATTGTTTTTCTCCATCTCAAATACATATGCTATCATAGCCTCATTAAACCTCACGCCCCTACTGTGAATGGTTTTATGTTGCTGTTGGTCATTAAACCTGTAGCCTTTCACAGCAGTACCGTAACCAACCTGAATGCACTTGCAAGATTTTATACTCAGTTTTTGCAGTTCATATTTTGGTACGCATGCAAAATCAACGCAGCCAAATTTCCTCAAATTACCTAGACAGAAGGTTTTAGTCCAGTCCAAGTTTCAAACGTTGTTGAAGCTTTTAGTAATTTTGTCGGGCTCCTATCACGGAGACAGGTTGAGGTGGAAAGCGCCTCTGCCTAAAATTGTAGTGGCAACTGAGATTCTGTCTGCATGCACCTTACTTTCTCCACCAAAGTTTGATTGAGCCATTCTGGTACACCAGTTTTTTCCAGGATTTTTCGGAACGGTAAATTTATGCTTGACTCCTGCTCTGGGATATTTGTTGAAGTAAGTAGATGTTTATTTGCCACCATTATCAGTACCTACGATCTTTAACGGGTTTCCACTACTCTTCACCATCATTGCCTTTTACTTTTTGAACTTTGCAAGTACTTCACTTTTCTTTTTCAGAGGATATGTCCATACATATCTTGTCTTATCATCAGTAAAGCTCAAGAAGTACCTGCTCTGTCCAAGAGCAATGCACCCATTTTTCGGCCAACATAACTCTGCAATAGTTACAGAGGGTTTGTTGATTCAATACTGAGTTTAGTTTTGAATAGACTTTTGCTTTACTTTCCAGCACCACATGGCTCACACAACTTAGCCTGCTTGGTAGGTGGATAGTCAAAGCCATCCATTGTGCACTCAAGTGCTTCATTCTTTCCTCACCAAAGTCACCATACCGGTGTTGCGACAAAATCTGCATCAAATTTTCATTACTAATGTCAACTTCAACACACTGGGTGAATGGAACAAAGCTCATGCAGTAAACTCCCAACTCTTTCTGCAGCTAAAACGGTTCCATTGCCATCTTTGATCTCACCATATTTGTCAGCAAACTGTGTGGACTTGCCATGTTCAACAGCTTTCGAGACACTTCTGAGACAACCTAGGAACTAGCAACACATCTCTGAGGTTAACAGACTTTCTATGTTTTTTGTTCGATGCCCCATGTAAAGGTTGACTAAATCGTGTCCAATTGCCTCTAGTTTGCAACCATCTCAAACTGTGGCGTGTACTGGTTTTTCAAAAGCAACATACTTAGAAAAAAACATCTGTCTCAGCACATATAACATGTAGCTCCTGAATCAACAATCCACTGACCTTTAGCCTCACCCACACTAGAGAGAGTATGCTCAACTATCAAACCACTTGTTTCATTGTCGCTACTGTTATTGCAATGCCACCTAGCTGTTGCCTTATTTACCTTGTGCGAACAAGATTTAGCAGACTGTCGGTCATCCTTCTTTGGTCTTTCATGCTTCACTGATCGTGGGTGATTAGTACAAAAACTCTGTATATGTCCAGTTTGCTGGCAGCAGTCGCATTTCACAGTGGTCTTTCTATTGTTAGCCCCACCTCCAACCATCATTACATTTTTATATTTACAGCTCATTTCTCCTTCGCTTGACTTCTCTTTAAGCTTTGCTTTTTCATGTAGCACCCTTTCTATAACTACTTCTATTTTAACCACTTTACTGTCAGCTTCCATAGCCATACAAGGACATCATAGCTTTCTGGCATGCTTGCTAAAAGTGTGATAATTTGATACTCTTCTGCTACAAGAGCTCAAATAACAGGAAGCTTGTGAAAAATTTCAGTTATAGCTTTGGTGTGTTTTGTGACTGAGCCACCATCCTTTAAGCTCAACTAGTTTAGCTTTTTGCTTAGTGACAGTTTGTTAGCCTACATTGTTCTGAAATTGATCTTAAAATTTCTTCAAGATGACAACAGAGTCAGTAGGATCCCAAGCATAAAACCGATGGATCTACAGCCAGTACACTGATTGCCAAAACTTGGTAAACGTATTTTCTTTAGTACTCTCATTTGGAGGTCTCCCTCTCATCTGCAATATTTCATGGTCTTTCTTTGATCACCATCGTTTGGCGCTTAATACTCCAATTAGCATAGTTTGCACCGGTCAGCATAGCAATCATTGATGACCCTTTAGTAGCCATTGTCTAGCTATATTATTGTCCTGGTCCTGGGCCAATAAACTGTTGAGGGTTTATATTTAATTGTTTTATTGCAATGATCATTAAACCTGGTTCACACACACATATCGCAAGTGATCACCGGTCATTGTACGATGATCTGTGATGTATGTGAACCTGGACTTTGCACAGCTTGTACATCACACATTGTTGCAAGAGCTCATAGAAAAGTTCAGCTAAGTAAACTTTCCTGCCATGCCGTACAGCGGTGCGTACATTTTTCTTGTATTTTTTCTCAAAAAACTAAAATCAGGCCAAGGCTATTGATGTAAACATGACTGCCATCAGAAATCCATAATAAATAATGAAATAATAACTGTTATAATTATAAATTTTAATTATTATGTATTATTAATTTTCTGAATGAATTATTATGATGGTTGATTTGAATATTTAAATATTTATATTTCCTGTAAGCGTTTGTATAATAGCACAAACATTGTTTTGTTATAAATTGAGATTCGAATATGATATATATTTATTGGGAAGATGGTAGAAAAAATAATAATGCGCCATTCAACAATGGTTATAAATCAAACTGAAAAGTATAAACTAATATTTAATAATAGTATGAATGACAATATCATAAACTAAAAAGTAATAAATCGACCGGTGGCATTGAACAACAATAATTCACTTAGTAAATATAATCGTTGTTCAATGAACGCGAACATCAGGATTTTACTATCTCTCAGTTGAGAGAGTGATTATACTTCTTGCTTTTGTAACTTTTGCCAAGCTTGTGTGAATATGTATCGCAGATTATCATATGCTGATCTGCGATCACTTGGGAGCACTTATGATATGTATTTGAACCAGGCTTTATGGACGACTTGCGCAGGCAAAACTAAATTAACTGGCTAAGCAATAACAGTACAATAACAGTGATGAATGAAAAGATGATGCAGACATCACCCTGTTCACTGCATTCAATCTTGCCTACACATGCGACATTCGAGGGAACTGCCTCCATTGAAGTTGGCGCTATCAGAATAAATGCCGTTATTGAACTTACACTCTGTGTAGTTTGTCTGAGTTGAGGGCTATGTGTGCACCCACTGATCGGGCAGGAAATGATCAAGTTGATACTGTCCTTTCTGGCAGTGTTTCCTCAGGAGAGGGGTGTAATACTTGAGATTAGTGGTATTTTGTGGCCAACGAGACTAAATTCCACCACAATAGCATAACATTAGTTGACCATGTCTAGATTTGTAACATCCTTGCATCTGTGGCAGTTGAAGAAAAACATAGATATTTAATATTAAATCGATCGCAAGAGTGGTTTAACTCAACTTTTCATACCCACAAGCACAATACATAAGTGATTCTAACAAATTGACAAATTTTGTTATTCTGTTATCTTTGCCTTTAAATAATAAGTTTTGTTACATTGTATTAAAAGCAATAAGACTTTTGGAATGAGTTTGTGTTATTGTGTATTGAATTTTGTATATCTGTTTTGTACAGTTGGTGTAGGGATGACATCTATTGGTACTGAAGCTCTGAGAAATCCTTAAGATTTCCTGATTTTCTTTAATGTATTTAATTTATTTAACTGTCACTTTGAAGTAATTAAATTTAATTGTTTAATTATAACCAAAAACGTTAATAAATAGTTAAATAAGCGTAAAACTTTAATTGTTGTAAAGTTTTAAAATGAATATGACAAGTAATCAGACAAATTCAAAAAATGAAATTCTTCAGACTTTTTCAAGATTTTACAGAAAGTTTCAAAACCTATAGATGTCACCCAACACTGGTTCCCTTAATATGGTTGCCGGGCTCAGATGCTTAGTTGTTGACATAAATCCTAACCAAAAAAATATATTTGTACATTTCTGTGTAAAGCAACATTTGTTACATAATGTTTTATGATACTGCTATTTTAAAAGTTTCATTTTTTGTTGTATTTGAAAAGCTTCCTTTGTAAATTTTCAGTAAATATGAAATAGGTCACATTAATAGTGACTGCTCAGTTTTTGGTATCGCGAAAACATTCAGCTGTATTTAAAAGTTTAGTTATCATTAATGGGTCCAGCTAGACTGTAGACTAGCTCATTTTCTCTGTTGTCGGCTGCGGCTTGCTCACTAGTAGATGTACTTGAATTCATGTAGGTGTTTTCGTTTCCTGGTAAAGTACTTGTCTCATACTCCGAGTTAGCAGCAGGTGTTTGGTTTTTTCTCTCAGATCTTTGTACAACTGTGTACACATCTCCATTACCTACTGTATAGTGTACAGGAGGTGTGCCATTGTTTGGTGTTGCTTCATAGATGTTAGCGTCAGCTTGATGGGAGGAGCCAGGCATTCCTTGAGTGAGTGCCTCATTACGTTTTCTAAAACAAAAAAGTTAAGTTTGAGCTTGTTATTCTTAATCCTAAGCTATAATAAAATACTTCCAAAATATCTTCTTGTGTGATGGTGTAGACTTTTTCAGGGCTGTTAAAAAACTTTGGGATAATAAAAAGTTAAGCAAATAGCAATACACAAGTTTGAAGTCAGAAAATATGCCTTTTTGAGAAATTATTGTGTATTAATCGAATAAGCTGATTCAAATTAATTTTAATAGCTCTCACCAATCATTTAGACATAACTTTACCAATTATGATAGCTGAAAGTTCTTTATTAATGCACCTAGGAAATATCATGACAGTCGCTTTTTCTGTATCTCTTGGTGCCTGTGTTTGCTATCCTATGCTAAACTTGGTATGGCAAAACATACAGATATAAAATGTGCTTGCAAGCCATTCAGCTTAATTAAAATATCCTCGATTAAAATGTAGATCCCATTGTACAGTTTTTTACATTTTACGATTGATCAACTTTATTTTTAGGAATAAAAACTCTCGAAGCAAACTGACTGAGTTTTCTAGTCTATCGAGCACTAACTGTTGGCCAACTAACCTTCTGCGTAGTACTAGTACAGCTACTAGTCCAGTAAGAACACATACACATACAGCTCCCACTGCAATACCAATGTATGTTCCTGATTTAGCTTGCTTGTCATTTCTACCCTTTGCCTCAGTTTCTAAAATAATATTGTATATTCAAAATGGCGAGTTTTGTTAAGGTTCTTTCTTGAGTTCTAGTTTATCTCCTTCATTTCAGGTTTCACTCGTACAAATTATATGATCTCACAGGAGTTATGTTAAAAATTTATTGTCATTTGATAAATTCTAAAAATATTTTTTTCTAATTTTATATAAGCGATTAAAACATACCAGTGCTTAATGTTGCCGTTTGATTGGGTGAAGGTTGGATTGGTAAGAATGTTGTAGTTACTTTCGACCTTGTTGGAACTGTCGTTGATGTGCTGGTTTTTGTAGTTGTGGCCTCACCTGTTCATGTCACAATCCAACATGATTTTAAAGTTAACAAAAATTAAAATATAATGTTATGCGAGAAATCTTTAAATCACAGCAATAATAAATACCCAAATATCAGTTAAACTAAAGTGGTTACAACTGTTATTTAGGTATTTTTTACACATCACGGTTAATGTTTGATAAACCTAAAACTTTTCATTATCAAAATTTAATAATTTTTGTTTAATTGGGAGCCTAGTGAGTTTTTTCAATCCATTTCTTTAAATATCAAACCTTTTTGCTAAAATAGTTTGGTTATTTTGTGTGACGGCCAATGTGTATTGTCCCAGATTTAGTGATCTTAGCGTAAGGTCTTGTGGTCAACCACCAGTCACAGGTGTTTTGTTAATTTTGCAACGGTAGAAATATTTAGTATTTTGTGTCACAATAATGCAGTGAGGTTCAGTAGAGATGAAAAGATTATTAGCTTATAAAAAGGGGGTATCACTACCACTGTAGTGATGGTTTACTCTTATCAAACATAGCCACATAGTAGCGACATTTCATAATGAATATTTAGCCATGACACTTTAAGGTTTTGTGTATTGCTTTTGCTGTGAGACACAATTATAGTAACTCTGGATTGGAGTGATTAGGCTCAAGTTGACTTCCAATTGAAGTTAAATCAACTCTAATTAACTCATAGACTGCAGGAAATTTTGGTCAGAATTTGGAATTCAGCTCCTTATACAACCTCTAGAGCAGAAAAGGTAGTGGTATTTCATCTCCTGTCTGCAGTTTAACACTAGGTAATATTGTGGGAGATTTGCATGGTGATGAAGCAGTATCAGATCCCCTCCCCCCCCCCCCCCTCCCCTACCCCAAACCCCGCCCCCCCCCCCCCCTACACCCCTTGTGCCCTCTGGTAACGATGTTATTGACCGTCAGAACTCCTCCCCCCTCGGTAGCTGCCTAAAAACCCTTGCAAAAGGGATACCGGGTACCCCGGGCCTGTATTCCCCTTATATGAATATATAAGAGCTACCTCGGGTCTACCCCGGGCCTACCCCAGGTCAGGACCCCAACCCTGTATCCAGATAGGGTGATTCATGCAGCCTGGGTCACCAAGAACCTCAAAGCCTAAACAGAACAGAGACCGGAGCCTTCCCTCTCTCAGGAGCCAAGACTAGGAAGCAGCATGTCCAAATAAGGAGCGAAAGTCTCCACTGCTAGAAAAGAGCGGGAAAAAGAGCCCAGGGCCAAATCACCATGTGTTTCTGTGCTAATTGGATTGTTATGTTGTTATAAATTGTAGTGCATTATGTGATTAGTATATTTCTTGTGTTATGTTTTATCATTTGCTGTGTCTAATAAGGTAACGAAATGACACCTTATCTCCTATAAAAGGAGCTGCAGCACACTGAGAGTTCAGTTGTTGAATGGATAGTATTAAATACCCTTTTACTTGTGTATCAAATAAAGTCTTTGTTTGATAAAAACTTCTAGTAGTGTGTTTGGGTCGTGGACTCCGCTCAGTTGGTTAACGTCTATTCGGGATAGACCCCGAAGTGTGAGGAGAGAGAGAGGAGAGGATTCCGTTGTGTAGGGATAGAGGACTCCAATCTATTACAATATTTACTAGTGTCCGCATTATCCATAAACACTGCAGTTTCCACAAAAAAAAACACGGTGACTCAGTGGCAGAGCTGCCCAGGGTTGGTGAATTCACCAACCCAATCATTCATCCAATCAGGTTATGCATCCTGATGAACGGCTACCGCCGCTGGACACGCTTTTCCTTTCTTATATTTTTTGCTACACATGGGAAAAGGAATAGAGGGTAAAAAGATTTGGAAGAGAGGGTAGATGTATTTTGGTACACAAACTGGGCACATACTGCATGAAAAGTTCTCGCAACAGTTACATCTAAAAGGTACAATTTTGATCAAATTGGTTGGAAGCTACAAACAAAACCTAATCTAATCTAACCTAATTAAAGTGACTTCATTTGTTACGTATCCAGAAGAAGCAGATATATTGGATGCTTTCATTTTTGATAGATTGGACTGCGCCGCACTCTTTACTCATATTATTCACTTCTGTCTTTCATTCATTTTATAAACGTTTGCTTTATTAGTTAAAACTGTTTCTAAAAAGTCTTTAATGGACATTTTCGAAAAAGATGTGTGTAACAATTTTTGTGGGGATAAAATTTGCTGCTAAATGATTCATAATTCAAAAGCCTATTGCTCTGTGCTTTAGGAATGCTGTGGGATGTTATTGCATATGCATTTATATATTGTAGGCTTCAACTACCATTAATGTGGTTAATACACAGTTCTGCTTGTTTGTGACACAAATATGGTTATCAGCTGGAACTTCAATTGATTAGTTTTTACCTTTCGGTGGAACGACATGCAGGTTGTTACCTCTAAGTCTCACAAAAATTAAAACTACATTCAAGTTTATCCCTATTTGGTCCATGCAAGTGGTATTGGAGAAAGTTAAATGCGTACATACTTAGGGCATATATAGAGTTGCGATAACGTCCGCCACATATCTGGCTGGGGTTTCCTGAGCAATACATATTACATCCATCTCCTTCCCCATATGTGTCATAGCCAGAGTCGCCACACCAGCATTCCTTCGAGTATTGTAGTCCTGCATATTTGTAACCTGAAATACGTAATGGGTGAAAGCTCAAATCAGCAGGTCAAAGAATAGTATTGTATACAGCTATAGGTGTTGTTTCATACATTTGCTCAGTACAATGTGTTTTTTTCCAGTTATTGAAGCTGGTAATTAATGCAAACTGAAGTTCTAAATTTTTTTTATTGAATTGATGAAAATCGCACTATTTTGCAGTGAGATGAGAAATAGCATAAATTAAAGAGGTGCTAAAGGTGTCTTTTATCAAAGAAAGGGCAGCTTCGTTGCAGAAACTGTTTTGAACAGGTTGAGTATGCTTAGCTTGGCTCACTTCATTCAGTAGGGTTTTCAATTCTTTTACAATATGTCAGGTCTCTCGTAACTGCAGTTTTTTTCTACCAGGTGTGTTAAAAGTAAACATTTAGGCTCTCACTTCATGGAGGTAATAAATCTAAGCAGATATGAATCCACATTAATTTAAAAATCTGAAATCACGGATCTATGTAATATTAATCGAAACATGGTGAAAAATCTATCAGTCAAGTGCGTCAATAAATACACCGTTTTTTTGCCCATTAAAAGCTAATAGCTGTTATATGCGACGCGCTCACCTTTATCTCCACAAAAATTTACGCATATTTCTATAGTGTTATCATTTTTGTTTTTATATTTGGCTTTGTTCAGCGCTCTCCACCAATTCCTATCCTCGTAGCAACCCAGGTATGTATAGGTATACTCTCCTGTAACACAACACGGTACCTGGAAGCTATTCTTGTCCACGCACATCACACTGAGAAACTGGCTGGCAATTCTATTTAAATAAACTGCATAGGTTTTACGATTAATCTTTTATTTCTAGCATGTTGTAGACAGGTTTCACATCAGTATATAATAATGAACAATCATTGCTTGCAAAAGTGACAATACTTATATTTAGGTGATTTCTATGCTAAAGACAAGGGATAAATTGCATATTCACAAGTACTTTGGTAAGAGATAATAAGTAGAATGTAAACTCTCACAAACTAGAAAAAATGAAAAATTGCGTAATAAAGAAGTCAAGGATTTCCAAAACCTCTTCAAGTTTTCTTGGATATCGGTAAGCCATAAAACACTGACTGACTTCCTTTTGAGACTTAAAAGAATATTGAGCACTCATGAATAAGTTAACGCGGGAAACTGTGTTAATTTTCGAGCGTTCTCAAAGCCTTGCGTAATTTTTGGTATTGTGAATTTACAGTAGTATTTGATTGTGCCAAAATAATAAACTGATGGAGTTGTCTTTCTTTGCAACTATTATATGTCATTTAGACTTGAAATGTTGGAAACTTAGTAATTTAGTGAATTTTATTATTAATTGTAATTAATAATTGCTAATGTTAAAACAGTCCAAAAGGATAAACTATTTTCTGCATCACTAATGCACATTGACCTTATGGTACACAGTTAGTTAAAATCATAGATTATAATAACGGACTTAATTAACATAATTATTAACAATCTAATTACCTTGCAATATGAGGCCTCGTGGTTTATGTTGGTTTTTTTCATGTTTATGTTTGCTGCATCCAAAATGGAAATATTGGTTAGAACAAAAGATTTATGTTTTTACTTGCTATACTCAAACCCAGAAAAACGAATTCCTAACTTTTAAACAAGTGTCACTTAAAAGTTTTTGAAAGGCAACGGCATGATTAATTTTATTTTTTATTTGCCGCCACAGGAAAAAGTCACTCATTTGTCACGATTGTGACTTTTCGTTGTCTTAATTGAAAGCACCTACATGCTTACTATACCACTCCTGTTTTTGACCAAGATAAGTGACACCCATTTAAATGCAAGTGATTTAATTCTATCTCTTTTTATCTGACTGGTGAGCGAGCGGACAGGTGGACAGATATTTAGGTAAATAAAACCACTGACGGCGGATAAGTGCATAGATTAATAAATGAAGAGGAAGAATTATCAATGGGGCTATCTCAACTTTGCACTGGAAAGGAAAGCTTATCCATTCAAACAGTTTTTCTTTCTTGGAATGTTTGAAACAGGAGTAGCTCCAAAGCCAAAAACAATATTGTGGTGGATTTTGGTGATAGGCAGCATTAATGCCCTCCCCTGTTGGTTACACCCTTGCACCTTACCCCCTGCTACCATCTACTACCTACTTACCCTTTCCCTACCCTCTTGCATCTGTACCACTTGAACTGGTAAAAAACTCTATTATTGTCCAATCATTGGGAGTTGTCTTCCCTTGGCACTAAACATTGAAAATATATCGATGGGTACCCATCTGATTTCACTCGCTCACTAGGGGGTGCTAGTTCAGTGCAACTGAAAGTCTGGTTGCCATTATACTGCAATACCATTAATATTAGCGAAATTCAACCAATTTTATCCTTTGTCTTTGCTTCAGAGTTCTCCTCACACCAATGTATTGGTATGGCCATGAGCTTCAGTGTCTCTTACAGCTCCCTAACTGTTTTGTGTACATTAAACGTTGAGCATTAATCCGCATAATCATTTTTTTACCAGCACTAACAGTACTAACTATCGATCCGCGTAAAACATATAGAGGGATATTATAGGAGTTATGTCCCAACCGATAATCGAAGCTCTTTACATCTAGCAGTCATTTAATAGTATTTACAGTTGATTAATTTATAGCGTAATTTCGTCATATTTATTTCGTTTTAATGTCGTTACATTTTCATCCCAACGCAAGTTTGATACAAGCTGTGGTTACGAAATTACAAACTTAGCTCAACAAACATCATAGGATGATTTATTTATTTTATTAATGGTTGTTATTATTTACAATGATAAAATCAAAAAATCAATGGTCAATTGCCTGAAAGTTAGATAATAAAGCAGAATAAAACATTTGTCCATTTACTAGCCCCATACCGCATGTTTGGTACACCTGGTGATGGTCGTAAAGGTTGGTTATTAATATTATTACTAGTTAGCTACTAGAGTTATGGAATCCGCAACCAACGATTCATGAGAAGTAGAAAGGGACTGACGTTGAGCCACTTACATAAACCATCTCAGTACATATCCACTGTGGAAGTGGGCTACAACAAGAATGCACCATAATTAACTTATCCTGGAAAATCTAATGGAATCCGAAACACGAAACTATTGTTCTACCACATAATATTTATGAGCATAATTATTCAAAAGATAAAACCAAAATATTTTTTTGAAAAAGTTTTCCAAGGCTGTATTGATCCCTTGAGATTTCTTAACCACATTGTTTTTGTCGTATCGGTAGCTTGAAATGTCTCAAACCCGGATAAAAGTCAAGAAAGTCATGACTTCAAATGATAAGTTATATTGGCGACTGGGCTGCTTCCGGTTGTATCGAAGGAACCATGGGCCGGGTCCCCTTTTACTAATCACACTCCGCATAACCACTTAGCAAGCTGTGCCGCCAAGCATGAAAGCGCAGCTACTGCTAGCCTAACCGCGCAAGCTAGTAGAAGTAGCTACTAGCCTGGAAGAGCTCAGCCTTACTGGACAGTCAAACAAGAGAATAAAAAATTAGCCAGTCTAACCATCCCAGCTCATAGGACAGATTATCATCCAAGAAATCATAACCTAGGAAATGCATATACCAAACAAGGAGCACAAGCTTATCTTGGAACTCATTGGACCGATCACCAGAGTGAACTGAAACTCACCAAACTCATATTAATTTATTGGATTGATTTATTATTCCGTATACAATATATATATTTGTATGCAATTGCATACAATTGTACACAAATGTATAGGACTGCATGCGATCAATAAATTACATATATTATATGCAAGCAATTGTATTCAAAATATAAGGTTTTTAAAACTTGATATACTTACCTTGTATAAAAGAGAGAGTTGCGATAAAGTAAAATAAACTAATATATAGTTTTATATCCATGTAAGTTTGCATCAATAGTAACTAGCTAGTATTGTAGTTTGTACTTCCTCCTTGCTTGTTTGAGGAAAAAAATGCTAATAATGAATACACCACACTACACAAATATAATTCTATTGGTTATACAGAAAGTGAAACCAGTTCATGCTTGATCAAGTCCATATCATACTTCCATGCTAGCAAACGCAAGCCGTCTCTCAATTGTTGATTTGCTCTATTGCTTTGGAACTTCCTCTTACTATTTATTGCTCAGCCTACGTTAGTTGGCTACACTATTTATAGATTGTAACCAGTATGACTCACTCTATCGAAAAGGCATAGAATAAGTATATGCTGACACTTGAAAGTGTTTACCATATATATAAACGTTGTAGTGGGTTTAGGAGCTCCTCAACTCTATCCACCAAGTCCACTGTTTCCAGAGAAACTTCCAATTCTCCGGCACAATTAAGTTGATAGCTGATGAAGCGCTTCTGCCACCAATTACCTCTCTGCAGAGGCAACCCTGTGCCGGTATAGTGCAGATAATACTATGACTACTCCACAACCATGAAGAGCCCTCGGCTCAGACCTTTAACTCGATGCTTTAGATTTTAATGCTCTTATTACTATACAACTCCAGCGTAAAAGTAACAGCGATAAGGTATATTGCAACAGGGCAAGTGCGCAGGTGGAGATCTTATACAATAAAACGTTTCATGTCAAAAGCTCTACGGTTTATAGACAGAGGCATAGGAGCTAATTGCCCTAGATACTCACTCAACCAATAACATATAAGCCATAATTACACTAATCAACAAGTAGATTATTACTATCATTCACCCACATACAAGCAATAGAGTTAAAAGTATGAAGGGCCCAGAAGTAGGAGGCAGAGTTTATATTCTAAGTGGCCAGTCCTGTAAAGTATTGCGTGATATCACTTCTTGTGGGAATTCCTTTGGCTTCGCTGGCTTGTGGTCAAAGTTTTACTAAGTCTGTAGATAGACATCTTGTTGATGCAGACTTCTGAAGTTGCTGAGCCTATTCTTGTTCTTCCGGCTGTGCCAGCCTTCTTGCTGCCACCCTGGGATACCATCCGATGCATACGCCAAGCCTTAGAAGCCAGCATGTATTGTCGTTACTATTCTCGTCATCTAATGCCAGCGTTTTAGGAGAAGTGTGTGCAGAGTGGATGTGGCTATCAAACTCAAAATGGTTTAAGCAATGGCTCTCAGTGATCAACATCTTATTTCTTAGATTGGTTTGGGTCGAAGCAGGTGATAAATAGTTTTATAGCGAAAAGAATGTGTAGCCATTACTTATATGAGATTTATGTATTAAAATATCCTCTTATGAAAGTTAATGCATTCTTGAGTGAGCTGTGATCTTACTGGTAAAGCAAAAAAATGAAACAAACAATGTCATATGTTATTACTTTAACTTATATAAAACTCTTTCGCAGTTCTGTCAATACAGGAAAGGCAGCTGAGTTCTTGAGGAACTGTAAAAGGTGTTGGTTGTTTGAGGTCGATGATAAGCTTCTTTCATAAACTTAGTCTTTAAAAGGTGCTTGGTTGTTTCTCTCAGGTGTCTGTACAACTGTACAACACATTTGCATTGCCTTATGAATAGTGTAAATGACTGGTGTCTTTGTTTGGTGCTGTCACATAGATGTTAGTTTCAGTTTCATGAGAGATTGCAAAGGCTCTCTGGTGGATTTCGCATCTGGTGTGTTATGAAATAATTATAAAATTATATTATATGCTGTATATATTTTAAAACAACAGTAGAAAAAACAAAACATTGAAAATTTTAGCAATTAAGAAGTAATGACTTTTGAATAATTGTTTGTTGTGACACGTGGTACTATGAAGTTTCAACAAACAAAGAGTTTTTGTTTTAAATTTTTATCAATAGCAAAATAATTTGGAACCTTATACAGCTAACAAACTGATTAACTGATTAACTTATACAAGAGATAAAGTATATATAATATAGGCTACACACCTTGTATACCAGAGATAAAGTATATATAATATACATACCTTGTATACAAGAGACAAAGTATATATAATATACATACCATGTATACAAGAGATAAAGTATATATAATATACACACCTTGTATACAAGAGATAAATTATCTAATATATAAATGTAAGTCGGTTTTTGCGATGTTAGCTTAAAACTCCGGCACTACTGAATCAATCTTGATAAATAATACATATTCAGAGTCGCCATTACATTCTCTAGGTTATAACACTCTTGAATTTTTATTTTGGTAGAGGATCGCAGCAATATTTGCAATAGAAACCTCATTCTCATCAGTTATGCCAAGTTATATCCGGCCATATTTTTCTGCCTTTCATGACATGTTCGGTTTATCTTGATTTTATTCCGACATGCTACAGCCTTTTGATTGGTCAGCAGTGCTACAGCGAATCAAGTATTGATATCTGTGCGCCATACAGAATTGTTTTGTTAGCTTTTTCGGTATTATAATTCCTTCTCCACCGACTCACCTATCTATCAACTGTATTTGCCTTTCACATTCCAACATTATCTCATTGCTTATGCCAGCCTGATATTGTTGTTTAGCCATTTTCTTGAAGCCCGTGGCTATATTATTAAAATGATTAATATAATGATAATAATAATAATAATAATAATATATAACAACAATAAGTAATTGTTAGTTTTAATAATAATCAAAATAATAATTAATAAACAGTATCTCCACCTGCATTGTTATTTTTATGCTTGAGTAATTGTTATTATTTTTATTAGTAGTATTGTTTTTTTCATTGTTTCTATTACTATTTTTATTGTTTTTATGATTATTCTTTTGTTGTTTTCATTCCTTTTATTAATTATTATTATTATTGTTACTGTTGTTACTGCTGTTACTGCTGTTACTGGTTTGACTATTGTGACTATAGTGACTATATAGAGTAATAATAAAAGTAATAATAATAATAATAAAAGTAGTTGTTATTTATTTAGTAAAATTTAAAATAACAAGAATATTAATTCTTAGTCATTGATTATTATTAATGTTATTATTATTACTGTTATTATTTTTATCATTGTTGTATAAAAGTAGTTGTTTTTCTTTTTTGTTTAAAAATCATTTTTAGTTAATAACACTGTGGTTGAATAATGCTCATTAATATTAATACTGCTATATACTCTCATCTCTTCCGTATCATTGTATTCCTCAATTTAAGCACAAACAACTTTGATACAAATAAATATCATAAGCATTGAAACTTATGGACAAAAACCATAGTCACAGTGTATCATAACAATAATAACAACCATGAATGAGCAATACTGGTAATGCATACAAAATAATGATATACGCCGCAATAAAAATAAAAGTAATCAAAAGAAACCCAATGTATCAGAGTTGTTCTCAATTTCTCTGGCTTTTTCAGCAGTAGTACTTTTTCTTATTTATTTTTTTTGCTTTTTAAAGTTGTTTTCCCATGAAAAAAAATACTTAATAATTATGAGTAGGTTTACAACAGCAGCGCAAAGCGAGTTTAGGTTTAAAGACTTGCAATATTTTTGACTAAAGGTTTTTAAATAATTTTCATTATTATTACTACTCCTGCATTTAATAATGATTAATCGACCTATCTCTCCACAACATTGGTAATAATCATCATAGTTGAAATATCGATGGTAGACGGTTGATAAAAGATACAAAATATTATACAAAATTATACAAAAATTGCATAAAAAGAGTGACAAAAATAGTCATTTGAGAAACTTAATCCGTAATTTGTGCAAAATTTGTACACAATTTGTTTATTTTAATGACATTTGACTTTACCTGGTGCTCAGCATGCCACGAAAAGGAACTGGCCCAAGTATTCCAAACAACTTTTCTCCAGCTCCACAAGGTTTACGTAAATTCAGAGAAAATAAAATTGATTGTGAGTTTTTGTTACAATTGTGTTGTGATTGCCACACTGTGAACAGTGCATGTTTAGCTGATTTACTTACACAGTTGATGAAGCATTCTAAAATACGTTTTCGAAATATTGACCAATGGGGGTTGCACAGTCACTAAGCATATGTTTTGATATGGAAATTTAAAATACAAATACTTGAATATCCACCAGATTCTTTGAGTTGGTTTTTCACTAAATGCACAACTACAGCAAAGCCTTGGGTTGACTTTATGGGAATATAATCCATGCTTTATGACAATCTCATTTGGTGGGAAAATAAACTTAAAATAATGCTTTTTACCCCCGGAATATCTAGACTCGAGCTATTACGAAAGAGTTGCATGCTCAACTCTTCAAAAAAAAAGTTAACGTTTTTGCAAGTTGTTGTTATTGGTGGTGGTGTGCAATAGGGAAAGCAATGTGTTGCATGGAACAACCGTTACACTTCTGCAGATGTTGTGTAATTATGTTCAAAGATTCAATTATTTTATGAAGCAAGAGGAAAGTTGGCACACCCATGCGGCTATCAATTTATCATTAATGCAGACAAAACTTTTCCAAGAACTGTTTGATGCTCTGACAGCACATTTCGTAAAATATACAACCAGTTACATAATGATTGAAAAATGTAGACAAATTGGCAAATTGACAAATAGCCCCTCTTGATCTCCCTAATATCGTTTTTGCACTTTTTATGTTATCTCCACGAGCAACGCCGGGTATTTCTGCTAGTAGTATATATAATATAGGCTACACACCTTGTATACCAGAGATAAAGTATATATAATATACATACCTTGTATACAAGATATAAAGTATATATAATATACATACCTTGTATACAAGAGATAAAGTATATATAATATACATACCTTGTATACAAGAGATAAAGTATATATAATATACATACCTTGTATACAAGAGATAAAGTATATATAATATACATACCTTGTATACAAGAGATAAAGTATATATAACCATACATACCTTGTATACAAGAGATAAAGTATATATAATATACATACCTTGTATACAAGAGATAAAGTATATATAATATACATACCTTGTATACAAGAGATAAAGTATATATAATATACATACCTTGTATACAAGAGATAAAGTATATATAACCATACATACCTTGTATACAAGAGATAAAGTATATATAATATACATACCTTGTATACAAGAGATAAAGTATATATAACCATACATACCTTGTATACAAGAGATAAAGTATATATAATATACATACATTGTATACAAGAGATAAAGTATATATAATATACATACCTTGTATACAAGAGATAAAGTATATATAATATACATACCTTGTATACAAGAGATAAAGTATATATAATATACATACCTTGTATACAAGAGATAAAGTATATATAATATACATACCTTGTATACAAGAGATAAAGTATATATAATATACATACCTTGTATACAAGAGATAAAGTATATATAATATACATACCTTGTATACAAGAGATAATGTATATATAATATACATACCTTGTATACAAGAGATAAAGTATATATAATATACATACCTTGTATACAAGAGATAAAGTATGTATAATATACATACCTTGTATACAAGAGATAAAGTATATATAATATACATACCATGTATACAAGAGATAAAGTATATATAATATACATACCTTGTATACAAGAGATAAAGTATATGTAATATACATACTTTGTATACAAGAGATAAAGTATATATAATATACATACCTTGTACACAAGAGATAAAGTGTATATAATATACATACCTTATATACAAGAGATAAAGTACATATAATATACACACCTTGTATACAAGAGATAAATTATATATAACATACATGCCTTGTATACAAGAGGTAAAGTACTTATAATATACATACCTTGTATACAAGAGATAAAGTATATATAACATACATGCCTTGTATACAAGAGGTAAAGTACTTATAATATACATACCGTGTATACAAGAGATAAAGTATTGAAGTAAACCTGCTGTGGAATGTTGATACAAACCAAGGACTAGAACAATTCAATTTTTTAGTAATGGTTGGTGGCCCTGAAAAGGGGCGTTATGGAAGAGGCACTTGTGCTCAGCCTCCCTCTCTTTAAAGGTGAAGTCAACATCGCAGGCTACACAACGACCTCTGCGCGAAAAACTGCAATCGCTGCAAAAGAACATGTTGCTGCTAGTGGGTAGCCGCTCAGCCCTGATGCTGCTAAGATGTGTCAGCAGTTTTATAGCATCAAAGCGAACGGGGACATAATTTCAAGTACTACTACTATATAAGCTTGAATTATTTTTATTTGTGCCCGAGTTGGCAGTGAATAAAGTTGTGCTCATTCATACTTAAAAAATTCTGCAGCTCTCAAATCTAACTGTAAGTATCTGCACCCACTCTACTACATGGCAGTTATAAAAATCTACGTCTCATAGTAGTCACTGCACTAACACTAGTTCAGCAGGGTAAGTCTATTGACACTGCAAGTTACAGTGACAATTAGTTCATTGTTAAGTAAATCTCTGCCTATATTACTGCTACTAGAGGTGGTGATTAATTACACGGGAAGGTAAATCATAATAAGAGTTTAGAATGTCAACCGGGCCTTTTTTCCGTCCTTCAACTATCTACCGGACCTGATTTCAGTCCACCAGCAGACTATCAACTGGGCCTGATTGCGGTCTTGTTAGAGAGTTGGCATAATTTCGCTTCAGTATCTATAATATACATACTTTGTATACAAGAGATAAAGTATATATAATATACATACCTTGTATACAAGAGATATAGTATATATAATATACATACCTTGTATACAAGAGATATCTAATATATAAATGTAAGTCGGTTTTTGCGATGTTAGCTTAAAACTCCGGCACTACTGAATCAATCTTAATAAAAAATACATATTCAGAGTCGTCATTACATTCTCTAGGTTATAACACTCTTGAATTTTTGTTTTGCTGGAGGATCGCAGCAATCTTTCCAATAGAAACCTCATTCTCATCAGTTACGCCAAGTTATATCCGGCCATATCTTTCTGCCTTTCATGACATATTCGATTTATTTTGATTATATTCCGACATGCTACAGCCTTTTGATTGGTCAGCAGTGCTACAGCGAATCAAGTATTGATATCTGTGTGCCAAACAGAATTGTTTTGCTAGCTTTTTTCGGTCTTATGATTGCTTCTCCACCGACTCACCTATCGACTGTATTTGCCTTTCACATTCCAACATTATCTCATTGCTTATGCCTATGGTGGCTCCTTAGTCCTTCGAGATCGACTTAAACTCGAAAACGTTTTCGTGGGAAAACTAAATAGTGAGTTTCAAAAACGAAAGCGTGAGCAAAAACACACTGGTAATGTTGGAGTTTTACAGTAGTTACAAAAACGCGCATGGGTAATTAAAATAAGCCAATAGACTATCGAGAAATTTTGTCACTCTATTGGGAGTGCAGCCGCGCCTGGTAAGTCTTGTTGTTGTTGTGAAATTAGTATCAGCAATGTTGTTGTAGTTGGTTATTATTTTTTTCAATGAACAAGATTTATCTGCCTGAAAGAAATGGGCTTTTATGAATTATGAAATTTCTTTCACCACTTCAACTTGTTATTAATGAATGAACCATCATTTTTGCTGGCAGTGGTGGTTTCAATCAAAAAATAAATTTTAACAACACACTGAGACTCACAAGCAAGTACCAGTACGTACTACTACTTCCTACTAGACTAGTAGTAGTAATAGTAGTATAGATAGTATAAGTATGTATTATTATTTTTATTAGGCTCACTCACTTAGTAATAAATAATAATTTGAATAAGTTATACTACTGCTACTACTGCTGCTAATAATAATACTCTATAGCTACTGTTACTACAACTTATTATTATTATTATTATTATTATTATGATGATTATTATTATTAAAATAATTAATTAAAATAATTATTGTTGTTGTTGTTGCTGTATTAATTATTAGTGAGTTTAAAATTAATAATATTATTTATTATTATTACTATCTATTATTATTATTATTAATAATAATTATAGTCGTAATTATTATCAGCTAATAATTATTATCATTACCGATGATTATGATAGTAGTAGTTTGATGAATAATAGTTATAATATATTATAATGCTATTGCTTGATACGCTTTTTTTCATCTCGGGCTAATTTCTGTTTTTTCTGCGTGCATCAAGATCATCATCATTGTTGTGTTGGATTTAAATGTGCAGACAGTAACAAATCAGTTGGGAGTGCAACAACAACTAGATGTTATTATTATTGCCACAGTATGGTAGCGAGACAACAAATGTTTCAATTGACCAACCAACCCTGCTACTTAATGTCACATTTGTGCTATGACTTACTAAAAAGCATCGGCTTTTGTTCTTTCACGTTGGTTTCACTTATGTTAAATAAATCCTATCTAAACTATGGTGGCTCATAACGTTAGACGGTTTCGTTTTCAAATCGTATGAACGGATTTGAAATAGTCCAGACGGTTTGCAAAGCGTCTTTTACATTGAAAATAATTGGGTAATTGTAGTCAATTAATCCAAGAAACTATGCTTAAAAACGGGCTTTTGGCTGTAATAAATTAATCGTCGGCCTCAGTAGTTGAGGGATTCATGCTATAAAACTGTATTTCCTGTCTAACGATTGTAAATTCTGCAAACCGTATAATTGTTTTGCAAATAATTCAGACGGCTTAGAAATGATTCAGATGATTTAGAAAATTACAAACCGTATGGATGCTTTAGAAAGAGTATGAACTATTTACAAACCGTATGAACTACTTTGAAATAGTCTGAGCTGTTTTGAAATAGTCTAAACTATTTTAAATCATTTGGAAAAGTTTGCAAAGCACATGGATTTTGAACCAAAAGCGATCGTCATCATTTTATTTATAGCCTCTATACAACTTTATCAACATAGACATAGATCAAAAGACAGAGCAAATTAATCAACTGTATAAAATTGTTGTTGAATATAATCTCTAAAATTTTATTTATTTAAATTTATAATTGGGTTGTATTTATTATTTAAAACAAGTTAAAACAAATAATATATAATAAATAAAAACATTTTATTTATTTAAAGAAATTTCAACTGTTTAGTAAAAACATCTATCAATCATAAATGTAATGTAGATCTATGATGAATAAAGCGAACCAGCAAGTCGGCTCGGATTTTCCAAGTACACAAACGATTTCACAAAGCGTTCAGAAGTTTTGCAAAAGTTCAGATTATATCAAATTCGTTCAAACGGTTTGGAAAGCGTTCAGATGTTTTAAAACGCAAAACACAAAACGTTCTGAGCCACCATACTAAACGGCTGCTGACATATTCTGTTTAACATTACTCCCATTAGAATACAAAGAAGTTGTGATACTCTCGTGATGTTTTTGACATATATTTACAGAGGGAGTGCAATACAGTGAAAAGAGGAATCTTTGCATTGCTTCCTGTTTTAAAGCTATAAAAGCAAACCTGGCC
Source organism: Cryptosula pallasiana (assembly GCA_945261195.1). Lineage (NCBI taxonomy): Eukaryota > Metazoa > Bryozoa > Gymnolaemata > Cheilostomatida > Cryptosulidae > Cryptosula > Cryptosula pallasiana. The sequence continues at coordinate 44,141,685 of OX183130.1, forward strand.
TAAAACAAGGCCCTAGAAAATAAAAGTGCAACAGCTTGATGCGCAATGCTCCAACAAGGTATGGTTTATATTGATATACATATGCTAGTCCTAACAGTGATACATTTGACGAAGCATGCAAGGTTAAACTTGCGAAAATCTCATAAGTAATATCTCATTTTTAAAATTTTGGCTGTGTGTCAGATTAGATTTTTGTATCATCAAAAACTTACACCCTCTTTCTTTTATCTCACACTTCCTCGATGCGTTTTCATGCCAAAACAAAACGTTGAAGTCCACACGTTGCCTGCTTGCTATTGCTCTCAGAATGAATTGTCATTGCCAGGTCAATTTTTCAAAGTCAATTGGTCGTAAAAGTTTTTGAAACTGCAGAAAAGATAACTGGGGTTTGAACCCGAGACCGATGACATCATCGTCAAGCCCAGTGGACAGACCCCAACCAGGCATTCCTGATTGATTGTGAAAGTTTACCTAGCGAAGAAAAATATTCATATAAAAAGAATGGCCAGCGAAAATACCATGTATTACTCATAACCTTTTTTATGGTAGCAGGCAGTGAAAGCTTATACTGAAGCAAGCAAGAAACCTCACGATGTCCAACCATGCCTCACCCACTTCAAGTTGAGACAAAAAAGTTTGTGTACAATGAAAACTAACAGCCAGCAGCCTACCTGTTGCAACTGATGATGCCTGAACATCACAAATGGCCTTGGGATAGCGAAACAGTCTAGGATAATATCAGAAATTCTGCTTTTCATTTTGGTAGTGTGCATTTAAAATTGTGTTTAACTTGCAATGTTCATAATCTCTGAAAATGCCTCATCCCATCCATCATGAGTTGCATGTAAGGGCAAAGCTTCAGTGAAAAGATGTTCACTTTTGCTCGTTCGTTACGTATGTATATCAATTATATTATTATTCAGATGTAATTTTTTTGCCAAAAAGCATGCTGCAATGTCACACTGCAAATTTCTCTGTTATTGCTTTCATATGTTGGTAGTCGCCATATCTCTAATGTACGAGGAAGTCGTGCAAGGGAAGTATTGATGGAAATAGGTGTTTCACAATTTGTATATCATCTTCATCCTATTATAATTATCTGGAATCCACATAATTTTTACTTTTAGAATATAATATCAATTGTAATATAAGGTTGATGTTCTGCGACCCAAGCTTGCAATATGTTTTTATGCTTATGTTATGCAGTTGCCACTATTTTGCCACCATGAATATTTTTAATCAACTTTGTATAACAACCAACTTTTTTCATTTTTAAAATAATATTGTTCTAACTGCGCATGTTTTTGTTTTATTGATTTAATGATGCATATATGAATTATATGCTGAGAAATAAAAATATATTATCATAAAATTTAAGCATACAAGTTAAGGCAGACAATCACCAACAAAACATTGAAAAAATCTATCTGTCAACCGAACGGTTACATCATTATTCTTGCCAATATCAGTTGTGGAAAGAGTATCACACTCTAGCCACTCTCAACAGTCATGTAATCAAAAATACTTTTGGTTAAAAAAATCAGTCAGCAGAACTTTACGCACTGAATCTTCTCCATCATCAAATAGGGTATCTGTCATCTCCCATACTACAAAATATGCAATAAATTGCGTACAACGAATCAAAGAAAATTCAAAATCGGGACAGAATTATACAGGAACTATTGTTCTAAAAATGTTTCTGCAGGAGTTGCGACCTCCTAACGCATGTGGAAATAACTTCAAAAGACTAGCAATTGGCTCTATTATGGACTAGCAAATCATGTATTGCTAATGTGAAGGCACTAGAGAACGAGTCAACATAGCTAATAACTCATAAGCGGTCAGGAGTTGTTTTCTCTCGAGTTACAACTGTCAGGTCAAGCGTACAATGTAATAGTGAGCCCCTAACAAATAGCTTATGGGTAGTTAAGTCACGAAAGTTTTCTACCTGCACAGCTTTTGACTAATGATTTCACACTACCAGTTTAGGATCACTGCAATGGCTAATTCATTGCTATTCTTTTCAATCACCACAGCGGAAACTCTAGGTCACATAAATTCATCACTGCAAGCTCTTATTAAAAGGCTTTGGATGCCTACTTTAAGAGTGAAATGTATTTTACAAACTTATAGGGAGTTGCCCTCTTCCCACTGAGGCAATTCCTATAAACATAGTCAGCACTGATCTCCACGCAATTTTTTCACAAAGACACGGCAAGTTATATAGAGCTATAAAGCGAGTTTTCAAAATTTTGGTTTGTTCATGTAGAAGTGGGGCTTCCCAAATATTGGCATTGTACAGAGACATTTGTGATCGCACAAATTCAGATCGCAACAAATTGCAATTTTTTTGGAGCGGTTTTTTTCAAGTCTGCAATTTTTTACCTCTTTGGTAAAGTCAATATCACATATAAGTTGGCCTTCGCATGACAGTGTTTCGTGATTAAAATAAAAAAAACCAACGAATAACTTTTAACAAAAAAAAATATTTTTTAGATTGAGAATTAAGTAAACAATAATTTTAGCTTACTTTTGAAACGAAAACAAACTACACTGCCAGAATTAAAGTTTTGGCATTGTTTTTTTCACAGCAATGAGAATAATTAAATCTAAAAGATTCTCTACCTTCTTGAGGAAAAAATTGAAAAGCACACTAAATAGTAATAATGAAGATTTTTAAACTGAAAACTCAATCTATGTGTTCCAATTACTTGCTCAAATGCATTGTAAAATATAATAATTGAACTGCCGCTTACAGATAGTCCCTTACGTTGACTAGGCAGTCATAGACTCCCATAAACCCCAATAGATCTACTGCATTTTTGTTGCTGCAAGTTAACTTTTTCAATAGTTTTACAATTCTCAATGAGAGAAAAACTCTACACCTAAAGTGAGTCTAGCTAAGCCTGGCCTATGCTCGTTAAATGACATTACCAAATACTGTTTTTTTGTTTCATGTGAAACATCAATTTCCACTGATCCAGCACTAATGTTCATCAAGCGCAGATGGTTTAAATACCTGATAATATTCCATCTTTGAATCAGAAATGTGGCTGTTGATCTTCCACTCCATCCAAAGCATAAACTCTCTACAGTATTTGATTTGTCTTTACACTTTGTTGTTTTCTACTAATTAAAATAAAGAACTGCAGTGTTATATGGTTAACGTCATTGAGCATAAATATCGATAAAATCAATCATTTAGCTGATTTCGCACCAGCGATAGAAACTAACAGTCAGGATTGATTGAACATACAAAAGTATGCGCCAATTAGACCAGCCATTCTCAACATCACATCACAAGTGATTTACTTTGCCAGACAAAGCAACAAAAAGCCTTTAACTTGCTGCCAATGCCAGCTAACAAATACTATCCACCACCCTCAATTCGAAGCTCTAAGGTAGTTTTTTTCAGGTAATAATAAGAATTACCTACACCTAGTTGCAGCTATGGCATTACAGCTAAAAAAAACTTGCTTTCAAGTGTTAACTGTGTCTGTTGATTGAGTTGACTTTGGCAACTTACTGCATGCAGTTAATCATAGCTAATAACTGTGATTAATTATAGCTAAATAGCTAATCATATGAGGCGCACAGTTTTACTAGTTTCTATGCTCAGCACACACAAGACGAAGTTGGTGGGTATAAAATAGGAGGTAACTTCATACACCATGCATATCACTCTTAAACATAACTTTTCAGCTTCTGAGACAATAATCAACAGGTTGAGATGAAGTTTTCAGGTCATGTTTTGAGAACATAATTCTTTTATTATTTCAAAACTATTAAAATTATTTATGCACAAGGACTTCAAACAAACTGAAACTATTTTTTATTTGAAATATATGTACAAACATTACAATAAATAAACACTAACAACGTGCTAGGACGCAAAGCAGAACAATTGCAAACAATTATTGGCATGATTGTTTCAGCAAAAACATGATCAATAAATTTTTCTCTTCTGAAGCTTTTGTAGGAACTGCATTGCAACAAAGCTTATAGTTCCAAATTTACTAACATGATTGCGGTTCAGTTGCAGTACATAAGCTGCTCATTACGTAATCAATAAATTTTTTATCAAACCTAACATATGCACTATAAAAAAAGCTTTTCAACCACAATTATTTTAATCAGCACCTCATAAAACGTATCTAAACTGTAGATCAATATTATGATCAACTATTTTTAATTATTTATGAAAAATGTGCCAGCTTTCTAAGTAACTGTTTAGTCAATGTTTGTTATGATCCTTAAAACAACTTTCTTCATATATGTCCAATAATAATAAATACCAGAGGGAATTAGAGCGAAGAAATACAGAAATAAACAACGGTGGTTGGTTATGAAAGCAAACACTTTGAACACAAGTTGACAAACCAGAGATGAATGCCTACTATGGAGCAAAAATATTTCAAAGTTTGTCAAAGAAGTGAGTTGACCCTCACTCCTGGCAACATGTAAAATACCATTTCAACTTCCGCTTCAGAGTGTAAACACCCGGTGAATCAAAGGTTGTAACGATATTTTACTTCTGAACTGGAATGATTTTTTAATGCTTGTTAGTCTATACATTGAAATGTTGTTCTTGGCAGTAGAGTATGCATTTAGTCTGGGTGTTTCAGCATTCATCTTTAGAAGTATCAGCACTCATTGAGTAGGTTTGTATGCATGCATTACAGCATTCATTCCTGTCTATGCTTATTCGAATATCTTCAAGTGTATTATCCGTCATCATTATTTCGCACCTAGTAACTTATCAAAATCAACACAACTTTCTGCTAAATTCACCACAGCTGCCATACGACTGATAAGCACCTACAAACTGATAATTGGTGTTTCTTATAACTTTTATTACTTCCTTATTTATTATGTTTTACTTAACACAAGAACTACACCGAGTAGTGTACATTCATAGTAGTATTATTATACTAATACAACCAAATAAGTAATAACAACAAATACCTTTTAGATGATCAGCATCAAGAACGATATTAGAAAGACTACAGAACAACAATTAACACAATTTCAATTACTAATAATAATTTTATTAAATAATAATTAATAACCAATTAATAATAACAAATACTTGAAATTGATTCATTAATAACTAATAAATTATTATTAATAATTACTGATTGACTTGTCTTTGCAACAACAAACAACAGCAATAAGATAGCAATTACAATTATTAGTTAGGTACTGTTATTACTATAATCATTTATTCAAAATCAATTTATTGATATCAACTGTTACTAATAATTATCATAAATAATAAATAATAACTTATTTATCATTAAATAAAATAAATATTACTAATATAATCATTATTATTATTAATATTATTATTTTAATAATTACTATAATAAAAACAACGACTCACTACTGTTATTATAATAATAACAATAGTTACTACAATTATTTATTTATTATTATTTAATAATAATATTAATGAAAAAATCACAAGAAGAAACAAACCATTATTAATAAATTATTAATTTATTGTTGTGCTTTTTTCATTGATTATAATAATAATAATTACAATACTAATTATTATTAGTGTTTAGTTATATCAATCAACAATCATTATTATATCAATGAATCAACAACAATCATCTATCATCATCATTATTATCATCTATCTTTCTGTTGATTGATTATCATTATTATTATAAAAGACTATTATTATTATTACAATTATTATTATAACATCATTATTATTATTTACTATGATTATTAATTGTTAGTATTTAATTATTAGTATTATTAATACTAATAATTAAATAATACTAACAACAATTAATAATCATAATAATTAATAATTTATTATTAATTATTATAATAATAATATTGAAGTTGACAAGAAAGGATCATGAGATGATCAATGATGAATGACTAGGCTGCTACGTTGTATCAACCATATCATCAACAATCACATCAATCTAATATTTTAAACATGATGATGTTTCTATCACTAGATAGATACACAGGCAAATGTAAAAGAATATGGGGGAAAAATATTATTTTAAACGGGATTTCCTAACCGGATACTGAAGGTTTACTGCGGAGCTGCGCCAAAAAACTTACCCCAATGATAATTCGTTACCGTATAAATTATCTTAGGCGCCAACGCCGCAAAAACACGCGCTTTCGTTTTCATTTTCCTCTTGAGCCTCTCTTTCGATTTGAACTCGAAATAAATGGAACTTTTATCACGGTTTCGTTTTCAACTACGCAAAACGTTTTCGCTTTCAATCAACAGCATTTTTTAAGAATTACAGTGAAATAACCAGCTTTCCTAAACAAATAACGGCCCGTTTGGCAAAATAGCCCGAGAATCCTATAAATTAGACCGTAATTCCCCAAATTTTCGTTAATTAATTTCAAAAACGAAACCGTGAAATTACAAAAACGTTTTCGAGTTTGAAAACGATCTCGAAGGAGCTAGGAGCCACCATATATGCCAGTCTGATATTGTTGTTTAGCAATTTTCTTGAAGCCTGTGGCTATATTATTAATGATAATAATAATATATAACAACAATAAATAATTGTTAGTTTTAATAATAATCAAAATAATTAACAAACACCATCTCCTGCATTGTTATTTTTATGCTTGAGTAACTGTTATTATTTTTATTGTTATCAGTAGTATTATTTTTTTTCATTATTTCTATTATTATTTTTATTATTATTGTTTTATGGTTATTTTTGTTTTTTTCATTCCTTTTATTAATTATTATTATTGTACAGGATTTCACTCTGTGGTAGCTTGGCCTTGACACCTGTACGTCCTCCCGTCACCAATTGCAGGCTCTGCTTAAGTAGTGGCACAGCTCTGACTTTCTACTGACTCAGTGACTAGTCATTACTGACTGTTAGCTGAGCCGGCCAGTCTCACTGCTGCCCTCTACAGCCGAGGCCGAACAATGTTAGGCAGGGCCGAACAGTTTGGCTAGTGTGCTTGTCTGATTGCTATACTACTTGTGCAAGAATGTATCGTTATAGCAGGCTATAGTGGATAGCGTTTTGCAATGTGTGGTATAGTGCGCTGTGAAGTGTTTTGTTAGACAAAGTGACTTCTGAGAGTGTGCAGGGTAACTCTGATTTATTGTATCAAGACAAGACATTTTATAATAAACTGTTACACAAAGAAAGATATAAAATATAATGTGGGTACACGCCTTGGTACATATGATTGGCTAAGTCAAGACAGTTAGCACCTCCTTGAATATAATAGATAAAGAATAGCTACACCCATCGACAGTAATTGGGTGTAGCTGACATAGAACAAAAGAGTGGCTCCACCCATCGACAGTAATTGGGTGGAGCCGAGACATAGAACAAGTACAACATAGAATGATAGGTAAGGTAAGCTAATTCCGAAGACACATAGAACAAACTGAGAAGGTAAGTGTAAATAAATCTATTTGGTAGAATTGTCAAGGTGAGTAGTGCTAGGGCTACGCTTATGGCGTCCTTCACACGCGCCGCCCCATTGGCGACACTGCCAATCAAAATAAAGTCATAAGCGGGTCTTATACGTCTCGGTTCAGGCTTCTCTGTTCCTGGCGCATCTTCGTCTTGACGTCTTCGGCCTCTTGCAGAAGTTTGTATGCTCCCCTGGTCAATCGATGCAGGTCCTCTTCCATTTGTTCCAACCTTCTAATGCTCTCTCTCCTTCGCCTGACCTTCTCCTGTTCATGCTCTTGGTGCAGTGATGCCCGCCAATGCCTGGGCTGTTGGTGCATCGTGCGGTTGCTCTCGGGCGTTCTCTTCCTGTGCTGAGGGGTTGTGGATCGTCTTAGAGTTGTCTCCCTCCTCTGAGGTGGTGGTGTTGTACTCATCTTCCTCTTTTTTGTCGGGGGGAATGATTCTAACTTCTCGCCGAGTCGTTTCTGTATTGGTATTTGGACGAGTATTTGTTCTCGTTTTCCTTCTTGGCTTGGTGTTGGCGTGCCGAAGTCGGCGGGATGTTGCCAACCGCGTACTTGGCAGAATTCAGCATAGGTGTCTCTATCTACTTCATAGAGTGGCTTGTTGGCTCCGCCATGCTCTTCGGCTCCGTCATGGCTCTTGATATGCTTTACGATGGCATCACGTGAGGGGCTCTTCTTGCCGCAATGGCAGAAGAAGAAGGTGTAGTGCTGCCTCACGTGATATATAATTCTTTTCCTGGAGTGGCGTAGGTTGCACAGGCGGCATCTCCATTCGTCGTCGTCTGTTCCTACTTTTTCTGTTGCATCTTTGATGGCTCTCATTGTTGCGCCGGTGAGCCATATCTCTCTGAGTTGATTGAAGTTCGGCTTTTTCTCTGTGCTGTCGGCTACAATAGAGATGTTGTTGAGCCGAATTGATGGAGTGGTGCAGGCTGTTGTCGTCGTCACCTCTTTGTGAGGGACTCTGACAGTGAGCCGCTTCATTTGTTGATTCAAGGCAGTGGTGAGTGACGATATTGTTACTGTAGGCAGTTGCTTACCACTTTCTGTTGTTGCTGGGCTCCCGACAGCTGGTCCTCGTTCATCTCTGCCTCTCGTTCTAGCCATTTCTTCTTTTAATAATGTTGCTAGCTGTAGTAGTGCAGAGTGGTGTGCTGTCTCCTCTCGTAGTTGGTAGTCGAGTGAGCGCTGGTGGGTTTTTGATGGTTCTATAACGAGGTTGTTGGCCCACGTGACTGATTCGCGGGGGTGTGGTGGTGTGGTTGTTGATACGAAGTGGTTGTTGTGGTTGCGAGTGGGGGTTGTCTCCCTTTGTCTCGAGGGGGAACAACTCCTAGTTTGTTGTCGATTTAATTTTCTTCGTATCACTTTCACCCACTCGTTTCCGCTCGGGTTTTCTGCTGGTCGTTTTCTTTTGTCGCCGTTTTCGATTTTCGCCATTTCCTTGTCTTGTATCTGGGGTAGTTTTTCGCGTAGATTTTGTTTAGCTGGTCCGTTTTGTTGTAGGGGGGAACAACTCCTAGTTCTTTGCCAGTTTGTACGTTCTCTCTGTCTGCTTTTTCTAGCAGGTTCTATTCCTTCGTTCTGGTTCGAATTTTCTTCTGTTTTTTTGTTGTTGGTGTGGTAGGCTGCCTCTCCCCTTGTCCTTTCTTCGTAGTGGTTTTGTGTTGCTCTGCCTCTACTTTTTTCTTCTTCTGTAGCCTGGTAGCAGTGGTAATCTGCTAGCCGCTTTGGCTGGTTCCTCTCCCTTTGTGGCCGGCTTAGCGGAGATGTTCGCCCTTGTTGGCCGGTTAGAGCGGGCCATTCCTCTTCGTTGAGGGCAGGCGGGTTTATAGCCGGTGTAGGTGGGGGTGGGGGGCACTCCCCCATCTCCTCTTGTGGCTCTTCTTGGATGGCTGGTGGTAGGTCTACTTCTGGTTCTCCACTTCCTCTTGGCCCTTCTTCGCTGGGTGTTGGAAGGGTTGTTGGTAGGGGGTCCCTCTCCCTTTCTCTTGGGCTGCAGGGTCCTTCTGGGCTACTGGGCCCATGTCCTTCTCCCCCTGGACTCCAGAGTCCACTCTCTTCTGGCATGGGCTCCACTGTACTGCGTGGCATGAGCAGGTCCTCAATAGTGGGTTGCTCGTCTCTCCTGGGTGGTGGTGGTGGTGGTCTGAATGGAAGGTTCGGCAGGGGTAGTGGCGGGACTGGCTCGTCTAGTCCCCGTGGCTGGGGTGGCTCCTTCCGAGGTCGTCCTCTCCGCGCGCCCTTCATATTGGGTCGCATGGCGGGCTCTCTACATGGGGGGGCCCTGCCTACTTCTTCGTTGCAGGTCCGATACTGCCGTAAACGCTGTCCATTCTGTATGGACCATTGTCCATTCCTGGCCACCTTGTACGTGTGGTTGGGGAAAGCCTTTAAGACCTGGTAGGGGCCCACAAACCGGGGCTGCAGTTTCGGATTGCTCCCTTTTACTCTTCTTTTGTTTTCTAGAACTACTAGTTCTCCTTCTTGAAAGACGGGCGGCTCTTCGCTCTCTTGCTGTCTCACCTCCTGCTGCTTGTCTCGGAGGTATTGGTGGGCGGCCTGCAGGTTCTCCTGGATCTCGGCGGCGTACTCTGTGATATTCTGGGGGTCGAGGGATGGAGGGGTTCCTGTCAACTGGTCAGGTAGACGAACTTCTCGGCCTAGCATCAGCATGTTTGGAGTCTCTCCAGTGGCTGAATGTGGTGTTCCTCGACACGCCCGCATGATCTGGGGGAGGAGGCCGTCCCACTCGTCCTGTCCTTTTGCTAGTATTAGGGCACGTAGGGCATCTCCGAGAGTGCGGTTTTGCCGCTCAACCATTCCGTTTCCTTGAGGGTGGTAGGGGGTAGTTCTGGTCTTTTTTATGCCCCAGAGGCTGCACAGTTCTTCTAAGAGTGTAGATTCAAACTGGGCTCCTTGGTCAGAGTGAAGTTGCTCGGGGAGACCCCAGTAGGCGAACACTCTCTCGTCGAGGGCCGTAGCTACAGTGGGTGCAGTGGCGTCTGGCAAGGCGATGGCGTCCTGCCACCGAGTGAAATGATCGGTCAGTACTAACGCCCATCGGTTCTTCCTTTTGGTCAGCGGTAGGGGGCCCACTAGATCTACGGCCAACTTCTGGAACGGCCGGCCGGCGAACATACGCTGTCTATGTGGGTTGTCTGTCTTTCTCCCGTTCTTTGCTACCTGGCAGACTTCACACTCCTTGATCAGCCTCCTGACGAGTGACGAGATACCTGGCCAGTACCAGTCCAGCAAGACTCGTTGTCTGGTGCGGTGTACGCCCGCGTGTGCCAGACGGTGGGTGTCCCAGATGACCTGGGTGCGTCTGCTGGGTGGACACAGGATGCACTGTCTGGGCCGAGTGGGGTGTTGGAGTAGGAGGGTGAGCGTCCCATCAGGTCGTATCGTCATTGCACCACGTCTTTCATACAGGATCCGTAGTTCTGTATCGCCTTCTGCGAGCTCTCGCTCGGTTATGCTTCCAGGTTGTTTGACCTCTGCATACAGTCGTGCAACCGGTCCTGTCCCTTCTTTCTGTTCTCGCACTAGGTCGGCCGTGGCCTGGGGGGGTTGTACGATGGTGAGGTTGACCTGTTCCTTGGCCGGTGCTGGTGGCCTTTCTCCTTGAGCGAGCTCGGCATGTGTGGGGCCGCCATCTCGCTGCTCTATGGCGTTACATTGCCGGCAGTCTATGCACTGTCCTCTGCGACTGAGTCCGTCTGCATTGCCATGTTGGACTCCTGCTCGGTGCTCTAACTTGTACTTGAACTCGGCTAGCGTTTCTAGCCACCGAGCTATCTGGTTGGAGGGTTCTTTTCGTCTGCAGAGCCAGCGTAGGGAGGCGTGGTCAGTCCGCAGTCGAAACTCTCGGCCATAGAGGTAGGGTCGGAAGTGTTTTACTGCCTTAATGACGGCCAGTAACTCCTTCCTCGTCACACAGTAGTTCCTCTCGGCTGGTGCCAACGTCTTACTGAAGTAAGCGATGACTCTCTCTCTGCCGTCTTGGTGCTGGGACAGTACTGCTCCAACTCCTACCGCGCTAGCGTCCGTATCTAAGATGTATGGTAGGCGGGGGTCGGGGTACCCGAGCACTGGGGCGTGTGTCAATCCGTGTTTGAGCTGATCGAAGGCCGTCTGCTCTTTCTGGTCCCACTTCCATGGCACGTCCTTTCCGGTGAGCACAGTGAGGGGCTTTGCTACTGTGGCGTAGTCAGGGAGGTACTGACGGTAGTAGCCTGCCGTTCCTAGGAAGGCCTGGAGTTCCTTCATCCCTCTGGGTGTCTCCCATTGTCTGACGGCCTCTACTTTCTCGGGGTCTGTTGCTACGCCCTCGGCGCTGACCACGTGGCCCAAGTATTTCACTTGTTCCTGCAAGATCTCACACTTGGAAGGCTTGACCTTTAGATTTGCCTGTTGGAGTCGTCCCAATACCTCGCCCAACCTCTGCATGTGGCTCTCAAAGTCTGGAGCGATGATGATGACGTCGTCCAGGTAGAGGAGTAAGGTACGCCAGTGCAATCCCTTCAAGACCTTCTCCATCAGCCGTTGGAAGGTGGCTGGAGCGGATGTTAAGCCAAACGGAAGTACCTTCCACTTCCAGAGTCCGCTGCGGGTAGTGAAGGCAGACTTTTCCTGTGCATCGGGGTCCATGGGCACCTGCCAATAGCCGCTTGTGAGGTCCAGCGTGGAGAAGTATTTGCTCCCGGACAGGGCATCGAGGGACTCGTCGATGCGTGGAATGGGGTAGGCGTCCTGCCTAGTGATGTCGTTGAGTTTGCGGTAATCTACGCAAAATCACCAGGAGTTGTCTTTCTTTCTCACCAGGACTACCGGGGAGCTCCAGGCACCATCAGCTGGCTCTATGAGGTCTTTCTCGAGGAGGTCCTTGACTTGACGCTCCGCCTCTGCTTCTTTCTCAGGCCCCAAGCGGTGTGGAGGGCATCGAATAGGTCGTGCTCCTTCCACGGTAGGTATGGAGTGTTCGGCCAGGTGTGTTCGTCCAATGTCGCCATTGTGACTGCTGAACACAGCCTGGTACTGTAGTAGTAACTCTCTTAGTTGTGTCTCTTGCTGGATGCCTCTGCATCCCTTCCGAGCTTGTGTGAATAGCTCCTGGAGGTGGGTGGGAACCTCGTTTCCCTCCGTCTGTCGTCTGACTGGGGTGGGGGTTTCGGCCAGTGTCTGAATCCCTTCTGTCTCAATTCCAGTGAACATGCCTATCACTTCCCCTGCTGGGAGTCTCACTGTATCCTGCGTCGGATTCATGCACCGCACTAGCACCCGTCCTTGTGAGTCAGGCTGGTTGACACTGGTGGCTATGGGTATTCCTCCTTCTATACTCTCAATCACCCCTTGTGGGTAAGTTTCTCGCGAACTGAGGTGGCATCTGATCGTGGTTTCGGCCTGGGGAGGCAGCTCCGTCTCCTGCCGCACTTGAACCTTTGACACTAGGTTCCTTCCATGTCGATCGGTGCATATCAGTTCCTTTCCCTGCATGACTAGTATCGGCTTGTCGAATCCCAGTTGGCACTGCTGGCTAGCCAGGAATGGCATGCCGAGGATCACATCTTCATTGATCTGTCCGACCACGAAGGTCTCGTCAAACTTGATGTGTCTGATCCTCCCTTTGAGAGCTAGCAGGCCGTAGAAGGGGAGTCTCGTGCCGTCGGCCATGAGGCCATGCGAATCGTACTCTTGCAGGTTTCGTTGGACATGTTCCGGTAGTCGATCGAAGATGCGTTTTGCCAATAAGTTGGTATTGCATCCGGTATCGATCAAGTAGGTCACTGCTTCTCCTTCCACCCGTCCAGGCAAGTAGTAACTGGAGCGATAAGGGCGTGTAACATTGTTGAGTTGCAGAGTGACTGGTTTCGGACTGCCTTTCTTGTCCTCCAGGGGGAAGGTCGTCTGGGTCTGTTTGTCTCTCATCCTGGGCCTTGATTCCTGCTGCTCTAGAGTCCCCGTCTCTTCTGTCCTTGCTATCGCTGGCTCGGCTAGGCCGGCCAGGCAGGCGAAGTGATTGGACAGCGTGATCGGGGGGCTAGTCAGGAGGTCCAGAGAGATTTTGACCTGCGGCGTCTTCCTCTGTTCCCTAGGAGCAGTCGGCTGGTCCATCTTTCTGGTGGTGGTTGCCCGTCTGCAGCCAGTAGGCTGTTCTACTGCTGCGGGCCGTACCCGTTTCCCTGGCGGCTGGGCCAGGGGGAGGTTCTACACTCTTTTCGGGTGTGGCCAACCCGCTGACAACCCCAGCACCGTTTTGGGACTTCCTCTTTCTTTCCGGCCTTCAGGCTGGCAATCTCTTTCCCTAGTCCTTCCACAGTGTGGAGGAGTTGTGTTAGGGGGTCTTGTACTTCCTGGCATCGGCTGCTCTTCCCTCCGAGGTGTTCCTCTTCCTCTTCAGGGTCGGCCTCTATGGTCCTGACGTGGGGTCCTCCCATCGGCTGGTGGGGTATCTGCAGAAATTCATGCCCGGCCTGTATGGCCTCCTCCAAGCTCTGGGGGCGTACTGCCAGCAGGTGACGCTGTAGGTACGTGTGCCCTAGTGTGCTATGGAAGGTTTGCAGTGTTAATTCCTCTCGGTTCTGTCGGGGGAGGTTGCCATGAGCTGCCTCGATGAGTCGTTCTACGGTGATGGCGTGGTCCCTCAGGTTGTCTTTTGGTGACTTGCGGTAGCTGAGCAGCTTAGCTTGCGCTTCTGACCGAGTCATTCCAAAGGTTGCCTGTAGGGCCCTGGTCACATCTTCCGTCGTTTCTCCTCTCCCACATTGTTCTGCTCGACCAGTCAATGCTTGCCGTAGATGAATGACGGCGTCCTCTGGTTGCCAGCGATTGGCCTCTGCAACTTCTCTGAACCTGTTCAGGAAGTAGTGGACGTCTCCGTGCCCGTCAAACTGTGGTGGCTTGAATCGATCTCTGGTCGTTGCCATGGTCATTCTGTTGAGGATGTCAGTCAGTGTGCCCATCATCTGTAGACTGGATGGGTCTCTGTCGATGCTTGTAGATCTCCTTCTCTGTGCCATCTTGTAGCCGTCCTTCTGGTGTGGGAGTCTCTTGTCAGTGGGTGTTTCAGATCCCACTGCTGCCACCAATGTACAGGATTTCACTCTGTGGTAGCTTGGCCTTGACACCTGTACGTCCTCCCGTCACCAATTGCAGGCTCTGCTTAAGTAGTGGCACAGCTCTGACTTTCTACTGACTCAGTGACTAGTCATTACTGACTGTTAGCTGAGCCGGCCAGTCTCACTGCTGCCCTCTACAGCCGAGGCCGAACAATGTTAGGCAGGGCCGAACAGTTTGGCTAGTGTGCTTGTCTGATTGCTATACTACTTGTGCAAGAATGTATCGTTATAGCAGGCTATAGTGGATAGCGTTTTGCAATGTGTGGTATAGTGCGCTGTGAAGTGTTTTGTTAGACAAAGTGACTTCTGAGAGTGTGCAGGGTAACTCTGATTTATTGTATCAAGACAAGACATTTTATAATAAACTGTTACACAAAGAAAGATATAAAATATAATGTGGGTACACGCCTTGGTACATATGATTGGCTAAGTCAAGACAGTTAGCACCTCCTTGAATATAATAGATAAAGAATAGCTACACCCATCGACAGTAATTGGGTGTAGCTGACATAGAACAAAAGGGTGGCTCCACCCATCGACAGTAATTGGGTGGAGCCGAGACATAGAACAAGTACAACATAGAATGATAGGTAAGGTAAGCTAATTCCGAAGACACATAGAACAAACTGAGAAGGTAAGTGTAAATAAATCTATTTGGTAGAATTGTCAAGGTGAGTAGTGCTAGGGCTACGCTTATGGCGTCCTTCACATTATTATGACTATATA
The DNA here is from genome assembly GCA_945261195.1 of Cryptosula pallasiana. Lineage (NCBI taxonomy): Eukaryota > Metazoa > Bryozoa > Gymnolaemata > Cheilostomatida > Cryptosulidae > Cryptosula > Cryptosula pallasiana. Next base: position 44,156,970 of record OX183130.1, read on the forward strand.
AAGTAATAATAAAAGTAGTAATAATAATAAAAGTAGTTCTTATTTATTTAGTAAAATTAAAAATAACAAAAATATTAATTATTAGTCATTGATTATTATTAAAGTTATTATTATTATTACTGTTATTACTATTTTTATTAATATTGTTTTTATCATTGTTGTATAAAAGTAGTTGTTTTTCTTTTTTGTTTAAAAATCATTTTTAGTTAATAACACTGTGGTTGAATACTGCTCATTAATATTATTACTGCCATATACTCTCATCTCTTCCATATCATTATATTCCTCAATTTAAGCACAAACAACTTTGATACAAATAAATATCATTAGCATTGAAACTTATGAACAAAAACCATTGTCACAGTGGATCACAACAATGATAACAACAATGAATGAGCAATACTGGTAATGCATACAAAATAATGATATACGCAGCAATAAAAAGAAAAGTGATCAAAAGGAGCCCAATGTATCAGAGTTGTTCTCAATTTCTCTGGCTTTGTTCAGCAATAGTAATTTTTCTTATTTGTTTTTTTTTTGCTTTTTAAAGTTGTTTACCATGACAAAAAATACTTAATAATTATGAGTAGGTCTACAACAGCTGCGCAAAGCGAGTCTAGGTTTAAAGACTTGCAATATTTTTGACTAAAGGTTTTTAAATAATTTTCATTATTATTACTACTCCTGCGTTTAATAACAATTAATCAACCTATCTCTCCACAACATTGGTAATAATCATCATAGTTGAAATATCGATGGTAGACGGTTGATAAAAGATAAAAAATATTATACAAAATTATACAAAAATTGCATAAAAAGAGTGACAAAAATAGTCACTTGAGGAACTTAATCCGTAATTTGTGCAAAATTTGTACACAATTTGTTTATTTTAATAATATTTGACTTTACCTGCTGCTTAGCATGCCATGAAAAAGAACTGGCTCAATTATTCCAAACAGCTTTTCTCCAACTCCACAAGGTTTACGTAAACTCAGAGAAGATAAAAATGATTGCGAGTTTTTGTTACAATTGCGTTGTGATTGCTACACTGTGAGTAGTAATATATGAGCAGATCTCCCTACCAAGTGTTTTTTTGTGGATTTGATCTTGGGGGGTTATGCAATGAGTTACGTCGTTGGATGAATTCGCCGAGTTTATATTGTATTTCATTTGAGAGGTATTTGAGTGGCATTTGAGTGGCATTTAAGTGGCATTTGAGTTTTGATTATTTTTTACTTAATTTGAACTTATAGATTTTGAATGTATGGCATTCAAGTTTTGATAATTTTTTACATAATTATATACATAACTTTAACTCATAGAGCATCGAATGTATGGCACTCATATGACAACATTTTTGATGGAGTTGTAATTACCACTGAATTGTTTTTGTATATGATATAACCATCTACAACGTTATAGTTATTGTTATAGTTTTATTATTACATAATAAGTATTACATTATTTGCTTACTGGAGAATGTAATAAAATACATATCATAATAAAGTGTAATAGGATGAATATATAGTGTTAAAGCCTATAAAAACTTTTTAATTTGTAAAGTATTTGATGACTTTACAAGAAATATCATCACATTCAGGTTCAATCACGATGACAAGATTTTCTTCAAGTTTAAGTTTACTATCTTCCAATATAGATAGAGAAAGTTTTGAAAAATCCTCCAAGTCATTATAAATAAAAACTCTATAAATCGATGGTGTTGAATTTGTAATTGCTGCTGAATTGTTTTCGCATATGATGTATCTATCACACATACAATCAGTAGTTGTTTCGATTTCTTCATAATTGTATATAGTAGAGTTTGTAGGGCTTGGGTGTTCCGAAATTAAATCGACTAAACCCAGAGCTTGTGGAAGAGAAGGAATTGATGGTGATAAAGCTGGAACTAGTGACTCGTTTGTAATTTTTGTTGTCGTCGTCGTTGTCTGCGGAGTTGTGGTGATTGTTGAATTTGTTCTTCGAATCGTAGGTAGTAATCCCTTGTCGTATAAACGAATGTAATTTAAAGCTTCATCGGTTTTGCAAACAAAGTATTCTTGAGGCCACATATCATAATTGTCACAGGTTCTACGTTGGAGAGAAAACCGCATGAAACATGTGAGTTTAAGCATACGATATTTTAAGTTTTTTCCTAAAATATGAGTTGCTGAATTAACCGCTTCCATATTAAGAATTCCCGAAAAACATCCGGAAGCTGTTTGAGATAAAGTGAATGGTCGAATCTCTGTTGCAAGACAATAAGCGCTTAGGATTGGGAATAATAGAAGATAGATTCGATATTTCATTTTTATTCAGAGAGAGAGACTTTTAACCTAGTTTATGCTTTCATCGTCTAGAGTTAACTGTCTTGCATTTCGGTGGACTTTGGTTAATATGCTCCAACTAAAGTTCTATATATATAACTTTGGGATCACATTTGTCTTTGTTATCTCCTTGACATGTGATGCTGATGATAATCTTGTTTTGCATAGATTTCAAACTTTCAAAACTCGAAAATGACAAATTTACACCTTCGATACCATTGATGTTAGTGATGATAGTAGCTATTTTCGGCTTCTCGTCGGTCAAATGATTGCATTCCACACATGCAAAGTTGGTTGTCTCAAACTCTTCTGTTGGTGGGCAAATCAAACGTGAGGTGTTGGATTCAAATACACATAATTCATCATTCCAAAATAGTTTTGTATTTTGAGTAAGACCTTCCGTATTATTTTTAACCCCTATTGCACATTCATCCTGATTCAGAGTGTATTTTGTTGGCGTATTGCAGCTCAAGGTATCTGTAGAAGTTTTGCCTTTGCAGATCCAAGAAGCGTTTTGAGCGATAATAAAACCGCAATGTAAATAGTTGGAAGGATAGAGTCTCACACAGTTTGTTCCATTTTCATCTTTATATCGAATACTCTTTTCAAAAGGTGAAAAAAATAAGACATCATTTTTTTCCATAACTCCATCTATACATTCATCGATTTCGTCGGCATAAAATACTTCGCTGACATTGAAACTGTCGAAACTCGAAAATGTTGAATTCACACCTTTGATTTTATTGATGTTAGTGATGTTAGCTGGATTTGATTCCTCATTTACACCTTCGATATCATTGATGGTAGTGATGTTAGCTGGAATTGATTCCTTGATATCTGTAGAATCTTTACTCTTACAGATCCAAGAAGCGTTTCGAGGGATGAAAAAACCGCAATATATATAGTCAGAAGGATAGAGTCTCACACAGTTTTCCCCATTTTCATCTTTGTATCGTATAGTTCTTTCAAAAGGTGAAAAAACCAAGACATCCTTTTTTTCCATAGCTCCAGCTAGACATTTATCAATTTTGTTGCTATAAAACACTCCACTAGTTTTGAAACTGTCAAAAGTCGAAAGTGATGAATCTTTGATGTTAGTGATGTTAACTGGTTTTGGTTCCTTGTTGATCGAATGATCGGAATGAACACATTGCACGCATGCAAACTTGTATGTCATAAACTGTCTTCTCATTGGACAGATCAAACGTTCGCGGTTGTATTGAAATGCACATAAATTCCCATTTCGATATACTTTTGTATTTTGAGTAAGTCCTTCCGTATTATTTGTAATACCCATTTCACATTCCTCTTGATTCAAAACATATTTTGTTGTAGTATTACAAGACACAGAATCTGTAGAAGTTGTGTCCTTGCAGATCCAAGAAGCACTTTGAGGGATGAAAAAACCACAATATAATAAGTCAGGAGGGTAGAGTCGCACACAGTTTGTTCCATTTTCATCTTTATATCGTATAGTCCTTTCGAAAGGTGAAAAAACCAAGACATCATTTTTATCCATAGCTCCGGCTATACATTCATCAATTTCATTGGTATAGAATACTCCACTAACATTGGGAAATGTTAGTGCCAGTAGCAAGATAAATACGCAGCTCATTTTTTAAAATGTTTTTGCTTTCAGTGTTGAAAGTTGAATACTTTCTTTCTTGATGTTCTTTCTATTTATACGTAAGCGGCTAGTGGCTTGTTCAGCTCTCTCAGCTGATTTTGAAGATGTGAAACAATCTCATCAAAGTGGTTACCAAAATGTAAGTATGGTTCCAATCGAGATTGAGACAAAAGAACATGTGTTCCTGTCCAGCGAAATGAAGTCAAACCTCTTAAAATCGAAATATCTATCAAATCACCCAGATCAGCATCTTTCAAACATTGCTTTATATCAATCAGTTCGATTGCTCTTTTGAGATCTTCAAAATCTATCAACTTGTCTTGCGGACAGCATACTTTTGGATCAAAGCTCCTAGAACAGTTTAAGCATTCGAGAGGATTTGCTCTTGAAATACAATTACAGCTCAAAAGCATGCTTTGTATTGATTTACGAACTAGATTGAATCCTAACACAAAATAAAATACTTCTTCGGTGATGAGTTGAACAAAAAGAGTATTCGATTGCTCTAAAGGAATGTGTTCAAAATGAGCCCTTATGAACTTAGGAACAAAATCAGCCAATGTAGCAATTGACTTGATTCCTTGAGTTTTTCCACTCATGTTTCTTCTGTAGTTCAGAGATAAATGAAGCAACATTTTTTGTAGCGGTTCTTTTATGAGTCCTCAGATATATTTGTCGAATCAATAGGTATTATCGGGTTGACTGAGTCTTCTTTTTTATCAGGAGTATAAGCATATGGATATCCTTCTGCTATCGCAAGTAATTTATCCTTTAGACGTTGATAAGCCAGTTTGCTCTGGCTAGTAGGTAATAGGTAGGGGTTTAATCGTGCTCTCAAATTTGTTAACATAAAGGGAGACTTCAAATCATCAGAGGAAAGATCCAAAAAAGCATTAATCCATTCATCATGCACCAAAAAACCCATTTTAGCGTTTTTCAAAACTTGTCTTCTGTCAATCCAGTCGATAGCATCACCCAATTCTTTTTTGGTAGGTGTAGCACCTTCAACCATTTCAGCATATCTTTTACAAGTGATACATTTATCATCAACGTGTGAACAGTAACAGTTTAGTAGTGATAGATTGGTTGCTTGCTTGTAAAAACTTCCTCCTAGTACACAGTATACACATTCTTCCGTAAAATAAATCCTCAACATTTCATCAGAAACCTCAGCCAAAAAAGTCTTAGGTCCTATAGCATCGGAAGCTTCTTGGTGAGCAAAGTCTTCAACACGTAACATATTTGTTGTTAGCCCGTTAAATTACAAAACGCGAATGATTCGTTTTCAAATTGAAATACCTATTTAATCATTCATTACTTTTTCTTTTTTTGAGGTTAATTGTTATGCTAGCTCATGTAGATCTTCATAAATGCTTTAATTTCAACCTGACAACCATCGATTGGGCAAGGTTTTACTTCTGATGAGCATTCAGTAAGTGCTTTTTCCTTACACTCACTACAGTAAATGAGATGACCGCATGGAAGAGAGATATGATTTGCAATTACTTTTTTTTCATGTGACTCAGACACACATTGAGCGAGTTTGCTTTGCTTAGGGTGATCTTTATCTTTTTTTAACGAATCAATTGATTTAGCATCATTTTTTAACAGTGTTGACGAATTCTCAACAGATGTAAAATCATTTTCAAAAGTATGTAAGGCTTCAATCATAAAACCTATTCGCTCAAAAGGTTTTCCATTTAACACTAAAACTTGCTCGATATCGTTTTGACTGTATCCTAGTTTTTTACAAATAAGTTTCATTTCTTCGGTGTCATTGTTGTGCGTTATTTGTTTTACTTTTTCTCGATATTTTTCAACCCGTCGCTTACACCTTTTGCCTTTTTCCGTTCGCATGTAAACATCCTCAACATACTCTTCACCTTTACTGCTGAGTAAAAAATAACAGTCTGGGAACCATCGACAGTGTTCCTCCCACGGTAGATCACTCTCTTCCCATTCTTTAAGTTCACCTGAGCAAAAGAAGCATTTTACACTATCTCCGAACTTAGTATAGTAGAAACCTGCATTGGAAAGGAGTTTCATGGAGACTTTACCCTTCCATTGTTTGAAACTGTCTTCTCTAGATGTTTCAGTAGCAAAACGTGGTGTACCAGCACGATCAATTGATATACCTAGAGGTAATACTTCTGCAGTTAAATCTCCTCTTCTAGTTTTTTGTTCTTCCATCGTATAACTTTTGACAATTGAGATGTTTTTCATTTCATCTGCAAGTAGTTTCCTAGGTCTATACACACGATTGTGAGTGTTAAATCCTCTAACAAATCGACAAAACGGAAAACTTTTAGCATGTTCTTTCATCGGATGTTCATCTTCATCCTTCCAGTTTAGTAATACCCCTTGGCAAAAAGCACATCGAACAGCGTTGTCTTTTTCAAGGTTATAGAAACCAGCTCCAGCCATGTTTTCACCACAATGTTTACCTACTCGTCTCCAATTTGTAAGAAATGATTTTCTTCGATAACTTTCATCAAGCATTAAAGTCTCTCTTTCATAAAAAGAGAGTTCATTGCAAATGAACTTGAAAAAGTCCGTTGGGGAAAGTTGCGCAATAGTTTTTTGTAATTTTAATGACAAAAGACTACAGTGATTATCCGGATAAGTTGCGACGACATAAGTTATTGCAGTGGTATCAGGAAAAGTTCGTTGTAAAAACAACGACGAAGTAACGAGTAAACTATCATCTATCCATTCGGCGCAGTCTTTAGTATTTTCAAAGCAATTCCGAGTTTTTTGCATTTCTTTTTTTTCATTATAAATAGTGTTTGCTACATATCTGTTGTTTGTTACTCGACACATTATTTATATATAATATAAGTAGTAGCTTCAGTTATTACTCAAGTTGAAGTTTTGTTGGAAAGTTCTTTCCCTTTGATCTAGTTCGTTGTTATTCTAAAAAAAAAATGATAATGCTTTATAGCAAAAAATAAAAAAAAGACTAAGGTTTCAATTTTTTTCAATATACTTGAATTGATTACTATTGTAATAGAATGTAAATACTTACATCAGAAATGAAGACTTGTCTTTCTTTGAATTAAATGAATGATATTCCTAGTTGGTTGAACTTGAGCTGCTTTCTATAAAATTCGGATGAAGGAGTACTTTTTTCATTTTGAAGTCCTAAAATAATAATAATAATAAAACATAATTAAAACTTACATACAACATTTTTTGATATCTTAAATAGTGAATAATCTTGTTTTTTTCAGAAAATGTCTTCATGTTTAAATTGATTACAATTAAAACAAAATATAGATACTTACATCACAAATGAAGACTTGTTTTCTTTGAATTAGATGAATTATACACATAGTTGTTTGAACTTCAGCTGTTTCCTATGTAATTCAAATGATAAAGAAGGAGTGCTGTAGTAGATGATGATGTAGTAGATCTTGTTCCTTCAGTTACTAACGATGAAGTGAATGCTTTCTGTATGGAAACAGTGCTTCTTATATAGCTTAAGTTGCACTGCTATGAATCAGCATTATTTTCACGTGAATGGAAACCGTTGCTTTCGCGGGAATAACAAAATTATTTTCACGCGAATACAAACCAATGCTTTCGCGGGAATAAATAATTTATTTTCCCGCGAATGGAACCTGTTGCTTTCGCGGGAATAAAAATTTTATTTTCCCGCGAATACAAACCAATGCTTTCGCGGGAATAAATACTTTATTTTCACGCGAATAGAACCTGTTGCTTTCGCGGGAATAAAAATTTTATTTTCATACGAATACAAACCAATGTTTTCGCGGGAATAAATACTTTATTTTCACGCGAATGGAAACCCTTGCTTTCGCGAGAATAAATAATTTATTTTCCCGCGAATGGAACCTGTTGCTTTCGCGGGAATAAAAATTTTATTTTCCCGCGAATACAAACCAATGCTTTCGCGGGAATAAATATTTCATTTTCACGCGAATGGAACCTGTTGCTTTCGCGGGAATAAAAATTTTATTTTCATACGAATACAAACCAATGTTTTCGCGGGAATAAATACTTTATTTTCACGCGAATGGAAACCCTTGCTTTCGCGGGAATAAATAATTTATTTTCCCGTGAATGGAACCTGTTGCTTTCGCGGGAATAAAAATTTTATTTTCCCGCGAATACAAACCAATGCTTTCGCGGGAATAAATAATTTCTTTTCACGCGAATGGAAACCGTTGCTTTCGCGGGAATAAATATTTTATTTTCCCGCGAATACAAACCAATGTTTTCGCGGGAATAAATAATTTATTTTCCCGCGAATGGAACCTGTTGCTTTCGTGGGAATAAGAATTTTATTTTCCCGCGAATACAAACCAATGCTTTCACGGGAATAAATAATTTATTTTCCCGCGAATGGAACCTGTTGTTTTCGCGGGAATGAACATTTTATTTTCCCGCGGATACAAACCAATGCTTTCGCGGGAATAAATAATTTATTTTCACGCGAATGGAAACTGTTGCTTTCGCGGGAATAAATATTTTATTTTCACGCGAATACAAACCAATGTTTTCGCGGGAATAAAAATGTTATTTTCCCGCGAATACAAACCAATGTTTTCGCGGGAATAAATAACTTATTTTCACACGAATGGAAACCGTTGCTTTCGCGGGAATAAATATTTTATTTTTCCGCGAATACAAACCAATGCTTTCGCGGGAATAAATACTTTATTTTCACGCGAATGGAAACCATTGCTTTCGCGGGAGTAAAAATTTTATTTTCACGCGAATAAAAACCAATGCTTTCGCGGGAATATCGCGTGAAAAACTGCTGAGTCATAGATATATTATAAAGAAGGTTTCACGAGATGTTTTTTCATAGGGTTAATTAGTACAGCTTTAGCTATTTAAGAACCACTGTTTTCACACAGAAAGCATCCAGTTCTACAATAGCTAGCAAAGAAGCAACATCTACACAGCAACTACTACATTTACTTGAAACTATAGAAAGACTTTCATTCAATAAGGTGAGAATCACTAAATAATTCTTTAACATATATTGATAAAAAACTTCAACTAGATTTGCTATAATACTTCAGAAAGTTAATTTTATGTTTTAATATTTTGTTCTTATTAATAAAAGATCAAATAGTTTCACCATAATGCATCAGAAAAATTATTATGGTTTTGATTATGTGTTTATTTTATAAATATCTAGTCAGTTTATTCTTTTCAAAATATTTTTCAAATTCCACCCATTTGTTACATATTTTTTACTCTCTTTTCAGTTCCAACTTCCGACTGAACGCTCTGAATATGAATGAAGACCGTAACACCTCACTTCTCTCAACATTCGAACCATACTCTGATGATAAAGAAAATATCCCTCCTGATTCACATATAATAAGAAGGAAACTGAAAACAATTCGACCAAAGCCATGGGATTCGGATAGAAATAAAACGATTGATTATACTTGGACTTTGAAAGCACCATCTCCTTCTCATCTTTCCTGCTTGTCAAAAAATGCTGCTAGTTTGCTCAATTCTTGCGATACCAATGACAGAGTAATGATTGGAAGGTTTCAACCACTTCACTTAAATCAAACGCCATCACTTCTCGAGATAATCTCCATCGAAAGACCAACTGAGGATGTATATAAAAACTTATGCATTATCCGCTACAATGTCGAAACATTTGGCAACAGACGACAAGTGAGGTCTATGGTGAGAAATGAGGATTACAACAAATTAGCTCCAACACAACCAGATGTTCCAAAACTGGCGGTTTTTATGGGATTCGATTCAGACAAGCATCCAATCTTTCACCCTATCAACTTCCCATCCAATATTTCCCTTGAGGAAGCTAAACAGCTAAGTAGATTAATAAAAAAAAAAACACCTACTCAGTTGATCAGTATGGTTCGTATCGCAACACTCTCTCAATTTGCTGTTGGAAGTGTAATCAGTTTTGAATCTCCTCAAATATCAACTCAGTTAACATTACCTAATGGAGATGTGGTGATGGATGCGCTACTGGTAAACTACAGATGTTTGCAATATGATGGTTTGATGATGGGAGTTCTATATATACCTGAAAAACATGCTAGCAACGTCAAACAAATTGGAACAGGAGTCATACTTGTAAGAAATCGTGAAGTTAGTAGATTTGGTTATCATCGACATGATATAATCACATTCACAGCATTACAAGCGATAGAAACGGCTCAAAACCTATCCAACAAACTTGATGATTCCAACCAGATGAAGTACTTTACTACAGATGAGGTTGTTGAGAACAAGGTCTTAGTGCTTTCAATGGGAGTGGGAAACACATCTTCTACATCTTTGAGAGAGCCAACACCCCCTGGTGAAAACTATATTCAAAAAGAGCATGTCAGACAAGACAACATAGTGAGTATTTTTTATTTAATGTAAACTAACTGATATAAGTAATACTTCCAATTAGATAATATTTATTTATAAAGCAATTATTTTTTGTTTTGCTTTAGATAGAAGAGAGAGAATCAAAAACACTTGATGAAAATTATGCTCAAGAAAAAACAAACCGAACAATATAACTTGGTGAGTTACTTCCCTTTACTATATAATGTTAACTAACCAATGTAAAAAGAACTATAATTCAAATTCATGTAATTATTTTACATTTTTGTTTAATCATCCTATACTAATACATAACTTTTTATTTTAGTTCATTATGGAATCAAAAGTACATAGAACAGAAGTCTTCCTTCCTAAGTTATAACATCAGTACAACAATGACGACATTGTAAAGAAAAAGACTATCAACCATTGATTGTCATTACAAGTTGTAGTGCTTTGTATTACTTAGTATTTACTAACTCTAGCTATATTATACAAGAATATTTTGCTACTTATTATGTAATAAATGTATATAATCATATATTGATTCAATGTAGTTATATCTCCTCATTCTTCTCTCCTCTCTCTCAAAATATCATATGAGTTCGAGTTATGTAAAAAAATTATCAAAAACTTGAATGTCATGCATTCAAAATCTATATGCTATAAGTTCAAATTAAGTAAAAAATAATCAAAACTCAAATGCCACTTAAATGCCACTCAAATGCCACTCAAGTACCCCTCAAATGAAATACAATATAAACTCGGCGAATTCATCCAACATCGTAACCCATTGCCTAAACTCCAAGACCAGATCCACAAAAAAACACTTGGTAGGGAGATCTGCTCATATATTACTACTACTGTGAACAGTGCATGTTTAGCTGATTTACTTACACAGTTGATGCAGCATTCTAAAGTACGCTTTTGAAATATTGACCAATGGGTTGCACAGTCACTAAGCATATGTTTTGATATGGAAATTTAAAATACAAATACTTGAATATCCACCAGATTCTTTGAGTTGGTTTTTCACTAAATGCACAACTACAGCAAAGCCTTGAGTTGACTTTTTGGCAATATAATCCATGCTTTATGACGATCTGCTTTAGTGGGAAAATAAACTTAAAAAAATGCTTTTTACCCCCTGGAATATCTAGACTCGAGCTATTACAAAAGAGTTGCACGCTCAACTCTTCAAAAAGAAAAGTCAACGTTTTTGCAAGTTGTTGTTATGGGTGGTGGTGTGCAATAGGGAGAGCAATGTGTTGTATGGAACAACCGTTGCACCTCTTCAGATGTCGTGTAATTATGTTCAAAGATTCAATTATGTTATGAAGCAAGAGGGAAGTTGGCACACCCATGCGGCTATAAATTTATAATTAGTGCAGACAAAAATTTTCCAAGAACTGTTAGATGCTCTGACATCACATTTCGTAAAATATATAACCAGTTACATAATGATTGAAACATGTAGACAAATTGAGCATCCTCAAGCCAACTGGCAAGTCAAAAATGGAGAAAAACTCCATAACACTAGCCCCTCTTGATCTCCCTTAACATCGTTTTTGCACTTTTTATGTTATCTCCACGAGCAACGCCGGGTATTTCTGCTAGTAGTATATATAATATACATACCTTGTATACAAGAGATAAAGTATATATAATATACATACTTTGTATACAAGAGATAAAGTATATATAATATACATACCTTGTATACAAGAGATAAAGTATATATAATATACATACCTTATATACAAGAGATAAAGTATATATAATATGCATACCTTGAATACAAGAGATAAAGTATATATAGTATACATATATTGTATACAAGAGATAAAGTATATATAATATACATACCTTGTATACAAGAGATATAGTATATATAATATACATACCTTGTATACAAGAGATAAAGTAGATATAAGATACATACCTTGTATACTAGAGATAAAGTATAAATAATATACATACCATGTATACAAGAGATAAAGTATATATAATATACATACCTTGTATACAAGAGATAAAGTATATATAATATACATACCTTGTATACAAGAGATAAAGTATATATAATATACATACCTTGTATACAAGAGATAAAGTATATATAATATACATACCTTGTATACAAGAGATAAAGTATATATAATATACATACCTTGTATACAAGAGATAAAGTATATATAATATACATACCTTGTATACAAGAGATATAGTATATATAATATACATACCTTGTATACAAGAGATAAAGTATATATAATATACATACCTTGTACACAAGAGATAAAGTATATATAATATACATACCTTGTATACAAGAGATAAAGTATATATAATATACATACCTTGTATACAAGAGATAAAGTATATATAATATACATACCTTGTATACAAGAGATAAAGTATATATAATATACATACCTTGTATACAAGAGATAAACTATATATAATATACATACTTTGTATACAATAGATAAAGTATATATACTATACATACCTTGTATACAAGAGATAAAGTATATATAATATACATACCTTGTATACAAGAGATAAAGTATATATAATATACATACCTTGTATACAAGAGATAAAGTATATATAATATACATACCTTGTATACAAGAGATAAAGTATATATAATATACATACCTTGTATACAAGAGATAAAGTATATATAATATACATACCTTGTATACAAGAGATAAAGTATATATAATATACATACCTTGTATACAAGAGATAAAGTATATATAATATACATACCTTGTATACAAGAGATAAACTATATATAATATACATACTTTGTATACAATAGATAAAGTATATATACTATACATACCTTGTATACAAGAGATAAAGTATATATAATATACATACCTTGTATACAAGAGATAAAGTATATATAACATACATACCTTGTATACAAAAGATAAAGTATGTATAATATACATACCTTGTATACAAGAGATAAAGTATATATAATATACCTACATTGTATGCAAGAGATAAGTTGCATGTAGTATTATAATTGATCTAGATAAGTAACCCACTAGCAGGCAGTAAGGGGAAAGGAAATTTCTCCTTCGCTAGCATTGGTTGGGCTGGACCACGCAGCAAAGTGCGCCAGTTTCTGAATATCAACACTCAATAAAAACATAACATTACTAAGCTGATGTATCAGAGATAGGTGTTAATTTACTGCTTGTATGGATTATGTGGGAGTTTTCTGCCCGACATGTAACTGGTTTTAAAGACAAAATTGTTCATTCTTTTCTGTGTATATTGTTAGCTGTAGGCAGACCAAGGTCCATAAAGGGTGAATGGAAGAAATGAGGAATACAAAAAATAGTTTTATGGTTTCAGAAAGCATTTAACAACATGGAGGGATAACTAGAGTTGCAAGGGAGACCCAGTCTCCACATGAGGTATATTACCATTAGTCAGGCTACAGTTAAAGCTTTTCATCATTGACGAAGGCTTGTGGTGATGTTAGATCAGGAAGCAGGTCAGGAGCTAGGAATTGCTGACATTCAAGGCAGGGACGTATAGCATAGGCAGGGGTTGGAAGGTTGTATATATTCTGTATGTCAAAACTGTTTGCCTATAACGGGGATAACTATTAAAAATAACTTTCCACAGCTTTTTGTTTTCATCAAAACAGCGGTAGAGTATACACAAATGACAGAATACTACTACTAAACTTACAAAGTTGTATCTGAGTGCATATTCTCTACAGCAGTTTCCTACGTAACGATCAGTTTGCCATCACTTTTAACTTGATACTAATGAATAATATAAAGTATTCAACAGAAACATGTTTTTACAGAAGTTCATTCTAGAATAGCAGATGTTACGTAGTAATTTTGTTTCATACTTTTTCTGTGTAACGTTAAACTAAAATCATCATTTCAATTCAAATTCATAGTTGAAATGTTGCTACTATTAGGAGTTATCTCACCAATACCATTGCAAATTCTAGAGTTATACAGTATCCTATGTTCGGCGCTACACAGGTGCCTCTGGATATTGGTTTTAGCCAAAAAGATCTCCCAAGTGCAGGCGCGGGACTCATCAGTGATAATACATAGAGGGTTTATTCTCTTAACAACCCTGAAGCATTCTTTACCAGTCCTGCATTACCATACTGGGCTAGTGACTAGATGACTGTCATATCCAGAAATTCAATGTTACCATAAGTCTCCATAGAACTACAAGTCCAGGAACCTACCCCAGCTCCAGGTACCTTCTACCGTGGATCAAAGGCTAGTGAGAAACTGAGAACCATATACAAGAGATTCAACTCTTTGCCCTTAGCCGCCGTAAATATTTAACATTGTGGAGTCTTGTATGAAATTATGTTTTTTTATCATTGTATTGGCTAATTTTAATTCCTGTACATATTATTGGTCAAGTTGTTTGTATATCAATAGCTTCCTAAAGCCAGCCAATATAAAGGTTAGCTCTCTGTATGTTCAATGCTCTCATCTACCACTGCTCTTGACGTACACTTTTCAAGGCAAGTGCGTCTCTAGAAAATCTTTTTTTGTAGATTTTAATCAATACAATGGTTACACTTGAATGTTGACTAATTAGTCTGAGACATGTGGTCCCCTTGTGGTGAAGTTGTGAGCAACTTCGCTCTGAAATGCTGCCGGCAATACTGGCTCTATGTTACCTCTTGGAGAGAGGTGTGGGTAAGCTGTACCATGAGCCATAAACTGTGGAAAGAGTTAGTTGGAGTGGAAGGTAGCAGAAGTTTTACCAAAAGATTCTGGTGCAATTACTTGCACCTATAACTCACAAAAAACAAGACTTTGACATATAATTTATCGAAGCATAATAAAAGCCTTTCCAGCACAAAAATTTATTAATAGCATTATTATATGTTGAGTGTATTTCTAGCAATTAAGTCAATTTGGTTTCTTGATGTCTTTCTTTACATGTCAATGACAAAAAACTATTTCAATCGACTTTTAAGAAGAGTGAGATCAGTATCCCTAATACAAAGTTTTCTTTTTTCTTTTGCAAATTCTTTTCTTTTCTAACCTCTAGCATTAAACTGTTTTCCTTGTAGTTGTGTGCCCCTGATTGAATTACATAGTGACCTTCAGTTAGATGCTCTAGCTTCCCATGATGCACTTCTCCCTGTCTGCCTGTCTCTCTAACTCCTTCATGAAATAGAAAACACATGGCTTGCTTTTTCAAATGACTAGATAGAGTCAATGCTTATCATTGTAGTCTCATTAAAAAAGAAGCAAAAAACAAAGTAAACGTACATAACTGATATCACCAATGTCAATTGCCAGGTAAATCTTTTTTCTGTGGGACAGTGGACTAACCTACCTTCCACTTTCATTTTCACTTTTAACGTTTTATTTTTCAATATTATCAATCCAGAATCACTGCAAATTCCTAGCATATTATTACATTCCATTGACCAAATTGTTAGATTAAAACAAAGTTTCCACAGCAGATATGTCACAAGTAACTGTGATCCATCTTTTGTTTGCACCATTGGTTAAATCTCCATCTTTAGCAGCATCGTAAATACATATGTGTTTTTTAAAACTAATTTAAAATTGAAGCGCGCTTAATCTTGGCATGAAAACAGTTTCAATAGACAATAATTAAACAGCTCAATCAGCAAAATGCATCTAGTCCAGGTCGTGCATTGTAGCAAAAATATATTTGTTTTCCCATGTTTTGCTTATTTTTTTTTGTGCCCACATCTATAAACTTAGGTAAAAGACAATCAAAGTTGCCTCAATTCGGCGTGATTAACTAGACAAATCAAGTGTAAGGCAGTATACTGTAATTATTAAACCTCCTTTTGTCAAATGTACAATTTCCATGGCATCTTACTCCCCAGTGTAGTGTCCTTACAACTGCTTGTTGTACTACAAACAGGACCAACGTCATCGGAGGCTTAATAATAATATGCGCGAGCTGGTTGTCTGTTTTATGCAAGCTTTTTATGCCTCTGTCACATTTACAATCAATATATCCGTCATTTTCATTCCCAGCGTTACCACCACCATCACTGATACCACCAGCAACCATTTTGGAATATGTCCCAAAAAGCAGCTGTGTAAGTCGAATTTAAACTAATTACAACCAGCTGAGTAAACTTTTTATGGTGACAGCATAGAGAAATATGGTAACAAGTATTATCACCACAGTTCAAATTAAAACCATTTCCAGTGGTCTGACAAAAATTGACCATGATCACTCATAAAGGCTAGACAACGGTTAATTAGCAAAAGTACCTACCAATAATGAGTGTGTAACTCAACATACCATTGTGTGTGATGTTCTGTTTTATACGAATTGCACAGCTGGCATAGAGAGATAACTCATCCAATAATATTTATGTGAAATGTAAAACTTTCCTTTGCATGCCAATAAATTTTAGTTCAGGAATATAACTAGTTTCAAAATTAGCACTTTTCTTGAAACAATTCATCTAGCACATTACTGATTGCAGTGGAAGCTAATCACTAAAATATGTATTATTCTGGTAAATCGCTTCCATTTCTGTAGCTTCATCGCGCTTGAGGTCTTCATAGACATGAGAAGTAGGCTCACACCCTAACTCATAAAAACTAGATGTCTGTGTTTTTGTCGAGCCAGGTGTCTCATATTCACATTGCTTGTCTACTCCAGATATGCCGTCAGATACGGCCGCTTGAGGTTTGTCTCCTACAGAAATTAAAAAGGTTTCACAGAATTTGTATGAGCCCCATTGCACACTGATTTAGTCTTCTGATATGCTTGACATACTCAATGTTATGAACCTCTTGCTCTGACTTTACTTTACGCAAACAAAGTTTGTTAAACATAAAACAAATAAAAACCCACATGGTCTGTAGTAAGAGTTACGGAAAAATTTTTGGCAAGCATTATTTTTACAAATCCTGATGATTAAAAACAAACAGAAGTATAATGGTTTAATACGATGTTTGAAAACTTTGAACAGCTCAACTTCTGTGCAAAGTTTTACTACAGAAATATCAAATCACCTTGATAAATTATGTATTAGGAAATTAAGTACGTTAACAATTAAAACTGTAAAAGTTCTTTAATTAACAACTTTAATTTTGATATTTGCAACAACAAAAAATTTTTTATTAAAAAATAACTTTTCCTTACCTCTTGGGCAGCTGTCCATAAAATCGCTCACTGTGGAAATGCTTCTGTTGACCAGGCTTTGACTGTATGGTAAATTGTTAGTCCTACAAAAGTTGGTAATTTTACATCTATTAGCCAAAATCATGTTTGCTTGGTAGATTTTCCACTATGACAGGTTTTTCAAACTTTTCCTTGTGATCAACAATAACAGTTAATAGAATAATAGCAATACCTTTTCCTTCCTTTAACCAACAGGATGGTAAGAATTACAGAATAAATGAAAAGTAGAACTGCTGCAACACCAACTGCTATGATCACGATTTCCGTTATTTTAGCTGTTGTTGAGTTATCATTCTCTTCTCCGGTTTGTGGCGATGTCGATGGCACAGTTGTAGTACTCACTACAACAAACCAGAAAAAGCTCACAAAGAATAGAGTTAATGTTAAAGCCTTTCATTGTAAAAATGATAAAAAGATCATAGGAAAGTGAAACACTAAAATGACAGTTCTCATTTGTTTTCCATTGTTGTAAAAAATTTAGTTTCAAACAAGAAGTTAAATATCTCGAAAAATTAAAAGTAATGTTTTTCATGGGGCATTTTAAAACAACTTTGTTGGACGACACAAGCAAAAAAACCTAACATTAGTCTCTCAAACGTAGTTCAACTCTATTTTTCTCACCAGGCTTGTAACATCAATAATTTACAGTAATCCATTTCACATCTCTATGGTGCTAAATGGCCAAGAGGTGGAGTTAATCTCAGAGGTTCAAAAGTCATTTATTTGAGTCTTCTTGTATACATAGCATAAAATCACAGGGATTAGTTTCTGTTTTCCATAAAAAAATAACTGCATTAACTTACTTGAATATGGTGTGTACTCCTCTTTCCAGTACAATATCTCACCTCCATCAGCTAACTTGAGATATAGCTTCAACTCATATGACGAATCACGTTTTAACTGAAGGGCAAACTGTCTTTGTAGACTTGGATCTACAGTGCGGTAACTGCTGTCATAGCCTGAGTAGTTCAACTTTATTGCGTTGGCGCACTCCTCGTTAACCTGAAAACATCACATTTCTGCGTTTTGTTCTTTTTAAGACATAAAAAAACTTGATAGTCTTAAAGAATAAACAAATCTAATTTCAAAAAACGAATCGAAGCTTGCTAAAGTTTTCATCACTAACTTTTAAGGCTTTGGTTAGCTTAAAATATTTTTTATCGCAACAGTTTTGATTGGTTGATTTGATTGGATGTGAACAGCCAGAAGAATAATTTTTATAAAACAAAATAACCCAAAAACTTAATTGAGTACGCAGCTGGGGGCCTATAGATGAAAGCTCTTTGACCAGAAGGTCACGCACATATTTCCTGGTCAAGTTCAGCTCTTAAAGCTTCCTGGTTGGAGCAATAGTTAATGTACCTGGTTGCTGACCTACTGTAAGTGGTGTTCCCATAATGCTTCGGGTTCAAACCCTAGCCTGATTTGCCCTGAAAGCTTCTTAATTTTTAGCCTAGAAAGTTGTTCTATAGGTGTCTTAATGTTACTAATTTAGTTTCAGGTGTAATGTGATGGTTTTGTAGCAATTAGGAGACTGATACAGTATCATATGCTTTATTACCATTGGTCATTGTGACTGCCAGAATAAATAGTTTATAAATGAGTATTTACGGATATACGTATTTTTTAATCTCAGACATGTTTGAGTTCAACTGGTCTTTTACTAGACAATGACCACAAAAAACTTACCTGAAAATCTTGTAAAAAGATCACGAAAGTCTTTGAGGTAGATGCAACTTCATGGATGACAACATCTGTTGTTTTGTTTCTTTCTACAAAGTAGTATTGAAGAGTAATCAATCACTTCATAGTTATGAAGCTCATTTGATGTGATAACCACAAACCTTGGGATGTCTGTTAATAACACTGCAATTTTAGATTTTAACAACACCAGACAAATTTTAATTTATAAACACAGTGATAAATGGGTATGTTTGTTATTGGTGATAAGAACATTAATAATGACCAAAGCGGTGAGAGCAACACAGCTGGTGGTAAAATTATCTCACAGGGAAGCTTTGATGACCCTTCAAACTTCTAACAGTGAAGTGACTGATGAATCGACTAAAGTCATACATTGTAGATCAACTAAAATTTTTCCTGATCACAACAAACATAGCAAAAATGAATTAGTGTTGAAAAGAGTTAAAATAGTAGCAACATTATCATTTGATGATGACTTGACTAGTTTTCGCCCTAATAGACAACTGACACAATCGAAAGTTTTCTTGAATGACTTACTAACAAAGAAAGACGACTGGAAAAACTTGTAACAGCTGTTTATAAGTCCAAAGATAAATAAGCAATAATTACTTCCTCCATCTACCAATGATGAATAGGTACACGCTTGAATACTGTTTTATTTGCAAATGTTAAACGGTTGTTTGAAATTCAGATTGATCAAAGTTTAAAAGAAAAACGAAAACTATAAAAGTTCAAAATCATAAACCATGTTGTAAATGCATTGATGATTAAAAGCTATTTTTGTTTCAAACTTTGCAAAAAATAATTACTGAAATATTTCTGATCGTAAAATCACTGGTGACTCTCTGATTAAAGCAAGTTCAACAGCTCTCAATCGCTAAAACACAAAACATTGCTAAGAGTAAAATTTGAGATTTACACCAGGTGACCAGTTTGTTAGAAATTTTTATTCGTTCAAGAAACATTAATTTCTAAACTCTTATGTTATGAATTGGCTGCCAGAACTGTTTATGCTTCTGGTACTTTGAAAACTCCACATACCTGTACAGAATGCACCACTCACTGGAGAGTACTTGTCATCTAGTAGTTCTACACCATTAAAGTTTCTAGCTATCTGTACAGATACATGGTAAGTTCTGGTAACATCTGGTAGATTGAGTAGAACATCTCTAGAGTTGGCAGGTACTAGGCTATCATAACAAGGTGCAAGCTGAGCCATGTAGACATCTGTTGAACATATGATCTTATATCCAGCAACTACAACACTTTCTTCTGTTGTGAGAGAAGGAGGCAACTCCAACCAGATCTGTCCAGGGGACAGAGATGTGTTGTGGTACAACAGCGGCGGTTTAGTCAATGACAGATACTCTAAAATATTACATGCAGAAAGTTGTCTCTTTCAAAGCAAGGCAATGAAACACCAATAGAGTTTGTCTGCTATAGAATAAACTGGTTGATCAAAAAATAAAGCAGACATGAGCGTCTTACCTGCAAAAAAAACACTCCCGATGATTAAACTATATTTTTTCCAATTTAAAATGAAAAACCTCAAGATAAAAAGTCTTATGGATACATACATAGTTGTCATGGGCACCAATGTCATATAGCCTACACTATAGCATTTTAAAAAACAGTACTTCCATTTCTTTTAGAAACTTATGCCTCATAAATATTTTTAAATTTCTCTTCAAAACCTCGAAGTCTCAATTTGGAAAATTCTTTTTGCTAACTTCTTTGTGTTTTCTTTTCTGACTTTTACCATATAAAAATATTTAAAAAATACACACTCAAAGTATTTTATGAAAAACCATTACGACTGATTTCCATAGTTTATATTTCTCTGATACTTTAGGATTAGACCATATTCCCAAAGAATGCTTTGACTTATTACAAGCTTCAAATATCTCTTGACATTTAGAGCAGAAATTATGCAATAAATGCTCACATTATATTACGCTCACATTTAGATGGTTAGAAGAAAAGACAGATAACTTTACTGTAATAAATGGCAAATACCTGATGCATATGCTCTCAGTGCCGGAGTAGTTGAAACCAAGTAACTGCTGCTATATCTAAATACCTTACCAATTGGTACGTCATTGTATTCCCCCGCAACCAAAGTCAAATTCTCACCAATGCGAGGGTTTACAGACACAATATTGTTGATGCATCCATTTTCATCACGACCTTTTTCAGTATGCAGAGAAAGAACATCGCCTTGTTGTACTCTGATGACTTCATTCTGCACAAACTGAAACCTCACTCCAGGCTCTGTTGGTTGTTCTGGAGACAGAAGTGTCTTAGAGATGAGTTTGTAGTCGTAGGTACCCACTTGTCTCCAGATGGCAGCGTATGATGTACATGAATTAGTTGCAGTCATATAGTACTGCCATGCTACCAGATAACCACTAGATGGTAACCTCTGATTGGTAAAGACATGCTGGTAGTATCCAGTCTGCCCTCGATCAAAAATTGGTAACTGAGTTGCGTCTTTTGACGTACCTGCGGTGCAAAAGATTCAATAAATTATGCTCAGAACTACGAGGACTCGGCAATTTACTTGAGGACTAACAAAGTTGTTTTTAATCTTCTCTTTTGTATTGGTGAAACTAAATTAATAAAATTTCCTAAAAATGATGTTACAAAGATTAAAAGTCAATAGAGGCATAGACAGTTTTATGCTAAAGGATTTTATAGAATCTTTTTCACGCCTTGACATTGTGTGAATGATGCTTAAAAATTTTTCAGCGTTATATTAATTAGTCAGAGTTTGATTTAAATGTTCTCCACTTGCTCATGAAAGTCGTTTAAGCACAATCATAATTGAAGATGTTGGAACAATTTTTTTCAGTCTACTTGCACATAATTTTGATGCAGCAATTGCCAGTGCTTCCAAAGTCTGTAATAAATGTTGTCACTGTGATGTGCTAGTAAACAATTTCAATCCAAAACATTTCAAAAGTTGTAAGCACAATTGTAGCCGCATTGACAAGCACAGCACGTGAAGAAACATATTCGTTATGTCAATAGGTAACAAATGATACACACATTTCAAGTGTTTAAAAAATTTGTTGGCCATTTTTCATGGTCAATGTTGTGTTTTAGAACTTTTAAAAAAGTTTTTACTTCGTTACGAATGAAATGATTTAGTATATTTAAAAACCAATGACCCTTCAAATTTTGTTTTGTGAAATGCTCAATTACCGGATGGTAAGTTTGTGTCAAGTTTGCTTTTAACTCTTCTCATATATTGACATAATAAGATACATTGTTGTAATTGCTCTAACTTTTGTACCTCGAATAACCAGCTAAATTTTTTTGTAGGTTCATTTTACTCCAGTAAAAGCACTTTCTGCACTTGTAACTATAGTCTAATCTTGGTGGCAAAATATTTATTATAAGAACAAAACTCATCACACGAAGAAAATGACGCGTAAAAGTTTCGAGGGTAGTGTTTGAATAAACAGGCTATTGAGAAGTGAAATCCTTTTTGCAAACATGCTTTTGATAGCCATAAGACTTTCATTATTGTGAGTACACATAAAACACCAAGAGCGTACACGCAATTTTCAAAGAAGTTTGTTACTGTAGCAGTTTCATCTTACTTCCTAATACATGTAAGTAAGTCCATAACTATCTCTAGTCTGAGAGCAAAGACCGAAGCTGAACTCTATTATTGCATCTAAATAGTCCAGCAACTGTTGGTACGGCAGTTTTTAACTTTCTCAGAATATTGAATTAGGCAAACATTAGAGTGGACAAACGAACAGTCTCAAAGTTTCACAAACATATGCATATATGAAGCTACACATATCCCATGTACAGATATTGTAGTGGATTTTTATAGTCACTATGTCTGTGCAACGTCCCCCTGACAACTGCAGAGTATCAGGCATGCCTGAATTGAGCCTGGCACCACCAGAAAACCTTTTAAGAAAGCCGGTAGAGTCACTACCGGCCCTGCAAGAACACAACCGGCCCAGCAGCATCACTACTGGCCCTATACCAGGCTGGGGAGGCAAGAAGGACTATAGCCTGAGGACCAGAATTATCACCAAAGGATGCAGAAGCCTGAGATTGCTACCTAATCACCGCCAGAATACCAAAAGCTAAGGACCACAAGCCGTAGCAGTCAAGAACCTGGACTACGATTTCACCACCACTTCCTGAGCTGACTCAGCACTTATGAGCATTGAAGCTCCGCCCTCTACTTCTGGGTGCCTTGTGCATTCAACCTTATTTTAGCCAATCCTATGTCATATTATTTCTATCTTGCTATTTTATTTGTACAGATGCTTCCTGTTACCTGTGATTTGCTCCATCCTTTTTTGAACTTTTTTTTCGGTTGTTCTGCCAATAAAAGGCAGAGCCCTGCTGCTATGCGTTGTAGTTGTATCAATATTTTGTTTGTGGTTGTTCCGAGCAGCGAGATACTTGCCATTATTATACTGCGCTGGGTTTGTTGTAGCACAATATATATCATGGTTTATACTCTGAAACACTGAGTTGTGAGTCTGAGCCTTGGGCTCTGTGACAGTTGTGGAGTTGGGATACACCTCCATTGAAGTAGTTTGGAAGAGAACCTTTGGAGTGAGGTGTTGTTGGTGGTATTTTGGTAGGCCCCCCAAAATCCACTACAATATATATACATCAGCGCTAAATCAACAAATGTGGAAAATAGCTGCTTGATTAGAAGTATGAAACTGAGAAAGTTTTTTAAAATTGAAATATGTACTGCAGTAGGAGAAACAAGATGGGAGCACGTAATAAAATAAAAAGGTTTCAGAGTATTTTTTAGGTTTCTGGATGTTTCTGATTTTCTAAAACGCTTTCATAAAGAACTGAAAGAAATAGTTGCACATCTATAGAATTTCGTGAGAGAGCTTGGTACACCTAGTAGCGCGGTTGTAATTGATTTGTTAACATGTTGATGTTTCATGATGGTAGCATAAAAAAGTAAGAGTAGAAAATAGAGACATGAGAAAGTAACAAGTACTGCTTTGTACCTAATCAAAGCTTAACTTATAATTTGGCAGTACAGTTTTAAAAATTGAATAACTAAATAGCAACTTGTTAAAAAATGGAAAGCTAACTTAGCTTTTTACATGCATATGAACAAAATAACATACCTTGGTACCACACAGGCTTGTCGAAATACTGGGTATCACGGCTGGAGTTGGTGATTGAGTGGTTTTCTCCAGCTGCCACTGAGCACAGCCCACAGTTATCATCACCAGGATAAGTATTCATGTTTACAGCCTGACATTCTCCAGTTCTGCTAGTGCTCCTCATGCAGTCAATGAAACAGTCAGTTAAATTGCCTGTTGTAGAAACATTGAATTGTCCCCTCTGAATATATTGTCCTTTCTCTGCTTGCCATGGTAGCCATAAACCTACGGTAATACATGACAACCCATTTAACCTGGGTGATAGTATGTAAATCTACCTGCGCAGAAAAACAGCAATGGTCTAGAATCCTACCTAGATAAAAAAAACGTTAGTGTAATAGTCAATTGACAGAATGAAATATATTATTACTTTACATTCATGATAGAGCTGGGGATGTATCATTTTATTTACATAGAAAACTGTTAATATAACATTCTACCTGCACAGAGAGATCTAATGATATAACACTCTACCTACACAGAGAGAACTAATGATATAATACTCTACCTACACAGAGAGAACTAATGATATAATACTCTACCTACACAGAGAGAACTAATGATATAATACTCTACCTACACAGAGAGAACTTGTGATATAACACTCTACCTACATAGAGAGAACCAATGTTATGACACTCTACCTACACAGAGAGAACTAATGATATATTACTCTACCTACACAGAGAACTAGTGATATAATACTCTACCTACACAGAGAGAACTAATGATATAATACTCTACCTACACAGAGAGAACTAATGATATAATACTCTACCTACACAGAGAGATCTAATGATATAATACTCTACCTACACAGAGAGAACTAATGATATAATACTCTACCTACACAGAGAGATCGAATGATATAATACTCTACCTACACAGAGAGAACTAATTATATAATACTCTACCTACACAGAGAGAACTAATGATATAACACTCTCCCTACACAGAGAGATCTAATGATATAATACTCTACCTACACAGAGAGAACTAATGATATAATACTCTACCTACACAGAGAGAACTAATGATATAATACTCTACCTACACAGAGAGAACTAATGATATAATACTCTGCCTACACAGAGAGAACTTGTGATATAACACTCTACCTACATAGAGAGATCTAATGATACAGCGCTCTACCTACACAGAGAGAGCTAATGCTATGACACTCTACCTACACAGAGAGAACTAATGATATATTACTCTACCTACACAGAGAACTAGTGATATAATACTCTACCTACACAGAGAGAACTAATGATATAATACTCTACCTACACAGAGAGAACTAATGATATAATACTCTACCTACACAGAGAGATCTAATGATATAATACTCTACCTACACAGAGAGAACTAATGATATAATACTCTACCTACACAGAGAGATCGAATGATATAATACTCTACCTACACAGAGAGAACTAATGATATAATACTCTACCTACACAGAGAGAACTAATGATATAACACTCTCCCTACACAGAGAGATCTAATGATATAATACTCTACCTACACAGAGAGAACTAATGATATAATACTCTACCTACACAGAGAGAACTAATGATATAATACTCTACCTACACAGAGAGAACTAATGATATAATACTCTACCTACACAGAGAGAACTAATGATATAATACTCTACCTACACAGAGAGAACTAATGATATAACACTCTCCCTACACAGAGAGATCTAATGATATAATACTCTACCTACACAGAGAGAGCTAATGATATAATACTCTACCTACACAGAGAGAACCAATGATATAATACTCTACCTACACAGAGAGAACTAGTGATATAATACTCTACCTACACAGAGAGAACTTATGATATAACACTCTACCTACACAGAGAGAACCAATGCTATGACACTTTACCTACGCAGAGAGAACTAATGATATATTACTCTACCTACACAGAGAGAGCTAATGATATAATACTCTACCTACGCAGAGAGATCTAATGATATAATACTCTACCTACACAGAGAGAACTAATGATATAATACTCTACCTACACAGAGAGATTTAATGATATAATACTCTACCTACACAGAGAGAACTAATGATATAATACTCTACCTACACAGAGAGATCGAATGATATAATACTCTACCTACACAGAGAGAACTAATGATATAATACTCTACCTACACAGAGAGAACTAATGATATAATACTCTACCTACACAGAGAAAACCAATTATATAACACCTTTTACCTGCACAGAGAGGTCTGATAAAGTATTGCCAACTACCATCAACTGGTTCCACAACAGACGCTGTCTGGTTGTTCTCAGCCAACAATTCACACGATCCATCAGATACTCTGTAGTTGACGGCAGCACATATGAATGTACTCTGACTCATGCATTGATGCTGACACTCAGCTGTTGAGCTGGTCAGAGAATAATTTTTTGCAAGAGTTGGTATATAGCTTTGCAGTTTCCCAGAACCATTGGTCCAGTTACACTTCAGTGAATGTCCTTTTGCAAAACAAAATGATGCATTTACTACAATTATCTGGATTGGTTATAATAACATCTGTTAATCATGTTATTATTAATATTTAAAGTTACATTTTAGTTGGTAATAGCGCTTAAAGTAACCACGCTTGCTTGAATAATTAAAGTTGATTGAACTTACCTGCAATTAGCAGCATGCTGAAAATAGTAAACAGCTCCAAAGTGTATGCCATATTATGAACTTATTTGCTGTCTTCTTCATGTATGAAGAAAAGAGCTGATGTCTATCAACAAAATTGTTTATGACACAATTTATTGTGACTCCAAGAGCTACCAAATAGAGGCCTTGTCTAATCTTGCAGATGCTTGCTAGCTGTATTTAACAGCCACTTGAGATGCTGATGTCATTTATTCGACTCTAAGTAGATCCTTATTTTGCTTTGAGATAACTTGAGATATTTTCAAATATCACTTATGTAACTTTAAATGCCATTTGGCATAGTTCCGTTCTAATAGAAATGCTTTCTGCTCAAGCCTCGCCACAGGCACATCTAGTTGTGCACACAATGGTAATAAGCACTTCACTTGTGTTTACTCTAAAAGTTTCAAAATTGTTTTACAGGAATAGTTCATAATAAGAGTATTTGCGACCTCTGATCTCTGTTCGTCGAACAAAGTGCTATAAAAATAATCAGAGCGGCAATAAATTTAACCAATAAATAATTTTTTTTTTTGGAACTAGTGGGTCAACAAAAAGTAGCTCACGAAATAAGAAAAATAATCAACGAATATTTATTTATATTGTTCGTCACGTCATGAATGAAACTGAACACTAAATTAATTATAAGGAGCGAGTTCATTATTTTCATTTTCATAGACCGGTTTTATATCCTTAAAAAATAATTCAAAATCATTGCAACCATTCAAAATTTACTAAATAGAAGGGCAGCTATGCAAGCTATTCGAATTTATAGCGGTTCAATTTTTAATATTTTCTTGACAGTTTTGAAAATTAGGAGTTATCTTCTTTATGATTTGTTCAGCAAACGATAACAGTTTATTGAATAATTATGATGTTCCAAACTAATGTGCCATCTCTACCTTTCTCTCTCCCTCTATCCCTCTATCCCTCTCTCCCTCTCTCCCTCTCTCCCTCTCTCCCTCTCTCCCTCTCTCCCTCTCTCCCTCTCTCCCTCTCTCCCTCTCTCCCTCTCTCCCTCTCTCCCTCTCTCCCTCTCTCCCTCTCTCCCTCTCTCCCTCTCTCCCTCTCTCCCTCTCTCCCTCTCTCCCTCTCTCCCTCTCTCCCTCTCTCCCTCTCTCCCTCTCTCCCTCTCTCCCTCTCTCCCTCTCTCCCTCTCTCCCTCTCTCTCTCTCTCTCCTCTCTTGACTTTTGTAAAAGAAATAGGAAGAAAGCTTGCAGTCACCTGTTTCATTGACTGTAAGTTGAAACTTACCAAGTTATTATATTGCATTAACCTGATTGCTATATCCATGTTACCTATAGAGCCATGCTAGCCAAAGATCTCCAACTGTCTCTTTGTGAGAGGTATAGGTATAGATTATCTCTGTGCTTCATAAATTTACGAAGTGTCGCATCAATACGAACTACACCATTGTTTTCCGATCAACAAAGATTGGCATGGATCAAGATCTCCTCATTAGGTATACAGAGCTATAGTTAGCTTCCATTTTTCTTTACCTTGTTTCTGTTTATGTTCAGATTATCCTCGACCATTGCAGTACTCTTAAATTTTAAATTCTCTTCTGAGTATTTCAGTGTGTAAACACAAATGCGACATTGTCTGAACTTATTAATTGACTGGGAAAACAACTCTCAATGATTTACTGCCAAACATGTGCCAACTCAACACTCTTTGTGAGCTCTTCATTACAAAATAATTATTTTAGTAATTATATGTGGGGTATGTGATGTATGAAACTTGTCCACTTGTTCTCTTTTGCATTGTTGTCAATTTAATTGAGTTCAGCTGAAACGAGTCCTCAATTATATCATTTGAGCTCAATTGAATTCAATAGATAGAATTGAACACCAGATGACCTTATCAAATTAACAACATGTCTTTAAAATTGTACATGGGTCTGTAAAACCCATGTACAATTTGGAAGACATTTGCCAGAGAAAGAAGTATGTATTGTTAGTCAGAATGAAGTTTTGGAAAAGAATAATGAGAAAATAGAATTGCCATTGTAGAAGTAACAATTTACAAAAGTAACTTCATTGTTCTGAAGAATAGGAGCTAAGTGCAATATAAACTGTATAATTTATGTTAATGCCTATTTAGAAGAAGCAGAACATAAGTGATGATAATTTTACAAAAAAACGATCATCTCAAGTACAATAACTCAAACTTTGGCAACAATCGATAGAGATGAAGAAAGATATATAGAGACAAAGGGAAAATCTTTAACTTTTTTTAAAATAGACAGTCAGTCAATTACTGGGTTTTACCAAAAATATCATCAATAAAAATCAAGTAAACCAAGTGTTTGCCATTGGGTTGATTTTTAAAACCTGCAACTGGTTGATCAATAACTGCTCCATGTCCATTCATCTTTTTGTGGTTTGCAGTGTAGCAACAAGTGTAGCTGGACGCTAATAAAAGTTTCAGCAGACATTGCCATCATGGACTAAAGGTGAAACTTGTCATTGCTCAGCTTCATACCTAAAGTTCTTTATTTAACTCCAGAGGATGGATGCATTCCTTAGTGGGCTGTAGCATTGTTGTTCCTATAAAGTAACTTGCGTTTTTATTGCTTCAATTAAAAACAAACTATAGCATGTATTACAAAAATGTGACCAATTGGCTAATTTATTAAATGCTTAAAACTAGAACTTTAAAGTTTAGGTAATACTGAACTTTGCAAAACATGGTCTTGGTTTATATATGAAAAAGTCTTTGCATTTCATTGTAGCTCGCACCAAGCATAATTAGGACAGGAAGGGACAACTCATGCATCCGATTTCAACTTGGTTTAGGGTATAAAGAGTTTGTAGAGCAATCCAAGTGAATGATTACCAACGCAAACCAAAGTTTGACTCAAAGGAACCCGAATAATGGGAACATATAGAGAGTGTTATATGAATAATACAGCTTTGTTATTCATATTCCACTCGACAATACAGTAACTAGTAAGAGTACAACACAAGAGTGCACTAACTCCAGCCTTTAACAAACAAGGGCTGCTCTTTTTATCATTGGCCAACAAGAATAGCAATCCCTTTGTGAGGGATAAGTCAATCATGTATAACAATACAGCAACTCACAAATAATGTGACACATAGCAACTCATGGCAAATAAACACATCCAAACGACAAACAATGGTACAGCTTCTCTATATCCGCACTGGCCAATCACATTAAGGGAAGTCCCATATATGTTGATTACGACTTTTTGGTCTAAGTTTTTCCATCTTACTTATTTTTTTTGATATTTTATTCGTCGGCTAGTTGGCATCTTTTTTCCCTGGCACCTAATCAGTTTAAAGTATTACTTACCCTGTGGGGTGGTTTCAATCAGCTTTGCAATAGTGTCCTAAAGCCGCTTTGGTAGTTTATTCAGACTTAATTGGCATAGAGATTTTGGGCCATTTCAATTACAACATCTAACGACTGCTTTACGACAAATTTAGGTTCGGTCCTATAACCACTGACTCAAAGTTATAGAAAATTTTTTAGCAACGATTTGTACTTAATAATAGATTTGTATAATAAATGTTAGTGCAAGATACCTGTGATACCTATTGAGTACCTGTGGTGAAGTTAAAAAATAAAAATTAAACAAATACGGTAATTTTAAATAGCTATCACAATCTAAACCAAATTTTATTGTGGCCATTTCTTTTGAGAAAATTACATCTTGGTCAACTTTCATTAGTAATAGAGTTCATCAATCAAGCCATCATAAAAAACAACAATAATATTTATAGCAGCAATAAATATTGTTTAAAAATGATTGACTTTGATGCGTTAATAAATAGATAACTTTCAAAGCGACTATTTGAAAGTTATTATAATGACTAAATCAAATTTTAGTGGGGAAGTTTCTAGGAAAACCACAGCGTTTTCAATACTTTTCAATACATTAGCATAAAGACTGGATCAAGGGATAGCAAGCATATTGTGTGCTATCATTGATGCTTCGGTCTGTTACACAATGGTCATCTGCAGTAATTATGTATTAGCTAACAACTGTCTAATTTAGCGACCACCTAATTGAAACAAGATTAGCTTGGGCCTGGGCTTGTTATAGAAATGTCGCTTAATGGTGATACGATCAGTTAGGACCAACTTCTAATTGAAACCTCCCCCCCCCCCCCCCCCCCTCTGAGTCGGTATAATCACTGTACATTTCTGTATGCAGGCCCCAAAGGCCTATACCAAGTCAGGGTTATTCAGAGTCGGGTTGCTTCCAGCCAGCGTAGCCCCTATGTATATGTGCTATATACAAACTTTGCATACTTTTAGAGAAACATCTCTTTTTCTCGGTTGGTTCTGGTAAGAGTGAGGGTGCTGCTATGGTGAGGAGGGGGTAATCAGGAAAGGGGAAGTGTGAGGGGCCACTGGTGTAGCCAAATAAACAATCATATGTTACTTACATCAAAGTTTATTTCATAATACTTTGCCAGTAAGTATCACCTTGAATCAAATACAAAGTTTATCAGAAGAATTGACCAAAAAATGGAAAAATGCAAAAAAAGATACAAGCAGGAAATGCCATAGCCATCTCCGTATTAAGTTTGAATTCATATTTACTGAATGAAAACTATTTGTTGAATTACATGTGTTTTGTCATTGGAGGTGTGGTCATGTAATGCTGAGTACACCAAACAATACAACGTGATTGGCTGATGCATAGGCTATGACAGAAATAGTTTTACGTATAAATAGAAAATTGAAAGTGAGAACCAACAATCAAGGCTGAGCTGTCTACAACGCAGGACTAACAACACCCTCAGTAAGTACACATAGCCTGTGTTTTTATACTGATTAATATAAACTTCTTTTACATAAAACCCATAGTCTTTATCTGTATAAATTATGTTTATTTATAGATTCACCATGTGGAAACAAATACTCGTATTGCAAGTTTTGCTGATGTTTGTCATCTATTCAGGTAAGTCTTTCCTTTGTGCTGAGCATTCAATACTTCATCTAAGCCTACAACTAAACTGGTATGATTCACCTAGTCTGTCACAAAGTACCTGGAAAAAAACATTTTAATTATTTCAAATGCGGATTTTTTTGGAAGTTTTTGTAATGCCTCGTATTTATATTATATTGATAGTCTCCATATAACTAATCCTAAGATTACTGACTAGTAGAGCCTGGTAGTAGTTGTTGTTTAGTAGAAGAAGTAATCATTTTGAACAAGTTTTGACTAACTCAAACACAGTAGGTTTTGCTTTGTCCCATTCAATAACAGTGGACACTGTTTTCAGATGCCGGATTCTGTCCTATTGGTTATTTGTACAACCCTCACTCCAAGACCTGCATGAGAATAGTGAGGACTAAAAAAACCTGGGACGATGCCAAACTATATTGTCAGCAAAGTGGCGAGCAGTTGGCGACATTTGAGAGCTTGTTAGCTGGCTCCTGGTTTATCAACATGCGTCAGACGTATAATGGTAATCGTTTACACCTACGTACATTCCAGACATTCTTCCTCAGTCTTTGGGCAGCTGCAGATGTTCGTTCCGTTGTATTTATACGAGACAGTAACTTAACAAATTTGCATTTATTTACATACTATTGAAAAGCTACTTCAAAGTAGCAGCTAAAAATAGGGTCTTATTGCATTTTTATTATGAACTTCTTTATTTTGGAGATAAAGATATATTAATTATTTTTTAGCTTGGAAAGGGTTTGATGTTTGGATTGGAGCACGTGTTGACACCAACACTGGACTGTGGAGTTGGTCGGGATTGAGTACTGGTGCATTAACCTACTCTTTGTGGCTCGAGGGACAACCAACTGGTGGAAATGAATATTGTTTGGAAAGTGATTTCAATTACTCTGGAACCCACAAGCTGAATGACGCTCGTTGTTACCTCACGCAGTACTTCGTTTGTGAAAGGAATGCTAATGCTCATTAAAAAGTTTCTTTTAGCACCCAAAAGAAGAAAAGGAAAATTTGCTGTTGCTACAGTTGTTTTAATTGGTAATAAATATCTCAATGAAAATCATGGAATATAAAAAAGAACTTAAATAATAACGTTTTTATTCGAAATATAAACTGGTTTATAGAAAACTGTTTTAAAGATTGTTTTTAATTTTAGTTTAAAGTTTAACTGCAAGTAAAATAGACTGGCTGTGGCAGTATGTATTGTGCATTCTTATGTTCTTTTTGGATCCATGCGTATTCTAAATAAAAAAAAACATGCATTTAATCACACTGCATGCTTTTGCAACTACTTACAATACATACAACTACATCTAATGCAGTTTTATCCACAATACATACAACTGCATTGCTGCATTGTACACATCAACTAGAGTTGGGTCTACCACATACAATTTACATATATTGTAATGGATTCCGGTCTGGTTACCACCGACATCCACTATTATCAAGTATTGTACTTCTCTCCAGAGGGGACACTGTGCTGCCGACAGTGACAACTGTGTTCAGGCAACCGAATTACCCGGTATAGCAAGAGCCCATGGCTCAGACAAACAATACAGAGTAGTGCTTGTGTAAGTGGCTATATTCTCAAGACAAAGTCCTAGAGGGTAATTATTCCTCTAGGGTATTTTTGGCAAAATATGAGAATGAATGCAAAGAGTGTATGAAAAGTCTCTCCTTTCATAGGAGGGCTCACAGGAAATCCTTAGCATAAATCATATAAGACAAATAGTACAGGAAGTGATTTAGCCAATGCTATCAAGTATATAAATAGTCATCCAATCATGTAATGCAAATAGGTTAAATAATAAGGGCGCCAAGTGGCTAAGGGCGGAGTCTTATCTCCATGGTCCAATCAGAGGTCCTACAGAGCTCCCGGGCTATAGTTAGAGTAAGGTCCACTTTTTCGGTAATCCGAGGAAGGGTACTTTCGGTTCCTGGCCTTGACTAAGTTTTTAGATAGTTTTGAGGCTCCTCTGATATGTCGTCCAACTTGTGCCGGCCCAGTATAGCTATCCCGGGTCGGTAAGGGGTCAATACCGGCCCTGCAGGGGTCACTACCGGCCCTGCACACTATGCCACCGGCATAAACAAGAAAATTATCTGTTTCTTTGTTCTTAGACGCCTAAAACGCTACTATGACAGGAATGAAAACTCTGGTAAAAAGCACTCTATTGAACGTATTTGAAGTATGGCAGGAGTTTAACTTTGCCATTTGTTCTCAAATTGGAGATTTTTGTAAACTTATTATTTTTTTAATAATGTATGTGGGGTCAAATAACAAAAAAGTTGAATTTTTCTAAAAGTACTTGGCTGGAATGTTAATCAAGCAATTCCACAATGGTACATGACTTACTTCAGTTTCCAGTTGTATGCATAGTTTGTAACATTCCGTTTATAAAGTTGTCTTTTGCACCTTAGTTGTTTCATTAGCGACTGCAATTTCGAACTGAGCTTGGAGAGAAAAAGAGGGGAAGAGAAATATATGGAGAGTGTAGAGCTGCTCAAGGATGAAACAGGGTGGGAGTTGGGCAAGGTAGGGCAAAGTAGGGCGAGGTAGGACAAGGTAGGGCGAGGTAGGGCAAAGTAGGGCAAGGTAGGGCAAGGTAGGGCAAAGTAGGGCGAGGTAGGGCAAGGTAGGGCAAGGTAGGGCAAAGTAGGGCGAGGTAGGGCAAGATAGGGCAAAGTAAGGCGAGGTAGGGCAAGGTAGGGCAAAGTAGGGCAAGGTAGGGCGAGGTAGAAGGTGAGAAATAGGGGAGGCAAGCGAGGTGGAGAAAAAGAGCAGGTCAGCACATTCGAATATGACGAGTAATACAGTGGTAGATTTTTATAAATTATACCTGTAGAAACTTGTGTCTACAGGTAGCTACTTGAATACAGGCTGTCCCTGGAGCTCACAGACACCCTCCTGTGCTAAGTGAAGCTAGTAACAGTTGATTGGTTGTTCCTGCTATTAGCTGAATTGACCAGTAGTGCCAGTTTAGTATTGAACACCCTGAATAAAGCAGGGCTGGTTTATAGGGATAGTATCCAGTCACATTGGGCTGATAATAGATGGATCCTTAGCCTTAGACCGTAATCCTTAGCCTGTGATATTGAGGAGACTGTATCCATCACTGTATTACTGTGGGGAGCAGATCCCAAGCAGACCACCTGCTAGGAGAGCCAGGAATCCTACTGAGAGTTGGAAATGGTCCTGAGGTGTTTCTCTGTCTATGCACTCCACCTATTACTATCAGGCTTTCTGGTCATTTAAATATGTGCACACTGCCTGTTATTGGTTGGTATTCATAACCCTATATACCTGATTGACTATAGTACTTATTCCAGCTCTCTGATTGGGTGTGGCACTAATTACTTCCTGTGCCTCAGCCTACATAAGGCTAGACCTTTTATATACCTACATTGCCCTCGCTCTTCAAACTCTTATACTGTAGCGTTTTACCTCCCTGGAGCTGTACAGCAACCTAATATATGGTGTTGCGTACTAAAACCTTGACTGGTATGTCTGAGCCATGGGCTCTGCACTGGTTGATGAAGTCTGTAACCAAATGGCACCTGCTATAACAGCAGTGTCCCCTCTGGAGAGAGTAACACTTGATACTAGCGCATTTTTTTGTTAAAGGTTGTACGGAACAGTTTTTTATAAAGCAAAAATGCTGGTTATATTTTACATCCGCACATGTTTGTACCTCACTAAGCTAACTTTTTTGTGAAAAAAAAATGTTTTGAAACACCAAAAACTCTGAGAGTCATATCGCTCTATTTATCGCCAATGGAAAAAAACATTGCAAGAGAATGAACTGAATTGATGACGTATTCGAGATGCTAGCGCTGAATGGCCAATGGCAGTCAATTGTAACATATGAAAATGGCCTTATTTCCAGAAACTATAACACTCTCTTAAAAGGGTTATTGCTGATGCCCACATTGTAGTGAGAGTCTGAACTTTGTTTTCTTTGGTTTATTTCGAGAAACTTTGAAATCATATAGCTTTAATAGGTGATATTTTGTACAGGATTTTAGTAGTAAGTTGCTAGTAGCGTCCACCTGTACCAGACCTCAGACTATTTATTTGTATACGACTGCTTAACCAATTCTAGCAATGCCTACCCAGCATAGTCAGACAGTATAATATGGCTGTCGTCAGGCTATCTGGGTAGCAGACTATCTAGAGTATTGGGCCTTTACAGGCCGGCACTCCTTAGGTCATACTAGGCTATTGCAGAGCAGGTGTTCTCTAAAGCTTGCGATCAAGAAGATGTAAGATAGAGATCTGTAGTCTTTAGCTCTGTAATCTTCCTGCTCTGATTTACAGGGAGCTTTAGCCAGCTTATATACAAAAACGTATTATACCATAAGTTCTTTTAGCCTAAGTTTTAGGCCAACATTTGAGGCATTATGTATATTTTGCTTCGAATATGATGTGCGTTTTTTTTTATTGGGAGTTGCATGCCCCATTGTTATCTTGGAAAATTTTCAATGGATTTCATTGGATGATTGGTTTAGTGGGCAGGGTTTTGTTGTGCAAGCCAGCGCAAAAAACCCCGCCCACTAAACCAATCATCCAATGAACTCCAATGAAAAGTTTCCAAGATAACAATGGGGCATGCAACTCCCAATAAAAAAAAGGCACAGCATATTCCAAACAAAATATACATAATGCCTCAAATGTTAGCCTAAAACTTTGGCTAAAGTTCTTTTTGACATAAATCATCACCCTTAAGTGATAGGCATAGCTTAATTGCACATAATATAAGAAAGCATTGACACAAACAATGAACGGCCTAGATTGCAACTAAATCACTTGAGCTGTCTTTACGCCAATTATTAATACATAGAGTTGGTAAACATGGATAGTTGACTTCCTTTGTTTGTGCGTGCATTTTAGATACCGAAGCAGATGCAAGTCATTTCTACCGCACACTCCGCCCCATTGGTCAGACGGGTGGACTAAGAAAACAAAATGACTTGACACAGAACTATAAGTGGATAACTCCAAAAATGTGAATGTGCTACAATAATTTTTATATCTACTGTAATAATATTGTATTTTTATACAGATAAAATAAACTATACTCTTCAGTTATGTATGTATAGAACAGTCCAAATGGTATGTATGCTTCTGCTTGTTGCTCATCTTCTTTCTCTGCATCCTTGACCTCTGTTTCCTCTGTCCACCGGTTGTTCATAATTTTTTACCATGGTTTTCAGCTCATCAACCGGCTTCAGTAGTTAGTAGGCCTCTGCTGTTAAGCAATCCATCCGACCTCTCGTTATCCTGTGTCTCACTTTGTGCTTTGTCTGGCTCTCATCTCTCTCCCACCTCTCTTTTTTCTAGTAGGTGTTGTCCTTCTGCTGTGGGGATTTTGGTGAGATGAAGTGCAGGTAGCCACTTGCCTGGGTGCTGGGTGTGTTTGTACCTTTTCCTCTTTCTTGTCTATCTTAGTTATTCCGATCTTCTTTTCTTTAGTGTTCTTAATTTCTCTCTCTGGGCACACTGCTGCCATTGGTGATGCCTTGGCTTGGCTGGCTGGTGGTGTGGCACTCGGGGAGTTGTGCTCTCGCGCCAGGCTGCTAGTGTCTATGGGTGCTCCCAGGCTGTTTCTAGTAGACAGCACTACCCAAGAACCACCTCCTACTCCTTCGGTAAATTCACAACTCCACCTGCAATGTAGCCAGACACCAGTCCCCTGTACAGTTAGCCTATGACGACAAAATCTTTAACTTGAGAGTTGTCCTTTCTCATTCAAGTTTTCCCATTTAAACACTAGACTTGCATTATTTCTGGAACATTTAAATTTTTAATTGAAACTTGCAAATAAGTTTCATTCTTGTGAGTTTAAGACCAAACAAAACTTGAATGAACCATAAAAATTAAACATAGTTGAAGAAAACTCCGCGAGAATGATGGAGTCATGTATCAAAAGACAAGTGGAATACGATAAAAAAATTGTACTTTTGAAAAAGAAAGTGACACTGATTGGATTAAATTGCAACAAAATTACTTGGTTGTGATTGAACCGTTTTAATTACAAGTCACTTATTTTAGGTTGGATAGCATGTGTTGCTATTGTTTAGTTTTTGTTGAAGTCTTGAATAGAAAAGACCCAGTGTATATATACTTTAGTTTATAGTATGATTCAACACCTAAGGCTCTGTAAACTGCCCCTGCTGTCAGCTTGACTGCCCTCGTTAATGAATTGTTGATAGTTTGACAGAGCAGGTGGCAAGATACTCTGTACGAAAATGAAAATATAGTGAAACTTTGAAGTGACATTGCAGTTTTAATTAGAGCATTTGAAGGTATTAGAGAAATGTGTAGTATTCAGACTAGCCTGAGAAGTTTCTGGTACCACTGACTACTGTGTAGTATCCCTCCCCCTCCCCCAGTCAGGTAGCGTGTAGTTAAAGAACTTGATAAAAGTCTTTACAATATTTTTTCAAGTAGGTATCAGTTTGAACCAAACATAAAGTTTATTAAAATTGAGCGAAAATTGTACAGACCATTTTTTTGTACAAACACTTGAAGATTTCAACCACAACTTTTTTAGGCCTTTTAAACTAGATTTACTAATCTTGCAGGAAATGCAAACAAAATTCAAACAGGAAAATTCATGGCCAACTTTACATTAAGTTTGAACCCACATATACTACATAAAAAGTATTTGTTGACTTTACATGTGTTTTGGCATTAGAGGTGTGGTCATGCAAGGCTGAGTACACCAAACAGCACAACATGATTGGCTGATGGGTAGGCTACGACAAAATTAGTTGTAAGTATAAATAAAGAGTTGGAAGCGAAAACCAACAATCAAGGCTGAGCTGTCTACAACGCAGGACTAACAACACCCTCTGTAAGTACACATAGCCTGTGTTCTTATACTCAAGTTTACTTCAAGCTTCTACATAAAACTAATAGTCTCTATTTGTATAAATTATGGTTATTTATAGATTCACCATGTGGAAACAACTACTCACATTACAAGTTTTGCTGATGTTTTTCATCTATTCAGGTAAGTCTTTCCTTTGTGCTGAGCATTCAATACTTTATCTAAGCCTACAACTAAACTGGTATGATTCACCTAGTCTGTCACAAAGTACCTGGGAAAACATTTTAATTATTTCAAATGCGGATTTTTATCGGAATTTTTTGTAAGGCCTCGTATTTCTATTATATTAATAGTCCTATTTTATTTTCTCAATAAAACTAAGCGTAACATAACTGACTAGTAGAGCTAGTAGTAGTAGTTGGTCTAGTAGAAGAAGTAATCACTTTGAGCTAGGAGTGACTGGCGTTGATTCTTTACTTGCATTAACAGCGAGGAATGTTGCCATTTTAGTTTTTCTCCACTACCTTCAGTGTTGAGTAATTTTCAACCTCTACAGCTTTTTTGTCAAAAACTCTAGGAGACATCAAGTCACTTGCTGTTCTAGACACTATCGAATTATGATTGTAAACAACTGTACGTAGTGAGTTTGTTTGTTCGGTCATTGTTGACAATAAAGCTACATAATCAAGCCAATTAATATAGTTTAATCTCATTCAACCCAATTGCCTCAATCCTTCACATTTGGGAGATAATAATAATATTATACTTTATAACATAAATACTGTCTAATACTTTTTAATATGTCAGTTGTCAATTGCCACATATTTCATAATTCAATGTAACTGCATATTTGATAATTGTTTGACTTACTAGTGAAATAAATGCAGTCATTGAACGCACTGTTGAAAACTTGAGAGTTTATTTAATATGCAAAGTCGCCCGAAACATTTTTCTTAACATTACTGACAACTGCCACTTGACAAAATGTGTGTTTTTGTGAATAAAACTTTCCTGTTATTCAATGAACATGCTATTCAAATTTTTTTAACTCACACAAACACAGTAGGTTTTGTTTTGACCCGTTCAATAACATTGGAGGCTGTTTTCAGATGCTGGATTCTGTAATATTGGTTATTTGTACAACCCTTACTCCAGGACCTGCTTGAGAATGATGAGGACTGGAAAAAACTGGGATGATGCCAAAAGATCTTGTGAGCAAACCGGCGAGAAGTTGGCGACATTTGAGAGTTTTTTAGCTGGCTCCTGGTTTGTCAACATACGCCAGACATATAATGGTAATCATTCACACTTATATGCAATCTAGACATTCTTCCTCAGTCTTTGGGCAGCTACAGATGTTTTCTCTGTTTTATTTATCTGACAAAGTAACTATTAAAAGAATCATTTCAAGTCGTAACTAAGAATAAAATTTTAGTGTATTGTTATTATAATTAATTTTAGTTTGCAGATAAAAATATATTAATTATTTTTTAGCTTGGAAAGGGTATGATGCTTGGATTGGAGGGCGTGTTGACACCAACTCTGGACTGTGGAGTTGGTATGGATTGAGTACTGGTGCATTAACCTACTCTTTGTGGGCAGAGGGACAACCAAGCGGTGGAAGTGAATATTGTATGGAAAGTGATGTTGGCTATACTGGAACTCACAAATTCAACGACGCTCGTTGTTCTCTCACGAATTCCTTTGTTTGTGAAAGGAATGCTAACGCTAATTAAAGAGTTTCTTTTAGCACAAAAAGAAGAAAAACTTTCACTGCTGCTACAATTGTTTCAAAGAGTAATAACTCAATGAAAATCATGGACTATAAAAAAAAATTTGAATAATAATGTTTCTATTTGAAATCTAAACTGGTTTATAGAAAGCTGTTTAGAGATTGTTTTCAGCAAATTTCATAATTTTAGTTTAAAGTTTGACTGCAAGTGAAATAGACTGGATTGTGGTAGTATGTGTTGTGCATTATTATATTCTTTTTGGTTCCATGTAAATTCTAAATAAAAGAACATGCATTCGATCACTCTTCGCTTGTACTTACATCTAATGCAGTTTTATCCACAATACATACAACAGCATTGTACACAATAACTATAGCTGGGTCTACCACTTACAATTCACATATATAAACATGAAAACTGTCTGTTTCTCTGTCCACTTGGACAGACGCCTAAAACGCTACCATGACAGGAATGAACACTGATAAAAATCACTCTATTGAACGTATTTGACGCATAGCGGGAGTTTGAATTTAAAAAATGGTTCTCAGGCTGACGATATTTGTAGAGTAATTATCTTTTTAGTAATGTAAGTGGGGTCAAATAACAAAACAAAAAAAAATTTGCGAAAACCACGTGGCTGGAATGTCAATCAATCAATTCCACAGTTGTTCATGACTTACTTTAATTTCAAGTTGAACGCATAGGTTGTAACATTCTTTTTATAAATTTGTCTTTTGCACCTCAGTTGTCTCGTTAGCGACTGCATGTGCCAACACACAGCGTCATGGGTCATCTTTCGAATTGAGCAGAAAGAGAGAAATGAAGAGTGTAGAGCCAGGTAGGGATGGAACAGGATTAGCGGTAGAGTAAGGTAGAAGGTGGCAAATAGGGTGAGGTGAGTACTGTAGGGAAAAATGTTGCGAGAAAAGGGCAGGTCAACGCATTAGAACATGACGAGTGATACTGTGGTAGATTTCTATAAACTATGCCTATAGAAACTTGTGTCTACAGGCAGCAACTTGAATACAGGCTGTCCCTAGAGCTCACAGACACCCTCCTGTGCTAAGTGAAGCTACTAATAGGTTGTTCCTGTTGTTAGCTGAATTTATTGGTAGTGTCAGTTTAGTATTGAGCACTCTGCAGGACAGGTCTTGATCTCTGCAAAACCGGTATTGATTCTTACAGGACCAATATGGAAACCTACTGGACAAGTACAAGCTGGTCCGCCTAACCAGAGGACCCAATCCATAGCCGGAGAGATTGAGGGAACTGTATCTATCACTGTGTTAGCATAGGGAGTAGATACCAAGCGACCACCAGCAAGGAGAGCAAGGAATCCTACTTAGAGTTGGAGATGGTCCTGATGTGCCTCTCTATCTATTGACTTCACCTATTACTATCAGGCTTTCTGGTCATTTAAAGATGTGCACACTGTATTATAATGGATTCCGGTCTGGTTACCATGGACATCTACTAGGCTCAAATATTATACCTCTCTCCAAGGGGACACGGTGTTGATTGACAGTAACAACTGTGTTTCAGGTAACCGAATTACCCAGTATAGCAAGAGCCCATGGCTCAGACAAACAATACAGCGTAGTGCTTATGTAAGTGGCTATATTCTCAAGACAAAGTCCTAGAGGGTAATTATTCCTCTAGGGTGTTTGTGGCAAGACATGAGAATGAATGCAATGATTGTGGCAAAAGTCTCTCCTTTTATAGGAGAGCTCACAGGAACTAATTAGCATAAAGTATATAACAACAATAGCACAGGAAGTTATCTAGCCAATGCAACGAATTATATAAATAGTGATCCGATCATACAGTTAATAAGGGTTAAATAAATGAGGCGCCAAGAGGCTAAGGGCGGAGTCCTGTCTCCTACTGTCCAATCAGACGATCCTACAGGGTCCCAAGGCTCTGGTTAGCTTGTGGTCTTGTTTACCGCAGATGTTAAGGTAGGTAGCTTTGGTTCCTGGCTTGGTGGAAAGTTCTAGCTGGTTTTGGAAATCCTCATCTATGGCAGCCATCTTATGCCGGCCTTGAGTCATCATACCGGCCCTGTAGAGGTCGCTACCGGCCCTGTATACTGCGCCACCAGCACAGTATGGCTTTGCTACCTGCACAGCATCTCACCGATGGCTGTAGGTGGATAGCCAGCGCATAGAGTGGAGAAATGGTGGGGCAAACTCCCAGTTTACTGTGAACATTCACCAAAATCTACCACAGTATGTTATTAGTTGGTATTTTTAACCCTTTTGAAATCTTCGTGGAATCACTTCCTGTATACCTGATTGACTGTATTACATATTTTAGCTACCTGGTTGAGTATGCCATTAATTACTTCGTGTGTCTGGACTTTTTTATATTGCAGTAGTTTTGCCGGCCTACTACCGACACAACAATGACTGCACCGAGAAACACAATTTGAATCTGCGTTCTGTGAATTTTATGGGTATATACTCTGAGGGAGGACAATGAGGTAACCCGAAGTAGGCATCAGTCAAACTACCGGCTTATCCTAAATTAACTGACAAAGGAAGAGTCCTCGACTCTGTGAATAATACAATAATTATATATACATATAACAAATATATTATCCATAGACTACTTAGCTATATAAATTATCCACGTTGAACAACCACTCCAATGACTTCTGTTCGAAATTTAGCAAGACAATCCTTTTATCAGAAATGCGGAGGAATACCCATCCCCTTATGAGAAATGGGCCACTAACGGACAATCATACATAAATATATAAATCAAGCAATGCGTAACATTATAACAATAGGTAGAAAGGTTAGCATAATCACTTTATAATTCTATATGTTTCCCATGATTCAGGGTCCATACAAATTCGAGGCCCACCCAGTTTCGGGGTAGCTTCCCCCGTACTAATACATTCCTTTCACTACAGGCTAAGGAAAGCAGTTAGGTTAAGTGTTGCGGCAACTTATTACTATAATTCTATATGGATATCAATAAGACTGATGCGTATCACTTTCTGAAGGGTTGGGGGTAACTAAAGGAAGGGTTCAAAGGGCCAGGGGTGTAGTTAATAAGGGGTAATTAGATTTAAATCCCCACAATATATATATGGCGCTTGTTCTTCTACTTCCACAATTCCACACTCTAGTGGTTTACCACCCTAGAGCTGTACAACAACCAAATATCTGATGAAACCTTGATTGGTATGTCTGAGCCACGAGCTCTGCATCAGTTGATAAAATCTACTGACGGAGTGGCACCAGCCATACCAGCAGTGGCTGCGCTGGAAAGAAGTTTGATATTTGAGACTAGCAGTTTTTATGGTTAATGATTGTACAAAACATTTTGTCAAAAGTAAAAATGATGGTCACATTTAAAATCTTCAATATGTTTTTATCCCATGAAGCGAACTTTTGTGTGAGAAAAAAAAACACGTTTGGACACCAGAAACTCTTAGTGTCATGTCCCTACATTTATTGTCATTGAAAAAAACATCGCAAAAGAATGAGCTGGATTGATGGCGAGTTCGAATTGCTAGCTGCTAAATGGCCCATGGCAGTCAATTGTAACATATTCTAATATAAAATTCTAAAAGAAGCAAAGTTTGATAGCTAGTATCAGCAGCATATTTTTTAGCCTGGGCTTTTAACTCTCTAATAAAAAAGCTTTGTTGCATAAAGCTTCTATTGGGAGGATGTCAGGTGGTTTTTAAAGTCGGCTTTTAGGAAAGAACAATATTTGTCGCCGACAATTCTATCAAACAGTTTATGACAAGCATCATCTGTCTCTCTTCTAATGGGGGCAATCTAAG
This sequence comes from Cryptosula pallasiana, assembly GCA_945261195.1. Taxonomy (NCBI): domain Eukaryota; kingdom Metazoa; phylum Bryozoa; class Gymnolaemata; order Cheilostomatida; family Cryptosulidae; genus Cryptosula; species Cryptosula pallasiana. The sequence goes on from OX183130.1 coordinate 44,201,322, forward strand.
CACCTCCCCAGCCTCTGTTTTGCTAAGGATTTCCCTTAGGCAACATATGAAGTAGATCGTCTGCCTCTGCACTTTCTCAAACTGTTCTAGATGCTTCACCAAATGGGGATCCCAAGTCTCGGAAGCATCACACAGGACCAGTAGACAAAAGAAGAGGTGTGTGACGAGTCTCGCCTTCATAGAAGTGTCATGGAGGGTTCTCTTGATCATTCCCAATTTTTGGGAAGCTTTACTGGTCACCATGAATGTGTGAGAATCCCATTGCAAATCGTTGCATATATTGACACTCAGATATTTAAACTCTGTCACCTGGTTTATTGGTGCGTTGTTGTTAATGAAAGTCTCTAGACTAGTAGTTAGATATCATGTATTCTTTCCAACATTTTGCAACAAATGTGAGTAAAAGATACTGGTCTATAACTAGGCAATATCAATTTGGAACCTTTCTTAGATATTGGAACATCTGCTGTTTTCCAACTAGCTGGTAAAGTAACAGTGTCCAAAGAGTACTGAAAGGTCTTTATCAGTACTGAGGCAGTCAGTTCAATGTTGAGAATTGACTCTTCCGTTCTTAATTTGTCTGGACCAGGAGTCTTCTTTGCGTAAGACCATTCATCATATTTGGTACGAAAAAAGGAACACTAGCCTAAGATTCTAGCAGAGAGGGGAACAATGGACAATGGGCTCACTTGCTTTGTGGTTAACCAATTAACCGCATAGCTTTGGCATCTATGTATATCATGTATCAGTAGCTCATTTTCCGATTGCGTTTCTAAACATGTGTAATTTTCTGGCACAATTTGGCTTTTGACTGACCGACAAATCCCAACCATTTAATACTTCTAAAAAAACAATGCAGGTTTTAAACATGACAAGAAAAAATGTTTTTGAAAACCACACTTTACAACCTCAAACAGACTGAAATCTACAACAGTATTGCTAGTAAATTTAAAAACAACCAATAACGCAAGAAGAGCTAATAATCAACTAGTTAAAAACAACAATAACAACTCCATTGTTTAGTTTTCTATATGCTATAGCAGTGGCACAATCCATAGAGCTATAAAAATGTACCAGCAAAGTGGTGGCATTAGCACAAATAATGTTGTGCAATGTACCAGCACTAGGAATGTCATTGCATGAGTAAAAACCAATCAAGTGGTTGTTTTTATGCAAAACTATTGAATTTTCTACTTGGGATCCTGTTGCAAACAGTGCTGTGTCACACTCTTACTACTAGTGCAAGGACTCGATTGTAGAACAAGTATTTTTGTAAATTAGGGGTTCAAGTAACAAAACTTGCGTTGTTAGTCTCATAATTGAAAATAAATTTAATCATTTACTGCGCATTAAATTGTGAAAATTTTCACTAGAAGTTACCAAGCTTTTACAGGTTTCACTGCATTAGAAACGGTAACCAAATCTGTAAGCTTTGTAGCTAAAGCTTCCTCTCCATCATCCAAACAACATGAGTAAACGCTTTTAAAACTCATTTTTCCCTTCCATCTAGCACTACAAAATGCAAAACCACTACAACAATGTGTGCCCTATACATCACCGGGGATAACATTTTATATTTGCATTGAGCATTAATAACATGGGTAGCAAAAGCAGTGTCTACACACACCAATCATTCACAAGCATAGCTATTTTCATATAGAAATAGACCAACAGTTTTATTATCTGTCATGCGATGTCGCTTGATCTAGTTCCGTACGGTTGCTGTTCCCATTAGCCTTGGCATTAGGAAATGGACAAAACAAGAACCCAACACATGGTAGTCATTGAGCAACCCATACAGTAACTACATGATATACCAGTAAGCTGATATCTTCTGCGCAAACCACGTTATACATTGTACCAGCGGTCAAAGTGCCAATTCATGTGTCAAAAACCACCAAGCTATTTTTGAAGCAAAACAGCTGACTCATCTACAATAGCTCTTTCAACCAATACTTCTGGCTTTTAGTATCACTGCTTTAGCCACTAAATGGAATGGTTCCGCTTTCAGAAGCGTTTTTGTGAACTGCTAGCTTATGAATCAGCCAGAACGAGCGAGCTTGAAGTTTCATGCAAATTTATTTTAAACGAACCACCTTAAAGGCAACAAATAACAGCGTGTTATATATAATATATAAATAGAAAAAGTATCAATTCATATTTGTGTGCATACAAGAGAGCAATCATTGGTCGTGACGTAACAACAGTAACTTTAACCTGAGTAGTTAGTCGCTTTCCTGTGACAGCTGTTTGCATTGCTTTTTTATGAGCAATTTGTAAAAACTAATGCATTAAAAACTGTGTGAAAGTCATGAAGCATTGAAAGTAATTTTTCGTGCAAGATTTAGTTAAATATTAAGATAACAATAATTTACTATAAAGTTGAGGCCTTACAAAAGCCAATAAAACCAATTGATAGATAGCAAGAAGTGGTGGAGACGTAAGTGAGAAAATCTTAGATTGCCAACCACTCAAAAACAACTTGAACATATTTACTCTCTCTTTTAACCTTAAAACATTTAGGGTACTTTCGGTTGCCCTATGGTTTCGAGAGTCATTGAACAGTTGTTGATTTCTCATTGATGAGCGTTGGCTAATAGAAGTTGTCTGTACTTTACACTATAAGCATCTCTATTTCCAACAACATCTATGGAAAATCTATAGTTAGAGTTAGCCCACTTTAGTTTCTTTGCGAACAGAAATTAATTACGATTTTATTACATTTTTTTATATTTTATATATACGCTATAATGTATGGTCACGATTTAAAACAGTAATAATAAGTTGACATGTTGAAATTGCTGGTTAGGGGAAGACAATTTTATGGGTGTCTTACGTTAGGTTTTCCATATGGTGTGGTTTAATCCCATCGTTAATTCGTATGCTTAGGGTATCCGGAAGCACCCATAATGGATAAATCAAAAAATCTTTGACTGATAAACATTAATTCATTCAAAAATGCATGTAAACTAAAAAGTAACACCACTTCGGGTTAAAGCCACAAAAAAGCACTTTAGCCTATATAAGCAATTTTCATTGAAGTAAAAGATCATTTCCTATTGTTTCCAGCTTGAGTATGGCAAAGGTGAGTTTAATCAATCAAATACTTACACAAAGTTGCTCTAATCAAAGAGATTGAAACTCTTTGTATTGATTTAGTTTATAGCTGATTGTCAAGTTTTAATTACGTCAAAATACCTTTCTCATTAGTTTTTTAACAAAAGATATTAGCTTTCAACATTACCGCAATATAGTATTACATATTTCATCAATTTTCTTTCATAATATAAAGCTATCAGGTGTTTTGGCGTAAAAGCAGAGAAGGGCTTTAGCTGCTTGCTAAAAAAGGAAGTTTGTTCCAAGATGCAATTTTCAAATTTTTTAGTTTTTGGTACCAGTATTTGGTATCTGCCATAGTCCTTATTTGATGTAATGAACGTTTTTTCTTAATTTCTGATCAATACTTTTATTGATGTGCTTTCACAACAATTGTTTCAGAAACATCCACATAACCCGTGGTCAGCTGAATTTGACGATGCTAACAACCCCAGTAAGCCCATTACTTGTTTCACGATTTCGTTGAATTTTGTTCCCTTAATGTCACAACCCCATTGTATTTCACTAGCCAAAACTTATAACTGGTGCAGCGTTGATAAAAAGAACTTACATTTAGAACTATTATGAAAGTAAAATAGAAATATTCAATTTTTACAGTTGCATCATATCTCAACAGACTGGTTTTGGAAAACGAAAACGTATTAAACGGCACCCAAGAACAGAGGGCGTTTTGCGGTCGAGATGGCGCCAGTGTTTCATTGGTAAGATAAGACTTGCTAAATGTAGTTGTTTCCATTTGTGATAAAACCAAATTTTTTGCTGTGATGTTTTGTACGTAGTGGTTTTGCAGTTGTCAATTGTATAAAATCTGTAAGCAAAAAGGGATTTAATGGAGAACTTCAGAAAACATTAATCAGCTGTGTTTTGTTAACCTTATTTAGCTTCTACTAATGTTTTTTAATCAATTTTATTGTTGGTTGCAGCGTTGCAATATTTGAGATTAGCAACTCTAAAAGCTATATGGTTTAGTATTGATTGCTAATTTTACAGCGTGAGCTTTATGAACAGACCCCAACATTTTTATCCAAGAAGCTACAAGCTGACATACCACAGATTCCTGTTTTAAGTAGAGTTACAACAAATGTACGCTCAAGTGGTAAAGCTGAAACACATGTGAATATGAAGGTCAGTAAGTTAGATTGTAGAACTATTTTTAGTTATCAGTCACCCAGACAATTCTCATTAATCTAAACTTTTTGCACAGCATAAAATCTGTTTGTAGCAAAGCAATACCGTCTTATTTGTAGATGAGGCCTATTACAAAGAGCCAGAATATTCCGTAAGTGTGTTTTGGTAAAAAATTACTGCAATGCTCTTTATATTTGTTCTCCCAAGTACAAACTTGTAAAACTGTGATGAGAGACTGTGGATTATGTATATGTAGCAGGAGTAATGGTGTCTTCACGTGTCATGGACAGTTAAGTGCTAAAAAGGAGGAAATAGAACATTCTAGAAAGGTTTTCATCGGTGGACTACCAAGAGCTAACAAGACTGGTGAGTTGAGTATTATGTGAATTTTATTGAACATTTATTATAGACCAGAATATAGTTGAAGAAATTACTTTGACATGCCTAGAACAAACTGAACAGGTAGAATACTTTTTGCCTCCTGGAGCAAATTCTAATCAAGTTGATTTTGCGTAAATTGTGTCAGCAAACAATTATGCATTGTAACTTGATTTCTTATACAAAAACATCAATAATCAGCTGCTGTTAAGGCAAAATGGTGGGAGTGTGAAAAATGGCAATTTTTTGTTATTAAAAGTAAGAACTTGGGTAAGTTTTTGTGCCAACAGCTGACAGCTTGCCCAGTCTGTCCATCTGAAAAAAAGACTCGGTACACTTCATTTATTTTAATCTCGGTTCAGTTTCCAGTTGTGGCTGTTTGAGTTTTATTTATTCAGTTATGCCAGTAAATGAAAGGTGAATAAATTCTGTAAGAACTCCCATCCGATCTACTCATGTTTTTTAAACCTGAACATTGATTATAGTAACTCTATCATTGTAGTTGTGGAGAAACTTCTGGGGACTGCCTTTTCCAAGTTTAATAATGTGAAATTACAGTTTCCGTCTCCCGATGACTCTCGAGGTAAATACCATGTCTAACATGACAACAGTATAGGTATATGCTCACACTGCTAGTTAGAAGTATATGATATTACACAGATAGACAACAGTATAGTATATGCTCACATTGTTGGTTAGAGGTATCTGATATTACACAGATAACCAACAGTATAGTATATGCTCACACTGTTAGTTAGAAGTATATGATATTACACAGATAACCATCAGTATATAGTATATGCTCTCATTGCTAGTTAGAAGTATATGATATTACACAGATAACCAACAGTATAGTATATGCTCTCACTGCTAGTTAGAAGTATATGATATTACACAGATAGACAACAGTATAGTATATATCCTCACTGCTAGTTAGAAGTATATGATATTTCACATATGGACAACAGTATAATATATGCTCACACTGCTAGTTAGAAGTATATGATGTTACACAGATAACCAACAGTATAGTATATGCTCTCACTGCTAGTTAGAAGTATATGATATTACACAGATAACCAACAGTATATAGTATATGCTCTCATTGCTAGTTAGAAGTATATGATATTACACAGATAACCAACAGTATAGTATATGCTCTCACTGCTAGTTAGAAGTATATGATATGCATGGCCAATAAGTATCTACATAGGTCTATAAGCAATGTTTAATACATATTTTCGTTGGGAGATATATGCCAACTGTACATTTAGGTTACGCTTACGCCATATTCGAGGATGGAGCCCATGTACTGAAGCTACTTGAGGGTTGTCATTCCTCTATATCATCAGCATATGGTGACAAGAAATATTGTCTTCGAATCAGTCATCAACTTGAGGTGACGTTGTTTTACCAGTTCACTAGCATCAGATGGAATAAATATATTTTATAGTTCACCATATCTTCAGCCCTATTTTACTTAAACGCTTCACTTCACATATTTTGTTATTATTTTATTTCATTACACAGGTACAGATCATTCCATGGGTGCTTAAAAATAGCCACTACAGAGTTGAAGACCTGTATCAAACGCAAAATGAAGAAATGAAAGTTTTTGTTGGAGGATTGCATGGCTTGATGACAGCTTTTGATCTCTATAGAAACATGAATTATCGTTTTGGTAATGTAACAGATGTTTGCATAGACACTGACAGAAACAACTACCCTATCGGTATGTATATAGATATATATTACAGGTCTATGGATTTTAAACTATATTGTTTATTGGCTCGTCAGTAAACTTAATGATAGCATGTCATGAATTAGTGTTCACAAAATGTAAATGTAAAAACTAAATTATTCATTTAGGCTCTGCAAGAGTGGTTTTCAGCCTTAAAAGCAGCTATGAACTAGCAGTACAAGCTGAGTTTATAAGTGTGACTACAGCCAAGTTTACTAAGATGGTAAGTATTTCAAGTCGTTCTGTCTGTACAACCATTCCGCATTTATTTTATACTTTATAAACCTTTTATTGGAGAGATTTTTGAATCAATTGTGTTAATTACTAAAACATTGTGTAAAAGCAGATCGGATTTATGATAAATTACTATTGTGGCACAAGTACTGCTCGGAATACGCTGTTGTCATCTTTCCCTAAACTTATTTATTTTTAAAACATTGAGATACAAAAAAGTCTTTGCTATCATTATTGCAACACAAAAAATTACTACAATTATTTTCTTGGTGTTTCTATAGATCAACGGAAGTGTTTGTGGCATTTATGTTTAAATAGCTTTGTTACTGCAGCAAGCTATTAATAAACTATTGCTTGTCACTTTTGTTAAATATTAAAATAAACCATTATTATTAATTGGATACTAAAATCGATGATGTTTTTCATGTTTCATTTTCTGTCATCCAAGTTGTTCCAAAATTGCGATAACATGTGTTGTTTATTATTATTTATGATGATCAGTTGTAAAAATAGGTGATAACAATAATTGTTTAGGATTCAATAAACGCGTCATTATTTATATATAAACAACAACTAATACAACAACATGTTGTATTCTGTGTTTGTAGTTACAAATTGATCCTTACCTGGTTGACTCACTTTGTTCTTTGTGTAAAAAACGTGTCGCCAACTCCTACTGCAGAAATCTGCAATGTTCTCAAGTAAGTTCATCCATCAATTTTTAGAGAGTTACTGGTTTTGAATGATTTCAGTACTTAAGGCAACATACAATGTTCATATATATTGTTGCACAAAAATAATTTGTATTGTAGTACTTTTGCGAGGTGTGCTGGAGGATTCATGTTGACTCCATGAAAGGAGTTCATGGTAAGGTAACCAAGAAGTCTCCAGCTGGAGCAAAAACTCAAAAGACAGTACCAAAGATTCTGGCAAAGAAAGTAGGATAGAAAAATTGTTAATAAATTTCATCTTCTTTCATTATTTGTATTGTTTGACCAACGATAGCTGAATATGATGTTTATTGTCAAAAACTCATTTTGCTACTACTATTGCTAGCAATTAATTATTTATTGAAAGGCTCGTTTAATAATTCATATTTAACTGTTCTTTGTGATCTTTGTTGTTGTACTGGTTGTTGTATACAAAAAATGTTTTAATAGGAAACTCCCGAGCTTTGATCAGCTGAAAGCACTGCTTCGAAAGTGAATTTCATAGCATTTGGTTTTTTTGTGAATTAAAAATTTACCATCAGGTGAAACGTTATCAAAAAAGTATTACAACTTAGTCATATTTTTAAAAAATCAACTCAACTTATATTAAATGTTTCATATGAAATAGACCCGAATATAAATACGACAAAATTAATACGGTAGAAGAGAAGCAAACGATCTAATAGAAAAGGTTTTAGTAATTTAACGGTTTGTGGAGCTGTAATAAGGAGTACGATGGCTAGTACAGCTCAGGAAATGATTATTTTGGTTTAACTTAGGTTTCATGTACAAACAACTCCTACTAGGTGTAATGTACAAACAACTCCTACTAGGTGTCATGTACAAACAACTCCTACTAGGTGTCATGTACAAACAACTCCTATTTTCAAGGTTTCAACTGCACCAGAACAATTTAGGCAGGTGGAGAGTTTCCGGTTTTTACCTACTGCTCTGCTGTCATTATTAACAATTCAATATCTGCTTATTATTAATAATAATACAATATAACAAATAAGTAGCAATCTTAGGGGTGTGCCATTTGTTGCTAACCAATCAATAAATACAGCAGACAGTTGCCACTCGCATTGATAAGCGACAGCTTCAAGCTCCCACAGCAACAAAGTGTAACTGCTCAATTAATGTTCACATGTACTGGATAGACCCACTTTCATGATTATCGTAACTGTATTTTAACAGCTGAGATTTGGCAACACATATCTATCAATTTTTAATCTCAAATGCTGACATTGGAAAACTTTATACAACTTTTCCTGTGCTCATCATTGTAATACATTAAATTGTACACAAAGTAAAATATCATTATTTAGTAGAGTAGAATAACTTTCAAGATTCCCCACGTATCGACTTATAAGTGAAACAATCAAACAAAAACTATCCACAAAAGAAGTTAAAAACTTATAGTTTAATAATTATACACATGTAGTAGGCTAAATGCTTACAAACTACCCTTGTAGCTAACAAAATACACTACTGAATATCAACTACAGTGGATAGTGACACTGGTAATTTCAAGGTATCATCTTTCCCTGGTCTGATGCAAGGTTTGCAATGGATGAGAAAGAAATACGTACATAGAAAATATGCTGAAAATTCCCCTTAAAACATTATATAAAATGCCGCTTTCATCTCTGACATATAGCGCTATTGAACCAAACAGAGCTTATATCAAAAGTGTATATATTTCACATTTTTGTTTCTTATGAGGTTAATCATAGCATAATACAATAGTCTGCTCACAGCGACTGTACAAACTACTTATATATTGAATCTGAGTTTCCACAAACAAGAAAATGGCTATAACAGACCAATTCTACAAAATATCACTAAACTAGGCATGTTAAGTTGAAGATACAAAAACCTCATATGCTGTTTGTACAAAATGGTATTTCAACCCGAGTAATATTATACATAGAAATCGTCATTTTGGTTGAACTTTTAAAAAAAACTATCTTGATTAGCAACTTACCAACAGATTTTATGTGCTGGAGATTTTTTACTTATCCTGTGTCAAGGTTTCTATCTGGTTTCATTTTATCACATTTTGTTGTCTGGCTCTTACAGTAATCAGCGCTTCTGTTCTTTAGAGAAGGTATCACCTTTACTTCTTTTCCTCTGTACACCAAGACTTGCTCCATTTCTCCATTCACCATTCTGAATATCTTTTTGCATTTATCGATATCTATCTCTGCTGTTTCAGGCTGAAATGTAGACTTCTGGCCCAACGACATGTTGTAGGTTGTCACTGTTGTTCCTGTAAAACAGAGTATTATATTCTAGCATAGAGCACAACAAGTTAGTTTTATTTCTTTGCTGTTCCGCTAAAACAGCTTGTAGAAAAAGAATTATATTACGGAATAATTCTCATACAAAGAGTACTCATAAAGAAAATAAATTGGTTTCACACACATGCACTTGGCGTTTCCTTTATTTGCCGTTTTAAGGACCAAGTCGACAGCAAAGAAAATTATTTTGTTACATAATAGCTCATATACATTGACAATTCATAAGCAAAAAAAATTATTCACAAAGGAAGTGCTAAGAAATCGGTTACTTACCTTTGAGTATTTTTAAATTTGTCAAAAACTAGTTGCTTCCAGCGATAAAGCGATCAGTAGCTGCTAAGTGGTTTATACAAAGCTCACATCTACCTATATATAGCCATGAAAGCTGCACATTCATTGACTGAAAAATTCAAACTTGTGGCTTTTTGTCACGAGGATAGTTTGGTAATTTATGCAAATAAAAGTAGGAGGCCAAGTATGATAGTCATTGACTTTGCTGCAAGTGTGACATTTGAACTCTTTCCAATAGTTGTTATTGGCTAATAAGAAAAAGGATTTAGTGCCTAAAACTGTACAATTGCTGAGAAAATCATTTATTTTGAATGAGCACATGGCACAGTTTTTATATATACATTTGGTCAAATCATGTGAGGAAGGAGTCCGAAACCCAAAGATGGCAATGGAGGTTTCGTAGTCTGAGGCCCGTCATTCCACTTTCTTCGTCTTGAAGCTTTAAATGTCGGCAAATTGGTGTATTGGTTCCCCAGTACCAAACTGGTTTGGTAGAAAACTTATCATGAGTAGGGGATCTAAAGAGCCAGGGCACAGCTGTACTCTCAAGTGCACACTTGCTTATACTCAACAGAACAGCTTGGTGTCAAGTAATAACTTTTATTGCAGTTCGTAAACTTTGTAAAATGAATAGTTATAATACGAAAGAAAACAAATTTTCATTACTTCTTACATAATAGCAAAAGGTGAGCCAGATATGCCAAAAGGTCCATCAACAACTAAACTTACTAACTTTACTGTGATATGCTCTGCACAATAGAGGCAATGATATGAGTCTTTGAAAATGTCTTACAGAGTCTAAGAAGAAGACATTAGAGAAATTGTATAAAAAGGGAAGCATATTGAAAAAAAAAAAAAACAAAACTACAGAAAATGTAATTGCACTTTGCTTGCAGAGCAGTGTGTAGCACTAACTAATGACTTTGAAGCTCACAAAGCATACAACCGGTAATATTTGGCAACAACCTTATTGTTTGGTTAACGAGTCAAGACTGTTAACTGTTAGTCGATGCACACATAAATACTGTGTCGTATAAGTAAAGCGTAAAGTATATACAAGATAGCTTTAATCAATCCCAGAATTATTGCATCGTTACAAATAAGCAAAATATGTTAACTTGTACCTTTGAGCAACGTGTTTCTATTCTGCTGGTCCTGAAGGCAACTTTAGATATTTAATCATATTCCAAAGAGCATCCAAAATAATGTCATAGATGGCTACAGATGTTGCAGATCTGAGTAGTCTGTAATGAGCAGCTACAGCGCATCGACTGGCACCTCCTGCTAAATGGTGAAAAGTTATGGGAAGTTTCCAACCTGCTCTATAGCTTTCCGTATTTGAGTGGGTTTCTGGACCAGGTATGGTTTTGCTAACGACATTAAATGATCAAAATTGCTGGCTGTTGTCAATGAAAGTCTCTAGATGAGTAGTTAGATATCATGTATTCTCTCCAACATTTTGCAACAAATGCGGGTTAAAGATACAGGTCTGTAATTAGACAACATCGATTTGAAACCTTTCTTAGATATTGAAACAACATCTGCGTTTTCCAACTAGCTGGTGAAGTACCAGTGTCCAAAGAGTACTGAAAGATCCCCATCAGTACTGAGGCAGTCATTTCAATGTTGAAAACTGACTCTTCCTTTCTCAATTTGTCTGGACCAGGAGTCTTCTTTGCTTCAGTTCATTCATCAATTTTTTTACTCTCTTTTGTGAAACAACAACTGGTGACAGTGAGTTGCAAGTTACAACTGCAGTAGCAGTGAATACAAGGGTGAAGGCACTCTAAAAGAGAGGTTGAAGTTGTTTGCAAACTATGTGATGGTGCATTTTGTCAGAAGGATACGAAAGGGCAATCCAGTAGTTTTGCCAGTCAATTGCTTCATGTGTGTAGAGAAAGGTTTGGATTGACCTCATAAAAGAGGATTGTTTAAAGTCTGATGGAAGTATTCATGTTTTATTGCTTAAGCAAATCTTTTTATTGGATCGCCTATTTTTTTAATATTCTTCTAGCTCACTTAGTGATTTACTAGTTTGTGAGACTTTTTATTAAACCAGATTTTTTCCTAAGTGTGATGCCCTACTTGGCTTCACCACAAGTTTAACTTCTTAATAGCACAAAGTTACTAACTAAAAGGGAACTGATATAAAAGTTACAAGAAAATAAATGCTAGCAGCATTAATCTGTTGTCATGCAGTTACAGGTAATTATGTAAGCAAAATTTAACTTAGAAAAAACGGCTGCCAAAATATGAAGTGTAAAAAAATAAACAAGAAACAAGTCAAAACCAGTTGCAGTGATGTTAACATTATTCTAGTTCCCATCATAGACGCATTACACAGGATGGTATGAGTGATGACAAAATAAGGTATCTTCAAGGTCGATGGGAGAAATGAAGATGGTGAAATGTTCTGCTGTTGCAAGAGACCAATTGACACCGAATGTTGATGGTAGGAGGCGGCAGCTGTCTGGGAGAAAAGGTAATGTTAGCCTTGGATGATCTCAGCTGATGAATAAATGTAAGAATTGTTAGCTAGATTTTGGACTATCTCACACTGAGCACTCTTGGGTTTGATTTTAGTTAGTGATACAAAGTGATTAAGAGCCTCATGGTTATCCATTTTAAACTTGTCACATATTCTGCCTACACTGTAACTAGCTGCAATAGCACCACTGAAGTTATTAAAGGTGGTTTCTAGTGCAGACCTAATGGCAGACAAATCTGCTTTGCAATATTGTTTAGTGTAAGTGTGTTGGGTGGACTTCTGTGGGAGGTGCCAGTCAACTATGAAACTGATCATATAGTGATGGCTAAGAACCGGATCAATGATTTCTATATTGGACACTTCATCAACAATATTTGTTAAAGCATGGTTTAAAACGTTGCCTTTTATATGTGTTGCCTCATTTACGAGTTGTGTGAGGTTGTTTTCAGTTAAACAGCATAAAAGTAATTGGTGCACAGTTTTGTAACTGTCTTACTCTTGTTTGTAAAATTGCTCCAAGTTATGTCGTGAGGTTAAAGTTACCTATTACTACCAAATTATTATGAGGGAACTTGCTGTGCACAAAGTTAAAAGTGTTGTTTAGTGGTTCTAGCCATTGAGAAACCTTGTTAGAAGGAATATATGTGCAAAGGAAATTCACCTCTCTGTTCATATCTCTCTTATCAAAAGCTTAAGTCCCATACTTTCAACAGAGAGCCTTCAAAAAGTTGAAAAAAACTTTGAACATGACTAACTTGACTGGGAACTGCCGTTAGTACGCTGCAACGTAACAGTTTTGATCAGTTCAAAAGATCGATAATAGTATATAAAGTCAAGATGATTATTATATAAAAATAATTACCACACCACCTAACAGGGCCATCAGCTTCAGGTTCAAACCTGAATGGTTGCACTCATCCTGGCCAAATTCTTGCTGCCAACACTTGAGACTGAGATCTCCAGCGATGATGATAATATACTATTAGAGGTCAATGAATGAAAATGCGGTAGTGCCGATTCATTGACTGTGGAGTAAGCATACTATGATCGGTAATCAGTGTTGCAAATCGCCATTGACATATTTTACATAAGGTAAGCTATAAAAGGAACACTAACCTGATATCCTAGCAGCATGTAGGTGGGAAGAGGGCGGGGGGGGGGGAGGGGGGAAAATGGGCACACTTGCTTTAAATAAAGCTTTTTTGGGTAACCAATTAACCGCAAAGCTTTGGCATCTCTATATATCACTAATAAGTAGCTTATTTCCTAATTGCTTTTCCAACCAAGTCTAGGTTTCTTGCACAATTTGGCTTGTGTCTGACAGAGAAATCCCAAACAGTTTATACTTCTAGGTTGAAAAACAATGAAGAATTTAAACATGACAAGAAAATTTGTTTTTGAAAAGCACACTTTACAACCTCTAACAGACCGAAATCTACAACAAGATTGCTAGTAAACTTAAATACAATAAATGAAGCAACAAAAGCTAATAATCAACTAGTTAAAAATGACAACACAACTCCATTACACAATTTTTTATATGAAATAGAAGTTGCACAATCCATAGAGCTATATAAAATGTACCAGCAAAGTGATAGCATTAGCACGAATAATATTATGCAATGTACCAGCACTAGAAATGTCATTGCATGAGTCAAAACTAATCAAATGGTTGTTTTTATGCGAAACCATTGATTTTTCTAATTGGGATCCTGTAGTAGTTTGCACCTTCTACTATGACACAACGGTATCACTCCGAAACTATTTAACGCTAATTCAGGGTAGACTCCGAATTAATAAGCAAACTTCACGGGGTCCTCGACCCAGACACACAATAACTGAATTACACGAATAATACTTTACTTACTAACTCCATTTAGCAATATAATACCAAATGCTTTCACAAGATCCTCCAAACTTCTGCTTCAAAAGCACAAACATGCTCCTTTTAAAGGAGAAGTAGAGGAAAGTTCACTCCCTTATTAGGATGAACCAATCATATAATATAATAGTAAAAATGCAACAATCACAATATGCAATACACTTTTGTATACAAAGTCAGCCAATGATAGTAGTAAGCACATGCCAAATTGTACTGGGCACCTTTTCCCGCTCTTTTTCTTTGCTTGGTACTTTTCCACTTCTTATTAGGGCATCTGTCATTTAGCCTGCTCTCCAAGCCGACATACTCTTCTCAGCTACTTCCTGAGGTGGGCATCCAGTCCTATAGGCCCAAAGCTAACTGTATCAACTCCTTTGTATACTGGCCCGGGTAACTGAGCCAGGGTAGACCCGGGGTAACCCGGGGTAAGTTACATATGATGTATAGGGTCTATACAGGGTCGATACAGGGTTGAGGTCCTGGGTATCCAATATCGTTGGGGGACTTTGTATGGAGGCAACCCATACAGTAACTACATGATATACCAGTAAGCTGATATCTTCTGCGCAAACCACGTTATACATTGTACCAGCGGTCAAAGTGCCAATTCATGTGTCAAAAACCACCAAGCTATTTTTGAAGCAAAACAGCTTACTCATCTACAATAGCTCTTTCAACCAATACTTCTGGCTTTTAATATCACTGCTCTAGCCACTAAATGGAATGGTTCCGCTTTCAAAAGCGTTTTTGTGAACTGCTAGCTTATGAATAAGCCAAAACGAACGAGCTTGAAGTTTCATGCAAATTTATTTTAAACGAACCACCTTAAAGGCAAAAAAATAACAGCATTTTATATATAATATATAAATAGAAAAAGTATCAATTCAGATTTGTGTGCATACAAAAAAACAATCATTGGTCGTGACGTAACAACAGCAACTTTAACCTGAGTAGTTAGTCTCTTTCCTGTGACAGCTGTTTGCATTGCTTTTTTAAGAGGTTTCATTCGTAAAAAATGTGTGAAAGCCATGATGCATTAAAAGTAGTTTTTTGCGCTAGATTTAGTTGAATATTAAGATAAAAATAGTGTAATATAAATTTAAGGCTTTTTACGTACTTCCACAAGGTTGGTTGAAGTGTCTGGAGAGAAACTGATGTAGATAAACTTCCTGGCAAGTTTTGGATTTAAATTTAAATCCTGTTTTCACAAGCCAATAAAACTAATTGATAGACAGCAAGAATTGGTGGAGACCTGTGTGAGAAAATCTTAGGTTGCCAATCACTCAAAAACAGCCTAAACATATTCATTCTCTCTTTTAACCTTAAAACATTTAGGGTACTTTCGGTTGCCCTATGGTTTCGAGAGTCATTGAACAATTGTTGATTTCTCGTTGATGAGCGTTGGCTAATAGAAGTTGTCTGTACTCTACACTATAGGCATTTCTATTTCCAACAACATCTATGGAAAATCTATAGTTAGAGTTAGCCCACTTTAGTTTCTTTGCAAACAGAAATTAATTACGATTTTATTACATTTTGTTTTATATTTACGCTATAATGTATTGTCACGATTTAAAACAGTAATAATAAGTTGACTTGTTGAAATTGCTGGTTAGGGGAAGACAATTTTATGGGTGTCTTACGTTAGGTTTTCCATACGGTGTGGTTTAATCCCATCGTTAATTCGTATGCTTAGGGTATCCGGAAGCACCCATAATGGATAACTCAAAAAATCTTTGACTGATAAACATTAATTCATTCAAAAATGCGTGTAAACTAAAAAGTAACACCACTTCAGGTTAAAGCCACAAAAAGCACTTTAGCTTTTAATTAGCCTATATAAGCCATTCTCATTGAAGTAAAAGATCATTTCCTATTGTTTCCAGCTTGAGTATGGCAGAGGTGAGTTTAATCAATCAAATACTTACACAAATTTGCTCTAATCAAAGTGATTGAAACTTTTTGTATTGGTTTAGTTTATAGCTGATTGTCAAGTTTTAATTACCTTTTTCATTAGTTTTTTAACAAAAGATATTAGCTTTCAACATTACCGCAATAGAATATTACAAAATTCATAAATTTTCTTTCATAATATAAAGCTATCAGGTGTTTTGGTGTAAAAGCAGAGAAGTGCTTTAGCTGCTTGGTAAAAAATAAAGTTTGTTCCAAAATGCAATTTTCAATTTTTTTAGTGTTTCGTACCAGTATTTGGTATCTGCCATAGTCCTTATTTGATGTAATAAACGTTTTTTCTTAATTTCTGATCAATACTTTTATTGATGTGCTTTCACAACAATTGTTTTAGAAACATCCGAATAACCCGTGGTCAGCTGAATTTGGCGATGCTAACAACCCCAGTAAGCCCATTACTTGTTTCACTATTTCGTTGAATTTTGTTCCCTTAATTGTATTTCACTAGCCAAAACTTATAACTGGTGCAGCGTTGATAAAAAAAACTTACATTTAGAACTATTATGAAAGTAAAATAGAAATATTCAATTTTTACAGTTGCATCATCTCTCAACAGACTGGTTTTGGAAAACGAAAACGTATTAGGAGGCACCCAAGAACAGAGGGCGTTGTGCAGTCGAGATGGCGCCAGTGTTTCATTGGTAAGATAAGACTTGCTAAATGTAATTGTTTCCGTTAGTAATAAAACCAAATTTTTTGCTGTGATGTTTTGTACGCAGTGGTTTTGCAGTTATCAATTGTATAAAACCTATAAGCAAAAAGGGATTTAATGGAGAACTTCAGAAAACATTAATCAGCTGTGCTTTGTTAACCTTATTTAGCTTCTACTAATATTTTTTAATCAATTTTATTGTTGGTTGCAGCGTTGCAATATTTGAGATTAGCAACTCTAAAAGCTATATGATTTACTTATTGATTGCTAATTTTACAGCATGAATTTTATGAACAGAACCCAACATTTTTATCCAAGAAGCTACAAGCTGATATACCACAGATTCCTGTTTTAAGTAGAGTTACAACAAATGTACGCTCAAGTGGTAAAGCTGGAACAGATGTGAATATGAAGGTCAGTAAGTTAGATTGTAGAACTATTTTTAGTTATCAGTCACCCAGACAATTCTCATTAATCTAAACTTTTTGCACAGCATAAAATCTGTTTGTAGCAAAGCAATACCGTCTTATTTGTAGATGAGGCCTATTATAAAGAGCCAGAACATTCCGTAAGTGTGTTTTGGTAAAAATTTACTGCAATGTTCTTTATATTTGTTCTCCCAAGTACAAACTTGTAGAACTGTGATGAGAGACTGTGGATTATGTATATGTAGCAGGAGTAATGGTGTCTTCACGTGTCATGGACAGTTAAGTGCTAAAAAGGAGGAAATAGAACATTCTAGAAAGGTTTTCATCGGTGGACTACCAAGAGCTAACAAGACTGGTGAGTTGAGTATTATGTGAATTTTATTGAACATTTATTATAGACCAGAATATAGTTGAAGAAATTACTTTGACATGCCTAGAACAAACTGAACAGGTAGAATACTTTTTGCCTCCTGGAGCAAATTCTAATCAAGTTGATTTTGCGTAAATTGTGTCAGCAAACAATTATGCATTGTAACTTGATTTCTTATACAAAAACATCACTAATCAGCTGCTGTTAAGGCAAAATGGTGGGAGTGTGAAAACGTGCAATTTTTTGTCATTAAAAGTAAGAACGTGGGTAAGTTTTTTGTGCTAACAGCTGACAGCTTGCCCAGTCTGTCCATCTGAAAAAAAAAATGGTACACTTCATTTATTTTAATCTCGGTTCAGTTTCCAGTTGTGGCTGTTTGAGTTTTATTTATTCAGTTATGCCAGTAAATAAAAGGTGAATGAATTCTGTAAAAACTCCCATCCGATCTACTCATGTTTTTTAAACCTGAACATTGATTATAGTAACTCTATCATTGTAGTCGTGGAGAAACTTCTGGGGACTGCCTTTTCCAGGTTTAATAATGTGAAATTAACGTTTCCGTCTCCCGATGACTCTCGAGGTAAATACCATGTCTAACATGACAACAGTATAGTATATGCTCAGACTGCTAGTTAGAAATATCTGATATTTCACAGATAGACAACAGTATAGTATATGCTCACACTGCTAGTTAGAAGTATGTGATATTACACAGATAGCCAACAGTATAGTATATGCTCACACTGCTAGTTAGAAGTATATGATATTACACAGATAGACAACAGTATAGTATATGCTCTCACTGCTAGTTAGAAGTAAATGATATTACACAGATAGCCAACAGTATAGTATTTGCTCACACTGCTAGATAGAAGTATCTGATATTACACAGATAGACAACAGTATAGTATATGCTCACACTGCTAGTTAGAAGTATATGATATTACACAGATAACCAACAGTATAGTATATGCTCACACTATTGGTTAGAGGTATATGATATTACACAGATAGACAACAGTATAGTATAAGCTCTCACTGCTAGTTAGAAGTATATGATATTACACAGATAGTCAACAGTATAGTATATGCTCACACTGCTAGTTAGAAGTATATGATATTACACAGATAACCAACAGTATAGTATATGCTCACACTATTGGTTAGAGGTATATGATATTACACAGATAGACAACAGTATAGTATAAGCTCTCACTGCTAGTTAGAAGTATATGATATTACACAGATAGACAACAGTATAATATATGCTCTCACTGCTAGTTAGAAGTATCTGATATTACACAGATAGACAACAGTATAGTATATGCTCTCACTGCTAGTTAGAAGTATATGATATTACACAGATAGACAACAGTATAGTATATGCTCTCACTGCTAGTTAGAGGTATCTGATATTACACAGATAGACAACAGTATAGTATATGCTCACACTGCTAGTTAGAAGTATATGATATTACACAGATAGACAACAGTATAGTATATGCTCACACTGCTAGTTAGAAGTATCTGATATGTATAGCCAATAAGTATCTACATAGGTCTATAAGCAATGTTTAATACATATTTTTGTTGGGAGATAATATGCAAACTGTATATTTAGGTTACGCTTACGTTATATTCGAGAATGTAGCCCATGTACTGAAGCTACTTGAGGGTTGTCATTCCTCTATATCATCAACATATGGTGACAAGAAATATTGTCTTCGAATCAGTCATCAACTTGAGGTGATGTTGTTTTACCAGTTCACTAGCATCAGATGGAATAAATATATTTTATAGTTCACCATATCTTCAGCCCTATTTTACTTAAACGCTTCACTTCACATGTTTTGTTATTATTTTATTTCATTACACAGGTACAGATCATTCCATGGATGCTTAAAGACAGCCACTACAGAGTTGAAGACCTGTATCAAACGCAAAATGAAGAAATGAAAGTTTTTGTTGGAGGATTGCATGGCTTGATGACAGCTTTTGATCTCTATAGAAACATGAATGATCGTTTTGGTAATGTAACAGATGTTTGCATAGACACTGACACATACAACTACCCTATCGGTATGTATATAGATACATATATCACATGTCTATGGATTTTAAACTATATTGTTTATTGGCTCGTCAGTAAACTTAATGGTAGCATGTCATGAAATAGTGTTCACAAAATATTAATGTAAAAACTAAATTATTCATTTAGGCTCTGCAAGAGTGGTTTTCAGCCTTAAAAGCAGCTATGAACTAGCAGTACAAGCTGAGTTTATAAGTGTGACTACAGCCAAGTTTACTAAGAAGGTAAGTATTTTAAGTCGTTCTGTCCGTACAACCATTCCGCATTTATTTTATACTTTATAAACATTTTATTGGAGAGATTTTTGAATGAATTGTGTTAATTACTAAAACATTTTGTAAAAGCAGATTGGATTTATATTAAATTACCATTGTGGCACAAGTACTGCTCGGAATACACTGTTGTCATCTTTCCCTAAGCTTATTTATTTTTAAAACATTGAGATACAAAAAAAGTCTTTGATATCATTATTGCAACACAAAAAATTACTACAATTATTTTCTTGGTGTTTCTATAGATCAACGGAAGTGTTTGTGGCATTTATGTTTAAATAGCTTTGTTACTGCAGCGAGCTATTAATAAACTATTGCTTGTCACTTTTGTTAAATATTAAAATAAACCATTATTATTCATTGGATACTAGAATACATGATGTATTTCATGTTTCATTTTCTGTCATCCAAGTTGTTCCAAAATTGTGATAACATGTGTTGTTTATTATTATTTATGATGATCAGTTGTAAAAACAGGTGATAACAATAATTGTTTAGGATTCAATAAACTTGTTGTACAAATCAAATAGAACACAAGCTTATAGCATTCCGCGTCATTATGTATATATAAACAACAACTAGTACAATTACATGTTGTATTCTGTGTTTGTAGTTACAAATTGATCCTTACCTGGTTGACTCACTTTGTTATTGGTGTGCTTGGAACCTTGCAAATACCTACTGCAAAAGTAGTAGTTGCTTAATGGTGAGTTTTCAGCAAGAGTTTGACGTTTCTTAGACGAACTTTTGTTTTTTGATTGTTTGACTTGGTCAGAATTTAATTTGGAACTATAAAATATATGCAAGTTGCTTTCCTATATGTTTCACACAAATTAGTTATGTTGTAGTATCTCTGTGGAGAGTGTTGGGATAAACACATAAGTTTTAGTCCTGGTGATCACCGCAAAGTGACAAAAAACTCAGAGGGTGGAGCTAAGGCTTACAGACTATTACCGCAAATGCAACTTAAAAAAATAGGACTGCAGTAAGGCGTTTGTATTTGATCTACCTGACTGACAATTTGATGACTTTCGGTAAACTTTGTAATACTCTGCATTGTTATAACATGTTACTTCTTAATTAACTTGAGTTGATTACCAAAATTTTTCTTTAAACTTAGATAATACTCTAGCAAAATACATATAAATATATTATGTAACAAACGTTTTTTGGCATCTGTTTGCATATTTAAACAACTGCTCATTCTTTTGTTTTGAAACCCAGTTGTCCAATTTTCAAGCACAATTGTTATTTATGTTGTAATAAAAAATAAATGTGTTTTACATTCTATTGTTTTTTCTTTTCACCTCGTATATAAGTTGTAGATGGCTCATTCATGTTTTCTGTCTCTACTTTTATGTCTTAGAGTCGTAAATCCAGTGAAGGTTTACCATATGTTGCAATAGATATTTTTCCTATCTGTAATCGTATTTCAACACTGAGAGGTTTGGCAACACGCCTTTATTAAGTCGGTACCCTGAACTGAGAAAGTTGATTTTTGTACCAAACAACAACATGGAAAGAAAATGTGACTCTTGTTGTAAACATACGTACATACACACAAACAATAACACATTAAACTTACAAAATTGTTAGCTTTTTGTTAAAATATGATTATGTCTTGGATTATAAGTAGTAATATATGAGCAGATCTCCCTAGATTAGATTATATATGAAAACAAGGATCCAAACCTCCAACCACTAAATAAATCAATCAAACAAAAAGTACAAAAGGATCATGGTTACAAAATACATAAATAGGACAAATATTAAACAATACTTACAAGAAATAGTTGTCACAAACTTGTAACAAGCAAGCATATAAAGATATCACATATAATGGGTCAATACAATCTGGCAGTTTCAACCTCTTTCTACTGTTAAGCACTTTGCTTTCATAAGCCAAGGGAACAAAGACTTGGATGGTAAACCAATACCGTACCTGCGGATCTTACTTTTGGGTTTGTGTAAGATACTTACACTGGAACAAATGCTGGTTTTACGTTTATCTAATTACGCTCTGACTTATTGGTACTACTACTGTACAAGTCAGCTCTGTATGTTTCCTCATTCCTCAAGATTTTACTGCACTTCCAGCCAATTTAAAACTTTTGCTACAAGTTTACTTAACTCAGAGCCCCCAATCGTTTTTTGGTGCCAAACTGGCACACTTCAACTACAGATTAAACTATATGGAGTGCCATTTGAAAAATTATTCCAAAAGTTGTTTCAATTTTCCACATTCATTATTGACTTTACGGTGTTCATTTTGTATTATTTTCTTCATTATGCACTCTAGTAATATCCATTATATTCCTTAGATGTGGTGTGCTCTCAGCGTAACTCTCTGGCAGCGTCTACACTAATGGTAGGATAGTTTCAGGATTAACTAGCTGCTGTTGTTGACGTTTTATTATTAGTAAGTCGATGAATCTCAATGTCTAGTGGTTATTCACTGTTCAGCTAATACTGACTGATACTAACGTGTACTTATTTGTTTGATACGGATGACTGAGTAAGAGCTGCTGTCAGTCAGCAGGGTGCACACTATTTTGATTAATTTGTTTTAGAACGAGTCTGATGATAACTTTAGAAGACTAAAGTTTCTCTGAGATTGTAAAACCAGGTAGAACAGAGATTCAAGTCGCTGTGTACAGTACCCCAACACGTACCTCGAGCTGAGTCTGAACCGGGCTAGTCTCAGGAAGAATTTTGAGCCCGCTGACAGACCGCAAGTGTCACAAGGTGGAGCTGACAAACCGTAGAAGACTGTGCAAAGATTAATGGAGACTGCGGAGCAATGCTAATATCCACTACATGAAAAGTATCAATTTTTTTCATCTGCAAAAGTAACTTTCATTGATAATGCAAAACACCAGCTTTTGGTTAAAAACTGGGTGCCTTGGTAGAAAAAAAGCCAGAGTTGAATTTTTAAGTAACAACACATAATATGGTATAACCCTACAATTGATACTAAAGCTGGCTTTTGAGACCGAGTGTAAGCGCTTTATTTCAGCTATCAAAGCTGGATTTTTCTGTAAACAATCCGAGATTGGAAGTAATACACACATATCATATCATAAAGCTACAAAACAATTACCTTTTGTTTCAAGTTGGCATTTGTAAGACGATGGCCGGCGTAAGTAGACTAATTAGTGGTTCATAACATATCTACTATTTTTGTTCAAATTGATCTGTTAATTGTTTTTTTTTCTGTGCCATTTATCTGATGTTGGTTTTAATCAGTTTTGTGTTTGGTTTAAAAGAAAACTAGTAAATGACTGGTGGTTGCTCCTGCACTAAATAATGTTACATTTGTTCCCTCTGTGGCAGACTCAAACACCAATGTTTTGTGTAAAACTTTAATTCCATGTTTACTAACGATTTGTGGAATTGATTTTACAGAACTTTTCCTGCGACAACCTTGATACAAGACATAAAATGTCTGACAGCAGTAATTCTCTAGGTAGGTTGTTACCTCATTTCCTCACACATCCTTTTTTTGTGGTTTGCCTACCTTTTTTATTAGGAAATGTAATGCTGGTTTTTAGGTTATAAGCTGATATTATTTTTGAAAAGGGAGTTCCCAAATTTTCAATCGTTAATGCCAGTTACCATAAAAAAACTACTGATAATTAATGCTTTACAACATTTTCGGTTATTCGTCTCAAATTAAAGTTTAAAGCTGAAGCTAAATAACTGTCTTATGCTCAAACTTTTTCATCATGAAAATTATATAAGCATTTGCCAATTATTTGCAATAACATTGAAGTTTTAATCTTGCAAAGGAATCCAAAAATTAGTGCGATGAAATAAAGTTTGCATTTTTGTTTAATGTGCTGCATTATAAAAACAAAAAATGATTTTAAGCATAGAAATCATGACACAAAAACTGAGCGCATAAGCTTTGTAGTGGCCCATCTGCTTAACCAGAATTTTGATCATCAAGATCAACATGCCGGCCATTGCAGTTATGAATGGAAACTTCTCTCCGAGGGTGGATGTGATCCAGAAAAGACTGTTGGTGTGAGAAAGCTACAAAAGAGTGATGGTGAAATCATATACTTGGTGAGTTATGTAATTATTTTTTTTCATATTTTACTGCGGGACTTTTTAGAATGCTCATAAATAAATATGCCATAGGCATTAAGATACCATAGACATCGAAGTTTTAATGATTTGAAAACGCATCAAGGATTAACACGTTAAACAATCTAAACAAGAAAGCCACACTGTACGTTGAAGTAACATTGTTCATGTTTTTAGACTCGGGCAAGCAACCTGTTGGTAGCGAGTGAGAACATTTTTAGCTGTTTTAAAAACTGCCGAACTCATTGAGTATCACCAAAAGGTTAAACATGAAAAAAAGCTCTTAATAGCCCTTCAGAGCTTTTACAACAAGCTATTTTTATGTGTAACAATATCTCTGCTTTTAAATGATACTTTGAGGATTCTGCAATGTCATACACTGTTTTTATGATTTTTTCCATCAGAAAGCTTCTTTGCAATTTTCAATTTGCTGTTGACTTGCCAAAAAACCTATAAATTTAAAACCTGATTTTAAAAGCTTCATATGAAATATTTTTGGTAAAAAATGTCGAATCAGAAATCATTGTTTAAAGGTTTATTATTTATTTGAAGTAAAGTTTATTGGTATTTTGAACAGTGAAGTTAGTCGTTTAAAGATTGCATGTTTGATAAATGGCAATTATTTTGTAGAAAGTTTCAGCATCTTTACCCAATGGGCAGGCACCATGTGATGTCGAGTTTTTACCAGACAACGACTCTGACCCCCTGCATATCACAAATTTTAATCTTGGCAGCAACCCTTCCAGTAGTAATTCGAATGAGGAAGCTGAGCAAAATGAGAATGCATCGGTGAGCTTTTGTGTATAATTTCATTTTGTTCTTTTTATGAATTAAACTGTTTGATAAATGTTTTGTAGCTATAGTCTATTAAAGTTTATTTATTTGCAGATAAATTCTCCCACAAGCGCGAATCAGAATGGGTAAATACATGGCTGGAAACCTGATCAAGTTGTTAAATGAATGATTGATCTTGGTTTAAAGCTGTTAGTTGATGGTTTTGTCTGTATTTTTGTAGCGACCAAGACCCTCCAATAGTATGGGTTGGTAAAATACCAAAATATGAGACCAGTATCTGGTCCGACGGAATGGAGTATTCTAGAAAAGTTTTTGTTGGCGGGCTACCACATAATCAACCATTGGGTAAGTTCATGCTTCACTTAGATTACTTAACTATAGTTGGCTGACTGCTGGCAGCCATTTTGTTTGAGTCCTGAGAAAATTATTACTGCTCTACTAGCTGCCATTTATTTCCGAAATGTGACAATTCGTTGAAGTTATGTATTAGCAGTTCTAAAATCATTGAAGAGTCACATGGTAAAATGTTTTTACAAATGAGAAAAACTCTATGATTTTGAAAAAACAACAACAACTAAACGGTCTTAACCTTTTTTTACCACTTGCGTTAAGTATATGAAAAACAATTTTCCAATTTCTGTCGGGTGAAATGAGTTCACCAATGATCAACTCGCTGTGATTTTATGAGGATAAATCAAATTACGCCTCAAGATTGAGCGCTGTTTTCTACCATCTGATTGCTACAACAAATCTAAATTCATATTACAATTCTTTATTTGCAGAAAACCTTCTTGGCGAAAACTTCAAAGAGGTTTCCATAGAGCCACCTAAATCAAACCCTCCATATGGTACGTGATTTACAAATGCGGTTTTGTGTTCAGTAATTTTTTCTTGGTGGAACTTCCCCATGTCTGGTTTATAATACATGGATCAATTGCATTTCTCACTGTATCCACTTTATTCCTTACTGTGATGGGTTTGTGCCTGGCAGCCAATTGGATCAGTTATTATCGATTTCAGTTCTTGGTAACATCTGTTCTCAGGATTAATTTTCTTATGTCTTTCTTGATTGAGCCCATTCACCAATGTTTGAGCCTTCATCTCTTCATTTTTTCACCAACTCTGGCATAGTTCACTCTCTCTATGTCCTTCTAGGCCTCTCTACAGAACATATGTCCATACCATTTGAACTTTCTCCTAGTCGATGCATTTATAACTTTTACACTCTCCATTTCTTAAATCTCTTCATTTTTTTCTGTGTTTCTCTAACCTGATGCTCTGAAAATTACAGGTCATGCGTATATTATATTTAAAAGCGAAATTGAGGTGAACGAGTTCCTTCAGTCGTGTCACAGACATATAATTTCTGTCTCCAAAAATCTTTTTGAGGTCAACTACTATTTCGCACTCCCCTATCGACAAAATAAGGTGAGTTTGTCCAAAAGTGAAGTCCTAGGAAAGGTGTGCACTGTAGATGTTTGACTTGCAGTGCCCTCAAGTTGTATTTTGGGTATACTTGAATTTTTTGAGAAATAATTAAATTCTCATTGCGCGCTTGCTTTGGTTTCAATATAGATGTAAGAAATGAACTCTAGCTTAATTAAACTCTCGGTATCATGTATGTGGCCTTGCTAGTGGACAATCCATTTGAGTTGTTCACAAGAGTAATCAGCTCAATCGAGAGGGAGGGTAGGGGAGGGGGTTGAGAACAGGAGTTGCTCAGGCAAGTTTGTAATTCACAAACTTTGGAAAATTGAGTCGCTTTAGTGCTATGGTTAACCAGACAAATCTAATTTATAATATCCGTCAAGTCGGATGTGAACTTTTATCAGATTATTTAGGTGCAGATAATTCCATGGATAACAAGCGACAGGATTTATTGTCCTCAATGCCCGACTGAAGAACAAGATAGAGAAATGAAAGTCTTTGTTGGAGGGTTACATGGCATGATAACAGCTTTTGGTCTCTATAGAATCATGAATGATCGTTTTGGTAATGTCATAAAAGCTTGCATAGACACGGACAAACACAACTACCCTATTGGTACGTATATTGATATAAGTATTACTTGTCCGTGACTGTTGAATTATGGTAAAAGTTACTTTAATGTAATTCGGGTGCTAACATAATAAGTAAATGATTTTGTGATAGTTTATTATTTAGGGTCTGCAAGAGTTACGTTTGACCAGAAGCAAAGCTATGAATATGCTGTAAAAGCTAACTTTTTGGTAGTGGAAACAGCAGATTTTAGCAAGAAAGTAAGTTTTACAAATGTGTTCTGTTTTTTGTTATGTTATTCATTTTCTAGCTCGGATAAAAATTTCGAAATGCAAAACGTTGCTTTTTGTTTTACCGCACTCATCTGTTTACAGTAATTGCGTGGTTGATGTGTTTATCATGTATGGAAATACATTAGAGAGTGGTACAAACAATTTGATCAATAACACGTTGTATTGTTTGTTTGTAGTTACAGATTGATCCTTACCTGATTGACTCACTTTGTTCTTCGTGTAAAAAAAGTGTCGCCAACTCCTACTGCAGAAATCTGCAATGTTCTCAAGTAAGCTCATCCATCAATTTTTAGAAATTTGCTGGTTTTGAATGATTTCAGATTTCAGCAACATATAACTTTCATATATACTGTTGACAAAAATAGTTTGTTCTGTAGTACTTTTGCGAGGAGTGCTGGAAGGTTCATGTTGGCTCCATGGAAGGAGTTCATGGTAAGGTAACCAAGAAGTCTCCAGCTGGAGCAAAAACTCATAAGACAGTTCCAAAGATTCTGGCAAAGAAAGTAGGAATACAACATTGTTGATAAATTTCATCCTTTTTCAATATTTTTATTGTTTGACCATTCATTTCTGGATACGATAGTTATTATCAAAAACTGGTTTGCTACAAGTGTTGCTAGCAAGAAATTATTTACTGAAAACTTTTGTTTAATAATTCTAATTTAACAGTTATTTATAATATTTGTTGTTGTACTTGTTACTTAAAATAAAAATGTTTCAATTGGAAACTCCAAAGCTTTGATCAGCTGAAAGCACTGCTTCTAAAGTAAATTTCATGTAATTTGTGTTTTATTTTTTAAATTGAAAATTTACTATCAGGTAAAAAATTATAAGAAAAATATTACAACTTTGTCATATTTTTAAAAAACCAGCTCAATTTACATCAAGTGTTTCATATGAAATAGACCCGAGTATAAATATGATAAAAATTAATATGGTAGTTAAGAAGCAAACAAAATAATATAAAAGCTTTTATTCATTTAGCAGTTTGTGCAGCTGTAATAAGGAGTACGATGGCTAGTACAATACGGGAAATGATTATTTTGGTTCAAATTATTGATTTTGCGGTTTTTTGATCACTTGACCAACCACCAAGTCACTTTACCAACCAAAACCAAAAAGAAAAAACCGGCTACTGGCCATACGTAACTGCACCAGGAGTAAAGTCAACCAAACTTTTATTGGTTACATTATATGAAAACTACAATCTGTGTTCATGCGCGAAGCTAACTCCATTTTGACGGGAATGTAAATCTTGTCCCGTTCATATCAAAAGTCTGTACAGTTGAAGTGAGGTATTTTCCCATTGGTACTTCATGAGCGTGTGCATTAGTAGTCTTACATATCCATCACCAAAATGTCAGCTGTTCTGGCTTCTTTCCAACTTGACAGCTCTGTATCTATATTCATGATCAAGGCTGTGGTGCGCTTGGGTCCTGCTCCATAGGAAGTTATGCTCTCTTGAGTAGAAGAAGACAACTCATGAGTAAATATCAGCCTATATCCAGATGGTATTGATATGACGGTGGTCTTGTTTGCATTGGATTGGAGGCTTGCAGGAGGGGGACAACTTTTGGGGTGTAAACTGGGAAAATCTATGAAGTCATGGGAGCTTGGGTGGGAACTTGGTTCGGATAGTAGAGATGTCTGTAGAAGTTTTTGCAGCCAACCCATCGGCCATCCAAGAAAGAGAGAAAAAAAAACTGCAGTTTTCAAGTGACACTGGTAAAGTGGGGATGTCTTTGACAGAAAAGTGGCAGAGGTTAGTCAGAGGTGGGTGGAATGGAGCACAATTATTGGACTCCTGAATTCTACCACAATGAGGTCAACTGCCCAACTGCAAGCAAAGACTTTTTGTTACTGCGCAATAATTTTAATTGGTTAAAAAGATTTCCAACTTTAATTTTGGTCGTTTTACTGATAAATTTTAGAGTTGAGTTATTTTAAAATCACAGATTGAGTAGTATTTTCTTCACAGGTTACAAAATTTATTTATGTAAATTATTATTGCGCATGAAACTAAAGTAGGTGTGAATGCTTGCACGAATTGTCATACAAGCTTGATATCTAATTTTGAACAAAATTCATACAATTAAATCATTTTTAGTATACATTAGGATACAATTCAGTTGCTTCACAGTTCTCTATTTTTATGCAAGGGAGTATTTATGCAGCTGAAGTAAATGGTACAGATGTCAATGTACGTCAACAAGATTGAGTGGTTCAATACAATGACTATGTAAACCATAACCTAACAACTTGCTCTATGTTTATTTAGTTTGTAGGATACTTTTTACTGATGTAACACTTGGTAGGGAGATCTGCTCATATATTACTACTGATGTAACATCTGCGGCACAAACCTCTATCTTTGAAAATGCTTACTTCACATGAGGCCTATTTTTTAATAGTAAATGTAAGTTATAGTTTACTGTGAAAGCCAAAACTATTACTAGTAGTGTACCAGTACATGAATCAACACAGCAATGCTAATGACCATTCAACACACACTATCAAACTTTCCACTCAAAGGTGGGCCAAGTTTGCTTTGATATATTTTTTCAGACGAAAATGATCGAGATACATTCTTACGAACTTCACATGTATGATTGTATTTTGTTTGCTGCGCATTTTGCAGGCTTTGTAATCGTTGCATTCAAGAGTAGAATCAAAGCCAATAAGAAAATTCTACAAACGACTTCTATTAGGTATCATGTACAAACAACTCCTACTAGGTGTCATGTACAAACAACTCCTACTAGGTGTCATGTACAAACAACTCCTACTAGGTATCATGTACAAACAACTCCTACTAGGTGTCATGTACAAACAACTCCTACTAGGTGTCATGTACAAACAACTCCTACTAGGTGTCATGTACAAACAACTCCTACTAGGTATCATGTACAAACAACTCCTACTAGGTGTCATGTACAAACAACTCCTACTAGGTGTCATGTACAAACAACTGCTACTAGCTGTCATGTACAAACAACTCCTACTAGGTGTCATGTACAAACAACTCCTATTTTCGAGGTTTCAATTGCACCAGAACAGTTTAAGCAGATGGAGAGTTTACAGTTTTTACCTACTGCTCCGCTGTCATTGTCAACAATTCAATATCTGTTAATTATTATCAATAATACAATATAACAAATTAGTAGCAATCTTAGGGGTGTGCCATTTGTTGCTAACCAATCAATAAATACAGCAGACAGTTGCCACTTGCATTGATAGGCGACAGCTTCAAGCTCCCACAGCAACAAAGTGTAACTGCTCAATTGATGTTCACATGTACTGGATAGACACACTTTCATGATTATCGTAACTGTATTTTAACAACTGAGATTTGGCAACACATATTTATCAATCTGTACTCTGAAATGCTTACATTAGAAAATTTTATACAACTTTTTCTGTGCTAATCACCATAAAACATTGATTGCACAAAAAGCAAAAAATCCGATTACTTAGTAGAGTAGATTAAAATTCAAGGTTCCACACGTATCAACTTATAAGTGAAACAATCAAACAAAAATTATCCCCAAAAGCAGTTAACAGATGATTTTTTATTAATTATACACATTTAGTGGGCTAAATGCTTACAAAATACACTTGCAGCAAACATTATACATGTGGGTTTCAAGTACAGTGAATAGTTCCACTGGCAAGTTGAAGGTACCATCTTTCTCTGGTCTGATACAAGGATAGCAATGGATTAGAAAGAAATATGTGCATCGAAAATATCGTGGAAATTCCCCTTCAAACATCTGATAAGCCATTTTTATCTCTGGCATATAGCGCTATTGAACCATACTGAGCTTATTTAAAAGGAGTATAACTTTCAAATATTTGTTTATTATAGAAGTTAATCGTAGCATAATACAATTTGTCTGCTTACATAGACTGTACAAACTACTTATATATTGGATCTGAGTTTCCACAAACAAGATAATGGCTATAAAAGACCAGTTCTACCAGAGATTGTTAAACTAGTTGTGGCATGTATGGTTGAAGATACAAAAACATACACCGGATAATGTACAAAATGGGATTTCAACCCGAGTTATAATATATATAGCAGTCGTTATTTTGATTGAACTTTTAAGAAAAATCTGGAATGACAACTAACAAACAGATTTTATGTGCTGGAATCTTTCTACTTATCACTCGTGTCACTGTCTCTATATGGTTTTATTTTATCAAATTTTGTTGTCTGGCCCGTACAATAATCAGCGCTTCTGTTCTTTAGAGAAGGTATCACTTTCACTTCTTTTCCTCTGTACACCAAGACTTGCTCTATTTCTCCATTCACCATTCTGAATATCTTTTTGCATTTATCGATATCTATCTCTGCTGTTTCAGGCTGAAATGTAGACTTCTGGCACAACGACATGTTGTACGTTGTTTATCACTGTTGTTCCTGTGAAACAGAGTATTATATTCTAGCATAGAGCACAAAATGTTAGTTTTATTTCTTTGCTGTTCCGCTAAAACAGCATGTAGAAAAAGAGTTATATTACCGAATAATTCTCATACAAAGAGTATTCATAAAGAAAAATAATGCTTTATCAAGTTATAAGAAATGGGCTTCTCACACCCACTTGGATTTTCTTTTCTCTGCTGTTTTAAGGAGCAAGTCGGCAGCAAAGAAAACTATTTTGTTACATAATAGTTTTGATACATTGAGTATTCATAAACAAAAAAATTTATTCACAATGTGAGTGATAAGCAATTGGTTACTCACCTTTGAGTATTTTTAGCTTTGTCAAAAACTAGTTGCTTACAGCGATAAAGCGATCAGCAGCTGCTAAATGATTTATACAAAGCTCACATCTACCTATATATAGCCATGAAAGCTGCACATTCATTGACTGAAAACTTCAAACTTGTGGTTTTTTGTCACGAGGAAAGTTTGGTAATTTATGCAAATAATAGTAGGAGGCCAAGTATGATAGTCATTGACTTTGCTGCAAGTGTGACATTTGGACTCTTTCCAATAGTTGTTATTGGCTAACAAGAAAACGAGTTTAATACCTAAAACCTTACAATTGCTAAAAAATCATTTATTTCGAATGAGCACATGGCACAGTCTTTCTGTATACATTTGGTCCAATCATGCGAGGAAGGAGTCCCAAGTCCAAAGATGGCAAAGGAGGTTCCGCCGTCTGAGGTCGTCATTTCACTTTCTTCATCTTGAAGCTTTAGATGTCGGCGAATTAATGTGTTGATTCCCCAGTACCAAACTGGTTTGGGAGAAAACTTATCATGATTCAGTAAAGCCGCAGTAATTTATACATAGCCCAGGGGACTATACCGAGTCAGGGTTACTCCAGTCCAGGGTTATTACAATCCAGCAAGGTTATTCCTGTAAATTCTTTGTACAGTCTCCAAAATAAATACAGGGTGAAGGGCTTAGTGATGTATTCAAGATAAATAATTGGGTGCTTTGGTAGATTGTAGTAGTGATCAGGGGCATCTTACCATGATGAGGAGGGGGGTAACCAGTTGGGGTCTAAGCAGCCAAGGCACAGCTCTACTCTCATGTGTACGCTCGTTTATACTCAACGGAACAACTTGGTGTTAAATATTAACTTTTATTGCAGTTCGTAAACTCTGTAAAATAAATAATTATAACACGAAAGAAAACAATTTTTCATTACTTCCTACATAATAGCAAAAAGGTGACAAAACAAAGTGAGGCAAGTATGACGAGAGGTGAATCAGCAACTAAACTCGCTAATTTTACTGTGATATGCCTACCACAGTAGAGTTAGTGATATGAGTTGTTGAGAATGTCTTACAGAGCCTAGGAAAAAGATGTTAGAGAAATTGAACAAGAAAGGAAGCTAATATTTGGCGAGAACCTTACTGCTTGGTTAACAACTCAATACTGTTAGCTGTTAGTCGATGCACTCATAAATACTGTGTTGTATAAACAAGATAGCTTTAGTCCAGGGGTGGCCAAACTATGGTCCGTGGGCCAAATGTGGCCCACTTGCCTATTTGGAGTGGCCCACTTGCTTAGTGCTAATTTTCGCGGGCGAAATAGTTCGTGAAACTCACTGGATAGAGTGTATATAGACTTTATGAATTAAATACTGTACTCTACATTGCATCAGCATGTAATTGTGTTACATCACCTCTTCCTGCATGACTCATTTGGTAATGTACTTATACATGTAATTGCACCAGCATTTCATTGACTAGTAACTTCCTGTGGCTTACCTATAAATATTCTGACAACTCAGTTTTGTTTCATATACTTCTATTAATCTGTAAAGTGTAAATGGACATATCGATAATGGCTAGTGCAGAGAAAAAGCAGAAGTTACAGCCTACTATTTGAATATTTAATGATAACTGGACGATGGAGTTTCTTTTTGGCCACCCCTGCTTTAGTCAATCACACAATTATTGCACCAACACCAATAAGCAAATTATGTACCCATGTTTCCCAAAGTCGTAGCCAAAAGGTGCTATCACATCTTGTTAACATGTAAATCTCCCACAATATTTAACTTTAAAAAATTACAGAGAATAAATAAAACAGTCAGAGTCAAAAATATAACAAAAAATGTATAGGACTAGCTCTATGTTTCAGTGGCTCTATGTTTTAGTGGCTCCATGTTTTGGTAGCTTTATGGTCCTGTGCTTCTATGTTCCGGTGGCTCTATATTCCGGTGGCTCTATGTTTTGGTGCCTTTAGGCTTCGGTGGCTTCATGATTCAATTGCTCTATGTTCCTGTGGGTTTATGTCTAGGCAATTTTAGCTGTGTGTTTCAGTGGGCTATTTCCCACAGAAAAGTGCTACTCTTGGGCCTCATCAAAAATGGACATTTGTTCTATGAGCTACTTTGGCCAATTTATTTTATGAAGAGTGATGCTTTTATTTCTGATTTTTATTGCCATTCAAGATAGTTGATTTCTCTGTGAATAATCCTAAAACTATTACCATCAAATTTAAGTTCAATTGTAGTACAAAATCAGCTCTTAAACAACTTGAAGTTAATGCATTCCTTTGAACTTTATCATATTTAGGTGTGAATCACCACTCTACAGTAATCGCTTCTATGATTTCATTTCATTTTGTCTTTATGTACGATAAAGCCAGAAATTGTCGGAATATGGAGCCACTGGAACATAAAACCCGGTTCCCTATTGAGCAAAACTCGTACGATTTTTGGAGTTGTGCGACTCCTGCAATTGTGCCCTTGTTAATCTCGCATTATCTCGGGAGCCGTAAGAGTCGTGTGCCTCGGCGATCTATATCGCAGGAGTTTGTCGCTGCCAAACAGTCATGACAGGCACGAATAAGATCGTTGGCTGTTATTTTTTGGGAACCTAGTCTTGCGATATCCTGCGATCTGCGATCAACTAGTAGGTCAAGACATAAAGATAAACTAAATAATTGGGAACTACGGATCTACGGATCTTAGCAGCATAAGACAGCTAGGATTTCACCCAAAATGGCAAATCCTGACAGATTTCTACAATTGTGCACTATACTAAAATCAGTGCCAAAATTTCTAAGATTAGATTCTTAGAGCCCTTAGATTTCTAAGATTCCCTAAGATTGACAAGATTCAATCGGGAACCAGGCTTAAAGTGTTTGCGAAATGTTTGGAGGTATAGCTTAAAGTTGTAAGAGGTAGAAACAAACAACATGAAAACATTCAGGAAATCTTTCCTTATCGATGACAGTATTTGAGAACAGTTCACTGTGACATTCAACGCAGGCATGTGCAGGCTCATATCCTGTTAGTGTATAGGGTAATTGCTTAGAAGTAGAAACATCCATTAATTTTTTTACCATTTTATACCCTGACAATGTCAACAACCCTCTGAGCAACAGGTTGTAGGAGAAGTTTTGTCTTTCCTCATTCATATTTTCACGATGAATTTTCAATAAAATGATTGATATGCTTTTAGCGGATTGTTTTAATGAGTCATCATTACGCAGAGAATGGGGGATTTGACTGGTTGTGTTTCAATCAGGTGCTAAGCCAGCTTATCAACTATTGCATTGTGGGGAATAAATGGGACAATTGAATGGGGATTTGGTAAACACTTAAACCAAGGAAACCCATAAATGGTATAACAGGAGTATATGTCCAGAGGATTCTTTAGGGATCATCAGGTTTTCATGAGTGCAGGTGCCTTTTTAAGCACCAGGTGGTACCAGGAGAGCTTGTTTAGAGATTTTGTGATACATCAGGTGGTATATGTTACATTTAGATAACTGTTTGCATATTGGTTTGATTATGATGGTAATGTAAATGGTGGATGAAAGACACGGAGTCCAGGAATTCTTGGGCGACAGACTTCTTTTTTGGTAACATGTGGCAACTGGTGGACCGGTTGGGTGACTCTTTGAGCACCAGGTTGTAAAAATGGTTTGAGTTTGGATTTAGATCCTCGGTTGCTATATTGGTTTCAGCACTAGTTTTAATGTGTAACAGGAGCAGGTCTTTGGAATATAAGTGAAACTTTGGAAGGTAAAGAATGTGACAAATTGGAAAAATCGAAAAATGTTAAAGTGTGAAAAGGGCTCCAAAAATGTGAACCTACAGTCAGAAAAAAATGAAAATAACAAAATGGGGTGATTAGAAAAGTGTGAAAGTCATTAGAGTGTTTACAAAGCTGTTGGTTAATCGTAATTTTTTATGTGATGGGAGTGAATTTTGTTAACAAATGTTTGCTAGCAAAACACTTGAGCGTTATAGGAGCAAAATTTAAAAATCTTGTAAAAATGTGTGTAGGAGTGTTTTGTTGTTGTTATAAATAGTTTGGGCAGCATCCGGACTGTTATGTTTGTGGAATTAATACTTCTGTGTGATGGTATTTTGAATGAGAGTTTAGATTGTTGTATTTAGTTCAAAGCCTTGTTTGTTTTTGGTGTGATTTAGATCCTGGTTGGAATGTGGGTTTTGTTGCAGCAAAGTATCTTTTAGTAAAGTTAGGTTTAAACACCTGTTGATACGTCCATTTTAATTTGGGTGGTGTATAAGTTTAGTGAGCCCTGAGTCGACTTATCCTTGTTTTTAGATCAGCCTCTGACTTCTAATGAAGAACTCCACTGAAAATTTCCAACAACTGACACATTTCTCAGCGAAAGAAAAAACATTCCACCTGGAGAACCTATGAGAGCTAAGCCAATGAGAAAAAGAGGAGGTTTCGCGATAGCAAACCAAATGCACAAGGTTTTACTCCAGAAGATTCTTCCAAAATACAGGTTAACTGTTTAGCAATAAAAGATGTCTGTCTGACAAGCTCTTGCTAAATGGAACAAAAGATGATAACTGAAAGATTTAACTGTTTCATCGAATTCGAGCAACCAAAATTTTTGAGGTAATCTTTGTTGAAGGACCTATTGATGAAGCCTATAAATTTGGCATGTAGCTTGAACTTTTTATCTTGAAGTAATGTGATTTATTTCTGCTACTTGAAATTGTTTATTAACAACGTGATTTTTGGATTCCGGGTGTAAGAACATGTTATGACAATTGATACTGCTATTGGAAAGGAATGTTCATTACTGACACTGAATCCTCAATACAGGTTAAACCACATCTACTACAAACTTAATCATCTCTAGCCAGTATGATGATATAAAAAACATTTGAATTCTGTTAATAATCTAAGTTTTATAATAATCAGCAACTATATGTTTTATACTTTACCTACTGTATGCACAACTGTTATTCGTTATATATTGTAGTGGATTTTGGGGGCTGTAAACCCACTAACTGAAGTCGGTAGCTTGCTGCCACCAGTTGTTATTTTTACCTGCTACAACAGCAGGGTCGGTAGCATACCGAGATAGAGTATCAACTCTACAACCAAAACGGAGCCACGGCTCAGATGCATTACTTCAGTGCTTTCGAGTAATTAGACATTTATTCCTCCAGAGTAAGGTGAGTTAGTAAAAGGTGAAACTTTAAACAGTAACTGAAGACAAATGGTAAATGTTCTGCCTTTTATAGGCATCTCACAGGAAGTCACAGGAAGTGATCTTTGTCACAACCAATCACAAGATAATAATAGATAATCAACCAATATACAGTCCTATAATAATAGATAGCGAATCACATGGCTAAGATAAATATGGTGCCATCAAAGGTAGGTGGGGTTATCAGGTAACTGTCCAATCAATGGCTTATGCACTTCCTGTCCCGCCTCTGCAGCCTTTGTATCAGCTCCTCATCCAGTTTAGGGGTAGTTATGTTCTGGATTCGTCTTCCTTAGTCTTTTAAGATACTTTGTGGTTCTCAGCCTATGCTGATTCATTTCCTGCCGGCCCGGCAAGGTCGGTAATGTGTCATACAGGGCCGGCGTAGGCCGATACAGGGTCGGCACTGTGCTTAGATGCAGGGTCGGTCAATCCGGTATGATTGATACGACCGTTTCTTTGTCTAGCTATTAGTATAGGGTGCTAGACTTAATAATAATAAGATGCGCAGGAGTGTATGCTATGAAAATCCACAACAGTATTATACCTATTAAATACGCTAGTATCTATTATCTTTTTACTTACAAAACAAGCATCCATCTACTATATTATACCTATCATTTCTGTTTTATTTGAATAAATTACATTCAAAGGATAACACTTACTTTATTTTTGCCGACACATTTTAACGAGCAACCAAAAAATTCTTTTATAAAAATTTTCCACAACGTTCTCACATTTTCTCCCACAACACTGGCCCTACATTCCATTGGATTAATCTAATGTATGAATTTAAGTTTGCTATTTGTTTTCAATCGAGAGATTTTTTGTAAATTTAATATGGTTTCAATAATAATAACAATTATAATGTAGGTGGAGGCAATCACAAATATGTTTATACCTTTCAACTGCTTTGCTGAAGGAAATGAAAACTACCGTAATAACATTCTAGCAGATCACTTTAATGGGCTGCAGGGGTTTAACCAATCACTTTAATAGGTTGCCGGGGTTTAACCAATCACTTTAATGGGTTGCAGGGGTTTAACCAATCACTTTAATAGGTTGCCGGGGTTTAACCAATCACTTTAATGGGTTGCCGGGGTTTAAGTGTGCCATTTTTTATCAATCTTAAAATACTTGTAGATTTTATATTAGCATTTCTTTCAGTAATGTAAGTGGAGATGAATCACAAACAAATACATTTGGTTGAGATGCAGTAGTTGCTCTCTGTTGGTCTATGAATTACATTAGTTCTTTTCACTGCGCTTAGGTTGCAATAGTTTTTTGTAACATTGTTTTTGCAAGTTTGTTAGCTCTGCATATCTGTGTCAGCCTTCAAACTGAGAGGAGAGAGAGGGAAGAATGGGGGGGGAAAGGGTAGAGTGCAGAAGGGGTGGAACAATGTGGGGGTAGAGCAAAGTAACATAGAGCAAGAAGTAGAGTGGGGCGGGCAAAGGGCTAGGTAGGGGTGGGGAGAGGCAGGCATAAAAAAGCAGGCTGGCGCATATTTTATCTCAATATAACGGGTAATACCGTAATATAATATATATAGCTGTATACCCTACAGATAGAAAAAAACTTCATAATTCTTAGGAGACAACAACTCACAGATTATTTGCTCTACATTTTACATCTGCATTAAAAACTGTAGTGGATTTTGGGGGGCCGACCAAACGTCCACCAACAACGCCTCACTCCAGAGGTCAACTTCCAACAGAGGAGTATACCAACTCCACAACTGTTCTCAGAGCCGACGGCTCAAACGCACAACTCAATGTCTCAATGAGTATATCATAATTTATTATACAAGCATAACCCAGCAAGGTATAACAACGGTAAATGTATTATGCTACTTGGCTCAATCACAAGCAGAATTCCAATACAGTACAAAGAATAATGAGAAGTGTTCTGCCTTTTATAGGCAGAACAGGGGAAAACATAGGCCCAAATAAGGAGGCAACAAATCAGCAGTAGCAGGAAGTAATTGCATTAATCAAAACATGAGATATAAATAGTGTAATACATCATTGGCTAATATAAGGTTAAATACACAAGGCGCCCAGAAGTGAGGGGCGGAGCTTATCAGTCAATATTGCTGATTCATGATGGTGTAATAAGTAGCTCTAGTTCCTGGCTCTTATGGCTTTTGGTCCTTGTCTTTGGTCTTGTCTGAGGATAGCTAAGCTGCAAAGTCGGGCTCCTGCATCTTTGGTATCATTTTGGGTTCTCAGGCTATAGCACTTCTCTCCTCACTGACCCGGTATAGGGCCAGTAGTGGCACTGCAGGGCCGGTAGTGCATGCTGCAGTGTGTGCTGCAGGGCCGGTGGTACTTCTGCAGGGCCGGCAGTGAATACTGCAGGGCAGGTAGGGTTTCTACCGGCTTACTTGCTTGTGTTCTGGCTGTACCAGGCTCAGTTTAGGCGTGCCTGACACCCAGCAGTTGTCAGGGGGACCTCGCGCAATGATAGTGGTCACAAAAATCCACCACAAAACTATACATGCAATGAAACTAAAAGTCATAAAACTGCAACATTCAGTAATTACAATGATGCATACATAACATTTCATAGCTTACAACTGAAAAAATACTTGAACATAAAACATTACTAAACATACGCTGTTTTTAATAATCATTTATACTATCTAAAATAGTGGCAAAGCGATAGTTTCAAAAAATGTTTCTTCTGGCTTGTAGTTGTTTGTAATATTTCATGTTGCTTTCTCTTCATTTTTGTAAAATTGATAGCAAATAACGAGTTTGTATTCACTTTTGAATAAATGTAACTTTTCTAAATACTCTCTTTTGGTACGATTGCACCATTATTAGCAAAGCTCAAAAATCCATAATATTGTAACGGTTTTCCCCGGTGTATGAGGTTGACCCTTACTGGTACGTACAAGGAGTGCTATAAAGTCCGGCTTTGTTTCTACTATAATGGTAGCGTAGCAGCAGAGTGGCAAAGCTTTGGTGGTTTATCTTGTGCTAGATACAACCAGATGCTGCTCTAGAGCAGGCACAACTGTGTTCAGGCAACCGGCCTCACAGATATCACAGAGTTGGAAGTAACAACAGTTTATTACTACCAATCAAAGGCAAACAATGTCTAATTGTAACGCACAAAAGTGAATGATTGACACAAAGTATAGATAAAGAACAATGGTAACTATCGGCAAGGGTCGAGTGAACACTGAAAGTGACACTGATCAGAACAGTTCGCTTGCTAGTTACTTCTGAGTCCTGTACTGCTCGCTTCTCTCTCTACTATCTGAGCGTCTGTCTAAGCACTATCCAAGGCTGACTAAGAACTGAAGAGCTGGGCGGAATGCAAGAGTATTTATAAGAGATAAAAAATCAACTAACAAAACATACATATGATTGGCTAAAAATGATACCCCCAGCGAGGCATAAAAAGGCAAGCATAAGCTGGTACACTAGCACTAGATAAATAACTATAAATACATGTGAGTCAGAAGGGGAAAGTCCTTCCTTAGGCTTGGCTTGGGTGAGCGGCAGGTCAGCTGTACTCTGTGTGTAGTCAAGCATAGTTATCTAGTGAGCATTCTTTAGGTAGAAGAGATATATATGCGATAGCACCGGCTGAAGATTAGGGAGCTGCACTGTGCAAATCTATTACAATATTCAGTGGCCGCATTATTGTTATATATCAACGGAGTTATAACTATATGTTAACAGTAGCAACAGATAACTTTAATTTCAATGATGTTCAGTTTGTATTAATGATTCCTAGATAATAATCCCATTTTTTTTTGTTTTTTACTCATTTTTAGTGAAATGACACAAAATAATACTTTCAAATTACACGCAATACCATAAAAACTTGTGTTCTAGTAGTTTTTCATGTACTAGGCAAAGAGTAGACAACTCAGGAACAACTTGACTTTTATGAGACAGAAGAAGAAGAAGACAACTCATGAACGACTTGACTATCATAACGAGCAACAAGAAGACAACTCACCATTACAACATTACTGAATGTATGTCCTAGTAAAGATGGAACTAGCCATAAGGAACTGCACAGCTGTCAATCAACTTTGCCATTAAATAGTTGCCATGAGTTACCCAGTAGATGAGTTGATACAATATAAATGTTACACAATGCTAACTACTAAATAATCTACAAGTGACTAGTAAAAGTTGTCAACTACTACATTACATCATCTCTTGTAACTTGGGTATTTCCCTTCCGGGTTTTCACTTCTTAAACTGAAGTCTCATGCTGGTGATTCACTAATTATGTGTAATTGTTTTGTCCAAATACGGGCATAATGCTTCTTTCAATATTACAAGTTTAATAAAACTAAATAATTCAACTTGTTGAACAAGTCCGTGTTATCTGTTGTAAATACCTCTCATGCGCTTTGTCATGGATGGTTTTAATATTAAATAGAATATGATAAACTCGGAAGGAGTTTTTGGTCTAATTATCTATTTGTTGTTAAAAGTCTGTAGCTATTTTTATTTGTTTAATAAAAGTCAAACAGACCAACAAAAATTAAACTAAATAACAAAAATGAAGTTATAAACATTGCATTATTTATCAAACTATGTGTTATTTCATTTAATTTTTAGCTTTGAAATGCAAAATATAAAAGCTTTTCGTTTATCTTGTAACCTTGCAGTTTACACAAAAACAGTTAAAAATTTCCGAAAGGTATTTCAAAAAAGCTTTGTACAAGTATTGTAATTACAGCAGATCTTGTTGGTCGGTGCAATCAATACATTTAAGAAGTTCAATTAACATTTTAGCCAAAGTACACATCGACAGTGGGCAGATTCAGCTCATTGTTACCAGTCGTTTTGTCGCTAGGAAAAATTTAATTGAATATAATTATAATTACATTAGATGCTGGTAAATCCAGACTTCCCGTTGTCCTAGTTTGTTACTCCATGGACTAGGTCACGTTTATTGATTAGATTAGACATGGATGGTTAGTACAGAGAGCTCTCCACATAGCAGGTCAAGTCTGGCATGTTAGAGATATTATTCATCCATGCGTATTGTTCCTTGATTGATGGAAAAGGGACTTTCCAATCTATATATAGATAATTGTACAGTATAAAAGCAAGAGACTTTTAGTTCTTCATCAAACCAAGCTTAGACTTCACTGAACTAGCAACAAAACAGCTCTTTGATACAAGAGAACCTAATATTACATCTAAGGTGAGTGGAGGGTTCCACGACATTTGATCAAAGTTTGACGACTCTTTAAATTTATTAAAGAAGATAAATATTGTTGCAAATTATTTGTATTGATTGCATATATTTTCCTTTTAGGACATCTGCATTTGCCAGTTGAAACATGTCTTTCAGTCAAAACAACACTTTCCGGCTGGAAACTTCAGAAATAGACATCAGTAAATGTAAGAAAGTATTCAGAATAGTTGATGGGCAGTTGGAGCAAGTTGTTGTATACAAAGGAATACCTCTTAAAGTAATTCCGTCTCCAGAAAACAGATGCACTGATGACTGTGTTAGTCAAACAACAGAATGCGAAGAACTTTACCCTGATAACAACAATGAACCGCTAAAAACAGTCAGATAACATTTCTGTAGAAAGATTAGACACCAGTTGGCATCAGCTAATCGAACATTTTTTATATTTTTTTCTTTTTAATTTTTGTTGACAATCTCTGTAATTTTATGAAATTTTTTATTCACTGGCAAGATTTTTTTGATATTTGGTAAGACTGTTTAACCTTATAAAACAACATTTTGTGATCATGTTATTTTATCTAATGCACTAATTTTTCCTTTATGCTCTAAATAAAGCTTTTCAAAGACTTTTCAGCCTACACTTGATTGTCTGAAATGTATCATCAAACAGCTGTATGTTGTTGAATAAT
Source organism: Cryptosula pallasiana (assembly GCA_945261195.1). Lineage (NCBI taxonomy): Eukaryota > Metazoa > Bryozoa > Gymnolaemata > Cheilostomatida > Cryptosulidae > Cryptosula > Cryptosula pallasiana. The sequence goes on from OX183130.1 coordinate 44,244,370, forward strand.
ACTAGAATATTAATTTGGTAGTAGAAAATAAAAAAGACAAGAGATCAGGCATTAGTTACTTCATTTCGGGGTTGGTTTTGATTGCTGTTTCTCTCTAAAAACTTATAACTCTAGATGTATCAAATTATTTATATTTGTGTAGGTGAGTATATCAACAGCCAACACAAAAGGCACACTAGGGTATAGTATCACAGCTCATTGTTACAACCTGCTCATTAGAAAATACACAAACTTCTAGCAAAGAGGGACTCACCCGTGAAAGTTTGATGAGCAGAAATGGTTTATAATGTTTAATACAGGCAGATGCCAACTACTTGAGAGTTTATAAAAGTATACTTTGTTAGAAAGAAGTACATCTGTCTTCAATTAAACATTTCAGTTGCCACCTTCACCAACAGCCCTCTCATCTATTGGTTGTTAGGGAAGTACGTTCTTGTTCATAATCTAACTGATAAATTTTTCAGTTTTTTTGTTGTAAGATGTAACTTTTCAATAAATGTTTGGGTAGTCGATGCAGACAATTTACCTCAATACATGAAGTATAAGTGGCACGGCTTCATTTACCATCTTGTAGAGATGGACCCTCAGCATTCATTCCTGTTAGAGTGTGCAACAAACTTGTCATCAGTTACTTAAAAGTCTAAACAATAAACCATGGATTGAATCGGATATAAAAGCTGAACGTACGAAAGTGATTCGCAGCTCTCTCACTTAAACAAACATCTTGAGATTTTCTATAAACTGGTTTAAACAATCCGCATTGTTAATTCTCTCAAACAAGCCATGTCTGTAGCAAAACTATTTTTAGAAGAGGAATTTTATTAGAATTCAGTTTTAATCTAACAGTTAAGCAATTAGGAAAGACAATAGTTTTATTCCACTTTAATGTTTTGTAAAAGTTAATTTAGGTCTCAGACCATGATCTTTAATGAAACCTGAATAAAAACCTTTGCATAGAGGAAAGTATTTAAAGTGAGGCATTGCAGAAAAGTAAAGAAACACTTTTGTGTTGTGTATTATTACCTTGAACTAGAACTCTGTTGATATTTACAACATTGGTTCTGTGCATTTACTATTTAGTAGTTCAACTTGTTGATGAACAGTTAGTTATTGGGTGTTTTTTCTTATAAAATAACTCCCATCAGGTTTATTCATAGCATCAAGTTGAACTTTGACAAGACTTTGGTAACTACTAGTTGTTATTTTCGCAAAAATGGGAAGTGAAACCTACAAAATAAGAACTGGCCAAGTTACTTTTTTGTGTCAAGTCAAATGCAATAGAATAATAATTAAACCATTTGTCACCTTTTACTCATTTGTTACCACATTCCCAGTGTTAATTATTTACCGTACTAATACTTTGATATCAGTATCACGGTATTATATGACAAATTTTGTTCCCTTCAACAGAGATAGTGATAGATTTTACACAAAGCCATCCAGAGGTAAAGAGATTCATTTGTGGAGGCGTTGGTTGTTGTTGGAGAGTAGTGAGGTTGGTAGAAGAGATCCCCCCTCCCCAAGGGTGATATTTGGTGCTAAGCAGTCAATTTGTGTAGGGAGGCACTACTGACCCCATCAATAATTTTTTCTTCCACAATTAGTTGCGCTTCTCGTAAGAGCTTGCGAAAAATCCTTACATTATTAGGTTCGCACATAAAAACTACAAAAAAGAAGGGATGTTGCACTTAATAAATTACACAATGTTAGATGGGTTCTCTGTATTGCCCAAAGACAGATGAGCCATATATGTTTGGTGACATTAGAAAAAAAGTTAGGGTTATGATAAATGTGTGTTAAAGCTTGTATGTTTGATTTGTTTTGTCAGAAAACGAAAAGTCCAAAACAAGCTAGTGTGAAGACAATTCTCACACATCAGCTTTTAACCCAGTAAATTCAATACCTGCAGAGTTACAAATTTTGCAGTGCTTGTGAAGTCAAAGGCTTGAGTCCTTTCAGTTTCTTTGCTTGATTTTGAACAGATAAATTTTTCTCTATGTTGAAACCTAACAATTGAGAAAAAAAAAATTGCAAAATGATTTTTTGAGGTTTTTCAAAGCAACCACTTTTAATCATTTTAATATTGACAGCACTCTTAGGCTAATGTAAGTGGAGACAGAAGACTGGCAACCCTACTGGATATCTCTTGACTAAATGTCACAGGCTATAACTGAAATGGCACACAAAATAAATATCAATGAGTTATCTTTAGTTGATTTATTGGTAAATCCAGATCTAGCATTGTAAGAGTTTGGTCACGTTTATTGATTAGATTAGACATGGATGGTTAGTACAGAGATCTCTCAACATAGCAGGTCAAGTCAGGCATGTTAGAGATATTATTCATCCATGCGTATTGTTCCTTGATTGATGGAAAAGGGACTTTCCAATCTATATATAGATACTTGTCCAGCATAAAAACAAAAGAGTTTTCATTTCTCACCAAACAAAACGGGAATATACTAAACTTTCATATTGTTTTCCACTTTAATGGTGTGTAGATGTCAAATGTATGTGGAAGTCAGTAGATGTCCAGTAGAATTAAAAGTAGAAATCCTCAAGTCAGCAATTTTTCGTTCTGCTCTCTTTGCTAGCAATCTAGCTTTGGTTCTGTCAATTTAATCATTCAACATTCTGTTGAAAAGGTTACACATTTTTTTGTAAATGAGTGATAGCGTGTTCATTTATAGCATCAGTTTCAACTTTCACCTGAACAAAAGCCCGTAAAAACGTTTTTGCAGAAATGGCGTTTAAAACGCAAAATAACCAAACAAAGTAGATTAAGTTTTTGTGAGTTGTTTTGCAATATGAAAATGGTCTAGCCATTTCCACCTTTTTTTGCCACCTTTTCAGTGCAAACTATTCATCAGACGAATGCTTTGCCATCCATGTGACCTTATTATATAAAAACTTTGTATTCTATTGTAATTGCAGCTGTAGTAACTACCACAGATTGTGAAAGCAAAAAATAAGTCTGCTCATTGTTCTCAAGTGTTTAATATTATTCAATGTCTCGTTTAACTTGTATGACTGAGTTAGATAGTGTACTTTTGTTTAAATTTTGGTTTCTACGTTTAAGTAACACAGTCTTTGTCCAGATCCATTAACTAAACATGCATCTCCACATATATGGCAATTGCTTTGCAATTTACCTTAGCGATTGCCAGAGCTCCTCAAACAAATACCCAAATTTTTACTCTTAGCCATTCTGAAGGAATTCTGGTCAAACTGAACTACTAGACCACACATGGAGGCACATGTGGTCCAGTGGTGAACGTCCTTGCACTTTAATCCAAGATCTGGAGGTTCAATTCCCAGCATGGGTACCTGTGAGTGAAGTATTTGGCTTTCTATATGCTCTGCCTGGTCAAATATTGGCACAAAATAACATGGTCCCTAGTTTGATTGCACTCTCAATAATAACTATGGAGTCATGCTATTAAAAGATCCCCCATTGTCTCTTTGAAAGAGTAGCTAGTTTAACGTGGGCATGGGTATAGTGAGCTGTTGACAGAAGCTATTAGCTTTTGAGACCCGTCTTTAGGGTTATCCTCGAGGCACAGCAAAAACAATATAAAACATATGATAAGACACTGTTTGAAACAGGGATAAAGAATTTGTGCCCTGTGATTGGTTGAAAAAGGGTTCAAAACCTGGCGATAAACTCAAAAAAAATCCTCGCAATTACTGAGTGATTTCTATGGGAACAAAAACTGCAAAACCTCACAATCGCTAAGCTAATTGTCAAGCGAGCTCTATATTGTGGTAGATTTTGGTGAACAATCATAGTAAACTGGGATTTTGCTACACCATATCCACACTAAATGCGCTAGAGTTCCACCTACAGCCATGGGTAAGATGCTGTGCCGGTGGCAAAACTATACTGTGCCGGTAGCACAGTGTGCAGGGCCGGTAGTGACCCCTGCAGGGCCGGTAATGACTTCTACAGGGCCGGTATGGTGACTCAGGGCCAGTCAAAGATGGCTGCCATAGTACAGAGCTTCCAGAACTAGCTAAGATCTTACACTAAGCCAAGAACAGAAGTTACCCTTCCTAACATTTGAAGTAACCAGGACCGTAAGCTATCCAGAGCCTTGGGACCCTGTAGGGCACTCTTATTGGACAATGGGAGACAGGACTCCGTCTCTAGCCACTTGGCGCCTATTTTATGTAATCCATATTTATCGCATGATTGGTTGACTATTTATATGTGCAATTGTATTGGTTCAATCACTTCCTGTGCTCTTACTGTTATATAAATTATGCTAATTACTTCTTGTGAGTCCTACTATAAAAGGAGAGACTTTTCCCACAATCAATGCATTCATTCTCATGTCTTGCCACAATAACCCTAGAGGATTAAAACCCTTTAATACTTTGTCTTGTTAGATTAAAGCCATTATTCAAACTTCACTCTGTGTTGTTTGTGTGAGCCATGGGCTCTAGCTATACCAGGTAATTTGGTTGCATGATTGCACAGTTGTCACTGTCGAGCATTACAGTGTCCTCTCTGGAGAGAGGCAGAATATTTGAGCATAGCGGATCTCCGTGGAACCAGACCGGAATTCGTTACAATATGTACATGCAGTTCAACTCAGTTTTCTACATAATGCATTTCACCCTACATCACTGTCGCAAATAACTGTTCAGCATAATAGCTTAAATCTTTTTTTGCGAAGTTAATTTAAAGAGTGCCAACATTGTACGAAACTAGTTAGTAGTAAACACTTATGTTTATACTCCATAAAAAATACTTACATAATTCAATATTGTTTTGCATCTATGTATTTGGATGTATTTTGACAATTTACAAATTGTACTAGAACATGAGGTGTATGTACATTGTAAGTAATGTGTCAGCTACCATTCTAACATTATTACCAACACATAACTGTACTTTGAAAGATTCCTGTGAGAGGAGTATAAGAGAAAGTGGTTGCAGGGAGTAAAACAAAATATAACTTTGAGCCATAAGGAACTGCACAGCTGTCAATCAACTTTGCAATTAAATAGTTGCCATGAGTTACCCAATAGATGAGTTGATACAATATAAATGTTACACAATGCTAACTACTAAATAATCTACAAGTGACCAGTAAAAGTTGTCAACTACTACATTAGAGAAAAACCCGCAGCCTGAAAAAGTTTTCCAACAATGGGGAAACCCCAATTAATTACGGGGATTTCCAGATTTTGTCTATTGTTTGATAGAAGCTTGCAATAATTATTTTTGGGGTTTCCCCAGTAATAAAATTTTTGCACAAGTTGCGGTGTTTTTCTCTATTACATCATTTCTTGTAACCTGGGTATTTCCCTTCCACGTTTTCACTTCTTAAACTGAAGTCTCATGCTGGTGATTCACTAATTATGTGCAATTGTTTTGTCCAAATATGGGCATAATGCTTCTCTCAGTATTACAAGGTTAATAAAACTAAATAATTCAACTTGTTGAACAAGTCCGTGTTATCTGTTGTAAATAACTCTCATGCGCTTTGTCATGGATGATTTTAATATTAAATAGAATATGATAAACTCGGAAGGAGTTTTTGGTCTAATTATCTATTTGTTGTTAAAAGTCTGTAGCTATTTTTATTTGTTCAATAAAAGTCAAACAGACCAACAGAAATTAACTTAAATGACAATAAGGGAGTTACAAACATTGCACTGCTTATCAAATTATGTTTGTGATTTCTTTTAATTTCTGGTTTTTAGATGCAAAATATAAAAACTTTTTGTTTACCTTGAAACCTTGCAGTTTATACAAAAATTATTAAAATAGTTTTAGAAGTCTTTCACAAAAGTGTTGTACAAGTAATTACAGAAGATATTGTTGGCCGGTGCAATCAATACATTTAAGAAGTTCAATTAACATTAAAGCCAAAGTACACACCGACAGTGGGCAGATTTAACTCATTGTTACCAGTTGTTTTGTCACTCGGAAAAATTTAATAGAATATAATTATAATTACATTAGATGCTGGTAAATCCAGACTTCCCGTTGTCCTAGTTTGTTACTCCATGGACTAGGTCACGTTTATTGATTAGATTAGACATGGATGGTTAGTACAGAGATCTCTCCACATTGCAGATCAAGTCAGACGTGTTAGAGATATTATTCATCCATGCGTATTGTTCCTTGATTGATGGAAAAGGGATTTTACAATCTATATAGATACTTGTACAGCATAAAAGCAAGAGATTTTTAGATCTTCATCAAACCAAGCCTAGACTCAACTGAACTAGCAACAAAACAGCTCTTTGATACAAGAGAACATAATATTACATCTAAGGTGAGTGGAGGATTCCATGACATTTCACCAAAGTTTAACAATTCCTTAAAAACTATTGAAGAAGATAAATATTGTTGTAAATTGTTTGTATTGATTGTATATATTTTTCTTTTAGGACATCCGCATATGTCAGTTGAAACATGTCTTTCAGTCAAAACAACACTTTCCAGCTGGAAACTTCAGAAATAGACATAAGTAAATGCAAGAAAGTATTCAGAGTTGTTGATGGACAGTTGGAGCAAGTTGTTGTATACAAAGGAATACCTCTTAAAGTAATTCCGTCTCCAGAAAACAGATATACCGATGACTGCGTTAGTCAAACAACAGAATACGAAGAACTTTACCCTGATAACAACAATGAACCACCCAAAACAGTGAAGTAACTTTTTTGTAGAAGAATTAGACACCTCTTGGCATCAGCTCATCGACCATCTTTTAGATTTTTTTTTTAATTTTTGTTGACAATCTCTGTAAATATATGAAATATTTTATTCACTGGCAAGACTTTTTTGAGATTTGGTAAGACTGTTTAACCTTATATATGTACATTTTGTAATAATTTTATTTTATCTAATGTACTAACTTTTCCTTTATGCTCCAAATAAAGCTTTTCAAAAACTTTTCAGCCTACACTTGACTGTCTGAAATGTATCACCAAACAGTTGCTTATTGTTGAATAATACTAGAATATTAATTTGGTAGTAGAGAACAGAAAAGAGAAGAGATCAGGCCTTAGTTATTTCATGTTGGGGTTATTTCTGATTGCTGTTTCTTTTTAAAAACTTACAACTTTAGATGTAGCAAATTAGTCATATTTGTGTAGGTGAGTGTATGAAACAGTCAATACAAAAGGCACACTAGGGTATAGTATCACAGCTCATTGTTATAAGCTGCCCATCAGAAAATACACAAAAAATCTAGCAAAGAGGGACTCATCTGTGAATGTTTGATGAGTAGAAATGGTTTATAATGTTTAATACAGGCAGATGCCAACTACTTGAGAGTTCATGCAAGTATACTTTGTTAGAAGGAAGTACATCTGTCTTCAATTAAACATTTCATTCGCCACCTTCACCAACAACCCTCTCATCTATTGGTTGTTATCGAAGTACGTTCTTTTTCATAATCTAACTGATACATTTCTGAGTTTTAAACCTTCTCATTTGTAAGATGTAACTTTTCAATAAAGGTTTGGGTAGTCGGTGCAGACAATTCTCCTCAATACATGAAGTATAAGTGGCACGATTTCATTTACCATCTTGTAGAGATGGACCCTCAGCAATCGTTCCTGTTAGAGTGTGCAACAAACTTGTCATCAATTACTTAATAAGTTTAAACAATAAACCATGAATTGAATCAGATATGAAAGCTAAACATACGAAAGTGATTCTCAGCTCTCTTACTTCAACAAACCTCTTGAGATTCTCTACAAACTGGTTTAAACAATCCACAGAGTTCATTCTGTCAAATAAGTCATGTCTGTAGCAAAACTCCTTTCAGAAGAGAAATATTTTTAAAATTCAGTTTCAATATAGCAGTTAAGCAATTAGGAAACACAAGAGTTTTATTCCATTTTAATGTTTTTTTAAAAGTTAACTTGGGTCTCAGACCATGATCTTTAATGAAACCTGAAAAAATTCCCTGCGCAGAGAAATGTATTTAAAGTGAGGCATTGCAGAAAAGTAAAGAAACACTTTTGTGTCTTGTATTATTACCTTGAGCTAGAACTCTGTTGATATTTACAACATTGGTTCTGTGTATTTAGTAGTTCAACCTGTTGATGAACAGTTATTGGGTGTTTTTTCTTAAAAAACAAGTCTTATCAGGTTTATTGATAGCATCAAGTTGAACTTTGACCAAGACTTTGGTGACTACTAGTTGTTGTCTTTGGAAAAATGGGAGGTGAAACTTGCAAAAAAAAATTGGCAAGTCAACTTATTTTGTGTCAAATATAATATAATAATAATTAAACCATTTGTGACCTTTTACGCTTTTGTTACCACATTCCCGGTGTTAACTATTGACCACACTAATGCTTTGATATCAGTATCATGGTATTACATAACAATTTTTGTTCTTTGCAACAGAGATAGTGATAGACTTCACACAAAGCCATCCAGAGGTAGAAAGGTTGGCCTGTGGAGGCTTTGGTTGCAATTGGAAAATGTAGTGAGGTTGGTAGAAGAGATCCAGCTCCAACCAATTGTCTGGTATTTGGTGCTACGCAGTCAATTTGTGTAGAGAGGCACTACTGACCCCATCAATAATTTTTTCTCCCACAATTAGTTTCGCTTCTCGTCAGAGTTTGCTCAAAATCCTGATGTTATTAGGTCTGCATATAAAACCTACAAGAAAGTGATGTTGCACTTAATAAATAGCACGATGTTAGTTGGGTTGTCAGTATTGCCCAAAGAGAGATGAAACATATACGTATGGTGATATGGCAAGAACAATTTAGCATTATAATAAATGTGTATTAAAGTTTGTATATTTCATTTGTTTTGTAGGAAACGTAAAGCCCTCTAGTGTGAAGGCAATTCTCAAACATCAGCTTTTAACCCAGTAAGTTAAAAATTTTGCAGTGTTGGTGAACTCAAAGGCTTGCATCCTTTCAGTTTCTTTGTCTTGGTTTTGAACAGATAAATTTCTCTCTATGATGAAACCTAACAATTGAGAAAGAAAAAAAATTTGCAAAATTATTTTTTGAGGTTTTTCAAAGCAACCACTTTTAATCATTTTAATATTGACAGCACTCTTAGGCTAATGTAAGTGGAGACAGAAGACTGGCAACCCTACTGGATATCTCTTGACTAAATGTCACAGGCTATAACTGAAATGGCACACAAAATAAATATCAATGAGTTATCTTTAGTTGATTTACTGGTAAATCCAGATCTAGCGTTGTAAGAGTTTGGTCACGTTTATTCATTAGATTATACATGGATGGTTAGTACAGAGATCTCTCCACATAGCGGGTCAAGTCTGGCATGTTAGAGATATTATTCATCTATGCGTATTGTTCCTTGATTAATGGAAAAGGGACTTTCCAATCTATATATAGATACTTGTACAGTATGAAAGCAGAAGAGTTTTCATTCCTCACCAAACAAAACGCGAATATACTAAACTGTTATATTGTTTTCAACTTTAATGGTGTGTAGATGTCAAATGTACGGGTAAGTCAGCAGATGTCCAATAGAATAAAAAGTAGAAAACCTTATGTCAACAATTCTTCATTCCATATTGTAGCCTTTGTTAGCAATCTAGTATTGGTTTGGTCAAAATAATAGCTCAGCCTTCTGTTGAAAAAGTTTAATGTTTTTTTTTTGTAAATGAGTGATAGTGTGTTCATTTATAGCATCAATTTCAACTTTCACTTGAACAAAAGCCTGTAAAAATTTTTTTGCAGAAATCACCAAACAAAGTAAATTCAGTTCTTTGCGAGTTGTTTTGCAATATTAAAATGGTTAAGCCAATTAAAACTTTTTGCTACATTTTCAGTGCAAACTATTTATCAGACGAATGCTTTGACATCTGTGTTACCTTATTATATAAAAACTTGGTATTCTATGGCAATTGCAGCTGTAGTAACTACCACAGATTGTGAAAGCAAAAAATAAGTCTGCTCATTGTTCTCAATTGTTTAATATTATGCAATGTCTCCTTTAACTAGTATGACTGAGTTAGATAATGTACTTTTGTTTAAATCTTTGTTTTTACTTTTCAGTCACACAGTCTTTGTGCAGACCCATCAACTAAACAATCGCTTGGAGATTTTCCTTAGCAATTGCCAGAGCTTCTAAGACAAATGCCCAAATTTTTACTCTTAGCCATTAGCCATTCTGCAGGGATTCTGGTCAAACTGAACTACTAGACCACAAATGGAGGCACATGTGGTCCAGTAGTGAAAGTGCTTGCGCTTCAATCCAGGATCTGGGGGTTCAATTCCCAGCATGGGTACCTGTGGGCAACGTATTTCGCTTTTTATATGTTTTGCCTGGTCGGATATGGGCATAAAATAACATCGTCCCTAGCTCGATTGTACTCTCCATAATACCTATGAAGTCGTGCAAGTAAAAGATCCCCTTTTGTCTCTTTGAAAGAGTTGCTGGTTTAACGGCGGGCATGGGTATAGTGAGCCATTAGCTTAAGAGACCCATCTTTAGGGTTTTCCCCGAGGCACAGCAAAAACGATACAAAGCATATGATAAGACACTGTTGGAAACCGGGATAAAGCATTTGTGCGCTGTGATTGGTTGAAAAGGGTTCAAAACCCGGCGATAAACTCAAATAAAATGCTCGCAATGACTGAGTGATTTCTCCAGAAAAATAAACTACAAAACCCCACAATCACTGAGCTAATCGTCAAGCGATTTCTATATGTACATGCAGTTCAACTCAGTTTTGTACAAAATATATTTCACTCTACACCATTGTCACAAATAACTGTTCAAACTTAATAGTTGAAATCTTATTTGCAAAGTGAATTTGAAGAGTGCCAACATTGTACAAAGCTAGTTTGTAGTAAATACTTATGTTTATACTCAATAAAATATACTTACATAATTCAATATTTTCTTAGATCTATGTATTTTGATGTAGTTCGATAATAGAAAAATTGTACTAGAACTTGAGGAGTATGTACATTGTAAGTGGTGTGTCAGCTGCCATTCTAACATTATTACCAACATATAACGGTACTTTGAAAGATTTCTGTGAGAGGAGTGTAAGAAAAAGTGGTTGCAAGGAGTGAAACTAAATATAATGTTAAGTCATAAGGAACTGCACCGCTGTTAATCAACTTTGCCATTAAATAGTTGCCATGAGTTACCCAGTAGATGAGTTGATACAATATATCTGTTACACAATGCTAACTACCATAGAATCTACAAGTGACTAGTAAAAGTTGTCAACTACTACATTACATCATCTCTTGTAACTTGGGTATTTCCCTTCCGGGTTTTCACTTTTTAAACTGAAGTCTCATGCTGGTGATTCACTAATTATGTGTAATTGTTTTGTCCAAATACGGGCATAATGCTTCTTTCAATATTACAAGTTTAATAAAACTAAATAATTCAACTTGTTTAACAAGTCTATGTTATCTGTTGTAAATACCTCTCATGTGCTTTGTCATGGATGGTTTTAATATTTAATGGAATATGATAAACTCAGAAGGAGTTTTTGGTCTAATTATCTATTTGTTGTTAAAAGTCTGTAGCTATTTTTATTTGTTCAATAAAAGTCAACCAGACCAACAGAAATTAACTTAAATGACAATAAGGGAGTTACAAACATTGCACTGCTTATCAAATTATGTGTTGTTATTTCTTTTAATTTCTGGTTTTTAGATGCAAACTATAAAAACTTTTTGTTTACCTTGTAATCTTGCAGTTTATACAAAAATTATTAAAACAGCTTCTGAGGTATTTCTCAAAAGTGTTGTACAATTACTATAATTACAGCAGATCTTGTTGGCCGGTGCAATCAATATATTTGAGAAGTTCAATTAACATTAAAGCTAAAGTACACATCGACAGTGGGCGAATTCAGCTCATTGCTACCAGTCCTTTTGTCCCCAGAAAATTACAATTACATGATCTGCTGGTAAATCTAGACTTTCCGTTGTCCTAGTTTGTCACTCTGTGGACTAGGTCATGTTTATTGATTAGATTAGACATGGATGGATAGTACAGAGATCTCTCCACATTGCAGGTCAAGTCAGACATGTTAGAGATATTATTCATCCATGCGTATTGTTCCTTGATTGATGGAAAAGGGATTTTACAATCTATATATAGATACTTGTACAGCATAAAAGCAAGAGACTTTTAGTTTTTTATCAAACCAAGCCTAGACTCAACTGAACAAGCAACAAAATAGCTCTTTGATACAAGAGAACCTAATATTACATCTAAGGTGAGTGGAGGATTCCACTACATTTGACCAAAGTTTGACGATTCTTTAAATTTATTAAAGAAGATAAATATTGTTGCAAATTATTTGTATTGATTGTATATATTTTCCTTCTAGGACATCTGCATTTGCCAGTTGAAACATGTCTTTCAGTCAAAACAACACTTTCCGGCTGGAAACTTCAGAAATAGACATCAGTAAATGTAAGAAAGTATTCAGAATAGTTGAGGGACAGTTGGAGCAAGTTGTTGTATACAAAGGAATACCTCTTAAAGTAATTCCGTCTCCAGAAAACAGATATACAGCTGACTCTAGTAGTCAAACAACAGAATACGAAGAACTTTACCCTGATAACAACAATGAACCACCCAAAACAGTGGAGTAACTTTCTTGTAGATGGATAAGACACCTTTTGGCATCAGCTTATCGATCATTTTTTATATTTTTCATAATTTCAGTTGACAATCTTTGTAAAGCTATGTAATGTTTTTTGCAACATATTGCAAGCCTTTTTTATCTTTTAAATTGTACTTTTTTTGTAAATATGAAAAGTAATACAAAATGATATTTTTTTATGACAAGTAAAACCCTTAAAAGTTTGTTTAATCTTCACATAATTGGCTATGAACTCTGAAACTGTGAAAGTTAATTAAAATTATTTCTTTGGAAACTCATAAAAAATCCATTTTCTTTGTTAAAACTAAAGAGAGTGAAAGCTTTCTGTACAGATGCTTTATACATACATATCCCCACAGTTTTCGGATAGGACCAACTCATTCAACATAAACTATTGTGTAGGTTCTATTATTAGCTGAGTTTTTTAGATTGTCAACCTAACATAATTGTCACTTTAGAGTTGGTAATAAAAGGAGCCTAATCAAAAATAAGAAGTCAAAAATAAACTGGTTTTCTACAAACTATAAAATGAGTAATACAAATTTACATTATATCAAGCCTAAAGATTTATATTTAATAACTGCTGGTGACAAAATTGAAATATATTTGATGTCCGGCAGCTTGCACTGCTGCTATAAACACAATCACACCACACGCTACACTATATACTACATACACACTACACATCAATTACTACACACTACATGCTACACTATGTACTACATACATACTACACATCATTTACTACACACTACATGCTACACTATATACTACATACATACTACACATCAATTACTACACACTACATGCTACACTATATACTACATACACACTACACATCAATTACTACACACTACATGCTACACTATATACTACATACATACTAAACATCATTTACTACACACTACATGCTACACTATATACTACATACATACTACACATCAATTACTACACACTACATGCTGCACTATATACTACATACATACTACACATCAATTACTACACACTACATGCTGCACTATATACTACATACATACTACACATCAATTACTACACACTACATGCTACACTATATACTACATACATACTACACATCAATTACTACACACTACATGCTACACTATATACTACATACATACTACACTTATATACTACATACATACAACACATCAATTACTACACACTAAATATTTGATTAAGAACTCAGCCATGTTATGGGTGGGGATGAAATGGTTTGAGTATTTTCAGTGATCAGACAACTTCAAAACTTCCTTCTATAACATGGTTCATCATGAAGACAGTGGGTCGCATTAGGTTAATAGCTATCCAGAGAGTGGGGGTGATCTCTTGGGTAGATTCTGGGGGTATGTAGGTGGGTGGGGGTATGTAGGTGGGTGGGGGGTATATAGGTGAGTGGGGGTATGTAGGTGGGTGGGGGTAAGTAGCTGGGTGGGGGGTATGTAGGTGGGTGGGGGGGTATATAGGTTGGTGGAGGTATGTAGGTGAGTGGGGGTATTTAAATGGGTGGGGGGGTATGTAGGTGAGTGGGGGTAAGTAGGTGGGTGGGGGGTATGTAGGTGGGTGGGGTTATATAGGTTGGTGGAGGTATGTAGGTGAGTGGGGGTATTTAGGTGGGTGGGGGTATGAACAAGTCAGATGATATGAGTAGTGGTTCCAGTGGTTGCAGTGGATTGTGGTTACCAGAATGGATGAAGATTGAGCTGCCACAAACCGTCAGGTAAATCCATCACGTCATTGATCAGATTGCAAAACACCAGTTTTATTTTCTACAGGGCTATTCACTGCACAGATTTTTTAGCTCTTTCCACTTTATTAGTAGATGGTTTATTTGAGAGTTGTCTGCTCACTTGGGTAAAGAAGATAGCTCTCAAATATTTCATGCCATTCACAATGTTTTAGTTTTGGTTCAGGTTAGATAATTTATAAACTCTGTCATGCATGCAGAAAGTTTAAGTTTACAACAATTTTATTTAATAGATTTCATTGGTTCATCTAACCAAATGCAGTGCCCGCAGCAGCATATGTAGCAGGCAGTTGCTTTTGTGTAAACAAACCCACAACTAGTGCCTGATCTAATTATGACATCATTTCTATTTTTTCAGAATATAATAGAATTTTTAAACTTGATTTATTCAAAAATCGAAGGATAAGTTCACCAAAAGTTAAGTTATCATGTGTGAAAATGAATAAATAAAAAAGCTATAAATGTGTAGGCAAGGAATGGAGTATGCATACCCCTAAGTCTCCGTATATTGTATTGACTCTACTTGTGACACGTAAACCCCCACAAGTGAGACTTTGTCCATCCCAGCAAAGTAGAACAAATGAATTAGTCAGAAGGTTGCACCACAAGGAAGAATTGAACAATATGAGTGGCTACTGCTCGTACTGAGATTGTCACGAGATCTGCAAATACTGGCCACATAACAGGAAGTTGTCTTTTCCTCTTGGAAAGGTTATCAGCTGGTCTCGGCTTTACTAGAGGAAAAGTTGCTGCAAAATTTTAATGATAACAGACTTCCTTTTGTGTATTGATGAAATATGCCCTTGTGTTAAAACTGCTTATGCAATGAGTGGTTCGGTAAATAACATTTGATGAAAAACAAATCCTGTAAAATTTGATGTAAAAATGGGTGTAAATTGTTGATTAGAGCAGTTTCTACAGTTTGTTTGCCAGGCAGATGTGATTTGATGTTTGTGTGCAGAAAAATTGGGTAAGATATGCTGTTGCTGCTGCTGCTGGTAAATAGGCCCTTAAAAAACACAATTAATAAAAATATATAAATCACCTTAATCTTCCGTATGACAATGTTCACACCTTGATTGGCTATCAGTGCCATAAAACCGAATGACAATAAAAGTAGGAAACTAAAATTGTATAAAACAACATGGAACTCAGTTCAGTCTTTTACTAAATCTTGCTTTGATGCATCAAAAATAAAAAATTCCATTGCAACATTAAATATTTATTAATTCCTAACTTTAATCCTCAAGTTTTTTTTCCCAGCTACTTTGGTAGGTAATAAAACTGACACTTTAATAAAATTAATTAGCATCACATGTTAAAGGAAATATACAGTGTCTTACTCATTGTACTGGAGAGATTTTGTATTTCAAAATGATACTCAAAGTGTAAATCGTCTATCATTAGAAGACAGAAGAACCATTGAAGCAGTCGGGTATTGCAATTAAAATCATAATTTGGAAATTTATTTAATCTGTTCGAAATATAAAATCAATATATAATAACGTTGTTTCGTCGATTGTTGATCCTTAGAGTCTGACTCGTTGGTGTACAAAACAACACAATCTCCTATTGTTGGTGAATTTCATTTATCTACCACAAGCTACATATTACACATACCAAGCTAAAGGTGGGTAAGATTACATAATGCTTGTTGGTTTGTTGCTACTAATCAATTTCTGATAATTATCAGGCCTGACTATCCCCTAAAGTTTGTTCACAAAATAATGAAAACATATTCATTCCTTTCAAGTACATAACATCTTATGACTTTTAAAAGCTGCAAAATGAGTTACAAGTTAATATTGTGATTGATCCAATCAACAGTAGGGTGCAAGTAGTGTCCTATTTGTTGACACCCACAGCTGAGGCTGCCAAGAAGTCAACTATCATATCATAATTGGATGAGGAAATCCCAACAACATTGGCTAACGCTTCCTTTTAATAAACCAAATAGCATGTGATTTCAGCTGATTCCATCGTACTAATTCATAATCTCAGTTTGAAAGTTTTCACTAAAACTTTTATTTGTGAGTTTTTGACAAAGTTAATCAAAAAAACATTTCAAATAAAAAAATAACATAACACTTCGGCCAGCTTGTAATGCTAATTACTAAATAGCATAATGCACTAGATAGATAATAATAATAATATATTTTATACATACAACAAATATTTTTATCGTAATACATACATTTTATTTGGTAAAATTGCATAAAATTATTTTGATTCAAAAAGCATTTCGGCAACAAATGAATTTCAAATAAATAATCAAGTTTCCTGAGTACAAAACACTACCAAAATATTTACAAATATACTGAACAACGTTTAAGGACAGAAAGCTCACAAAAAATTTACAAAGTAACGTAAAAACGTATCATCACAGGAAGTAGCAAAAACAATAAAAAAGCTGTCATCAGATATAATTGTAAGTGTTTCTATTTTATCAACAGAAAAATAAAAAGTTCTGTCGATAAATTAAAATCGTACAGATATCCAGTTTATGTTAGCACTACTTCGACTGTACATTGTTGTTTGAGTCCATTGCTTCACTTTCTGTTGTTTGACTAACACAACCATTAATGAGTCTGGTTTGTGTGGAAGATACTGCTTTAATGGGCATTCCTTTGTGTACAGTAACTTGTACCATTTGTCCATCTACAATTCTGAATATCTTCTTGCATTTATTCAAGTCTATTTTTGAAATTTCCTGCTGGGAAGCAGACATGCCTCAAGGAACTGTTGTGTGATCTGCAATAGATTGTGATATGGAAGCATAAGTTTGATACCCTAGTCTAGCACAAAGTATTGAGATAAACCACAACATGAAAACTATATATCTGATGCACAAATGATATTGTAGAATCTCACCTTGAGGAATGAAATTGTTTTATATTGACAACTCAAACAATTGTCAAACACAGTTGATTCTTAATACAACCTATAAAAGCTTTGGAATTTATATGGATATAAGAGTAGAAGTCTCTCACTTATTGGTTTAGCATAGAAGTATTTAAGTGATCTGATTGGTGAAAACAAAACATGCTTGACTTGATTTCGTTGTTTCAGTTCAGGAGCTAATTTATGAAAACTGGAAAATCCATGATCTATTAGAGAAAACTTTCAAAATATACTTTTTTCCACCACATGGTGAAATAGAATGAATCATGTTATTACAGATTAACAGATCGTGTGAACGAGAGAAAGAGACTATTATATTATTGTATGATATTATATAGTAGTTTGTGAGGTCATCTTATAGTATTTCACATTAATGATATAGGCTACTGTGTCGTATGTTGGAACTGAAGGCAGGCCTGGCATGTAATGTTTTTAATTTATAATTATTTTAGTACAATTTCATTGTTCAACTTTAATTTTTCACAATCATGAGCTTGTAAAAAATTGTTCTTGTTCTACGTTAGTCATGAACAAGTTATATATATATATATTGGTTTGTATGAATGTTCTAATTAGTATACAACTATCAAAATCGACAAGAAGCTGGCCACTGTATTCATTAAATTGAAGGAAACTGTACACTCAGATCACCATGGTAAAGTTTGCACTCTATTGGCATAGAATCAATATATCTGATGTGACATTATATATAATTTAGTGGAAAAAAAGAATGAAAGAATTGCAAGGTTACTTTTTGAGTTGTCTTAAGACCATTTGGTTACAATATTGGTTTAAACGTTGAGCATTGAAAAAAGAAACTGAAATGTTGTCTCTCGGGTTTCAAATTTATCGATTGCTTCGTGTCACCTTTTAAGTTGATGCAAACTCCATATTAGTTTGTTCTAGTACATTGTGCAATACACTCAGTCACGGGGTTGATACGGATGATTGACGAAGTGTGATCAAACGTCTAAATATCGTGTCGAACATGTTAGTTTGATGAATAATTGTTGTTTTTTTCATTCGCATGATTAATTCTATTGTGTAAATGGAAAAGGGATTTTACAATCTATATTTAGATACCTGTTCAGTATAAAAGCAGAGAGTTTTTGTTCTTCATCAAACCAAACCTAGACTCAACTGAACTGACAACAGAGCTAACTCTTCAGTATAAAAGAACAGAACATTACAACTGAAGTACGTACGTCGTATTATCATTGTAATACCGAAAGAATATAAGTTATTATTTTAGAATATTTTCTACAGCTTAACTTTTATTTCAATTGTTTTTATATTGTAGTACATCATAGATCAACTGAAATATGTCTCGGCGCAGAAGAAACCCTTCCCATCAGGACACCTCAGAAATAGACATGAGTAAATGCAAGAAGATATTCAGAAATATAGATGGACAATTGGTACAAGTTACTGTACACAAAGGAATGCCCATTAAAGCAGTATCATCCACACAAACCAGACTCATTAATGGTTGTGTTCGTCAAACAACAGAATGTGAAGAAATGGACTCAAACAACAATCTACAATTCAAGTTGTGATGATATTTTTTTTCTTGTCACTAAATCTTTTTGTTGATCTGGCAGCAGCCAAATCAACACAACTACTTTTTCACACTCTGACAATCAAACAACTTTTACATAAACTATTTATTGATACTTTTCATGTCTGTGCAAATATGTAATATATTTTGGTGTGCATTTTTGTGTACTTGTATTTATTATTTTGTCAAGTACAAATATGATTTATTTTTTTCCAGTATAACTGTACATTATATACTTTGTTTTCATGTCACCATCAGTACCCATCTGATATAATAATAAAAGAAACACATAGAGTCACTCTCTTGATCACTTTTATTTTATCTGACAAAGATCAAACTTCAAACGCCGCCATAAAATACAAGTTATAGAGCAAAATTTTGTTTTGTAATGTATGAATATTTTTTAATTAAACATCACAAAATAATTGTACTTCTGTTGGATAAAGTCTTGTTGTTTACATAGCTTTAAACGACTCGATCATTTTCAAATATGAGTAAGTTTGATATTAAATGTTGCATCACTCTGGCATCATACCGCTTGTTTTTATATCTGTTACTTATCAAAACAAATAGGCATGAAGAAACCCACAACAAAACATTAAACTTCTCAGCAAAGTTCAGTCCTCAAAACTATAAGCATACAAAAGTTAATGAGCCCATCTCCTTGAGCGGGCACAAAAGGAGCGACCTATCACGTGTCGACATCTGAAAAGTTACCACATTGGTCTATTCATCCATGCTAGGCTTCAAAAGTGCCATGCAAATTTTGTGCCCTGTTGGCCTGACAAATATTTCAACCTCAACCCACCAGCACATTAATTAAAAAGCTGTTTGCGATGCATACACAAGATAATAAAAAGGAAAATATAAAAAAATAGCAATTATTATTATTTTACCTTTATAATTTGGTTGCATCCACTAGCAGATATTATCAAGAAACTGTGATAATACATACTTTTATCACTTAACAGCTTCAGTTCAATGATATATCAATAAATAATAATAATTATTATCATGAACTGCCATTATCATTCTGTGAGTAAACCTTCACAAATCGGGCGAGTCCTTCCATGGTAAAGAGAAAGTTCGACCGAAGACTGCTATATCGATCTTTCAAGGAAGATTGCGACAATCCTAGCAGTAAGTTTTTGATCAATGATAGTTCGATCTCTTGGAGGCTAGCCCTTCCATAGACGTAAAAGATAGACATAATAACAAAGATCGGTACCATTGTTGTCATGGAGATAGGCTCAATTATAAACAGAGTTGAGGAAGGAATATCTGGATGTGAGTTATTTACTATTTTAAAGATAGTGAGAGCTCATCATTTTAATCAAAATCCCCGAATAGGAATACCCGCTGGTAAAGTTTTGGCATATTATGCAACTTTTATGTGGTGATGAATACAGTAGCTCAAGTTTCTCATGAATCATCTGTATATTACATAATCCTCAGTATTGTATTGGGCAAAGTCTTGTGTATCAGAATGACTGTTTGTCCCACTGGTTAATCAGCCAAATCAAGCAAATGAAGTGTGACCTCAAGGCTTGCACAAACTTACTATAAAAAAACCTCCATAAAAATTGGACTAGGTTTTATCATTTCAGGTGACAAGACAAAGTTTATATTGAAGTTTGGTGTCCGATTATTCTGTCTACACCCCTGTATCCCTCCTCTTTTTTCTCATAATGGGGTTGTGACATTAAGAGTTATCTCTCTTTGAACTTTCTACATCCAACCGGAAGTTACCATTGTTCGTAGTATAAAATATAGTTACTTCATGCAGACTCGTGACAGTTTTTCTCTGATAGCCTCCATGCTGTCAATTGTATACTATAATGACATGTCGCTAAAAACACTTTAGACTATTTTTAAAGACAGCAGCATCAAATCTACCTGCAGCAACAAAGATTTATTTTTTTTACAGTTTTTTCAATTATTATGTATTACAGTTGTTATCCACGGAACTCCGGGCTTGCCAAAAAAAATAACAGAGACGATGCGTCCTGTAATAAAAACTATTCGTAGCAATATCCGGTTGCTTGCAAAAAGTTCAATATCACCAACCCAATTCATTGAAACTGAGCGTAAAAGCTAGGTTATTACTAACACATTTAGTAACGGCCCATCGTCTTCCTTCTCTTTTTCGGCAAGCCTCTGATGCCCGTGTTATCATTATTCTAACTATTTTTATATAGTTATTAGTGAAATCTTTTTTTATTTATTATAATCATTTATAATAATTATGATTCTAATGTTTATGATTGCTATTGTAATTATTAAGGTTATTATTGAATTGTTATTAGATAACAATAATTATTATAAATGATGCTTCTTATAATTTTATAATAATAAATAATAATTATAGTAGTAAGTAACAATTTATTATTATTATATTATTATTTATAATTATTATTTTAATAAATCAATTATGATAAAAAAATGAATAATTGATTTTATTATTATAAATAATTGTCACCACATTAAATTCTCATTGTCATTTATAATAATAGTTTCATAGAGGTATAGATAGATGCTAATGATTAATTACTTGTATTATTATTATTTCCCGCACAGATACCAGACAATCCATTTACACATAAACGTTGCGTTAAATAAGTTCATTATCGTTGGTGTTTCATCGTATTTATTAACTACTGTACCAACGATCGGATATAATCGCGGACCGCATCGTGGTTATTTAATGATTATTATGCTCTATAGCTACACTTGTGTGATTAAAAACTTATGTACGTGTAATCTGCTATAGCCCTGTGAGCTCCGTGACTTGTTCAATTATATCAATCGCATTGCAATAGCCTGTTTATTCTAGTTTAACATCTCAACTCCGTATTTCTGCATTGTACTCTATATAAAAATTTCGGCATTTTCCGGTTGGACTTACACCAGCGCCCCCTATAAGGGGGGATAACCCCAGTCACAACCCCATTCCATCACCCCTCTTGCTTCTTTCCCCCAATGCCCCAACCCCCACAGTAGCAGCAAACGAGTTTCCCTCCCTTTTCCTGCTTGTTTTAGCAAACTAACCCAGTTACGAAACGATGCTCTACACCCTCCCGCCCTCTAACCCCCCGCCCCCACAACATAGCCCGAAAATCCCAACAGTCTAAAAACCTGCTTCCTCTCCCTACTCCTCAAGTTTCAACCCCTTAGCATAATTAAAACCCCATTTTCCCATTGCTAAACAATGATAGAAACTCTCACTGATTCTATCCGAGTTGTTTTCCCTCGCGGGGCTTAACTTTCCAGAAGAAGGTGGATAGAAGGCACCAACGGAGACTGGACACAACAATGTCAAACAAGCAGACACATTAGGAGAAGGAGTAGTACAAGGCACTAATAAGCCCACCTGATGAGGAGCTAATCATACAGCGCTCTCGCTCTATGAACAGTAGCATGATGCTAATTATTGTAAGTACTGTAGGTTGTGAGCTATTTGTTACAAGAACATTGTATACTGTACCTGTTGTATCTTTACACATATTAAATCATTGTAAACTATTATTGTGTGCTGGTCTGTCTGGCCAGTTTCCTTGGTTACGTCACCGGTAGTTGGTAGATCGGTTGGAGGTCGAGTCTAGGTTGAGCCAAAGTCAAGTGAAGGTTGAGTCCGGCTTGAGGTTTGAGGTGAAGGTCGAGTCAAGATCGAGTTGGCAAAAGCGCTATCTCAACCACCTAAAAATAAGTTTTTACTATTAATTTCAGCAGCAAAATACCCTCATCTGTACAGCCTCCTGATTTGAATCCTAAGGCATCTGAATCAGTTAGGGAAGGCACATAAAATCTCTACGAACTACACATGGTAGGTGCAGCTTTTCCTCAAGCCAAGTCCACAATCAGCACTTGATTGATTGTTCTTGTTACATAATATTACAATTCATCTATGTCTGTCAGAGCGTACTAAGAAATTGTTCTCCCACAAAATTCAGAGGCTTGGCTATTGTACCCATCTAAGCATAAATGACCATAAAAAGTATCAACATCTCCTTTTCTGCAATAAGTAAATCCAAAAGATGTATTGACAATAACTCAGTGAGTCAGCTACTGATGCATAAGCCAAAAACAAATAATATGAAAATGCAAAAGTTTCCTGGTGATGTATTGAGAACAAAATATGGTAAAAGAGTTTTCTGGTGATGTATTGAGAACAAAATATGATAAAAGAGTTTTCTCATAGAAGGGTAAGTTTTTGTTCACTATCGAAAGTGTTGAAGATTACAGAATATTGCACCACAAGGACTACCTAGAGCAAACTATGTACCAGTGACCGCTGATTGGACAAGAACTATTGCAAATATCCTCTTAGCTGGTATACATGAATGCATGACAGGAAAGTGACTTTTCCTCTTGCCATACCCATCAACCAGGTCATGGCCTACCAAACCCACAAAGTATGTTGCAATATCTAGAGAATATCAGGCTACAGATGGTATATCTATGAACGATACTCATTTCAAAACTACTTGTGCAATTAAATGACTGCACAAATGTTATATAATACCTAAATGGAAGTAAATAAATACACAAGCAACTGTATGTGACACATTTTTATTGCCGACTCACTACACAGTATTTTTTAAAATGGTATGGAGTGAAAGTTATCATTAAGAACAAGTTGAAGTATAAATGAATGTTTTAGAGAACTAAGCATTTAATGTCAACGGTTGCAGTAAAAGTGTAAAAGAATTGTGAGGGTCACTGATATATGGAGCATGTTGGTTGGGTGCACCATGTTTGTAATAAGTTGTGCAGTCTTGAGAGAATGTCACCAGAAGATGACACTACAAATAAACACTAGTTGGTAACATGATACAAGAGCTCAACATAAACTATGGTGACTTGCACAGGAGTTACTTGTTTTGTATAGATCATAAGTAATAAAACATATTTCAACACTAAATACTTGATTATTACTGTCACCATTCAGTTCTTGAATGCAATGAGTTAGAAGCAGACCGCACATGCATTGAATAATTTTTTTAGCTATCATTGATGTATGTGAGGTATTCTTGATGCAATATAGATTATGCAATAAATGATTGTTTAATGTTATTAAAACAAATCTGGCAAGATGAAGGAATAATACCGAGTTAGAAAGAAAAGCTTAGATGTTTGTGAAAAACAACTTATAATGATGAAATCAAACAAGAGCAGCCATAAAAATTATGTCTGTGGAAAACACTATTGACTGAAATTTAGTATAAAGGATCATGCTTGAAAGTTATGCAATTTTTCAACAAACTAGGCAATGGATTCCTGAGTTTTGTAGAAAAACAGGAGATCTTGTGGTTTTCACTGATGTAAGGAAGTTTAAAATATCATGTTAGTTTGGTGGCTCATTGTTGTAATTGGCTGAGCAGTCTTGAGAGAGTGATACCAGGGATAACTACCAACAGAGAAGTTCTCGATGTCACAATTCATTGATTCATGCTGTGATTATTTGTTTGCCACAAATCATAAATAATAAAATGGATTTCAACACTGAATGTTTAATTATTACAGTCACCATTGCCATTCATTTATTGGATGTAACGAGTAATGAGTTAGGAGCATGCTCAATACAACGTTCAGCTGCTGTATTTCTTAAGAGGAAATGAATAACATGATTTATTGGTAATATTTCGTAGCTACGAACCGATTGGTCAAACAAACAGCAGAACTGAAACATAAACAGTCGATGGTGTTGAAGGAGACCAACAGAGACCCATTCAAGCTTGTTGTATTTCAATGTCTGTTTTGTTAAATCTTTTTGTTTTAGGTTTATTCACAATACTTATTCTAGACTTTTTAGCACATCTTTACCTTTAATGTTCATTTCCTCAAGTATAAAATATGTTGATTGGTTTAAAATGTTGCTGTAACTTTGAGGTTTCGTTAAAAACCGCTTAGTTTGCTTTTATTTACTGTACTCTCTCAATACTTTGTGGCGCCATGCACTGATTATTTATTATACAACAGTACAGAAGCCCAATAGACCCACGACACTTGCAAAGGAATACAAATAAACTTTAGATAAGAGAGCTTATGATAAAATGTTACACTAGTTTGTATCCTGGTTGGAAGTATTGCAATTACTACAGATTAACGGAAGTTATAGTTTTCATTTATTTGTTAAATAAAAATTGTTTTCATTTCTGACAAGCAGCTGGAAATTTTGCCAACAAAATATTATATAGTAAAACATCTTTGTGCAGTAGTGGAATATTTTCACCTTAATGACAATTCATGGACGTTTCTCGCTATCAAAACATCATATAAAAAGTGTGTTTAAGAACTATGTCATTTCTAAAATGCTAGATAGCCATAGACTTGTGTCCTCTGCACAGATGGTACAGCACAGGGTGTATAGTTGGTGTGAGGGTTGCTTCTCTGGAGTATAGAAAAACTGCCACAATGCCTTGGTTCAAACCCATTTAGTTTTTCTGTGGATGTACAAACAGCTCTAGCTGGCCAATATACAAAATATTCATTATTTGAGTTGACATATAAGCAACTGACATGATGCTATTCAGCTTAGTTTTTAAGCCTATGTCAATTGGAAAATCAATTACTAAACAATTGAAAACAACAACCAATGATTAGCACCTCATCTGATCAAATAAATTATGTAATATGACTATAGTCATAGGTAAACAGAGTCGTGAATTTCATATGGTTGGTTGACGGAGTGCAATCAATCAAAATATCATGTCGGACTTGTTAGCTCTATGAATCATGGGATTTTGTTACATAAGAGAATGGAAATAGAATTTTACAATTTGCTTTTGTGAAATATAAAAGCAAAAGCATCTTAGTCTGTTACAAAAGCAGATCTGGAGACAGCTGAGCAACCAACACAAACAGCTTTCTGATACCAGATAGTATAGCGTTACAACAAAGGGTGTCTGTGTATGAGTCACAGTGAGATGATTTTCTTAAAAACCTGGTATAGTTTCAATAATAAGTTTTCAATAAAGATATAGGGTTGTCATTTTTTTATTTTGTGTGGCAGCACATCTACAGCAAACAATAGTATGTCTCGACACAGAAGAAACCTTTCCCAACAGGAAACTTCGGAAATAGACTTGAGAAAATGCAATAAGACATTCAGAAATGTAGATGAACAAGTAGTGCAAGTTACTGTATACAAATGAGTACCTATTAAAGCAGTATCTTCCACACAAACTAGACTCATTAATGGTTGTGTTAGTCAAACAACAGAACGTGAAGAAAGAGACTCCAACAACAATGTGCAACAAAAGTTATGAGAGCCAATTAATCTGTCCTCTTCTACTTCTGGTTGTGAATGGAAGAATAAAGAAAAGACATGTTCATGCATCTGAATGCAAATTACAGGAGACTCTGTTGATCTTATGATATATTTTCATTTCGAATATTTTTTGTGTACTGCTATACTTTCTGTGATATGAGTTCGGTGCTCACCTCAAAAGTACCACTATTTTGCTATTGTCTGTTACGGTATTGTTTGTTAATTTGAAATAAAATGTGTTGATGCTTAAACAAAAAAGCTGCAGTTTTAAGAGAAGGTCACATTAGAAATACAGATAGTTCCGATGCTTTGAACAAAAATAACTAGTTTTATACAAACAAACATTAGGGAGCCTTGAGAATAAAGTCAATTGCTTTATAATTGAATTGGTTTATAATTCCATATTTTCAAACCAGCTGAAACATTTTGTCATTTTTGCATCAAAGTTGTTTTGCAAAAGATATAGTTAATAATTGTCTAATTTTATTGTACTTATAGTAATTGCTTTAAATTCTATCATGAAAACTATTTGAGAAGTTGTCATTAAAATCTAAAATTGAAATAGTAACTTTTCATCATAACAGCGACAGAAATTTTTAAAAACACCAAACATCTCAGGTTGCTGGAGTCTTGCAACAGTTTAATGATAGAGATTTAAAAAACATCCATTTAGCGTACTTTGGATTCAAGAATGAACCAGGTTTATTACGCCAATGAATAAACCAAAGAATCTTTGCGCAAGCCTACATGCTGAGTGGTAATCGTGTTATCAGTGATTTATAGAGAGTCTGTAACAGCTGGTTTATGTACAGGATACAAGCGCATAGGGATATGAAAACACATGCAGTTATGATAAATGAAACCTCCCACGCATTACATATGGTGATAAACCAATGTTTTTGTCAGTCAACCCACTTGTTGTTTGGTGAGTATAATTATCATCAGTAATCAACTGGTAAACATCTTTTTTTCTGGTGAAAAGTGCTTATTCTTATTGGCAACATGTTACAAAATCTGTGCTGATCACTTGAGAGCTTCAAAAGATATAATAAATAGTTTTTATTACATTTCTATGTGGTATGCTTGATAAAATGCTCTTTTTGCCAACTCAAACTTTTCTGCCGATAAAACTTGCGGCAAGAGGATTTGAGGGTCAGAGATGTCAGACTGTTCATTTATCGTTTCGTGTATCAAGTTGTCATACAGTGAGATATAGGACGCCGTGTGAGTTGCGCAATGTATGTGGGATGTCCCAAACTGTTGGTTTTTCCATGCAGCAGGAAACACGTGTAGTTTGGACAGAGACATTTTGTTAGATCACTGCTAGTCACCAGAATGAATACTAATCAGAAATTGCAGCTCATCTGCTACATATAATAATAATATATTATTAATAATAATTGAACATAATAATAATTATTGATAATATTTATCAACATATGTATAATATTATTGTCATTTATTAAAAACTGCCAACAAATAATCAGAGATGCTACATATCTTCCTCTTTTCAAGATGTTTTGCTTTCAAGCCTTTTCATTTTGACCGCCATTGCTCAGCAGTTTTATCTGACCCCATGGACTGAGCAGCAATGCCCCTGATAAATATTTCAATGTTACTTTGTTTGTGTTTTTCCATCGATTCTACGTTGTACGTTTTGTTCCTCAATTTTACTGAGAAAATCAAAGATCTCATGATCATTAAACTGACATGGCATTGCACCTAACTAACTAAATAATAAGAAGACAATGCAACTTTTATTGCTTGCAAACGGTCAATCGGTGAAAAGAAACAGCAGTTTGTTTCCGTTTTTTTAGGACCGGATACAGCGTGGTATACTCCGCTTCACAACGCGCATTTAACTATTTCGCTATGACGCATAGTGGCTGTTTTCGAAAAGAGTTTCCGCAACCAAAACTGGGGAATTCATTGCGCAAGCAGCTGTTTCCACATGAGGCATAACTCAAAATTGTGGAGCTATGAGCCATATGGAAACATACTGATTTATCCATGCGTATTGTTCCTTGATTAATGGAAACGGGACTTTCCAATCTATATATAGATACTTGTACAGTATGAAAGCAGAAGAGTTTTCATTCCTCACCAAACAAAACGTGAATATACTAAACTGCTAGATTTTTTTCCACTTTAATGGTGTGCAGATGTCAAATGTACGGTTAAGTCAGCAGATGTCCAGTAGAATTAAAAGTAGAAAACCTTAGGTCAACAATTTTTCGCTCCATATTGTAACCTTCGCTAGCAATCTAGTATTGGTTCGGTCAAACTAATAGCTCAACCTTCTATTGAAAAAGTTTTATGTTTTTTTTTGTGAATGAGTGATAGCGTGTTCATTTAAAGCATCAATTTCAACTTTCACTTGAACAAAAGCCTGTAAAAAGTTTTTTTGCAGAAATGACGTTTTAAACGCGTAATAACCAAACAAAGTAAATTCAGTTCTTTGTGCGTTGTTTTGCAATATGAAAATGGTCTAGCCATTAAATCTCTTTTGCCACATTTTCAATGCAAACTATTTATCAGACGAATGCTTTGACATCCATGTGACCTTATTATATAAAAACTTTGTATTCTATGGCAATTGCAGCTGTAGTAACTACCACAGATTGTGAAAGCAAAAAATAAGTCTACTTATTGTTCTCAAATGTTTAATATTATGCAATGACTCGTTCAACTCGTAGGACTGAGTGAGAGAACGTACTTTTGTTTAAATCTTGGTTTCTAAATTTAAGTAAAACAGTCTATGTGCAGGCCCATCAACTAAACCTGCATGTGCATATATATAGCAATCATTTGGTGATTTTCCTTGGCGATTGTCAGAGTTCCTAAAACAAATGCCCAAGTTTTTACTCCTATCCATGCCGCAGGGATTCTGGTCAAACTGAACTACTAGACCACACATGGAGGCACATGTGGTCCAGTAGTGAACGTTCTTGCGCTTCAATCTAGGATCTGGGGGTTCAATTCCCGGCATGGGTACCTGTGGGCGAAGTATTTGGCTTTCTACATGCTCTGCCTGGTCGGATATGGGCATAAAATAACATGGTCACCAGCTTGATTGCACTCTCAATAATAACTATGGAGTCATGCTAGTAAAAAATCCCCTTTAGTCTCTTTGAAAGAGTAGCTGGTTTAACGGCAAGCATGGGTATAGTGAGCTGTTGACAGAAGCTTTTAGCTTTTGAGACCCGTCTTTAGGGTTATCCTCGAGGCACAGCAAAAACAATACAAAACATATGATAAGACACTGTTGGAAACAGGGATGAGGCATTTGTGCACTGTGATTAGTTGAAAAAAAGGATCAAAACCTGGCGATAATCTCAAATAAAATGCTAGCAATTACTGAGTGATTTCTCCGGAAACAGAAACTACAAAACCCCACAATCACTGAGCTAATCGCCAAGCGATCTTTATATGTACATGCAGTTTAATTCAGTTTTGTACATTATACATTTCACTCTACATCACTGTCGCAAATAACTGTTCATTCAAGCATAATAGTTTAAATATTTTTTGCGAAGTTAATTTGAAGAGTGCCAACATTGTACGAAACTAGTTAGTAGTAAACACTTATGTTTATACTCAATAAAAATTACTTACATAATTCAATATTTTCTTAGATCTATGTATTTGGATGTATTTTGACAGTTTACAAATTGTACTAGAACATGAGGTGTATGTACATTGTAAGTAATGTATCAGCTGCCATTCTACCATTATTACCAACATATAACTGTACTTTGAAAGATTCCTGTGAGAGGAATATAAGAGAAAGTGGTTGCAGGGAGTAAAACTAAATATAATGTTAAGCCATAAGGAACTGCACAGCTGTCAATCAACTTTGCCATTAAATAGTTGCCATGAGTTATCCAGTAGATGAGTTGATACAATATATCTGTTACACAATGCTAACTACTATAGAATCTGCAAGTGACTAGTAAAAGTTGTCAACTACTACATTACATCATCTCTTGTAACTTGGGTATTTCCCTTCTCGGTTTTGACTTTTTAAACTGAAGTCTCATGCTGGTGATTCATTAATTATGTGTAATTTTTTTGCCTAAATAAAGGAGTGATAGTTCTCTCAATATTACAAGTTTAATAAAACTAAATAATTCAACCTGTTCAACAAGTTTATGTTCTCTGTTGTAAATAACTCTCATGTGCTTTGTCGTGGATGATTTTAATATTTAATGGAATATGATGAACTCAGAAGGAGTTTTTGGTTTAATTATATATTTGTTGTTAAAAGTCTGTGGCTATTTTTATTTGTCAAATAAAAGTCAAACAGACCAACAAAAATTAAACTAAATAACAAAAAGGAAGTTATAAACATTGCATTATTTATCAAACTATGTGTTATTTCATTTAAGTTTTAGCTCTTAGATGCAAAATATAAAAGCTTTTTGTTTATCTTGAAACCTTGCAGTTTACACAAAAACAGTTAAAAGTTTCCGAAAGGTATTTCAAAAAAGCTTTGTACAATTAATATAATTACAGCAGATGTTGTTGGATGGTGCAATTAATACATTTGAGAAGTTCAATTAACATTAAAGCCAAAGTACACATCGACAGTGGGCAGATTCAGCTCATTGTTACCAGTCGTTTTGTCTCCAGGAAAAATTTATTAGAATATAATTATTATTACATTGGATGCTGGTAAATCCAGACTTCCCGTTGTCCTAGTTTGTTACTCTGTGGACTAGGTCACGTATATTGATTAGATTAGACATGGATGGTTAGTACAGAGATCTCTCCACATAGCAGGTCAAGTCAGGCATGTTAGAGATATTATTCATCTATGCGTATTGTTCCTTGATTAATGGAAAAGGGACTTTCCAATCTATATATAGATACTTGTACAGCATAAAAGCAAGAGATTTTTAGTTCTTCATCAAACCAAGCCTAGACTCCACTGAACTAGCAACAAAACAGCTCTTTGATACAAGAGAACATAATATTACATCCAAGGTGAGTGGAGGATTCCATGACATTTGATCAAAGTTTAACAATTCCTTAAAACTATTGAAGAAGATAAATATTGTTGTAAATTGTTTGTATTGATTGTATATATTTTCCTTCTAGGACATCTGCATTTGCCAGTTGAAACATGTCTTTCAGTCAAAACAATACTTTCCGGCTGGAAACTTCAGAAATAGACATCAGTAAATGCAAGAAGGTATTCAGAATTGTTGATGGACAGTTGGAGCAAGTTGTTGTATACAAAGGAATACCTCTTAAAGTAATTCCATCTCCAGAAAACAGATGCACAGATGACTGTGTTAGTCAAACAACAGAATGCGAAGAGCTTTACCCTGATAACAACAATGAACCACCCAAAACAATGAAGTAACGTTTTTGTAGACGGATTAGATACCTGTTGGCATCAGCTCATCGACGATCTTTTATATTCTTTTTTTATTTTTTGTTGACAATCTCTGTAAATTTATGAAATGTTTTATTCACTGGCAAGATTATTTTGAGATTTGGTAAGACTGTTTAACCTTATATATGTACATTTTGTAATCATGTTATTTTATCTAATGTACTAACTTTTCCTTTATGCTTTAAATAAAGCTTTTCAAAGACTTTTCAGCCTACACTTCATTGTTTGAAATGTATCACCAAACCACTACTTATTGTTGAATAATACTAGAATATTAATTTGGTAGTAGAGAACAGAAAAGAGAAGAGATCAGGCATTAGTTATTTCATGTTGGGGTTATTTCTGATTGCTGTTTTGTTTTAAAAACTTACAACTTTATATGTAGCAAATTGGTCATGTTTGTGTAGGTGAGTGTATCAACAGTCAATACAAAAGGCACCCTAGGGTATAGTATCACAGCTCATTGTTATAAGCTGCCCATCAGAAAATACACAAAAAATCTAGCAAAGAGGGACTCATCCGTGAATGTTTGATGAGCAGAAATGGTTTATAGTGTTTAATACAGGCAGATGCCAACTACTTGAGAGTTCATACAAGTTTAATTTGTTAGAAGGAAGTACATCTGTCTTCAGTGTAACATTTCAGTCGCCACCTCCACCAACAACCCTCTCATCTATTGGTTGTTAGGGAAGTACGTTCTTGTTCATAATTCAACTGATACATTTTTGAGTTACAAACCTTCTCATTTGTAAGATGTAATTTTTCAACAATTGTTTGGGTAGTCGGTGCAGACAATTTTCCTCAATACATGAAGTATAGGTGGCACGGTTCCATTTACCATCTTGTAGAGATGGACTCTCAGCAATCGTTCCTGTTAGAGAGTGCAACAAGCTTGTCATCAATTACTTAAAAGTCTAAACAATAAACCATGGATTGAATCAGATATGAAAGCTAAACATATGAAAGTGATTCGCAGCTCTCTCACTTACACAAACATCTTGAGATTTTCTATAAACTGGTTTAAGCAATCCACATTGTTAATTCTCTCAAACAAGCCATGTCTGTAGCAAAACTCTTTTCAGAAGAGGAGTTTTATTGGAATTCAGTTTTAATCTAACAGTTAAGCAATTAGAGAACACAAGAGTTTTATTCCACTTTAATATTTTGTAGATATTAACTTGGGTCTCAGACCGTGATCTTTAATAAAACCTGAAAAAAAAACTTTTGCGTAGAGGAAAGTATTTAAAGTGAGGCATTGCAGAAAAGTAAAGAAACACTTTTGTGTAGTGTATTATTACCTTGAGCTAGAACTCTGTTGATATTTACAACATTGGTTCTGTGTATTTAGTAGTTCAACCTGTTGATGAACAGTTATTGGGTTTTGTTCTTATAAAATAACACCCATCAGGTTTATTTATAGCATCAAGTTAAACTTTGACAAGACTTTGGTAACTACTAGTTGTTATTTTTGCAAAAATGGGAAGTGAAACTTACAAAAAAGAACTGGGCAAGTTACCTTTTTTGTGTCAAGTCAAATGCAATAGAATAATAATTAAACCATTTGTGACCTTTTACTCATTTGTTACCACATTCCCAGTGTTAATTATTTACCGTACTAATGCTTTGATATCAGTATCACGGTATTATATGACAAATTTTGTTCCCTTCAACAGAGATAGTGATAGATTTTACAGAAAGCCATCCAGAGGTAAAGAGATTCACCTATGGAGGCTTCGGTTGCAATTGCAGAGTAGTGAGGTTGGTAGAAGAGATCCCCCCCCCTGCCCAAGGGTGGTATTTGGTGCTAAGCAGTCAATTTGTGTAGGGAGGCACTACTGACCCCATCAATAATTTTTTCTTCCACAAATAGTTGCGCTTCTCGTATTAGCTTGCGAACAATCCTTGCATTATTAGGTTCGCATATAGAAACTACAAAAAAGAAGGGATGTTGCACT
Source organism: Cryptosula pallasiana (assembly GCA_945261195.1). NCBI lineage: Eukaryota > Metazoa > Bryozoa > Gymnolaemata > Cheilostomatida > Cryptosulidae > Cryptosula > Cryptosula pallasiana. The sequence goes on from OX183130.1 coordinate 44,277,822, forward strand.
TAATAAATTACACAATGTTAGATAGGTTGTCAGTATTGCCCAAAGACAGATGAGACATATATGTTTGGTGACATTAGAAAAAAGTTAGGGTTATGATAAATGTGTGTTAGAGCTTGTATATTTGATTTGAATTTTGTCAGAAAACGAAAAGTCCAAAACAAGCTAGTGTGAAGACAATTCTCACACATCAGCTTTTAACCCAGTAAGATTAATAACTGCAAAGTTACAAATTTTGCAGTGCTTGTGAATTCAAAGGCTTGAGTCCTTTCAGTTTCTTTGTCTTGGTTTTGAACAGATAAATTTCTCTCTATGATGAAACCTAGCAATTGAGAAAAAAGAATTGCAAAATGATTTTTTGAGGTTTTCAAAGCAAGCATTTTTAATCATTTTAATATTGACAGCACTTTTAGGCTCATCTAAGTGGGGGCGGAAGACTGGCAACCCTACTTGATATCTCTTGACTAAATGTCACAGGCTATAACTGAAATGGCAGACAGAATAAATATCAATGATTTATCTTTAGTTGATTTGCTGGTAAATCCAGATCTAGCATTGTAAGAGTTTGGTCACGTTTATTGATTAGATTAGACATGGATGGTTAGTACAGAGATCTCTCCACATAGCAGGTCAAGTCAGACATGTTAGAGATATTATTCATCCATGCGTATTGTTCCTTGATTGATGGAAAAGGGATTTTACAATCTATATATAGATACTTGCACAGGATAAAAACAAAAGAGTTTTCATTCCTCACCAAACAAAACGCGAATATATTAAACTGTCATATTTTTTTCCACTTTAATGGTGTGTAGATGTCAAATGTATGTGGAAATCAGCAGATGTCCAGTAGAATTAAAAGTAGAAAACCTCAAGTCAACAATTCTTCATTCCATATTGTAACCTTTGTTAGCGATCTAGTATTGGTTCGGTCAAAATAATAGCTCAACCTTCTGTTGAAAAAGTTTAATGTTTTTTTTTTGTAAACGAGTGATAGTGTGTTCATTTATAGCATCAATTTCAACTTTCACTTGAACAAAAGCCTGTAAAATTTTTTTTGCAGAAATGACCAAACAAAGTAAGTTCAGTTCTTTGTGAGTTGTTTTGCAATATGAAAATGGTTAAGCCAATTAAATCATTTTTGCCACATTTTCAGTGCAAACTATTTATCAGACGAATGCTTTGACATCTGTGTTACCTTATTATATAAAAACTTTGTATTCTATGGTAATTGCAGCTGTAGTAACTACTTACAGATTGTGAAAGCAAAAAATAAGTCTGCTCATTTTTCTCAATTGTTTAATATTATGCAATGTCTCCTATAACTGGTAGGACTGACTTGGATAATGTACTTTTGTTTAAATCTTGGTTTTTACTTTTAAGTAACATACTTTGTGCAGACCCATCAACTAAACCTGCATGTACATAAACATAGCAATCGCTTGGAGATTTTCCTTAGCGATTGTCAGAGCTCCTAAAACAAATGCCCAAGTTTTTACTCTTAGCCATTCTGCAGGAATTCTGATCAAAATGAACTGCTAGACCACACATGGAGGCACATGTAGTCCAGTGATGAAAGCGCTTGCACTTCAATCCAGGATCTGGGGTTCAATTCCCAGCATGGGTACCTGTGAGCGAAGTATTTGGCTTTCTATATGCTCTGCCTGGTCGGATATGGGCATAAAATAACATGGTCCCTAGCTTGGTTGCACTCTCCATAATATCTATGAAGTCATGATAGTCATGATAGTAAAAGATACCCCTTGGTCTCTTTGAAAGAGGAGCTAGTTTAGCGGCAAGCATGGGTATAGTTAGCTTAAGAGACCGGTCTTTAGGGTCATCCTCGCGACACATTAAAAGCAATACAAAACATATGATAAGACACTGTTGGAAACAAGGATAAAGCATTTGTGCGCTGTGATTGGTTGAAAAGGGTTCAAAACCTGGCGATAACCTCAAATAAAATGCTCGCAATTACTGAGTGATTTCTGCAGAAAAATAAACTACAAAACCCCACAATCACTGAGCTAATCGTCAAGCGATTTCTATATGTACATGCAGTTCAACTCAGTTTTGTACAAAATATATTTCACTCTACACCATTGTCACAAATAACTGTTCAAACATAATAGTTGAAATCTTATTTGCAAAGTTAATTTGAAGAGTGCCAACATTGTACAAAGCTAGTTTGTAGTAAATACTTATGTTTATACTCAATAAAATATACTTACATAATTCAATATTTTCCTAGATCTATGTATTTGGATGTATTTCGACAATTTACAAATTTTACTAAAACTTGAGGTGTATGTACATTGTAAGTAATGTGTCAGCTGCCATTCTAACATTATTACCGACACACAACTGAACTTTGAAAGATTTCTGTGAGAGAAGTATAAGAGAAAGTGGTTGCAGGGAATGAAATTAAATATAATGTTAAGCCATAAGGAACTGCACAGTTGTCAATCAAATTTGCCATTAAATAGTTGCCATGAGTTACCCAATAGATGAGTTGATACAATATATCTGTTACACAATACTAACTACTATACAGTCTACAAGTGACTAGTAAAAGTTGTCAACTACTACATTACATCATCTCTTGTAACTTGGGTATTTCCCTTCTGGGTTTTCACTTCTTAATCTGAAGTCTCATGCTGGTGATTCATTAATTATGTGTAATTTTTTTGTCCAAATAAAGGCACAATGCTTTTCTCACTATTACAAGTTTGATAAAACTAAATAATTCACGCTGTTGAACATTTCCATGTTATCTGTTGTAAATAACTCTCATGTGTTTGTCATGGATGATCTTCATATGAAATGGGATATGATAAACTCAGAAGGAGTTTTTGGTCTTATGATCTATTCGTCATTAAAAGTCTGTAGCTCTTTTTACTTGTCAAATAAAAGTCAAACAGACCAACAGAAATTAACGTAAATGACCCTAAGGAAGTTACAAACATTGCACTGCTTATCAAATTACGTTGTGATTTCTTTTAATTTCTGGTTTTAAGATGCAAAATATAAAAACTTTTTGTTTACCTTGAAACCTTGCAGTTTATACAAAAATTAATAAAATAGTTTTAGAAGTATTTCACAAAAGTGTTGTACAAGTAATTACAGAAGATATTGTTGGCCGGTGCAATCAATACATTTAAGAAGTTCAATCAACATTAAAGCCAAAGTACACATCGAAAGTGGGCAAATTCAGCTCATTGTTACCAGTTGTTTTGTCTCCAGGAAAAATTTAATAGAATATAATTACATTGGATGCTGGTAAATCCAGACTTTCCGTTGTCCTAGTTTGTTACCCTGTGGACTAAGTCACGTTTATTGATTAGATTAGACATGGATGGTTAGTACAGAGATTTCTTAACATAGCAGGTCAAGTCAGGCATGTTAGAGATATTATTCATCCATGCGTATTGTTCCTTGATTGATGGAAAAGGGATTTTACAATCTATATATAGATACTTGTACGGTATAAAAGCAAGAGATTTTTAGTTCTTCATCAAACCAAGCCTAGACTCAACTGAACAACCAACAAAACAGCTCTTTGATACAAGAGAACATAATATTACATCTAAGGTGAGTGGAGGATTCCATGACATTTGACCAAAGTTTAACGATTCCTTAAAACTATTGAAGAAGATAAATATTGTTGTAAATTTTTTGTATTGATTGTATATATTTTTCTTTTAGACCATCCGCATATGCCAGTTGAAACATGTCTTTCAGTCAAAGCAACACTTTCCAGCTGGAAACTTCAGAAATAGACATCAGTAAATGCAAGAAAGTATTCAGAATAGTTGATGGACAGTTGGAGCAAGTTGTTGTATACAAAGGAATACCTCTTAAAGTAATTCCATCTCCAGAAAACAGATGCACAGATGACTGTGTTAGTCAAACAACAGAATTCGAAGAACTTTACCCTGATAACAACAATGAACCACCCAAAACAGTGGAGTAACTTTCTTGTAGAAGGATTAGATACCTGTTGGCATCAGCTTATCGATCATTTTTTATATTTTTCATAATTTCAGTTGACAATCTTTGTAAAGCTATGTAATGTTTTTTGCAACATATTGCAAGCCTTTTTTATCTTTTAAATTGTACTTTTTTTGTAAATATGAAAAGTAATACAAAATGATATTTTTTTATGACATGTAAAACCCTTAGAAGTTTGTTTATTCTTCACATAATTGGCTATGAACTCTGAAACTTTGAAAGTTAATTAAAATGATTTCTTTGGAAACTCACAAAAAAATCAATTTTCTTTGTTAAAACTAAAGAGAGTGAAAGCTTTCTGTACAGATGCTTTATACATACATATCTCCACAGTTTTCGGATATGACCAACTTATTCAACATAACTATTGTGTAGGTTCTATTATTAGCTGAGTTTTTTAGATTGTCAACCTAACATAATTGTCACTTTAGAGTTGGCAATAAAAGGAGCCTAATCAAAAATAAGAAGTTGTCAAAAATAAACTGGTTTTCCACAAACTATAAAATGAGTAATACAAATTTACATTATATCAAGCCTAAAGATTTATATTTAATAACCGCTGGTGACAAAACTGAAATATATTTGATGTCCAACAGCTTGCACTGCAATAAACCGAGCACAATCACACCACATGCTACACTATATACTACATATATACTACACATCAATTACTACACACTACATACTACACTATATACTACATACATACTACACATCAATTACTACACACTACATGCTACACTATATACTACATACATACTACATATCAATTACTACACACTACATGCTACAATATATACTACATGCATACTACACATCAATTACTACATGCTACACTATATACTACATACATACTACACATCAATTACTACACACTACATGCTACACTATATACTACATACATACTACACATCAATTACTACACACTAAATATTTGATTAAGAACTCAGCCATGTTATGGATGGGGATGAAATGGTTTGAGTATTTTCAGTGATCAGACAACTTCAAAACTTTTTTGTATAACTTGGTTCATCATGAAGACAGTGGGTCGCATTAGGTTAATAGCTATCCAGCGAGCGGGGGTGATTTTTTGGGTAGATTCGGGGGGTATGTAGGTGGGTGGGGGGGGGGGGGGTATGTGGGTGAGTGGGGGGTATGTAGGTGGGTGGGGGTATTTAGGTGAGTGGGGGTATGTAGGTGGGTGGGGGGGGGGGGGGTATGTGGGTGGGTGGGGGGGGGGGGTATTTAGGTGGTTGGGGGTATGTAGGTGGGTGGGGGGTATGTAGGTGGGTGGGGGTATGTAGGTGGGTGGGGGTATGTAGGTAAGTGAGGGGTATGTAGGTGGGTGGGGGTATGAACAAGTCAGATGATATGAGTAGTGGTTCCGGTGGTTGCAATGGATTGTGGTTACCAGAATGGATGAAGATTGGGCTGCCACAAACCGTCAGGTAAATTCATCACATCATTGATGAGATTGCAAAACACCAGTTTTATTTTCTACACGGCTTTTACAGCACAAGTTTTTGAGCTTTTTTCGCTATATTAGTAGATAGTTTAATTGAGAGTTGTCGGCTCACTTGGGTAAAGAAGATAACTCTCAAATATTTCATGCCGATAACAATTAAGTGACAGGTAAGTGATCTTATAATATCTACAGACTGTTATTCTTCATTTAATAACAAAAAATCAGCTTTTGAGTCACAATGTTTTAGCTTTGGTTCAGGTTAGATCATTTTTAAACTTTGTCAAGCATGCAGAAAGTTAAAGTTACCAACAATTTTATTAATTGATTTCATTGGTTCATCTAACCAAATGCAGTGCCTGCAGTAGTAGATGCAGCAGGCAGTTGCTTTTGTGTTAACAAACCCACAACTAGTACCTGTTAACAAACCCACAACTAGTGCTTGTTAACAAACCCACAACTATTGCCTGTTAACAAACCCACAACTAGTGCCTGTTAACAAACCCACAACTATTGCCTGTTAACAAACCCACAACTAGTGCCTGTTAACAAACCCACAACTAGTGCCTGTTAACAAACCCACAACTAGTGCCTGTTAACCAACCCACAACTAGTGCTTGTTAACAAACCCACAACTATTGCTTGTTAACAAACCCACAACTAGTGCCTGTTAACAAACCCACAACTAGTGCCTGTTAACAAACCCACAACTAGTGCCTGTTAACAAACCCACAACTAGTGCCTGTTAACAAACCCACAACTAGTGTCTACTAACAAACCCACAACTAGTGCCTGTTAACAAACCCACAACTAGTGCCTGTTAACAAACCCACAACTAGTGCCTGTTAACAAACCCACAACTAGTGCCTGTTAACAAACCCACAACTAGTGTCTACTAACAAACCCACAACTAGTGCCTGCTAACAAACCCACAACTAGTGCCTGTTAACAAACCCACAACTAGTGCCTGTTAACAAACCCACAACTAGTGCCTGTTAACAAACCCACAACCAGTGCCTGTTAACAAACCCACAACCAGTGCCTGTTAACAAACCCACAACCAGTGCCTGTTAACAAACCCACAACCAGTGCCTGTTAACAAACCCACAACTAGTGCCTGTTAACAAACCCACAACTAGTGCCTGTTAACAAACCCACAACCAGTGCCTGTTAACAAACCCACAACTAGTGCCTGTTAACAAACCCACAACTAGTGCCTGTTAACAAACCCACAACCAGTGCCTGTTAACAAACCCACAACTAGTGCCTGTTAACAAACCCACAACTAGTGCCTGTTAACAAACCCACAACTAGTCCCTGTTAACAAACCCACAACCAGTGCCTGTTAACAAACCCACAACTAGTGTCTACTAACAAACCCACAACTAGTGCCTGTTAACAAACCCACAACTAGTGCCTGTTAACAAACCCACAACTAGTGCCTGTTAACAAACCCACAACTAGTGCCTGTTAACAAACCCACAACTAGTGCCTGTTAACAAACCCACAACTAGTGTCTGTTAACAAACCCACAACTAGTGCCTGTTAACAAACCCACAACTAGTGTCTGCTAACAAACCCACAACTAGTGCCTGTTAACAAACCCACAACTAGTGCCTGTTAACAAACCCACAACTAGTGCCTGTTAACAAACCCACAACTAGTGCCTGTTAACAAACCCACAACTAGTGCCTGTTAACAAACCCACAACTAGTGCCTGTTAACAAACCCACAACTAGTGCCTGTTAACAAACCCACAACTAGTGTCTGCTAACAAACCCACAACTAGTGCCTGTTAACAAACCCACAACTAGTGCCTGTTAACAAACCCACAACTAGTGCCTGTTAACAAACCCACAACTAGTGCCTGTTAACAAACCCACAACTAGTGTCTGTTAACAAACCCACAACTAGTGCCTGTTAACAAACCCACAACTAGTGTCTGCTAACAAACCCACAACTAGTGCCTGTTAACAAACCCACAACTAGTGCCTGTTAACAAACCCACAACTAGTGCCTGTTAACAAACCCACAACTAGTGCCTGTTAACAAACCCACAACTAGTGCCTGTTAACAAACCCACAACTAGTGCCTGTTAACAAACCCACAACTAGTGCCTGTTAACAAACCCACAACTAGTGTCTGCTAACAAACCCACAACTAGTGCCTGTTAACAAACCCACAACTAGTGCCTGTTAACAAACCCACAACTAGTGCCTGTTAACAAACCCACAACTAGTGCCTGTTAACAAACCCACAACCAGTGCCTGTTAACAAACCCACAACTAGTGCCTGTTAACAAACCCACAACTAGTCCCTGTTAACAAACCCACAACCAGTGCCTGTTAACAAACCCACAACTAGTGTCTACTAACAAACCCACAACTAGTGCCTGTTAACAAACCCACAACTAGTGCCTGTTAACAAACCCACAACTAGTGCCTGTTAACAAACCCACAACTAGTGCCTGTTAACAAACCCACAACTAGTGCCTGTTAACAAACCCACAACTAGTGCCTGTTAACAAACCCACAACTAGTGCCTGTTAACAAACCCACAACTAGTGCCTGTTAACAAACCCACAACTAGTGCCTGTTAACAAACCCACAACTAGTGCCTGTTAACAAACCCACAACTAGTGCCTGTTAACAAACCCACAACTAGTGCCTGTTAACAAACCCACAACTAGTGCCTGTTAACAAACCCACAACTAGTGCCTGTTAACAAACCCACAACTAGTGCCTGTTAACAAACCCACAACTAGTGCCTGTTAACAAACCCACAACTAGTGCCTGTTAACAAACCCACAACTAGTGCCTGTTAACAAACCCACAACTAGTGCCTGTTAACAAACCCACAACTAGTGCCTGTTAACAAACCCACAACCAGTGCCTGTTAACAAACCCACAACTAGTGCCTGTTAACAAACCCACAACTAGTGCCTGTTAACAAACCCACAACTAGTGCCTGTTAACAAACCCACAACTAGTGCCTGTTAACAAACCCACAACTAGTGCCTGTTAACAAACCCACAACCAGTGCCTGTTAACAAACCCACAACTAGTGCCTGCTAACAAACCCACAACTATTGCCTGTTAACCAACCCACAACCAGTGCCTGTTAACAAACCCACAACTAGTGCCTGTTAACAAACCCACAACTAGTGCCTGTTAACAAACCCACAACCAGTGCCTGTTAACAAACCCACAACTAGTGCCTGCTAACAAACCCACAACTATTGCCTGTTAACCAACCCACAACCAGTGCCTGTTAACAAACCCACAACTAGTGCCTGTTAACAAACCCACAACTAGTGCTTGTTAACAAACCCACAACCAGTGCCTGTTAACAAACCCACAACTAGTGCCTGCTAACAAACCCACAACCAGTGCCTGTTAACAAACCCACAACCAGTGCCTGATCAAATTATAACATCATTTTCATTTTTTCAGAATATAATAGAATTTTTAAACTTGATTTATTAAAAAATCGAAGGATAAGTTCACCAAAAGTTAAGTTATCACTGATGCGTGAAAATGAATGAATAAAAAAGCTATAAATGTGTAGGCAAGGCATGGAGTGTGCATATGCATAAGTTTTGGTATATTCTATTGACTCTGATTATGACAAGTGAACCCCCACAAGTGAGACTTTGTCCATCCCAACAAAGTAGAACAAATTAATCAGTCAGAAGGTTGCACCACAAGGAAGAATTGAAGAATATGAGTGGCTACTGCTCGTACTGAGATTGTCACGAGATCTGCAAATACTAGCCACATAACAGGAAGTTGTCTTTTCCTCTTGGAAAGGTTATCAGCTGGTCTCGGCTTTACTAGAGGAAAAGTTGCTGCAAAATTTTAAGGATAACAGGCTTCATTTTGTGTATTGATGAAAATATGCCCTTGTGTCAAAACTGGTTATGCAATGAGTGGTTTGGTAAATAACATTTGATGAAAAACAAATGCTGTATAATTTGATGTAAAAATGGGTGTAAATTGTTGATTAGAGCAGTTTCTACAGTTTGTTTGCCAGGCAGATGTGATTTGATGTTTGTGTGCAGAAAAATTGGGTAAGATATGCTGTTGCTGCTGCTGCTGGTAAATAGGCCCTTAAAAAACACAATTAATAAAAATATATAAATCACCTTAATCTTCCGTATGACAATGTTCACACCTTGATTGGCTATCAGTGCCATAAAACCGAATGACAATAAAAGTAGGAAACTAAAATTGTATAAAACAACATGGAACTCAGTTCAGTCTTTTACTAAATCTTGCTTTGATGCATCATAAATAAAACATTCCATTGCAACATTAAATATTTATTAATTCCTAACTTTAATCCTCAAGTTTTTTTTCCCAGCTACTTTGGTAGGTAATAAAACTGACACTTTAATAAAATTAATTAGCATCACATGTTAAAGGAAATATACAGTGTCTTACTCATTGTACTGGAGAGATTTTGTATTTCAAAATGATACTCAAAGTGTAAATCGTCTATCATTAGAAGACAGAAGAACCATTGAAGCAGTCGGGTATTGCAATTAAAATCATAATTTGGAAATTTATTTAATCTGTTCGAAATATAAAATCAATATATAATAACGTTGTTTCGTCGATTGTTGATCCTTAGAGTCTGACTCATTGGTGTACAAAACAACACAATCTCCTATTGTTGGTGAATTTCATTTATCTACCACAAGCTACATATTACACATACCAAGCTAAAGGTGGGTAAGATTACATAATGCTTGTTGGTTTGTTGCTACTAATCAATTTCTGATAATTATCAGGCCTGACTATCCCCTAAAGTTTGTTCACAAAATAATGAAAACATATTCATTCCTTTCAAGTACATAACATCTTATGACTTTTAAAAGCTGCAAAATGAGTTACAAGTTAATATTGTGATTGATCCAATCAACAGTAGGGTGCAAGTAGTGTCCTATTTGTTGACACCCACAGCTGAGGCTGCCAAGAAGTCAACTATCATATCATAATTGGATGAGGAAATCCCAACAACATTGGCTAACGCTTCCTTTTAATAAACCAAATAGCATGTGATTTCAGCTGATTCCATCGTACTAATTCATAATCTCAGTTTGAAAGTTTTCACTAAAACTTTTATTTGTGAGTTTTTGATTAACAAAGTTAATCAAAAAAAACATTTCAAATAAAAAAATAACATAACACTTCGGCCAGCTTGTAATGCTAATTACTAAATAGCATAATGCACTAGATAGATAATAATAATAATATATTTTATACATACAACAAATATTTTTATCGTAATACATACATTTTATTTGGTAAAATTGCATAAAATTATTTTGATTCAAAAAGCATTTCGGCAACAAATGAATTTCAAATAAATAATCAAGTTTCCTGAGTACAAAACACTACCAAAATATTTACAAATATACTGAACAACGTTTAAGGACAGAAAGCTCACAAAAAATTTACAAAGTAACGTAAAAACGTATCATCACAGGAAGTAGCAAAAACAATAAAAAAGCTGTCATCAGATATAATTGTAAGTGTTTCTATTTTATCAACAGAAAAATAAAAAGTTCTGTCGATAAATTAAAATCGTACAGATATCCAGTTTATGTTAGCACTACTTCGACTGTACATTGTTGTTTGAGTCCATTGCTTCACTTTCTGTTGTTTGACTAACACAACCATTAATGAGTCTGGTTTGTGTGGAAGATACTGCTTTAATGGGCATTCCTTTGTGTACAGTAACTTGTACCATTTGTCCATCTACATTTCTGAATATCTTCTTGCATTTATTCAAGTCTATTTTTGAAATTTCCTGCTGGGAAGCAGACATGCCTCAAGGAACTGTTGTGTGATCTGCAATAGATTGTGATATGGAAGCATAAGTTTGATACCCTAGTCTAGCACAAAGTATTGAGATAAACCACAACATGAAAACTATATATCTGATGCACAAATGATATTGTAGAATCTCACCTTGAGGAATGAAATTGTTTTATATTGACAACTCAAACAATTGTCAAACACAGTTGATTCTTAATACAACCTATAAAAGCTTTGGAATTTATATGGATATAAGAGTAGAAGTCTCTCACTTATTGGTTTAGCATAGAAGTATTTAAGTGATCTGATTGGTGAAAACAAAACATGCTTGACTTGATTTCGTTGTTTCAGTTCAGGAGCTAATTTATGAAAACTGGAAAATCCATGACCTATTAGAGAAAACTTTCAAAATATACTTTTTTCCACCACATGGTGAAATAGAATGAATCATGTTATTACAGATTAACAGATCGTGTGAACGAGAGAAAGAGACTATTATATTATTGTATGATATTATATAGTAGTTTGTGAGGTCATCTTATAGTATTTCACATTAATGATATAGGCTACTGTGTCGTATGTTGGAACTGAAGGCAGGCCTGGCATGTAATGTTTTTAATTTATATTTATTTTAGTACAATTTCATTGTTCAACTTTAATTTTTCACAATCATGAGCTTGTAAAAAATTGTTCTTGTTCTACGTTAGTCATGAACAAGTTATATATATATATATTGGTTTGTATGAATGTTCTAATTAGTATACAACTATCAAAATCGACAAGAAGCTGGCCACTGTATTCATTAAATTGAAGGAAACTGTACACTCAGATCACCATGGTAAAGTTTGCACTCTATTGGCATAGAATCAATATATCTTATGTGACATTATATATAATTTAGTGGAAAAAAAGAATGAAAGAATTGCAAGGTTACTTTTTGAGTTGTCTTAAGACCATTTGGTTACAATATTGGTTTAAACGTTGAGCATTGAAAAAAGAAACTGAAATGTTGTCTCTCGGGTTTCAAATTCATCGATTGCTTCGTGTCACCTTTTAAGTTGATGCAAACTCCATATTAGTTTGTTCTAGTACATTGTGCAATACACTCAGTCACGGGGTTGATACGGATGATTGACGAAGTGTGATCAAACGTCTAAATATCGTGTCGGACAGGTTAGTTTGATGAATAATTGTTGTTTTTTTCATTCGCATGATTAATTCTATTGTGTAAATGGAAAAGGGATTTTACAATCTATATTTAGATACCTGTTCAGTATAAAAGCAGAGAGTTTTTTGTTCTTCATCAAACCAAACCTAGACTCAACTGAACTGACAACAGAGCTAACTCTTCAGTATAAAAGAACAGAACATTACAACTGAAGTACGTACGTCGTATTATCATTGTAATACCGAAAGAATATAAGTTATTATTCTAGAATATTTTTTACAGTTTAACTTTTATTTCAATTGTTTTTATATTGTAGTACATCATAGATCAACTGAAATATGTCTCGACACAGAAGAAACCCTTCCCATCAGGAGACCTCAGAAATAGACATGAGTAAATGCAAGAAGATATTCAGAAATATAGATGGACAAATAGTACAAGTTACTGTATACAAAGGAGTGCCTATTAAAGCAGTATCTTCCACACAAACCAGACTCATTAATGGTTGTGTTAGTCAAACAACAGAATGTGAAGAAACAGACTCAAACAACAATGTACAATTCAAATTGTGATGATATTTTTTTTTGTTACTAAATCTTTTTGTTGATCTGGCGGCAGCCAAATCAACACAACTACTTTTTCACATTCTGACAATCAAACAACTTTTACATAAAATTTTTTACTTATTGACACTTTTCATGTCTATGCAAATATGTTATACATTTTGGTGTGCATTTTTGTGTACTTGTATTTATTATTTTGTCAAGTAAAAAAATGATTTATTTTGTTTCCTGTATAACTGTACATATTATACTTTGTTTTCATGTCACCATCAGTACCCATCCAATAGAATAATAAAAGAAACACATAGAATCACTCTCTTGATTACCTTTATTTGACCTGAAAAAGATCAAACTTCAAACTCTGCCATGAAATACGAGTTATAGGCCAAAAATTTGTTTTAGAATGTATGAATATTTTTTAATTAAACATCACAAAGTAATTGTACTTCTGTTGAATAAAGTCTTGATGTTTACATAGCTTTTAGGGACTCGATCATTTTCAAATATGAGTAAGTTTGATATTAAATGTTGCATCACTCTGGCATCGTACCACTTGTTTTATATCTGTTACTTATCAAAACAAATAGGCATGAAGCAATCCACAACAGAGCATTAAACTCCTCAAAACTATAAACATACAAACGTTAATGAACCCATCTCCTTGAGCGGGCACAAAAAAGCGACCTATCACGTGTCGACATCTGAAAAGTTACCACATTGTTCTATTCATTCATGGTAGGTTTCAAAAGTGCCATGCAAATTTTGTGTCCTGTTGACGTGACAAATATTTTGACCTAGACCAACCAGTACATTAATCAAGAAGTTGTTTGCGATGCATACACAAGTTACTGAAAAGGGAAATATAAAAATATAACAATTATTATTATTTTACCTCTATAATTTGGTTGCATCCACTAGCAGATATTATCAAGAAACTATGCTAATACATACTTTTATCACTTAACAGTTCCAGTTTAATGATAAATCAATAACTAATAATAATTATTATCATGAACTGCCACTATCGTTCCGTGAGTAGAGTTTTACAAATCGGGCAAGTCCTTCCATGGTAAGAGAAATTTCGACTGAAGACTGCCATATCGATCTTTCATGGAAGATCGCAACAATCGTAGCGGTAAGCTTTTGATCAGTAATAGTTCGATCTTTTGGAGGCTAGCCCTTCCATAGACATAAAAGATCGACATAATAACAAAGATTGGTACCATTGTTGTCATGAAAATAGGCTCAATAATATACAGAGTAGAGGAAACAATATCTGGATATGAGTTATTTACTAGTTTAAAGATAATGAGAGTTCATCGTTGCAATCAAAACCCCCGAATGGGAATATCCGCTGGTAAAGTTTTGGCATATTATGCAACTTTTATGTGGTGATGAATACAGTAGCTCAAGTTTCTCATGAGTCATCTGTATATTACATAATCCTCAGTATTGTATTGGGTAAAGTCTTGTGTATCAAAATGACTGTTTGTCCAACCGGTTAATCAGCAAAATCAAGCATTGAAGTGTGACCTCAAGGCTTGCATGAACTTACTATAAAAACAAACATCCATAAAAATTGCACTAGGTTTTATCATTTCAGGTGACAAGACAAAATTTATATTGAAATTTGGTGTCCGATTATTTTGTCTACACCCCTGTGCCCCTTCTCTTTATTCCCATAATTCCATCACCCCCTTGCTTCTTTCCCCCAATGCCCCGACGCCCGCAGTAGCGGCCAGCAAGTTTCCCTCCCTTTTCTTGCTTGTTTTACCAACCTAACCCAATTACCAGACAGTACTCTACACCCTCCCGTCCTCTACCCCCCTCCCCCCCCCCCCCCCCCCCCGCCCCAACAACATAGCCTGAAAATCCCAACAGTCTAAAAATCTGCTTCCCTCTCCTTACTTTTCAAGTTTCAACCCCTTAGCATTATTAAAGCCCCATTTTCCCATTGCTAAACAATGATAGAAACTCTCACTGATTCTATCCGAGTTGTTTTCCCTCGAGGGGCTTAACTTCCCAGAAGTAGATGGATAGAAGACACCGACGGAGACTGGACACAACGATGTCAAACAAGCAGACACATTAGGAGAAGGAGTAGTACAAGGCACTAATAAGCCCACCTGATGAGGAGCTAATCATACAGTACTATGTGCAACTGTACTCTCGCTCTATGAACAGTAACATAATGCTAATTATTATAAGTACTGTAGGTTGTGAGCTACTTGTTACAAGAACATTGTATACTGTACCTGTTGTATCTTTACACATACTAAGTCAGTGTGAACTATTATCGTGTGCCTGTCTTGCCAGTTTCCTAGGTTACGTCACCGGTAGTTGGTAGATCGGTTGGTGGTCGAGTCTAGGTTGAGCCAAAGTCAAGAGAAGGTCGAGTCCGGGTTGAGGTTTGAGGTCAAGGTCGAGTCGGGATTGAGTTGGAAAAAGCACTATCTTAACCACCTAGAAACAAGTTTTCACTATTAATTTCAGTAGCAAAATACCCTCATCTGTACAGCCTCCTGATTTAAATTCTAAAGCATTTAAATTAGTTAGAGAAGGCACATAAAATCTCTATAAATTACAGTTAAGTGCAGCTTCTCCTCAAGCCAAGTCCACAATCAGCACTTGATTGATTGTTCTTGTTACATAATATTACAATTAATCTCTGTCTGTCAGAGCGTACTAAGAAATTGATCTCCCACAAAACTCACAGGGTTAGCTATTGTACCCGTCAAAGCATAAATGACCATAAAAAGTATCAACATCTCTATTTTTGCAATAAGTAAATCCAAAATACATATTGACAATAACTCAGTGAGTCAGCTACCGATGCATAAGCAAGAAACAAATAATATAAAAATACAAAAGTTTCCTGGTGGTGTATTGAGAACAAAATATGGTAAAAGAGTTTTCTGGTGTGTATTGAGAACCAAATATGTTAAAAGAGTTTTCTCATAGAAGGGTAAGTTTTTGTTTATAATTGAAAGAGTTGAAGATAACAGAATATTGCACCACAAGGACTAACTAGAGCAAACTCTGTACCAGTGACTGCTGATTGGACAAGAACTATTGCAAATATCCTTTTAGCTGGTATACATGAATGCATGACAAGAAAGTAACTTTTCCTCTTGCCATACCCATCAACCAGGTCATGGCCTACCAAACCCACAAAGTATGTTGTAATATCTAGAGAATATCAGGCTACAGATGGTATATCTATGAATGATACTCATTTCAAAACTACTTGTGCAATTAATTGATTGCGCAAATGTTATATAATACCTAAATGGAAGTAAATAAATACACAAGCAACTGCATGTGACACATTTTTATTGCCGACTCACTATACAGTATTTTTTAAAATGGCGTGGAGTGAAGCTTATTATTAAGAACAAGTTGAAGTATGAATGAATGTATTAGAGAACTGGGCATTTAATGTCAACGGTTGCAGTGAAAGTGTAAAAGAATTGTGATGGTCACTGATATATGGAGCATGGTGGTTGGTTGCACCATGGTTGTAATAAGTTGTGCAGTCTTGAGAGAATGTCACCAGAAAATGACACCACAAATAAATAAAACACTAGTTGGTAACATGATACAAGGGCTCAACATAAACTATGGTGACATACACAGTAATTATTTATTTCATATAGATAGATCATAAATAACAAAACGTATTTCAACATTTGATTATTACTGTCACCATTCAGTTCTTGAATGCAATGAGTAAGAAGCAGACCGCACATGCATTGAATAAATTTTTTAGCTATGATTGATGTATGTGAGGTATTCTTGAGGCAATATAGATTATGCAATAAATGATCGTTTAATGTTATTAACAAAAATCTGGCAAGATGTTGGAATAATACCGAGTTGGAAAGAAAAGCTTAGATGTTTGTGAATAACCATTTATAATGATGAAATCAAACAAGAGCAGCCATAAAAATTATGTCTGTGGAAAACAGTATTGACTGAAATTTAGTTTAAAGGATCATGCTTGAAAGTTGTGCAATTTTCCAACAAACTAGGTAATGGATTCCTAAGTTTTGTAGAAAAACAGGAGATCTTGTGATTTTCACCGATGTAAGGAAGTTTAAAATAGCGTGTTAGTTTGGTGGCTCATTGTTGTAATTGGCTGAGCAGTCTTGAGAGAGTGATACCAGAGATAACTACCAACAGAGAAGTTCTCGATGTCACAATTCATTGATTCATGCTGTGATTATTTGTTTGCCACAGATCATAAATAATAAAATGGATTACAACACTGAATGTTTAATTATTACTGTCACCATTGCCTTTCATTTATTGGATGTAATGGGTAATGAGTTAGGAGCATGCTCTATAAAACGTTCACCTACTGTATTTCTTAAGAGGAAATGATTAGCATGATTTATTGGTAATATTTCTTAGCTACGAACCGATTGGTCAAACAAACAGCAGCACTGAAACATAAACAGTCGATGGTGTTGAAGGAGACCAACAGAAACACATTCAAGCTTGTTGTATTTCAATGTCTGTTTCGTTAAATCTTTTTGTTTTAGGTTTATTCACAATACTTATTCTAGACTTTTTAGTACATCTTTACCTTTAATGTTCATTTCCTCAAGTACAAAATATGTTGATTGATTTAAAATGTTTTGTAACTTTGAGGTTTCATTGGAGAAACTTTGTTTGCCTTTATTTACTGTACTCCCTCAATAGTTATTTTGAGGTGCCGTGCACTGATTATTTATTATACAACAGTACAGAAGCCCAATAGACCCACGGCACTTGCAAAGGCATACAAATAAACTTTAGACAAGAGAGCTTATGATAGAATGTTACACTAGTTTGTATCCTGGCTGAAAGTATTGCAATTACTACAGATTAACGGAAGTTACAGTTTTCATTTATTTGTCAAATAAAGATTGTTTTCATTTCTGACAAGCAGATGGAAATTTGACCAACAAAATATTATATAGTAAAACATCTTTGTGCAGTAGTGGAAAATTTTCACCTTAATGACAACTCATGGACGTTTCTAGCTATCAAAACATCATATAAAAAGTGTGTTTAAGAACTATGTCATTTCTAAAATGCTAGATAGCCATAGACTTGTGTCCCCTGCGCAGATGGTACAGCACACAGGGTGTATAGTTGGTGTGAGGGTTGCTTCCCTGGAGTATAGAAAAAGTGCCACAATGCCTTGGTTCAAACCCATTTAGTTTTTTTGTGGATGTACAAACAGCTCTAGCTGGCCTATATACAAAATATTCATCATTTTAGTTGACATATAAGCAACTGAAATGATGTTGTTTAGGTTAGTTTTTAAACCTATGTCAATTGGAAAATCAATTACTAAACAATTGAAAACAACAACCAATGATTAGCACCTCATCTGGTCCAATAATTTATGTAATATGACTACAGTCATAGGTAAACAGAGTCGTGACTTTCATATGGTTGGTTGACGCATTGCAATCAATCAAAATATCATGTCAGACTTGTTAGCTCTATGAATCATGGGCTTTTGTTACACAAGAGAATGGAAATAGAATTTTACAATTTGATTTTGTGAAATCTAAAAGCAAAAGCATTTTAGTCTGTTGCAAAAGCAGATCTGGAGACAGCTGAGCAACCAACGCAAACAGCTTTCTGATACCAGATAGTATAGCGTTACAACTAAGGGTGTCTGTGTATGAGTCACAGTGAAATGATTTTTTTTAAAAACATGGTATAGTTTCACTAATAAGTTTTCAATATAGATGTAGGGTTGTCATTTTTTTATTTTGTGTTGCAGCACATTTACAGCGAGCGATAATATGTCTCGAGACAGAAGAAACCTTTCGACCAGGAAACGTCAAATATAGACTTGAGTAAATGCAAGAAGATATTCAAAAATATAGATGGACAAATAGTACAAGTTACTGTATAGAAATGAGTACCTATTAAAGCAGTATTTTCCACACAAACTAGACTCATTAATGGTTGTGTTAGTCAAACTTCAGAAAGTGAAGAAATAGACTAAAACGACAATGTGTAACAGCAGTTATGAGAGCCAATTAATCTGTCCTCATCTACTTCCGGTTGTGAATGGAAGAATAAAGAAAAGACATGTTCACGCTTCTGAATACAAATTACTGGAGACTTTGTTGATATTATGATATTTTTTCCATCCGAACCTTTAAGAAATAATCTGTGTGAACATGTTATTTTTTGTGTACTGCTATACTTTCTGTGATATGAGTTCGGTGCTCACCTCAAAAGTAACACTATTTTGTTATTGTCTGTCATGGTATTTTTTGTTAATTTAAAATAAAATGTGTTAATGTTTAAATAAAAAAGCAGCAGTTTTAAGAGAAAGTCACATTAGAAATACAGATGGTTCTGATTCTTTGAACAAAAATAACTAGTTTTATACAAGCAAACACTGAGGGAGCCTTGAGAAGAACATTAATTGCTTTATAATTGAATTGGTTTATAATTCCATATTTTCAAACCAGCTGAAACATCTTGTCATTTTTGCATCAAAGTCGTTTTGCAAAAGATGTAGTTAATGATTGTCTATTTTTATTGTATTTATGGTAATTGCCTTAAATTCTATATTGAAAACTATTTGAGAAGTTGTCATTAAAATCTAAGTTGAAAACTGTACCTTTTCATCATAACAGAGACAGAAGTTTTTAAAAACACCAAACATCTCAGGTTGCTGAAGTCTTGCAACAGTTTAATGATAGAGTGAGATTTTAAAAACATCCATCCATACAGCGTACAAGAATGAACCGGGTTTATTACGCCAATGGATAAACCAAAGAATCTTTGCGCAAGCCTACATGCTGAGTGGTAATCGTGTTATCAGTGATTTATAGAGAGTCTGTAACAGCTGGTTTATGTACAGGATACAAGCGCATAGGGATATGAAAACGCATGCAGTTATGATAAATGGAACCTCCCACGCATTACATATGGTGATTAACCAAAGTTTTTGTCGGTCAACCCACCTGTTGTTTGGTGAGTATTATTATCATCAGTAAATAACTGGTAAACATTGTGTTTTCTGGTGAACAGTGCTTATTCCTATCGGCAATATGTTACAAAATCTGTGCTGATCACTTGAGAGCTTCAAAAGCTATTAATTTTATTACATTTCTATTTGGCATGCTTGATAGAATGCTCTTTATGCCAACTCAAACTTTTCTGCCTATAAAACTTGTCGCAAGAGGATTTGAGGGTCAGAGATGTCAGATTGTTCATTTATCATTTCCTGTATCAAGTTGTTATACAGTGAGATATAGAGATATTGGAATCCTGTCAGGGAAGATTAGTTTATATTTACATGTAGCTATATGAAACAGTATTTAACTATGATTGTAGTCTGCAGCAATAACAAAACAAAAAACACAACAAACAGATGCTAACAAAAAAACAACAGGATAAACAATGAATGTAAGAAATTGGAAAAATGGTGTACTTTGATGTTTTTCAACAACTTCTGATGAAATTATCATCCGTAGAAGCAAAACTTGCCTCATTCTCTCACACACAAGAATTACGCATCTCATTCGCAAAGTTAACAAACATTATCACCACTTCACTCTATAGAACTCTATGTTTTTGGTGTCCTCTTCAAAGCCACACAGCGCATATCCAACACTCTACTTTTTTTTCAATGGAAGGATCCGCGTTTGATGATGTTGTCTTCTTCAGTAACAGCTCTAACTACCTTCCCTTTATAAACCCACACTTGTATGACACCTCGTAGGTTGTTGTGATTTGTGGGGCACAGAAACATCTTTTTACATTTATTTAGATCTACACAGATCTCACTGTCTAGTGAAGTGTCAAGTCTCATCTGTCTCATTCTGCAAGCAAAATAATAATAATAATAATATTAGTACTGTTGTTCCTAAATAATAAAATACAATATAAACTCAAATGTTTAATAAACATGTTTTCATCTAATATAACATTGACAAAAGACTTCGGATATCCTTTACAGAAAAACTTACTTGGATGGAATACTGAAGAGTTTGACCCTCTGACAAGAGCTCAGTGTGTACAGAACTGTAGGTACAGTTGGTAGTTCACTGAAGCAGGTTGTTCTGATGGTAGTAGATATAGGAGCTAATGATACGCTTGACTGACCACTCCACGTCAGTAGAAAAACTGCCTAGTTCAAGTCTAGTTCAATCACTTGAATGAAAGATGGCAACCTAGATGAATAATTACTTGTATGGGTTACCACTTCCTATGGCTATCTGTGATGTAACAAGTAGCTTGGACTTGGTGCTTTTAGTCAGGACTCTGGTGTGGAAGAAAGAAGGGGGTAATGCGTTTGCCGCATGAGCCTGTCTTCCGTACCCAGAATCAGAGCCTGACTGGCAGCTGAAATGACGAACATAGGATTCGATCGCGCAAATAAGAGCAGAATTATTATTTTGTTTGTTCCACATGGTTTCCTGTTTCTGATTATTTTTATGATTTTCATTTTTATCAAAACCTATTTTTTATGGCTTGCCTTATCATTATTAGTCAAGAAATTAATAAATTATTATTATTAGGTATATGATTCATTATCCTTTATAACTTTTACGCCTTCTAGTTATTTATAATTTTTTTCCGTCACAAACGATAATTATTTTAAAAATTATATGCCCCTTTAGTTTCAGATAAACAGCAACGAGCTTATAATTATTATAACATATACTATCATATACTAAATATGTGTGATCTTTGTGAACAAGCCGAGAGTCAATGGAAGATGGACAAGTTTTTCAAATGGAAGTGCTGTGGTTTAATCAAACAGTCACAGTACGACGGACAGGATGAAAGATCGATCAGGTCCATTCTGCTTCATCTTGCGATGGATGTACCATTCTGCATGAACAAAACGGCGGATACAGATCCTAACAATCAGTGCTGATTGTAGGTGATCAATAACCAATGAACCAATGATCTTTGTATACATTGTATTGAAAACAATAGTTTTTATCAAATTCCTATTAAGCTAAGATATACTGCAGGAAAACTGTCGAACTTGACCAATGAAAAAGTTGAATGTAACAGATCATTGCACCACAACGACAAGCTACAGCTGAATGTACACCGGTGTTTGCTGATTGGACAAGAACTATTGTGAATATTCCCCTTGATGATATAGATGAATACATGACCATAAAGTGTATTTTCCTCTTGCCATACCCATCAACCAGGTCATGGCCTACCAAACCCACAAAGTATGTTGTAATATCTAGAGAATATCAGGCTATCGATGGTATATCTATGAATGATACTCATTTCAAAACTGCTTGTGCAATTAAATGATTGTGCAAATGTTATATAATACCTAAGTGGAAGTAAATAAATACACAAGCAACTGCATGTGACACATTTTTATTGCCAACGCACTATACAAAATTTTTGAAAATGAGGCAGAGTGAAACTTATCAATAACAACAAGTTGAAGTATAAATGAATGTTTTAGAGAACAAAGCATTTAATGTCAAAGGTTGCAGTAAAAGTGTAAAAGAATTGTGATGGTCACTGATATATGGAGCATGCTGGTTGGTGCACCATGGTTGTCATAGGCTACGCAGTCTTGAGAAAATAACATCGCAGAGGATGATACAAGAGCTCAACAAAAACTATGGTGACTTGCACAGGAGCTACTTGTTTTGTATAGATCATAAATAACAAAACGTATTTCAACACTAAATACTTGATTATTACTGTCACCATTCAGTTCTTGAATGCAATGAGTAACAAGCAGACCGGCATTCGTTGGATCAAATGTGTAGTCGGGTGTTTTGTAAGAGGAACCAAATTGCATTATGGGTAAAACTTCTCAACTATCAGCTGCATTGATTAAGTAATAAAACTGCGCTAATGAACCACTAATTGAGAGCTTGGTTTAAAAAAAACAACACATTCAGATTTTATTTATAAATGAACTATCTGTTTTGGCACTTCTTTACGGTATCACTTTTACAATTACTTGGAAGCTTTAACGAAAAAAATTGCACACAAATGTTCTAGTTTGTTAATGGTCACGGCGTTTTTGGTGAAAATGTGAAAATTCCCTGATGCTGTTCAATACATTTTATTCTTGTTTTTTTCTCCAACACTGTTTGGTTTTTTTTCTGTTATTCTTTTACAGCCCCATTTCACGTGGTCATAATGGGTAACTAATAAACTGTTTTTGAAGATTTACTAGATATTAGAAAAACACTGCTTATCCCATTCCTTGATGAATATTGTAATACTTTTGCAGCCCAAGAGCGCTTACGAGTTACCGATTGAGAATCCCTTTGATTTTATCTTCAATAAACACGTATAAAATAATCGCTAGCATTTTATTTTATGCAATTGGTGCTTGTTGATGGGATCAGATGATTGGTAAATTATTTGTCATTTCACCAAACATATTATTACTCGTAAATTACTTGCTTCCAATGAGTTTTGTTCTCAACCGGAAGTATTCCTGCAAAAAATTGTCTACAGACCTTTTTGTTGTGACTTTGGCAAAAGATTAAAAATCTAGGGCTATATCACACACACAGCAGTTTTAATCAATAATGTATGAGAATGGACAGCAGAGAATAGAATGGGGAAAACACCCAAGTGACATTTCCAACCTGCAGACTTCAATTGGTAGGAGAATTGGTAGATCTACAAGCACTTGGAACTGCTTGATTCAGGTTTCATGTTCAAGAAGGCTTGATAAATCATTGTGTTGAGTACCTCAAGTAGTAACTAGTAGGTGCTCAGCAACCTGAAGTTCACACAATACTATATTTAGAGTACAATCATTGCCACAGTATTACCACCACACCATTTATTACCATCTGCCAACCGGTGGTAAATAATATTCATAAACAACCGGTGGGCTGGTTAAGATATCCTGCTGTAACATGTACGTATATTTTTAGTAAATACCGACTTAAAGCTTTCATAAATCACAACTATATATAGCAAACACATGTAGATATTTTTACAAAGTTGATTTACAGTTGAATGTTGAAAAACACCAGCAACCCAAGATATTAATTTTTTCATGGTTTCTACTTATATTCTGTCAAAATGTGTTCAGCCATCAAATTCTTTAATTAGCCAATCTAAAGTTTGAATACAACAGACCGTTTACAAACCAGTTGACTGACAAACTTACTGAATGTTCATACAATAACAGCTGTTGTGATTATATGTTATTTTGTGATCAACCAAACCAAGCTTGCTAATTGAGTTAAGCGCAAGTCTCTTTTTATAAAAACTAAGACCAAACTTCCACAGCACAATTGGATAAGCAACAGTATTAAGAAAGTGTTAACAGTTGTATGATATAAATTTATAATTGCGCTGGTGTAGAAATAAGCGCTACATCCAAATTACTGAAACACATGTCATTACACACACAAGATGTCCAATTGTGGATTTCACAAGCTCACAGGAGAACAGAAAAACATACCTTAAACGTAGTGTTTAAAGCCTTTTAGTAAAAAATTGTCTTCTGTTCCACTTGTTGAGCAAACAGCATGGGTTGCTTGTCAGAACTCATCATTTGCTAGCGCATGCAATGCAGACATAATGTATTTTGTCGTTATTATGTTTCACTATTATTTGAAGGCAAATGGGTTGTTATCTAAATCTGGATGTGTGATAGTAGTTTGTAAATGTATTCATTACCATGCAATATATTGCATTGCCAGTATAAAACTAAGGCCATACATAAAATAAATATATACAAATAAATAATGATGTAGCTCATAAATTCTGAGCTAAGCAATAATTAAAAAACATTGCTGTCAAAACCTTATGTATGTACACATTTACAAATTATGCATATGTACACATCAATAAACTTTATATGTGCAAGTATACACATATTATATATGCCTACAGATAAATAAACTTTCAGTAGACAAAATAAACAATATGATTTAATTCTTTTGACCGCAGTCAATTTGTAAGAATTTCTTTCAAGCTTGCCACACCCATAATCACAGAGTTTGGTTTGATTGTTACCAGAACTCGTTGGATGTAACATTATTGTTTGTGTCCCTTGTGTAATATTCTGTGGGTGAGCTGACATGATCATTGATATTTTTAGTCTGTGGGGGTGATGTGACTTTAATAGGTATTCCTTTGTATACCACAACTTGTACCATTTGTCCATCTACATTTCTGAAAATCTTCTTGCATTTACTCAAGTCTATTTCTGAGGATTCCTGTTGGAAATTGTTTCTATTATGTAGAGCCATGTTTAAGTTTACTTCTGATGATATGCTACAACATAAAAAATTAAATTATTAAATCAATTTCACAGTGTTGGGAGCAGAAACCTCAAGATTTTTTTCGAGAACAACAACTTTTCCACGAATTAAGGTAAAAATCACCTTATAATGCAATGTTATGCTTTCTTATGTGAAAGAATAGTGTTTGTCTTTCTTGACTGCTGAGTTTGATTTGACATAGAAATGATAATGCTCCTGTATTTATACTGATACAATACTAAATATAGATGGTAAAATTCCACCTCCATTGTCATTTCCACAATAGAATAAAACAAGTCAATGGAAAAAACCCACTTATGGCTCATATATGTTTACAGCCATGCCAACGTTCAGGTGCGCTGCATCCATCATTGTCAAACGCACGAATGAACATAGAAGAGGCAAACCAACCTATGAAAATAACAGTTATGCACAGTATACAAAGGTATTACATCTATCATCAAATTGTCATATACAAGTGTTTTATACTGAAATAATGAGAATCTGAAACAAGCACTACTGTTCTGAACAGAATTGACAATTTAACAGGATCTAATGAACAACATTAATTTTATTTTGAGTTAAACATACTTTGTACAAAAGTTTGGCAGCACTAAGGTTCAAATAAACAGATCTGTAGGAGCAATTGGCAGCTAGTTATGATGATAATAAACCGAAGTCGTGTTTTACCTAGTATAGTGGGGGCAAAAGACAATAGATAAAATGGATGTATTTTCATAGCAAAAACCTTTTCTCTCGGCGTTCTTGTATGTTCAGTCATGCATTTGACAATTTGATGATAGGTGTAATACCTTTGTATACTGTGCATAACTGTTATTTTCATAGGTTGGTTTGCCTCTTCTATGTTCATTCGTGCGTTTGACAATGATGGATGCAGCGCACCTGAACGTTGGCATGGCTGTAAACATATATGAGCCATAAGTGGGTTTTTTCCGTTGACTTGTTTTATTCTATTGTGGAAATGACAATGGAGGTGGAATTTTACCATCTATATTTAGTATTGTATCAGTATAAATACAGGAGCATTATCATTTCTATGTCAAATCAAACTCAGCAGTCAAGGAAGACAAACACTATTCTTTCACACAAGAAAGCATAACATTGCATTATAAGGTGAGTGTTACTTTAATTCTCGAAAAAGCTGTTGTTCTTGAAAAAAACTTGAGGTCTTTGCTCCCAACACTGTGAATTATGATTTAATATTTTAATTTTTTATGTTGTAGCATATCATCAGAAGTAAACTTAAACATGGTTCTACATAATAGAAACAATTTCCAACAGGAATCCTCAGAAATAGACTTGAGTAAATGCAAGAAGATATTCAGAAATGTAGATGGACAAATGGTACAAGTTGTGGTATACAAAGGAATACCTATTAAAGTCACATCACCCCCACAGACTAGAAATACTAATGATCATATCAGCTCACCCACAGAATATTGCTCAATGGACATAAACAATAATGTAACATCCAACGAGTTCTGGGAACAATCAAACCAAACTCTGTGATTATGGGTGTGGCAAGCTTGAAAGCAATTCTTACAAATTGACTGCGGTCATAAGAGTTAAATTGTATTGTTTATTTCGTCTTAAGAAAGTTTATTTATCTGTACACATGTATAATATGTGTATACTTGCACATGTATAGTTTGTGGATGTGTACATATGTATAATTTGTAAATGTGTACATACATAAGGTTTTGACAGCAATGTTTTTTAATTATTGCTTAGCTCAGAATTTATGAGCTGCATCATTATTTATTTGTATATATTTTATTTCATGTATGGCCTTAGTTTTATACTGGCAATGCAATATATTGCATGGTAATGAATACATTTACAAACTACTATCACACATCCAGATTTAGATAACAACCCATTTGCCTTCAAATAACAGTGAAACATATAACGACAAAATACATTATGTCTGCTTTGCATGCGCTAGTAATGATGAGTTCTGACAAACAATCCAGGCTGTTTGCTCAACAAGTGGAACAGAAGACAATTTTTTACTAAAAAGCTTTAAATACTGCATTTAAGGTCTGTTTTTCTGTTCTCCTGTGAGCTTGTGAAATCCACAATTGGACATCTTGTGTGTGTAATGACAAGTGTTTCAGTAATTTGGATGTAGCACTTATTTCTACACCAGCGCAATTATAAATTTATAGCATACAACTGTTAACACTTTCTTAATACTGTTGCTTATCCAATTGTGCTGTGTGAGTTTGGTTTTAGTTTTTATAAAAAGAGACTTGCGCTTAAGTCAATCAGCAAGCTTGGTTTGGTTGATCACAAAATATATAATGATAAAAGCTGTTATTGTATGAACATTCAGTAAGTTTGTCAGTCAACTGGTTTGTAAACGGTCTGTTGTATTCAAACTTTAGATTGGCTAATTAAAGAATTTGATGGCTGAACAACATTTTGACAGAATATAAGTAAAAACTATGAAAAAGTTATTATCTTGGGTTGCTGGTGTTTTTCAACATTCAACTGTAAATCAACTTTGTAAAAATATCTACATGTGTTTGCTATATATAGTTGTGATTTATGAAAGCTTTAAGTCGGTATTTACTAAAAATATACGTACAAGTTACAGCAGGATATCTTAACCATCCCACCGGTTGTTTATGAATATTATTTACCACTGGTTGGCGGATGGTATTAAATGGTGTGACAGTAATACTGTGGCAATGATTGTACTCTAAATATAGTACTGTGTGAACTTCAGGTTGCTGAGCACCTCAGAGCACTTAATACTACTAGTTACTACTTGAGGCACTCAACACAGTGATTTATCAAGCCTTCTTGTACACGAAACTTGAATCAAGCAGCACTTAAGGTGTGAATAAATTTAAGGTTTTTGGTACCGTTTGATTTCTGACAATTTGAAATGTCAAATGGGTGTTTTCTTTTCTTGTTATCTTCTTTTCACTCTCACGCATTGCGGGTTAAAGTTGCTGTAGGTATAGCACTAATTTTTTAATAGCCACATCAAGGTCATGACAAATCGGTAAATATACTTGAGCTTTGAAGCAACAACAGTCTTCCGATGTTCATCCAGATAAATTTTAAGGAACTTACAAGTCTTCAAAATCAGTTTATTCTTACATGTTACCCCATAAAGTGAACTGATTGTAACAAAATAACAAAACAATCAAAGAAGCAAAAAAACAAAAACAACAAAATAGAGTTATCTGTCAACATTAACATCTTCGTAACAAAAAAAATTGAAATATTATACATATTACCATTTTACTTCATCATTCATGGTCATTCGTTAAAAAGCAGAATTTGGTGCATCTTTTATCACTAAGAGATATGTTTTCCCTTTCATAAAATTTACAAAGAACTGAACAAACACTCAGAGCACGGTGAGTGCAAAGTTTTCCAGAAAGTTCTTGCAAAAGCTTGATTGCGCATCTCCTCCAACTACTACGCCTAGTGACAGCAAAGTTTTCTGGAAAATTCGTGCAAGATCCACTCCACAATTTCTTCAACAACTCCATGTCCAACAGATCAATAGCATCCAACACTTTGTACTTTTTTTCAATGGAAGGATCCACGTTTGATGATGTTGTCTTCTTCAGTAACAGCTCTAACTACCTTCCCTTTATAAACCCATACTTGTGTGACACCTCTTAGGTTGTTGTGGTTTGTGGGGCACAGAAACATCTTCTTACATTTATTTAGATCTACACAGATCTCACTGTCTAGTGAAGTGTCAAGTCTCATCTGTCTCATTCTGCAAGCAAAATAATAATAATATTAATAAAATTAGTACTGTTGTTCCTAAATAATAAAATACAATAGAAACCCAAATATTCAATAAATATGTTTGCATGTAATACAACATTGACAAAAGACTTCGGATACCCTTTTTACAAAAAAAACTTACTTGGATGGAATACTGAAGAGTTTGACCCTCTCACAAGAACTCAGTCTGTACAGAACTGTAGGTACAGTTGGTAGTTCACTGAAACAGGTTGTTGTGATGGTGGTAGATATAGGAGCTAATGCTATGCTTGACTGGCTACTCCACGTCAGTAGAAGAACTGCCTAGTTAAGTCTAGTTCAATCACTTGACTGAAGGATGGCAACCTAGATGAATAATTACTTGTATGGGTTACCACTTCCTATGGCTATCGGTGATGTAACAAGTTGCTTGGACTTAGTGCTTTTAGTCATTTTTTGAATGAAGCAAATGAATATTGATATATAATATTTGTGAAATATAACAAGTAAATCAACAAATAACAAAACTTACTAAAAATTTACTTGCCCTATTTCACTAAATATGTTGTTGGTAAAATTGTGTGTACAATTATTAAAACCGAAACCCTCACCATCACCAACATTTACACGACTACTAGAACTAATTGGAGAGCCGACAAAAATACTAAATTTTTTATTTATTTTTTGCCTTTCACATGTATGTCTTAGAGTAATCTATGGTATAGCTCTGCAATGTTGAAAGATTAAATAGTAACATATTTCTGTCCACCTATTGAAAGCTGTAAAACCATTTCAAAAACTTGAATACTACAACCTTTAAAACAATTGGTACTTAATTTACCCACAATCAAGAAGAGCAATAATTTTCATGTTTGTTTTGGATGCTGTGTCATACACCAGGATTATTTTGTAGCTGCAAATGAGCGCTTATGCAAAAGCAACGTCAGATATTACTTGATCACCATTAAACAAACTTGAAACAAAAAGTTTTGCAACTGAAAGGCCTTGTCTATGGATAAACGGTCTGATTTTGAAAATGATAACAGTTCTGTGGTGATGTGTTTGCTGTATGGGGGAGAGTGTGTTTGCTGTGTGAGGAGAGTGTGTTTGCTGTGTGGGGGAGAGTGTGTTTGCTGTGTGGGGGAGAGTGTGTTTGCTGTGCGGGAGAGAGTGTTTTTGCTGTGTGGGGGGAGAGTGTTTTTGCTGTGTGGGGGGAGTGTGTTTCCTGTGTGGGGGAGAGTGTGTTTGCTCTGTGGGAGAGTGTGTTTGCTGTGTGGGAGAGAGTGTGTTTGCTGTGTGAGAGAGTGTGTTTGCTGTGTGGGGGAGAGTGTGTTTGCTGTGTGGGGGAGAGTGTGTTTGCTGTGTGGGGGGAGAGTGTGTTTGCTGTGTGGGGGGAGAGTGTTTTTGCTGTGTGGGGGAGAGTGTGTTTGCTGTGTGGGGGAGAGTGTGTTTGCTGTGTGGGGGGAGAGTGTGTTTGCTGTGTGGGGGGAGAGTGTGTTTGCTGTGTGGGGGGAGAGTGTGTTTGCTGTGTGGGGGGAGAGTGTGTTTGCTGTGTGGGGGGAGAGTGTGTTTGCTGTGTGGGGGGAGAGTGTGTTTGCTGTGTGGGGGAGTGTTTTTGCTGTGTGGGGGAGAGTGTGTTTCCTGTGTGGGGGAGAGTGTGTTTGCTGTGTGGGAGAGAGTGTGTTTGCTGTGTGGGGGAGAGTGTGTTTGCTGTGTGGGGGGAGATTGTGTTTGCTGTGTGGAAGAGAGTGAGTTTGATGTGTGGGGGGAGAGTGTTTTTGCTGTGTGGGGGAGAGTGTGTTTGCTGTGTGGGAGAGAGTGTGTTTGCTGTGTGGGGGAGAGTGTGTTTGCTGTGTGGGGGAGAGTGTGTTTGCTGTGTGGGGGAGAGTGTGTTTGCTGTGTGGGGGAGAGTGTGTTTGCTGTGTGGGGGAGAGTGTGTTTGCTGTGTGGGGGAGAGTGTTTTGTGCTAGTATGCATAAACTATAATTCAACTAGACCTTGAAAAAGTCACAATTGGGCCATCAAACAGCCCGAAACTACGTTGATGTTGACTCTGCTTGAAAGTACATTATAATCTGGACGGAACCCAATCACATTAGAGACTAGAGTACATATGGGTAGATTAAATCAATCGACCAATCTGTGATCAGCTCAGTTCCAAAGTGAAATTTTGATTTCTCCTAATCAGCTTTCAAAGATAGACTAAAGCTTTTGGATTTTCTCTATTTTCAAAAGCGCAAACAACTTCAAAGAATCAGTTTCAGTTGAATAAGGAAAATTTAGCATTGCGTATTTAAGCAGTATGTCTGATAAACTGGTTGGGGGGCATTATTTTCAAGAACTTTTTCTGGCAATAAGTCTCACAAATTGAAACGTTGTATTGCTAAGCAATTGCTCAATTTTTATCTCACAGAACATAAAGCTCTCAGAAGTTATCATTAAGGCAAGATTGGCTAAACATTAGCTTGAAATTAAACTCCTTGACCTCTACATGCAAGTTGTGAGATAGAAGTGATCAATGGGTGACACTGTGTAACAGCCAAGTTTGCATCATTGAACCCTCAACCTGTTATTATAGTATTACTTATGAGCCAAGAATCTTCAGTAATAACTTATGACCAACGCATACAAGAGAATAAACTTCTTTTTAAGCTAAAGTCTAAGTCCAGGCAAAATGCTCGACAGCGGTGATAGGTCACACCAAATGGAAATCAGAAACAAGAGTAATCATTGAATGAAGTTTACAGCTACACTAGCAGTAACAAGTCCAGCTGGGTTGACCTTTCCTTAGATCATGACAGCTATCACCACTGATTCACTTTTACTACATGGACTCTCACACATCAACTTATTTCGCTTCTTGGAAAGCTAACCGTAGGTCAAATAAAACATGAGCGGCTGATGGAAAAAAGACAATCGGGTTTTATATGGTTTATATAGTGCATGAGCTTGAGATAAAATGGCGTCATAGGAAGGCTCACTCTTCTATTCAACGTGAGTGATTTTCTGACTATCATTAAATAGGGAAGATATAGTCTGATACGCTATTGTTACATAGCTCCGAGGACCGAAACCACTAAACGTTTTCATTTGTTAGAATTTTAGCGGTGGAGATAATTCTATGTTCTCACACGCACCGGGTTCAAGACTTTCAGTGTAAAACCCATGAGCGCAATTAGACGACACGATGAAAATAGTCCAATCATTACTATAAGAATACCGCTATCATTTATGGTTTACTTGGAAGAATATGATGGGTCGACATCAAAAAGGAAAGATTATCACAGTACAAACTTGGAATATGTGATTTTATTAGATATACTGAAAGATAGTAACAAAACTTCAAGCCACAAATAAATCCAACAAAATACATCCAGACTGCATGACAATCTATCCATATTAAACCATATACAAATAGGACAAATATTTACATACATGGTAAGTTTTTAAAAGATACTTGACTTTAGTATTCCCTGCCCAGTTACATTTTATATGAGAGGGATACAACATAATCTGCAGGATAGACACAACCATGTCAGTCCAGCATCTGCAAAACCTGAGTCGAACGACTGGCGATAAGTTTAGACTTCTTATCGGTGGAGTCTTTGTGTTTCTCAAGCATTTCTGTAGCTCCTTTCATTGTAGCATCTCTTGACAAACCTACAATATGAAACTTTGTAAGCTCTTCATCTCTAAATAGCTTATTAATGGCACCACCAGGTCAACGAGAGCACAGCGCATTCTGTACCAGCCACTATTGGTAGTACAAGAAATATTACAAACATTCTATATGTTGAAATACATGACCGGAAGGTATATTTTCCTCTTGCTACACTCATTAACCAAACCACAAAGTCTTGTGTAATACCTGGAATTATCTGGCTACCAATGGTGTATCTATGAATTATACTCCGTGTCAAACATAATTATGCAATAAATGATTGTGTGAAAAAATATCTGAATAGTTCATTCAATGTTATATAACACATTGTGACACCATGCGCGATCTTATTTGATGAATGAGTCTCAGCTTTGGCAACCAAAATTTGTCAGACTCTGTTTTTGTGAGTTGACAATCAACAATTGTTGGAAGTGCCCCCCGCTATCAGCAGAAGCAAAAAAATACAACCTATTCAAGAAAGGCTAACATGTAAATAGATTTTGTACCAAATTTACAACATTACTAAATACTAAAAATTGCACTCTTTGTAACTTCCAAATAGCATCATAAAGCAAATTGATTACAAATCATCTTGCAAAATGGAGACAACCACAGAAACTTCCAAAATGTAAATTTTAGCAACATTCTGAGAGACTGAAAAGGATTATTTCACCACCAGTGCAAAAGTGAACAAAATTTTTAGGAGATTAAATTAAAATAGTTCAATTTAAATCCAGTTTAACCTGATGATGTGCAAACTATTATTAGTCAACTATATACAAGCAGATATTTTAAGAGGTTAGGGACAAGTTTGTTTGTTTTATTCATTTCAACAGAAAAAATACAGTAATGGAAAAAAGTTTGCAGCAGAGGAAATTTTGGGGCCCAAGGCGCAATAGCACTGCAGCTAGAAGAGGTGCCAGGCCCGGTACTTTGGCAGTCAGCAGTCGTCTCTTAGCACTTGGACGAACAAAACTTTGAAAAGTAATCGGTTATCATAGTTTGTCAGATCACACCTGGAGTAGAATATCAGCGTTTGGATAATCATCATTTTGGTTTGCCAAACTAAAGGGAAAACTACACAAGATGAGATGTCATGTGCAATAACTTTTTGTGAGTTGACTAAAAAATTTTTACCCACGGCCCCTGACAATTTTTGCAATCTTTGCACTTTTTTATTTGAGCATATTTTTGCAAACCAAATAGTCAATTTGTAAATATGCTCTATGGCCGTAAAAAACACTTTAACATAATTTATTCGTCGAATATACACTACAAATAAAAATCTTTGTAGTCCTACTCCATTTTCACACTAAGCTGTTGAGTAAGATCATTGATAGCAGGGTGTGTGGTGAACGAAACATTGAGTTGGTGAGTTTCTCAAGAGGAAATGTGCACTGACACTTTTATTTTTGCATAAAAGCGAGCTGAATGGGTCGGTAATGATTTATCTGCAAAGATTGCAGAGGAAGCAGAAATGGGTGTTACTCATCACAAGTTGGAGTTGTTAGCAATTTAACTTTCCGATAAAATGTGAACCAGTTGCATAAAAACAGATAAGAGATAAATTTACAAAGACATGGTTCCGCAGAATATCATCATACTTCCTTCTTGCATAACTCAAAGAGCAATGGTGTATCAGCGAAGGCATGACGGTGTTTGCAATATCTCACTTAAGCGTGTTAGTATTCCATTTTTTAAACAAATTTTCCAGAGAGATTCATCACAAATGATTGCTGCTGTCTCGCTCATCTCGATTGAAGAATTACTTTACTTTCGTATGCTAGAAATTAAAAGATGCCTGAAGCATTTTACTTTAAGTTATTATTGAGAGGTTTTTAAACCATAGAAAAAACCCGTAGACCATCGGCTCTTCAATCATTCTTTTACTAAACTTTTACTCTCATGCTACTGTTACATGTGGCTGAAAACTTGAGGGTATAATAAATAATAATAATTGATCAAAATCTGCTGAAAATCAATAGTTTTCAATAATTCTTCCACTGAGATGAGCTGACATTGGGTAGCCCAGTTATAAATAACATTAATTATTTTCAGCAAGTAATTGATACACAGTAAAAATATTTGTTTAAACAAATGAATCTGAATTTTATATCAACTATATCGAGAAAAAATCATTTAGCCCTACAAACAAATTGATAAGACAGATTCCTATCATCAAGTGAAGAGGAGAATGAAACCAAATCACATCAGAGATTAAGACGTTAATGTTTTTGCGAAACACAAACAACTCAGTTTAAAAAAAATGAGGCACTCACACTCTGCAGGCACCCACAATATCGTGCAACAATCGCACTCACTTTCAATAATTCAAACAATTGCAAATGTGGTTATGATTGGACTGATGAGGTGCTGGTTGGTTAGGCTCATGTATTATTAACTCATAGATTATCAGCCCATATTCCTAGATATCATTTAACGGGGATGACAACTCCAGACATAATAACAAAACAAATCATCATTTCAGCGCTTGAGTGTTTGTTCGGTTGACTCACACCAACAGCATACTTTCTATTTCGATTTTGCAAACAACATCGGTTGATTTGGCAGTTTTTAAGCAACATGAAAAAAATAACATTACTAACTTTGAGAGCATTTTGTTTTCTTATTATACACTGTTTATTCTTCAATTTTCACTACATGCTTGAAGCAATAAACTGCTTTTCTGATTTTTTTTATTAAAGTTTTTGCGGTCTCATTGGCTCATAAAAATTTAAAAACTTGAAGTAAATAAGAAAAGATTGTTCAAATTAGGTTGCACAAAAAGTGCTGCTGTTATAGCGACCATAATCACTTTGAGCGAGGCTGGCAGAGATTGACAAAGTTAGTTTTGCCATCAAAGTTAGTGAAATATAAATGATGCAGTTGCCAGAGTTATCAACAGACATTATGATTAGACAGGAAGTACAAACGATGTAGTACTAACCTTTCAAAGGTTGCATATACTCCAGCAATAGAGCAAAGTCATCTTTTTTAACGCTAGAAGCATCATACCAGTTCTTGAGGAGCCACGTTTGTCTCAACTGAAGGAAAAACAAAATATAATAAAAATATATTACAACAAATAATTAAGTTCATCAAAAACAATTGAAAAACACTAAAAATTGTTTTTACTCTAAAAACATAAAAGTGTGATTTAAAATGAAACGTTGAAGCAGAATAAATAGGGAGCTGGTTTAAACCGCCTTGCCTAAGTTTTCACTAAAATCGATTGAAACCGGAAACATTTTACCTGATTTTACCAGCGTTAATTTTAAAGAGCAACTTTCCAAACTTTGATCACACAAAAGTACAATTGCTCATCTGGTAAAAAACGATGTTCCTGACAAGGCTCAATGTACCAGCGCACACTTCGTGTTCTTTTTTTAATATAAGAAATGTTTTTATTCATCGCCTTGCACTGTTACTGCATAAACATGGAATGGTGAGTTATAGGTTGGTATCATTGATCTTTGTACTATTTGTATCAAGATTTTAGTGGGGTTCACTAACATGTGATATTGATTATGCAACCTGTATCAAAACCAAGTAAATAGTTACCGGTGGAAAAAAATTTGGATAAAAGGTATACTCTCACCATAATACATGAAAGCAAACTTTCTTTAGCGTCAGTTTCCAAGCAGCAATTTAAAGACTTTTTTTGAGAATATCATTTAACAATAAGAAAGCAGATTGAAATTGAAACAACAAGATGCGAAAGTCCGCGCAATTCAAAAAAGGCGTAGTGTGATTGCAATAACGGCCGATTTTTATAATATCGGCAGGCGTTATTGGCATTTGAGCACTGCTCAAAATCACTGACGATTTGTCGGATTACCAATGAAACTACAACACAAAATGTGTGCAGAAGTCGCTTGTTGCCAATTACACAACATATGATGATAAAAGAAAGGAAAATCATCCCACTTTTTAGCAATAACCAAATCATAATAATTATTTATTAAAACTTGCCAAGAAATTTGTCATTTGTGAATCAAAAATTATTATTATCACGTATTGACATTCTAATTCCAAAATGATTCATCACTTATTGATAATCATAAGTTCAAATAATATAAAATTAATTTAACTTACTTGGAATAAACATTTATTAAAACTGAATAAATAAAAAAATTCTGTTTAGAACAACACATGTTACGATGAATATCGACGGAGCAACTAGTGCATTATAAAAACCATAGAAATAGTGAAGAATTATGGCATAACAGATTGCAATATCATTAGTAATGCTATGGTTATGCTGAAAAGATAAAATTTTCTATCTCTCTCACCAAAGAGCAAATGCGTTTTTGGCCGAATTTATTTTCAAGTGTGTACGCAGTCACCGGCAGAAAAAGGGCACAACTCCTACCTGAACAATATTTTCAACAAAAATCGTCCTAGTGTATACGCAGCTTTATTCCATTTTTCTTTCAATCTTCAAACCCTTAATTATTATTACATAATTTATCAGAAAACAGTAAAAACATGATTACTTACCATCAGTGAGAAAAATCAGACCAAATAATAATTAAATTAGAACTATTATTCAATTTATGCACATTCTTTAATAAAATAAGATGAACAGCAATCAATAATAATTATAAACAACAAATATGTAATAAATGTAGGTATTAGTTTAAAACAACATTTGGAAAGATAATAGTAAATGGCAAGTCAATTCTATTTTAGCAGTTTTCTTTTTCTGTCAATTTGATTTATATTTGAAGAGAGAGAAAGCTACATTCTTAGACTGGTTTCAATGCACTTTAGTGTAAAGGCAGCAATGACAGCTGTCAAGTTTGATTATTCAGTTGACTGAGTGTTTTAGGCAAGCTGGAAAACAAACAAAATTCTTAAGCTGCATTTATACGGCTTATCTAATGGTCGCAGACACAGTTGCAAGTTACCTTTACACAGTTGCAATACATGCAATTTTTGAGTTTGCGAATTTGGAGTTGCCCAACCATCATAGCTAATATAATTAAAGTGTGTTCCTGGGGTGGATGAGTCCAGATTTAATTATTAATGGTTTTCCACCAGGTAGTAGTTCTTTATGCATTCAAAGGTTTATTTTATTTACCTATAATATGAAACTTTGATTAGGCTTTGATTTGAAGAAAATTAGATTTTTCTCATGTCCGTATACGAAATAATAATAACTACTCCGAATATGACTTAATTAATATTATTAAATTTACAAAATTTGATTTATGTGATTAAAATACAGATTTACTTACAATGGTGGTAATATTTGACTATTTAATAAATAATAACAATATTACGATCTTTGTTTACATTATTCCCGGGCTTGAATAACCGAAATATTGGAACAGTTATACAGAGAAACGCAATTGGTTTAATTGTGTCACTTGGCTATAAAACCATCGCAACTTGTCACTCAAACCTGACACTGCTCAGCTTGCAACAACCTGACACTGCTCAGCTAGCAACAACCTGACACTGCTCAGCTTGCAACAACCTGACACTGCTCAGCTTGCAACAACCTGACACTGCTCAGCTTGCAACAACCTGACACTGCTCAGCTTGCAACAACCTGACACTGCTCAGCTTGCAACAACCTGACACTGCTCAGCTTGCAACAACCTGACACTGCTCAGCTTGCAACAACCTGACACTGCTCAGCCTGCAACAACCTGACACTGCTCAGCTTGCAACAACCTGACACTGCTCAGCTTGCAACAACCTAACACTGCTCAGCTTGCAACAACCCTGCATCTTCAACAAAAGTTGAACAAACTTTCTGCGCGGCTTTAAAATTTAAGAAATGCTTAACTCGGTTAGATCAGGAGGTAGGAGGTAATTTCGCCGAAGTTTCCTGTAGAAAATAGATCGTATGACGTGGAACTACATGGACCTTATCCTACAGAGAACAGACAACTACTTTGGTAAAATAGATCCTGAGAGAAGATTATTACTAAAAAAAATAGCTGGGAAGATAAATATTAATATGAATAACCGGCTACTGAGTGAAGATAAAACTAATGAAAGAGAAGATAACTTCCAGAAGATAAGTACTGAGGAAAGACAACTACAGCGACGAATAGACACGACATGACAATACAAAGTACGTACTTTACTGAACTTCCAAGCACTTTTGTCAGTCTTCCATTGCTTGAGATAGTTTAGTGCAGCCTCAGAGGGCTTCTCGTCCGATACTTTAGGGTTGAGGTACTCCTCCAACTTGTCCTTGGGCATCTTAGACTTTAGCTTATCTATCTTCTCCTTCCTCTTCCTCTCCTTGTACTTGAGACTTTTCCTCTTCTTAGCGGACAACTTCTTCTGCAATCATTAAAAATCAGCCAATCAGATTATTAGTCTTTCTGACTAAATAGATTCAACATTTTAATGACTTAAGTCACACAACTGGTGCATGACTAGCATTCTCAAGTATATACGATGTGGTGAGGTGACAACCAAAGATGGATGAGTTTAAGGCAGTGAGTAGCTTTTCTTTGGCTACAGCTCTTGTAACCTCTAGATAAAAAATTTCATCAATTCAAATCCAACCAATGAAATATTTTGTCCAAATGGCAACTTGGAACAGTTAAATTATTCAACCGTATGTCACTATCGTTGAAGTAGACAACGAGAACATATCCAAAGTAATTACAAAACATCGAAACCATTGATAGCAATGCAAAGTATCTATAAACTAAATACAATAAAAGTGTAAAAAACCAAAAGCTTATTTATGAAAGACGACTTTATCGCTACCAGTGATGCAGAGTAATTCAAGAACAAAAACTTATTTAAAAAATAACACAATAAATTGTCACACACTCAACCACAAAACATATTTCAATTGGATTTTTTTTTTTAAAAATTGAAAGGCTGTAAATCGTTAACAAAACAACTTACTATATGAAGGAGTGTATTTATAACTCACCGATTTAACCAACTCTGATTGGTCAGTTGAGCCTTCGTCATCCCCAGATGGCTCGGCGCTGTCAGCGGGCTCGGCAGACACAGAAAACTTGGCCTTGCCAGACTTGCGAGGTTTCTCTGTCAAACACGGTAAATGCTGAAGCAATCTTGTCAACAGTAACACAAAATCTGCTGATTAGAAATAAACTCTCACAGAGTAGAGCGAAATTTTCTTTAGAAATGGTGACACTTGGTAACCAGTAGAAATTACCAAGTATACACAGCTATGTTATTCCAAACTACTAAGATAAATTTTGTCCCACTTTTGCTTTATTCGACGTGAAATTTTTTTTTAAATGATTAGAATATTTTTATGTTGGATAAAAATTAAATTTTGACATAAAAACAAATTTTATAGATTGATTTTACACGGTTAGTATGAAAGCAGTCTAGCTGTCGCACGAGCTACAGGTGTTTAGACAGTTAATGGATAACAGGCTGGACTGTCACTTACTGGAAGGAGACGATTCCTCCACCTCAACCTTTTCCTTCAAAGTTTTTTTCTTTTTTGCTGATTTTGGTGCCTCTGCCACATCTTCAACATCTAAAACACAAAACCGTGGCTGATGTAGACATAAAATTGAAGTTAATCTGCTGTGCAAGTGTACATTGGATACCGCTAAAGCAAACAACTAATCTCTGAAAATTGACTTGAAAATTATCTATTGAGCCAAACCAACTTGATTCCTTGGTCCAGATTTCATAAAAACCAATTTTTGATGAGCCAGTGAGTGCTTTGATACTAGTTTTTTTTTCACAAAAAGCAAAAATGTAGCTGAATAAAACTTGATCATTTTATCTGATCAAGAGCAGTGTGCAAGGTACACACAGCGCACACCAACACATTAGAAGGTGACTATATGTAGCCTACAGTGTGAAAGACTAACTACATTTGCATAGTTTGAGCTTCACATGCAAAATTTAGGTAATTTGTTATTGAAAGATGAATTGATAATTTTTTTTCACAGAACAAATCTAAACACAAGTTCTTTTCAAGTGGAATTCCACAAAACTTTAGATGCTGGTAAAGTACTTTATTTTTGTTTTCCAACAGAAACTGCTGCGCTCGACATAAAATTAGTTTAGCACAATTGAATAGCCATGTGGGGGGGGGGGGGGGGGGAGTGTTTAATTTAGTATCAACCAAGAAATCCAGTTGGTTTGGCCGTAGTTGGCTCATCAAGGACGAAACATTAAAAAAATGCAAATGACAAAAACAGGCAGGATATATTTTTGATTTAAAACTTGGAAGATAGTCTTTCATCAAGTTTTTAGGTATTGATATTTGTAAGCAGCAATAATGCCAACGCTGAAGGTTGTACTACTAGTAGTGGTTGTCTTCTTTTGTCTGAATTATAATATTGCACACACACAACTCCAAATTTAGCAATGCATGATAAACTAGCACTAATGTGATATGTGTATGCAAATCACAGCTATGGCCCCACTCGTGCGCACCATAGGCTAAGTGCGCACTCCGTATAAATGTGAACACTTAAGTTCGCAGCGATAACAACGACTGTTCCAATAGGGTCGCATCAATCGCGGCTTCGTATCGTTTTAAAACTGAAATGGGGCCCAAGGTGTTTTAATACGGATCTAATGCACTATATAAACGATCGTATAAACAGGCACTTCAGTCCTGAATCGTAGCTGTAATGCCCTGGTCACACGAGACCGAATTTCTGACGAAACTATAACGAAACTATTTTTTTCAGGCCCAGCGAATTGGTTGCTCAGCAAACCGAGCGAATAATTCAGTTTCGTCGTGATCAAGCAATGCTAGGTTTGGGAAAATCTTCGGTTGCGATGCTTGCATGTGATTGGACCATTCGACCAGATAAGCTCATTAATAGGTTTATTTTCTATGTTCTGTTATTGGCTGGTCTACAATGTCAGGGTCATTCACAACGAACGCATGGTTTCCATAGTAGTAGCACATTTGTTTTTTGAATAAATAATTATTTATTATATTATATTCATAATGAGTTTTAAATAAATGAAAGATAATAATAATAATAAAATATAATCAAATAATTGGAATAGTACTGGCTGGTCAAACTTGGCTATTTATTAAAATAATCTATTCCAAACATCAAAAATAATAATAATTCTTCCATGCTTTCACATCACGCAGTAAAGTATGACTAGGCCCGCGCACAAAACACAATCCTCTGTCATTGGATGAAACTAGTGATCGCTAGGCGTAACGAACTAATTATAGTTCTCGTGTGACCAGTACAACGAAACTATTATAGTCGCACCTCGGCGATTTTCTAAAATAGTTTCGTTATAGTTTCGTTTATCAGTCTCGTGTGACCAGGGCTTAACAATATTTTTATGGCATTTCAGAGTGTACTAATGTAAACTGAGCATAAGATCAAGGAAGGAGACAAAACAACTATGAGTATATAACTGCTATGAAAATCAAAAACTCGTATCACCAATTAACAGATATGAAAGTGCAAAAAATAAATGCCAAATACAGCATTGCGGTGATGGTTACTCAAGTTTGAACAAAATTACAAAATCTCTTGCAGCATCTTTGGATGATGTGCTTGCTGTAATCAAATCAGCTAATTACATGACAGTGTGAACTTTTGAGGCAGAATTTGCAATTGATGGGTTATGGAAGAGCTACACTCTATACCAAAGAGGGTTGGTAGTCATGTGGAGTGTGGGGGTGGGGGCGGGGCATACCATGGTTAGCTAGTTGTGCTGTTTTTAAATATTTAAATCAAGAAAAAGCCATATATGAAGGACAACGTATGAAACAATTGTTGATGTGCGAAAGTAAACATGTCGAACAAATGTGACTAAAACATAAATCTGTGGAGAAACAGGCTAATGTCAGTAGAAAATATGTCTATGAAATGACAAGGTAATGTCATTAAAACATAAGTCTATGAAATGACAAGCTAATGTCACTAGAACATATGTCTATGAAATGATAAGCTAATGTCACTAAAACATGAGTCTATGAAATGACAAGCTAATGTCACTAGAACGTATGTCTATGAAATGGTAAGCTAATGTCACTAGAACATAAGTCTATGAAATGATAAGCTAAAGTCTCTAAAACGTAATCTAATCATTTTTAATCATAACATCACCTGCACCCTGTACCAAATATGATACCGCTAGGTTATTATGTAACAAGCATTAAGGTGACACCAGATGGAAGAAATAGCTGAATGCAACACTGCTAAACTAGACCGAAAGGTGAAATGTGTAACACTGTCTACGTAATACGTGGACCTAAGGCCACACTCTCACTTACTGGAGGGAGCTTTCTCCACCTCGGCCTTTTTATTTAGAGATTTTCTCTTCTTTGCTGATTTTGGTGCTTCCTTATCTCCAACGTCTGCAATGATAACTAAAAATTGTATATATATGAAACAACACAGTGTATATATGAAGCATATGACAACACAGTGTATATATGAATGAAACATATAACAACACAGTGTATATATAACATATAACAACACAGTGTATATATGAATGAAGCATATAACAACACAGTGTATATATGAATGAAGCATATAACAACACAGTGTATATATATATATATAACATATAAAAACACAGTGTATATATATATATATAACATATAACAACACAGTGTATATATATATATAACATATAAAAACACAGTGTATATATATAACATATAACAACACAGTGTATATATGAGACGGATAAACAACACAGTGTATACATGAGATAGAAGTAGTAAGTGAGCAATACCGCGTTACCCACACAAGCATTGCCTCTAACCAGGCTTAATTATCTAAAAGCTGACAAGCAGTTGACTTGTTTTCAAATTAATGAAAATCTAAAAATGCTAAAAGTATGCAAATAACAACGAAATAGACTATAAAATAAGATACGTTCTGGATAGCAACTATGGGCCAACTGATTGTAGGTCAATGGGTAATTCATGTTCCACCAAACCGTAGCTGAGCTATTTGTCGACATAAAACCAGTATAGAATGATATATTTAGCATTTGAGACCAGAAGCCCAGCTAGTATCAGATGAGTAACATAGAGACATGAATAAACTGTAAAAGTTGTGTGGCAATTGGAGCAGAGAGAACAAAACCGCTGACGAGCGTAAAAACCCCTATACTTAGCTGTCATTAATAAATAAAAAAATCAACAAATATGGACAAATTTAATAAAATATGCATCTACGTCATTTGTAGATAAACCTTGGCTGTCCGATAACTGAAGATACATTGACCTGCTGTAGCATTCAAGTATTGATAAATACAAAATCAATAAAGCTTGATTAGTAAACTCTT
Organism: Cryptosula pallasiana; assembly: GCA_945261195.1. Classification (NCBI taxonomy): domain Eukaryota; kingdom Metazoa; phylum Bryozoa; class Gymnolaemata; order Cheilostomatida; family Cryptosulidae; genus Cryptosula; species Cryptosula pallasiana. The sequence goes on from OX183130.1 coordinate 44,321,769, forward strand.
TAATACTGCATTCTTACCGATTACAGAAGCGAAGCAGAGCCACGCAACTTTTAATAGTAAAAGGCTTTTGTTTTTAATTTTTTAACAAAAAACTGCTGTTATTGCTGCATTTGTTTTTATACACTGCCATAATAAAATACAGCATTCCACTTAAAAAATGTCACAAAAAGCTGACAATAAACAGTTTGATGCATTTAAAATTTCAAACCCATTTTATTTGTTAAAAACAATTCACAACGTGTTTCACTTCATTGTAAAAAATTCAAAATACATAGAGTGAAGGAGTTGCTATCAGTTAGATGGCAAAGATTAAGTTGTCCAATGGAAGCTATTATTTAATTTGATGAATAACAAAAAGTACCACCAAAGTACAAACTTGCACTATTTCAGGCACTACAAATGATTACGTTACAGATAAGCGTGCATTACTTGATATGAAAATAAGAAATAGCAGTCGTTGGTATTATACGCATGCGAAGATGGCGAATCAATAGTTTACAAATAAAAAGAGGCATGCAGTGATAAAAACTTAAATGCCTACAGACAAGGAGCAAACATATGGCTGTCAATAGCTACGATTGGTTTCATACCTTTCGCTGGTTCTGCGGCTACAACTTCGTCACCCAAGGTTGACTTGCGTTTCTTTGCTTTTTTAGCAGAAGCCTCTGCATTTTCCTTATTTTTCAGCCCTTTCTGCTCAAAATCTGTAACCAACAGTTGCTTTTAGCTAGATAACTCGCATTGCAATAGGTATAAACGCAGCTACAACCAAAAAAGCTTCCAAGTATGAAAAAAAAATGCTCAAAGTAGAAAAAGAAACATAACGGAATTGCTATGGACCTTTCTCTTTTGCCGCCATTTTAGGTTTTGCGGGTGTTTTCTTTTTCTTTGGAGTCACACCATTGCTTTTGGCAGCAGGCATGTCTTTACCATCCAAGTCCCAGTTTTGCATTGTCATCTTTTTCTACAACAACCAAAAAAAATTAGTTTGAATCAAAACATCGGCAATCGTTTCAAGAAACAGTTCCAAGTTCAGTAAATGAAAACTGATAACATATTTACTTAATAAAACAGACATTTTACAATTAAATGTTAAATTTGTAAGAGTTAACTTATGTAAATAGTTAAATTTTTATAATAAATATAAAGAATAAAAGCAGGAATAAAAATGTGCATGACAGGTATAAAAGCTACCTAAATGAGAAGCACGAAAAAACTAACAACGAAGAACTGACTCAGTTGATGTAAAAATAATGACAGTACCATCTAAACTAACTAATAGAAACTTGAAATTCAACTCACCACAAATGTGTAATGCTGCACAATTTTAGCTGAATGCACAAAAAAGCACAGTAATCTTAGAAAATAATGCTGATTTATTTCGGAAGGTAACCATTGGCTATATAGAGGTTGGCTATGTGACAGATATTGTTTTTTAAATACTATATCATTATATCTTGTAATATATTTGTGTATGTTCTGTCAGCTGGCATGTATATATATATAGAGATATAATATTGCACTCAGATCAGTGACGTTCGATAGAAAATATGCACTAGACATTGAGGCATTCAGCTCTGAAGATATAAAAGATACGGTCTCTATTACATTACATCATGGCACAATAGACAACTGTCAAAAATACCTTAGGCATCTCCTCTAGTGAATTAATGGAGTAATTCCACTCAAGTATAATTCATGAGTTACCAACTATAAATAAGATTACAGCCCTTAGTTCAACTTTTGTTTGTATAGGAGCATCTTCAAAGCAACATCAGAGCACTACAGTAAATGCCTCACAACGTTTCCTGACAACAGCGCATTCGAATTGTCAGAAAACGTGTTTATAACATGCGTTTATGATAGCTTGTGTTGCTAAGCTGAGCATGAACAAGATTGTTAAAATCACCAGATCGAAAGAAAAATTCGCATTGCTTATGAAGAATATTATGAGCAATAAAATTAAAATAAAATTATATCAGAGCAGAATGTAATTATTTTATGAGGCGAACCAACATCAGCAGTTTCGGTTATTCACAATCACCAATGATGTTTATTTAAATGAGAATGCAGGCAAAAAAGTGTTTTGTTTCCTAGCAAGAATACATTGATGTCTCGTGCACGTGTGATTTCAATAAGTGGTCGAATCGAACAGTAGTTGTGATTGTGACAACATTTCTATAGTTCTTTTCACCCATATGCAAGTTTATATGTGGTAGACAAAGGATCGTATCACAGTACCCTTACTTCTTTTGTCAAAAATCAAGTGGTTTGTTACAAAGACATACTCAAAGTATTAGGTATAAAGGCATTGGCAGTACAATCCTAATATTCTATTGTTTCATCAAAAACAGTCTGGCAAACATCATTGTCATTCTTTGCAAGTCGTGTCAAAACTAATCGCATCAAATGATGAAGGATATAGGCAGCAGTTAGCTGGTGTTAATGCCATTGAATGGTACTTGCAGATGTCAAGTACACTCCGCATGAGTAGCTTGTAATCACACCCACTTCTAACCACGACCTTCACTCAGACAAGAGCATCACCCGAGAGTCGTCTTCAACTATTTTGAGACCTGAGGATAAATATTTACCGACGTAATTACTGGAGAGGCTGAGCCTCAATTTGACAGTTAGCTCATGAATGGCGACAGGCTAGCGTGTAGTGGTCGGCAGGCAGCTCAGTCTTTGATCGACACCGACATCAAAAGTGTACCGCAAAAAACTTTGCTACTTTTCACCAGATGAAATCAAAGTGCAATAACAAATGTTTTTCTTTCCTTGGTTGAAAGAAAAAAATATATAAAATCAAGTACTAAATAAAGAACTCAAACTAAAAATTTAGCCGTGAAGTGTTTATTTTTTGTGTTCGATTAATAATAAGTATGTGAGTCTATCATATCCAATTTCGCAATTGATAATTGTGCTGCCATTTAAACATCTACAATTTTCTTTTTGTTATTACAATAACAGCTAGCGCATATATAATTATTTTTTATCAATACTCAATATAATTTGACAAATTGAAAATCAAATCAACTTTTTCCAACTTCCAAATTTTTGTAGTCAAAATAAAAAATGATATTTTTTACATATACATATAAAATGTATTAATTCCTAGCTATGTGATTTTTATGTGAATCATTTGAGACAGACACACTAGAGGATCTTGTGGAGTGGCATGATTAAATGTAGAGGTAGAATGGCGTGCTTCCTAAACTGACAGATTTCACACAAACTGTTCAAGAGTGTCTATTAATTACAACAACCTAATAATGGGATAAACATGGCTGCACATAATGGAAATCTTTAATTAAACCCCCAACATCTGTGACAAAACCTGAACAGTCTCTGTGAGATGGGAAATGAATGCTTGCAATATTTGAATAATTAGCGAATTATTACACATGAAAATGGAAAGTGGTAATTGCACTGTTTGGGATGATTGAGTAGATTACAATCAATTTCTACCATAAAGTGTTTAAATAACGCAGTATCCATACTTGCAGGGTATCCGCAGATGCAAAACATTTTTCTAGTACCATTCGTTAGGCCACAGCCGCAGTATTTACATTTAACCAAAATAAATAGAGTAGTTTTTTCTAGGATTACTTGTTACAGTGATAAATCTTTACAAATAAGAAATGGAGGCCATATTAGCATATTATACTTTTAACCTCATTGGTCTGCCAATAATGCCTTATTTCCCATTTTTATAACATAAAAACTCAATTAATAGCGATGCAAAAGTTTCAAACTTGGAAAAAGTTGTGAAAGCAAATAATAATACCTGTAAAATAGAACAAACAAAATAATATATATGTTAGCTTGATTCTAGCAAACAATTTTAGGCATTCAAAAGGGATTCTTACACATGTTGTTGACCTTTGTATCTAAGAAATCACAGGTTCAGATTTGATTTGACAGATTTTAAAAACTCCGGCTAGAATACAACATATGCTGTGACGTAAGGACTTTTATTTCTTTTTACGGAAATTATATCAAATTCTATGACACTCAAATCGCCCTATTGCGAGTATTTTATTAAATAAATGATAGAAGTACTGTGGCAGTATTCAATCTAAGACATGTGACTAACAACTGATGGCTATGAAGTGCAAATGTTGAAACAGCCTGTATGTAATCAATCAAGGATAAAATCAGAGCCAAAAATAAAATCAACAAAGCCGTAATACAAGTAAAGACGTATACAGCGTAGCTTTATGTAGAATTAATAGCTTATAAATCTCGAAAAACCAAACAAGAATTTACTAACATGAAAATATTAACACTTAAAAGCTTGATTATGTGTACATTTATTCTTTATTTTCAATGACATAAACGGCAAAAATCTTAATATTAAAGTTTTCAATTGGTTCGCCGAAAAGATGAAAGGCAAAACGAAATGCCAAACAAACATGTGTGGCACATGTTGTATCAACATTATAATACTCCATTAATCGTATGATCACTTATTTACATTGAGATCATGAGGTGCAAGCACTTGTCCGTCAATGTCAGACCTGTCAACATACTTCAATTAAAATAAAAGAGTCAAAAGTGGGCATCTCAAAACTTAAAAAACACAAGCGAGGATTCTCAAAATACACAAACAGTTCACATGAAACCTAAAAAAAAATATGTCTCTGAACAGAATAATGAGCACCCAACCTCAATATTCAATTCGACTCCATATGTTTGAAGTAGATAGTTCAGTATTCAGAGCCCACAATTTAAACAATATAGTGCTATGTACAACAAAGAAACCATAATTACCTAAGTTCTAGTTAGACAAAACAACTCACATCTAGAAAAAATAGGTTAATGATGAAATTAATAAACAGATGACTACCCTGTTGACAAATAAAATGTGCAGATTAAATGATTTTTTCAAGTAGTAATGTCTGAATTGCAAACGGAAAATCAAGTTAAATAGACACAGCAGCATATAAAAAGAATCAAAACGTTCAAGAAGTAATGAGATTTATGATTAAATTGAGATACCAAAAGTCAAACATAAATCACAGCATAGTTAGAAGTAATATTTACTATTTAGGACAACCCATCAACCATGAAATTTCAATTCAATTGCAGAACTTAATATTTTGATAATCCTACACATTATAACATTCAAAGCCCAGCCAACGATTACTAACACAACTTAATAATGATACCATTTTATTATAAGGTGGGAATCAAAGTTGCTTAAATAAAAATAGATGTGAAAATTAGGCACATTATTGAACGAACTGGCGACTCATATAATAGGTGTGAATGAGTAAGGATGGCAGGTGTGTACAGGTGAGAGAGCGCAAGCTACTAAGGGCTACTGTGGACTCGCATGACACCGCTCTCAAATGAGGTAATTCAAACGGCACAGCTTTACATTAATATAATACAATGATTGGCAGATGTAACTCTATCAGATGCCGATAGACGAGACATCAGGAAACACGTAGACATTAGAGTGACTGTTCGAGACAATCTGACTCGGTTGAAGTGTGATACTTTGGATTAAATTTAATTTATAAAGTTAGGAACTTTTTGAAAACACTTGAACACAAGAAAGTGTTTAAAGAGCAATAATGAGCTCTCCAGCAAAGTTTAGCCGGTTCTCTATAGAAGACCTGATACATCCCAGCCCGAAGGTGAGTTAGTTCTACGGTATATTTTGTAAGTTTGCAGACAATAAAAAAATTCTAGATCCTTGGCAGGTTTTTTGCATAGCTCCCTTAAAATTAGGAGAAACAATAATAAACTCAGGTTTTAAAAATTTAATGATTTGAGAATCAAAGCTAAAGAAGTTTTGGTAAACTATAACAGAGTTGTAAAAAATAAAAAATTTTGAACTGAGCTACGTGTAGCTGGAATTAACCTTAAATATTTTAACTCAAGAAACAAAAACTTGTTTTTTAGACAAACTAAATTCGTATGTACACTGTCTTTTTTGAGACATTACATTTGTATGTAGTAAGATATAACGCCATATTTAAAAGCTGCAAATACATTATAACCTAAAATATATTTGTATCAATACGCAACCAAAACTAGGAGCATCCAAATTATATTAGTTGAAATAGATAAATTATATATATTAACAAAAAAACTCAACTAAATCGCGTGAAGAATGTTTATTCACATCTTAGTGCTCAATTTATTTTGTACTGTATAGTAATATAATTTACAGCCATCAAAATGGTAGTCCAAAAAATTATAATTCTCAAGACAGTGGAGTTTCTGTGAGAAAGACTATTTTCAAGCCGTTTAAGAAGTTGATATATCGTCATAAACTGGTACATAAATGTATGATATAACTCATCATTAGTACAAAAAATAGGTGGGATATAATCAATATGATGGGACCCACAAGCGTAGTGGCATTGCAGCTAGGAAAGCGGCAGGCCTTAAGTAGTGTAGGCGTATTATATTATATAAACAAATCGTAAGGGTACAAAAGAGTCTCATTGCTACGTATTATTCAATCTCAAACTGATATTTATATCTACAAAAGTATTGTTATGTCCATCTATAAATATAATAAAAATCACCATGTGGTGGTATTAATTTACCACAAAATTACCAAAATAGTTCTGCATTGTATCTACAAATTGTCTATTATCATTGTGCGTTTTAGGCAAAAAATTATAACTTCATTCAATAATTTTGTTAGAAATAGTAAAAGGTTACCCCCTACCTACTACATTAGTCAATTTAAATATAAATACAAATTACTAGCACTCTTCAGGAAAGCCAAGTCAATGTATAATTGCTACATTTTAAGGAAAGAGAAATGCCACTAGAGATTGAGCAAGGATCTAGTCCGATTACAGCAGACTACAGCCATTCATTTGAAAGCGCGGTTAGACAATGGACAGCGCTGTCAATGCAAGCAGCTTCTATTTCCTCACCCGCTGGTTTACTGGGAATAGGCAATCCTTTTCAGACAAGTACTCAGCCATCAACCATACCACACAGCAGTGCACAATTACATTTGCCACCAGCACAACCCTCCACAGTAAGCTATGAATGTACCTTTACTTGAATATTGCGCTGAAGTTAATTGAATAACACACAAAAAATATGATGAACATCAAAAACCTTATTTTTTTGTTTTTCGAAAAGGATGATAAATTGAAAAAATACAATTGTGTTGCAAAAATAAAACTGAAAACAAAATTGTTTAAAAAAAATTAATAATTATTTACTAATTTCATCAATGCACATGAACTTTGGCTCACTCCGCTCAAGAAGCTCATGCTGATGTGAAGCTTAAGAGAGAGGTCAAAAAGGTATATTAATAATTATTAAAAATCAATAAACGAATAAATTTCAAAATTAATAAAAACAACTTCAGCTAAATCAAAATAATGCTCTGATTAATAGTGAAAAAATGATTTATTACCATAAAACGGTTTTGTTGCAACACCATAATGGTACATAGTAATACCAATTGTCAGCTCCATTAATATTTGAAAAATTGTTTTATTTCTAGGTAACACAACTGGGAAACAGACATTCATTACCAAACCAACTAGGGCTGGAAATGAGGCATACCCCTAATCTTTGGCAACAGCTGCTTTACAAACAAGGTAAATAACCATTGAATATTAATATTGCTCTGCCATATATAACGATAATAACAATATAATACTTCTAAGTTGGGTGTGCTAGGCAGCATTGTATCTACAATCTAAGTTGTTGTTGATGTGACAGCATTCAATGTTTGGACTCTTTTTGAATAGAAATTGAAAGGCATTTAAAGGTGCTATGTCACCGATTTTGGTCCGAATTAAATCTTATTTAATCTATTTTTGGTAATTTTTACCCAAAAAACTTTTTCGAAGTTTTTTCTCGTTAATTCCATCTATAGTAAAAACGCAATAGATGCTGACTTGTATGCAATTTTATTTTTAATACGCAACAACTTACTTAATGCCATAAAGCGGAGTTGTAAAAATTTGGCTTGTTCAGATCGGAGGGCATCCCAGTAATAGTAATCAAGCACAGACTTTCAAGAGCATAGAATATTAGGTATGCAACTATTTTCATGTTTTCGGAGGTGTTTTAGTTGAATCAGCATTTTAATTTATTATTGATAGGTTAGCTATTATGTACACACCGGCATTCAAGTGATAAACTACATGGCCAATATCTCAAAAAACTAAAACAAGATTACAGTTGAAAAGATTATTTTTAAATCAAATAATATCAAAAGATTCAAATTATTATTATTTAGAATTTATTTGTGAAAAAAATGCCAAAATTTCATTTCTGGCGTTGTTGTTGTTATCAACAACAACAATAATTTTTAAATCTGAATCACACGTTATACGACTTAAAAAAATTAGACAATATAGATTGTAAATAAATAATGGTTTTCACATACAGTAAAAAAAATAAATAGGAACTATGTTATGATCACTTTTATTCCTATGGTTGATACTATTTAGCACTCTTTGACACTGAAGAAAAGACAACTCCGACCAGTGAATTGAGCGTCATTTGGTGACATGCCATCTTTTATGAGTGTATGAAATATTTTCTATTGAGACGGAATGAATAACTGCAGGTGATATTGCTGATCAGGAACAATCTGAGAAACTTGGGAAAAAAAACAGTCCATTGGAGGGTGAACGTAATGAGCATTTATTTTTTTTACCCAACAAGTATATGCAAACAATCATTATCATCAAATTTTCCTTTTGCCAACATACACCTTTCCTGGAAAACGATTAAATGGTTAATTGCTGAAAGCAGTGCAATTTTTTCCCAACAAAGTGCTCAGCATTGTTTTATTGCAGCTTTGATGCAATTTCAGAACCTGACAAAATACTGAAAACCTACTTCAATATTAATGACAAAAAAACCTGTTTGAGAAACTGTAAAAATGAAGTGATGAGCCTTCTCTGCATAGTTACAACAAAGAGCAATAGATTTACACATCATTTAGCAGCTACAGAGTTCAGAAGTCCAAAGCCATTTCTCCATCCGATGTCTGACCCAATAGCCCAGCTGACCTTATCGAGCATGGCCCAATCACTTAAGTACTCGAGAAGGCGAAAAGCGAGGACTGTGTTTAGTGATGGGCAATTGGAAGGTCTGGAGAAGAAATTCAAACATCAGAGATACCTTTCTACACCAGAGAGAATTGAATTGGCCTCACAGCTAAACCTATCTGATACTCAGGTACAAACACATCAGCATTGAGTCAGTATATAGAAAAGCTTGAGGTTGAATTTGAATTAGAGAGGTACGCTGTTTGCAAGATGAAGAGTATTCAAGAACCCAATATTTTATGTTTGTATATATGCAGGTAAAGACATGGTTTCAAAATAGAAGAATGAAGCAGAAAAAATCGACAGGTCCAGAGGCAGACATAAATGGAGATTGAGAAAAGACCTGACACTGCAGTCAGTCTCTACCAAATGATATGCTCAGGAAAACAATATCTATGACCAGGAAACATTTAGTAATTGATGACACATTCCGCAGTCTTGTGTAAAACATTGCCAATTAGGTTTTGAAATATTGCTTCTATAAAGCAGTAAAATGTTGCTTGAAGTAACGTTAGCAATGAATGTTTCAGAACCAGACCTCACACCTGTATAGCATCACTCATCAATGACCTTGGCTATGCTGCAGACATTGTATAAAGCCGTTATTCGTGTACATAAGTGTAACAGTTTAGGTAACTTAAATATTATGCCATTTTCCGATGATTTCAGAGAGCCAATTGGATAAATACTCATTCAACTGCACTATACACTTATTTTGTTACGTAGGTAGCAGGTAAGCATTCCCAAATCACATTCATACTATAAATATGTTGATGATTAAATATATATTTTGAAAGGAACTGTTGTTGGTGTTACTGGTACTTTGAAATAGTGCAGTAGCTTTAATTATGAAATAGTCAATTCAATTAAGTCGCATAAATAATGAAATTTAAAATTTTCAAAAACTCCCTTTATAGCATGCTTTCTTGCATAGGATTTAGTCTAGAGACAAAACAATAAGCTTGCCACCGAAAATGCAACTCAAAACACAAAAATTACCATCAAAGTGATATTCACATATTGGAGTTCGCTCCTCATTTATGTGATTCGGGTACACAAGAATAAGAGGTGTTTTAAAACAATGAATCCTTGATTCACTATGTAATTTATGTATCATTATCATTTTAATCAATAATGCTAGCAAAAAAGGTAACTGAATTAAAGCTAAACAATTGTCAATATTTAATTGCAACAAAACCATGTCACTTGTATGTTACCATAATATAAAAATTGAACAAACATTGATAAACAAATATTGGGCCTATGTTTCACTAAAACTTCAAGGTCTACATCCGCAATAGCACCGAGAAAGACTAGTTTCATGCACAAGACCATTACTGTTACAATAAGAAAAAAAAATGTAATACAATAAATTGCTGTCAATAGCCAAAAGGAGATGTATGAAGAGTTTCATAAAAAATTAAATTCAGCACAAATTGATGTTATAGTTTCTAGCTTTGACTTGTTGTAATTATTATTTTTCAATCAGGCAAAAAGACTGCCACTGGTGTCATGGATAAAATGTTTTACTGAGTCGTAGTAATTGTCAAAGTTGCCACATTCTGTATAACATTTTGAACGAACAAGTACTTGGGCCTACATTTAAAACCTAAACCAGAAACCCCGCATGCGCAAAGTTATACACTAAAATGACATCGCTACTAGCATGACCGACTCTCTAACACTCCAAGCTGCAGTCATTAGGATTCGACTCAAAATAGCACAGCAAATGTTATCTTTACGTAACAAGCTAAATCAGAAGCTTTTTTGCAGCCAAGACAATAATTGACTTGGCCCCTTTCATATCAGCTGCACCTTCAGGTTTTGACATATGCCTGTCCCTTCCATCTCATTGCAATGTTACATTGATAAATGAATACAAGGTTACGACTTGAGGAGTAATGCCAACCTTTCCACCAGTAAAATAGGTGATTATTACATGACGCGAAGGGAGTCAAACGAAAAACTCTTCTTATAAGTATAAATAATATCAGCAAAATATGCCATAATTATTATATTACTCATATTAATAAAAAATACTATCATTGTACAAAAATCACTGTAAGTTTCAACTTTATTACTCTAGGCATCAGACGTTCAGATATTTAACACTCGTCACATCTCTACTAATTTTACCAACCACTTACCTAGCATACACCAAACAAAAGTTTTCTACAGGTCGACTGGAAATCTATTGATAACAATTCAGAATCAATTGCTAAAAAAACACTGAGGAATAATAAATGCACGAACTGGAGTGCTGCCAAACTTATTTTGAGCCAGTAGTTCAGAGAGATTTTTCACACTAACAGGAACAAACACGATGAAAAAAACTCAATATCAAAAGTAACCTAAATCCATCAATCTTTAACAGTAGGCCTTGGTATATTCTCTGTACTTGTCATGGGTGTGAAACAAATACTAAAGTAAGTCGACACCATTTGTTAGGAAAATCAGTATTTATTGAAATAAAAGCTGATGCTTAATCTATTAAAAAAAACTTGGTGCTAATAAAAAAGAACCAAATTACACTTAAAAAGTTAGCGACTAGATTGATGATCATAACACCATTATGAAAAATCAATTTAAGTAATTTAGCCACTGCAGCTCAATTGTTAGGTATCACATGATGCGGTAGAAGAATTGATATATAAATCGTCTAAATGCAGATTTAAATATCTCGAATTACAATTTTTTCCGAAAGCTCCACAACTAACCCACCAATAAAAAATAAGTTTGTGCTCCAAACAGCCAATTGAATTTTGCTTCAGTTTGTCTCTCAGCTGACTGTTGCTCTCCAACTAGCACATAGTCCTTGCAATTTCCAGCCTTTGGCGCAATTTTACCAATTTCCCCAAACATTTTAAGGATTTTTGACAATTTCAATTTCAACACCAATGTCTTATCTACTCACTGATACACTATATTGCTGATTTATTTTATTATGACTACTAAATAAAAAGTTTTTCCAAAAGGCTTACCAATAACATTTGAGTGGTGTATGAATATGTGATGACGTTGTTGAAAAAAATAATTTATTAGTTATTGCGGGGACTAACATTTCTCCCAATGCTTTGGCCAAATCAGATCGGGGCTTTTCTGGCTATCATTTGGGATAGATTTATCGATGGACATGTTGTTTTTCAATTATTTTTATTAAAAATATTAAACTTGTAATAAGTTTGTTAGTAATAACCACTCATCATATATGCTGGTAATTGCAAACCATTTTATCAAAAAATAACAAAGTTTTATAGCGGTTAATAAATTATCTATTTATCAGTTGCTATTGTTATTACTTTAGGGGTTCCCCTAATTACTCTAAATGAGGCGACCACTGGCGCGACGCAAATATTTTTTGCACCAATGGACGGATAAAAAGTTAATCTAAAAGCTGGTCCTCTTTTTGAAAACAAACTGCACAAATAAAATTTATATTTATGTACTCTAAACAATTAACATCTAATAAGAACTTTCTGTGTGCACAATGGGTTACTAAAAATAATTAATAGCCAATAATAATATTTATATCATCATAATGATGACGATAATATTATGATAAGCATGGTCATTATCTCACCATTAGAGTGAGTCATGTATGATTAGTAACAAATGGCGCTGTAATAAAACATGAAAAAACATGTTTACAGTATAATATATATAATACAAAAAGCATGGACTTTCGTTCGCATGTCAGTTCGGCGCTCTCTCAATAAATTCCAAAACCATCTTAAAAACATTCTGAACCACTCACATTGGGTTAATTTTCTAAGAGAAGATGCTCTTAGCTCACTTTTGTTGCATAAGACTTTGATCTCTGATCGATCTATGTTAGTAAGCTTTGACAAAATTTTGAATTTGATGCCTAATTTTTCGCTTCATTGCGCACTACTCCAACCAGCTGTAATTTCCTCCTCAAATGCTATTGGCCAAACTGAAGTTTTCTCAACACTGACACTGATTGGGAATGAAAATTGTAAGTCAGTGTGCGAATCTATAAAAATACAAAAATGATGGATTTTCATAATTGTGGCATTGACTTGAAACATTAATTTTTAGCTAATGGTGACAAAACTTCAGTTTGGCCAATGGCAATTCAGTATTTAAAGAGGACACTGCTACACCCGGTTTGAGTAGTTTGCCATGAGCAAAAAATTGGGCACAAGTCGAAACTTCATCAAAACTTGTTAATAAAAAATGATCAGAGAGCAAAGTCTTATGCACAAAAAGGAAACTAAGAGTGTCTTCTAGAAAATTCGCCCAAAGTGATTCACAACGTTTTTTAAGAGGTTTTTGACATTTATTGAAAGCTCGCCGCATCGAAATGCGAATAAAGCGTCCACACTTTAAGTGTTTTTTATATTATAAAAATTTCATCTCTCGTTTTCATTACAAAGCCAGCTTGTTACTAATCATACATGGCTCACTGTGATCGCCACCACTATGGTCCGTGACCACAGGCCTGCTGCCAAAGATTGGTGGCTTTTGGGCCAATTTTGAGAACCTGATGTTGAGATTTTTTGTTGGTGTTTGGAAGGTAAGTCATGGTCTGAAAAAATCTATCTTTATGTGCTGGTCTGCGGGCTCGATCATTTGAACAGTACTCTACCAAGAATTTATCAAAAATTAAACCTGGGCTGTCGATACGCACATTTTTACTCCGATCAGATGACTACCTAAGATGCAGCTACAGCATGTTTCCAAAAGTTGTGCTTGCAAATGGCGCCTCAGACGAATTTCTTATTGTAAGTCGAGTCTCCCAAATGGCAAGTCCTAATTTACAAGGGCGGCGAAGAGCCCTCATCTCAGCATTGAAATTGTGGGCACTTTGCATTAGCCTGCTGTAAATTTTGTGAGGATCTACAAAACAAGCTTCAAGGGGTTGCCGAAAAACAGAGACGGTGCGCCACATGTCTACTGCAGAAAATTTGGTGGGTTTTGAATCATTTTTCGCAATTTTATGTTGTGTTTTGTTGTTGGAAGGTAGGTCATGATTTGACACATCTGTCTTCAAGTACTGGCCTGCTGGCTCAAAAATAATTGAGCAGCACCCCACCAAGAAATTAACAAAAAGAAAACGTTCCGAGCTGTCGATACTGACCTTTTTTATTCCAATCAGACGACTACCTGAGAAGCAGCAACAGCATGTTTCCAAAATTTCTGCTTGCAAATGGCACATCACGCAAAATTTCTTGTGATTACCTGAGTCTCCTAAACTAGCAAATCCTAACCCACAGGGATGACCCGTATTAGCATTTTGAGGATCCACAACACATTACTGCCGAAGAAAATAGAGACAATGCGCCCGGTAATAATTATTTATTTTACCGCTTTCCAACTGTTCAACGAGGGCGCTCGGTCAGTACAATCAGTAGCTAAAGGCTGCATTGTCTTTACTTTTTCCGGCAAACTCTCAAAGCCCCTGTTGTGTATCCTCAAACACTTATCGTGGGCTGTTACAAGTTACCCATAATGTTAAAGCTAAGATGAGTACCCTTTGTCGCCCCCGTAAACTAGGACTTGCTAGTTAGGAGACCCAGGTTATCACAAGAAATTTTGCGTGACGGGCCATTTGCAGGCATAAATTTTGGAAACATGCTGTTGCTACTTTGCAGGTAGTCGTCTGATTGGAATAAAAAAGGTCAGCATCGACAGCCCAGGTTTACTTTTTGGTAATTTCTTGGTGAAGTACTGCCCACATTATTTTTGAGCCAGCAGGCCAGCACGTGAAGACAGATGTGTCAAATCATGACTTACCTTCCAAACACCAACAACAAAACACAACAAAAAATTTCGAAAAATGGTCCAAAACCCACCAAATTTTCTGCAGTAGACCTGTGCAATGCGCCTTGTAATCATTTATTTGTATCATTCTAGCGTTTTCAAACAGATTGATTGAAAATGCTGGAATAAAATCATTTAATAAAGCCTGTAGCGAGAGCAAGGATTTATAACTTGTACCACGTGACCGAGCCAAAACAGCCATATAAGATCTTGCCGTACCCCGTGATTGAAAACGTGTTTTGATTTTTTCAATAATTCTGGAACCCAGGCTGCTACTGCCAAAATTTAAAGTCCACCAAATAGCCAATCATTTCCCTCGAAACATTTTTTAGCAGCCTCTTTTTCAAATCATACATCGAGCTGGTAAATAATCTCCAAACTCGTCCTTCAAAATTCAAATTCTGCCAGTACCTAGAAGGACATCTGGCAAATCTGATGTGGTAAACTTGTCTATAATCATCTTCTCTATTCACCTGTATATTTTTTTATGATTAATATTAGTACTGCAATTTAATTATATTATGTAAAAAAAAGATGGTCTGATTATTTTTCTTCCAGTGACGCTATTCTAGCCCGTTATTATTTTCCACGCACCAGTAAGTTTATGCGGGTGCTATATATTGCCCGATCAATGGTAGTGCTAGCTGTAAATATACACTTTGGTTATCTTTCAATGTTTTTTTGAAGATTTCTTCACGTATTTTTTAACTCATTCTCATTCCACTACGAGCAATGTTTGTAGAGGAGTTATCTGTCCAACTCATCTCCTACGAGCAATGTTCGTAGCTAAAATCGTCCCGTTTTCGGAAAGGATTGCAAACGTCTGTGTAGACTTACATAAATAATTCTTATACCATCGTGTAGAGGAGAGTCTTGCCTATATTTTGGTTTTTGTTTTAAGATTCTACGACTTTCTAAACGGAAACAGTTCCAAATATCCTTGACCCATCACTTCCTGTTTTCAATTTCGGAATTTTTTTGATAATGATGGGCAATTTTTTTTCTGGAAAGGAGCAAGCACATTGTTTTCTTCTTCTGATTTAGTTAGTTTATTAATATCTTAGCTTGTTTGAGCTCTCTGATAATGGAATTGAAGGTTACTAAGCTAGTAATTAATTATTTAGATAAGGCATTGATAATAAATAATTAATTTTAATTTTTTTATATTATTTTTGTAAAGTTGTTGATTGATAATGTTCTTTACATCAAAATGTAGCTCTAAATGTTTCTAGTTCATTCGTGCACCAATGAGGGCTTTATTTTTGCTTGTAATAAAAATAATAATTATTTTCCGGAAAAAAAATTTCCGAAATTTTCGGTAATCTGTGCAGCCAGTGCCAAATTGTTGTTGCAGTGTTCTAACACTTTTTTTTGCATATTTTTGCTTTAAATTTTGCTAGTCTTATCAAAATTTTGTCCTCTTTTCAGCTGTGCTATCAGTTTTACGTTTAGTGTGTTATTTTTTTGTAACTGGTTGATCTGTTGAGGTCATTACTAAAAAATGGTCTCCGAACTAAAAAAATAATAAAAATAGTTTAGACTGGTGGAATCAATATGTTATTAATTCTCCTAAGAGAAGAGAGAATGCTGATTCATATGAGCATAATAAATCTGTTACCATATCATGTATAGATGAATTTTAATAAAATTTTGAAAACTGAACTTTTTTTGCAAAAAGCGGGTGAATGCTGAGGTAACTTATTGGTCGAAGCGATTGAAATTCAAAGAGTTAATTAAATACATATTCTCATTGCAAAACAATCAGCATCTAGTACACATTTATATATATCTGTATTTTTCCTGCAAATAAAACAAAGAAGTCAAATATGACAGAATGGATAAGCAGTTGCCAACTATTGCTCCTATTATTACATTAGTGTAAAGCCGCGTGAACATTACTGGCTATATGATACAATGGGCCAGTTATGTGTGCGTGTTAATTAATTGCCGTGTTAATTGCCGCATATACAAAGTTATGCGTGACTGATTTCATTTTGTGGTTTGTGATTGCTACCGCAAACAAAGAAGATTTTCAGTGAAACCTGCATTTTTAAAATTGAGTTTTTTGCTGAGGAAATGCAGTGATCACATAAAAAATTAGTTCATTGCATTCACCGCACTTCACTGTTCATTTCAATGCCAGTTTCATACGATTTAACAAAACTTGAATTTCTCTTTTACTCTAGCTAAAGGCTGACACGGATTTGTCTCTATTTTTTCGGCAGGCCCATGTCACAGATCCTCACAACACGTACAGCATGTTGCCCACAATTTCAATATGGAAATGTGAACTCTCCGTGGTCCCTGCAACTTAGGACTTGCTAATAAAGAGACTGAGGTGATAATAATAATGATAAGAAATTTCACGAGACGCCACAGTTTGCAAGCACAAATTTTTGAAACATGCTGCTGTAGCTGCTTCTCAGGTAGCCATCTAATTGAAGTAATAAGAGGTGTGCATCGACAGCCCAGAGGATTACTTATTCGGGTAAAATCTTGGTGGAGCCTGACATATAAATTATTTTTGAGCCAGCACGTTTAAGACATTTTTTTCCAGACCATGACTCACTTTCCAACAACAACATAATAATTTAATAGTATATATGTTATCAGGTTCTTAAAAGTGGTCAAATTTTAAATTTTTGGCAGTATGCTTGTGTCCGTGACCATGATGATGCTGAGCCTGAGGTAGTAGTAGTAGGAGCTACTGCTGTTGCTGTAGTAGTAGATCATGATGATGACGAAGATCGATGATCATGATGTTCAACATCATCGTCATCATGGATTGATGAATGATGATGATAATAACTAATGCATAATAGTTATCATAGTAATATTGCATGTATGTAACGACTATTATCATAATTATTATAATTAATTATCCATCTCGAAGTTGATATTTCACATTTTTGGAACACGAGTGAACATGCCTTGAACTTTGACAGATTCTATGCGCTCCTTTCTTTTTATCGTCGGGTGTTTTAATACAAGCCTCGCATTATCACCAAAACTCGGGATCTCAGGGTACGGCATGGATGGACCACTGACGCGGCACAAAGGTACACGAACATTATTGATGACCGCAACCTGAATCAATGTACAGCCGGATACTGCGGTAGCTATGCCAGAGATAATGGCGGATCAACTATGCATTCTTAAGCAAATTTAAATTTTTTTTCACGTTTTTTTTTTCAATCTTCAATTTCTCACAATAATAGTTTGCTATGAGCTGGTACAAGAAATTGTCTTCTTTTCTTTAAAAACACTCTGATCATATGTTATTGCTGCATAAGTTGTTTTTTTGTGCTTTCTTATATGTTTTTTGGTCAATTTTTATTATTATAATTATTATTAATTTTATTATTATTGATTATTATTATTATTATTATTATTTATTGTTCGTTGTTATTATTATTGTTAGTTATTATTATAGTTATTGTTGAATCACTCACTAGGTATAATATGGAAGCTCCAGCACAACACAACCACCACCCAGTGTGGCCACTCCAAAAGTGTCTCCCCAGCTTTCTAATCCCCTCAAGCTATCCACAACAATCATTTAGCTACCCTTAACCTTCACTAATCCAATAGCTACAGTATGCAAGTATATAACATGCCCTTTTTCCAAGCTAGCACGATACACAAGACCAACAGTTACGGCTAGCTTCAGAGGTGGAACATCATCACAAGCATACGCCGAACCACGCACCCGAAGGTGATCAACATTCATTCATTATCTGGCTTTGGGTCAGGACCACACAATTGGCCTTCACTTCCTCCTGGCTTCGGATCTTAGTGACTCTCACCTTCGCCTACCAGAATCTCACTGAAGTGAGCAGCACTATCCATCTCACCGGAGTGAATAACACATCCACCTTCATCATCTGGCTTTGGGTCTGGACCACACAATTGGCCTTCACCTCCACCTGGCTTAGGATCTGAGTCACCTGATTGACTCTCACCTTCACCTACCAAAATCTCACTTAAGTGAGCAGCACTATCCACCTCATCGGAGTGAGCAACAACATCCACCTTCATCATCTGGCTTTGGGTCAGGACCACACAATTGGTCTTCACAATTGGCCTCCACCTGGCTTAGGATCTGAGTCACCTGATTGACTCTCACCTTCGCCTACCAGAATCTCACTGAAGTGAGCAACACTATCCACCTCACTAGTGTGAGTATCATTTTCCATATTCTCACCGGAGTGAGGCCTCTGAACAGCCTCAGAGGCAAGCTGTTGCCGAGTCACAAGTGACTGCTCAGCAACTACCTCCTGGCGTTCCTCCGCAGAAGCCGAAGCTTCCGCAGGCCTAACAAATGACTCCCTCTGGGCTGAGACAAGCTCCCCAAAGTGGATAGGTCTGTTAGGAGCTTCAAGGGTGCCATGAGCTCCCCCAGCTGTGGCACCACTTGCAGGTTGGGCCACAGGAGTAAACCTTACATGACCTATGTGAACCTCACTCATTTCACTAGCACAACTCCCTTCACTACTACTGCTACTACCTCAATAACTATGTCTATCAGTATGTTTATACCTTTTATAAGGGCATTCCTGGGAAGTATGACCCATACCATCACAAACGCAGCAGTGTACAGCTGGGCAAAACCTAATTTGGTGATCATCTCTGCCACAGCAAAAACACGCTTTAGCATCATGGAAAGCCAAATAACCTCTAGACTTGGTCCTATCATTTCTTCTATCATTTTCAACCCTGCTCCTACTAGAGTTTTCTCTACACCATTCAGGCATGAACCTTTCATTGTTAGAATGCCTAGTAGACCTATAATTTCTACCATGAACAGACCTATAATCATCACAGCTGTGGCTAGTCTCACCTTTTATCTTTTCTGCTTATTTCTCAGCATATCTACCATATTTTGCAGCAGATTGACCATTGCAAATGCTACATACCTTCATACTACCGTAACACTCACCACCATGCATGTTCTTTTTCATATCAGATACTTGTGTGGAGTTTAGCTCCTTTGCCTTACCCCGCTCCATGATATTCTTTGAATCTCGAGCCAATTTTCCTGCCCTCAGAGTGTCAGTCAGTCCAGTTCAAATTACCTTTTTGCCTCAGCTGAATTCGCAGTGAAGATTCTCTCAAACTATACACAACTATAGCTAATGCAAATTGCCTAACATTATCATTATTCCCAAAATTTAACAATCTACTAAGTTTTTCAACACGTAGCAGATAATCAATTTCATTCTCCCCCACAGCCTGATTAGCAGTGACAAACTTGAATGTTTTCACATAAACTTTTTCCTCGGAACCATAAACATTCTTTAAATGAGCCATTGCTTGTTCATAACTACTTGCCTCACTTCTCATATCCAAAAGACTCTAGGGCATCTCTACCTCCTGGACCAAGGGCATGCAATAAAGCCAACAATTTCATTATCCCCTTGAAAACATCTTGTTTTCTCCGATTTACTGTTTCCTTCCCTAGTTTAAAAGTAACCATTTCCACACTAAGCTCAAATTCTACTAACCATGCCTTCCATGAACCATAAGTGTCATCAGGATTGATAACTAACTTGGGAAAATCATTAAAATCAAATCCCAAGGCCATACTTCACTAACCTGAAGTGTTTAGCTACACTGACCTTAAAAACTGGTGAAGTAAATGCCAACTTCTTTACAAATCTTATTGACTGTATCCTTCAACAACAACAGTTGTAATGCATCACAACAAACAAATAACAAACACTCACCTTCACCTCTACCAACTGACACCAGTCCTATAACAACGGAGTTAATAAATATTAAATCCACACCGACCTTCACTATCACCACAAACCCTTCAATACTCCTTTCACAAGATAATGAAACACAATAGTATACGACAACAATCCTCCTTTCCTTTTGCCTACGGCGCCTTGTTGAATCACTCACTAGGTATAATATAGAAGCTCCAGCACAACCACCACCCAGTGTGGCCACTCCAAAAGTGTCTCCCCAGCTTTTTAATCCCCTTGAGCTATCCGCAATCGTTTAGCTACCCTTAACCTTCACTAATCCAATAGCTGCATTATGCACGTATATAACAGTTATTATTATTCTTATTAATTATGGTATATCTACTATTGCAATAATGATATAATAATAATTACTACTACAATTATTATTTTCATCATCTATCTAATATCTATAATAATCAATCAATGGCATTCAATAATGTCACAGCGAAATTGATTATTATTGAATTGAACAAACAGATGGTTCAAGTTTGTTTTCGAATAACAGCAGTGACACTAATGATTATCATTAGAACAATTTAAATAATAATAATTAATCAATAATAATTAATGCTATTCGTTCGCAGTGAAACTACCACTGACTGTTATCAATCATGATAACAGTCAGTGTTGGTTTCACTGCGAATAGTTTTAATTATTATTGATTAATGATTATTATTTCAATTGTTCTGCTGAGCTTTTGGTAATGATAAGTTGGTTAGTAATTGTTGAATAAACAATAGTAGTAATTTTAATAATAATAATAATGCATTTTCTATTTACCCCTTAACCATTTTGGAGTAGTTTTCACCAAAGTGTATTGAAACTATTTTTTATCAACTTTGTATATCAATGTTTGATAATAATAATAATTATAATAATAATAATAATGCACTATTATAATCATGTACATCGATTGGTAAAATAAATAATGTGCTTTCTGAATAGGAAGAGTAGTAGCAATTGCTTGTTCTTTTTACGAAATTGTTTCTATGTATATTGTGTTCTTTTCTGTCTTCATATTTCTCATGGCGTTCCTGAAAAATGGTACAATGAAATTATGAGAAAAAAATAATATTTGTCACTTTACCAGATAGATATTCACAGCAATGTCCTGATTGTAAAATTGCTGAGGTAAACGAACCATGGACAAACGACGAAAGGTTGTGACATTCTCTTCTCGCAATGGCAATGTCACCACACAAGGTGGCTCATCGTCAATCAACAAACTGGAACAAATTGTTGAACCTGCAACCGAGACCAACATACCCACTGTGAAAATGCAGACAAAGGTAATCTATTTTTAAGATCGCGTAAAACTGAAATCAGTTTGATAAATATGCAAAAACAGATATAGTTGGTTTTTGGAATGATACCTGTCTATTTGTGGTCTGTGTGTTTGTTAGTTTATGTATTTTTTAATGGCATTCTCACATTGATGTATTCTTTGCTACAATTGGTTTTCAATAAATGTCTTCTGCATTCAATGGTCAATGAATACAGGGCCCGGTAGACCTGATGGCAATGCTGGTGAGTAGGCCAGATACATCAGAAGCGTTGCGGACAGTAAAAGAGAGAGAAGCAATTATGTATGGTAAACCCACAAGTCTCCCACAAAACCCTTCACAAGTGAGTAGATTTCTATTTTAGTTGTTTTTATCTTTGCAAGTCGGAGTACATATAAAGCCATGACTAAACATTCTACTACTCTAAAACTGGGATTTGTGCTCTTTCAAGGAACCTCTGAGATAAACAGTGAAAATTTTTGTTTACTAGGCTAGTTGATAGATGAATAGAAGTTAATGAAAATCAAATCAGGCAGCTTTTGGTGTTGTCTGGAGTCAGCGACAACTCAAGTTTGCTTAGTAGTTAGAAGCTTGCTGTTGTTGTCTCCATAAATGTCAATAAGCAGAAATTATTCTGACTTTAGTAGGTACTCAGCTCTCCTTGTCATTGATTGTATGGCATTGATTTTATACATTGTTTGTGTGCTTGAATGGTTACATTTTCTATTAATTGAAGCTTTCTATTCTTAGAGTCTGAAATACTTGCTGGAATTATAAAGGCTAGTTTCACAATTCTACTAAATTTAGTAGAAAACCAACTATTATGCATTTTGTCTAGGCTAAAATGACACCCAATCCACCTAGACAAGGTTCTGCAGGAATCAGAACTACCATGCTTAAAAGAGATTATCAAAAGCTAAAGCGGGTGAAGAAAAACCAAGCAGAGGATGACAAATTGAAAGTTGTACAGTAAGTGCTGTACTAGTAGTTGCACTGCTTGTATGTGTCATGTATGACTGAGACCTATATGTATTTTGTCCTTGGTTACAATACTAATTCACACGCATACAGTACATATACAAAAATATATGCCTGTAGAAAAATTAAATTTCAGTTTGGCAGATCGCTTTTAGTCTTGCTGCTGCCAAAAGCAAATTGAATTTTTTTTAACCATTGCACCGTTCAATTAGTAATTTTTTTTTATTTTGGTACACTAAGAAATTCCACTGTTTACCAATACTTACGTCAGTGGTAGTATCTGTGTAGTTAGTAGATCGTAAAAGTTATTTTCTTATGTAGTTGTACTCCGACCTTCATGTTACCTTTTATATTTTTACTTTGAAAATCAAAGTGGGTAAGTACAGAGTTTAATCATCAATTGTTGTCAATCTTCCATTTTCGCTAATTATGATGAAAAACAGACTTTAAAATTTATTTTTGCCTATCATTATTAATCTCCATTTCACACATGTTTTTTTTTATCAAGCTGTGTAAAGCTCTTCCGCAGATTTTTATTAATATATGATTTGTAGCCTTGTTGTTACTTTTATTTCTCTGCTTTTATCTACACCAGCATTTATTTACTGCCTTGCTTTTGTAGATTCCCTTGTAGATATGTTCGGTGTGTACTACCACTTTATTTGTATTTGCAAGTTGTTTTCTCTTGTTTATTACAAGCTCATAGGAATCACAACTCCAACTTTGTTGTGAACTTTTCGCTAGACATAGAAAGCAATGTGGTACTATATTGTAAGACTACTGCTAGTGATATTTCTCTGAGTTGTTATATAATTCTATTACATCAGCCCTAGGCTAGATCTCTACTGACTAAAACTTTAAATTTTACGTTTATATTTTTGTATTGCTGTTTTCTTACATCGCTTTTTTTCAGTTTACAGCCATTGAAGCCCAAAGTCACCCCACCAGAGACTAAGGAAGCTGAGGCTAATCTTGAAGGTGGAGACGCATCTAGACCTTCCACTGCTCTTTCAGATTTCAGTGCTGTTACTGAGCTAGATGATGGGCATACTGGAGGTAAGTTTTTTATTAGTCATGTTTATTTTGCAACAGTCTTTTCTGAAATGTACAGAGTTTTTTCTATTTAAAAATGTTTTACTTTTATCAGGTTTTGAAGAATATTAAATATAACTGTGTGACGTTGAAGATTTATAGATAGCTTTCAATAAAAAATTTTCATTTTAAATTTATTCTCTCTCAAAGATTACATTTTACAAAAAGCAACTCGTTCGCTCTTTGTTCATCAATTGAAGGGCTTTCTTCTCATCATTTTTACGAGTAGACAACTCTTGATTTTTATCCCATCACTATTGGATCAAGTAAAAAATAATGTAGAAATTAATTTGTTTTTTTGTTTTTATGAGTAGTTTGGAAGCTTTTAAGAATTTCATTCCCTTTGTGATATCTTAAGTCCTCTAAGTACCCATACTAGGGACTGCCAACTATTCAAAATTTGGTGACTCAAAGTCAAGTCTTGGTTAAAAGTTTCTCGTATATAATGCATGTTATAGCAGTGTTGTTGTGATGCCACACCACATGCTACATGCTACATTGCAGGGCTTGTAGCTGAGGGTCGTATGGAGTATGGGAGGCCAACAAGTGAGCGATCTATCAGCACTAGATCTGCTATGTCAGATCAGAGGCTAGCTGCTCTAGGTATGTGTTTTTCTATTGTCTAGCTCCGCCTACTTATAATACTCTAGTCTCTTAGTGTAGGGTGAGGATCTAACCACCCAGTCCTGTCGCTGGTTGGAGCTGGTAAAACTTCTAGTTTGCCTTTTTGAGATTTCTAAAAACCATGTTTGTAGATTCTGACCAATCACCTTTCAAGGACAACATAGTAGATGTGATTGTGACGATGTTGAAAAAGCGAGGCTGGACTGCCAGGTTTCCCACAACCTGTGGTGGATCTAGAGAGGTTCTGATGGAGATGAAAAAATTATTAAAAAATCCGGTTTGTACTATTTATCACACCCAATTGTTTTTATGTGCAAGCTTTGTGGCTATTACACTAAATTTATTTCTCGATATTCTTATTTCAGGAAACTTCGTTCTGTCCACTACCAGATCCAGGCAAGTTCTATTACTGTCTACCAACATCTTACTCTGATTCCAAAGCTCCCTACAATCCGTATAGCCTGAGTATAGTGTCACAGGCACAAGCTCGGGCTAAGGACCATTATTGGACTCTCAGCTCTACGTATGTCACATATGTAAGTATGGATTACAGTCTATTGGTATTTCTGTAGTTGTCTGTATTTGTTAGTTATGTACTAGCTGATATTTGATTGGTTGTAGATGAACCCTAAAGATCCAATGGCAGACTCTGTAACAACTCCAGTGCTGCAGTGGATCTGGGAGAGAGATCTCTATAACCAGATTGTTACAATTCCTGTGTTTAAAAAGTTCAGGAAGTGGAAAGCTTTCACGATGTGGTACCGGATAGTAAGAAACAACAAATCTGGTGGGAGCAGGTACGGAGTTGTCTTGTCATTCGTTTTGAGAGGATGTAACTCCAAAAGTGTTTGATAATACCTGTTTGCTGAACGGAAATACTATTTGAGCTTTATTTTTCTCAATTTTTGGGTAGAGATTTTGTGTTTTGTGTAATTGTGACAAATTCAAGGAAGCGTCATTTTTTTTAGTTTTGAGAACCAAGATGGCAACTATGCAATGTTGATTTTGATTTAATATATTAGTTTAACAGTTTGTGTTTCAGAGCTTTGTTATCTAAATTTTTATTGCTGACTAATCTGGCTAGCTTGGAATTCTTACAATTTTTACTTTACATCAACATCAATATTTGTAACTTGTAGTGGTTTTCTGACCAGACGTCTTTTCCTAGCTAACGAAGTATTGCAAGGCTGCCTGCTACACGTACAATCCTTGTGTGAGACAGCATCCGGTAGTCTAACAGGATATGGTACCGCTGACTCTGCCATACTGCTGGTCAATGTGGACAAGAACAAGACGTACACCCTTGCCGACTTCACTAACTGCCAGAGTGAGGCTTCGCAGAAAGGAAGTGAAGCTTTGCAAGCTCTTCGAAGACAAATCGTACTCGTAGTCTGGGAATCTTGTGCCGTATGTTACTACTTCAGTTATTTCAGAAAATGAACTGCGTTTGTGTGAAAACATGAAATTTTTGTTCAATTCATGTCTTTGTGTGTCCAAATTCTATTGCTCTCATGAGGGGACAACTCACTGAAGTTTAGTTTTTCACAATTTATCATGAGTAAGCAACTTCTAAAGCCTCAGTTTCAGAAAATTATTGATAAAAATACAAGACTCTAGCGGTTATGTTTCTAAAAAAGAATAAGTTGTTATTGAAAAATAAAGTTTTACTTTGTAGTGAATTTGAAATTTGAAAAGCTTTTCTTTTTTTATGATTGAACACCAAATCGGCATCAAAATCTTCTCATAAAAACTTACTTTTAGCTAGATTTTTTATTTATAGGTATGCAGAAAAGTTGCAAGCCAACCCATCTTGTCAATAATTTAGCTATTGGTTAATCCCATGTTCTAGATCTAACATGGCGTCATTTTTAGGTTTTTAGTCGAATTGATCATCAAATTGGTTTTCACTTAGTCTACTTATTAATAAATGCTTTGGCTGAGTGAAATTGAAAATATTATTTTAATCAGTTTTATTGTGGACGTAATTTGTAAAGTTTATTTAGTCAATCGTACAATACTATTTAATTAATTAGCTGATTATTTTCTCAATTCCGTAAAATATCGTCAGTTGTCAGGTTACCCCACAACAATAAACTGCACAATGATCAGTTCATGTCTGTCTGTCTGTACGTCTGTCTGTCTGTTTGTAGGCTGTGGCAGAGTTGGAGGGTGTGACTAAAGGAATCAGACCAGAGTCTCCCCGCTCATCTAAGAGTTAGTTACTAACACTTACCTGTCTACTGCGGCTTTCTCATCCTACATGAGATATGTATTGTATATGTCTATGTACTGTATATGTCTATGTACTGTATATGTCTATGTACTGTGTATGTCTATGTACTATATGTGCCTGTGTACTGTATATGTCTATGTACTGTATATGTCTATGTATTGTATATGTCTATGTACTGTATATATCTATGTACTGTATATGTCTATGTACTGTATATGTCTATGTACTGTATATGTCTATGTACTGTATATGTCTATGTACTGTATATGTCTATGTATTGTATATGTCTATGTACTGTATATGTCTATGTACTGTATATGTCTATGTACTGTGTATGTCTATGTACTGTATATGTCTATGTATTGTATATGTCTATGTATTGTATATGTCTATGTATTGTATATGTCTATGTACTGTATATGTCTATGTGCTGTATATGTTAATGGACTGTATATGTCTATGTGCTGTATATGTCTATGAACTGTATATGTTTATGTACTGTATATGTCTATGCACTGTATATGTGTATGCACTGTATATGTCTATGTACTGTATACGTCTATAAACTGTATATGTCTATGTGCTGTATATGTACTGTGTATGTGTATGTGCTGTATATGTCCATGAACTGTATATGTCTATGTACTGTATATGTCTATGTGCTGTATATGTCTATGGACCGTATATGTCTATGTGCTGTATATGGGCATTTCTATTGCAGAGAAGCCCACGTACACACAGATAGCTGAGTGGAGGAAGATACTGGCTCGTCTTGTACAATTCCTACGACTGGTAGACATGCAGGTCCTCGAGCTACTCAGGAGGATAGTGAAGACATCAATGGGACATTTACTGGAGTTTATGAACGCATCAGCCTGTGTGGTCGGAGAGGAAGTGGTGAGTGATTGGCTGATATTTTATAGACTGACTGCATGCTTTGTATGGCATGCAATTGACTTTGTTTACATTGTTGTTGTTATGGTGATTAATTATTAGAGCGGAGTTGTGTCCCTACTATACTGATAAGGCAACTCCCTAAGTACCTATCACACTTATTGTTGCCTTGCCATTGAATAACAATAGCAATCAGTAAAATGAAGTTTAATGGACTCATCTGATGTAGTTACTTGGGAACTCGCAGTGTCTTTTTGCTGAACTTCCAAAACGAATGTATTTATATAAAATATTTAATTGTAATTTTTTTATACGATAATACTTGATGGTAACAACTTGCTAATGTTTATTTAAACTTAAAAGTTTTGAGGTTTTTTCTCTCTGCTGAATTTTATTTTAACATGAAATAGTTTTAGTTTGATTTTGGTATTTTTTTTAATTAATTTACCAGAAATAATCAAACGATATCATTTACTTTACATTGCTAGCCTGTGGTAAGATAACTCCCAACCCTTCACACTGCACACTGAAAGCTTACAGCTGTTGATATGTATTTTGTGTCTGGATGTTGTTATAGAGGCTGCACATACTTCTGTTGTCCAGTGATAGTCCACTATTATATGTTTTACATTCTTGTATTGTTATAACTTATTCATTTCAACTCCTTTATGAACCTGCTTGTGTGTTGATTTCTTTGTGTGTCCTTGGCCTTAACGGAATATACAACTTAGGTGGTTTTTGTTTAATTTTATTATTCTATTTATGTTGTTTTATCCTGAAGTTCTCAAACTAGTTAGAGCTCTTGCGTTTTATTGGCAGGATCCTGAAGATGATGAACATGACGGAGAGCTTAGCGACACATCGTCTGGTCATTACTCACCAAAGTTCAGCAAAAGTAGAGCTACGAGAGGCTCTGCTAAAACTAACAGGTAAGTCAGTTAGCCATTTGTTGAAAAAATTGAATAAAGTGAGGTAGTATTTTTTTCAAATAGTTTTTTGCGTAACTTAACAGTCGCGATAGTTATTTCCATTTTTCTTTTGCTCAACTATTCACTATTATCTAGCAAAGATTCGTCATGCTACTGGATACTGGAAAATTTTTGCAATATTTTCTGAGTTAACTGTTTTTATAGTTACTGCATTGTCTCTATTCTTTGTCATATACAGGCCAAAAGCCTTCAGCAGATTTCCAAGGTAGGCCATAGTTGGATGCACTGCTACTCTTTCCATGTCTATGTAACCACTGTATACTCTATGTCTGTGCACACACTATGAAATGCACTGCCTAAGTCTATGTAGCCTTCACTCCCTGTTTTTGCACAACCTGTAGTTATTGTCTCGTAGATTACTTCTCTCAACCCCTAGTTATTTCTGATGAGCTATCATTGTACATACGGTGTGTCTCTACTGTACAGTTTTCCATCCGCTTTTTTGCAACAGCTTTTGTAGGATCATTTTAGATTTTATTGTTGTTTCATTGTTCAGTTGCTTGTTTTTTTTCTAGAAGTTTTCTGCCCCTTTTTTTTACCTATCTAGATTTAACAATTGTATACTTTTACATGTATTGTAGAACGGATATGACATCACAGCTGCAGACGCCGTATAATGATACAACCAGTGAGAAGCCATTGACTACTTCTGTCTCCAAACCAGATGGCAAGAGAAAGAAGGATGAGTACACTGTTCCTGTGTTCAACTTTGACAAAGCTCCCTCAGAGCACATAATACCAGACGCTCAGGATGTACGTAGGGCTTGTCTTCTAGCAATTATTGATTGATAAACTTGTGCGATGTAAACATTATGAAACCGAAATCTACATGTCTTAATGCTTCTAAATAGTTAAAAAAAACTCGGGTTGGCCATGTTTTCTAAATGTGAATAAATGCCACTTGGCTCAGCGCCAGCTCGCAACTATTACATTTCAAAGAATAATTTTTTGTTTTAATACTAAATGGTCGGATTTATCTCAAAAGTTGGTGTCTAAACTAAACCATTTTAGTTCATATGCTCAGTTTTTTTTCAAATTTTATGAACATTGTTAAGTAGCCAAAGATCAAATGAGCATTCGTTAGAGCTGTTGTTGTAATTAATCTTGGCTTAATCTTCTAATCATTGAGATTAACACACATCTGCTATGGGTAGGTGCTGCGAGAAGTACATGAGCAAGAGATTATAGAAGAGATACCAGAGCCGATATTTGCTGTCTCCATGATACTTAAGACTCCTGTGAGGACATCTGCTGGTGGTTCACCAATGAGTAGCAGGCGATCAGGGGGTCTGCACTCAGCTATGAGGAGTGTATCAGCTCATATGAGAGGCACTCACGGCAGAAAGGGAGTTACCTTCCCTGAGACTGAGAGAGTCACATCTGCTGTGGACATAGTAGATGGTTAGTTATATTCTATATTGCTGTAACTAAATTCGATACATGTGTGCCTTTAGGAGTTTTCTGCTCTTATTTCAATAGATCATTGTCAAGGGCAGACAGCCCCCATAATTTATTTATGTATTTTTTACTATATCATCTGACTAAACTACTCCATTTTATTTTTAGCAAAACCAGCAACTTCTGAAGCTGTTTTGTTTTATGACATTCTTGAATAAAATGGCTTATAGATTTAGCTAAAATACAAAAAAGATCACTATTTTAATGTAAATGTAATAACTTTTCATTTTCTGGTGTTTTCTAGAAGAAGTTATGTCAGATGATGGAGATTCAGATGCTGGTGCATCTTCTGTCACATCCCTCAGTGATCTTAAAAGTGATCAGGAGATGGCATTAGATCAGGAACAGGAAATGGATGTCGAGGAGACGGACTATGCCTATGGGGAGATGACTCCTAGACAACCTCAGAAGCCAAAAATGGCCAGCACTAAAGCTGTGCTTTCACCTGGTACAGCCAGCTTCAGAGATTCTTTGACTAACATAATCAATGGATTCTCTTCTGCAATATGTAAGTAGTTGTTAGTCTAGTAGTTGGATCCCTGCCAAATGAGTGATTGAATTTAGTGACAGTTTGTTTTGATTCTCGCCATTACATTGTGTATGAGCATTGCTAATCAAAACAACACAGGTGATGATTTAATAAATAACGTAATCTAAAGTGTTTTATGTTAATGTTTTTCTCAAATAAAATCAAATCTTTTTAAGATGCGTTGTAGTTTTGTTTTTTGACCACATGATGATTTATTTTATATACATTATTTTCAACTATGCTCCAGTTAATTAGTCTCTGATACATTTTCAGGTGCCTATGAATCGCTCCAGGAGGATCCTAAACTAGAAGTTTTTTGTTCCAACCCTCGGTTTGACCTCAAGCTGAACTCCGTTGACCCAGATGACTTTCTAGATGCCGACGATGACATAAAACCTATATACCCAGATATACATCAGCTCTTCTCAGATGATGCAGAGTATCAGGATATGATGCAAGAGCTAACTGAATGTATGGAGGAGGTGTTGGAAGAAGTCACTTCTTACTCCAAGGTATAACATGTCACATGTCCACCCGCATATGTACTGTATATGCTCTATAATATGTCACATGTCCGCCCGCATATGTACTGTATATGCTCTATAATATGTCACATGTCCGCCCGCATATGTACTGTATATGCTCTATAACATGTCACATGTCCACCCGCATATGTACTGTATATGCTCTATAACATGTCACATGTCCGCCCGCATATGTACTGTATATGCTCTACAACATGTCACATGTCCGCCCGCATATGTACTGTATATGCTCTATAACATGTCACATGTCCGCCCGCATATGTACTGTATATGCTCTATAACATGTCACATGTCCGCCCGCATATGTACTGTATATGCTCTATAACATGTCACAGGTCCACCCGCATGTGTACTGTATATGCTCTATAACATGGCATAGCTAGCATGTGTACTGAATAAGTTCTATAGCGCAACATAGCTAGCATATGTACTGTATAAACCCTATAATATGACATGGTTAGCAGATGTACTGTATATGCTGTATAACATGACATAGCTGGCATATGTACTGTATAAACCCTATAATATGATATGGTTAGCAGATGTACTGTATATGCTCTATAACATGACATAGCTAGCATATGTACTGTATAATACAGTGCACTTTTTGTACAGGACTATTCAAAATACTGTTTAATGGTTGATCATGCCAGAAGCACTGATATAAACACGATGATGGAGTTGAAGACGTGGGGTACAGATGACTTTCAGCAGGCACTCAAAACTCACACTGAACAGGTAAAGTGTATTAAGGTTTAGTCTTGGGGCTCATTAGACTCACTACTGTATATACACGATAAACTGCACTTGGTTAACATGATCAATTGTATGGCACAGATTAACCAGATGAAGCGAATGACAAAAAAGCGACGAATAGGAATGGTCGATTTATCCGCTGAAGATTTCTCAAAGAGTTGTATGCCCTACCCCTCGACAGTGATCAAAGCCATCAACAACAAGCTGCCAGTGGTGGCTAAGAAAAAGAATGACGACTTACTAACAATTATAAAGGTAGGTAGAGTGATTGGGGGTTTGTGCAGGAGTTACTGTACATAATTGCTGTAAGTTTTTCGCTGACACTTACTTGATGTTTTGACTGATGCAGAGCTCTAGCAAGCGTCTAGATCAGACACCTGAGACTGTGGATGCATTTGTGGACCACCTGAGCTACCTAAGTAGGATGGTAGCGGACATGCCCGCACTGGAGAGAGAGTTTAATGTGGTTACAAGGCTATACACAATATCTAAAGAGTTTGATGTGGGGGTACATCCAGAGCATTTTGCACTCTACCAGACACTAGCTCCAAGCTTTCAGCACCTCAAGGTACCTGTTCTATGTTGTCATGTCATTGGGCTTGTATGTGCTAAATGTCAGGGCATTCGTTGAGTTCTGAGATCTTCTGAGTTCTTCGCTGGGTAGTTAATCTCACTAACCTAGCCTGTGCAGTGTACATTCAGGCAGCCACTTGAAATTGAAGGTATCATGTTGATCTTATCAGCTAGCAAGTATTGAAGATCTCACAAATAATAGGATTCTGTTTCCATGGTTACGTACTGTTGTAGTCAACCATCTTGTATTGTGAAGCTAAGAAAGAAGAGAACATCAGAGTATTCTCTACGGACTTGAACTCTCTTGTGAGAGAAACTAGATTTACTCTGATGACTCTAAAAAATATAGTTCGAGATCCACTTCTCATCAGTTCTGAGACTATGAGCCTTGTAGCACTTGAGAAGATCAAAGGTACACAAGCTAGACTAAGTTCTGTATACATACATGTATGTAACACAGCTCTGCCAGTTCTTCATTGTAATAAGTAGACTCTTTCGACTAAGTTAATGCAAAGAGCTATGCTAATTTTCAAGCGTTGTCAAAGCTAGGTGCAGTCTTTGTCAACACTAATCTAGCAAATCATGTAGCCATGCAAAAAAATAAATTTGTTGAGTTGCCTTTTCTGCCTTTCAGACTAAAAGAGTGAAGATTTAGTAATAGTTAAATTATATTCGTTAGTATAATAAATAACTATTTTTAATAAAACAATGCAAACAAATGCACAATTAATTTTGACATCGCTGATATGTATTGATGCTGTGGCACCCAGATATTTGACATCATAAGTTGTAATAATTATTATTAATTTAAACCTCTGCTAATGGCCTTGCATCAATGATCGTTACTTGTATGATGACCACTCATTTTTTTTGTTACTGTATTTGAAACGGAAATACTATTTACCATTAAACGGTTTTGTTTTTATTTGCAATGGAGCAATCCCGAAAAGACAACTCTTAATTTTTAAATGGGCGGTTTTTTTGTTTTTGCGAAGCTACAGCATGAAGAAATCCTATTTCTTACTTGCTCACAGAGAAAATTCGTCATGATTGTGACTTCGCCTCATTATCTTGGCCCAAAGCGTCTAATATCTTGTATTTCTGAGACGTCCCTGTAACCACCCCGTGTGTTATACAGGGCTGCAGGATGAGGTACAGAGTCTATCCACCAAAGTAAGAAACTATGCTAACTACCAGGAGAGGTTTGGTACATCTTTAGCTTCTTCAAAAAAAGTAGAGTGAGTATGTTTGTACATCTATATACGATGGGCTTTTTGGACGACGAATTGTAAAAAAATGATATAGGAAGGGGTATCTGAATGCATATTGAGTGATTGGTCCTGGCATGATTTATACTCGGTAGCATCAGTTTATTTCATAGGGAGTTCTCTTCTCTTGTTCCATGTACACAAAGAATGATAGTAATGGCTGGTAGTCTCAAATTCTTTGGTTATTTATGAAAAATCATCATATGTACTTTTAGTGCAATAGTTATTGCAAACTATTATATTATTATTTGCTATAATTATTTTGTAAAAATAATTATTACAAATTATTATTATTTTATTTGAACGAATTTTATTTATAAGCTTCTAACTGGTACGTCGGACTTGATTCTTTCGTCCACTACTATCCACCTATGCTATACGTACCCACCACCCATCCCTCGGGTGCTGATCCCTTAGCTTAATTATTCATTTAGCAATTGATAATTGTTAAACTTGTAGCAAGGCGTTTTCTCAGGCTTTTGCCGGAAGTTTTTATCATTAGTCTTTTCTGGCATTTTTTCGATTGTTATAGTACGAGCTGTAGATAGTTGTGTGCCAGCCCTGTGTACCTTTTATTATTAAAGAAATGGCTGCAGAGTCCCTTATGAAATTTGCACCCAATTGATGGGTTACAAATATGGTGTCTAAGAGCAAAAGAGGGCTAAGATTATTATTATTACTATGGTTTGAGGAGAGCAGAGCTGGAGCACATTGCATACACAAAGGAGACAATCACATTCTCAACTCCCTGTGTGAGATTAAATGGGTATTAGTCACTCTTGTTGGAGAGGGTTTACTGCTACATGGGTCTGTGGTGGAGGGCTGTGGGATAGGTCATTAATTAGGGCGTCTGTCACTAAACTGGCTACACCGCTATGGAAGACTATTTATTTACATAGAGATCTAATGAGTTGACTGAAAATCTTTTCCATCAAATTTTTTAATAAACTTCATTACTTCATTACAATGTACAGTTGACAGCACCCTTGACAGTAACGAAAATTTATTCCATTTATATTTAATTAATTGACAAATGTTGAAAAAATTTCACACTGCTTGCCCCAAGGCCACAGGAGCCGCCATAGCTCAGTGGCTAGAGCGCCTGTTTAGTGAACAGGAGGTCATGAGTTCGATCCTCATTGGTGGCTTGTTTTTTTTTTGTTATCAGTTTGCAATTTGAATTCCTTCTGACAATTATTTTGCTTAAGTATTGCTTTGTGTCGTGTTGTTTTTTTTTGTTGATTTTAATGCAAGCCGTCATTGGAAACAATTGGCTGAATATTCCCCAAAAATCAATTTTGGGTAGTCAAAGTTTCATTCAGCAGTTAACTGTGGTAAAATTAACTTTTGTTGTACTGTGTAGTGGTTGAGCTGATATAGTGTTACATTTATGATTAACACACACATAATCAGTTCATTTGTTATGTTATAATTTATTATTAGAAGTCGTGAAATATAAATGTGTAAGTTTTTTAACTAACCTTATTTAGGTTCTTATCGATCAGCTATGCTACGTTGCAGAGACTACATCCTGTTAGACAGAGATGAGGGTGTCAAGGCTCAGGTAGTACAAAGTGAACTAGGAGAAATTGAGAGAGATCTCACTCTGCGTCGACTGCTGTGGGAGTCATCTGAGGAGCTCACTAAGCTAGTAGAGGAGTGGACAGCTACTACCTTTGACCAGCTCAATGTGGAAAGTCTGCAGAAGAATGTCAACCGGTTCACTCAGACTGTCTACATGCTTGAAAAAGGTGAGTCACATTCAGTAGTTGGAGTTGCCTCCTTTTGTTGGGCAGCATTATATGGGTGTCTTTACTTACAGGAGTTGTCTGCTCTTATTGAAATCGTTTGTACACTTATTAGGCTTGCTATAGATTATTATTGGAGTTGTCAACAATTCTTCAAAGTACATTTATGGATTTTTTTTATTCTCGAAAAGGAACATCCTAAATTTTATCTTCACTTTTATAGGCAGACATAAGTCTCTTTGTTGCCAATGAATCGAATATGAATGTAATATTTAATTTTATTCAACAAAATTATTTTATTTTCGTTTTTACCCATTGATTTTTTCCATTTAAATACTTCCTAATATTTATTATTAAAGAAGCTTTCCCCCCAGATTATCTAAAGCATACACCATGTGTAGGTACACAATGCAGATGTCTGTAGAAGCTGCCTCTATATGTTTCACACTATGCTAAGCCTAAAGGTGACGTGACACCATTGTCACTGCCACCGACCATCTCATCTATATTTTAGGCTTACCAACTAACGATGTGGTGCCAACGCTAAAGCAAAGAGTTACTGACTTCAAACAAGGTATATGCATAGTTTGATCTCGTCTGTCAGTCTTACTTAAGATCGGAGAGTTTCCTATTTTGTCTTATTTACAACATGTTAGAGTCAAACGTTCTGATGCTTTATTCAGAAGTTACAAAATATCAGTGATAAACTTTCCTTGCTTTGCAGAAATAACTTAAATTATAATTATTAATGGCTCTCCTACTTGGTGTTATAAACCTGCTCCTTCCCCCATCCCTTTCTCGTGGCCCACCCCGCCCCCTCACCAACCGTCCCCTTTCTCTTCGGCCCCACTCTCCCCTCTCCCCTCTCCCCTCTCCCCGTGCTGTGATCACCGGTACTATACCAACTATATCCTCTAATGAAGGCTGACACATTTCAGGTATGCCTGTTATTGTGTCTCTACGTAACCCTTCACTGCGAGCCCGACATTGGGGAGAGATAGAGACACTGATAGGCAGACAGATACCCCGAGGGCAGGCGTTCACTCTAGGTAACCTGCTGGAGATGAAGATATACAAACATAAGGTGAAGATACAAGATATATCTACTACTGCATCTAATGAAGCAACGCTAGAGACTATGTTACAGAAGGTCAGTAACTGCAGTGTGGGCTTGTTCTACACCCACCCTCAGTTGTACATCATATAGCCTGTTGTACCAGCTCTCAAATGTACATATAGCCTGTTGTACCTAGTGACCCTGTAGGGAGAGATACGCTAACGAGCCACGTGCAAGCGGCTAGGGATCCAAACATTGAATTAACGCGATCACGCTTATATATGCTATCGTTGCGGTTGAAGTACTTGCTCCAATGAAATATTTTTTATTTTCTCACAAAATTGTTAATACTTAAAAATTTTATGGGGAAAAAAGAGAAAACCTTTTGATCCACCAGAATTATTAATTTAAACGTCACAAATTAACTTGCTTTGGGTATTTTTTATAACCTAATTAATTGATTGTCATATCTTTCGGCAACGCAGCTCTATAGTTTATATACAAATATTAGCTTTGTTTATGATAATAAATAAAACCGCGAAATCTAGTAGCAAATATTTAATATTTGTTTATTGTTGTCATTCAATATTATTGTTATAATTAATAGATACTACACCAGAAAAAATTGATATGCCTGGTGAGCTTCAATTTTTTAAATAATAATGATTATAATATTGAAATAATTGTATTGTTTGTGCTGAATAATAATAATAAAAAACTGCAATTCAATAAAAAAAATGTAATTATTTATTATTAAATGAATAATGAAAATAATATTGAAATTGTTTTAAAGTATAGGTCATATTACATTGTATTACATTTTATTATATAAGATGGGATAATAATTAATAATTATTATTTATTGGTCACCTTTACACATTTATCATTTTAGTTTTTAATTACTTATTATTAACAACAACCATCATTTTATTAAGAAGCTTCAATTATTTTTATTTATTATATTCCAGGTGCTTTATATAGGCATTTCTGATCATAAAACTTAACAATGGAGGATAATCAGATTTATCGTAGCAAATTTTGTACCAAAGTTACAGTAATAACAATGGTGTCAATCTGGATCCCTGGACTTTGACCCTTCATTAGTCCAAGTTTAGAGCAACTTTGTCATACAAAAAAAATATCACTGCTTGTAGCAGAATGTCTTCTTTATTTTCCCCAATGAATTATTGAGATAATATTCTGCAGTAAAAAGTTATAATTTATTTTGTAAACCCTAGTTTTTTGGCGTAATGATAAGTTATATAAAATTTTGACCGGAAACAGTTTTGTTTGTAACCCAAAAGCCGTTGCACGTGCGTTTTATACTGCGCAATGATTGGCGTATCTCTCTCTACAGGGTCACTAGTTGTACCCACTCTCAAATGTACACATAGCCTGTTGACCTGCTCTCAAATGTACACATAGCCTGTTGTACCCACCCTTAAATAAATGTTTAGGCTTCTGTCCTATGTTTAGGTGGTGGCACTGTGGCACAGCACAGACTTCAGGTTTGTAGCCCACCAAGCCAGAGACACTCACATTATCAGTGCTGCAGATGATGTGGCAGCACTTTTAGAGGAGAGTCAGGTTACTATTGGTACTATCAGGGGCTCTCGCTATGTCACCCCCATAAAAACTCAGGTACACAAGCTACTTGAACGTTGAGTAGAGGTTGTTTTTTGGGATTTTTTTAAAAAAAAAACAATTATTATGCAATGCACTGTTTCCTTGATGGCGAAATTGTTTAATTGTGCATGATTTGAGTTTTTTAAATTTAGTTTAGAATTAAAAAAATTATTCTTGTTTATTCCCGAAGATCTTCTTTAACTTTGTACTTAATTGTAATTACTATAGTTATTATATTAATGATAAAAAGAGGACTCCTATTATAAATCATGGATAACCGTAGCCAGGGTGGCTCTCGCCCACAAATGCAAACCCCACCCCTTGAGAGCCGCCCCGGCTAGCATAACCGTATAAAAATAGTCTCTTTTTAGTTCCCTGATAGAATTTTTTTCACTGCAGTTCCTGTGGATCTACATTAAATTGCATTAAAAGTAATACTGCATATAGTGTGAGGATACAATGAAAAGCTAAGTTAATAGACGCCAAGCATATCACCCATAATGTTGTGCGTAGGTGGATGACTGGGAGAGACGACTCACTCTCTTTGCCAGAACTCTAGATGAATGGATGAACTGCCAGAGGAATTGGCTCTACTTGGAGCAGATATTTGGTAACCCAGACATCCAGAGGCAGCTGCCAACAGAGTCCAAACTCTTTGGTAACGTAGACAAAGCCTGGAGAGACATCATGAGGCGTACTGTGGACAGACCCAACGCACTCAAGGCTGGCACTGCGCCAGGTGTGCTAGAGATGCTACAGGCGTCTAATACCAGTCTTGAGAAGATCCATAAATGTCTAGAGGTAACGTCTGTGGTTGGCGCAGTCGTGGAGGTTTTACATAAGTTTTTAGACTAAAAACATTGAGGAAGTTTTATAGTTCACCTGACTTCACACCTGTTATACTTTGAACCATCGTGATTTTGAATGCGATGGTTCACAAAACGATGTCAGGGGAGACAAATGACAAAGTTTTTTCTCCTTTGTGTCGGTTTAATTTAGATATTTTTCTCTCTCATTGTAAGTGTTCCGTCCTACTGCATATGTTATACAGGACTATCTGGAGACTAAGAGGCTTGTATTCCCACGTTTCTACTTCCTGTCCAACGACGAGCTGCTAGACATACTAGCACACAGCAAGAACCCAGAGGCCGTGCAGCCTCATCTGGCCAAATGCTTTGCTAACATCCAGTCTCTGGATATACAGACCATACCTAGACAGCCTCCCACAGTAAAGAGCATGAAGTCTGCTGAGGGGGAGCAACTCCTTATGCCTAAGTGAGTTCTTGTTGTGTATTGTATAATTGTAGCCACTTTCTTGTTTTGAGTTAGTAGAGCCAGAAATTTCAATCTTCTAATAATCAAGAGATTAAAAAAAGAGCTAATCTTCTATTCTTAGATTTTGGAGAAAGTTTTTGCTGAAGTTAATCACTACTATATTTGTTCATTAGAAATAAATTGAAAAAAATTTTTTTGCTTTGTTACTGTTAGAAGTTTTTTGCATTTTGCTTGAAAACTTCAAGAAGTTGAACTCCAAAACTTTCACTTGCAAAGTACTCATAATCTACTCTGTTCTTTTGTGTTGTTAGTATTGTCACTGCACACATGTGGTTTGATGTAGAAATGTGAGGGCCAGACCACCTGTAGAAGCCTGGCTAGGAGTTGTGGAGACTGGCATGTTTGACACCGTCAAAAAGTGAGTAGAGCTCTTTCACTCTGAGTAGACAAGCATTTGTTGATGGTTTGTTTGTCTGTCCACTGAAGTACCAGCTAACCATGTGTGTCCACTGCTGTCTTGTAGACATCTGAAGGGTGGGTTGGCCAGCTGGATTGGATCAGACCTCAAACAGTGGGTGTTAGAGCATCCTG
The DNA here is from genome assembly GCA_945261195.1 of Cryptosula pallasiana. Classification (NCBI taxonomy): domain Eukaryota; kingdom Metazoa; phylum Bryozoa; class Gymnolaemata; order Cheilostomatida; family Cryptosulidae; genus Cryptosula; species Cryptosula pallasiana. The sequence goes on from OX183130.1 coordinate 44,361,881, forward strand.
GACAGGTTGTACTCACTGTGGTAAGTGATAAATTGTTTTATTTCCAGCCATCCCAGATTTTTAATAGATGTAGCATTTGTTTATGTATTTCCCATCAATTTTTTCCTAGTACAATCAGATGGCTCGAGTGCAACAATAGTTATCTCAGTCTAGTGGTTAGTGGGATTTCAGATAAAGCCACACAAGCAGTGGTGTTTTGTAATTAAATCAATTATATATAAGAAGTTTTCAGTGACAGCTCAAAGATGATGAATATTACAAAAAAAAGCACCTAAACTATGCCAAGCAATGCTTCGTTGTGCGTCTGATCAGTAACAGCATGTAGCCAAGAATAGAATGCTGCTTCTCTCGACGATTTGTTGGTAAAGTTTAACTCTGTCGGTCCCGGTGCTTCACACAACGTCTCAGTTTGGTTGCGATCCTGGCTATTTTACAACTGGATATTTACAAATAATCTCCTACCATAGTTAAATGAGTTTACGTGTATTTGGTTTGTTTTCTTACAGATCCAAATCATGTTCAACAAAGCGATGAGCAAGTGTTTTGTTGACTACAAATGCCTGGATGCAATGAATAAATACAGAGAAGAAATGATCTTTTCGCTGAATCAGCTCGCTGAGTTGGTATCTACAGACTTGTCTAGTTTCAAGAGGTTGAGTGTAGAAGCTCTACTCACTGTACAAGTTCACAACAGAGACATCATCAGCTCCCTTATTCAGTCGGAGATAACTGACAAAAGTGACTTTGAATGGCTCAGGTAGTTAGTAGTTAGTAGATAATAGCTAGCAGATAGTAGCTGGTAGTTAGTTGCTAGTAGTTAGTAGCTAGTACTAAGTAGTAAGTAGTCAGTTAGTTGGCTGATTTGCTGGCCGGCTGGCTGGCTGGTGGGTTTGTCGGTTTGTTAGTTAGTTTGTTAGTTAGTTAGTTGGTCGATTAACTAGTTAACTAATTAGTTAACTAGTAGCTAGTGGTTGGTAAATAGTATTCAGTGTTTAGTAGTAGGTAGTTGTTTGTTAAAAAGTAGAAGTTATTTATGGTTTGATAAGGAGTTATTTTGGTTCTTTTACACTAATTGTAGAATTTGATTCTCGGTTTTAGAAGAGTTTTGGCTTTTTTATACCCACTGGAATTTTTCACCTCTAGAGGCAGTTAGCTATGTAGTTCTTTCCTTCTCACATAGACTTCAATACTCATAGATATCATGTTGTCAGCGGTACGTCTGCTGTACTTGCAGGCAGCTGAGGTATGAGTGGGATGAACAGAAGAATGACTGCTCACTCATACAATGCGATGCTTCCTTTACCTACGGCTATGAATACTTGGGCTGCTCTCCCAGACTTGTTATGACTCCTTTGACTGACAGGTGTTACCTGACACTAACAGGTGCCCTTCACCTCCATCTTGGGGGTTCACCTGCTGGACCTGCCGGAACTGGCAAAACTGAAACCGTCAAAGATCTAGCAAAGGTATGACATCAGGAAATTTATTCATGCTTTTAGACATCAGTTGCTGGCTCTATAGTTTGTTTTCTGTCGTGTTTGTAGTCGATGGGAAAGCAGTGTGTAGTATTCAATTGCTCAGAAGGTCTGGACTACAAGGTATGTAGCCCCTCTACTAACCCATCTCCTATTAGAACAGTTGAAACTTAAGAAATAATAAACTTTAGTATTTTGTAGTTGATTTTTGTTGTAACTGGTTTCAAATTTTATATAATTATTTCTGTATTTTAGATGTTGGGCAAGTTTTTCTCTGGACTCTCTCAGTCAGGCTCCTGGTGCTGTTTCGATGAATTCAACCGCATAGACATCGAGGTCTTGTCTGTGGTTGCTCAGCAGATCCACACCATTAAAACAGCCAAAGATAGCACAGCTCCAAGGTTTATGTTTGAGGGTAGAGAGATACGTCTCAACCCAACATGCGGATACTTCATTACTATGAACCCTACGTGAGTTGATTTGATTGGTTGATCGTGTACGTTTATCTGTCCATAACTCTATGCTTTGACCAATAACCTGTATAATTTAATTGATTGTTCTTGAATTAATCTTCAGTTTACTAACAACTATGCTTCTTGCAAAATATCTAAACTTAGACCAGCAACTGTTCATTTAGATCTTGATTGTTCAGTTTTGTACAAAGACTGTGCTCTTGTTTTTCTCTGAATTGGATTGCATGAAAAGATAAGTTGACCATCACAAACAAGCTCTATAACATGTGATCTAACATTCACTTCAGGTATGCAGGCAGAGTGGAGCTGCCCGACAACCTCAAGTCACTGTTTAGACCAGTGGCTATGATGGTGCCACATTATGCTCTCATTGCTGAGATCATGCTCTTCTCTGAAGGTAAATTGTTTGTTGTTTCGTTTTGGAAAAAGGAAGTAATTTAAAAACAATAACAAACCTTACTAAAAGTTGTGATGAACAGAATAGAATATAACAATTGAATTGGTTACTATTACAACAAAAAGTGGTTCAGTGCTTGTTATAAAATTTGGTCTGGTGAAATATTATTTATGGTTACAGTTTCATCTAGCTATATGTGAAAAGCCAGTTAATGTATGGAGTTGCTTTCTCTTGACGTCATATTAAACCCAGTGTGTTGGTTGCAGGATTCCGCTCAGCCAAGATGTTATCTAGGAAGATAGTGAACTTGTACCAGCTAGCGAGCACCCAGCTCTCACAGCAAGACCACTATGACTTTGGTATGAGGGCCATCAAGTCTATTCTGGTCATGGCCGGACATCGCAAAGGAAGTGCAACACGTCATGCTTCCCGGTAATCAATAGTGCTTTATTTGACACAACGGTGTAGTAGTAAATTGTACAACTGTTTTGCTGTCTTTTGAATACTCTGGTATTTTGCCAGGGTAGCTTTTTCGTTATTACCTTTACTATAAAAAGTATGTAATGCCATTGAAGTTCTTCGAACTACTGGATGGAGGTTGGGTTAAAATAGGTAACTGAAGCTATGGTTATATTTAAATTGTTTTCTAAAGTGCCATGTCACTGATTGGCACACAATCTGCTGGTGGCAAAGAGTGCTAAATAGTCTCAACCAAAATAATAAAAAATAATCATAAATTAGTTTATTTTTTATAATTTCTTTTAGTCAAATAATGTGTCATTCAGATTTTAAATTTATTGCTGTTGTTGATTATGTTGATAACAACAACAATGCCAACAATGAAAATCTGGCGTTGTTTTTTTCACCACAAATAAATTCTAAATAATGATGATTTGATTCTTTTGGTATCATTTGATTTGAAAATAATTTTCTCAACTGCAACAATGCTTTAGTTTTTGAGATATTGGCCATGTAATTTATTGCGTGAATGCCAGTGTGTACATAATAGCAAACCTATCAATAATAAATTAAAAATGCTGACTCAACTAATACCTTCAAAAAATTTGAAAGTAATTGCAAACCTAATTTTCTATGCTCTTAAAAGTCTGTGCACAATGACTATTACAGGGATGCCCCCCCCCCCTTCTAACCAAACAAGCAAATTTTTGCAACTCCATTTTGTAGCATAATACAAGTTGTTGCGTATCGAGAAGAAAACTTGCCTACGAGTCAACATCTATTGCGCTTATGCTATAGATGTAATTAACGAGAGCACAACTCCGGCAAAAGTTTTCTGGGTATAAATCACTAGAAATAGGTAGATTAGGTTTAATTCGGCCCAAAACTAGGACATAGCACCTTTAATGTGCGGACTCAAAAAAAACTGAAGCTTGGGTGAATTTGGTTATGAGAAAGTGTCTGGCCATGAAGTACAACACAAATAAATAAAATTTATTATTATTACTTGGGTGATAGTCGTTGCTGGTTTCTGCACTCTTAGCAAAGTGAGAATGGTTTAGCTATCATTGCTGGAAAGAAGCACGATGTCTTCACCATATTATTGTCATATGTTGCAGTAGGAAGTCAAGGACAGACACGGAACCAGAACAAGTAGAGGTTGAGGAGTCGTACATACTGATACACTCTCTCAAAGATGCCAATTTACCAAAGTTTATCGCTGAAGATGTTCCTTTGTTTGAGAGTTTGCTGGAGGATCTCTTCCCTGGAATGAAACCTCCTAAACCAGAGCAAGCAGCTCTGGAGGTCAGTATCTTTTGGTGTCTCTCTGCATGTTGAACAATTATCTTCAGCGCCTGAGAATTATTCTCTTTTCTCTGGTACACTCTGTAAATTTTTTGTGTATTGACAACATAGCCCCAAGTCTATTGGAAAACGAAGTTACAATACTATTTACTAGTTAATAAAACTATTTAAAAACTTTAAAAGGTTTTTTCACAAAAATTTGATGTATTCGACAGACTCTTCCAAAGGTGTTGTGTGTCTGGACAGTAGTTTGTTATATATATTTTTAGTTTTGTTTTTATGTCTTGTTTTCTATTTTATTTGGTTGATTTATGATCTATTACAGAAAGCAATATCAATCACGACGAGAGACTTGGGTCTGCAGTGGTGGCCCAGTCAGATAGAGAAAGTGAAACAGTTACACAGCCAGCTACAAGTGAGACACGGGGTGATGTTGGTCGGCCCCACTTGTGGTGGTAAGACTACAGTGAGAAACATACTACAGAAAGCCTTGGTTCTTCTGCCTACCATTATTGAAATATTGAACAGCAACTCTGGGACGTCCATCAGTACCCTCAACAAGAGTACTATGGTATGTATCAAAGTCTATGGTTATGTATTGTATTTGTCCATGCTATGCAGATGTCTATGATATGATATATTTATGCTATGTGTGTTTTTATTGTGTTGTATGCATTGTTTATCTATATGGATATGCCTAGCGTATGTTTAAGTTAATTATATGTACAAATCTTCACTGCGCAGAGTTACATGTAATCAACTTGTTGCAGTTTAAATCACCATTGCGCCATTAGTTAAAACAATCTGTTGCTAGGTATTTATTTTTGAGGTTTTTGGTACATCGATATAACTGGTAGGATGTTGTTTATCACTGTTTATGTCCATTTGATACCTCTGCATGATTAATGTCCTGGAATTCGTTAGCTTTTTTGAGTTTCGGGTGCTGGGATGCAATCTTTTGATCTTAAATCCTGAGAAATCTTTAAAGTTTTCTAATAATTTTAAATTAACTCCCACATAAACTTAATTAAATTTAATTGTTTAAAAATAACAAAACTGTTAATTAACGGTTAGACAAGCATAAAATTTTTATTCTTTTAGAATTATAAAATGAATATTTGAAGTAATAACACAAATTGTAAAAATGAAATCCTCAGGATTGCTTCAAGATTTCCCAGAAAACTTCAGGACCGATAGATGTCCTCCCAACACTGAGTTTTGCATGTCAAAAGTTGCGCATGAGAAGAGATGTAAATGGTGTACTACTTTTGTTGAAGGATTTTACTTTTAAATGGTTTAAAATATTAAATTAAAGTTCTTTGCTCACTAGCAATTGTTGTCTAATATGCATATTGTTAGATAAATGCTTCTCATCAATTTATTGTGCGATGAAATGTTGAGTTTTTATTTACTGATGTTGTATTTTGATTACTGTTTAAAAACGTTCTCATGTCAACTGCTCAGTGAAGCAATTTCTTCGCTGTTATTATCCATTGTTGTATTGGAACAGAGTGCAATTCTCTATCAGACTATTTGTGTGTTTAGTCTGAGAAAAACGCAAACCACCGTAAAGGTTTACGTCGCAATCGAGCTCAAGACAAAACATTAGATATTGAGGAGGTAATCTCTATCTGTAATAGACATTATTTGTTTGTGGTAGACATCGATGTGTATAATAGTACATAATGTGTGATACAGTCCCTGTGCGTGTGTGTATAGCGTTGGGTGGTAGACAACTCCAAAGTGGTAGGTAGATTACCTGGTGGTTTTTTTCAGATGTAGTTTTTCTCTTTTCCTATTAGCATTTATTAATCGAAATTATTTTTGTATTCGATATTTTATTGTCTTATTTATTTGTGACAGACATGGTCTGTGACAGACATAGTCTGTGACAGACATGGTCTGTGACAGACATGGCCTGTGACATACATAGGTTGCAGAATGCACATTACCAGGGGCATGACGTTGGTACTGGGCTGAGCCATATTTTCTAAAACCAAAAACGCTTTATAACGCATCGATTCACCATGAGTAGCTGTGGATGGTTCCTTAACTTTCCGTGTGGGTTACTTGCTTGTAGCAATTACTGAGAGCTAGTAAGAAAGGTCACGTAGAGAGTTGTGTGATCAATCCCAAGTGCTGCCAGTTAGGGGAACTTTATGGAGAATCTGACCCTAACACATTTGAATGGAGTGATGGGCTCATTGCCTCCACAGTGCGTCGTTTCGCTAAGGAGCTCAACCATGACAGCAAGCGTGCGGACGGCGCTGCCGGGACACAGAATGAGTTGGAGGTATGTGACGTAGGTCTGTGATAGTTTAAACCTTTTCTCTCCTGGGATTAGAAATGTCGCCCATTATAAGTTTTGTTTCAAGCGCTTGCTGTAGTTTCAACTAACTGTAAATCTTGCTAGCTACCACCATGCCGCCATAGTATCACTTTTGCATCTTTTTCAACAGACAACAATCATTTGAGGCAATTGAAACAACCTGATAGGCACATAGGCATTAGTGGTAATTGTTTTTGGCAAAAGAACCACCACTATATCACACTTGACTTGAGTTTCCACCGTTTCTAATGGCTGATTTCACACAATGTAGTTGAGCTATGAAGTAGTTGATTTAGTGCTGCACATTGCAGAGAGCTGACTCTTCACTGACTGCTGTTTCCTCGGAGAATGAGCCAGTCGCTACTGATGATGGCATCATCAACTGGAGATGGTAGGTGCTTCCTTTGTTTTGCGTACAATATGAAGACAGTCACTGCTGAGTTGGAGTTGTCTCTCCTAGATGCATTTTTTGCCTTTGTGGTCTTGGTGGAAAACGGGTTGAAAACTTGAGTTTTATTTATGTTTTAGACGTCAAAAATATAATGTTGCAAAAATTTAAAACATTTTCAGTACACTGGGTGGTCAGGAAATGTCCCCCTGAAACAAGGCACTCTCATCAATGATCTCTAAATGAACAGATCCAAATATAGAATCACAAGATGTTCTTTATTCTGATTTACCGAATGTTTTTAGTTTACTATATTCCATAGCCTTAGAATCTATGTTGGTTTCTGTTAGGTTGGTGTTGGACGGGCCCGTAGACACTATGTGGGTAGAGAATCTGAACACAGTGTTAGACGACTCCAAGGTACTCTGTCTATCTAATGGAGAGAGAATAGCCCTAGCAGATGGCATGAGATTGTTGTTTGAAGTGGACAACCTTTCTCAGGCTAGCCCTGCCACCATCAGTAGATGTGCTATGGTATACATGGTATGTACTTACCTGCATACTTACCTGTCACCATCAGTAGATGTGCTATGGTATACATGGTATGTACTTACCTGCATACTTACCTGCCACCATCAGTAGATGTGCTATGGTATACATGATATGTACTTACCTGCATACTTACCTTCCACCATCAGTAGATGTGCTATGGTATACATGGTATGTACTTACCTGCATACTTACCTGTCACCATCAGTAGATGTGCTATGGTATACATGGTATGTACTTACCTGCATACTTACCTGCCACCATCAGTAGATGTGCTATGGTATACATGATATGTACTTACCTGCATACTTACCTTCCACCATCAGTAGATGTGCTATGGTATACATGGTATGTACTTACCTGCATGCTTACCTGCCACCATCAGTAGATGTGCTATGGTATACATGGTATGTACTTACCTGCATACTTACCTTCCACCATCAGTAGATGTGCTATGGTATACATGGTATGTACTTACCTGCATGCTTACCTGCCACCATCAGTAGATGTGCCATGGTATACATGGTATGTACTTACCTGCATACTTACCTTCCACCATCAGTAGATGTGCTATGGTATACATGGTATGTACTTACCTGCATGCTTACCTGCCACCATCAGTAGATGTGCTATGGTATACATGGTATGTACTTACCTGCATACTTACCTTCCACCATCAGTAGATGTGCTATGGTATACATGGTATGTACTTACCTGCATGCTTACCTGCCACCATCAGTAGATGTGCTATGGTATACATGGTATGTACTTACCTGCATGCTTACCTGTCACCATCAGTAGATGTGCTATGGTATACATGGTATGTACTTACCTGCATACTTACCTGTCACCATCAGTAGATGTGCTATGGTATACATGGTATGTACTTACCTGCATACTTACCTGCCACCATCAGTAGATGTGCTATGGTATACATGGTATGTATTTACCTGCATACTTACCTGTCACCATCAGTAGATGTGCTATGGTATACATGGTATGTACTTACCTGCATACTTACCTGCCACCATCAGTAGATGTGCTATGGTATACATGGTATGTATTTACCTGACTACATACTTACTTGCTTCAATACTTATACGTTACCTACCTACAGGTGTACATACATACACCTGTGCTAAATCTAATAACCTTACTTGAGTGAACAGTTTTCAGTCTCAAATGGCTGACGAGCCTTATTCCATGTGCAAGAAGTGGCACCGGTTCAGTTATTTGTGCTACATTATTTATCTGTTGGACAACTATTGTAACCTTGACATCTAAACACTAGTCAATAATTTATCAATAGCAAAAGATTGAAAAATTATCAACTTCAACCTCATTGCTATTATTTGTGTTTTTGATTGTAATCTCACATCATCAGCTGAGGTCGTAGTTTTTGGTATTATTGTGCAATCGGCAAGAATGCTAATTTATTATATTAATCATTTAGCTTTTATCCCACTTTATATTGAAATTGCAATCTGTGAAAAGAAGAAATCTATTTTTATTCAGCATTATTTAGTTTTATTACTACCGTTATAATAATTATTGTTAATAATAACAGTTAGTAGAATTTTACAACAATAATTACAGTTAGTACGAATGGGGTTTTCATGCTCAACGCTTCAAGAATAGATAACAACCCTTTGTATCTTCTACTATTTCTTTATATATTAACTGCATGCTCATGAAAACTATGTGGATAAATATTTTTGGTTCTTAATAGCCTTTCTAGAATAATGTTTTAACTGTAATAGTTGTTATAGCTGCTATATCTTGTGCCCTCATCGGTTCTTGTGCGCAGAGCATTATAAATATGGTGACGAAAAAAATATTGACCCGTCACCGCTGGATCAATTTTTTTTAATGATCGCAACAATTCTAGCAATCTATTTCAGCTCCACAATGAGTTTGACCTTGGCCTTTTTGAAAGTTTGTCATATCCCGGGTTTAAACATCCTGTGCATCATTGTTATGCTCTGTATTCGTATTCGTCTCAATCTGTAAATTAATGTATTTGCGTTTCTCTATACTTATAAAAACAATTATAACTGTTGTACAGCATGGTCTCATTTATGAGACGGTTAATTAAAGTTGATTAAACAAATAATGGACAAACAAACATCAGTACAGTTTCTGTTATAGTGTAGGGTTTATAATGTGAATTCCTTGTGGTAAATAAATGTGTTTGTTCTATGAAATTGGAATAAATTATTTTAGCGTTGTCTCTACGTTATGTGAGGAATTATAGCTAATTCTGATTTTTAAATTTTTTCAAGTTTTTTACAAGAAATGTGGAATAATTAAGGACCGAAGGTTGCAATTATCGTTTAAGCATTCATAGGAGTTGTCTCACCACTATATTGTGTATGTAGGACCCAGTAGACCTGGGGTGGAGACCGTATGTAAAGACTTGGTTACAGAGGCTACCCAGAGATGTTCCTGAATCTGCCAAACAGCACCTGCTGGCCCTGTTTGAGTACTCTATAGAGAAAGGTCTGGTATACTTGCTACTTGTGGCATTGTATGCCACTGCACATCTCTGGCCATTCTCTACTGCTTTGTTTTAATTTGTTCAAGTTACTTTTATTAAAAACTTACACTCAATTATGTTTCAAAAACTAAATTCTTTTAGGAAATATTAAACACGATACATCAACATGTTTTGGTGGTGCATGCACGTCTGAAGGTTGGAAAAATTCATGATAGTTGAAGTTTTCTTGAAATTTAACCTGGCTCATAAATGAATGATTTTGAAAACCTGAAATTGTGAGAATTTATATCTGGTACCTTGGAAGTGGTAATAATAATCTACTAATGTGTTTTGTTGGCCGTGTGTAGGTTATATATTCTGGAGACAGCACTACAAGCAGCAGCACGTTCCAGCCCCTGAGCTCTCTCTGGTCTTCTGTCTCTGTGGCATCATGTCTGCCTTCATCAACTTTCTCGCTAACAACGGAGGCTTTGGAGACGTGCCTGAAGGTACATGGATTATTGTGATGAACAGTTCAATAAGTAATTTATTTATTATTTGTCAATCAGTGTTCAACAAAATATTTATTTATACTAACTTCTAGAGAAGCCACCAGGTGGAGGCACCCATAATCGGCCAGGAAGTGCCGGTAGCTCAGCTAGCTCAGCCTTCACTGATGTCAGCGGCAAAAGAACGAAAAGACGGCGTAGCAGACGACAGATAATGCCTTTTGATGAAGACAAGATAAAACAAAACACGTGAGTTTCTACTGGAGATTTGCGCTGCCTCTGACATAGAGACTTATGTCACTGAATAGTAGATGGAATGCAGAGTGTGTTGTGGGTTGATTGCGGCTTATATGATACTTAACTGTGCTGTTGCACTCTACTATTGTTTCACTCTATGAATATTGCATTCTACTACCATTGTACTCTATGACTATCGCGCTGTATGACTGTTACACTCTATGACTATTGCTCTCTATGATTGTTGCACTCTATAAATATTGCACTCTATGACTATTTTGCTCTATGACTGTTCCACTCTTTGAATACTACTTCTATGCCTACAACGATTATGCTTGCAGAGACGATATGTATTTTGCCCAAAAGAATCCTTCCCAGCTCACCAACTTCCTGGGCAAGCTCTACGTATTCTCATTTGTGTGGAGTTTTGGTGGAAACTTCCGCCGAGATGAGAACCTGGATGATGATGGTGGAATCATTCAGCGCGGCGAACAGAAACAGGAAGTGAGCGTTACATACGAGTTTGATAATTTCGTACACGAGGTGTTCGACACAGAACCACCTTTGGGTATGTGATTGATATACTCTTTGTACGTATATACTCTTTGTATGTATATACTCTTTGGTCATTGATGTGCCCTGTGCATGTTGGTTGGTTGCTTTCATTTTTTTTTTCATTTGTTGGTTTTTCCAACAGTGGAAAAGTTCTTTTTGCCGTCTGCAATTTTTTTTAGTATGGCCCCACAGCTGCTATATTGTTAGTTCAAGTTTTTTAAGGTTGTGTTTGTACTTGGACAACCTGCATAATACGAAAAAAATAGTCAAATTTGGCTTTCTGTCATTTAGCTGCATGCATTATTATGTGATAAGCTGCATTTATTTTCAATACTTGCGCTTTAAAACGTTGGCTAAATTGATTGTGTTTCAATTTATAGTTTTTTGGGTGAAGAACAGACTTTAGTTAGAAGTTGTTTTCTCTTGGTTTTATTATTGCGTGGAATATGTGAAAAGAGTTGTTTTCTCTCTGTTTACTATTGATTGTTGTATTGTAGGAGTGAGGCTACCTACTGGTAACAAGACTATCTACAGCTACTTTGTAGACATGAAATCTGGCAACTTTGTCTTGTGGGACGTGTTAGTACCCTCCACACAAACACTCATTGAGAAATCAGCTATCATGTCTCTGGGTATGCAGTTCAGATAATTATATTTAGTACGGTTGCACAATTCTCTTGTTTTTCCTACATTTTGCCTGAAATCCACACTCTACCAGAAGCCTTACCTCCTAAATAGCAACGTTGATGCATTGTTTTAGTCCGTCTTCTGTTTGTTTTTTGCCATGAAATATTCCTAACTAGTTCTGCTACTAGTTATCGATCATAAAGTGTCAATACTCACAGATGTAACTGTTCACAGGATATTACCTGAGTAGAGGCTCTTTTGGTAACTGCTATATTTGGACTTGTCTTCTCTTTAGTGTTTGTTTGCATCCATTATATGTTATGTATTAGATAGTTTACTGTTGTTTTACGCTCTCTCTTACACTGCATCTATAATGTTATGCCTTTGCATGTGTAAGTCTCATTGCTATTGTTAGTATCGGTATTACTTGTGTCAAGTCATCTATGTATCTGTAAACAACTTATGTTGGTCGCATGATCTGTTGACTGTGGACTGTTAACTGTATGATACTGGCAAGTGAGGAAATCTACTCGTTGGATAATTCATAGATATAAATATATAGTCATTTCATACTCTGAGATATATATATTTATATATATATACAAGGTTGCTATGACATGCTAGTTTGTATGCATAGACATGTACATACATGGAATGCATAGACATATACATACATAGAATGCGTAGACATATACACACATAGAATGTGTGTTGTAGGAGACCTACACAGCTCACACCACGACCATCACAAGGCTATACTAGCCAATGAGATTGTACCAACTGTAGACTCTGTGAGGTACTCATTTCTCATGGCCGTCCTTCTGCTGGACAAACACCCCGTACTTCTAACTGGTTGGTATTTCTGTGACGTTACTGGTTGGTATTCCTGTGATGTCACTGGTTGGTATTCCTGTGATGTCACTGGTTTGGTGTGTTATATCAAAGACTAGTAGTCTTACCACCATATTTAACCACACTGAACAGCTCTATTCTCATCCCGCTCTTCTCTTCTTCATCTAGCCATTCTCCCTCCCACCTCTACTTCTCACCCCCTACCTTGCTCCACCCCCACCTCGTTACCCCCCCCCCCCCTGCCCCACTCTATCTTCCCCATCTCTCCTTTTCTATCTGTCTCTTTTTACTCAATTTGAAAAGTGACAAAGGAAGACAGTGTGCTGTCACATTGCATTCACTACTGAGACAACTACAAGCACTGTTATGAAATAATGTTACAATCTATGTGTACAGCAACAAAATAGTTGTGATTTATGAACTAGCCTGAAATTGCTTATTTGACGCTTCAACCATCCAATGTCACAAGTTGTAACTTCTTATGATTCGTCTCCGCATACATTATTAAACAAAATATTAAATCTAGAAATATCTTCAGTTTGAGTGTGAATTGCAAATTTAAACCTCTCACCATACACTAAATTGATGCGATAGAATGCTAACAACCCAAAAATCTCTGGTTTCAGATAAAGTGGTAAACGCTGCACATACATACATACATACATACATACATACATACATACATACATACATACATACATACATACATACAGTGCACATACATACATACAGTGCACATACATACATACAGTGCACATACATACATACACACATTAGATTAATTTAATGAAAAATTCTCACAGCAGTTTTTATTTCTCCCAGTGTAGCGGATTAGGCATATATCAACATGGACAAGGACACAGACAGACACACAGACAGACACACAGACGGACTGACAGACACACAGACAGACATACACACAGACATACACACAGACAGACACACAGACAGACACACAGACAGACACACAGACAGACTCACAGACAGACGCACAGACAGACACACAGACAGACTCACAGACAGACACACAGACAGACATACACACAGACATACACACAGACAGACACACAGACAGACACACAGACAGACTCACAGACAGACACACAGACAGACATACACACAGACATACACACAGACAGACACACAGACAGACAGACTCACAGACAGACTCACAGACACACAGACAGACACACCGACAGACACACAGACAGACACACAGACAGACATACACACAGACGCACAGACAGACATACACACAGACACACAGACAGACATACACACAGACACACAGACAGACACACAGACAGACACACCGACAGACATACAGACAGACGCACAGACAGACACACAGACAGACGCACAGACAGACTCACAGACATACATACAGACAGACACACAGACACACAGACAGACTCACAGACATACATACAGACAGACTCACAGACAGACACACCCACAGACACGCAGACAGACACACAGACAGACACACAGACAGACACACCGACAGACATACACACAGACACACAGACAGACATACACACAGACACACAGACATACATACAGACAGACACACAGACAGACATACACACAGACAGACATACACACAGACACACAGACAGACATACACACAGACACACAGACAGACATACACACAGACACACAGACAGACACACAGACAGACACACAGACAGACACACCGACAGACAGACACACAGACAGACACACCGACAGACACACCGACAGACACACACACAGACACACAGACAGACATACACGCAGACATACACACCGACAGACACACAGACATACAGACAGACACACAGACGTTTTTACTGTTTATGTATGTAATTAAAGTTAGTAACACAAATATTCGCGTTTTCTGCCAATTGTACATATTTTTCACAAGCAGCTTGGCAATCAAATAAAATTTTTGAGCAATTTATGAAAGTTTCATCTCAAGTCGGATTTCTCACAACACTTGGAGTCTTTACAACTTATCAGTAAGTGATGCCACGCCGTTTTTGTTTATTTTCTTACAATGAAATGGAATTAGATTTTTTGGTGTATCATTAATGTTTATATTTTGTTTAAAATGCAAATAATTGACTCATATAAACTTTTTAGTGCAAAATCATTGAGTTAGTTTCTGCTAGCCATTTTACACGTGCGGTAGTATGGAATCATCCTATTTGTGTGAATACAAAATGTCTGCCTCGCCGCAGGTGAGTCCGGAGTGGGAAAGTCTGCTCTCATACTCAACATGATCAAGCAGATCTCCAAGGAGGGAGGCACCGGAACTAAAGCTGACTCTCTGCTCGGCAGCGTGTTTAACTTTGCTGACAAGAACAATGAGCTGATTGAGAACATCATGACACTTACCAAAGGCAGCGATGGTAAGTTGTTTGTGTCTGCAGGGTTTGTGTCTGCAGGGTTTGTGTCTGCAGGGTTTGTATGTTGTTCAGTTCTTATCATCAGTATCATTAAAATCACAAAATAGAGCGTTTTGTTGTTAAACACAATTCAGTTTTGTTTTGTCATGTCATCAATCAATAGCAACTTTTTCCAAGTATCTGTAGTACAGTTGAGCTAATGAAGTTTTAAATGGTAAAACGCAGTGTTTTATGAAGTTATGATTTCATTTCAAATACTGATCAAACACCACTAGGGTCTATAGAGCTACATCTAACACTGTACTTGTATTGACAACTTTTTATGTAGCTTCTCAACCTAGCACTGATGTGCAGGTAAAACCTCCATCTGCAGGTAATTTCTTCTACCTTTATATCAGATATGACATGTTTAGTTCCACCTGAAGTGTTTATCAGGTGATCTAGAAGTGGTCGGTAGCAGTATTGTTGTATGTAACGTCTGGTTTGTTAGCTTTAGTTCTATAAAGGTTTAGTCATACCTTAATATGTCATTGGTAAAACCTTAGACTAAAATCTTAGTAAAGTTTGCTTATATGGTCATAGACGTAACAATGAACGTTCTAGAGTTGACAAGGTCAAAGCGTACATTGTAAGCTGTTCCCCATGCTGAGTATAATGTAAGGAATGCATCACAGAGTTGGAGTTGTCTTACTTGTAGAATATTGCATGTTTTAATGCAAAACCCAACAAATTGCTGAATAGTGTCAACTCTGGACTGTGTAACATATTCTCAGTGAAAATGTGTGAAAGTTGGATGTTGTTGTTTCTCAAAAAAATAGTATTTTTTCATTTGCATCAGTAAATAGATCATTCTGATCACTGTCCAAATGTACTATTGTACAACTGTACTACTGTACTACTATATTATTGTACCACTGCTATTTAGACGCTGTTAGTGTGTACCTATAAAAGTATGTACACTTAACTAGTATTATATCAACTAATCATAGACTGACATGAGTGCATTCTATTGCATATACTAGATACTTTGATTTACTCTATTAATTATGTTAAACTATAACGTAAGTTTTCTGCCTAATACCAAAATTTGATAGAAAGTTTCTTTTCAACATTTCAATAAGCTGCTGCTCCACGTTGTGATATTCCATTAATTTATATTTATTTCTCTCTAACGTTATTTTGTTTCGTATTCGATTGCACCCATTTTATCTTTTTGTTTTTTTTTGTTTAAATTTGGCTTTTCCCGATCACCTGACCTTGTTGACCATATCACAGTCCACCAGCATCAGCTTGTAGTTGCTCTAGAATATGTTTAAATAAACCACCACTGTTTGCGCAGACAGTGGAGTTGAGAAAATGAACCTGTTTGGCTCACAGAAAGTCAAGCCAGCTCCTGGAGTTCTCTCCTCCATCATACAGTTCAGTGCACAGACCTCCATCCAGAGGACCTGCTCTCAGGTGGTGCAGCGTCTGGTGAGGAAGGGCAAGGACCACATGGTTGGTCCTCGTGGCAGGAAGGTAAGATAGTGTACTTGTACATGTGTGTAGATAGTGTGTAAATAGTGGGTTGTACATATATATATGTGTGTAGATAGTGTGTTGTGTACATTTATATGTGTGTAGATAGTGTGTTGTATACACATATATGTGTGTAGCTAGTGTGTTGTGTACATATATATGTGTGTAGATAGTGTGTTGTGTACATATATATGTGTGTAGCTAGTGTGTTGTATACATATATGTGTGTGTAGATAGTGTGTTGTATACATATATATGTGTGTAGATAGTGTGTTGTATACACATATATGTGTGTAGCTAGTGTGTTGTGTACATATATATGTGTGTAGATAGTGTGTTGTATACATATATGTGTGTGTAGATAGTGTGTTGTGTACATATATATGTGTGTAGATAGTGTGTTGTGTACATATATATGTGTGTAGATAGTGTGTTGTGTACATATATATGTGTGCAGATAGTGTGTTGTGTACATATATATGTGTGTAGATAGTGTGTTGTGTACATATATATGTGTGTAGATAGTGTGTTGTGTACATATATATGTGTGTGTAGATAGTGTGCTGTGTACATATATATGTGTGTAGATAGTGTGTTGTGTACATATATATGTGTGTAGATAGTGTGTTGTATACATATATATGTGTGTAGATAGTGTGTTGTGTACATATATGTGTGTAGATAGTGTGTTGTGTACATATATATGTGTGTAGATAGTGTGTTGTGTACATATATGTGTGTAGATAGTGTGTTGTATACATATATGTGTGTAGATAGTTTGTTGTATACATATATATGTGTGTAGATAGTGTCTTGTATACATATATATGTGTGTAGATAGTGTGTTGTGTACATATATATGTGTGTGTAGATAGTGTGTTGTATACATATATATGTGTGTAGATAGTGTGTTGTGTACATATATATGTGTGTGTAGATAGTGTGTTGTGTACATATATATGTGTGTAGATAGTGTGTTGTGTACATATATGTGTGTGTAGATAGTGTGTTGTATACATATATATGTGTGTAGATAGTGTGTTGTATACATATATATGTGTGTAGATAGTGGGTTGTATACATATATATGTGTGTAGATAGTGTGTTGTATACATATATATGTGTGTAGATAGTGTGTTTTACAACGTTATATACATTGTACAATGCATGTTCAGTCTTTCTCTCCTAGTATGTGTATGTTTGTCAACTGATAGAATGTTGTTTTTCTACAAATAAACATAATAATAAAAAGGAGAGTTTTTATTTATTAAATGCATTAATTTGTTGATCAGTTATGATTTTATCCTTCATCTTGTTAGCTTTTTGTTTAGATGGAAACTGTAGATGTGGTATTGCCCCGGTATTGCAACTTTCTAGTCTAGTTTCAGAAAACTATGGTAATCATTAATGGTAACATCACTAAACTGCTAGCTCTGCAGCTGACACTATATTTGACACTGTCTGCAGGTGATTGTATTTATTGATGACTTGAATGTACCAGCTCAGGAGATTTATGGCGCGCAGCCTCCTCTTGAACTCCTCAGACAGTTTCTAGACCTCGGTGGTTTCTACGACACGAAGAAACTTCACTGGAAGGTTGGTAGTTGATTCTTGGTTGAAGGTTTTCTAGTACTTTGCTGATATTATTTGCAATTGTTTAAATATAATAAATTGCATGATTAAATTTTTTCATTTTTTAAAGTCTTTTTTTCAGAGAGTGCCCTGAAAAATCCGGTAGTAACTTTCAGTCATCAAAAGTATAAAATAGTTCTCAATTCCTACACTTTTGTTGATGAAACAATGACAGCTGTTACCTCACAGGTTTAATAGAATATATACTGTACATACATGTATGTCTGTTTTGTGCTGATGTTTGGTGATTACAAGTTGTCTCCTCGTTGCACATACTCTGGCAAACGACGACTTCTCTTGTGCTACACTTTTTATAATCAGCTGTAAATATTCATGGACACCGACTTATTTGGAGAATTTCAAATTTAGTTTTATCTCTCTTAAATATTGCTTTCTTTAACTTTTAAAAAGTTGTCGAAGCAAATGTTAAACCAGAGAACTGAGAAGACTTTATTTTGGCTTTTTCACTTCAGTTCACTTTAACGTGTCCGAAAAAAATGCCAAATCTCACTTGCCTGATTGACCAGTTTCACATTGGTAAGTTTACAATATCTGGTGTTTATAACAGCCGTCCAGTAATTTCTGTATATTTTACACAGAACACAGCAGATCTAACGTTTGCTGCGGCCTGCGCCCCACCCGGAGGAGGTAGAAATGTGGTTAATCCAAGGCTCCTCAAACATTTCTGGTAATTTTCTGAACCTTCGTACACTTTTGCGGAATTATTTTGTTTAGTACAAGCTTTGGTGTATATTTGTATGTCTGTTATGTCAATTTTGTTGTGATTGTTGTTTTTAATCCCTGGACAAAATATATCAAAAACTGTTAAAGTTTACTGCTCTTTGTTTTTATGGAATTTAGTGAAATTTAATAATGATAAAATAATTATAGATAATTAAGTAGTTAAATGAATAGTAATAATAAAATAATTAAAAAATTACTCAATCAAAAAATTTTACAGAAACGTATTTGATAAATATATAGAAGTTTATGTATTAAAAACTTACCACGTTAGATTGTGTCACACAGTATGTTGGCTCTACCCACTCCATCCACCAGAAGTCTCCAGCACATCTACCAGGTACAACTTGGTAAGTTCTTACACGAGGGAGACTTTGTGCCGGAGGTCAAGGATGCTCTCTTCTCCTTTGTCAGCGGCAGTATCGCCATCTACTACAGAATGTGCAACGAGATGTTACCGACACCTACCAAGATACATTATACCTTCAACATCAGAGATCTCTCACAGGTGTGTGCTTTTGTACCTCCTACATCGGAGATCTGTTTGCGACATAGCCGTACAACATTTTTAGAGTTTTCTTTTCAAATGGATTGATCGATGTAGTGGTTATTAGATTGTAAAAAAGTTTCATCTATAAATAGAAGTTGAATTTACAATCTGATTCTGGGAAACAGTAGAATTAATGATTCACAACATAAATTGCTTTAGATTTGCCCACCATTTCTGTTATAACCAGAAATAAACCGTAAGTCAAAGTCCATTTGTTCAGTAAAAAGTGTCCAAGGTTACAGCAAGCAAATAATGCTTTAACAATTATCTATTGAAGTTTGAAAAATGCAATCACATGTTGAGATATCACAATATGTTGTCGAATGCTGTTTCCTAGGTAATACAAGGCCTGTTGCAAGCCAGTGAAGAGGTCATTGTGAACAGAGACTTGTGTGCTCAGCTGCTTGCGCATGAAGTTACTAGAACGTTCCATGACAGACTGATCTCTGGTGAGGACAGAGAGAAGTTCTTTGGTTTCCTCTCGGAGATGTTACACGACTACTTCAAGGTAGGACAGTCAGAGCTTCCTGTGTATTTGGGTCTCGATTTGGTCGAGGTGGTGAAACTGTGCTACTTGCGTGGGTTTTGTTACTAACAACCATGAATGAGGTATAACTAGATATCAATCCTTGCCTACTGATTACTTACAAAACTGTGTGGCCAATCACGTGATTAGCTGCTTGCTGATATGTTGGGGCAAGCTTTTTAGGGTGCGATATTGTCAGTCATGTATATAAAATGGAGGTTTAGTTAGACATAATCTAATGTCTATGTTTCTACCAAAGATGATAAATTATTTATATATGATTGCTGGTTTATGTAAAAGTAAATATATGTATCTCATATATATTTATACGATTTTTATTGTATATTTAGAAAATCTAACAAGTTTGAACCTCATCTGCTTCAGCTTTCTGATCATCTACTCATACTTCATTCATGATAACTCTATTGATTAGTGTACCAATACTTGATTGCCAGTTGATGAGTTACAAATGTCTTATGTACTTGTTGGTATATGATAACCCAATTAATAATAATTATTTACTCCATGTCACCGCAATAGTGCTTTACGCCTGCTAGTTACTACTCACCATTGCTGGAGCACACAACTCCTAAAAGCAATTTTTTATGCACTGTTTGTTGATTGTGCTTTGTGCTCATTTATAATTTTCATGTGATATTTTCAAATTTAGATTTGTTTCAAACAATATATTTAATGTTTACAGCGACCAGATTATGTAATTCAATAGACAGTAGACATAGACATTTGTTTTAGTAGTAATAGTTATAGTATACAGTGTCATGTGTTGTGTTGTACATATATGTCTGTTGAACTGATTGTTCTCTCTCTCTCACTATCTCTCCCTCTTTCTCTCTGCATGTGTGCTGGGAATTTAATGTATTATTTTATATGTTCTCAAACATAAATATTTCTCTTGGCAGAAAAGTTCTCAGGAAAACAATTACCTTTATAAATTTTTTAATTTTTTTAGTCTGAGAAAGTTAATAATATATAGCTGTTTGATACAGTAAATGTCAAATCAATTATGATAAAAAACCTTGCAATCGTTTTTTATGAAGTTTGTGTAGCTAATATAATAATTAGCAAAAACAAGTTATGAAACAATGAAAAGATGGGGAGATAACTCTATATTCTTTTGCTAAGCAATTTTAGCCTATTTGGCTCTCTAAGTGCAAGGGGAGACAATTGAGGTCATAAGCATTTTTCTGTTTCCAACAATCGTAGTACCAGCCGCACACATGCAGAGAGAGATACAGTCAGTACAAGTTGTCTACTCGTTGTATCATGTGACTTACTGTATGTTTGCCTCCATCTCAGCCAACACAAAAACAGATGAGAGACTGGAATCACCCGCCAGTGAGCCTGCGCTCTTGGCTATACACCCCAGCTACTGACAGCTGGCACAATGTAAACACCCCTGCTTTGTTTGTTTGTCCCTGTTCTGTGTCTTGTCTACATCTTCTCTCACTTTCCCTTTTCGTTACATCAAACATCTTGTAACAATGCTACGTCATTTACATTTTCTGTTTGTGCTTAGAATTGAGTTTCACTCTACAGTCAAATAGGTAATGCTTCTTGTAACATCTTTTTCATTTGATGCTCACAAAATATTGTTCTTTTTTGCCATGCATCCGACGGATTTAAACGTGCCAATAATTGATATTTTTCCAAAATTTGAAAATTGCAACAGACGTTTTTTGTTGATCAAAATCATATTTATATGAGGGTAGGTAGAACTTTTTTTACACTAGTTTGGATTTGTCTTTTCATGACACAGGAAATTTTTTGAAGTGCTACAAAAAGAGAGGTGAACACTCATGAGTCACCAAATTTGGGAGAGATTTTATGTGAACTAGTCATAAACTAGTCTGACTTTGTTGATGCGGATATCAAGTAGTTAAGAGTTGTTTTCTCTCAGCTTCACGTGCAATATATATTATACACATATGTGACAGGTAACTTGGACTTCAGAGCAGCTGATGGCTAAGCCAGTTATATTTACTGACTTCCTTGACATAGACTCTGGATCTTCCTCTGCTGATGCTCCGCCTCCTACTAAGGTAATGTCTTCAGCTATCAGAGTTTCTTTACTTTTGGTTTATTTCATTACAGGGAACAGCCGTATTCTTGTGATTTACACGCTTATGCACAGCAGGTGTGTGTAAGTTAAATTTATCAAGCTTTTGGACATTTAAGAATAATGCTGTTGTTGTATTATTATTTGTATCATGCTATTGCGTCCAGTCCTGGCTGTAACTTGTAGAATGGCAGTAACTAATATACAAATTGATAGAGAAAGCTTTATCTCTACATAATACACTGGTACATACATCTAGTTACATCGCGTTATTTCACTAACTGTTTTGTCTCTCTGTGCTAATAATTATATGAAATGGTTGCCTTCATTTCAGCTGGTGGGAGAGGAAGGGGTAAGCATAATTTTTACCCAGATGTTTATTACAGGGCAATTCTCTACCTGCAGACGATGTACACAGACTACCCTCTGCTTTCTTTGATTTTTTAATCTTACAATCCTGTAATTACCACGATTAATCCTTTTTTCTTCTAGAAAATTAATCTCTAGATTGGTTAACTTCGACTATTCTCCACAATACTATAAATTGCAAGTTTGTGTGATCATGTAATTTCCTCATTTACCAATATTGATAGACTCGGAAATACAAGTGTGATACAAGACACATTTCTGTCATCGTCCGAGATTTTACATCAGCTGTAGACCTTAGCATCGTCTTGTGTTAGTAATTGTCTAGTTGGGCTGAATGAATAGTTCTACTGTATCAGCATCACACACTGCTTAAGGCTGCATTTAAATAAATAAAAAATTGTACAGTGGAACGTGCTTATAACAGCCGGACTTATAATAAATTATTGCTTATAACAAACTAAACTTCAAAATCCCAAAGCAGTAAATATATAAAGTGCTAAAGAATTTGTTCCACTCAGGTTTGTTATAATAGAGTTCCACTGTGTGATTGTTTTTACCACATCCAGACCTTTAATAAGATTTTTATTAATAATGTTTGCTGCTTGTGATTTTTTATGAAACTACGATGTCGATGGTTAAATATCTGCAGCGTCATTTAAAGTGGTTTAAAAACAGAGCATAAACAACATACTAAAATATTTTGAATTCTCTTAACAATTTATTTTAGCAAAAGTAACATCATTTTTAATTAATAATTAAAAATGAACATAATTGGACATCTTTTACTGATACTCCAGCTAATCAATCAAAGTATTTGGTGGTATAAATGGACAGATAGGTGACCTGTATCAGGTAGCTCTAGTTGATTGTTCTACGCCCACAAATATATATAGATTTATTTATTTATCCCCTTTCTTACATCCACCCTTGGCTGTGTGTACAAGTGTGCCCTGATTGCAATCATTCATTGACAATTACTTCTTTTAGTTTTTGTTCACAATTGTGAGTCAGACCCTTAGACTAGAGTTGTGTTCTCTTTGCTTTTGTATTGTATATGTAGTTGGTATCGTCAGAGATAGGATAGATGTGTCAATAAAAATAAGTACTGTGCTGTTTTTGTGTTGAAGTGATCATATCACTATTGATGAGTGAATCTCAAGGTCAACTAAAGGTTTGTGATATATAACACAACGTTGTGTTTGTCGTTGGGCAAAATTGGTTCAAAATTTTTTTTACTCGTCCAATGATTTTTATTATCTACTTTTGTTGGTTTCGTAAATGCAGCTGCTGGTCAGTGTTGCTATGGACACGTTATCTGTTAATAGATCTATCGGCCCACATCAGACCTGGACAAGCTGACCAACATCCTGGAGGAGTACCACATGAGGCAGCACCTCTCTCTGGCTCAAACCAAGAAGTTTGTCTTCTTTGAGGAGGCAGTACACCACATATGTCGCGCTGTGAGGGTGTTTAGACAGCCCAGCCGTCACATGCTCATGGTAGTTCTTCACTTCTTCATATCCAGTTTTATCTTGCTTGACTCTATTTCTATCCAGTTGTATCTTGTTTGACTCTATTTCAAGGTTTTTGCCCAAGTTTAAATAGTCAAGTCCTGTTACATAGTATTCAGTTACGGTGTTGTACGCTCGCTTTTACTGTTATGTATGCCAGCCTCTACGATCACTACAAAGGTGAAGGTCATGGGATTAGACATTTGTTGTGTCCATTGCTGCAAATGATGTAACAAACCAAATACAAAAGCATTTGCAGAGAGAATCAATTGAGACAACAAACAAGTTCCTTTGCATATTGAAGGAGCTGTTGAGTTTGAACTTGCTTAAAAATGGCGAAAGATTGTTTCTAGTGTGACTGAATTATTGGATGGAATGAAGGAAGACTCATAAAAAAATTTGTGATGTTTACGAGACAAACTTGTGAATGCATTAGGTCATCATTTCTATGTTTATTTAGACAATTTTTAGTTAATGTCATAAGTGTTCGGGGTTTGAATTCAAGAGTTCTTCTTACTTTTTATTTTTGAAAACTCTGTTTATTTGAGAACCAAATTGAGCACTTGCTAGCTGGAATTTTTAGATTAAAATAAATTAAATAGTTAGTAGCATTTTTTTACATCCTTAGTTAGATGCAGGCTCATTTGAAAGTTTTTACTTTATGCCGGTAACAATTTAATTTCTCCTGTCAAGTAGAAGTTGTCTCCTCTTCGCTGTATTATCTAGAAGTTGTGCCCTCTTTCAACTAGATATCTACTACACAATTTCCAATGTTTTGCAGGTTGGATTAGATGGCACAGGGAAGGCTACAGTAGTTGGACTAGCTTGTTACATAGCCGGCTGTACGCTGTTCAGGCTGGCTCTGTCCAGAGGCTACGGCATGTCCGATTTCAGAGAAGATCTCAAGAAACTGTTTAAGATGGCCGGAGTGCAGGGCAAGAGTGTCGTCTTTCTTCTTACTGACAGTGACATTGTTAAGGTAAGTAGTAGAGACTTTGAAATTGTTTTATGTATAATTGTTTTTTTGATGACTGGAGCCAGATGTTGTATTCTCAATGTTACATAGAGTTGAACCAGGGGTTATATAAATACGTTGTCACAGCATTTGATGATAATCTGCTAAGGGTGATGTTTGAAATATCCTTTTGGTTTAGAATAAATTGCTGTAATTGATGGTTACCTGCTCAGAAATGCAAGTACAAGCTGGACTCATTTGCATGATTGCTTTCAAAGTGTTTAGTACCAACTTTTGGACCTGCCAAGTTTTGTGATTCGACTGTTTTTTGCAATTATTTACTACAATATTATTAAAAGATATATGTTATTTTGATATTACGTGAAATAAAAAAACTAGAACATCACGAAAATCGAAAAAACGAACAAAATGAAGAAATTTCCAAATATTTTTGTAATCATAATAGCGTGATATTTTATTACTGCTCTTGATGAAATAGCCTTTTATATCTTTTCAATGATGTCTTGGCTGATAGGAGGAATTTCTTGAAGACATCAATTGTATTCTGAACTCTGGCGAGGTGCCAGGATTGTTCGACAACGAGGAAATGGACAGTATTATTATGGAGGTGAAACAGATGGCTTCAGACCAGGGAGTGCCTGACAACAGGATCGCTGTCTTTCAGTTCTTTATCGATGTGAGTGAGTCTAGTAGGAGGGTGGTGAGTGCTGCCAGCAGTCTAGCACTTGCTGTTGCTTGCCAGCACTTGGTAGCAAGGCATTAGTGGGCTGTGATGTGAATGGACTCATTTCACTGCAAAGTTTTGTTTTATTTTTTGTTATGTAATAATAGCTTGAAATTGCTGGTTGAAACTGTAGCTAGCTGTATTTTTTATGAATACCATTAGAAGAAACCTAAAAAAGTTAATTTTTTTTAATTCATCTCCAAATGTCTGTTTGTTTGTCAAGTAAAGTTTTGTCAGTATTTTTATTTACACAAACCCTACACTGAGTCACTCTCTAGTGATAATACGTCGGTTCACATACCACTTGGTAATATTACTTAATTACATGCTGTCACAGAGGTTGAAGAGAAACCTGCACATTGTGCTGACGATGTCACCTGCAGGCCGCACATTCAGGCAGCGCTGCCGGATGAACCCATCGCTGATCAGCTGCTGCACCATAGACTGGTACGATGAGTGGTCAGAGGAGGCCATGTTGGTCGTAGCAAGCATCTACCTGCCGAGGAGTGCCTTCACTCTGGAGGTTACTAAGAGCCCAGATGTGAGTGTCATACCTCCATATACCTACACATACCTGCATATACCTGCACATACCTGCGTATACCTGCATATACCTGCGTATACCTACATACACCTACATATACCTGCATATACCTACATATATCTACATACCTACATATCTGCTTACCTACATATATCTACATATACCTACGTATACCTACATATATCTACATATACCTACGTATACCTACATATAGCTACATATACCTACATAGACCTGCGTATACCTACACATACCTACATATACCTACATATACCTACACATACCTACATATACCTACATATACCTACATATACCTACGTATACCTACATATACCTACGTATACCTACATATATCTACATATACCTACATATACCTGCGTATACCTACACATACCTACATATACCTACATATACCTACATACCTACTTACCTACATATACCTGCATGTACCTGCATTCTTTTATATTACTTAGTGTTTTATTTTCATTTGGTCAGTTCTTTGGTTTGATATTTGAGGTGAAGTAATTTCTGTTGCCTCAGTGGAAGAACTCATTGGTAAAGTTAACTTTCATACAATGTCATCATAGTTGGTGGAGTTGAAGAAGTTGTTCTGCTAGTCTACTGTGAGAAAATGTGTGTTTTTTCAACATGATGTTGTTTCTTCTTCCTGTTACTCTTTTACTCCTCACCAAAAGTACAAATATTAGTTACCTAATGTCAGAAAGTTGGAAAGTTGCACGTGTAAATGTTTTGTTTTTATTCTTCAAGGTCGGTCAGAGAGTATATTTGCTGTTAGTCTTTTTTCCTTACATTGGTAAACAGAAAGTCTGCCATTTAATTGTGACTGATCAGTGTTTGTCCAGTGAAAGCACCTGTCTACAGCTGTCACCTTGTACCATTGCAGGTGGTAAAGGAGATGGTTAGTCAGATATGTGTGAGTATTCACAAGTCTGTGGAGACTGAGGCCCAACGATTCTGGGATGAGATAAGGAGACGGTACTATACCACCCCTAGCTCTTACCTTGAATTCATCAAAGTCTATAGCAGCATGCTGAATAAAAACAATGCAAACTTTCAGAAAAACAGGTGAGCACTTATTGAAGTGCATATAGTCATTTTATGGAGTTGTCCTACATTATCAAGAGGAAATTACTCTCACCAGTTTGCAAACATTGTATTATAAAACTGGCTGCCTATATACCATTTTCTTTCTTCACCTCAATTATTGTTGGATGTTTGGCAATCTCTCATTCAATACTTGAAACTTGAAATCAAATATATACAATTTTTTTTTATAAATGTTTAAGTTTTTCGATTTCTTTTATATGTTTTTATATGTCATACTATTGTACATCTATTTATTTAGTTGATAGAAATGTTCAAAAATAGTACTTGTCTATTTAACATCACCCAGTACCACATAGTCAACAACTGTAGAAAGACAACTCCAGCTTAAGCTGTGTATTGTGCATTATAGGCAGAGACTTATCAATGGTTTGGCCAAGCTGTCTGAAGCCAATTCTTTGGTGGGCGTGATGCAAGATGAGCTAGTTAGCATTGGTCCTAAGATTGAGGAGAAAGCTAAGGTTTGTGTATAAGATGGCCCTCTCTCCTGCGCTGTGTGAGACTGGTAAACCAGAGGCTAAGTTATAGGCATACAATGATACTGTAAGGTACTGTCTGCAGGAAACGGAGTTACTTATGGAGCAACTGGTCAAGGACCAGGAAGCAGTCGATCAGGTCAAACAGATCGTGGAGAAAGAGGAAGCCATCATGCAAAAGGAAACAGATACGGTTGAGAACTACGCTAAGGTGATCATCAGCTGCATTGTTTACATACGTTAACAGTTTGTGTCTTTCCATCTGGTCTCAAAGGGTATAAGGAGTATGGTGGTGTAAATATTGAGCATTCTAAAACTCTATGACTGATTAGCTCTTTTATTTTATGTTATTAACATCAAAATTGTTGTGAAAGCTGGCGTTATGATTGCTACAACGAGAAATAATAGTAATAATAATAGTAATAATAATGATACATAATAGTATGCATACTTGACTAACATCCTCGTGTTACATAGTGACCAGTGCACTAGTACAAGTTATTTGTGTATAATATATAGGACTGTGAGAGAGACCTAGCGGAAGTGATACCAGCTCTAGAGACAGCTATCACTGCCCTAGACTCCCTCAACTACAGAGATATCGCTGAGATTAAAGTCTACATTGCTCCTCCAGCTCTGGTGAAGAAGGTGGTCGCTGCTGTACAGATACTGTTGGGCAACCCCAAACCTGATTGGCCATCTGCTATGATAATGCTTAGCGAACCCAACTTCCTCTCTCAGCTCATCAATATCGACAAAGATCACATTCCTGAAAAGGTTTTCTCTTGTTTCATTGATGATAGTTTGAGTGTTTTTGTGTGATATGCCCTCTACGATGTTTTCTAGCTTAAGCTCTTAGCTGGGTTTTCTTGTTCATTCTTGTCCAGGAGAAAAAAAATTTTCTTGAAAATAAAATGTATTTTTCACTTACACCTGGTCCTTCCTTGAAAATTATCAGTTATTGAAAATAATAATTCCTTTATTATAGTTTGCAGAAGTTGTGAAACTTCATGATTTTACTTGGTGTTTAGTTTTAATGCGGTTCTATTGCACAGCACTGACACGTTGTGCAGGTACCAATAGCTTGCGACTATACGCTTTGGCATGTTTTGATGGTGTCACTAGCTGGCTACTGTACAGAACTGACATGTTGTGCAGGTGTCTATAGCTGGCAATTATACAAGGCTGGCAAGTTGTGCAGCTGTCATAATCTTGCCACTACACACTACTGGCATGTTGTACAGGTGTTCCAGCGACTAAAACAGTACACAAGTGATCCAGACTTTGTGCCTAGTAAAGTCAAGTCTGTCTCCAACTCGTGCCAGTCGATCTGCCAGTGGGTTCTGGCCCTAGAGCACTACCACAATGTCTTTAAGATGGTCAAGCCTAAACAGAAGAGAGTCGATGAAGCTAAAGAAGCACTCAACTTGGCCCAAGAACACCTGCATAAGAAGCAGGCTAGCCTACAAAAGGTTTGTCTATTCCATAGACTACAATAGTGAAAGCCTTGCTGTAAGTGTGCTAGTTGGCTGCTAGTGGTTCAGCTGAAAGGCCAACAATAACCTCAATTTATTGATTTCTCGCTTTTGAGTGAGGCTGCATCTTATTTTTGCTGATTTATGTTAAAAAAAAAACGAAGTTTTAAAACTTCTCGTCAATTGTTGAGTCAACAGGTTATGCATTGAGCGGTTGTTAGTAAATGCATCCTTTAATAAGATTAAAGATTCAAAGTGTAACGTCAGCAGTTACTCAGTTTATAATGAGAACTGCTTTACTGTGTAATATGAAATGGTTGTGGAGTTGTCTACTCGTAGGTAGTATAATATATTATGCCTACTCGAAAGGTGCTGGATGGCGCAAATTTTTCTCATACACAGCAGCTGGAGTAAATCCATGAAGTCGATTTGCAATAACATTTCTTTTTTGCATGAAAGAAGAGCCACGAGAACCTTTTATTTGCAGAAAATTTTTTATCACGGAAAAATGAGATTGTAATAATTAATTTGAGAGCTCTTCTTTTGTTTTTGTCATCGTTAGCAATTTGGTCAAAAAATTTTTGCCAAAAATTATGATTGTCTAGAACAAGACAGCAATAGCAAGTAAAAAGAAAACAAATGTAGATATTTTTTATATCTTGTCTAGATTTACCACCAGAAGTACAATAGAGTAATCAGTTGATGTATGCGCGCAGGCTTAACCTTTTTTCTATGTAATGTATATTAGTCTGTTTCTGTAGTTGTCTGCTCTTTGCTATTTGTAGATTATGGACCACTTGGCACTCATCCAAAATCAGTACCAGGACAGTGTAAATCAAAGAGAGACACTGAAGGAAAGAAAGAAGACAACTGCTTTAAGGCTTGAGCGTGCATCAGTGCTGACAAATGCTCTCGCTGATGAAAAGGTAGTATTTCTTTCAAACATATTATATTGTTTTCAATTTATTGTTTTTAATTTATTATATTGCGATAAAAACAAAATATTTAGTTTGATTTGAGAAATTTTTAAAATCAGGTGAGTGTTTGAGTTAAGAGAGTTTTTGAGTTAGGAGAGTGTTTGAGTTAGGAGAGTGTTTGAGTTAGGAGAGTTTTTGAGTTAGGAGAGAGTTTAAGTTAGGAGAGTGTTTGAGTTAGGAGAGTGTTTGAGTTAGGTGAGTGTTTGAGTTAGAAGAGTGTTTGAGTTAGGAGAGTGTTTGAGTTAGGTGAGTGTTTTAGTTAGGAGAGTGTTTGAGTTAGGAGAGTGTTTGAGTTAGGTGATTGTTTGAGTTAGGTGAGTGTTTGAGTTAGATGAGTGTTTAGGTTAGGTGAGTCTTTGAGTTAGGTGAGTGTTCGAGTTAGGAGAGTGTTTGAGTTAGGTGAGTGTTTTAGTTAGGAGAGTGTTTAAGTTAGGAGATTGTTTGAGTTAGGTGATTGTTTGAGTTACGTGAGTGTTTGAGTTAGATGAGTGTTTAGGTTAGGTGAATGATGTAGTTTAGTGAGCTGTCAAAGGTAGGTTTTACAGAAAAGTGAACATCCTTGCTGAGTTAATGACTCTTTGCAGATTCGTTGGGCAGACTTGGTGGACGAGTTAGACCTCAAAGTGTCAGTTATAGTTGGTGACTCCCTGCTGTCAGCGGCTGCCGTCTCATACTTTGGCGCCTTCACCACTAAATACAGGTCTTCCATGATGGATGGCTGGATTAAACAGTGTCAGCTGAAAGAGCTTCCTCTCTCTCAGGTACAGCTCATCCATTTATTTATCATGTACTACCTTATATGTATTATATACTACCTTTTATGTATTATATACTACCTTTTATGTATTTTATATTACCTTGTATGTATTATATACTACCTTGTATGTATTATATACTACCTTACATGTATTATATACTACCTTATATGTATTATATACTACCTTACATGTATCATATATTACCTTTTATGTATTATATACTACCTTACATGTATTATATACTACCTTATATGTATTATATATTACCTTGTATGTATTATATACTACCTTGTATGTATTATATACTACCTTACATGTATTATATACTACCTTATATGTATTATATACTACCTTACATGTATTATATACTACCTTATATGTATTATATACTACCTTTTATGTATTATATACTACCTTTTATGTATTATATATTACCTTATATGTATTATATATTACCTTATATGTATTATATATTACCTTGTATGTATTATATACTACCTTGTATGTATTATATACTACCTTACATGTATTATATACTACCTTATATGTATTATATACTACCTTACATGTATTATATATTACCTTTTATGTATTATATACTACCTTACATGTATTATATACTACCTTACATGTATTATATACTACCTTATATGTATTATATACTACCTTTTATGTATTATATACTACCTTATATGTATTAAATACTACCTTATATGTATTATATATTACCTTGTATGTATTATATACTACCTTACATGTATTATATACTACCTTATATGTATTATATACTACCTTGTATGTATTATATACTACCTTGTATGTATTATATATTACCTTATATGTATTATATATTACCTTATATGTATTATATACTACCTTGTATGTATTATATACTACCTTATATGTATTATATACTACCTTGTATGTATTATATACTACCTTGTATGTATTATATACTACCTTATATGTATTATATACTACCTTATATGTATTATATACTACCTTACATGTATTATATACTACCTTATATGTATTATATACTACCTTACATGTGTTAAATATTACCTTGTATGTATTATATACTACCTTACATGTATTATATACTACCTTACATGTATTATATACTACCTTACATGTATTATATACTACCTTACATGTATTATATACAGTCTACTTGTTTCACTGTAAACGGTATTACATAGCTGATAAATTATGTCAAAAAACAGGTCTGTCACTATTTGTTTACTTATTCCACACAGACTATTTCATATTTAGCTCTTATGTATTGTTTGGAATAGCATTCAGCTACCAGGCATTCGTACTATATCTAGCCTGTGAATGTATTCTTTCTATATCTAACCTGTGAATGTATTCTTTCTATATCTAACCTGTGAATGAATGTACCTGGACTCACGCTAGCTCAGTTGGCTACATACTACTTTCAGGCAAGAAGTCAAATCTACTGCTGCATCAATTGCACTACGACGTACATTTCATTGAGCTCTTTACCTGCTAAACTCATATTATATACGAGTCATCACTGAAACCACATATAATTTGCTGAAGTATAAATTAAATTTGTTATAATTATTTATTTATTATAATCATATCCAGCAGTAAACAACTGGATATAGCAGTGAAAGACACAACCAGAGCAAACTAAAGATTTATTTAAATTGTGGGCAGCATAAGCAGTGATTATATTTCAGATCGTTGATGAGAACAAAACGCAATACAAACTCTAGATAAAATAAAATGTTGCAGTGAGCAATCCAAACAGTTCATCAGATCTTTAGAATGGTCCAATGGGATCGCTCTCTGTTTTGTTCTCCTGAATTGCAACAGCTTCGGCAGGTTTGTCAGTGTACGGCAGCGGTTGCATTATTTTCACATGCACGTAGCTGTTGCTACCAACTCTTACCTGTAATATATAAAAGGTATTCTAATCAAAAGCAATTCTATTTCACTGCCAAAGTTCAGTGTCATGCATAACCTAAATGCTAAAAAATGGCTATGCTGAATACTGCTCAATGTTTTGTATTTGATATGTGATAAGTTATTTTTCATCTCAAGCTAATCGTCCACTTCTCTAAAATGCTGCTTTAAAATAAAGTAGTTTTAAAAATGAATGATGTAAGAGGGTGCTGCCAAGTTTGGCAGCTTTGCTAGAGATATTAGTTTTATAATTTTCTCTGTCTTCACCCAATAGTTAGTTTTACCTTCAGTTCTAAAGATTTCATCCATATCAATTTTATTTCAATTAATTTTTTTTTTATTAATAGTATAATAATATCATAGTAAATTTACCAAATATAAGTTAATATTTACAATGTCCATACCTTGACGTAGTACATAGTTCCTGCTACTACCTGAGAGCGATAGCTAACTGCTTCAAACTCAGTGAATTTGTGATCAGCCATCTTTTCAAAGTCAGTTTTCAACTAAAATAACGATTGCTTCTATGAATTACATTGATCGCAAACTATAACTCTATGAATTACATTGCTAGCAAACTATAACTCTATGGATTACATTGATAGCAAACTATAACTCTATGAATTACATTGATAGCAAACTATAACTCTATGAATAACATTGCTAGCAAACTATAACTCTATGGAGAACATTGCTAGCAAACTATAACTCTATGAATTACATTGATAGCAAACTATAACTCTCTGAATTACATTGCTAGCAAACTATAACTCTATGGATTACATTGATAGCAAACTATAACTCTATGGATTACATTGATAGCAAACTATAACTCTATGAATAACATTGCTAGCAAACTATAACTCTATGGAGAACATTGCTAGCAAACTATAACTCTATGAATTACATTGATAGCAAACTATAACTCTATGAATTACATTGCTAGCAAACTATAACTCTATGGATTACATTGATAGCAAACTATAACTCTATGGATTACATTGATAGCAAACTATAACTCTATGGATTACATTGATAGCAAACTATAACTCTATGGATTACATTGATAGCCAACTATAACTCTATGGATTACATTGATAGCCAACTATAACTCTATGGATTACATTGATAGCAAACTATAACTCTATGGATTACATTGATAGCCAACTATAACTCTATGGAGAACATAAAAACTTTTACAAGTTTGTGAGTATCAATGCATTGACCTCTGCAAGACTTCTGATATTAGTCAGTTCTTGCGATGAAATATTTTGGGTCTCCACCAGTAGAGGGCCCTTCATAACAGATGGATTTGTGTAATATCAGTAGTATAAATAAAGATGTTTCCAACTATTGCAATCATGGGTCCCAGAAGCTTGCATTGAGTATTTCTGTATGGCAGGGCTTAAGCTTAATGCTCAAAGTAAGCCAATAGATTTTAATCACATTTTAATCACAACAGTTGGATGATAATAATCATATTTGTGCTAATAATATTGCCTCAAGTTTTAATAAAAAATAAAGTTGAAAATAAAGTTTCATATTTAAGTAAATTATTTTATTTATAACAACTACTACTAGTATCGTTGGGTTAGTAACCACAAAACTACTTACACCCGTAGTCATATCTTTTATTTCCTTGTCAGCGACCCTTTTTTCCGTTAGACCTCCTGGCATATCTCCTCCTGTAGACATTCTTGCAGAGTACCTAGAGTCAATTACCGAATAATACCTGTCACACCAGAATTTTCACACCATCAGCTATCTAATGAATGCTGCTTATGAGCGCTCATAGAGGTAGCGCTCTCTATTTATACCAAAATACAACGCAAGTCTGTCTTCTTAGAAAATGAGTTTCTTATCAAGCCTCTGTTCAACGTCGAGTCAAACTTATTGTTATTTTTCTATAGACAAACACGACAGTTTGTGCGAAGTTATTGATTTAATTTATGAACCAATCTTTGCAATGAAAAATAACAAATTATTTATTGATTTTGACTTCATAGCCTAGCCTAACGACCAAACATATTAACCAAAACACCAGGTTGAGATTTTCTGTCTATTTCTCCCCTGGTGAGCTAATTGTGCAGTTGTGTAAACCATAGAGTTGTCTCCTCTTTCAGTACGCTAACCTATGGGAGAGTTTATATTTTCACACCTATAAATGACCTATCAAATATTGTTTTTCCTGATATTAATAGCTTTTACAATTTTTCCTTTTATCGCTTAGTTGAACATGCGAATAAAAATTATAGAAAATTGCTGATGCATATTTCGTTGGAATCCTAAATCGATTGTGATAGAGGAGTTAACGCGGTCTACGACGCAATTTTATCGTGATTATAAATTATTTACATTTTGTTACCAGCCACTCATGTTCTGTTTGACCTGCAGTTGTCATTCTACAAGAGGAAGTAACTCTACGGTGCCGGCATTCTCTACTCCATTGACCTCTAATAATCTGTCACTGTGTAGGAAGCTATAGTTACAAAACGATTATTTCTGAGACACTCTTGACAGAAAAATGTTCTCTTGATGCCTATGTCGTCGTGTATCTAGCTACATTTTTCACACAGTTGACACCAGATTTTTACTAGAAATATGTTGTACATAAAACTACCACAATTTTAACGCGGCCAAAGATGATGCAAATCTCAGGAAGTACTCATAAAATATTTGCTAGTTTTGCTCTTAATAGCGTTTTTGTGAGAACAAATTGGTTGTGCTGGATATAGGAACGGAAACTTGAATGATTTAAACCTTCAATGTGGCACTCATAACCCATGATGAAATAACTCCAGTATTGAGAGATTGAATTCAGTATCTAAAAGACCATTTATCAAAGTTTTAAAAACTCAAGGTGGAATAACTTGGGTGTTTTATAATTTACTGTTGGGAGACTCGTTACATGCATGGAGCAAACATTTAGTTGGTAAATGATAAGGAATTTTGTTTAAGAGTTGAAAAAATTTTAAATTTTCATGATTTATTTTATTCTCCAATTTTCAATTAGCATTATCCATCATAACCCTCCATAAATGTCCCTTTACCTTAAATTTGGTAATTTTCATCATCTTTGTAGTTATTATTGGCTTCAGAAACTTTCTTTGGACTTTTCCAAACTTGGATTGCAATGACTTGGAAGTTTGTGGAAACATGGAATTTAAGGGAATCCTCTATAAACCTTCTGGCTGTAGATCACAAAAACTCCCTCACTTCCCCCCCCCCCCCCCCCTCTCTCACCCCCCCCCCCCCCCCCCCCTCTCTCTCACCCCCCCCCCCTCTCACCCCCCCCCTCTCACCCCCCCCCCTCTCTCACCTCCCCCCCCCCCCCTCTCTCACCCCCCCCCCCCCCCCTCTCTCTCACCCCCCCCCCCCCCCCCTCTCACCCCCCCCCCCCTCTCACCCCCCCCCTCTCTCACCTCCCCCCCCTCTCACCTCCCCCCCACCTTCTCTCACCCCCCCCCACCCTCTCTCTCACCCCCCCCCACCCTCTCTCTCACCCCCCCCCTCTCTCTCTCTCTTCCTCCTCTCCCGCTCTGAACTCTTTTCAGAGTATGAATGCATGCTTTGGTCCACATGCTAAATGTCCTTGAGCTACTGCTTCAGAAATGCACAATCACACAAAAATATCTCTTAATACGAAACTGCTTTGGTACATTTAAAACTAATATTTTTGTTATTATTCAGAGAATATTAAACATGAACAATAGAGGCACTGCCAAAGCTTTAAACATGAAAAGAGATTTGACACCGGTACTTTACCTATGCATTGTTACCATAATGCATTCATCTGAAGCTAATTGATACCTGGAAACTGTAGAGGAAGTAAAGTGAGAGATCGCGTGTGGCCTAATCGTTAAATGGCTCGCACATAAACCATGGGCGTGCGATTCCCCCAACACGGTTACTCTTGGGTGATATTTTAGGCTACCCATAGCGAGCTGCATCTGGCCAGATATGCCATAAGACAAAGTGACTGCACGCCCAGCACTGTCATATCAGATATGAAGTGAAACTAGTCGAAATTTTATTTTTGTTTATTTGGAAGAACTGATTTAGCAACAGGCACTGGGGTTAATTGGTTAAAAAAAAAAAAAGAAATTTGAAAAATAAATTTTTTAAAAACTAGATTGGCAGTGATAGGATGAATATTTTATATATTATGAATTATGTTTGTGTCTACCTCACTTTATAGATAAATATGTAATGAATAAATTAGCCTGTTGGTGATGATTCAATGGTGAGGCCTGAAACTCCTATTTTATGTGCGAAGACAATGCAACAATTTGTTTCTTTGATGTTCCTTCGCAAACACAGAAGCTCAATTTGATTGGGCTCCACCCTGTAACCAAATCTATTATTTGACTAGCTGTGCCGTGCATATTTTCTTTAATTCAATCCAGTTTATACAGTCCAGTGATTGTCAAAATGAAAAAATTGCTGTGGAGTTGTCCTCCCGTTAGGTAAATGCAATAGATGCTGACTTCTGCACAACTTTTTGATACTAAACAACTCATGTGACGCCATAAAACAGAGTTGTGGAACTTCAACTTGCTGACATATAAAGAGGGCCTATCAAACTGGTCATTGCGCATGGACTTGAAAAATTGCTAAAAATCGAGATTTTAAATGGTTTTGATGTGTTTTGTGTCTGCACTTTTTCTTATTGTTGGCAATTTTGTTGGTCTTTTTACAACCATATTTATGCGCTAGCTTCTCATACCAATATTTTGAAACTTAAACCAAGGTTCTAATTTGAAAGATTTGCAAATACCAAAATATCTGTTTCAGCATATTTTTGGTTTTATCCGAAATAAAATTTTTGGTGTAGTTGTTGTGCTCGGAGACAACGATTTTTGAGTCAAAAGTACAAGTAAAAATTTCAACTATTTTGCAACTTTTAAAGATAATTTGGTTTAAGCTATATTGCACCCATTTACGCTGGTTTTGCGCAGAGAAAGAACAACTCCACAAAAAATTAATGTGCCGATATTTAAATTAACTAATTTTACAAGCAAGCTATATTTTTTTACATCTGATATGACAAAAACAAGCAAGCTAAGGGTCATGCCGTTTAAAACCCAGACAAAGCTAAGAGAAACCAAATACATGTATATTACCCTAAGGTAACAGCACTGAAAATTGAACCTGCTTTCTCAGTCGCAGTGCAAACAGACCCCACGTGTAATCTAGCGTCACCTGGTCCTTGTACAACAATACAAGCAAGCTCCACTTTTCTCTGACACTTCCGTGTATGATTATCAACTTGAGATGAATGCATTGTGAAACAATACATAGGTGAAGTATCAGTGTCAAAATCTTTTTTCATATCTAACGCTTTTGTCCGGCTTCTTTTAATTTTAATTGCATTTTTTCAGGTGTGAAAGTTATTTATTTGTCATAATTCAAAAGCAACATTTCATTTATAGATTGTAGTGTTTTTCTTGTGAATACCTACAGTGGCGACATAAAGTCTGGTATTACTCAAAAATGTTGTTTTAGCTACGTTATGCCTAAAGTTACTACATTCTCAGAAATGGACAATATTGCTTCAGAGAGTGTCATTGTACCACGTTGTTCATTTTGTTATTCAAAATACCTTTCACTTTACGTATAATTTAACTATACAATATTGAAAGAAGTTTATTGTTTCAACTCAGATTATTGCAGACTTGAAGTCGCTATTGTAGGTATGCATTCACATTAGGCAAAAACCAGGCTTTGCTTTGCACGTATAAATCATGTGTATGAGTTCCTGGAAAAGCCCATTTCCATTGTGTTCTGTAGTGTTGAAAGCACACAGTTTTTTACTAGTTTCATATAAGAATAGTACAAGTTTTTTTTATAAGATTACAGCGCCGCGTCATCCTCACAAGCCTGCATCATATTGTTTCTCATATATCTATTCAACTATATCCTGGTAGCGGAGTTCATAGCCTGTTGCGGTAACATGTACCCATTGTATCACATGAGTGAAAAATTACGCAACGGATATTATCCATTGACTACATGCCAACACATCTGAAGTCAGCAGCTTCTTTGGAAAGTGTATTAGCGGCATCAGCTGCAAAAATGTGTTTCAACTTCTTTACGAAAAGATCAGAAATAAGCTATATCACACTATAGCCCTTAAATATGGTTGAACAATTGAAGTGTTTTGTGTACTAAAGCAGTTAACAGGTCCCTTGGTCTTATATTGGTTCGTCTAAACATACATGCAAATCTCCAACAATATTCATACATTATCACTAATTCCTTCCATTAGGTATTGAATATTTTTGTCGTTTAAGAGTTGCAACAGTATTAAAAAGACAACTCCGAAAACTTTCAAGTTGCTCATGAATATATTACTTCATTGGGTGTGGTTCACGCGTAAACCAGAGCTTAATTCTGTCAATCTGGTGGCAGATGGTTTAATAGAATAAACTTCTTTCTCCGAGTTTGATCATTTGACAAGCCCAGCAAATACTAGTATCTCTTTGTCACATTTGAATATGGCCACTATTGTGCTTTCACGTTATATTGTATGAAGTGACGATCATGGTAAATGTTACTGTATGGCATGTATATTGTAGCTGTTAGTTGTTATAGCTGTCGCATCACTATAGCTTGTTACAGTTCACTGCGCCGATGTTTTGGTGCCGATGTACCTATACGATGGATAGTGACGATGTGCGGCTGGCTACATAGGCCGATGTAGTTTACCGATGTACTAGAACACATCGATGTGCTGCGACTGAACTAGCCAATCATACAGCACAGCGGTTGATACCTGTTTCATTTCCGACAACAAATTATGTGTATCCCTGATATAATTAATAATAATAATTGAAAAACACACTCACTGCGATGTAAGTCTTGTTTTTTTTTCCATCATAAAAAACATGACTTTTAATAATTATTTTGGTTTCATTTATTATTGAATCATCAGAATATTTTTATTATTTATCATTTATTGTGTTTGTTGTATTTGAACATTAATTATGCTTGAAAGTGTTCAAATTATCAACGATAACTATTTCATGAGCCATGTGAAATAAATTTACTTGGCCAAATTGTTTTTGGCAACAGTCGCATTGCACTAGTTCAAAAGCTTTTCACTGCGGTGTGCTCGGATTTGGTGGCATTACATTATCCGACACCATGGATATGGTGATGTCACTAATTCCAAGCGCACCGCAGTGAATAGTTTGTGAACTAGCATTACATCTAAATTATTTTGGTGCGAAGCATGAACACGCAAGTTCGATAACAGCAGCATTCCTTCGGAATTTGTAGTTGATGAAACGGTAATGTATGTATAATCGTTGGTGATGAAAGAAATTCTAGCGGAAATGTGTTGTAAATGGTTGAACTTGAAGAGCTTGTAAGCATATTTTGGATTTAACCAATCAGAGGGCGACGATGTGCCTTCGCTATTGGGCATAGACCACCATGCTGGTTATGCTCACAAATAAGCCCCACGATGTACAGATGTATTGGCCACGCCCATCGTAAGGCCTTCCGATGGCAGACATCGGCCTGTGTAACCACTCCTTGAAAAACAACTGTTTATATACCAGCTGCAATAGTTATTGCACATGCTCTTTGCTCCTTTCCTTTTTTTATTCTCTATGTCTATGTGTGGACACATATATTGTTGTGTATGCATGCAGGGCTATGACTTCATCAAGGACATGGTAGCCCAGAATCAGGTGTTACATTGGCACACAGAGGGGCTACCCCAGGACACCCACTCAGTAGAGAATGCTATCATCATAAAAAATAGCTTTAAATGGCCCCTACTTATAGACCCCCAGGGCCAGGCACTGCAGTATGTTATATTATTGTTTTCTTTTATATTCTCAACCAAACTATTAACATAAAATGTTTTTTATATTCCAA
The DNA here is from genome assembly GCA_945261195.1 of Cryptosula pallasiana. Taxonomy (NCBI): domain Eukaryota; kingdom Metazoa; phylum Bryozoa; class Gymnolaemata; order Cheilostomatida; family Cryptosulidae; genus Cryptosula; species Cryptosula pallasiana. The sequence goes on from OX183130.1 coordinate 44,402,703, forward strand.
AAATGCATGTGTTAAGTTTTACTGTACTGTTAGAGATCCTCGTACAAATATCTCTCTTCAGTTGGATACGGGAGACAGAAGGTTCAAACCTAATTGTGGCACAGGCTGATGACCCAAACTATATGAGGTCTATGGAGAGAGCTTTGAGAGTGGGTGACCCTATCGCCCTTACCAAAGTGACTGAGGACCTAGACCCTTCCCTCAGGCCCATACTGTTGAGAGACACTTTCACCCGGGGAGGACATGAGATCATTAAACTTGGAGAGACAGAGATTGAGTACAACCAAAACTTTAGGTGAGATTTTGTCTATTTGTGTGTGTTTTCTCAATGAACCTGGCGTGAGATTGTGAGAGGTGAGTTATGCTTAGTTTAACGGTGGGATTTCAGCCGTATTAGGCAGTCGTGTTATGAATCTGGCTGAGAAGCGACTGCACCTGCGAACGATTTAATCAGCAGGAGTTGAGGCAGATTGGATAGTCGGTTTTGTGATTCGGCTGCAAAGCACTCCTGGTTTAAGCGATCAGGGCTCAGTGTTTTATTATTATTATTTATTATTATAATAGTTACAATAAGGATAATAATTATTATTGTTGTAATTGTTATTATTTATTATTATCCTTATTATCAAACCTAGCACGACCACTTGACATCATGAGCGGATTGTTATCACTTGATTGATTAGCAGGCTGTCTCTCATCGATCAATGACAAGAACAACCGCTACTACTACATGGTGGATGGCGTTCACAAATACAGAAAATCATCACCTTGCGGGCTGCCATGCGGTCACTGTTGTTCGTTCTGTAGTCTCATGAGATCTCGCTCTAAACCCGCCTGAAAATACGACTGGCCATTTCTATGTCGGAGTTACGGCAACCGTTGCCGCATTCATGGCTGGAAATTCGACTAAAATGTGACTGCTTTATTCAGTCTAATTTGGTGCCGTATTGAAAACACACGCCTGCATAATCCGGCCGTTTAAACTAAGCATAAGGAGCTTGACTCATTTGATGACATGACAAGAAATCATTATGATCACAAACTATATAGAATTTATTTCAATACAAAGTGGAGATGACAACTCCAATTTGTTCAATATAGCCTTTTCGTAGGCAAAATATATAAAAATGCTGTAACGGTGTGTGCCGATAGAAGTACAACCGCTCATGTCTTTCTGCAACCGCTAAATACAACTGGCTATTTCCGCCAAAAACACTTATGCATTTAAAAAGATTTATTTCCTGCAGAAAAAAACTTTGCCGAATAATGTTCTTACTGCCACAATAATGATATAGTTTTTAATGAAAATTGAAAGGGTTCATTTTTGAGCTTGATAGTATAAAGTTTTTACCACGTAACATGAATTGTACCATCGCAACTTTGAGGCAAGGAGGTTCATAATGTTTTGTCAAGTTGGGTAATAGAGAATGCCATTATTTTGTATAATAAAATCAAAACAAATATTTTCTGGCTCCAAATGGCTTTGGAGGAAGGACGCCAGACACAGTCTCTCTAAATGAACTATATTTTGTTCTTAAAAGTCTACCAGTTCAAAAAATTTTATAGTTCACCAATTTAGGGTTGAATGTTTTATTGGTGAAAGGATTACAGCCAATAGACTAGATTATACCTGTGCATGCAGGTTATACCTGTACACGCAGGTTATACCTGTGCATACAGGTTATACCTGTACATACAGGTTATACCTGTACATGCAGGTTATACCTGTACATGCAGGTTATACCTGTACACGCAGGTTATACCTGTACATACAGGTTATACCTGTACATGCAGGTTATACCTGTACATGCAGGTTATACCTGTACATGCAGGTTATACCTGTACATGCAGGATATACCTGTACATGCAGGTTGTATATAAATAGACTGTAGTATACTAGCTTATACCTATAAATGCAGGTTGTATATAAATAGACTGTAGTATACTAGCTTATACCTGTACATGCAGGTTGTGTATAAATAGACTGTAGTATACTAGATTATACCTGTACATGCAGGTTGTATATAAATAGACTGTAGTATACTAGCTTATACCTGTACATGCAGGTTGTATATAAATATACTATAGTATACTAGATTATACCTGTACATGCAGGTTGTATATAAATAGACTGTAGTATACTAGCTTATACCTGTACATGCAGGTTGTATATGAATAGACTGTAGTATACTACCTTATACCTGTACATGCAGGTTATACATGATAACATCGATGAGTAACCCTCACTACCTGCCTGCTGTCTGTATAGAAGTTACCATCATCAACTTTACTGTCACCTTCGATGGACTGCAAGAACAACTTCTCTCTTCTGTTGTTAAACAAGAGAATCCACAGCTTGAGACTCAAAGGTTTGTCTTTGTATTAGAGCTAGTGATGTTATTGTGGCTGAACAGCTAGTGCTAGTGATGCTATTGTAGCTTGACAGCTTGTAGTAAGTGTGTTATTGTAACAGGACAGCTAGGAGTAAGTGTGTTATTGTAGCAGGACAGCTAGGAGTAAGTGTGTTATTGTAGCAGGACAGCTAGGAGTAAGTGTGTTATTGTAGCAGGACAGCTAGGAGTAAGTGTGTTATTGTAGCAGGACAGCTAGGAGTAAGTGTGCTATTGTAGTAGAACAGCTAGGAGTAAGTGTGTTATTGTAACAGCACAGCTAGGAGTAAGTGTGTTATTGCAACAGGACAGCTAGGAGTAAGTGTGTTATTGTAACAGGACAGCTAGGAGTAAGTGTGTTATTGTAGCAGGACAGCTAGGAGTAAGTGTGTTATTGTAGTAGAACAGCTAGGAGTAAGTGTGTTACTGTAACAGAACAGCTAGGAGTAAGTGTGTTATTGTAGTAGAACAGCTAGGAGTAAGTGTGTTACTGTAACAGAACAGCTAGGAGTAAGTGTGTTATTGTAGTAGAACAGCTAGGAGTAAGTGTGTTACTGTAACAGAACAGCTAGGAGTAAGTGTGTTATTGCAACAGGACAGCTAGGAGTAAGTGTGTTATTGTAACAGGACAGCTAGGAGTAAGTGTGTTATTGCAACAGGACAGCTAGGAGTAAGTGTGTTATTGTAACAGGACAGCTAGGAGTAAGTGTGTTATTGTAGTAGAACAGCTAGGAGTAAGTGTGTTACTGTAACAGAACAGCTAGGAGTAAGTGTGTTATTGCAACAGGACAGCTAGGAGTAAGTGTGTTATTGTAACAGGACAGCTAGGAGTAAGTGTGTTATTGTAGCAGGACAGCTAGGAGTAAGTGTGTTATTGTAGTAGAACAGCTAGGAGTAAGTGTGTTACTGTAACAGAACAGCTAGGAGTAAGTGTGTTATTGTAGTAGAACAGCTAGGAGTAAGTGTGTTACTGTAACAGAACAGCTAGGAGTAAGTGTGTTACTGTAACAGAACAGCTAGGAGTAAGTGTGTTACTGTATTGTGGAATGTGTGCAGGTCAGAGCTGTTGGAGAGTATCGCCAGTGACATGGGCATGTTGAAACAGCTTGAGGACAAAACCTTAGATCTCCTTCAGAAGTCTGAAGGTGAGGGTTTTGTATGGCATTCTGTGACATCACACTGTACTATGACATCACAGTGTACTATGACATCACAGTGTACTATGACATCACACTGTACTATGACATCACAGTGTACTGTGACATCACACTGTACTATGACATCACACTGTACTATGACATCACATTGTACTATGACATCACAGTGTACTATGACATCACATTGTACTATGACATCACAGTGTACTATGACATCACACTGTACTATGACATCACAGTGTACTATGACATCACAGTGTACTATGACATCACACTGTACTATGACATCACAGTGTACTATGACATCACATTGTACTATGACATCACAGTGTACTATGACATCACATTGTACTATGACATCACAGTGTACTATGACATCACATTGTACTATGACATCACAGTGTACTATGACATCACACTGTACTATGACATCACATTGTACTATGACATCACAGTGTACTATGACATCACACTGTACTATGACATCACACTGTACTATGACATCATAGTGATCAATGATGACATAATACGAGTGAGAGATCTCTGAGCTTGAAACTTTGCCTTGCTGATGTTTCTAGCAGAAAGCTTTGGATTCTCTATATGGCATTACTAATAGAAAGAATATCTAATACTTTATGTTTGCAATAATTACTGACCCAGTTAGTAACATTATTTGGAAGTACATCGGATACCGGTAATAACTTCTACATCAGACCTGACAGCCATCATCTAGCTGCCCTAAAGTAGATGAAGTTGGTTCAGTAGTTTTATTTGTTATCGTCCACCACTGTTGTATGTAGTATTACCTATCAATATCTACTCTATACAGACATATACTTACCCACACCACTGTTGTATGTAGTGTTACCTATCAATCCCTACTCTATACTGACGTACCTGCAGGGCACATATTGGACGATGAGGACCTGATCAACACTCTGCAGCAGAGTAAGACAATGTCCGTAGAGATCGGTGGTAGAGTGACTCTCTCTGAGCAAACTGAGAAGGATATGAACTACATGAGGAAAAAATATTTACCTGTATGTGTTTACCTGTATACATTGCTACCTGTACGTATATACCTGTGTAGATTGCTACATGTATGCGTATATCTGTGTAGATTGCTACCTACATATATATACCTGTATACATTGCTACCTGTATATTCACCTGTATATATTGTCACTTACCAACATTATACTGTAAGACGCTGTTCTATATATTACTTTAGTTGATTGAGGACGTATATGATATATGTAGCGTGTAAACAAGTGTTATTATACTAGTTTGTGCTAGTATGTGTATTAATATAGCTGTTTTGGTCAGTGTCTCTTGGCAAGTACGTTTTTACCTGTCAGCTGACTATGAAATGGGAATTATGACAGCTTTATCAAAAGCTATTTGGTCATGGAAACAGCTCATAGGCCTCGATAGTGTTTTTATATATCTATGAAGTCTAAGGTTGGTTTTATTATACTAAGCAACAGTATTTACTTTTGAGCTAATTGGAAAGAGTGTTATACAGGAAGTTAACAGACTTTCCACAAATGCCAACACCAAATTTGATGCAATGGAAAATAAATTAATACTTTTCTAACCGTAAAATTTTTTTTATCTGCAAACAATTATATACTTCATCACTGCAGTAGCCATTGTTTCAGGGGAGTTGTCATTTCTACGGTAAATAACTTGGTTCTCAATTGTAATTTTTTCTTTTTTGGCCAAAAACCATTTTGTTTTTATCGTTTGGTTCATTCAGTACAGGAAATGGTTTGCGATTGTCCTCTTACCAGTAAAAGACATCATTGTGCTTTTCACAGGCACTTTTTTCTACTCTTTTAGGCTGTTTGTTTTCACCCAATTAAAGTCAGATTTTTTCTTCATTGAATATCACTGATATAGTGATATTTATTTTATTGTAGTATGTCGAGTTTGATTTTTAACTTCCTGTATCTTTGTTTATTCCAGATTTACGGAAATGCATAAAACTGTTCCTGTTAATAGATAATGTGGAGTTATGCTCTCACTGCTATACACTTACAGGTGGCTACTAGAGGTGCAGTGCTCTACTTTGTACTAGCCGAGTTGTCTAGCATAAACTACATGTACCAGTGGTCGCTACCCTGGTTTACTAGTACATTTACTTTATGCATTGATCCCTCCAAACTACAGGAAGTGCCTAGCACTGCCTCTACTGATGCCGAGCAAGTTAGAGGTCTCTCAGGTGAGTATTTTACACCTCAGTCTCAGGTATAGCACAATGCTTAGGTTCAACAAGAATATTTGTTTATTGCCAAAAACCAACCACATACAACAGCTTATACATAGTGGCTAGCTAAGGGTGCTTTCGGATACCCTACGCGTAGGGCTTAACAATGGGATTAAATGAGACCATTTGGAAACCCCGTCGTTGAGGGCAGAAAAAAACATGGCGGCAATGGGTAATTTGGGCTCAACGATGGAAGTGACAAGTGAGGTAGGTTGCGTCGGTGACTGACCTTGACTCCACCTAACCAACAGTTTTAACGAGTCAACTTTTAATAATCACTGTTTCTCCCCGTTTCAAGTCGTGACAATGCATTATAATGTATATAGAAAATACATCAGACGATAAAATCATCGTAATTAATTTTTGTTTGTAAAGAAACTAAAGTGGGCTCGCTTTAGCTACGCAGTTTTCATAGAAGTTGATGAAAATAAAGATGTCTATGATTTACGCTCAAACAACTTCCCTTAAACGACAGTCATCGTTGAGCCCTCAACAAGTGTTCAACGACTGCCCTATGCATAGGGTATCCGAAAGCACCCTACTTCTCACTACGTGTAATGTACATACAGTTTGTGTATAGTATAATTTGTATCTATGTATGTACTATGTCTATGTGACGGGTTTTATTGCATTGTATGTTAATAGTATAACTTGTGTCTATGTATGTACTATGTGTATTTGGATGGCTCCATATGAATGAATTATAAAGTATACATTGGTTACACTGTTTACCAAGTTGGTGGAATTGGATCTGTTTTCTTTCTTTAAATCAAATTTTCTTGAAATTTGGTTTTTATTTTTTTCATTAGCCTCCACTTTATTGTTCCAAAATTCATCTACATGTACAAGTTTATTTTTTAATATCCATAGATGTAGGTATTGGCCCATAGATGTAGGTATTGGCCCATAGATGTAGGTATTGGTCCATAGATGTAGGTATTGGCCCATAGATGTAGGTATTGGTTCATAGATGTAGGTATTGGCCCATAGATGTAGGTATTGGTCCATAGATGTAGGTATTGGCCCATAGATGTAGGTATTGGCCCATAGATGTAGGTATTGGTCCATAGATGTAGGTATTGGCCCATAGATGTAGGTATTGGCCCCATAGATGTAGGTATTGGTCCATAGATGTAGTTATTGGCCCATAGACATCAATGCAGTGGTCACTGTCAATAACTTATACAGGTGTGCTGAGACCTTCATCCAGACACAGTCCAGACATCAGCAGTGGAGCCAGTTTGGATCTCCCTGGAGAGGATAGAAATAGCAGCGAGCGTAGAAGGTAGGGGCGTGGCCAGATGTGCACGGGTGGGAGTCTTGTTACAGTTATGGGTGAATGGCAATGTGAATTTGAGTGTTTGCCTGTTTTTGATAAACTTATTGGAAAATAATAAGTTAGTAATAAGAAACACTGTAATATATTTAATTATTAATTGTGAATTATCGTTGTACAGTATTTTGTTGCTGTCCATCGTATATGAAAATAAAAAGTTGTACAAGTCATGGGTCTTTGAAGAGGGACGCAATTTTTTCCATGGTTACAACTGGTTTTGGTTCATTGTTAAAACAACATCACCGATGTGTTTTTGAATGCTATTCAGTTTGAAGTAAAATCTGAACAAGCTCAGTAAAAGTGAATCCAAAGTAAGTTTCTTGCCCCATGCAAAAGTTGATATCTCTCAACCGTCTATCCTGGATAAGATATTTGCCCCTATAGGATGATGAGCCCATCACTAAGCTAGGGTTAAGCTACCCAAGTCTGGCAAATGGCAGCGCAGCCAAAAACCAGATGAATGGGGCGAACAATAAGACAATAGTTTAATAAGATAAGAGACACCAGAACGCATAACGGCAATTACACCAACAACATAACATTATAGGGGGAGGTTACCACTCACATAGTGCTACTTTTACAACTTTCTCCTCACCAAAAATATGAGACACAACTATGTAACAGGTAACATAACAATTGAATAAATTTATAATAACACGAAAGGGTCTAAATTATATTACTAAAGAGGTGGGGGGGGGGCTCTTACAGCCCTGAAACGGATGAATGAACTTTGCCACCTGCAATTAGTTACACCAACTAATTTTACAAGCCAATCACTTTTAGCCAGCCATTCATAACCTGAGATCATGAAACATAGCGCGTGCAGGTAAGACCACCGCATAATATAATGAATCTAAGAATACACGAAAAGAGAACACAACTCTCATTTAGCCTAGATAGATTGTTGTGCATAATCCAGTAAACTCAATTTCTTTGAGACAAAAATAACCTTTTTCCTCTTAGGAGAAAAAGGTTGCATTTTGTGAAAGTGTGCAGTGGTAAGACTGGGTTGTCGCTAGAGGTATACCCTGTGATATACCATACAACGGTATTGGACAATCTCGTCATCTCAGACCACTTATTGTTGACGCGCTGCCATGTTACAGGTCATCTCTGCAGCCTTTCACTAGCAGGAGGAGACAATCTACTAGGATGACCAGTGAGACAATGACTCCTGCACAGCTCGACTCGTACATGAGGCTCATGATCAATGGGTGTGTATACATTTTATATGTCTATGGCTAGTGATATCTATGTCTAGTGATGTCTATGGCTAGTGATGTCTACGTCTAGTGATGTCTGTATCTAATAGTGTCTATCTATGTCTAGTAGTTTCCATAGAGATAACACACATATGATGTACCCACAGGCTGACGTGGCAGGTGTACAGGGTGGTATCTATGGCGCTCTTCTCCAAACACCAGCTGGTATTCTCCTTCCTGCTCACAGCCAACATTATGAAAGCAAAGCAGAGTTTCCCTGACACAGTGAGCAGTGTAGATGCTATCACAGACCTGGAGTGGCAGACCTTTCTGCAGGGGCCCGTCCTCGCTAACATGTTAGATGAGGAGACCCTGCAAACACACGACGGTGCGGTATTTATTTTGGTGGCTTTTACCTTACTAGTTTAGAAGTTGTCTTCTTTTGTTTTTCTTATTCCTGCATGCGCAGCTATTCATTGCAAGCTTATTTGTCAATTTATTGAGTTCGTGCCGCAATCTCTGTGATATTCTAGGGCATTATTGGATATAAAGAGACTGTATAGATAACATATTTTGTAATGCAAGTTACATGACATGTAACCTTTAGATATTGAATATTAACAATTGTGTCTGCATTGAATTTGAAAGTTGAGATCACTTAGACTGTCAATTGCCTGTAAATAATTAGATCATTATCCAGATGTTGCGGCTATTGAGCAATTGCTATAGCTTGCAATAGACATGTGATTCCAAAGTAATTTTAGTCAAATGACTACACAGACACAGTCATGTATGTGTACAAAGTTCACTTAGGCGGGTTATGCTGGTCACAAAATGATTGTTGGAAATTTTTTTTAAACAAACAATCGATAGTTTTGGATTCTCCCTGATCAGCATCGATGTTTGACGCATCATGTGTAGATTTTATGAATGATAAATGCCATGTGACAGGTCATGTGACATTGAGTGGCTCTAACTGGTCTAGCGTGGCTTGGCACCGGAGGCCTTGTCCATATTTCCTGTATGAGTGCAAACAAACCTGCGACACATTACTGTCAATGTAGCCTCAGGCTCTACCATGTGTTGTACAGGTCTATCAGCTATGCAGAAGTTAGAGTATGTCTCTCGAGAAGGGGAGGCACCACAACGTCCCATTTGGATAAAAGACTCGATGTGGAGGCTATGTCAGCATCTAGAGATTGTGCTGCCAGTGTTTGCTGGTCTCTGCAAGTCCATACGAAACAACAGTCTGCAGTGGAGTCACTTCAAGTCTGCAGTTGATGTGTACAGCTTGATAGCTAACCCCTGGGTGTCCGCTCACAGCAGTATGTATTGTGTGTGCTCTGTTGTACATAGGTGGTGTCTGTGTTGAGATGCATTCAATCTTCTATATTATTTTTAGCTACGTTTTTTATATAGCAGCCTATTAAAGGTACCTGACAATGTAGTCAGCGATAAAAGGCGCCTGCAGGGGTCTAGTTAGAGTGCTGTCATGATTGAAGCTGTCTATCAGCCCCTTCTGGCGTTTGATCCCACAGTTGACGCATACCAACTACCGCGTCAGCGGCTGCCTTGACATCTGCTGCTGATTATAGACAAATTATAAATAAGAGAATTCTTGTTGTAGGTGTCGCGCAGGAGGAGCAAACGGAGGACTTTGTGTTTGGGTGGGAATACCTGAACCCCTTCCAGAGGATAATGTTGATAAAGGTGCTGAGGCCAGATTGCCTGACTCCATCAATGAGAGTGTTCATAGAGCAGCAGATGGGAGATAGATTTGCTAAGGTAACTGTGAGATGAACTACTGAGTGAGATAAGACAACTCCTATTAAACGACTATCTAGCGCATACATCCGTTATGTCCTTCAGTTTTATTCTATAGAGTACCCTATTATCTGTAGTTAAGTACGTGCACTGCTGTCAAGTGGCTCTTGAAAATATTGTCACATGTTTTATTTTAGTCTAGTTGGTCAACTATACAGAAGTGTTTATAATGCTGTCATGGGGAGATAACTACTGCAACTGTACCTACTGCTTGTCATGTCTATGTAATAGGGGGAAGCAATTTCCACAAATATTTGTGTTAAAAGTTGTTTGTCAATCATGTAAACCCAAACAGTTGATACCCGTTTTGTATTAATTGGTAGAGAAGACAACTGCTAAATAGTTTTGGTTTTGTAGGCCCCACATTATGAGATAAGGGAAGTGTTTGATGAGGTGAATGCTAAAACTCCTCTTATATTCCTTCTAGCTACAGGTTGGTAATCTATGGCTATATATGTCTATGTGTTGTATGTGTCTATTGTTAGGTGTTTCTATCTACTTAGTTGTGTATGCCAGGACACCTGTTGTATTGTGTCACATGATGAGTTATATATAGCATAGTACGTAATCTAAGGTGTGTCAAAACACCATTCCTAATATAGTGCTGATTGAACCAGCTGTATCAAGTATGCTTAGAGTACAAAGTTCGTAAAATAGACACGTTATCTGCTGTGGAGTGGCCACATCACTGTTTATCTTCGTGGCCATCGTGTACCCCAATACTGTGTGTCATTATCTAGACTGTTTTGGTATTAACTATGTTTTATAGGCTCAGATCCAACAGGTCAGATCTTAAAGTTTGCCCGAGATGTGAGGGGTAGCACCCTACATTTAGATATGGTATCTTTGGGCAGAGGGCAGGGTCCCAAGGCTGAGGAGTTTATTAACAAAGCCCAAATACTCAAAGGTATAATTATATTGGATCTCTGCCAGTCTGTGCTGTCGCTGTCCTTTGGCACTGAGTTATTAAGTGACCGGGGTCGTTTGTGTATGAGTGATGGTCCCAAGCTAACGACTGCCGTTGTTGATTTATTTTTGTTTAATTATTTAGTAATGCGTGTCGAATATAATTTTTCATTATTTTTATTGGTGTTGGACCATAAAACTGCCTGTCTGGTAATTGTAAATGCAAACAGAAAAAGTTTTCACTCAGTTTTTGTTAAAGTTTTGTAAACAAACGAAAAGTTATTTTAGAGACCTAAGTACAAGTTCTAACTTGACTGCGTAACTTGATACATTGCAGTGTTTAGATTCAGTAATGCAAGAAATTGTTCTCCGTAATGAATAGCTTTCGGTTTGTTCATTTCAACCAAGATTTACCATGGGTTGTGTGCATCATATAAGCGGGATTAATTTTTTTCCTTGTCAAAGTTTTTCTTGAACTTCCTTCGTTTTGTTTCGTTAAAAGATAGACTAACGGTTGAAAAACGTTAAATTGTAGTTGATATGACGAATAAATTGTGTTATCAGCTTATTACTTAACATCTCAAGTACTTCAAGTAGTTTACTCTATGACCACTCAAGTGTTGTTGGTAGTTATCTTCTCTCACATATTTTTGTGGGTGGTCAGAAAGTAAAGGATAACTCGATGTGTCTTCAACTACAATATTAGTTTGGGCGAATCAATTTTTATCTTTTATGCTACGTTTTAGGTCGCTGGGTGTTCCTACAGAATTGTCACTTGGCAGCTTCCTGGATGCCTAGACTGAAATCTATAGTCTCAAACTTTAGTAAGCCCCAGTCTGACGTAGACCCTCAGTTCCGTCTCTTCCTCAGCAGTAAACCTGAGGATAAGTTCCCAGTCTCTATCCTACAGACTGGTATCAAGGTGGGTGATGCACTGTATCCCCCCCCCCCCCCACCCACCAAGATAGTTGTTTTAATTTCTTGGTTTTAAAACTAAGTTTTACCTCACAATGGTTGCTGTGCCATGAAATAATATTATTATCGACAGGTAGCTGTCGATGCCCCTCAAGGCATCAAGTCTAGTCTGCTCCGATCTGTTCAGACCGGCAGCTTTGAGAAGTTTTATGCGAGCAACGCAGACAATGGTACGATGAAAAACTTGCTGTACGGTCTCTGCCTCTTCAACTCTGTCATACATGAACGGAAGAAATATGGACCTCTGGGATGGAACATTCCATACGAGTTCAACGATTCCGATTTAGAGGTGGGTGATTGCTCTCTATAGCAATTAGCTAGTCGTAAATGTTTGAACATTGATCGCTGTGCAGATAGCACCAATTGCTAGATAAAAGGAAAAAGTGAAATGAGTTGGCGGGAATTGGTAATGTTTTCCACAATGATGTGAACGTTGAGCCCTTTGTTAATTTTATATTTTTTGTCTCCATGTACTTTGTTGAAATGTTTTCTGCTCGTTGATTAGATCTCTGGCATTAGATTACTCGTTTGTACAGTTGAAAAAAGTTATCAAAATAATGTTATATGGGCGTATTTAATCTATCATTGGAAGTTTTTTTTTCTTTTTTTTCAAACGCAAACAGTGTTAGCTTGACTGTGGTTGACTATTCTTGTTTATGGTTAATTGTTGTTGACTGCGGTTGATTCTGGTTGACTGTGGTTGACTAGGGTTGACTGTGGTTGACTGTGGTTGATTCTGGTTGACTGTGGTTGACTAGGGTTGACTGTGGTTGACTGTGGTTGATTCTGGTTGACTGTGGTTGACTAGGGTTGACTATGGTTGACTAGAGTTGACTGTGGTGGACTAGAGTTGACTATGGTTGACTATGGTTGACTGCGGTTGACTAAAGTTGACTAGGGTTGACTAGGTTTGAATGTGGTGGACTAGAGTTGACTGTGGTTAACTAGAGTTGACTGTGGTGGACTAGAGTTGACTGTGGTTGACTAGGATTGACTGTGGTTGACTAGAGTTGACTGTGGTGGACTAGAGTTGACTGTGGTGGACTAGAGTTGACTGTGGTGGACTAGAGTTGACTGTGGTTGACTAGGATTGACTGTGGTGGACTAGAGTTGACTGTGGTTGACTAGGATTGACTGTGGTGGACTAGAGTTGACTGTGGTTGACTAGAGATGACTGTGGTGGCTAGGGTTGACTAGGGTGGACTATTGTTTACAGGTGGCCATGCTACAACTGAGCATGCTGGTGGAAGGAGCAGAGCAAGTACCGTGGAAGGCATTACACTATCTAGCTGGAGACATCACCTATGGGGGTAGAGTAACTGATGACTGGGACAGGAGGTGTCTACATGCTTTACTAACCAGATTCTACTCTTCAGATGCCTTGCAGGATACTTACATGTACTCCACAGATGGTGTAAGTACCATTTGTGTAGCTGTGTCATCGGCGTTTATTTGAAAGTGATTGAATTTTCTCACGTTTTTGCACAAAGTTACTATTTTTGATTTCAAATGAAAAGCATGAAAATTTTTCATTTCTTTCTCTTTATTTAAACAAAACCTAAACCTGCTTACAAACTCATTTTTGTTAATTTGTTTGCAACGGCTTTACTGGATTGGCCTTTCCATCAGTAAAACTGTTTGTTTAATTTCCATTAGTTAAAGATCAATTTATTGATATAATAAGATGGATAGCTAGTAATCTATGCAGGTCCTGAGGCTAGTCTGTTGTTTAACCTATTATTCTACAGGCTGGTTGTTGACACGGTGCTGAATGTACTTCCTCTTTTAGGGAAACTAAATAATACATAATATTTTATATTTTTAATATTTTTACTCATCTAACTCAGTGGAATGACTTTTTCCTTTAGTAATGGGATGATATTACATATTAAAAATAATTGACTGCATCTTAAATTAAAAAAACACGGAACATGGAATGCGCCAGGTACAAGTTGGAAAACTGTCTAATAGGAGAGCGGTACTCAGCTGGTTAGTCAGCAAGGTTTAGTGTTTTGTTCAGTTTCATTGGTTGAAGGCCGAGTTGCTTCCAAGATGGCAATTAATAAATTATTTGTTCCGTGAAACTTTTGTTCTTCATACTGTGGTCCATAGAATTACTTTTCTCTGTCGTTGTTCACTTATTAGTATTCATCTAAGTACCTTTTGCTGATGTCTAATCGATTCATCAATAATGCAATTCGTCAACATGTTTTTTTATGACATGGCAGCTTTCCTATGATATATTCCCACCTAATGAACCAGCTGATTATGTAACTGTTTTCTCTCCCTAAAGTTGTACAAGCCGATGCCGACAGAGTTTACATTTGCTGACGTAAAGAGACATATTGGAGAAGAGCTACCTGCGATAGATTCTCCCAGCCTATTTGGTATGACTGCTGACGCAGAGATGACGTACATGGAAAGCCAAGCAAGAACAATAATCCATACAGTACTCAGTGTTCAGCCTAATCTATCCACCCACCTGAAAACTGGGTGAGCCACGTCAATTGTTCTACAACATTCTAATATCTCCCCTTTCCATTATCCACAAATGGCCATACTTCATTTGTAAATTTGTTACTGGTATGGTGTTTTTCACCATGTTTGTTTTGATTCTGGCCCAAGTAACTTCAATTTATGCAATTTTTATCGAATAAACAGCTCAAAATTTCTCAGTCATTCAATGAATTGCATATTTTGGTATTTGTTTTATCATTGAGGACAGTTTATCCGTTGCTATACTTCACTTTTGTACCTGCTGCAATCTCATTGGTTGATATTTTAAGCTTTCGGCGTAACAAAGTTTTGTTTCATATCAGTGCTGACCTATATTGTTCATATCAGTGCTGACCTATATTGTTCATATCAGTGCTGATCTAAATGGTCATACCAGTGCTGACCTATATGGTTCATATCAGTGCTGACCTATATTGTTCATACCAGTGCTGACCTATATTGTTCATATCAGTGCTGACCTATATTGTTCATATCAGTGCTGACCTATATTGTTCATATCAGTGCTGACCTATATTGTTCATATCAGTGCTGACCTATATTGTTCATATCAGTGCTGACCTATATTGTTCATATCAGTGCTGACCTATATTGTTCATATCAGTGCTGACCTATATTGTTCATACTAGGCTGTTATCAAATAAATTGGCATTCATTTTGCCTCCCATATAACTAGTGACGCCGTAGGTAGACAATAGAGACCAGTTTGTAAACTTTTACTTCTAACTCTTTCACCTAAAAAAGCTGGAAAACATATCAAATATTTGATAAACACCAATTTCAATTCGTTATGTTTCCAACGATACCAAGACTAAAACAAGATTAAAATGTTGGAGATTAACGGAGCCGCGAGATGCAAACCCAAGCTGTTATTGCATCACTTGCGATGTCTATTAGAGTTGTTTATTCTACCTTCTTTTGTGACATAATAACTAGACATCAGCGATGCGTACCTCCAGCTGTCTCCATAGAGCAGACAACTCCTCACTCTCACATCTCCCTTTGTTTGTTAGCACTGTGGTGAAGACCAGTGATGAGGTGGTATTGGAGGCATGTGACGATATGTTACGTAACATACCACCTGTAGTTGAGGACGAGGAAGCCATAATGAACCCGGCACAGCTGCCTTCCGGTGCGCAACCACCTAAGAGGGTCTTTACCTTCCAGTCTCTGATGAGAGCTGACCCTTCCACACAGATCTTACACAAACGTAGCAAAGAGTTTGAATTGCCTGGTACGCCGTGTTTAGCCTTTTTGTAAACTTGTGTTATGCACAGTAAATGTTTATATAACTTTACATATTTCTGTACCAACAAGAGGGTTTGTCTCCACTGACAGTTTTATTACCTGCCCTTGACATCTGGCATTTCTGATATTTACTATTTATTTATCACCTGAGTATCTACATTTGCATAGTCTGCGTGCCTTGGCTATAGTGATCTGGCACTCGGCCAGTAGATAACGATTTTGTGCATCTACCAGTACTCGTCTTTGTACCACCCAAGCTGTTGACATTAGAGTTTATATATCATTGTGCGCTCTATATCACTGTATGCAGGCGTCCAGGCACTCATCTAACAACTGATATAGCCAAGAATAACCTAACCTTGCGCTGCCAGGGCACTGCACAAGTTCCCTTGTGTGTGTGGGTTAATCTACTATTGCACTTTATATAAACTGGCTTTGCGTTATCTCTGTTAGACTCATGAAACTGTTTGGGTTACATCACATGTTGTCCAGCCTAAGCTTTGAAAAAATGGAAAATTCCGTATTGAGTAAAATGAAAACACATTATTGTCAGCTGTTTTTGTCTTTGTTTCTTTCTCAGACTTTCTCAGTCAGCGCATCTACCAGTCAGCGTTGGTGACATTCCTGAGGCAGGAAGTGGATCGAATGAACAAACTTCTCGAAACGATATTCAAGTCGCTGACACAGCTGGGTCGCGCTGTCAAGGGGGAGATAATTATGTCTGAGGAACTTGAAGATGTTTACCATTCTATTCTAGAGCAGATAATTCCCACTACGTGGAAGGTGGGGTTTATTTACATCCATATAATACTGATGTCACTGGCAAACAGTCAAAATAAAATTCTGCTGATAATTTATAGTTATTCATCACAACAATTGATACTGCAAACACATTTTTGTCACCTCTAAAAACTGGGGTAACTCCAAACTATTGCACTAATTCGTCAAACAAAAACAGCAACGAGAGTTTTTCCAGCTAACATAGCGTATGCAAGCCTGAAGTGTACAGAAATATTATACTTATACCTATGAAAGGTTTTGTTGTCATGTTCTGGAAAATTAGAAGGAATCTGTTACTTTTTCTCTAATATATTTTTTCTTGTCGTCACTTTTGACCCTTCAGATGAGTAAGTTTGCATGGAAATAACATAATTAGGTGAATCTAAAGCCATCAATCTTTATTTATTATTAATGATTAACGTTGTATTCCCCACCAGCACAGTTCCATGCTTGGATAGTGCTATCATCTAATCACTAGTTCCTTTTGTATCAACCGTTACATTTGTATGCCTCATCTCACTCATCTGTCCTGTTGTAATAGTTATACTAGGAAACAACTAGGGGGCTCCCCTTTCTACTTGTTGCCTCACTCATTACTGCGCATATTTGTGGTTTATTCAATGCAGATACACTTTAGGATCGGCTATCTAGAACAACGTTATGCCTATGTACCAGAGTCTCTTGCCAACCATCCCTCTCTTTCTCTTTATAGAAAGTAGCCTATGAATCAATGAAACCGCTTGGATCTTGGGTGTTGGATTTGAGCCAGAGAGTTGAATACCTGTCCAGGTGGTGTCATCAGGTATCTATCTGTTCGCCAACTTTTTCCATTTTTCCAAAAAGCTTAGTTTTGATGTTGTGAGACTTTCACAAACACAGTATTCGCTTCAAATTCTGACATTTTTGTTGTTTCATTCAAACTGGCTGTCAACGAAAAGTATTTGTATCTTCTTTGGCAAGTGTCCATAGACGCCGGTGTCAGTGCATGGCTAATACATATTTATGCTAACGTGTAAGCCTGTCAGGCTACGCCGTACTGTGCTCCCCTCAGGTTGCCATGTACACCGAGATAGAATATAAGAAGTTTGTATCCAGTACTCAGACTAGCAAAGATGGTAAAGCCAAGGAAGCTGCTAGTCCTGCAATGATGGACAACTCCTATCGCTATAAATCTGAACACCCCAGAAGTTACTGGATTTCTTCTTTCTTTTTCCCTCAAGGTAACAGATGCTGTCGCTGCCAGCGTGATGCACGCTGGGTAGCAGGCAGCTATAACTGCTGTTTTTGTAAGGAATGTTAACGTATGTCATAGTTGGACAGCTGACAGCGTAGGCAGCTGTCAAAAGTTTGTTATCTATCAATCGTACAGTTTCGGTTCCAAATGAGCTTTTTACTGTAATCTCAGCCCCAACTGTAACAAATTACACAATGCTGTTACTAGGTGTTTTGTTTTAAACATTAGCGTTATCTGGTCCATTTTTTCTATTTTCTGCAGATGTTTAAATACTTTGTATGTTTATCAATTTCACGCTGTCACCTGCTGTCACCTGCTGACAGCTTTCAATTACATTAATCTTCACTGCTACAGTTTTTAATCTTAAATTAACAAGTTAATTGTTCCTGGGCTAAACAATAATTATGAACCACCCAATTCACTCTTTTATATACATTTAGTTTGGAAGATCACCTGTAAGTTAAACCATTGGCCTTCATCTCTCAACGATAGCTAAATGCACTATAGCTGTGATTGTATTTAAGCTTTCTCTTATAAAAAAAAAAATTTCGTGTTGGATTTTTTGTAACTTGTTTTCTGCGAAGAGTCTATTTTTTACAGGAGCTCACATTAGAACGGTGTTTCTTCTAAAAATTAAAAAGTCAAATAGATTATTGTTACTTATGCAACCTCTAAAATAATGCTATTTCAAAAATATGACTAGTTTTGTATAAAATAATCCTAGTTTTAAAATTTTTAATTAGTTCGATTAAAAAACGGCACCATTGATCATACAATGTAATAGAAAGAGCTCATTGGAGGAAGATGAAAAATCGTTTAAAGCTACCGTGTACTATCTGCTACCAATTTGCGTAGTTTCATATAATTTTGGTAACTTTACAACAAATCAACTGTATATGCGTTCTAGATGAGTTCTTTTGCCTGAACCAGTAATGTCTTTTTATGGTTTTCCATTTCCAATGATGACTAAACACCGGCATTGCGTTGCTCTCATTGGGATTTCATGTCATTCTATAAATTCCCCGATTTGCACTGATGGATGATGCATGAAAAAAACCGGTTTGTTGAAAGTATAACAGGTGGAAGTAACTTGGAACTTTCGTGGATAGACAAAAGGGGAGGGGACTTTTTTGGTTTCTAATGATTCTGTTGGCATTGCCGGGAGGCAATAACTGTTTGATTCTCTAGTTTATTTGAATGCCTTTTATATGCCCTGTGAATGCTATCAATAAGTAATTGCTGAACGTCTCACTCGGAATTCCAATCCAGGCATGCAACTTTGCAATGATCACATAATACTGAAGCATCGGTTTTTGTTACTCGTGATAAAATGTCTGCCTTCAATGTAGGGGAGAACAACAGCTTGTGAAAAAAATTTTATTTGTTTTTTGTAGGATTTCTGACAGCAGTTCTACAAAACCATGCGAGGCAGCACACCATATCCATAGACACACTAAACTTTGATTTCACTGTCAGACCAAATCCCTCTATCGATCAGGAGGAGCAACTGCAAAACACTAAATTGTACCTCAAGGTCACAGAGCTTGGCTTCCAGGTAGCCTCATGGGCATAGTTACTATAGCCTTAGATCTTACATAGCTGCTGTGCCCATTTACTACTAATATTTGTTAGTTGTATAGAGTGATGCATTCAAGTGTTTATAACCAAGTTTGCAAAAACTTCTATCACAAAGCACCAATTTTAATAAAGGTTACAAATCTTTTCATGTTGAAAATCCACTCAATTCTTTGGTAGCATTTTTTTCCAGTTTTTTCTCTAATAATTATAATATCTGCACCTACAAATTTTAAATTTTTTTATTTAAAAAAGAAAATTTATGAATTTTTACGTACTTTTTTGTATAACAAAAAGTGATATTTTTATTTTGACAGCGTCATCTGTTGTTTCATTGGAATAAATTACCAAAGTTTAGGTGCAATTATTTTAATTTGAATTAAATTCCTCCTTTTTATAGATTTGAAACTGACTGATATATAAAAGCTCATATCCATAGATATATATATCTGTAAGCCGTGCATTTGGTGTAATGTACAGGGACCTATCTATGAAGGAGATGGAATACTAGTCTTTGGTCTCTACTTGGATGGGGCAAGGTGGGACATCGAACAGAAGTGCCTACGTGACTCTAAACCAGGACACAGGTTCTCCAGGCTACCTGAGCTAATCCTCCAGCCCACTCAGGTACCTGTATTAGACAACTTTCCTTGTTTGGTACACAACCAGATGGCATAGCTCAAGGGTCTTACATAATAGCGATACAAGGCAGTTTGACTTTTTGATATTTATTGCCTTGAAAATAAAGGAAGAAAAATCAAATCTCACAACTTCTGATGAGAAGACCATGCATAATCTTTGCATATATATAATAAAACATAACAAGAAAAAAAAATAATTGCTCAAAAACATAACATTTAGAGTTCAGTGAGGAGCAGCCTGTAAACAACAATTCAGTAACTGTGGTATATGTGGAAAAGTTGTAAGAAAATAAATCTTTGATTGCCTGGTTGTGGTTTGAGTATTGGTTTGTTTTAGCTTAACAAGGACTAGAAAATATGTATGCATTAGTAGTGTCATAGTACGCACGTACCCAGCGTGTTCACTCTTTGTCAACAGGTTCAAAAATTGCTAACACATGGCAGGTGGCGCCACTCACACAATAGTTTGTGTAGTCGTTGTCAACAACCATGTTTGTTTGCTTCGGTAACCAGTTGCCGGCAGTTTGTGCGCTGCTCAAGTCTTTTATAATGTACTCGTATGTCAGCATTAGAACACGATGGGTTAGAATTCTCTCAAAGATAAACTGATTTGCACATACCTAGAAATAGTTAAAAAATGCCTTTAAATACCTGAAATTGCACCAAAACAATTTGTGTAAACAATATTATTTTACAAAGCTGAAGATAATCTCTTACAAAGTCCGAGCCTGTGTTAGAGCACATTTATGCCTGTTTCTGGTTGTAGGGAGTGTCGGAGGCGAGTGGTGTGATGACAGCCAGTGAAGATAACTCTTACGCCTGCCCACTCTATCGTACATCGGCGAGAGCTGGTACACTGTCTAGCACCGGGCTATCCACTAATTATGTGACGGCTATACAGCTACCATCTGATGCCAACCCCGAGTTCTGGGTGTCCCGGGGTGTGGCCCTTCTGTGTCAGTTAGATGAAGCTTGAAGCCGGATATCTGTAGAAAAAATAGAAGTCATTACATTGTAAGGAATGGAAAGCTATCTGATGGTGATCTCTGATACGCTGATAGACCAAATACAAGACCTTGCGTACTAGTTACCTACATACACGAAGTTGTTAACACTTTATCGGGTTCTTCTGGGAAAAGTCGAAAGATTTTTTAGAGCTTTTCTTGAAGTATTTATGTGATATTGACATCCGTCCATTCTTCAATGCACAAAAAAAACCATTTCTTGTTTGTCGCTATATATTCTATCGCTACACATCGTATATTTACTATTTATTTGACACAGGTGAAACACTTCTAATGTGATGTGTTATGCAAGGATTAATCATCAAGCTACTTATTTAACAAAACCTAACATCATCTTTTAACTGTGAAAGATATTTTTCATTGTAATTTCTTTAATTTTATTTTGTCCTCAGTTTTTGTCACAAGTTTTTTTTTTCCGATTTATGTGATAAGCGACAATCGTATAACGCATGTTCAAGTTTTTTTGTGCAAATATCTGTGAACTTTGCTATTATAAATGAAACCATGAAATATAAGTAACTCTATGCGCTGGTTTTACTGGATCTGTTAACCATTAATTATAGTCGCAAGCTGTTAATGTTGAACTGCTTACAATCTTGACTTTGCCATTTAAAAGTAAAACAGCGCAAAAATTTTTGATGTGAAAAAATGCAAGACATGTTGTTCTAAAATCTTCATCTACAAAGGAGAAGAACTCTAATAATGATCGAAAATTTTGGTTTTTTTTTTAGATGAAGTTTTTAAAACTAAATGAGTTTTGTATTATCAAAGAACTTGTTCATATCAATAGCTTTTCATAAAACATTTTAACGTTTCTCTTTTCTTATAAACTTGATTAAAATGTTTGATACTGTACTCTAAATCTTGTCTCAAAATATCAGCAGATCGTCACTTTTCTAGTATTAGGTGTTTTTTTTCCATTCATATAAAACTGCGACATAAAAAGCTGAGCGTTTCTGTGCAGCACCAGCTTTGAACTGGAGAGACTTCTCGTTTTAAGGTTTATTAAGAATCTTAAATTTCGCTAGTTTCGTACAGTTTTAAAACTTCTTGTATAAAAATGTACATTTACGCAAATCGACGTTTATCACAGTTTTGTGGAGAGAAAGAAGAGGAGCCTAATTGGGGTGCTTTTGGATACCCTACGCGTAGGGATTCGCTGAACACTCGTTGAGAGCTGAACGATGACTGTCGTTTAACGGAAGTTGTTTGTGCTTAGACCATAGACTTTTTTATTTCCATCTACATCTATGAAAACTGCATAGCTAAAGGGAGCCCACTTTAGTTTCTTTACAAACAGAAATTAATTACGATGATGTTATGGTCAGATGTATTTTTTATATACGTTATAATGAATTGTCACGATTTAAAAATGGGGAGAAACAGTGATTAATAAGTTGACTCGTAAAAATTGTTGGTTAGGTGGAGTCAAGGTCAGTCAACGGCGCTACCTTCCTCGCTTGTCACTTTCATCGCTGAGCCCAAATTGACGCCATGTTTTTTTGGCCCTCCGGGTTTCCGAATTGTCTTGTTTAATCCCATCGTTAAGCCCTACGCGTAGGGTATCCGAAAACACCCTTGATAATATTCGCGCTGATTAACATCTATACATTTTGTTATTTTTTTATTATTTCAACTTTTTCTAGCAAATCAAACCCTTACAACCAGGTGATTTTAATGGTTTATACGATTTCCAATGAAATATGTTGTTTTATTTTTATTTATATTTGCTCTCCCACCCACCCACAAGCAGTGAAATATTTGCTTTTTGCCGACAAGTAGTTAAACGGATAGAAAATAAAAGTAGAATTAATTTAGTGCGAAGAAACTGTTTTTAATATTGAGATTACCTCACATACAATGCTTGCTACTTGCATCAATCAACTGTTTTATATACATATAATTAATTCATTCATCAATTACCATATACAGATTAGTTATAATTTATGGGGTAACTTTTGATTACAGCTGGCAGATCTTTTGGTTATTTACATAGTAAAGTAAGGTGCATGTACTCGACTATTTCTAAGAGGTATGACTTGAATGACTTTCTAACGACTAGATGGCTAATCAGTCTACAGAAGGCTTATACAGCCAGTACATGTAAAATAAACAGCTTAAACATAGATATATTTGGATTTTCATTTTATTGTTTTTTAGGAGTATTTTAAAGATTTTATGCATAAACAATGAAACGAAAGTGAGAGTAATCACTACAATAATCTGTAAAGAATACCAGGTGAGGTTATTAATCACAAAAGCATTTCTGTGTGCATTTGAAGCTTGCATTCTGCCAGTCATAAGCTCAGCATACAGGATCTACTCATTTCATCAAATAATTCTCTCTCCACACTATTTTGTACACTTACTTTCATACCCACATTAACCATAATACCAAACTTACCGTATTCATTCCTTCACATTCCAGACCACATTTTCTGCTTGCAACAACACAACTTACTGCATTACATCACATCACAGCCTCAACTCTTTCTCTCTGATGTTATACAATCTATTCCTACATATCTTCATGGGTATACAATAGGTACAAAATATTACAATGTACAAAAGTTGGTCATATCACAGGACTACTGACTTAGATGTTATCAAGCTTGCACCCTTCAATAAAAACTGATTAAAACTAAGAAAATAAATAAAGTGATATCTACCACTGATATTCATATACAAAACAGGTGAGCACTGCTGGGTTATACTAGCTAAAGCTGCCAAGCTAGCTTGTCATTGTCTGGTTTATTCTACCGCCATCTCCCTCCAGTTCATCTCACAAAACGCCGATAATTGAGAAAACTGGGCTATCTTGCACAACCATCCAGACAACCACATGAGATAGCTACCTCAGTCAAAGCTCATCTGCTCCATTCTATTGGTAACCCTGTGTTCAAGTTCATCCTAGTGAATAAAACAATCACATCAGTAATTGTCTTCTTCTTTCACAATGACGCAATAGGTGGAAAATCCACTTCATTTTGGAATCCCTAGCTTTCAGTCACCGGATGATTAACTATTTATGTGCTTTCAGCTAAAGCGATTGCGTTGCATTGTTGATTGATAAGTGGATAGCCAATGAACCAGCTATTGCGAATAATGAGGGCAGTAGCCCCTAGCAACCTTTAACCAGTTTGTTATTCATCATAGCCTAAGCCAACAAGGGACTTATTGAATGTGTATACAGTTCACAGCTGGCGTCAATCTATATCACGATGGAAGGCTAATGCTGAGCAACAAGGAATTACAATGACAATCATCAGTTGGAATCCCTGCAGCAAATTTTTTCTTTAGGAATCCCAAAAGTTTTCATCCATCAGACGTAGAATTGTAGTGTCAGAAAGTAAGATAAATACCAGTCTTATTATTGCAGCAACATATCAGGTACCTGGTATTTATTGGATAAATTTATTAAAAGCAGTGTGCATACGCAATAGCAGATCTATTACCTCTCCATCAACATCCATCTGTTCCTCTGAATACAGACTTTCAGTTTCTGCATAGGCCAATTGATACTTGCCAGCACCATGCTTTTGACACAGTTGTACCTGCAATATTAAACATGAAATTAACACCCATTGTTAACTCACAGACATCTACAACACAGCAACCACTGCAATGGCCATTAACAAAATGTACAAACACTCACCATTTCAGAGTTTTCGTCTTTACCACAGCAAAGATACGCCAATTGTTGGGGAGTTTCACCTTTGTAGTTTCTCACCTCAGAGTCTGCCCCTATTTTTAAGCAGGTTTCTAGGCAAGCATAGTCATCGTTGTCTATGGCTATATGCGCTGGGGCGTAACCGTCACCCAACCTCTATAACAACAACAAAACCAAGGCTATAGATCATAATCAATAAATCATTACCGGCATAGGAAAAAGTGCCGCTGTCCGAGCCAACTCTTACCATCTATTGAAATGCACCAGCTCAACCACTGCACCGCTCTCCTTCTGCTCCCTCATAAGGTCTAACTGCTACTACATTGATACCACATCCTTTCAGTGTAACTGTAACAACAACATACCCTGTAGTCTATGTCAGCTCTGGCGTATTTGACGAGCGCACGAAGCGCCTCTTGGTGCTTCAGGCTGTTAGGTTCTTGAGCAGCTAAATGTACTGGAGTTCTGCCATCATGGTTGTAGGACTGGACGTTGTCCTGTGGAAGTGATTTGTAAGGTACTCGGAAATATGGGTGATAGACTTCAGGTTTGGTGAGAGTTGTACAGAGAGCTTTTATCACATCAGCACGACCGCATCTCGCAGCTATGTGCAGAGGAGTGTCTCCTATAAGGTACAACAAAGTTGAGAACTCAAGACATAAAAACAATCAGAGATGGTTTGTAGATATCAATGTAGCCTACATACCCCAAACATCAGCTATGGCCCCATCGGCGCCCCTGGTTATCAAAAGTCTACATAGAGGAGCTGAGCAGGTCTCTGCAGCTATGTGTAACACTGTCTGTCTGTCTGCATTCATCAGGTTCAGCTGCTTATGACTTGAGGCTATGTACAGAGCGAAGGCAACTACTCTTTCATCTGAGTCTCTCGCAGCGGATAGCGCCTCACTGCAAAAAATAATGCTTATGTGGTAAACAACAATATACATGCTTTTGTAAATTAGTTGATATCGTGAACTCTGAACGGCCCAAACATCTGCCAACTCTACTTACAATTCTTTGTCGTCGTCTTGACTCCATATTAACGCTCGAGCTTCCTCAAGCAGCTGCGGACTCAATTTTTCTTTTATATCTTTTATTGGATCCCAAGAGCGGAAATCGAATACCCCACCAAGTTCCTTCGTCAAATACTCAAGAAGTGATCCTTTATAGTGTTTACTATCAGCATCTGATTTAGAAAGAGAGTGTTTCACGACTGGCTTTGGTACTGGCTCAGACTTCAGTAAACCTGAGTCACTGCAGCTCGCGTAGCCAACATCGGACACAGAAGTATAGGTTTGCTGTGTCATTCCGTATGAGTTAGTATAGTTATCACGAGGGTTATAGCGATCACTGACGCTTTCGGTGCAACTGCTACTACCCACATCGGCGGATAAAAAGTTACTACTGCTGCCCAGTCCACTGTCGCAGCGTTCATCTGTCCCTAATCGTGACTCAGATGAAGACTTATGACTTACAGGACTGTGATTGCTTGGAGCTGATGCCATCGAGGTACTTGAAAGCTTGAGGTCTTCGGGGTGCTTATCTTTTTCTGTAGTGGGTCTGTGGCTTTTATTACTTGGACAAGAATTCATTGAGTCAAATCCACTGTCATGATGACCATCGTCTCCCACAGTAGGCTTTCCAAAAGACATCTCGCAGCCCCTTCTTTGGCGATCAACTGATCTATAAAAAATTAATAAAGACAATAGTAGATTAGCGTACTACTGCTGCTCCTACTGAACTAATAGTTATAAATAAGTAATAATAATATAATAATAAATAATAATTAATAATAAATGTTGTTGGATACATACTTCATCATAGCAGGGTAGGCTGAGGACGACGAACCTTTTATAGCCATCAGAGTTAACAATTTGACAAATTCACTGTATGTCTAGATTTCATAGTAAAAGAAGCAGGAAAATGCTTAGTGATTTGTTAAACAACTTCTTGTTAGTGGTCGCTAGTAGTTCTGGTACTAATAGTAGTAGCAATAATAATAGTAGTAGTAGAGTCGCAGAAAAATAGTGGCAATCGTCGAGTGTGTCGTTTGTCCTGTTGCTGAAAGAAGTGATAAATGTTGGCATACCAGTGTGTATATATACCAAAGAGGGTATATACCTACCATACAACCGAGAAGTTAATCAAAGGAATACCAGTCAGCAATCTTCCACTGCGATTCTGAAAACCTGTTTGAAGTTTACAATTTCCTCGATGACTTTGGATACGCACGATTGTGCAAAACGCGAAACAACCAATCATAGCCTTTTATTTTCTTGGCCGAATTACGCTGTAATCATACGCACCATGATAATTCGTGTACAAGTGGAGTTTTTCTCCAGAAATGATTTGGGAAACAATATGAGTGAAAATCACACCTGCGAAGCAGAGAGAGCAGGCATGTAAATAGGGGAATTTGGAGCAATTGTTCCCATAGTCTCTCCCGGGGTGTACAAAGGCACAGGAGAGGTTACAGTGTAGCGGCAAAGTTAAACAATAATGGGGGGTAACAATAATTAGGTTTTCTTGCCAAAAAGCAATTCCAAAGCGTACATGATTTGGTATAGCATACATGACATACATGATCATGCAATACGTGTAACGAAACCAAAACTCAGCAAAACGAGCTGTAAAACAAAAGCTAAGTTTGCTGGTTAAAACCCCCGGAGTCCACAAGCTCGAAGGAAAAGAAACAAAAGTGCACATAAATGACACGATGAATAACGAACCGTCTTCCTCAGCTAATCATTTGCATTCTCGAGTTGGAAAAGGATAAACTCATCGTGACTGTAGTTGATAACTATTTCTAATTTTTAAGCAAATTATTTAACTGGAAATATTTGTGTTGAATAAAGATGGAAAATGGGATATGATTTGAATTTATGAAAAAAACATATTCTTTACACCTATCGTTATGAAATTCATTTATAAAAGACTTCAATGCATAGAAGTGGTTGCACATATACCTAAGAATCAGGTAAACAGTACTAAGTATCTGTGTTCTAAAAAGGATACTAATATCAAAGTCACATTTTACGAGTTAAGGAAAAAATATACTCTATTTTGGCAATGGTGAATGCAACAAACCATTTTTTTAACAAAACTGTTGCATATTATAGCTCACCACACAAGAAATATACAAAATCAAAGATTCTAATTTATGGGGAATAGGTGATAACAAAGGACGGGGTAGTTTTTATTTTATCTGAAGTTAAGAGATAATAATATGATGAGATGTACTGTGCAACTTGTTCAGGTTTGTCAGGGTAACTACCGCTATTGTTGCGCCACATTGCATAAGAAAAAACTCGTCTGACCTGATGCATTCAGGTTACTACCAGCTTGGAATTTTGGGATTTGGTCAAATATTTCATCATCCATCAGCAACAAAAATCAATCGATGGCAACCAATTACGTGACCTCGACCTGGTCTCATTCCAAAAACTTTCGAGTAGAGAAAAGTAATTTATTATTTTAGGTGAATTACTAGATGCTTCAAAATGTTTATTTGTTGTTGAAATTAGAGATTATTAAGCGATACGGAGTGAAACTTTTGAGATTTTTTTTGTATAAATAATAATAATATTTAAATTATTAATTAATGCGCAAATTATTAAGTCGTCCAAGAGCAAAATATATTTTTAAAAAAACTTACTTTGCGATTTGGACAAAATTTGTATTTTGATAGAAAGAAATATTTAAGATTGATGGCAATAAATAAATTGATGTTATATTGTATCAGATAAATAAAAAGTTTTTTTCACGGGTCATCTTTTAGGTTTGTGAGATTTTATTTATAGGTCTTCAACCGCCAGATGTAGTAAATGTTGTGTTGGAACCATGAATGTATCATAGCAGGGTTGCCAGATACTCAATTCGAGTGTGTCTAAATTTGGCGATTTTGTAAGGATCGAATACATGTCACTTTTACAAATGGCTACATTCGACTCGTGATAAATGTAGTAGTAAAAGTCTGCCATCAAAGAAATATAAACACTAAGGTTAAAAACAATGTCAATTTACGGCTTTTTCAATATTACCAATGCTTGAAGATATATTATCGTTGACCTGGTTTTTTTTTGTAGGAATCAGAAGCTGTAGGATTAAGCATTGTCATAAGTGTTTAGCTACACTGACCTTAAAAACTGGTGAAGTAAATGCCAACTTCTTTACAAATCTTATTGACTGTATCCTTCAACAACAACAGTTGTAATGCATCACAACAAACAAATAACAAACACTCACCTTCACCTCTACCAACTGACACCAGTCCTATAACAACGGAGTTAATAAATATTAAATCCACACCGACCTTCACTATCACCACAAACCCTTCAATACTCCTTTCACAAGATAATGAAACACAATGGTATACGACAACAATCCTCCTTTCCTTTTGCCTACGACGCCATGTTGAATCACTCACTAGGTATAATATAGAAGCTCCAGCACAACCACCACCCAGTGTGGCCACTCCAAAAGTGTCTCCCCAGCTTTTTAATCCCCTTGAGCTATCCGCAATCGTTTAGCTACCCTTAACCTTCACTAATCCAATAGCTACATTATGCACGTATATAACAGTTATTATTATTCTTATTAATTATGGTATATCTACTATTGCAATAATGATATAATAATAATTACTACTACAATTATTATTTTCATCATCTATCTAATATCTACAATAATCAATCAATGGCATTCAATAATGTCACAGCGAAATTGATTATTATTAATTATTATTGAATTGAACAAACAGATGGTTCAAGTTTGTTTTCGAATAACAGCAGTGACACTAATGATTATCATTAGAAAAATTTAAATAATAACAATTAATCAATAATAATTAATACTATTCGTTCGCAGTGAAACTACCACTGACTGTCATCAATCATGATAACAGTCAGTGTTGGTTTCACTGCGAATAGTATTAATTATTATTGATTAATGATTATTATTTCAATTTTTCTGCTGAGCTTTTGGTAATGATAAATTGGTTAGTAGTTGTTGAATAAACAATAGTAGTAATTTTAATAATAATAATGCATTTTCTATTTACCCCTTAACCATTTTGAAGTAGTTTTCACCAAAGTGTATTGAAACTATTTTTTATCAACTTTGTATATCAATGTTTGATAATAATAATAATGCACTATTATAATCATGTACATCGATTGGTAAAATGAATAATGTGCTTTCTGAACAGGAAGAGTAGTAGCAATTGCTTGTTCTTTTTACGAAATTATTTCTATGTATATTGTGTTATTTTCTGTCTTCATATTCCCTATGGCGCTCCTGAAAAATGGTACAATGAAATTATGAGAAAAAAAATAATGTTTGTCGCTTTACCAGATAGATATTCACAGCAATGTCCTGATTGTAAAATTGCTGAGGTAAACGAACCATGGAAAAACGACGAAAGGTTGTGACATTCTCTTCTCGCAATGGCAATGTCACCACACAAGGTGGCTCATCGTCAATCAACAAACTGGAACAAATTGTTGAACCTGAAACCGAGACCAACATACCCACTGTGAAAATGCAGACAAAGGTAATGTATTTTTAAAATCGCGTAAAACTGAAGTCAGTTTGATAAATATGCAAAAACAGATATAGTTGGTTGTCGGAATGATACCTGTCTATTTGTGGTCTGTGTGTTTGTTAGTTTATGTATTTTTTAATGGCATTCCCACATTGATGTATTCTTTGCTACAATTGGTCTTCAATAAATGTCTTCTGCATTCAATGGTCAATGAATACAGGGCCCGGTAGACCTGATGGCAATGCTGGTGAGTAGGCCAGATACATCAGAAGCGTTGCGGACAGTAAAAGAGAGAGAAGCAATTATGTATGGTAAACCTACAAGTCTCCCACAAAACCCTTCACAAGTGAGTAGATTTCTATTTTAGTTGTTTTGATCTTTGCAAGTCGCAGTACATATAAAGCCATGACTAAACATTCTACTACCCTAAAACTGGGATTTGTGCTCTTTCAAGGAACCTCTGAGATAAACAGTAAAAAATTTTGTTTACTAGGCTAGTTGATAGATGAATAGAAGTTAATGAAAATCAAATCAGGCAGCTTTTGGTGTTGTCTGGAGTCAGCGACAACTCAAGTTTGCTTAGTAGTTAGTAGCTTGTTGTTGTCTCCATAAATGTCAATAAGCAGAAATTGTTCTGACTTTAGTAGGTACTCAGCTCTCCTTGTCATTGATTGTATAGCATTGATTTTATACGTTGTTTGTGTACTTGAATGGTTACATTTTCTATTAATTGAAGCTTTCTATTCTTAGAGTCTGAAATACTTGCTGGAATTATAAAGGCTAGTTTCACAATTCTACTAAATTTAGTAGAAAACCAACTATTATGCATTTTGTCTAGGCTAAAATGACACCCAACCCACCTAGACAAGGTTCTGCAGGAATCAGAACTACCATGCTTAAAAGAGATTATCAAAAGCTAAAACGGGTGAAGAAAAACCAAGCAGAGGATGACAAATTGAAAGTTGTACAGTGAGTGCTGTACTAGTAGTTGCACTGCTTGTATGTGTCATGTATGACTGAGACCTATATTAATTTTGTCCTTGCTGACAATACTAATCCACACGCATACAGTACATATACAAAAATATATGCCTGTAGAAAAATTAAATTTCAGTTTGGCATATCGCTTTTAGTCTTGCTGCTGCCAAAAGCAAATTGAATTTTTTTTAATCATTACACCGTTCAATTGGTAATTTTTTTTATTTTGGTACACTAAGAAATTCTACTGTTTATACCAATACTTACGTCAGTGGTAGTATCTGTGTAGTTAGTAGATGGTAAAAGTTATTTTCTTATGTATTTGTACTCCGACCTTCATGTTACCTTTTATATTTTTACTTTGAAAATCAAAGTGGGTAAGTACAGAGTTCAATCATCAATTGTTGTCGATCTTCCATTTTCGCTAATTATGATGAAAAACAGACTTTAAAATTTATTTTTGCCTATCATTATTAATCTCCATTTCACATATGTTTTTTTTTATCAAGCTGTGTAAAGCTCTTCCGCAGATTTGTGTTAATATATTATTTGTAGCCTTGTTGTTACTTTTATTTCTCTGCTTTTATCTACACCAGCATTAATTTACTGCCTTGCTTTTGTAGATTCCCTTGTAGATATGTTCGGTGTGTACTACCACTTTATTTGTATTTGAAAGTTGTTTTCTCTTGTTTATTACAAGCTCATAGGAATCACAACTCCAATTTTGTTGTGAACTTTTCGCTAGACATAGAAAGCAATGTGGTACTATCTTGTAAGACTACTGCTAGTGATATTTCTCTGAGTTGTTATATAATTCTGTTACATCAGCCCTAGGCTAGATCTCTACTGGCTAAAACTTTAAATTTGACGTTTATATTTTTGTATTGCTGTTTTCTTACATCTCTTTTTTTTCAGTTTACAGCCATTGAAGCCCAAAGTCACCCCACCAGAGACTAAGGAAGCTGAGGCTAATCTTGAAGGTGGAGACGCATCTAGACCTTCCACTGCTCTTTCAGATTTCAGTGCTGTTACTGAGCTAGATGATGGACATACTGGAGGTAAGTTTTTTATTAGTCATGTTTATTTTGCAACAGTCTTTTCTGAAATGTACAGAGTTTTTTCTATTTAAAAACGTTTTACTTTTATCAGGTTTTGAAGAATATTAAATATAACTATGTGACGTTGAAGATTTATTGATAGCTTTCAATAAAAAATTTTCATTTTAAATTTATTCTCTCTCAAAGATTACATTTTACAAAAAGCAACTCGTCTGCTCTTTGTTCATCAATTAAAGGGCTTTCTTCTCATCATTTTTACGAGTAGACAACTCTTGATTTTTATCCCATCACTATTGGATCAAGTAAAAAATAATGTAGAAATTAATTTGTTTTTTTGTTTTTATGAGTAGTTTGGAAGCTTTTAAGAATTTCATTCCCTTTGTGATATCTTAAGTCCTTTAAGTACCCATACTAGGGACTGCCAACTATTCAAAATTTGGTGACTCAAAGTCAAGTCTTGGTTAAAAGTTTCTCGTATATAATGCATGTTATAGCAGTGTTGTTGTGATGCCACACCACATGCTACATGCTACATTGCAGGGCTTGTAGCTGAGGGTCGTATGGAGTATGGGAGGCCAACAAGTGAGCGATCTATCAGCACTAGATCTGCTATGTCAGATCAGAGGCTAGCTGCTCTAGGTATGTGTTTTTCTATTGTCTAGCTCCGCCTACTTATAATACTCTAGTCTCTTAGTGTAGGGTGAGAATCTAACCACCCAGTCCTGTCGCTGGTTGGAGCTGGTAAAACTTCTAGTTTGCCTTTTTGAGATTTCTAAAAACCATGTTTGTAGATTCTGACCAATCACCTTTCAAGGACAACATAGTAGATGTGATTGTGACGATGTTGAAAAAGCGAGGCTGGACTGCCAGGTTTCCCACAACCTGTGGTGGATCTAGAGAGGTTCTGATGGAGATGAAAAAATTATTAAAAAATCCGGTTTGTACTATTTATCGCACCCAATTGTTTTTATGTGCACACTTTGTAGCTATTACACTAAATTTATTTCTCAATATTCTTATTTCAGGAAACTTCGTTCTGTCCATTACCCGATCCAGGCAAGTTCTATTACTGTCTACCAACATCTTACTCTGATCCCAAAGCTCCCTACAATCCGTATAGCCTGAGTATAGTGTCACAGGCACAAGCTCGGGCTAAGGACCATTATTGGACTCTCAGTTCTACATATGTCACATATGTAAGTATGGATTACAGTCTATTGGTATTTCTGTAATTATTTGTATATGTTAGTTATGAACTAGCTGATATTTGATTGGTTGTAGATGAACCCTAAAGATCCAATGGCAGACTCTGTAACAACTCCAGTGCTGCAGTGGATCTGGGAGAGAGATCTGTATAACCAGATTGTTACAATTCCTGTGTTTAAAAAGTTCAGGAAGTGGAAAGCTTTCACTATGTGGTACCGGATAGTAAGAAACAACAAATCTGGTGGGAGTAGGTACGGAGTTGTCTTATCATTTGTTTTGAGAGGATGTAACTCCAAAAGTGTTTGATAATACCTGTTTGCTGACCGGAAATACTATTTGAGCTTTATTTTTCTCAATTTATGGGTAGAGATTTTGTGTTTTTTGTAATTGTGACAAAGTCAATGAAGCTTCATTTTTTTTAGTTTCGAGAACCAAGATGGCAACTATGCAATGTTGATTTTGATTTAATATATCAGTTTAACAGTTTGTGTTTCAGAGCTTTGTTATCTAAATTTTTATTGCTGACTAACTTTCTAGCTTGGCATTCTTACAATTTTTACTTTACATCAACATCAATATTTGTAACTTGTAGTGGTTTTCTGACCAGACGTCTTTTCCTAGCTAACGAAGTGTTGCAAGGCTGCCTGCTACATGTACAATCCTTGTGTGAGACAGCATCCGGTAGTCTAACAGGATATGGTACCGCTGACTCCGCCATCCTGCTGGTCAATGTAGACAAGAACAAGACGTACACCCTCGCCGACTTCACCAACTGCCAGAGTGAGGCTTCGCAGAAAGGAAGTGAAGCTTTGCAAGCTCTCCGGAGACAAATCGTACTGGTAGTCTGGGAATCTTGTGCCGTATGTTACTATTTCAGTTATTTCAGAAAATGAACTGCGTTTGTGTGAAAACATGAAATTTTTGTTCAATTCATGTGTTTGCATGTCCAAATTCCATTGCTCTCATGAGGGGACAACTCACTGAAGTTTAATTTTTCACGATTTATCATGAGTAAGCAACTTCTAAAGCCTCAGTTTCAGAAAATTATTGATAAAAGTACAAGACGCTAGAGGTTATGTTTTTAAAAAAGAATAAGTTATGATCGAAAAATTAAATTTCACTTTGTAGTAAATTTACAATTTGAAAAGCTTTTCTTTTTTAATGATTGAACACCAAATCTACATCAAAATCTTCTCATAAAAACTTATATTTAACTAGATTTTTTATTTATTGGTTTGCAGAGAAATTGCAAGCGAACCCAACTTGCCAATAATTTAACTAATGGTTTTTCCCATGTTCTAGATCTAATATGGCGTCAGTTTTAGGTTTTAGTCAAATTGATCATCAAATTGGTTTTCACTTAGTCCACTTATTAATAAATACTTTGGCGGAGTAAAATTAAAAATACTATTTTAATCAATTTTATTGTGGACGTAATTTTTAAAGTTTATTTGGTCAACTTTACAATACTAATTAATTAATTAGCTGATTATTTTGTCAAATTCATAAAATATCATCAGTTATCAGGCGACCCCCACAACAATAGACTGCACAATGATCAGTTCATGTCTGTATGTCTGTACGTCTGTCTGTCTGTCTGTTTGTAGGCTGTTGCAGAGTTGGAGGGTGTGACTAAAGGAATCAGACCAGAGTCTCCCCGTTCATCTAAGAGTTAGTTACTAACACTTACCTGTCTACTGCGGCTTTATCGTACTACATGAGATATGTATTTTATATGTCTATGTACTATATGTGCCTATGTACTGTATATGTCTATGTACTGTATATGTCTATGTACTATATGTGCCTATGTACTGTATATGTCTATGTACTGTATATGTCTATGTACTATATGTGCCTATGTACTGTATATGTCTATGTACTGTATGTGTCTATGTACTGTATATGTCTATGTACTATATATGTCTATGGACCGTATATATCTATGTACTGTATATGTCTATGTGCTGTATACGTTTATGTACTGTATATGTCTATGTGCTGTATATGTCTATATACTATATATGTCTATGGACCGTATATGTCTATGTACTGTATATGGGCATTTCTATTGCAGAGAAGCCCACATACACACAAATAGCTGAGTGGAGGAAGATACTGGCTCGTCTTGTACAATTCTTACGACTGGTAGACATGCAGGTCCTCGAGCTACTCAGGAGGATAGTGAAGACATCAATGGGACATTTACTGGAGTTTATGAACGCATCAGCCTGTGTGGTCGGAGAGGAAGTGGTGAGCGATTGGTTGATATTTTTTTAGACTGACTGCATGCGTTGTATGGCATGCAACTGACTTTGTTTACATTGTTGTTGTTACGGTGATTAATTATTGGATAAGAGTTGTGTCCCCACTATACTGATAAGGCAACTCCTTAAGTACCTATCACACTGATCGTTGCCTTGCCATTGAATAACAATAGCGATCAGTAAAATGAAGTTTAATAGACTCATCTGAAGTAATTATTTCGAACTCACAGCATCTTTTTGCTGAACTTCCAAAACGAATGTATTTATATAAAAAATATTTAATTGTAATTTTTTTTCATGATAACATGATAATACTTGATGGTAACAACTTGCTGGTGTTTATTTAAAAATAAAAGTTTTGAGGTTTTTCTCTCTGCTGAATTATATTTTAACATGAAATAGTTTTAGTTTGGTTTTGGTATTTTTTTTAATTAATTGACCAGAAATAATCAAACGATATCATTTACTTTACATTGCTAGCCTGTGGTAAGATAACTCCCAACCCTTCACACTGCACACTGAAAGCTTATAGCTGTTGATGTGTATTTTGTGTCTGGATGTTGTTATAGAGGCTGCACATATTTCTGTTGTCCAGTGATAGCCCACTATTATATGTTTTATGTTCTTGTATTGTTATAACTTATTCATTTCCATTCCTTTATGAACCTGCTTGTGTGTTGATTTCTTTGTACGCGTGTCCTTGACCTTAACGGAATATACAACTTGGGTGGTTTTTGTTTAATTTCGTTATTCTATTTATGTTGTTTTATCCTGAAGTTTTCAAACTAAGTAATTAGTGCTCTTGCGTTTTATTGGCAGGATCCTGAAGATGATGAACATGACGGAGAGCTTAGCGACACCTCGTCTGCTCGTTACTCGCCAAAGTTCAGCAAAAGTAGAGCTACGAGAGGCTCTGCTAAAACTAACAGGTAAGTCAGTTGGCCATTTGTTGAAAAAATTGAATGAAGTGAGGTAGTACTTTTTTCAAATAGTTTTTTGCGTAACTTAACAGTCGCTGTAGTAATTTCCATTTTTCTTTCGCTCAACTATTGACTATTATCTAGCGAAAGTTAATCATGTTACTGTGTACTGGAGAAGTTTTGCAATATTTTCTGAGTTAACTGTTGTTATAGTTACTGCATTGTCTCTATTCTTTGTCATATACAGGCCAAAAGCCTTCAGCAGATTTCCAAGGTAGGCCATAGTTGCATGCACTGCTACTCTTTCCATGTCTATGTAACCACTGTATACTCTATGTCTGTGCACACACTGAAATGCACTGCCTAAGTCTATGTAGCCTTCACTCCCTGTTTTTGCACAACCTGTAGTTATTGTGTCGTAGATTACTTCTCTCAACCCCTAGTTATTTCTGATGAGCTGTCACTGTACATACGGTGTGTCTCTACTGTACAGTACCTGAGTTTTCCATCCACTTTTTTGCAACAGCTTTTGTAGGATCATTTTAGATTTTATTGTTCAGTTGCTTGTTTTTTTCTAGAAGTTTTCTGCCCCTTTTTTTTACCTATCTAGATTTAACAATTGTATACTTTTACATGTATTGTAGAACGGATATGACATCACAGCTGCAGACGCCTTATAATGATACAACCAGTGGCAAGCCATTGACTACTTCTGTCTCCAAACCAGATGGCAAGAGAAAGAAGGATGAGTACACTGTTCCTGTGTTCAACTTTGACAAAGCTCCCTCAGAGCACATAATACCAGACGCTCAGGATGTACGTATGGCTTGTCTTCTAGCAATTATTTATTGATAAACTTGTTTAATGTAAACATTACAAAACCGAAGTCTACATGTCTTAATGCTTCAAAATTGTTGAAAAAACTCGGGTTGGCCATGTTTTCTAAATGTGAATAAATGCCACTTGGCTCAGTGCCAGCTCGCAACTATTACATTTCAAAGAATAACTTTTTGTTTTAGTACTAAAGAGTCAGATATATCTCAAAAGTTGGTGTCTAAACTAAACCATTTTAGTTCATATGCTCAATTTTTTTTCTTCAAGTTTTATGAACATTGTTAAGTAGCCAAAGATCAAATGAGCATTCGTTAGAGCTGTTGTTGTAATTAATCTTGGCTTAATCTTCTAATCATTGAGATTAATACACATCTGCTATGCGTAGGTGCTGCGAGAAGTACATGAGCAAGAGATCATTGAAGAGATACCAGAGCCGATATTTGCTGTCTCCATGATACTTAAGACTCCTGTGAGGACATCTGCTGGTGGTTCACCAATGAGTGGCAGACGGTCAGGAGGTCTGCACTCAGCTATGAGGAGTGTATCGGCTCATATGAGAGGCACTCACGGCAGAAAGGGAGTTACCTTCCCTGAGACTGAGAGAGTCACATCTGCTGTGGACATAGCAGATGGTTAGTTATATTTCATATTGCTGTAACTAAATTCGATACATGTGTGCCTTTAGGAGTTTTCTGCTCTTATTTCAATAGATCATTGTCAAGGGCAGACAGCCCCCATAATTTATTTATGTATTTTTTACCTTATCATCTGACTAAACTACTCCGTTTTATTGTTAGCGAAACCAGCAACTTCTGAAGTTGTTTTGTTTTATGACATTCTTGAATAAAATGGCTTATAGATTTAGCTAAAATACAAAAAAGATCATTATTTTAATGTAAATGTAATAACTTTACATTTTCTGGTGTTTTCTAGAAGAAGTTATGTCAGATGATGGAGATTCAGATGCTGGCGCATCTTCTGTCACATCCCTCAGTGATCTTAAAAGTGATCAGGAGATGGCATTGGATCAGGAACAGGAAATGGATGTCGAGGAGACGGACTATGCCTATGGGGAGATGACTCCTAGACAACCTCAGAAGCCAAAAATGGCCAGCACTAAAGCTGTGCTTTCACCTGGTACAGCCAGCTTCAGAGATTCTTTGACTAACATAATCAATGGATTCTCTTCTGCAATATGTAAGTAGTTGTTAGTCTAGTAGTTGGATCCCTGCCAAATGAGTGATTGAATTTAGTGGCAGTTTGTTTTGATTCTCGCCATTACA
The DNA here is from genome assembly GCA_945261195.1 of Cryptosula pallasiana. Classification (NCBI taxonomy): domain Eukaryota; kingdom Metazoa; phylum Bryozoa; class Gymnolaemata; order Cheilostomatida; family Cryptosulidae; genus Cryptosula; species Cryptosula pallasiana. Next base: position 44,441,537 of record OX183130.1, read on the forward strand.
TTGTGTATGAGCATTGCTAATCAAAACAACACAGGTGATGATTTAATAAATACTGTAATCTAAAGTGTTTTATGTTAATGTTTTTCTCAGTTAAAATCAAGTCTTTATAAGATACGTTTTAGTTTTGTTTTTAACCACATGATGATTTATCTTATATACATTATTTTCAACTATGCCCCAGTTAATTAGTCTCTGATACATTTTCAGGTGCCTATGAATCGCTCCAGGAGGATCCTAAACTAGAAGTTTTTTGTTCCAACCCTCGGTTTGACCTCAAGCTGAACTCCGTTGACCCAGATGACTTCTTAGATGCCGACGATGACATAAAACCGATATACCCAGATATACATCAGCTCTTCTCAGACGATGCAGAGTACCAGGATATGATGCAAGAGCTAACTGAATGTATGGAGGAAGTGTTGGAAGAAGTCACTTCTTACTCCAAGGTATAACACGTCACATGTCCGCCCACATATGTACTGTATATGCTCTATAACATGTCATATGTCCACCCGCATATGTACTGTATATGCTCTATAACATGTCATATGTCCGCCCGCAGATGTACTGTATATGCTCTACAACATGTCACATGTCCGCCCGCATATGTACTGTATATGCTCTATAACATGTCATATGTCCACCCGCATATGTACTGTATATGCTCTATAACATGTCACATGTCCACCCGCATATGTACTGTATATGCTCTATAATATGCCACATGTCCACCCGCATATGTACTGTATATGCTCTATAATATGTCACATGTCCACCCGCATATGTACTGTATATGCTCTATAATATGTCACATGTCCACCCGCATATGTACTGTATATGCTCTATAACATGTCACATGTCCACCCGCATATGTACTGTATATGCTCTATAACATGTCACATGTCCACCCGCATATGTACTGTATATGCTCTATAACATGTCACATGTCCACCCGCATATGTACTGTATATGCTCTATAACACGGCATAGCTAGCATGTGTACTGAATAAGTTCTATAGCGCAACATAGCTAGCATATGTACTGTATAAACCCTATAATATGACATGGTTAGCAGATGTACTGTATATGCTGTATAACATGACATAGCTGGCATATGTACTGTATAAACCCTATAATATGATATGGTTAGCAGATGTACTGTATATGCTCTATAACATGACATAGCTAGCATATGTACTATATAATACAGTGCAATTTTTGTACAGGATTATTCAAAATACTGTTTAATGGTTGATCATGCCAGAAGCATTGATATAAACACAATGATGGAGTTGAAGACGTGGGGTACAGATGACTTTCAGCAGGCACTCAAAACTCACACTGAACAGGTAAAGTGTATTAAGATTTAGTCTTTGGGCTCATTAGACTCACTACTGTATATACACGATAAACTGCACTTGGTTAACATGATCAATTGTATGGCACAGATTAACCAGATGAAGCGAATGACAAAAAAGCGACGAATAGGAATGGTTGATTTATCCGCTGAAGATTTCTCAAAGAGTTGTATGCCCTACCCCTCGACAGTGATCAAAGCCATCAACAACAAGCTGCCAGTGGTGGCTAAGAAAAAGAATGACGACTTACTAACAATTATAAAGGTTGGTAGAGTGATTGGGGGTTTGTGCAGGAGTTACTGTACATAATTGCTGTAAGTTTTTTGCTGATACTAATGCTTCATGTACATATAGCGATCGTGCTAGCGATTTTGCTTAGCGATTGGGGAAGTCCCTCCCCAAAATTGCGCAATTTTTCACTACTGCCAATTCTTCAGCGATTGCAGTCAAACTCGCTGTTATAAAGCATAGCCTTCAATTCATTACAGGATCGTTAATAGATCGGAGCGCTGAATATGACAAGACATTATTGGAAACAAGGGTCAAGTTTTTTTACGTTGTGATTGGCTGATCAAAGAATCGCTAGCGATTTTTTGATGTCGATCAAAACCTGAGGATAACCTCAAATAAAATGCTTGAGATTGCTTACCGATTTTATAGGAAACAGAAGTTGCAAAATCACGCAATCGCTAAGGAAATCGCTTAGTAATCGCTATATGTACATGGGGTTTTACTTGATGTTTTGACTGATGCAGAGCTCTAGCAAGCGTCTAGATCAGACACCTGAGACTGTGGATGCATTTGTGGACCACCTGAGCTACCTAAGTAGGATGGTAGCGGACATGCCCGCACTGGAGAGAGAGTTTAATGTGGTTACAAGGCTATACACAATATCTAAAGAGTTTGATGTGGGGGTACATCCAGAGCATTTTGCACTCTACCAGACACTAGCTCCAAGCTTTCAGCACCTCAAGGTACCTGTTCTATGTTGTCATGTCATTGGACTTGTATGTGCCAGGTGTCAGGGCATTCGCTGAGTTCTTGGGTAGTTAATCTCACTAACCTAGCCTGTGCAGTGTACATTCAGGCAGCCACTTGAAATTGAAGGTATCATGTTGATCTTATCAGCTAGCAAGTATTGAAGATCTCACAAATAATAGGATTCTGTTTCCATGGTTACGTACTGTTGTAGTCAACCATCTTGTATTGTGAAGCTAAAAAAGAAGAGAACATCAGAGTATTCTCTACGGACTTGAACTCTCTTGTGAGAGAAACTAGATTTACTCTGATGACTCTAAAAAATATAGTTCGAGATCCACTTCTCATCAGTTCTGAGACTATGAGCCTTGTAGCACTTGAGAAGATCAAAGGTACACAAGCTAGACTAAATTATGTATACATACATGTATGTAACACAGCTCTGTCAGTTCTTCATTGTAATAAGTAGACTTTTTCGACTAAGTTAATGCAAAGAACTATGCTAATTTTCAAACGCTTTCAAAGCTAGACGCAGTCTTTGTTAACACGAATCTAGCAAATCATTTAGCCATGCGAAAACAAAAATTTGTTGAGTTGCCTTTTCTTTCAACTATTGTATGCCGTTCGGACTAAAAAAGTGAAGATTTAGTAATAGTAAAATTATATTCATTATTATAATAAATAACCATTTTTAATAAAACAATGCAAACAAATGCACAATTAATTTTGACATCGCTGATATGTGTTGATGCTATGGCACATAGATATTTGACATCATAATTTGTAATAATTATTATTAATTTAAACCTCTGCTAATGGCCTTGCATCAATGATCGTTACTTGTATGACAATTCAATTTTTTTTGTTACTGTATTCGAAACGGAAATACTAATTACCATAAAACGGTTCTTTTTTTATTGCAGCAATCCCGAAAGGCAACTCTTAATTTTTAAATGAGTGGTCTTTTTGCTTTTGCAAAGCTACAGCGTGAAGAAATCCTATTTTTTACTTGCGCACACGGAAAATTCGCCCATTCGTCATAATTGTAACTTCCCGTCATTATCTTAGCTGAAAGCGTCTAATATCTTGTATTCCTGAGACGTCCCCTGTAACCACCCCGTGTGTTATACAGGGCTCCAGGATGAGGTACAGAGTCTATCCACCAAAGTAAGAAACTATGCTAACTATCAGGAGAGGTTTGGTACATCTTTAGCTTCTTCAAAAAAAGTAGAGTGAGTATGTTTGTACATCTATATACGATGGGCTTTTTGGATGACGAATTGTAAAAAAAATGATATAGGGCATTTGAATGCATATTGAGTGATTGTTCCTGGCATGATTTCTGCTCGATGACGTCAGTTTACTTCATAGGGAGTTTTCTTCTCTTGTTCCATGTACACAAAGAATGATTATAATGGCTGGTAGTCTCAAATTCTTTGGTTATTTATGAAAAATCATCAAATTTACTTTTATTGCAATAGTTATTGCAAACTATTATATTATTATTTGCTATAATTATTTTGTAAAAATAATTATTACAAATTATTATTATTTTATTTGAACGAATTTTATTTATAAGCTTCCAACTGGTACGTCGGACTTGATTCTTTCGTCCACTACTATCCACCTATGCTATACGTACCCACCACCCATCCCTCGGGTGCTGGTCCCTTAGCTTAATTATTCATTTAGCAATTGATAATTTTCAAACTTGTAGCAAGGCGTTTTCTCAGGCTTTTGCGGGAAGTTTTTATTATTAGTTTTTCAAGGCATTTTTTCTTATCGTTATAGTACGAGCCATGGATAGTTGTGTACCAGCCCTATGTACCTTTTATTATCAATGAAATGGCTGCAGAGTCCCTTATGAAATTTGCACTCAATCGATGGGTTACAAATATGGTGTCTAAGAGCAAAAGAGGGCCAAGATTATTATTATTACTATGGTCTGAGGAGAGCAGAGCTGGAGAACATTGCATACACAAAGGAGACAATCACATTCTCAACTCCCCGTGTGAGATTAAATGGGTATTAGTCACCTTTTTGGATAGGGTTTACTGCTGCATGGGTCTGTGGTGGAGCCTGAAGGGCTGTGGGATAGGTCATTAATTAGGGCGTCTGTCACTAAACTCGCCATACAGCTATGAAAGACAATTTATTTATTTACATAAAGATCTAATGAGTTGACTGAAAATCTTTTTCATGAATTTTTTCAATAAACTTTTTTGCATTATTCTAATGTACAGTTGACAGCAACCTTGACAGTAACGGAAATTTATTCCCTTTTTTGTTTAATAAATTGACAAATGTTGAAAAAATTTCACACCGCTTGCATAATGGCTACGTGAGCCGCCATAGCTCAGTGGCTAGAGCGCCTGTCTAGTAAACAGGAGGTCATGAGTTCGATCCTCATTGGTGGCTTGTTTTTTTTTTCTTATCAGTTTGCAATTTGAATTCCTTCTGACATTTATTTTGCTTAATCACTGCTTTGTGTCGTGCTGTTTTTTTGTTGTTGATTTTAATGCAAACCGTCATTGGAAACAATCGGCTGAATATTCCCCAAAAATCAGTTTTGGGTAGTCAAAGTTTCATTCAGCAGTTAACTGTGGTAAAATTAACTTTTGTTGTACTGTGTAGTGGTTGAGCTGATATTGTGTTACATTTATGATTAACACACACATAATCAGTTCATTTGTTATGTTATAATTTATTATTAGAAGTCGTGAAATATAAATGTGGAAGTTTTTCAAACTAACCTTATTTAGATTCTTATCGATCAGTTATGCTACTTTGCAGAGACTACATCCTGTTAGACAGAGATGAAGGTGTAAAGGCTCAGGTAGTACAAAGCGAACTAGGAGAGATTGAGAGAGATCTCACTCTGCGTCGACTGCTGTGGGAGTCATCGGAGGAGCTCACTAAGCTAGTAGAGGAGTGGACAGCTACTACTTTTGACCAGCTCAATGTAGAAAGTCTGCAGAAGAATGTCAACCGGTTCACTCAGACTGTCTACATGCTTGAGAAAGGTGAGTCACATTCAGCAGTTGGAGTTGCCTTCTTTTATTGGGCAGCATTATATGGGTGTCTTTACTTATAGGAGTTGTCTGCTCTTATTGAAATCGTTTGTACACTTACTAGGCTTGCTATAAATTATTATTGGAGTTGTCAACTTTTCTTCAAAGTACATTTATGAATTTTTTTTATTGTCGAAAAGGAAAATGATAAATTTTATCTTCACTTTTCTAGGCAAACATAATTCTCGTTGTTGCCAATGCATTATTTAATTTTATTCACCAAAAATTCTTTTATTTTTGTTTTTACTCATTAATTTTTTCCATTTAAATATTTCCTAATACTTATTATTAAAGAAGCTTTCGCCTCAGATTATCTAAAGCATACATCATACCTAGATACACAATGCAGATGTCTGTAGAAGCTGCCTCTATATGTTTCACACTATGCTAAGCCTAAAGGTGATGTGACGCCATTGTCACTGCTACCGACCATCTCATCTATATTTTAGGCTTACCAACTAACGATGTGGTGCCAACTCTAAAGCAAAGAGTTACTGACTTCAAGCAAGGTATATTCATAGATCTCGTCTGTCAGTTTTACGTAAGATCGGAGAGTTTCCTGTTTTGTCTTATTTACAACATGTTAGAGTCAAACGTTCGGATGCTTTATTCAGAAGTTACAAAATATCAGTGATAAACTTTCCTTGCTCTGCAGAAATAACTTAAATTATAATTATTAATGGCTGCCCTACTTGGTGTAATCAACCTGCTTCTTCCCCCATCCCTTTCTCGTGGCCGACCCCGCTCCCTCACCAACCGTCCCCTTTCTTGTAGCCCCCACTCCCCCCTCTCCCCGTGCTGTAATCACTGGTACTATACCAACTATATTCTCTAATGAAGGCTGACATATTTCAGGTATGCCTGTTATTGTGTCTCTACGTAACCCTTCACTGCGAGCCCGACATTGGGGAGAGATAGAGACACTGATAGGCAGACAGATACCCCGAGGGCAGGCGTTTACTCTAGGTAACCTCCTGGAGATGAAGATATACAAACATAAGGTGAAGATACAGGATATATCTACTACTGCATCTAATGAAGCAACGCTAGAGACTATGTTACAGAAGGTCAGTAACTACAGTGTGGGGGTGTTCTACACCCACCCTCAGTTGTATACGTAGCTTGTTGTACCCACTCTCACATGTACATATAGCCTGTTGTACCCGCCCCCAAATGTACACATGGCCTGTTGACCTGCTCTCAAATGTACACATAGCCTGTTGAACCCACTCTCAAATGTACATATAGCCTGTTGACCTGCTCTCAAATGTTCACATAGCCTGTTGACCTGCTCTCAAATGTACACATAGCCTGTTGTACCCGCCCTTAAATAAACGTTTAGGCTTCTGTCCTATGTTTAGGTGGTGGCACTGTGGCACAGCACAGACTTCAGGTTTGTAGCCCACCAAGCCAGAGACACTCACATTATCAGTGCTGCAGATGATGTAGCAGCACTTTTAGAGGAGAGTCAGGTTACTATTGGTACTATCAGGGGCTCTCGCTATGTCACCCCCATAAAAACTCAGGTACACAAGCTACTTGAACGTTGAGTAGAAGTTGTTTTTTGGGATTTTTCTAAAAAATAATTATTATGTTATGCAATTTCTGCTCATTGTTTCCTTGATGGAAAAATTCATTAATTGTGCATGATTTGAGTTTTTTAAGTTTGGTTTAGAGTTGAAAAAAATTGTTCTTGTTTATTCCCAAAGATCTTCTTAACTTTTTACTTAATTGTAATTACTATAGTTATTATGTTAATGATAAAAAGAGGACAACTCCTATTATAAATCATGGATATCCATATAAAAATGGTCCCTCTTTAGTTCCCTAATAGAATTTTTTTTCGCTGCAGTTTCTGTTGATCTACATTAAATTGCATTAAAAGCAATATTGCATAACGTGTGAGGATACAATGAAAAGCTAAGTTAATTGATGCCAAGCATATCACCCATAATGTTGTGCACAGGTGGATGACTGGGAGAGACGACTCACTCTCTTTGCCAGAACTCTAGATGAATGGATGAACTGCCAGAGAAATTGGCTCTACTTGGAGCAGATATTTGGTAACCCAGACATCCAGAGGCAGCTGCCAACAGAGTCCAAACTCTTTGGTAACGTAGACAAAGCCTGGAGAGACATCATGAGGCGTACTGTGGACAGACCCAACGCACTCAAGGCTGGCACTGCGCCAGGTGTGCTAGAGATGTTACAGGCCTCTAATACTAGTCTTGAGAAGATTCATAAATGTCTAGAGGTAACGTCTGTGGTTGGCGCAGTCGTGGAGGTTTTACATAAGTTCTTAGACTAAAAACATTGAGGAAGTTTTATAGTTCACCTGACTTCACACCTGTTATACTTTGATACATCGTGATTTTGAATGCGATGGTTCACAAAACGATGTCAGGGGAGACAAATGACAAAGTTTTTTCTCCTTTGTGTTGGTTTAATTTAGATATTTTTCTATCTCATTGTAAGTGTTCCTTCCTACTGCATATGTAATACAGGACTATCTGGAGACTAAAAGGCTTGTATTCCCACGTTTCTACTTCCTGTCCAACGACGAGTTGCTAGACATACTAGCACACAGCAAGAACCCAGAGGCCGTGCAGCCTCATCTGGCCAAATGCTTTGCTAACATCCAGTCTCTGGATATACAGACCATACCTAGACAGCCTCCCACAGTAAAGAGCATGAAATCTGCTGAGGGGGAACAACTCCTTATGCCTAAGTGAGTTCTTATTGTGTATTGTATAGTTCTTGCCACTTTCTTATTTTGAGTTAGTAGGGCCAGAAATTTCAATCTTCTAATAATCTAGAGATTAAAAAAAGAGTTTATTCTTCTATTCTTAGATGTTGAAGAAAGTTTTTGCTTAAGTTGATCAGTGCTATATTTGCTCATTAAAAATAAATTTAAAAAAATTTTGCTATATTACTGTTTGAAATTTTTTTTGATTTTGCTTAAAAATTTCAAGAAGTTGAACCCCAAAACTTTCACTTGCAAAGTACTCATAATCCACTCTGTTTTGTTGTGTTGTTAGTATTGTCACTGTACACATTTGCTTTGATGTAGAAATGTGAGGGCGAGACCACCTGTAGAAGCCTGGCTAGGAGTTGTGGAGACCGGCATGTTTGACACCGTCAAAAAGTGAGTAGAGCTCTTTCACTCTGAGTAGACATGCATTTGTTGATGGTTTGTTTGTCTGTCCACGTAAGTACCAGCTAACCATGTGTGTGTGTGCTGTCGTTGTAGACATCTGAAGGGTGGGTTGGCCAGCTGGATTGGATCTGACCTCAAACAGTGGGTGTTAGAGCATCCTGGACAGGTTGTACTCACTGTGGTGAGTGATAAATTGTTTTGTTTCCAGCCATCCCAGATTTTTAATAGATGTAGCATGTGTTTACATATTTCCCATTAATTTTTTCCTAGTACGATCAGATGGCTCGAGTGCAACAATAGTTATCTCAGGCTAGTGGTTAGTGGGATTCAGATAAAGCCACACAACTGGTGTCTTTTAATTAAATCAATTACATATAAGAAGTTTTCAGTGACAGCTCAAAGATGAAGAATATTATAAAAAAAGCACCTAAACTATGCCAAGCAATGCTTCGTTCTGCGTCTGATCAGTAACAGCATGTAGCCAAAAATAGAATGCTGCTTCTCTCGACGATTTGTTGGTAAAGTTTAACTCTGTCGGTCCCGGTGCTTCACACAACGTCTCAGTTTGGTGGCGGTCCTGGATATTTTACAACTGGATATTTACAAATAACTTCCCACCATAGTTAAATGAGTTTACGTGTATTTGGTTTGTTTTCTTACAGATCCAAATCATGTTCAACAAAGCGATGAGCAAGTGTTTTGCTGACTACAAATGCCTGGATGCAATGAATAAATACAGAGAAGAAATGATCACTTCGCTGAATCAGCTCGCTGAGTTGGTATCTACAGACTTGTCTAGTTTCAAGAGGTTGAGTGTGGAAGCTCTACTCACTGTACAAGTACACAACAGAGACATCATCAGCTCCCTTATTCAGTCGGAGATAACTGACAAAAGTGACTTTGAATGGCTCAGGTAGGCAGTAGTTAGTAGATAACAGCTAGCATATAGTAGCTGGTAGTTAGTTGCTAGTAGTTAGTAGCTAGTACTAAGTAGTAAGTAGTCAGTTAGTTGGCTGATTTGCTGGCCGGCTGGCTGGCTGGTGGGTTTGTCGGTTTGTTAGTTAGTTAGTTAGTTAGTTGGTCGATTAACTAGTTAACTAATTAGCTAACTTGTAGCTAGTGGTTGGTAAATAGTATTCAGTGTTTAGTAGGTAGTTGTTTGTTCAAAAGTAGAAGTTATTTACAGTTTGATAAGGAGTTATTTTGGTTCTTTTGCATGAATTGTAGAATTTGATTATCTGTTTTGTAAGAGTTTTGGCTTTTTTATAGCCACTTGAATTTTTCCCCTCTAGAGGCAGTTAGCTATGTAGTTCTTTCCTTCTCACACATACTTCAATACTCATAGATCTCATGTTGTCAGCGGTACGTCTGCTGTACTTGCAGGCAGCTGAGGTATGAGTGGGATGAGCAGAAGAATGACTGCTCACTCATACAATGCGATGCTTCCTTTACCTACGGCTATGAATACTTGGGCTGCTCTCCCCGACTTGTTATGACTCCTTTGACTGACAGGTGTTACCTGACACTAACAGGTGCCCTTCACCTCCATCTTGGGGGTTCACCTGCTGGACCTGCCGGAACTGGCAAAACTGAAACCGTCAAAGATCTAGCAAAGGTATGACATCAGGAAATTTACTCATGCTTTTAGACATCAGTTGCTGGCTCTATAGTTTTTCTTTGGTTTTCTGTCGTGTTTGTAGTCGATGGGAAAGCAGTGTGTAGTATTCAATTGCTCAGAAGGTCTGGACTACAAGGTATGTAGCTCCTCTACTAACCCATCTCCTATCAGAACAGTTAAAACTTTAGAAATAATACACTTTAGTATTTTGTAGTTGATTTTTGTTGTAACTGGTTTCAAATTTTATATAATTATTTCTGTATTTTAGATGTTGGGCAAGTTTTTCTCTGGACTCTCTCAGTCAGGCTCCTGGTGCTGTTTCGATGAATTCAACCGCATAGACATCGAGGTCTTGTCTGTGGTTGCTCAGCAGATCCACACCATTAAAACAGCCAAAGATAGCACAGCTCCAAGGTTTATGTTTGAGGGTAGAGAGATACGTCTCAACCCAACATGCGGATACTTCATTACTATGAACCCTACGTGAGTTGATTTGATTGGTTGATTGTGTACGTTTATCTGTCCATAACTCTATGCTTTGACCAATAACCTGTATAATTTAATTGATTATTCTTGAATTAATCTTCAGTTTACTAACAACTATGCTTCTTGCAAAATATCTAAACTTAGACCAGCAACTGTTCATTTAGAGCTTGATTGTTCCGTTTTGTACAAAGACTGTGCTCTTGTTTTTTTCTGAATTGGATTGCATGAAAAGATAAGTTGACCATCACAAACAAGCTCTATAACATGTGATCTAACATTCACTTCAGGTATGCAGGCAGAGTGGAGCTGCCCGACAACCTCAAGTCACTGTTTAGACCAGTGGCTATGATGGTGCCACATTATGCTCTCATTGCTGAGATCATGCTCTTCTCTGAAGGTAAATTGTTTGTTGTGTCGTTTTGGAAAAAGGAAGTAATTTAAAAACAATAACAAACCTTACTAAAAGTTGTGATGAATAGAATAGAATATAGCAATTGAATTGGTTACTACTACAACAAAAAGTGGTTCAGTGCTTGTTATAAAATTTGGTCTGGTGAAATATTATTTATGGTTACAGTTTCATCTAGCTATATGTAGAAAGCCAGTTAATATGTGGAGTTGCTTTCTCTTGACATCATATTAAACCCAGTGTGTTGGTTGCAGGATTCCGCTCAGCCAAGATGTTGTCTAGGAAGATAGTGAACTTGTACCAGCTAGCGAGCACCCAGCTCTCACAGCAGGACCACTATGACTTTGGTATGAGGGCCATCAAGTCTATTCTGGTCATGGCCGGACATCGCAAAGGAAGTGCAACACGTCATGCTTCCCGGTAATCAATAGTACTTTATTTGACACAACGGTGTAGTAGTAAATTGTACAATTGTTTTGCTGTCTTTTTAATAGTCTAATATTTTGCCAGGGTAGCTTTTTGGTAAGCTTTTCCGTTATTACCTTTACTATAAAAGTATGCAATGTCATTGAAGTTCTTCAAACTACTGAAGGTTGGGTTAAATAAAATAGGTAACTGAAGCTATGGTTGTATTTTAAACTGGTTGCTAAAGTGCCATGTCACTGATTGACACACAATTTGCTAGTGGCAAAGAGTGCCAAATAGTCTCAACCAAAATAATAAAAAATAATCATAAATTAGTTTATTTTTTATAATTTCTTTTAGTCAAATAATGTGTCATTCAGATTTCAAATTTATTGCTGTTGTTGATAACAACAACAATGTCAAAAATGAAAATGTGGCGTTTTTTTTCATCACAAATAAATTCCAAATAATGATGATTTGATTCTTTTGGTATTATTTGATTTTAAAATAATTTTCTCAACTGCAACATTGCTTTAGGTTTTGAGATATTGGCCATGTAATTTATCGCGTGAATGCCAGTGTGTACATAATAGCAAACCTATCAATAATAAATTAAAATACTGACTCAACTAATACCTCCAAAAAATTTGAAAATAATTGCAAACCTAATTTTCTATGCTCTTAAAAGTCTGTGCACAATTACTGTTACAGGGATGCCCCCCTTCTAACCAAACAAGCAAATTTTTGCAACTCCATTTTATGGCATAATACAAGTTGTTGCGTATCGAGAAGAAAACTTGAAAACATGTATTGCGCTTACGCATATATGTAATTAACGAGAGCACAACTCCAGCAAAAGTTTTCTGGGTACAAATCACTAAAAATAGGTAGATTAGGTTTAATTCGGCTCAAAACTGGGGCATAGCACCTTTAATGTGCGGACACAAAAAAACTGAAGCTTGGGTGAATTTGGTTATGAGAAAGTGTCTGGCCATGAAGTACGACACAAATAAATAAAATTTATTATTATTACTTGAGTGATAGTCGTTGCTGGTTTCTGCACCCTTAGCAAAGTTAGAATGGTTTAGCTATCATTTTATGGAGAGAAGCATGATGTCTTCACCATATTATTGTCATATGGTTGCAGTAGGAAGTCAAGGACAGAGACAGAACCAGAACAAGTAGAGGTCGAGGAGTCGTACATACTGATACACTCTCTCAAAGATGCCAATTTACCAAAGTTTATCGCTGAAGATGTTCCTTTGTTTGAGAGTTTGCTGGAGGATCTCTTCCCTGGAATGAAACCTCCTAAACCGGAGCAAGCAGCTCTGGAGGTCAGTATCTTTTGGTGTCTCTCTGCATGTTGAACAATTATCTTCAGCGTCTGAGAATTATTCTCTTTTCTCTGGTACACGCTGTACATTTTTTGTGTATTGACAACATGGTCACAGGTTTATTGGAAAATGAAGTTACAATTACTATTTACTAGTTAATGAAACTATTTAAAAACTTTAAAAGTCTTTTTCACAAAACTTTGATGTATTCGACAGACTCTTCCAAAGGTGTGTGTTTCTGGACGGTAGTTTGTTATATATATTCTTAGTTTTGTTTTTGTGTCTTGTTTTCCATTTTATTTTGTTGATTTATGATCTATTACAGAAAGCAATATCAATCACGACGAGAGACTTGGGTCTGCAGTGGTGGCCCAGTCAGATAGAGAAGGTGAAACAGTTACACAGCCAGCTACAAGTGAGACACGGGGTGATGTTGGTCGGCCCCACTTGTGGTGGTAAGACTACAGTAAGAAACATACTACAGAAAGCCTTGGTTCTTCTGCCTACCATTATTGAAATATTGAACAGCAACTCTGGGACGTCCATCAGTACCCTCAACAAGAGCACTATGGTATGTATCAAAGTCTATGGTTATGTATTGTATTTTTCCATGCTACGCTATGGTATGTTTATGCTATGTGTGTTTGTATTGTGTTGTATGCATGGTTCATGCATATGAATATGCCTAGCGTATGTTTAAGATAATTATATGTACAAATATTCACTGTGCAGAGTTACATGTAATAAACTTGTTGCAGTTTAAATCACCATTGCGCCATTAGTTAATACAATCTGTTGCTAGGTATTTATTTTTGAGGTTTTTGGTACATCGATATAACTGGTAGGATATTGTTTATCACTGTTTATGTCCATTTGATACCTCTGCATTATTAATGTCCTGGAATTTGTTAGCTTTTTTGAGTTTCGGGTGCTGGGATGCAATCTTTTGATCTTAAATCCTGAGAAATCTTTGAAGTTGTCTAATAATTTTGAATTAACTCTCACATAAACTTAATTAAATTTAATTGTTTAAAAATAACAAAGATGTTAATTAACAGTTAGACAAGCATAAAATTCTTATTATTTTAGAATTATAAAATGAATATTTGAAGTAATAACACAAATTGTAAAAATGAAATCCTCAGGATTGCTTCAAGATTTCCCAGAAAACTTCAGGACCGATAGATGCCATCCCAATACTGAGCTTTGCATGTAAAAAGTTGCGCGTGAGAAGAGATATAAATGGTGTACTGCTTTTGTTGAAGGATTTCATTTTTAAGTAGTTTAAAATATTAAATTAAATGTCTTTGCTCACTAGCAATGGTTGTCTAATATGCATATTGTTAGATGAATACTTCTCATCAATTTATTGTGCGATGAAATGTTGAGTTTTTATTTACGGATGTTGTATTTTTATTACTCTCTAAAAACGTTCTCATGTCAACTGCTCAGTGAAGCAATTTTTTCGCTGTTATTATCCATTGTTGTATTGGAACAGAGTGCAATTCTCTATCAGACTATTTGTGTGTTTAGTCTGAGAAAAACGCAAACCACCGTAAAGGTTTACGTCGCAATCAAGCTCAAGACAAAACATTAGATATTGAGGAGGTAATCTCTATCTGTAATAGACATTATTTGTTTGTGGTAGACATCGATGTGTATAATAGTATATAATGTGTGATACAGTCCTGTGTGTGTATAGTGTTGGGTAGTAGACAACTCCAAAGTGGTAAGTAGATTACCTGGTGGTTTTTTCAGATGTAGTTTTTCTCTTTTCCTATTAGCATTTATTAATCGACATTATTTTTGTATTCGATATTTCATTGTCTTACTTATTTGTGACAGACAGGGTATGTGACAGACATAGCCTGTGACATACATGGTCTGTGACATACATAGGTTGTAGAATGAACATTACCAGGGGCATGACGTTGGTACTGGGCTGAGCCATATTTTCTAAAACCAAAAACGCTTTATAACGCAGCGATTCACCGTGAGTGGCTGTGGACGGTTCCTTAACTTTCCGTGTGGGTTACTCGTTTGTAGCAATTACTGAGAGCTAGTAAGAAAGGTCACGTAGAGAGTTGTGTGATCAATCCCAAGTGCTGCCAGTTAGGGGAACTCTATGGGGAATCTGACCCTAACACATTTGAATGGAGTGATGGACTCATTGCTTCCACAGTGCGTCGTTTCGCTAAGGAGCTCAACCATGACAGCAAGCGTGCGGACGGCGCTGCCGGGACACAGAATGAGTTGGAGGTATGTGACGTGGTTTTGTGATAGTTTAAACATTTTCTCTCCTGGGATTAGAAATGTTGCCCATTGATAGTTTTGTTTCATGCGCTTGCCGTAGTTTGAACAAACTGTAAATCTTGCTAGCTACCACCATGCCGCCATAGTATCACTTTTGCATCCTTTTTCAACAGACAACAATCATTTGAGGCAAATCAAACAACCTGATAGGCGCATAGGCATTAGTGATAATTGTTTTTGGGAAAAGAAACCACCACTATATCACACTTGGCTTTAGTTTCCACCGTTTCTAATGGCTGATTTCACACAATGTAGTTGAGCTATGAAGTAGTTGATTTAGTGCTGCACGTTGCAGAGAGCTGACTCTTCACTGACTGCTGTTTCCTCGGACAATGAGCCAGTCGCTACTGATGATGGCATCATCAACTGGAGATGGTAGGTGCTTCCTTTGTTCTGCATACGATCTGAAGACAGTCACTGCTGAGTTGGAGTTGTCTCTCCTGGATTCATTTTTGTCTTTGTGGTCTTGGTGGAAAACGGCTTGAAAACTTCAGTTTTATTTTTGCTTCAGACTTCAAAAATATAATGTGGCAAAAATGTAAAACATTTTTAGTACACTGGGTGTTTTAAGAAATGTCCCCCTAAAACAAGACACTCTCATTCGATGATCTCTAAATCTAAATATAGAATCTGATTTACCGAATGTTCTTAGTTTACTATATTCCATAGCCTTAGAATCTATGTTGCTTTCTGTTAGGTTGGTGTTGGACGGGCCCGTAGACACTATGTGGGTAGAGAATCTGAACACAGTGTTAGATGACTCCAAGGTACTCTGTTTATCTAATGGAGAGAGAATAGCCCTAGCAGATGGCATGAGATTATTGTTTGAAGTGGACAACCTTTCTCAGGCTAGCCCTGCCACCATCAGCAGATGTGCTATGGTATACATGGTATGTACTTACCTGCATACTTACCTGCCACCATCAGTAGATGTGCTATGGTATACATGGTATGTATTTACCTGCATGCTTACCTGCCACCATCAGTAGATGTGCTATGGTGTACATGGTATGTACTTACCTGCATACTTACCTGCCTACTTACCTGCCACCATCAGCAGATGTGCTATGGTATACATGGTATGTACTTACCTGCATACTTACCTGCCTACTTACCTGCCACCATCAGTAGATGTGCTATGGTGTACATGGTATGTACTTACCTGCATACTTACCTGCCACCATCAGTAGATGTGCTATGGTATACATGGTATGTACTTACCTGCATACTTACCTGCCACCATCAGTAGATGTGCTATGATGTACATGGTATGTACTTACCTGCATACTTACCTGCCACCATCAGTAGATGTGCTATGGTATACATGGTATGTACTTACCTGCATACTTACCTGCCACCATCAGTAGATGTGCTATGGTGTACATGGTATGTACTTACCTGCATACTTACCTGCCACCATCAGCAGATGTGCTATGGTATACATGGTATGTACTTACCTGCATACTTACCTGTCACCATCAGTAGATGTGCTATGGTATACATGGTATGTACTTACCTGCATACTTACCTGCCTACTTACCTGCCACCATCAGCAGATGTGCTATGGTATACATGGTATGTACTTACCTGCATACTTACCTGCCTACTTACCTGCCACCATCAGTAGATGTGCTATGGTGTACATGGTATGTACTTACCTGCATACTTACCTGTCACCATCAGTAGATGTGCTATGGTGTACATGGTATGTACTTACCTGCATACTTACCTGCCACCATCAGTAGATGTGCTATGATGTACATGGTATGTACTTACCTGCATACTTACCTGCCACCATCAGTAGATGTGCTATGGTATACATGGTATGTACTTACCTGCATACTTACCTGCCACCATCAGTAGATGTGCTATGGTGTACATGGTATGTACTTACCTGCATACTTACCTGCCACCATCAGTAGATGTGCTATGGTATACATGGTATGTACTTACCTGCATGCTTACCTGTCACCATCAGTAGATGTGCTATGGTGTACATGGTATGTACTTACCTGCATACTTACCTGCCACCATCAGTAGATGTGCTATGATGTACATGGTATGTACTTACCTGCATACTTACCTGCCACCATCAGTAGATGTGCTATGGTGTACATGGTATGTACTTACCTGCATACTTACCTGCCACCATCAGTAGATGTGCTATGGTGTACATGGTATGTACTTACCTGCATACTTACCTGTCACCATCAGTAGATGTGCTATGGTGTACATGGTATGTACTTACCTGCATACTTACCTGCCACCATCAGTAGATGTGCTATGGTGTACATGGTATGTACTTACCTGCATACTTACCTGCCACCATCAGTAGATGTGCTATGGTGTACATGGTATGTACTTACCTGCATACTTACCTGCCTACTTACCTGCCACCATCAGTAGATGTGCTATGGTGTACATGGTATGTACTTACCTGCATACTTACCTGCCACCATCAGTAGATGTGCTATGGTGTACATGGTATGTACTTACCTGCATACTTACCTGCCACCATCAGTAGATGTGCTATGGTATACATGGTATGTACTTACCTGCTTACTTACCTGCCACCATCAGTAGATGTGCTATGGTATACATGGTATGTACTTACCTGCATACTTACCTGTCACCATCAGTAGATGTGCTATGGTATACATGGTATGTACTTACCTGCTTACTTACCTGCCACCATCAGTAGATGTGCTATGGTGTACATGGTATGTACTTACCTGCATACTTACCTGCATACTTACCTGCCACCATCAGTAGATGTGCTATGGTGTACATGGTATGTACTTACCTGCATACTTACCTGTCACCATCAGTAGATGTGCTATGGTATACATGGTATGTACTTACCTGCATACTTACCTGTCACCATCAGTAGATGTGCTATGGTATACATGGTATGTACTTACCTGCATACTTACCTGTCACCATCAGTAGATGTGCTATGGTATACATGGTATGTACTTACCTGCATACTTACCTGCCACCATCAGTAGATGTGCTATGGTGTACATGGTATGTACTTACCTGCATACTTACCTGCCACCATCAGTAGATGTGCTATGGTGTACATGGTATGTACTTACCTGCATACTTACCTGTCACCATCAGTAGATGTGCTATGGTATACATGGTATGTACTTACCTGCATACTTACCAGCCACCATCAGTAGATGTGCTATGGTATACATGGTATGTACTTACCTGCATACTTACCTGTCACCATCAGTAGATGTGCTATGGTATACATGGTATGTACTTACCTGCATACTTACCAGCCACCATCAGTAGATGTGCTATGGTATACATGGTATGTACTTACCTGCATACTTACCTGTCACCATCAGTAGATGTGCTATGGTGTACATGGTATGTACTTACCTGTATACATACCTGCATACTTACCTGACTACATACTTACTTGCCACAATACTTATATGTTACCTACCTACAGATATACATACATACACCTGTGCTAACTCTAATAACCTTTGTGGTTTTAGTACTTGAGTGAACAGTTTTCAGTCTCAAATGGTTAACGAGCCTTATTCCATGTGCAAGGAATGGCACCGATTCAGTTATTTGTGCTACACTTTTTATCTGTGCTTTTGTTGGACAACTATTGCAACCTTGACATCTAAACACTAGTCAATAATTTATCAGTAGCAAAAAATTGAAAAATTATCAACTTCAACCTCATTGCTATTATTTGTGTTCTTGCTTGTAATCTCACATCATCAGCTGAGGTTGTAGTTTTTGTATTATTATGCAATCGTCAATAATGCAAATTTATTATATTAATCATTTATCTTTTATCCCACTTTATATAGAAATTCCGATCTTTTAAAATAAGAAATCTATTTTTATTCAGCATTATTTAGATTTATTATTATCGTTATAATAATTATTGTTAATAGTAACAGTTATTAGAATTTTACAACAATAATTACAGTTACTACTGATGGGGTTTTTATGCTCAATGCTTCAAGAATAGATAACAACCTTTTGTATCCTCTACTATTTCTGCATGCTATATGAAAACTATGCTGATAAATATCTTTGGTTCTTAATAGCTTTTCTTTAATAATATTTTAACTGTAATAGTTGTTATAGCTGCTATATCTTGTGCCCTCATCGGTTCTTGTGCGCAGAGCATTACAAGTATGGTGACGAAAAAAATATCGACCCGTCACCGCTGTATCAATTGTTTTTAATGATCGCAACAATTCTAGCAATCTATTTTAGTCCCACAATGTGCTTGACCTTGACCTTTTTAAAAGTTTGTCATATCCTGGGTTTAAACATCCTGTGCCTCATTGTATTGCTTTGTATTGGTATTCATCTCTATCTGTAAATTAACGTATTCACGTTTCTCTAGACTTGTGAAAATTATAACTGTTGTACAACATGGTCTCATTTATGAGACGGTTAATTAAAGTTGATTAAACAAATAATGGACGAGCAAACATCAGTACAGTTTCTGGCATGGTGTAGGGTTTGATAATGTGAATTCCTTGAATGTGTTTGTTCTATGAAATTAGAATAAATTTTGAGTGTTATTTCTACGGTATGTGAGGAATTATGGGTAATTCTGATTTTTAATTTTTTTCAAGTTTTTTACAAGAAATGTAGAGTAATTAAAAACCAAAGGTTGCAAATATCGTTTAAGCATCCATAGGAGTTGTCTCACCACTATATTGTGTATGTAGGACCCAGTAGACCTGGGGTGGAGACCGTATGTAAAGACTTGGTTACAGCGGCTACCCAGAGATGTTCCTGAATCTGCCAAACAGCACCTGCTGGCCCTGTTTGAGTACTCTATAGAGAAAGGTCTGGTGTACTTGCTACTTGTGGCATTGTATGCCACTGCACATCCCTGGCCATTCTCTACTGCTTTGTTTTAATTTATTCAAGTTACTCTTATTAAAAACTTATATTCAATTTTGTTTAAAAACTAAAGTCTTTTAGAAAATATTAAACACGATACATCAACATGTTTTGGTGGTGCATGCACGTCAGAAGGTTGGAAAAATTCATGATAGTTGAAGTTTTCTTGAAATTTAACCTGGCTCATAAATGAATGATTTTGGAAACCTGAAATTGTGAGAATTTATATCTGGTACCTTAGAAGTGGTAATAATAATCTACTAATGTGTTTTGTTGGCCGTGTGTAGGTTATATATTCTGGAGACAGCACTACAAGCAGCAGCACGTTCCAGCCCCTGAGCTCTCTCTGGTCTTCTGTCTCTGTGGCATCATGTCTGCCTTCATCAACTTTCTCGCTAACAACGGAGGCTTTGGAGACGTGCCTGAAGGTACATGGATTATTGTGATGAACAGTTCAATAAGTAATTTATTTATTATTTGTCAATCAGTGTTCAACAAAATATTTATTTATACTAACTTCTAGAGAAGCCACCAGGTGGAGGCACCCATAATCGGCCAGGAAGTGCCGGTAGCTCAGCTAGCTCAGCCTTCACTGATGTCAGCGGCAAAAGAACGAAAAGACGGCGTAGCAGACGACAGATAATGCCTTTTGATGAAGACAAGATAAAACAAAACACGTGAGTTTCTACTGGAGATTTGCGCTGCCTCTGACATAGAGACTTATGTCACTGAATAGTAGATGGAATGCAGAGTGTGTTGTGGGTTGATTGCGGCTTATATGATACTTAACTGTGCTGTTGCACTCTACTATTGTTTCACTCTATGAATATTGCATTCTACTACCATTGTACTCTATGACTATCGCGCTGTATGACTGTTACACTCTATGACTATTGCTCTCTATGATTGTTGCACTCTATAAATATTGCACTCTATGACTATTTTGCTCTATGACTGTTCCACTCTTTGAATACTACTTCTATGCCTACAACGATTATGCTTGCAGAGACGATATGTATTTTGCCCAAAAGAATCCTTCCCAGCTCACCAACTTCCTGGGCAAGCTCTACGTATTCTCATTTGTGTGGAGTTTTGGTGGAAACTTCCGCCGAGATGAGAACCTGGATGATGATGGTGGAATCATTCAGCGCGGCGAACAGAAACAGGAAGTGAGCGTTACATACGAGTTTGATAATTTCGTACACGAGGTGTTCGACACAGAACCACCTTTGGGTATGTGATTGATATACTCTTTGTACGTATATACTCTTTGTATGTATATACTCTTTGGTCATTGATGTGCCCTGTGCATGTTGGTTGGTTGCTTTCATTTTTTTTTTCATTTGTTGGTTTTTCCAACAGTGGAAAAGTTCTTTTTGCCGTCTGCAATTTTTTTTAGTATGGCCCCACAGCTGCTATATTGTTAGTTCAAGTTTTTTAAGGTTGTGTTTGTACTTGGACAACCTGCATAATACGAAAAAAATAGTCAAATTTGGCTTTCTGTCATTTAGCTGCATGCATTATTATGTGATAAGCTGCATTTATTTTCAATACTTGCGCTTTAAAACGTTGGCTAAATTGATTGTGTTTCAATTTATAGTTTTTTGGGTGAAGAACAGACTTTAGTTAGAAGTTGTTTTCTCTTGGTTTTATTATTGCGTGGAATATGTGAAAAGAGTTGTTTTCTCTCTGTTTACTATTGATTGTTGTATTGTAGGAGTGAGGCTACCTACTGGTAACAAGACTATCTACAGCTACTTTGTAGACATGAAATCTGGCAACTTTGTCTTGTGGGACGTGTTAGTACCCTCCACACAAACACTCATTGAGAAATCAGCTATCATGTCTCTGGGTATGCAGTTCAGATAATTATATTTAGTACGGTTGCACAATTCTCTTGTTTTTCCTACATTTTGCCTGAAATCCACACTCTACCAGAAGCCTTACCTCCTAAATAGCAACGTTGATGCATTGTTTTAGTCCGTCTTCTGTTTGTTTTTTGCCATGAAATATTCCTAACTAGTTCTGCTACTAGTTATCGATCATAAAGTGTCAATACTCACAGATGTAACTGTTCACAGGATATTACCTGAGTAGAGGCTCTTTTGGTAACTGCTATATTTGGACTTGTCTTCTCTTTAGTGTTTGTTTGCATCCATTATATGTTATGTATTAGATAGTTTACTGTTGTTTTACGCTCTCTCTTACACTGCATCTATAATGTTATGCCTTTGCATGTGTAAGTCTCATTGCTATTGTTAGTATCGGTATTACTTGTGTCAAGTCATCTATGTATCTGTAAACAACTTATGTTGGTCGCATGATCTGTTGACTGTGGACTGTTAACTGTATGATACTGGCAAGTGAGGAAATCTACTCGTTGGATAATTCATAGATATAAATATATAGTCATTTCATACTCTGAGATATATATATTTATATATATATACAAGGTTGCTATGACATGCTAGTTTGTATGCATAGACATGTACATACATGGAATGCATAGACATATACATACATAGAATGCGTAGACATATACACACATAGAATGTGTGTTGTAGGAGACCTACACAGCTCACACCACGACCATCACAAGGCTATACTAGCCAATGAGATTGTACCAACTGTAGACTCTGTGAGGTACTCATTTCTCATGGCCGTCCTTCTGCTGGACAAACACCCCGTACTTCTAACTGGTTGGTATTTCTGTGACGTTACTGGTTGGTATTCCTGTGATGTCACTGGTTGGTATTCCTGTGATGTCACTGGTTTGGTGTGTTATATCAAAGACTAGTAGTCTTACCACCATATTTAACCACACTGAACAGCTCTATTCTCATCCCGCTCTTCTCTTCTTCATCTAGCCATTCTCCCTCCCACCTCTACTTCTCACCCCCTACCTTGCTCCACCCCCACCTCGTTACCCCCCCCCCCCCTGCCCCACTCTATCTTCCCCATCTCTCCTTTTCTATCTGTCTCTTTTTACTCAATTTGAAAAGTGACAAAGGAAGACAGTGTGCTGTCACATTGCATTCACTACTGAGACAACTACAAGCACTGTTATGAAATAATGTTACAATCTATGTGTACAGCAACAAAATAGTTGTGATTTATGAACTAGCCTGAAATTGCTTATTTGACGCTTCAACCATCCAATGTCACAAGTTGTAACTTCTTATGATTCGTCTCCGCATACATTATTAAACAAAATATTAAATCTAGAAATATCTTCAGTTTGAGTGTGAATTGCAAATTTAAACCTCTCACCATACACTAAATTGATGCGATAGAATGCTAACAACCCAAAAATCTCTGGTTTCAGATAAAGTGGTAAACGCTGCACATACATACATACATACATACATACATACATACATACATACATACATACATACATACATACATACATACAGTGCACATACATACATACAGTGCACATACATACATACAGTGCACATACATACATACACACATTAGATTAATTTAATGAAAAATTCTCACAGCAGTTTTTATTTCTCCCAGTGTAGCGGATTAGGCATATATCAACATGGACAAGGACACAGACAGACACACAGACAGACACACAGACGGACTGACAGACACACAGACAGACATACACACAGACATACACACAGACAGACACACAGACAGACACACAGACAGACACACAGACAGACTCACAGACAGACGCACAGACAGACACACAGACAGACTCACAGACAGACACACAGACAGACATACACACAGACATACACACAGACAGACACACAGACAGACACACAGACAGACTCACAGACAGACACACAGACAGACATACACACAGACATACACACAGACAGACACACAGACAGACAGACTCACAGACAGACTCACAGACACACAGACAGACACACCGACAGACACACAGACAGACACACAGACAGACATACACACAGACGCACAGACAGACATACACACAGACACACAGACAGACATACACACAGACACACAGACAGACACACAGACAGACACACCGACAGACATACAGACAGACGCACAGACAGACACACAGACAGACGCACAGACAGACTCACAGACATACATACAGACAGACACACAGACACACAGACAGACTCACAGACATACATACAGACAGACTCACAGACAGACACACCCACAGACACGCAGACAGACACACAGACAGACACACAGACAGACACACCGACAGACATACACACAGACACACAGACAGACATACACACAGACACACAGACATACATACAGACAGACACACAGACAGACATACACACAGACAGACATACACACAGACACACAGACAGACATACACACAGACACACAGACAGACATACACACAGACACACAGACAGACACACAGACAGACACACAGACAGACACACCGACAGACAGACACACAGACAGACACACCGACAGACACACCGACAGACACACACACAGACACACAGACAGACATACACGCAGACATACACACCGACAGACACACAGACATACAGACAGACACACAGACGTTTTTACTGTTTATGTATGTAATTAAAGTTAGTAACACAAATATTCGCGTTTTCTGCCAATTGTACATATTTTTCACAAGCAGCTTGGCAATCAAATAAAATTTTTGAGCAATTTATGAAAGTTTCATCTCAAGTCGGATTTCTCACAACACTTGGAGTCTTTACAACTTATCAGTAAGTGATGCCACGCCGTTTTTGTTTATTTTCTTACAATGAAATGGAATTAGATTTTTTGGTGTATCATTAATGTTTATATTTTGTTTAAAATGCAAATAATTGACTCATATAAACTTTTTAGTGCAAAATCATTGAGTTAGTTTCTGCTAGCCATTTTACACGTGCGGTAGTATGGAATCATCCTATTTGTGTGAATACAAAATGTCTGCCTCGCCGCAGGTGAGTCCGGAGTGGGAAAGTCTGCTCTCATACTCAACATGATCAAGCAGATCTCCAAGGAGGGAGGCACCGGAACTAAAGCTGACTCTCTGCTCGGCAGCGTGTTTAACTTTGCTGACAAGAACAATGAGCTGATTGAGAACATCATGACACTTACCAAAGGCAGCGATGGTAAGTTGTTTGTGTCTGCAGGGTTTGTGTCTGCAGGGTTTGTGTCTGCAGGGTTTGTATGTTGTTCAGTTCTTATCATCAGTATCATTAAAATCACAAAATAGAGCGTTTTGTTGTTAAACACAATTCAGTTTTGTTTTGTCATGTCATCAATCAATAGCAACTTTTTCCAAGTATCTGTAGTACAGTTGAGCTAATGAAGTTTTAAATGGTAAAACGCAGTGTTTTATGAAGTTATGATTTCATTTCAAATACTGATCAAACACCACTAGGGTCTATAGAGCTACATCTAACACTGTACTTGTATTGACAACTTTTTATGTAGCTTCTCAACCTAGCACTGATGTGCAGGTAAAACCTCCATCTGCAGGTAATTTCTTCTACCTTTATATCAGATATGACATGTTTAGTTCCACCTGAAGTGTTTATCAGGTGATCTAGAAGTGGTCGGTAGCAGTATTGTTGTATGTAACGTCTGGTTTGTTAGCTTTAGTTCTATAAAGGTTTAGTCATACCTTAATATGTCATTGGTAAAACCTTAGACTAAAATCTTAGTAAAGTTTGCTTATATGGTCATAGACGTAACAATGAACGTTCTAGAGTTGACAAGGTCAAAGCGTACATTGTAAGCTGTTCCCCATGCTGAGTATAATGTAAGGAATGCATCACAGAGTTGGAGTTGTCTTACTTGTAGAATATTGCATGTTTTAATGCAAAACCCAACAAATTGCTGAATAGTGTCAACTCTGGACTGTGTAACATATTCTCAGTGAAAATGTGTGAAAGTTGGATGTTGTTGTTTCTCAAAAAAATAGTATTTTTTCATTTGCATCAGTAAATAGATCATTCTGATCACTGTCCAAATGTACTATTGTACAACTGTACTACTGTACTACTATATTATTGTACCACTGCTATTTAGACGCTGTTAGTGTGTACCTATAAAAGTATGTACACTTAACTAGTATTATATCAACTAATCATAGACTGACATGAGTGCATTCTATTGCATATACTAGATACTTTGATTTACTCTATTAATTATGTTAAACTATAACGTAAGTTTTCTGCCTAATACCAAAATTTGATAGAAAGTTTCTTTTCAACATTTCAATAAGCTGCTGCTCCACGTTGTGATATTCCATTAATTTATATTTATTTCTCTCTAACGTTATTTTGTTTCGTATTCGATTGCACCCATTTTATCTTTTTGTTTTTTTTTGTTTAAATTTGGCTTTTCCCGATCACCTGACCTTGTTGACCATATCACAGTCCACCAGCATCAGCTTGTAGTTGCTCTAGAATATGTTTAAATAAACCACCACTGTTTGCGCAGACAGTGGAGTTGAGAAAATGAACCTGTTTGGCTCACAGAAAGTCAAGCCAGCTCCTGGAGTTCTCTCCTCCATCATACAGTTCAGTGCACAGACCTCCATCCAGAGGACCTGCTCTCAGGTGGTGCAGCGTCTGGTGAGGAAGGGCAAGGACCACATGGTTGGTCCTCGTGGCAGGAAGGTAAGATAGTGTACTTGTACATGTGTGTAGATAGTGTGTAAATAGTGGGTTGTACATATATATATGTGTGTAGATAGTGTGTTGTGTACATTTATATGTGTGTAGATAGTGTGTTGTATACACATATATGTGTGTAGCTAGTGTGTTGTGTACATATATATGTGTGTAGATAGTGTGTTGTGTACATATATATGTGTGTAGCTAGTGTGTTGTATACATATATGTGTGTGTAGATAGTGTGTTGTATACATATATATGTGTGTAGATAGTGTGTTGTATACACATATATGTGTGTAGCTAGTGTGTTGTGTACATATATATGTGTGTAGATAGTGTGTTGTATACATATATGTGTGTGTAGATAGTGTGTTGTGTACATATATATGTGTGTAGATAGTGTGTTGTGTACATATATATGTGTGTAGATAGTGTGTTGTGTACATATATATGTGTGCAGATAGTGTGTTGTGTACATATATATGTGTGTAGATAGTGTGTTGTGTACATATATATGTGTGTAGATAGTGTGTTGTGTACATATATATGTGTGTGTAGATAGTGTGCTGTGTACATATATATGTGTGTAGATAGTGTGTTGTGTACATATATATGTGTGTAGATAGTGTGTTGTATACATATATATGTGTGTAGATAGTGTGTTGTGTACATATATGTGTGTAGATAGTGTGTTGTGTACATATATATGTGTGTAGATAGTGTGTTGTGTACATATATGTGTGTAGATAGTGTGTTGTATACATATATGTGTGTAGATAGTTTGTTGTATACATATATATGTGTGTAGATAGTGTCTTGTATACATATATATGTGTGTAGATAGTGTGTTGTGTACATATATATGTGTGTGTAGATAGTGTGTTGTATACATATATATGTGTGTAGATAGTGTGTTGTGTACATATATATGTGTGTGTAGATAGTGTGTTGTGTACATATATATGTGTGTAGATAGTGTGTTGTGTACATATATGTGTGTGTAGATAGTGTGTTGTATACATATATATGTGTGTAGATAGTGTGTTGTATACATATATATGTGTGTAGATAGTGGGTTGTATACATATATATGTGTGTAGATAGTGTGTTGTATACATATATATGTGTGTAGATAGTGTGTTTTACAACGTTATATACATTGTACAATGCATGTTCAGTCTTTCTCTCCTAGTATGTGTATGTTTGTCAACTGATAGAATGTTGTTTTTCTACAAATAAACATAATAATAAAAAGGAGAGTTTTTATTTATTAAATGCATTAATTTGTTGATCAGTTATGATTTTATCCTTCATCTTGTTAGCTTTTTGTTTAGATGGAAACTGTAGATGTGGTATTGCCCCGGTATTGCAACTTTCTAGTCTAGTTTCAGAAAACTATGGTAATCATTAATGGTAACATCACTAAACTGCTAGCTCTGCAGCTGACACTATATTTGACACTGTCTGCAGGTGATTGTATTTATTGATGACTTGAATGTACCAGCTCAGGAGATTTATGGCGCGCAGCCTCCTCTTGAACTCCTCAGACAGTTTCTAGACCTCGGTGGTTTCTACGACACGAAGAAACTTCACTGGAAGGTTGGTAGTTGATTCTTGGTTGAAGGTTTTCTAGTACTTTGCTGATATTATTTGCAATTGTTTAAATATAATAAATTGCATGATTAAATTTTTTCATTTTTTAAAGTCTTTTTTTCAGAGAGTGCCCTGAAAAATCCGGTAGTAACTTTCAGTCATCAAAAGTATAAAATAGTTCTCAATTCCTACACTTTTGTTGATGAAACAATGACAGCTGTTACCTCACAGGTTTAATAGAATATATACTGTACATACATGTATGTCTGTTTTGTGCTGATGTTTGGTGATTACAAGTTGTCTCCTCGTTGCACATACTCTGGCAAACGACGACTTCTCTTGTGCTACACTTTTTATAATCAGCTGTAAATATTCATGGACACCGACTTATTTGGAGAATTTCAAATTTAGTTTTATCTCTCTTAAATATTGCTTTCTTTAACTTTTAAAAAGTTGTCGAAGCAAATGTTAAACCAGAGAACTGAGAAGACTTTATTTTGGCTTTTTCACTTCAGTTCACTTTAACGTGTCCGAAAAAAATGCCAAATCTCACTTGCCTGATTGACCAGTTTCACATTGGTAAGTTTACAATATCTGGTGTTTATAACAGCCGTCCAGTAATTTCTGTATATTTTACACAGAACACAGCAGATCTAACGTTTGCTGCGGCCTGCGCCCCACCCGGAGGAGGTAGAAATGTGGTTAATCCAAGGCTCCTCAAACATTTCTGGTAATTTTCTGAACCTTCGTACACTTTTGCGGAATTATTTTGTTTAGTACAAGCTTTGGTGTATATTTGTATGTCTGTTATGTCAATTTTGTTGTGATTGTTGTTTTTAATCCCTGGACAAAATAT
This sequence comes from Cryptosula pallasiana, assembly GCA_945261195.1. NCBI lineage: Eukaryota > Metazoa > Bryozoa > Gymnolaemata > Cheilostomatida > Cryptosulidae > Cryptosula > Cryptosula pallasiana. The sequence goes on from OX183130.1 coordinate 44,470,622, forward strand.
ATCAAAAACTGTTAAAGTTTACTGCTCTTTGTTTTTATGGAATTTAGTGAAATTTAATAATGATAAAATAATTATAGATAATTAAGTAGTTAAATGAATAGTAATAATAAAATAATTAAAAAATTACTCAATCAAAAAATTTTACAGAAACGTATTTGATAAATATATAGAAGTTTATGTATTAAAAACTTACCACGTTAGATTGTGTCACACAGTATGTTGGCTCTACCCACTCCATCCACCAGAAGTCTCCAGCACATCTACCAGGTACAACTTGGTAAGTTCTTACACGAGGGAGACTTTGTGCCGGAGGTCAAGGATGCTCTCTTCTCCTTTGTCAGCGGCAGTATCGCCATCTACTACAGAATGTGCAACGAGATGTTACCGACACCTACCAAGATACATTATACCTTCAACATCAGAGATCTCTCACAGGTGTGTGCTTTTGTACCTCCTACATCGGAGATCTGTTTGCGACATAGCCGTACAACATTTTTAGAGTTTTCTTTTCAAATGGATTGATCGATGTAGTGGTTATTAGATTGTAAAAAAGTTTCATCTATAAATAGAAGTTGAATTTACAATCTGATTCTGGGAAACAGTAGAATTAATGATTCACAACATAAATTGCTTTAGATTTGCCCACCATTTCTGTTATAACCAGAAATAAACCGTAAGTCAAAGTCCATTTGTTCAGTAAAAAGTGTCCAAGGTTACAGCAAGCAAATAATGCTTTAACAATTATCTATTGAAGTTTGAAAAATGCAATCACATGTTGAGATATCACAATATGTTGTCGAATGCTGTTTCCTAGGTAATACAAGGCCTGTTGCCAGCCAGTGAAGAGGTCATTGTGAACAGAGACTTGTGTGCTCAGCTGCTTGCGCATGAAGTTACTAGAACGTTCCATGACAGACTGATCTCTGGTGAGGACAGAGAGAAGTTCTTTGGTTTCCTCTCGGAGATGTTACACGACTACTTCAAGGTAGGACAGTCAGAGCTTCCTGTGTATTTGGGTCTCGATTTGGTCGAGGTGGTGAAACTGTGCTACTTGCGTGGGTTTTGTTACTAACAACCATGAATGAGGTATAACTAGATATCAATCCTTGCCTACTGATTACTTACAAAACTGTGTGGCCAATCACGTGATTAGCTGCTTGCTGATATGTTGGGGCAAGCTTTTTAGGGTGCGATATTGTCAGTCATGTATATAAAATGGAGGTTTAGTTAGACATAATCTAATGTCTATGTTTCTACCAAAGATGATAAATTATTTATATATGATTGCTGGTTTATGTAAAAGTAAATATATGTATCTCATATATATTTATACGATTTTTATTGTATATTTAGAAAATCTAACAAGTTTGAACCTCATCTGCTTCAGCTTTCTGATCATCTACTCATACTTCATTCATGATAACTCTATTGATTAGTGTACCAATACTTGATTGCCAGTTGATGAGTTACAAATGTCTTATGTACTTGTTGGTATATGATAACCCAATTAATAATAATTATTTACTCCATGTCACCGCAATAGTGCTTTACGCCTGCTAGTTACTACTCACCATTGCTGGAGCACACAACTCCTAAAAGCAATTTTTTATGCACTGTTTGTTGATTGTGCTTTGTGCTCATTTATAATTTTCATGTGATATTTTCAAATTTAGATTTGTTTCAAACAATATATTTAATGTTTACAGCGACCAGATTATGTAATTCAATAGACAGTAGACATAGACATTTGTTTTAGTAGTAATAGTTATAGTATACAGTGTCATGTGTTGTGTTGTACATATATGTCTGTTGAACTGATTGTTCTCTCTCTCTCACTATCTCTCCCTCTTTCTCTCTGCATGTGTGCTGGGAATTTAATGTATTATTTTATATGTTCTCAAACATAAATATTTCTCTTGGCAGAAAAGTTCTCAGGAAAACAATTACCTTTATAAATTTTTTAATTTTTTTAGTCTGAGAAAGTTAATAATATATAGCTGTTTGATACAGTAAATGTCAAATCAATTATGATAAAAAACCTTGCAATCGTTTTTTATGAAGTTTGTGTAGCTAATATAATAATTAGCAAAAACAAGTTATGAAACAATGAAAAGATGGGGAGATAACTCTATATTCTTTTGCTAAGCAATTTTAGCCTATTTGGCTCTCTAAGTGCAAGGGGAGACAATTGAGGTCATAAGCATTTTTCTGTTTCCAACAATCGTAGTACCAGCCGCACACATGCAGAGAGAGATACAGTCAGTACAAGTTGTCTACTCGTTGTATCATGTGACTTACTGTATGTTTGCCTCCATCTCAGCCAACACAAAAACAGATGAGAGACTGGAATCACCCGCCAGTGAGCCTGCGCTCTTGGCTATACACCCCAGCTACTGACAGCTGGCACAATGTAAACACCCCTGCTTTGTTTGTTTGTCCCTGTTCTGTGTCTTGTCTACATCTTCTCTCACTTTCCCTTTTCGTTACATCAAACATCTTGTAACAATGCTACGTCATTTACATTTTCTGTTTGTGCTTAGAATTGAGTTTCACTCTACAGTCAAATAGGTAATGCTTCTTGTAACATCTTTTTCATTTGATGCTCACAAAATATTGTTCTTTTTTGCCATGCATCCGACGGATTTAAACGTGCCAATAATTGATATTTTTCCAAAATTTGAAAATTGCAACAGACGTTTTTTGTTGATCAAAATCATATTTATACGAGGGTAGGTAGAACTTTTTTTTACACTAGTTTGGATTTGTCTTTTCATGACACAGGAAATTTTTTGAAGTGCTACAAAAAGAGAGGTGAACACTCATGAGTCACCAAATTTGGGAGAGATTTTATGTGAACTAGTCATAAACTAGTCTGACTTTGTTGATGCGGATATCAAGTAGTTAAGAGTTGTTTTCTCTCAGCTTCACGTGCAATATATATTATACACATATGTGACAGGTAACTTGGACTTCAGAGCAGCTGATGGCTAAGCCAGTTATATTTACTGACTTCCTTGACATAGACTCTGGATCTTCCTCTGCTGATGCTCCGCCTCCTACTAAGGTAATGTCTTCAGCTATCAGAGTTTCTTTACTTTTGGTTTATTTCATTACAGGGAACAGCCGTATTCTTGTGATTTACACGCTTATGCACAGCAGGTGTGTGTAAGTTAAATTTATCAAGCTTTTGGACATTTAAGAATAATGCTGTTGTTGTATTATTATTTGTATCATGCTATTGCGTCCAGTCCTGGCTGTAACTTGTAGAATGGCAGTAACTAATATACAAATTGATAGAGAAAGCTTTATCTCTACATAATACACTGGTACATACATCTAGTTACATCGCGTTATTTCACTAACTGTTTTGTCTCTCTGTGCTAATAATTATATGAAATGGTTGCCTTCATTTCAGCTGGTGGGAGAGGAAGGGGTAAGCATAATTTTTACCCAGATGTTTATTACAGGGCAATTCTCTACCTGCAGACGATGTACACAGACTACCCTCTGCTTTCTTTGATTTTTTAATCTTACAATCCTGTAATTACCACGATTAATCCTTTTTTCTTCTAGAAAATTAATCTCTAGATTGGTTAACTTCGACTATTCTCCACAATACTATAAATTGCAAGTTTGTGTGATCATGTAATTTCCTCATTTACCAATATTGATAGACTCGGAAATACAAGTGTGATACAAGACACATTTCTGTCATCGTCCGAGATTTTACATCAGCTGTAGACCTTAGCATCGTCTTGTGTTAGTAATTGTCTAGTTGGGCTGAATGAATAGTTCTACTGTATCAGCATCACACACTGCTTAAGGCTGCATTTAAATAAATAAAAAATTGTACAGTGGAACGTGCTTATAACAGCCGGACTTATAATAAATTATTGCTTATAACAAACTAAACTTCAAAATCCCAAAGCAGTAAATATATAAAGTGCTAAAGAATTTGTTCCACTCAGGTTTGTTATAATAGAGTTCCACTGTGTGATTGTTTTTACCACATCCAGACCTTTAATAAGATTTTTATTAATAATGTTTGCTGCTTGTGATTTTTTATGAAACTACGATGTCGATGGTTAAATATCTGCAGCGTCATTTAAAGTGGTTTAAAAACAGAGCATAAACAACATACTAAAATATTTTGAATTCTCTTAACAATTTATTTTAGCAAAAGTAACATCATTTTTAATTAATAATTAAAAATGAACATAATTGGACATCTTTTACTGATACTCCAGCTAATCAATCAAAGTATTTGGTGGTATAAATGGACAGATAGGTGACCTGTATCAGGTAGCTCTAGTTGATTGTTCTACGCCCACAAATATATATAGATTTATTTATTTATCCCCTTTCTTACATCCACCCTTGGCTGTGTGTACAAGTGTGCCCTGATTGCAATCATTCATTGACAATTACTTCTTTTAGTTTTTGTTCACAATTGTGAGTCAGACCCTTAGACTAGAGTTGTGTTCTCTTTGCTTTTGTATTGTATATGTAGTTGGTATCGTCAGAGATAGGATAGATGTGTCAATAAAAATAAGTACTGTGCTGTTTTTGTGTTGAAGTGATCATATCACTATTGATGAGTGAATCTCAAGGTCAACTAAAGGTTTGTGATATATAACACAACGTTGTGTTTGTCGTTGGGCAAAATTGGTTCAAAATTTTTTTTACTCGTCCAATGATTTTTATTATCTACTTTTGTTGGTTTCGTAAATGCAGCTGCTGGTCAGTGTTGCTATGGACACGTTATCTGTTAATAGATCTATCGGCCCACATCAGACCTGGACAAGCTGACCAACATCCTGGAGGAGTACCACATGAGGCAGCACCTCTCTCTGGCTCAAACCAAGAAGTTTGTCTTCTTTGAGGAGGCAGTACACCACATATGTCGCGCTGTGAGGGTGTTTAGACAGCCCAGCCGTCACATGCTCATGGTAGTTCTTCACTTCTTCATATCCAGTTTTATCTTGCTTGACTCTATTTCTATCCAGTTGTATCTTGTTTGACTCTATTTCAAGGTTTTTGCCCAAGTTTAAATAGTCAAGTCCTGTTACATAGTATTCAGTTACGGTGTTGTACGCTCGCTTTTACTGTTATGTATGCCAGCCTCTACGATCACTACAAAGGTGAAGGTCATGGGATTAGACATTTGTTGTGTCCATTGCTGCAAATGATGTAACAAACCAAATACAAAAGCATTTGCAGAGAGAATCAATTGAGACAACAAACAAGTTCCTTTGCATATTGAAGGAGCTGTTGAGTTTGAACTTGCTTAAAAATGGCGAAAGATTGTTTCTAGTGTGACTGAATTATTGGATGGAATGAAGGAAGACTCATAAAAAAATTTGTGATGTTTACGAGACAAACTTGTGAATGCATTAGGTCATCATTTCTATGTTTATTTAGACAATTTTTAGTTAATGTCATAAGTGTTCGGGGTTTGAATTCAAGAGTTCTTCTTACTTTTTATTTTTGAAAACTCTGTTTATTTGAGAACCAAATTGAGCACTTGCTAGCTGGAATTTTTAGATTAAAATAAATTAAATAGTTAGTAGCATTTTTTTACATCCTTAGTTAGATGCAGGCTCATTTGAAAGTTTTTACTTTATGCCGGTAACAATTTAATTTCTCCTGTCAAGTAGAAGTTGTCTCCTCTTCGCTGTATTATCTAGAAGTTGTGCCCTCTTTCAACTAGATATCTACTACACAATTTCCAATGTTTTGCAGGTTGGATTAGATGGCACAGGGAAGGCTACAGTAGTTGGACTAGCTTGTTACATAGCCGGCTGTACGCTGTTCAGGCTGGCTCTGTCCAGAGGCTACGGCATGTCCGATTTCAGAGAAGATCTCAAGAAACTGTTTAAGATGGCCGGAGTGCAGGGCAAGAGTGTCGTCTTTCTTCTTACTGACAGTGACATTGTTAAGGTAAGTAGTAGAGACTTTGAAATTGTTTTATGTATAATTGTTTTTTTGATGACTGGAGCCAGATGTTGTATTCTCAATGTTACATAGAGTTGAACCAGGGGTTATATAAATACGTTGTCACAGCATTTGATGATAATCTGCTAAGGGTGATGTTTGAAATATCCTTTTGGTTTAGAATAAATTGCTGTAATTGATGGTTACCTGCTCAGAAATGCAAGTACAAGCTGGACTCATTTGCATGATTGCTTTCAAAGTGTTTAGTACCAACTTTTGGACCTGCCAAGTTTTGTGATTCGACTGTTTTTTGCAATTATTTACTACAATATTATTAAAAGATATATGTTATTTTGATATTACGTGAAATAAAAAAACTAGAACATCACGAAAATCGAAAAAACGAACAAAATGAAGAAATTTCCAAATATTTTTGTAATCATAATAGCGTGATATTTTATTACTGCTCTTGATGAAATAGCCTTTTATATCTTTTCAATGATGTCTTGGCTGATAGGAGGAATTTCTTGAAGACATCAATTGTATTCTGAACTCTGGCGAGGTGCCAGGATTGTTCGACAACGAGGAAATGGACAGTATTATTATGGAGGTGAAACAGATGGCTTCAGACCAGGGAGTGCCTGACAACAGGATCGCTGTCTTTCAGTTCTTTATCGATGTGAGTGAGTCTAGTAGGAGGGTGGTGAGTGCTGCCAGCAGTCTAGCACTTGCTGTTGCTTGCCAGCACTTGGTAGCAAGGCATTAGTGGGCTGTGATGTGAATGGACTCATTTCACTGCAAAGTTTTGTTTTATTTTTTGTTATGTAATAATAGCTTGAAATTGCTGGTTGAAACTGTAGCTAGCTGTATTTTTTATGAATACCATTAGAAGAAACCTAAAAAAGTTAATTTTTTTTAATTCATCTCCAAATGTCTGTTTGTTTGTCAAGTAAAGTTTTGTCAGTATTTTTATTTACACAAACCCTACACTGAGTCACTCTCTAGTGATAATACGTCGGTTCACATACCACTTGGTAATATTACTTAATTACATGCTGTCACAGAGGTTGAAGAGAAACCTGCACATTGTGCTGACGATGTCACCTGCAGGCCGCACATTCAGGCAGCGCTGCCGGATGAACCCATCGCTGATCAGCTGCTGCACCATAGACTGGTACGATGAGTGGTCAGAGGAGGCCATGTTGGTCGTAGCAAGCATCTACCTGCCGAGGAGTGCCTTCACTCTGGAGGTTACTAAGAGCCCAGATGTGAGTGTCATACCTCCATATACCTACACATACCTGCATATACCTGCACATACCTGCGTATACCTGCATATACCTGCGTATACCTACATACACCTACATATACCTGCATATACCTACATATATCTACATACCTACATATCTGCTTACCTACATATATCTACATATACCTACGTATACCTACATATATCTACATATACCTACGTATACCTACATATAGCTACATATACCTACATAGACCTGCGTATACCTACACATACCTACATATACCTACATATACCTACACATACCTACATATACCTACATATACCTACATATACCTACGTATACCTACATATACCTACGTATACCTACATATATCTACATATACCTACATATACCTGCGTATACCTACACATACCTACATATACCTACATATACCTACATACCTACTTACCTACATATACCTGCATGTACCTGCATTCTTTTATATTACTTAGTGTTTTATTTTCATTTGGTCAGTTCTTTGGTTTGATATTTGAGGTGAAGTAATTTCTGTTGCCTCAGTGGAAGAACTCATTGGTAAAGTTAACTTTCATACAATGTCATCATAGTTGGTGGAGTTGAAGAAGTTGTTCTGCTAGTCTACTGTGAGAAAATGTGTGTTTTTTCAACATGATGTTGTTTCTTCTTCCTGTTACTCTTTTACTCCTCACCAAAAGTACAAATATTAGTTACCTAATGTCAGAAAGTTGGAAAGTTGCACGTGTAAATGTTTTGTTTTTATTCTTCAAGGTCGGTCAGAGAGTATATTTGCTGTTAGTCTTTTTTCCTTACATTGGTAAACAGAAAGTCTGCCATTTAATTGTGACTGATCAGTGTTTGTCCAGTGAAAGCACCTGTCTACAGCTGTCACCTTGTACCATTGCAGGTGGTAAAGGAGATGGTTAGTCAGATATGTGTGAGTATTCACAAGTCTGTGGAGACTGAGGCCCAACGATTCTGGGATGAGATAAGGAGACGGTACTATACCACCCCTAGCTCTTACCTTGAATTCATCAAAGTCTATAGCAGCATGCTGAATAAAAACAATGCAAACTTTCAGAAAAACAGGTGAGCACTTATTGAAGTGCATATAGTCATTTTATGGAGTTGTCCTACATTATCAAGAGGAAATTACTCTCACCAGTTTGCAAACATTGTATTATAAAACTGGCTGCCTATATACCATTTTCTTTCTTCACCTCAATTATTGTTGGATGTTTGGCAATCTCTCATTCAATACTTGAAACTTGAAATCAAATATATACAATTTTTTTTTATAAATGTTTAAGTTTTTCGATTTCTTTTATATGTTTTTATATGTCATACTATTGTACATCTATTTATTTAGTTGATAGAAATGTTCAAAAATAGTACTTGTCTATTTAACATCACCCAGTACCACATAGTCAACAACTGTAGAAAGACAACTCCAGCTTAAGCTGTGTATTGTGCATTATAGGCAGAGACTTATCAATGGTTTGGCCAAGCTGTCTGAAGCCAATTCTTTGGTGGGCGTGATGCAAGATGAGCTAGTTAGCATTGGTCCTAAGATTGAGGAGAAAGCTAAGGTTTGTGTATAAGATGGCCCTCTCTCCTGCGCTGTGTGAGACTGGTAAACCAGAGGCTAAGTTATAGGCATACAATGATACTGTAAGGTACTGTCTGCAGGAAACGGAGTTACTTATGGAGCAACTGGTCAAGGACCAGGAAGCAGTCGATCAGGTCAAACAGATCGTGGAGAAAGAGGAAGCCATCATGCAAAAGGAAACAGATACGGTTGAGAACTACGCTAAGGTGATCATCAGCTGCATTGTTTACATACGTTAACAGTTTGTGTCTTTCCATCTGGTCTCAAAGGGTATAAGGAGTATGGTGGTGTAAATATTGAGCATTCTAAAACTCTATGACTGATTAGCTCTTTTATTTTATGTTATTAACATCAAAATTGTTGTGAAAGCTGGCGTTATGATTGCTACAACGAGAAATAATAGTAATAATAATAGTAATAATAATGATACATAATAGTATGCATACTTGACTAACATCCTCGTGTTACATAGTGACCAGTGCACTAGTACAAGTTATTTGTGTATAATATATAGGACTGTGAGAGAGACCTAGCGGAAGTGATACCAGCTCTAGAGACAGCTATCACTGCCCTAGACTCCCTCAACTACAGAGATATCGCTGAGATTAAAGTCTACATTGCTCCTCCAGCTCTGGTGAAGAAGGTGGTCGCTGCTGTACAGATACTGTTGGGCAACCCCAAACCTGATTGGCCATCTGCTATGATAATGCTTAGCGAACCCAACTTCCTCTCTCAGCTCATCAATATCGACAAAGATCACATTCCTGAAAAGGTTTTCTCTTGTTTCATTGATGATAGTTTGAGTGTTTTTGTGTGATATGCCCTCTACGATGTTTTCTAGCTTAAGCTCTTAGCTGGGTTTTCTTGTTCATTCTTGTCCAGGAGAAAAAAAATTTTCTTGAAAATAAAATGTATTTTTCACTTACACCTGGTCCTTCCTTGAAAATTATCAGTTATTGAAAATAATAATTCCTTTATTATAGTTTGCAGAAGTTGTGAAACTTCATGATTTTACTTGGTGTTTAGTTTTAATGCGGTTCTATTGCACAGCACTGACACGTTGTGCAGGTACCAATAGCTTGCGACTATACGCTTTGGCATGTTTTGATGGTGTCACTAGCTGGCTACTGTACAGAACTGACATGTTGTGCAGGTGTCTATAGCTGGCAATTATACAAGGCTGGCAAGTTGTGCAGCTGTCATAATCTTGCCACTACACACTACTGGCATGTTGTACAGGTGTTCCAGCGACTAAAACAGTACACAAGTGATCCAGACTTTGTGCCTAGTAAAGTCAAGTCTGTCTCCAACTCGTGCCAGTCGATCTGCCAGTGGGTTCTGGCCCTAGAGCACTACCACAATGTCTTTAAGATGGTCAAGCCTAAACAGAAGAGAGTCGATGAAGCTAAAGAAGCACTCAACTTGGCCCAAGAACACCTGCATAAGAAGCAGGCTAGCCTACAAAAGGTTTGTCTATTCCATAGACTACAATAGTGAAAGCCTTGCTGTAAGTGTGCTAGTTGGCTGCTAGTGGTTCAGCTGAAAGGCCAACAATAACCTCAATTTATTGATTTCTCGCTTTTGAGTGAGGCTGCATCTTATTTTTGCTGATTTATGTTAAAAAAAAAACGAAGTTTTAAAACTTCTCGTCAATTGTTGAGTCAACAGGTTATGCATTGAGCGGTTGTTAGTAAATGCATCCTTTAATAAGATTAAAGATTCAAAGTGTAACGTCAGCAGTTACTCAGTTTATAATGAGAACTGCTTTACTGTGTAATATGAAATGGTTGTGGAGTTGTCTACTCGTAGGTAGTATAATATATTATGCCTACTCGAAAGGTGCTGGATGGCGCAAATTTTTCTCATACACAGCAGCTGGAGTAAATCCATGAAGTCGATTTGCAATAACATTTCTTTTTTGCATGAAAGAAGAGCCACGAGAACCTTTTATTTGCAGAAAATTTTTTATCACGGAAAAATGAGATTGTAATAATTAATTTGAGAGCTCTTCTTTTGTTTTTGTCATCGTTAGCAATTTGGTCAAAAAATTTTTGCCAAAAATTATGATTGTCTAGAACAAGACAGCAATAGCAAGTAAAAAGAAAACAAATGTAGATATTTTTTATATCTTGTCTAGATTTACCACCAGAAGTACAATAGAGTAATCAGTTGATGTATGCGCGCAGGCTTAACCTTTTTTCTATGTAATGTATATTAGTCTGTTTCTGTAGTTGTCTGCTCTTTGCTATTTGTAGATTATGGACCACTTGGCACTCATCCAAAATCAGTACCAGGACAGTGTAAATCAAAGAGAGACACTGAAGGAAAGAAAGAAGACAACTGCTTTAAGGCTTGAGCGTGCATCAGTGCTGACAAATGCTCTCGCTGATGAAAAGGTAGTATTTCTTTCAAACATATTATATTGTTTTCAATTTATTGTTTTTAATTTATTATATTGCGATAAAAACAAAATATTTAGTTTGATTTGAGAAATTTTTAAAATCAGGTGAGTGTTTGAGTTAAGAGAGTTTTTGAGTTAGGAGAGTGTTTGAGTTAGGAGAGTGTTTGAGTTAGGAGAGTTTTTGAGTTAGGAGAGAGTTTAAGTTAGGAGAGTGTTTGAGTTAGGAGAGTGTTTGAGTTAGGTGAGTGTTTGAGTTAGAAGAGTGTTTGAGTTAGGAGAGTGTTTGAGTTAGGTGAGTGTTTTAGTTAGGAGAGTGTTTGAGTTAGGAGAGTGTTTGAGTTAGGTGATTGTTTGAGTTAGGTGAGTGTTTGAGTTAGATGAGTGTTTAGGTTAGGTGAGTCTTTGAGTTAGGTGAGTGTTCGAGTTAGGAGAGTGTTTGAGTTAGGTGAGTGTTTTAGTTAGGAGAGTGTTTAAGTTAGGAGATTGTTTGAGTTAGGTGATTGTTTGAGTTACGTGAGTGTTTGAGTTAGATGAGTGTTTAGGTTAGGTGAATGATGTAGTTTAGTGAGCTGTCAAAGGTAGGTTTTACAGAAAAGTGAACATCCTTGCTGAGTTAATGACTCTTTGCAGATTCGTTGGGCAGACTTGGTGGACGAGTTAGACCTCAAAGTGTCAGTTATAGTTGGTGACTCCCTGCTGTCAGCGGCTGCCGTCTCATACTTTGGCGCCTTCACCACTAAATACAGGTCTTCCATGATGGATGGCTGGATTAAACAGTGTCAGCTGAAAGAGCTTCCTCTCTCTCAGGTACAGCTCATCCATTTATTTATCATGTACTACCTTATATGTATTATATACTACCTTTTATGTATTATATACTACCTTTTATGTATTTTATATTACCTTGTATGTATTATATACTACCTTGTATGTATTATATACTACCTTACATGTATTATATACTACCTTATATGTATTATATACTACCTTACATGTATCATATATTACCTTTTATGTATTATATACTACCTTACATGTATTATATACTACCTTATATGTATTATATATTACCTTGTATGTATTATATACTACCTTGTATGTATTATATACTACCTTACATGTATTATATACTACCTTATATGTATTATATACTACCTTACATGTATTATATACTACCTTATATGTATTATATACTACCTTTTATGTATTATATACTACCTTTTATGTATTATATATTACCTTATATGTATTATATATTACCTTATATGTATTATATATTACCTTGTATGTATTATATACTACCTTGTATGTATTATATACTACCTTACATGTATTATATACTACCTTATATGTATTATATACTACCTTACATGTATTATATATTACCTTTTATGTATTATATACTACCTTACATGTATTATATACTACCTTACATGTATTATATACTACCTTATATGTATTATATACTACCTTTTATGTATTATATACTACCTTATATGTATTAAATACTACCTTATATGTATTATATATTACCTTGTATGTATTATATACTACCTTACATGTATTATATACTACCTTATATGTATTATATACTACCTTGTATGTATTATATACTACCTTGTATGTATTATATATTACCTTATATGTATTATATATTACCTTATATGTATTATATACTACCTTGTATGTATTATATACTACCTTATATGTATTATATACTACCTTGTATGTATTATATACTACCTTGTATGTATTATATACTACCTTATATGTATTATATACTACCTTATATGTATTATATACTACCTTACATGTATTATATACTACCTTATATGTATTATATACTACCTTACATGTGTTAAATATTACCTTGTATGTATTATATACTACCTTACATGTATTATATACTACCTTACATGTATTATATACTACCTTACATGTATTATATACTACCTTACATGTATTATATACAGTCTACTTGTTTCACTGTAAACGGTATTACATAGCTGATAAATTATGTCAAAAAACAGGTCTGTCACTATTTGTTTACTTATTCCACACAGACTATTTCATATTTAGCTCTTATGTATTGTTTGGAATAGCATTCAGCTACCAGGCATTCGTACTATATCTAGCCTGTGAATGTATTCTTTCTATATCTAACCTGTGAATGTATTCTTTCTATATCTAACCTGTGAATGAATGTACCTGGACTCACGCTAGCTCAGTTGGCTACATACTACTTTCAGGCAAGAAGTCAAATCTACTGCTGCATCAATTGCACTACGACGTACATTTCATTGAGCTCTTTACCTGCTAAACTCATATTATATACGAGTCATCACTGAAACCACATATAATTTGCTGAAGTATAAATTAAATTTGTTATAATTATTTATTTATTATAATCATATCCAGCAGTAAACAACTGGATATAGCAGTGAAAGACACAACCAGAGCAAACTAAAGATTTATTTAAATTGTGGGCAGCATAAGCAGTGATTATATTTCAGATCGTTGATGAGAACAAAACGCAATACAAACTCTAGATAAAATAAAATGTTGCAGTGAGCAATCCAAACAGTTCATCAGATCTTTAGAATGGTCCAATGGGATCGCTCTCTGTTTTGTTCTCCTGAATTGCAACAGCTTCGGCAGGTTTGTCAGTGTACGGCAGCGGTTGCATTATTTTCACATGCACGTAGCTGTTGCTACCAACTCTTACCTGTAATATATAAAAGGTATTCTAATCAAAAGCAATTCTATTTCACTGCCAAAGTTCAGTGTCATGCATAACCTAAATGCTAAAAAATGGCTATGCTGAATACTGCTCAATGTTTTGTATTTGATATGTGATAAGTTATTTTTCATCTCAAGCTAATCGTCCACTTCTCTAAAATGCTGCTTTAAAATAAAGTAGTTTTAAAAATGAATGATGTAAGAGGGTGCTGCCAAGTTTGGCAGCTTTGCTAGAGATATTAGTTTTATAATTTTCTCTGTCTTCACCCAATAGTTAGTTTTACCTTCAGTTCTAAAGATTTCATCCATATCAATTTTATTTCAATTAATTTTTTTTTTATTAATAGTATAATAATATCATAGTAAATTTACCAAATATAAGTTAATATTTACAATGTCCATACCTTGACGTAGTACATAGTTCCTGCTACTACCTGAGAGCGATAGCTAACTGCTTCAAACTCAGTGAATTTGTGATCAGCCATCTTTTCAAAGTCAGTTTTCAACTAAAATAACGATTGCTTCTATGAATTACATTGATCGCAAACTATAACTCTATGAATTACATTGCTAGCAAACTATAACTCTATGGATTACATTGATAGCAAACTATAACTCTATGAATTACATTGATAGCAAACTATAACTCTATGAATAACATTGCTAGCAAACTATAACTCTATGGAGAACATTGCTAGCAAACTATAACTCTATGAATTACATTGATAGCAAACTATAACTCTCTGAATTACATTGCTAGCAAACTATAACTCTATGGATTACATTGATAGCAAACTATAACTCTATGGATTACATTGATAGCAAACTATAACTCTATGAATAACATTGCTAGCAAACTATAACTCTATGGAGAACATTGCTAGCAAACTATAACTCTATGAATTACATTGATAGCAAACTATAACTCTATGAATTACATTGCTAGCAAACTATAACTCTATGGATTACATTGATAGCAAACTATAACTCTATGGATTACATTGATAGCAAACTATAACTCTATGGATTACATTGATAGCAAACTATAACTCTATGGATTACATTGATAGCCAACTATAACTCTATGGATTACATTGATAGCCAACTATAACTCTATGGATTACATTGATAGCAAACTATAACTCTATGGATTACATTGATAGCCAACTATAACTCTATGGAGAACATAAAAACTTTTACAAGTTTGTGAGTATCAATGCATTGACCTCTGCAAGACTTCTGATATTAGTCAGTTCTTGCGATGAAATATTTTGGGTCTCCACCAGTAGAGGGCCCTTCATAACAGATGGATTTGTGTAATATCAGTAGTATAAATAAAGATGTTTCCAACTATTGCAATCATGGGTCCCAGAAGCTTGCATTGAGTATTTCTGTATGGCAGGGCTTAAGCTTAATGCTCAAAGTAAGCCAATAGATTTTAATCACATTTTAATCACAACAGTTGGATGATAATAATCATATTTGTGCTAATAATATTGCCTCAAGTTTTAATAAAAAATAAAGTTGAAAATAAAGTTTCATATTTAAGTAAATTATTTTATTTATAACAACTACTACTAGTATCGTTGGGTTAGTAACCACAAAACTACTTACACCCGTAGTCATATCTTTTATTTCCTTGTCAGCGACCCTTTTTTCCGTTAGACCTCCTGGCATATCTCCTCCTGTAGACATTCTTGCAGAGTACCTAGAGTCAATTACCGAATAATACCTGTCACACCAGAATTTTCACACCATCAGCTATCTAATGAATGCTGCTTATGAGCGCTCATAGAGGTAGCGCTCTCTATTTATACCAAAATACAACGCAAGTCTGTCTTCTTAGAAAATGAGTTTCTTATCAAGCCTCTGTTCAACGTCGAGTCAAACTTATTGTTATTTTTCTATAGACAAACACGACAGTTTGTGCGAAGTTATTGATTTAATTTATGAACCAATCTTTGCAATGAAAAATAACAAATTATTTATTGATTTTGACTTCATAGCCTAGCCTAACGACCAAACATATTAACCAAAACACCAGGTTGAGATTTTCTGTCTATTTCTCCCCTGGTGAGCTAATTGTGCAGTTGTGTAAACCATAGAGTTGTCTCCTCTTTCAGTACGCTAACCTATGGGAGAGTTTATATTTTCACACCTATAAATGACCTATCAAATATTGTTTTTCCTGATATTAATAGCTTTTACAATTTTTCCTTTTATCGCTTAGTTGAACATGCGAATAAAAATTATAGAAAATTGCTGATGCATATTTCGTTGGAATCCTAAATCGATTGTGATAGAGGAGTTAACGCGGTCTACGACGCAATTTTATCGTGATTATAAATTATTTACATTTTGTTACCAGCCACTCATGTTCTGTTTGACCTGCAGTTGTCATTCTACAAGAGGAAGTAACTCTACGGTGCCGGCATTCTCTACTCCATTGACCTCTAATAATCTGTCACTGTGTAGGAAGCTATAGTTACAAAACGATTATTTCTGAGACACTCTTGACAGAAAAATGTTCTCTTGATGCCTATGTCGTCGTGTATCTAGCTACATTTTTCACACAGTTGACACCAGATTTTTACTAGAAATATGTTGTACATAAAACTACCACAATTTTAACGCGGCCAAAGATGATGCAAATCTCAGGAAGTACTCATAAAATATTTGCTAGTTTTGCTCTTAATAGCGTTTTTGTGAGAACAAATTGGTTGTGCTGGATATAGGAACGGAAACTTGAATGATTTAAACCTTCAATGTGGCACTCATAACCCATGATGAAATAACTCCAGTATTGAGAGATTGAATTCAGTATCTAAAAGACCATTTATCAAAGTTTTAAAAACTCAAGGTGGAATAACTTGGGTGTTTTATAATTTACTGTTGGGAGACTCGTTACATGCATGGAGCAAACATTTAGTTGGTAAATGATAAGGAATTTTGTTTAAGAGTTGAAAAAATTTTAAATTTTCATGATTTATTTTATTCTCCAATTTTCAATTAGCATTATCCATCATAACCCTCCATAAATGTCCCTTTACCTTAAATTTGGTAATTTTCATCATCTTTGTAGTTATTATTGGCTTCAGAAACTTTCTTTGGACTTTTCCAAACTTGGATTGCAATGACTTGGAAGTTTGTGGAAACATGGAATTTAAGGGAATCCTCTATAAACCTTCTGGCTGTAGATCACAAAAACTCCCTCACTTCCCCCCCCCCCCCCCCCTCTCTCACCCCCCCCCCCCCCCCCCCCTCTCTCTCACCCCCCCCCCCTCTCACCCCCCCCCTCTCACCCCCCCCCCTCTCTCACCTCCCCCCCCCCCCCTCTCTCACCCCCCCCCCCCCCCCTCTCTCTCACCCCCCCCCCCCCCCCCTCTCACCCCCCCCCCCCTCTCACCCCCCCCCTCTCTCACCTCCCCCCCCTCTCACCTCCCCCCCACCTTCTCTCACCCCCCCCCACCCTCTCTCTCACCCCCCCCCACCCTCTCTCTCACCCCCCCCCTCTCTCTCTCTCTTCCTCCTCTCCCGCTCTGAACTCTTTTCAGAGTATGAATGCATGCTTTGGTCCACATGCTAAATGTCCTTGAGCTACTGCTTCAGAAATGCACAATCACACAAAAATATCTCTTAATACGAAACTGCTTTGGTACATTTAAAACTAATATTTTTGTTATTATTCAGAGAATATTAAACATGAACAATAGAGGCACTGCCAAAGCTTTAAACATGAAAAGAGATTTGACACCGGTACTTTACCTATGCATTGTTACCATAATGCATTCATCTGAAGCTAATTGATACCTGGAAACTGTAGAGGAAGTAAAGTGAGAGATCGCGTGTGGCCTAATCGTTAAATGGCTCGCACATAAACCATGGGCGTGCGATTCCCCCAACACGGTTACTCTTGGGTGATATTTTAGGCTACCCATAGCGAGCTGCATCTGGCCAGATATGCCATAAGACAAAGTGACTGCACGCCCAGCACTGTCATATCAGATATGAAGTGAAACTAGTCGAAATTTTATTTTTGTTTATTTGGAAGAACTGATTTAGCAACAGGCACTGGGGTTAATTGGTTAAAAAAAAAAAAAGAAATTTGAAAAATAAATTTTTTAAAAACTAGATTGGCAGTGATAGGATGAATATTTTATATATTATGAATTATGTTTGTGTCTACCTCACTTTATAGATAAATATGTAATGAATAAATTAGCCTGTTGGTGATGATTCAATGGTGAGGCCTGAAACTCCTATTTTATGTGCGAAGACAATGCAACAATTTGTTTCTTTGATGTTCCTTCGCAAACACAGAAGCTCAATTTGATTGGGCTCCACCCTGTAACCAAATCTATTATTTGACTAGCTGTGCCGTGCATATTTTCTTTAATTCAATCCAGTTTATACAGTCCAGTGATTGTCAAAATGAAAAAATTGCTGTGGAGTTGTCCTCCCGTTAGGTAAATGCAATAGATGCTGACTTCTGCACAACTTTTTGATACTAAACAACTCATGTGACGCCATAAAACAGAGTTGTGGAACTTCAACTTGCTGACATATAAAGAGGGCCTATCAAACTGGTCATTGCGCATGGACTTGAAAAATTGCTAAAAATCGAGATTTTAAATGGTTTTGATGTGTTTTGTGTCTGCACTTTTTCTTATTGTTGGCAATTTTGTTGGTCTTTTTACAACCATATTTATGCGCTAGCTTCTCATACCAATATTTTGAAACTTAAACCAAGGTTCTAATTTGAAAGATTTGCAAATACCAAAATATCTGTTTCAGCATATTTTTGGTTTTATCCGAAATAAAATTTTTGGTGTAGTTGTTGTGCTCGGAGACAACGATTTTTGAGTCAAAAGTACAAGTAAAAATTTCAACTATTTTGCAACTTTTAAAGATAATTTGGTTTAAGCTATATTGCACCCATTTACGCTGGTTTTGCGCAGAGAAAGAACAACTCCACAAAAAATTAATGTGCCGATATTTAAATTAACTAATTTTACAAGCAAGCTATATTTTTTTACATCTGATATGACAAAAACAAGCAAGCTAAGGGTCATGCCGTTTAAAACCCAGACAAAGCTAAGAGAAACCAAATACATGTATATTACCCTAAGGTAACAGCACTGAAAATTGAACCTGCTTTCTCAGTCGCAGTGCAAACAGACCCCACGTGTAATCTAGCGTCACCTGGTCCTTGTACAACAATACAAGCAAGCTCCACTTTTCTCTGACACTTCCGTGTATGATTATCAACTTGAGATGAATGCATTGTGAAACAATACATAGGTGAAGTATCAGTGTCAAAATCTTTTTTCATATCTAACGCTTTTGTCCGGCTTCTTTTAATTTTAATTGCATTTTTTCAGGTGTGAAAGTTATTTATTTGTCATAATTCAAAAGCAACATTTCATTTATAGATTGTAGTGTTTTTCTTGTGAATACCTACAGTGGCGACATAAAGTCTGGTATTACTCAAAAATGTTGTTTTAGCTACGTTATGCCTAAAGTTACTACATTCTCAGAAATGGACAATATTGCTTCAGAGAGTGTCATTGTACCACGTTGTTCATTTTGTTATTCAAAATACCTTTCACTTTACGTATAATTTAACTATACAATATTGAAAGAAGTTTATTGTTTCAACTCAGATTATTGCAGACTTGAAGTCGCTATTGTAGGTATGCATTCACATTAGGCAAAAACCAGGCTTTGCTTTGCACGTATAAATCATGTGTATGAGTTCCTGGAAAAGCCCATTTCCATTGTGTTCTGTAGTGTTGAAAGCACACAGTTTTTTACTAGTTTCATATAAGAATAGTACAAGTTTTTTTTATAAGATTACAGCGCCGCGTCATCCTCACAAGCCTGCATCATATTGTTTCTCATATATCTATTCAACTATATCCTGGTAGCGGAGTTCATAGCCTGTTGCGGTAACATGTACCCATTGTATCACATGAGTGAAAAATTACGCAACGGATATTATCCATTGACTACATGCCAACACATCTGAAGTCAGCAGCTTCTTTGGAAAGTGTATTAGCGGCATCAGCTGCAAAAATGTGTTTCAACTTCTTTACGAAAAGATCAGAAATAAGCTATATCACACTATAGCCCTTAAATATGGTTGAACAATTGAAGTGTTTTGTGTACTAAAGCAGTTAACAGGTCCCTTGGTCTTATATTGGTTCGTCTAAACATACATGCAAATCTCCAACAATATTCATACATTATCACTAATTCCTTCCATTAGGTTTTGAATATTTTTGTCGTTTAAGAGTTGCAACAGTATTAAAAAGACAACTCCGAAAACTTTCAAGTTGCTCATGAATATATTACTTCATTGGGTGTGGTTCACGCGTAAACCAGAGCTTAATTCTGTCAATCTGGTGGCAGATGGTTTAATAGAATAAACTTCTTTCTCCGAGTTTGATCATTTGACAAGCCCAGCAAATACTAGTATCTCTTTGTCACATTTGAATATGGCCACTATTGTGCTTTCACGTTATATTGTATGAAGTGACGATCATGGTAAATGTTACTGTATGGCATGTATATTGTAGCTGTTAGTTGTTATAGCTGTCGCATCACTATAGCTTGTTACAGTTCACTGCGCCGATGTTTTGGTGCCGATGTACCTATACGATGGATAGTGACGATGTGCGGCTGGCTACATAGGCCGATGTAGTTTACCGATGTACTAGAACACATCGATGTGCTGCGACTGAACTAGCCAATCATACAGCACAGCGGTTGATACCTGTTTCATTTCCGACAACAAATTATGTGTATCCCTGATATAATTAATAATAATAATTGAAAAACACACTCACTGCGATGTAAGTCTTGTTTTTTTTTCCATCATAAAAAACATGACTTTTAATAATTATTTTGGTTTCATTTATTATTGAATCATCAGAATATTTTTATTATTTATCATTTATTGTGTTTGTTGTATTTGAACATTAATTATGCTTGAAAGTGTTCAAATTATCAACGATAACTATTTCATGAGCCATGTGAAATAAATTTACTTGGCCAAATTGTTTTTGGCAACAGTCGCATTGCACTAGTTCAAAAGCTTTTCACTGCGGTGTGCTCGGATTTGGTGGCATTACATTATCCGACACCATGGATATGGTGATGTCACTAATTCCAAGCGCACCGCAGTGAATAGTTTGTGAACTAGCATTACATCTAAATTATTTTGGTGCGAAGCATGAACACGCAAGTTCGATAACAGCAGCATTCCTTCGGAATTTGTAGTTGATGAAACGGTAATGTATGTATAATCGTTGGTGATGAAAGAAATTCTAGCGGAAATGTGTTGTAAATGGTTGAACTTGAAGAGCTTGTAAGCATATTTTGGATTTAACCAATCAGAGGGCGACGATGTGCCTTCGCTATTGGGCATAGACCACCATGCTGGTTATGCTCACAAATAAGCCCCACGATGTACAGATGTATTGGCCACGCCCATCGTAAGGCCTTCCGATGGCAGACATCGGCCTGTGTAACCACTCCTTGAAAAACAACTGTTTATATACCAGCTGCAATAGTTATTGCACATGCTCTTTGCTCCTTTCCTTTTTTTATTCTCTATGTCTATGTGTGGACACATATATTGTTGTGTATGCATGCAGGGCTATGACTTCATCAAGGACATGGTAGCCCAGAATCAGGTGTTACATTGGCACACAGAGGGGCTACCCCAGGACACCCACTCAGTAGAGAATGCTATCATCATAAAAAATAGCTTTAAATGGCCCCTACTTATAGACCCCCAGGGCCAGGCACTGCAGTATGTTATATTATTGTTTTCTTTTATATTCTCAACCAAACTATTAACATAAAATGTTTTTTATATTCCAAAAATGCATGTGTTAAGTTTTACTGTACTGTTAGAGATCCTCGTACAAATATCTCTCTTCAGTTGGATACGGGAGACAGAAGGTTCAAACCTAATTGTGGCACAGGCTGATGACCCAAACTATATGAGGTCTATGGAGAGAGCTTTGAGAGTGGGTGACCCTATCGCCCTTACCAAAGTGACTGAGGACCTAGACCCTTCCCTCAGGCCCATACTGTTGAGAGACACTTTCACCCGGGGAGGACATGAGATCATTAAACTTGGAGAGACAGAGATTGAGTACAACCAAAACTTTAGGTGAGATTTTGTCTATTTGTGTGTGTTTTCTCAATGAACCTGGCGTGAGATTGTGAGAGGTGAGTTATGCTTAGTTTAACGGTGGGATTTCAGCCGTATTAGGCAGTCGTGTTATGAATCTGGCTGAGAAGCGACTGCACCTGCGAACGATTTAATCAGCAGGAGTTGAGGCAGATTGGATAGTCGGTTTTGTGATTCGGCTGCAAAGCACTCCTGGTTTAAGCGATCAGGGCTCAGTGTTTTATTATTATTATTTATTATTATAATAGTTACAATAAGGATAATAATTATTATTGTTGTAATTGTTATTATTTATTATTATCCTTATTATCAAACCTAGCACGACCACTTGACATCATGAGCGGATTGTTATCACTTGATTGATTAGCAGGCTGTCTCTCATCGATCAATGACAAGAACAACCGCTACTACTACATGGTGGATGGCGTTCACAAATACAGAAAATCATCACCTTGCGGGCTGCCATGCGGTCACTGTTGTTCGTTCTGTAGTCTCATGAGATCTCGCTCTAAACCCGCCTGAAAATACGACTGGCCATTTCTATGTCGGAGTTACGGCAACCGTTGCCGCATTCATGGCTGGAAATTCGACTAAAATGTGACTGCTTTATTCAGTCTAATTTGGTGCCGTATTGAAAACACACGCCTGCATAATCCGGCCGTTTAAACTAAGCATAAGGAGCTTGACTCATTTGATGACATGACAAGAAATCATTATGATCACAAACTATATAGAATTTATTTCAATACAAAGTGGAGATGACAACTCCAATTTGTTCAATATAGCCTTTTCGTAGGCAAAATATATAAAAATGCTGTAACGGTGTGTGCCGATAGAAGTACAACCGCTCATGTCTTTCTGCAACCGCTAAATACAACTGGCTATTTCCGCCAAAAACACTTATGCATTTAAAAAGATTTATTTCCTGCAGAAAAAAACTTTGCCGAATAATGTTCTTACTGCCACAATAATGATATAGTTTTTAATGAAAATTGAAAGGGTTCATTTTTGAGCTTGATAGTATAAAGTTTTTACCACGTAACATGAATTGTACCATCGCAACTTTGAGGCAAGGAGGTTCATAATGTTTTGTCAAGTTGGGTAATAGAGAATGCCATTATTTTGTATAATAAAATCAAAACAAATATTTTCTGGCTCCAAATGGCTTTGGAGGAAGGACGCCAGACACAGTCTCTCTAAATGAACTATATTTTGTTCTTAAAAGTCTACCAGTTCAAAAAATTTTATAGTTCACCAATTTAGGGTTGAATGTTTTATTGGTGAAAGGATTACAGCCAATAGACTAGATTATACCTGTGCATGCAGGTTATACCTGTACACGCAGGTTATACCTGTACATACAGGTTATACCTGTACATACAGGTTATACCTGTACATGCAGGTTATACCTGTACATGCAGGTTATACCTGTACACGCAGGTTATACCTGTACATACAGGTTATACCTGTACATGCAGGTTATACCTGTACATGCAGGTTATACCTGTACATGCAGGTTATACCTGTACATGCAGGATATACCTGTACATGCAGGTTGTATATAAATAGACTGTAGTATACTAGCTTATACCTATAAATGCAGGTTGTATATAAATAGACTGTAGTATACTAGCTTATACCTGTACATGCAGGTTGTGTATAAATAGACTGTAGTATACTAGATTATACCTGTACATGCAGGTTGTATATAAATAGACTGTAGTATACTAGCTTATACCTGTACATGCAGGTTGTATATAAATATACTATAGTATACTAGATTATACCTGTACATGCAGGTTGTATATAAATAGACTGTAGTATACTAGCTTATACCTGTACATGCAGGTTGTATATGAATAGACTGTAGTATACTACCTTATACCTGTACATGCAGGTTATACATGATAACATCGATGAGTAACCCTCACTACCTGCCTGCTGTCTGTATAGAAGTTACCATCATCAACTTTACTGTCACCTTCGATGGACTGCAAGAACAACTTCTCTCTTCTGTTGTTAAACAAGAGAATCCACAGCTTGAGACTCAAAGGTTTGTCTTTGTATTAGAGCTAGTGATGTTATTGTGGCTGAACAGCTAGTGCTAGTGATGCTATTGTAGCTTGACAGCTTGTAGTAAGTGTGTTATTGTAACAGGACAGCTAGGAGTAAGTGTGTTATTGTAGCAGGACAGCTAGGAGTAAGTGTGTTATTGTAGCAGGACAGCTAGGAGTAAGTGTGTTATTGTAGCAGGACAGCTAGGAGTAAGTGTGTTATTGTAGCAGGACAGCTAGGAGTAAGTGTGCTATTGTAGTAGAACAGCTAGGAGTAAGTGTGTTATTGTAACAGCACAGCTAGGAGTAAGTGTGTTATTGCAACAGGACAGCTAGGAGTAAGTGTGTTATTGTAACAGGACAGCTAGGAGTAAGTGTGTTATTGTAGCAGGACAGCTAGGAGTAAGTGTGTTATTGTAGTAGAACAGCTAGGAGTAAGTGTGTTACTGTAACAGAACAGCTAGGAGTAAGTGTGTTATTGTAGTAGAACAGCTAGGAGTAAGTGTGTTACTGTAACAGAACAGCTAGGAGTAAGTGTGTTATTGTAGTAGAACAGCTAGGAGTAAGTGTGTTACTGTAACAGAACAGCTAGGAGTAAGTGTGTTATTGCAACAGGACAGCTAGGAGTAAGTGTGTTATTGTAACAGGACAGCTAGGAGTAAGTGTGTTATTGCAACAGGACAGCTAGGAGTAAGTGTGTTATTGTAACAGGACAGCTAGGAGTAAGTGTGTTATTGTAGTAGAACAGCTAGGAGTAAGTGTGTTACTGTAACAGAACAGCTAGGAGTAAGTGTGTTATTGCAACAGGACAGCTAGGAGTAAGTGTGTTATTGTAACAGGACAGCTAGGAGTAAGTGTGTTATTGTAGCAGGACAGCTAGGAGTAAGTGTGTTATTGTAGTAGAACAGCTAGGAGTAAGTGTGTTACTGTAACAGAACAGCTAGGAGTAAGTGTGTTATTGTAGTAGAACAGCTAGGAGTAAGTGTGTTACTGTAACAGAACAGCTAGGAGTAAGTGTGTTACTGTAACAGAACAGCTAGGAGTAAGTGTGTTACTGTATTGTGGAATGTGTGCAGGTCAGAGCTGTTGGAGAGTATCGCCAGTGACATGGGCATGTTGAAACAGCTTGAGGACAAAACCTTAGATCTCCTTCAGAAGTCTGAAGGTGAGGGTTTTGTATGGCATTCTGTGACATCACACTGTACTATGACATCACAGTGTACTATGACATCACAGTGTACTATGACATCACACTGTACTATGACATCACAGTGTACTGTGACATCACACTGTACTATGACATCACACTGTACTATGACATCACATTGTACTATGACATCACAGTGTACTATGACATCACATTGTACTATGACATCACAGTGTACTATGACATCACACTGTACTATGACATCACAGTGTACTATGACATCACAGTGTACTATGACATCACACTGTACTATGACATCACAGTGTACTATGACATCACATTGTACTATGACATCACAGTGTACTATGACATCACATTGTACTATGACATCACAGTGTACTATGACATCACATTGTACTATGACATCACAGTGTACTATGACATCACACTGTACTATGACATCACATTGTACTATGACATCACAGTGTACTATGACATCACACTGTACTATGACATCACACTGTACTATGACATCATAGTGATCAATGATGACATAATACGAGTGAGAGATCTCTGAGCTTGAAACTTTGCCTTGCTGATGTTTCTAGCAGAAAGCTTTGGATTCTCTATATGGCATTACTAATAGAAAGAATATCTAATACTTTATGTTTGCAATAATTACTGACCCAGTTAGTAACATTATTTGGAAGTACATCGGATACCGGTAATAACTTCTACATCAGACCTGACAGCCATCATCTAGCTGCCCTAAAGTAGATGAAGTTGGTTCAGTAGTTTTATTTGTTATCGTCCACCACTGTTGTATGTAGTATTACCTATCAATATCTACTCTATACAGACATATACTTACCCACACCACTGTTGTATGTAGTGTTACCTATCAATCCCTACTCTATACTGACGTACCTGCAGGGCACATATTGGACGATGAGGACCTGATCAACACTCTGCAGCAGAGTAAGACAATGTCCGTAGAGATCGGTGGTAGAGTGACTCTCTCTGAGCAAACTGAGAAGGATATGAACTACATGAGGAAAAAATATTTACCTGTATGTGTTTACCTGTATACATTGCTACCTGTACGTATATACCTGTGTAGATTGCTACATGTATGCGTATATCTGTGTAGATTGCTACCTACATATATATACCTGTATACATTGCTACCTGTATATTCACCTGTATATATTGTCACTTACCAACATTATACTGTAAGACGCTGTTCTATATATTACTTTAGTTGATTGAGGACGTATATGATATATGTAGCGTGTAAACAAGTGTTATTATACTAGTTTGTGCTAGTATGTGTATTAATATAGCTGTTTTGGTCAGTGTCTCTTGGCAAGTACGTTTTTACCTGTCAGCTGACTATGAAATGGGAATTATGACAGCTTTATCAAAAGCTATTTGGTCATGGAAACAGCTCATAGGCCTCGATAGTGTTTTTATATATCTATGAAGTCTAAGGTTGGTTTTATTATACTAAGCAACAGTATTTACTTTTGAGCTAATTGGAAAGAGTGTTATACAGGAAGTTAACAGACTTTCCACAAATGCCAACACCAAATTTGATGCAATGGAAAATAAATTAATACTTTTCTAACCGTAAAATTTTTTTTATCTGCAAACAATTATATACTTCATCACTGCAGTAGCCATTGTTTCAGGGGAGTTGTCATTTCTACGGTAAATAACTTGGTTCTCAATTGTAATTTTTTCTTTTTTGGCCAAAAACCATTTTGTTTTTATCGTTTGGTTCATTCAGTACAGGAAATGGTTTGCGATTGTCCTCTTACCAGTAAAAGACATCATTGTGCTTTTCACAGGCACTTTTTTCTACTCTTTTAGGCTGTTTGTTTTCACCCAATTAAAGTCAGATTTTTTCTTCATTGAATATCACTGATATAGTGATATTTATTTTATTGTAGTATGTCGAGTTTGATTTTTAACTTCCTGTATCTTTGTTTATTCCAGATTTACGGAAATGCATAAAACTGTTCCTGTTAATAGATAATGTGGAGTTATGCTCTCACTGCTATACACTTACAGGTGGCTACTAGAGGTGCAGTGCTCTACTTTGTACTAGCCGAGTTGTCTAGCATAAACTACATGTACCAGTGGTCGCTACCCTGGTTTACTAGTACATTTACTTTATGCATTGATCCCTCCAAACTACAGGAAGTGCCTAGCACTGCCTCTACTGATGCCGAGCAAGTTAGAGGTCTCTCAGGTGAGTATTTTACACCTCAGTCTCAGGTATAGCACAATGCTTAGGTTCAACAAGAATATTTGTTTATTGCCAAAAACCAACCACATACAACAGCTTATACATAGTGGCTAGCTAAGGGTGCTTTCGGATACCCTACGCGTAGGGCTTAACAATGGGATTAAATGAGACCATTTGGAAACCCCGTCGTTGAGGGCAGAAAAAAACATGGCGGCAATGGGTAATTTGGGCTCAACGATGGAAGTGACAAGTGAGGTAGGTTGCGTCGTTGACTGACCTTGACTCCACCTAACCAACAGTTTTAACGAGTCAACTTTTAATAATCACTGTTTCTCCCCGTTTCAAGTCGTGACAATGCATTATAATGTATATAGAAAATACATCAGACGATAAAATCATCGTAATTAATTTTTGTTTGTAAAGAAACTAAAGTGGGCTCGCTTTAGCTACGCAGTTTTCATAGAAGTTGATGAAAATAAAGATGTCTATGATTTACGCTCAAACAACTTCCCTTAAACGACAGTCATCGTTGAGCCCTCAACAAGTGTTCAACGACTGCCCTATGCATAGGGTATCCGAAAGCACCCTACTTCTCACTACGTGTAATGTACATACAGTTTGTGTATAGTATAATTTGTATCTATGTATGTACTATGTCTATGTGACGGGTTTTATTGCATTGTATGTTAATAGTATAACTTGTGTCTATGTATGTACTATGTGTATTTGGATGGCTCCATATGAATGAATTATAAAGTATACATTGGTTACACTGTTTACCAAGTTGGTGGAATTGGATCTGTTTTCTTTCTTTAAATCAAATTTTCTTGAAATTTGGTTTTTATTTTTTTCATTAGCCTCCACTTTATTGTTCCAAAATTCATCTACATGTACAAGTTTATTTTTTAATATCCATAGATGTAGGTATTGGCCCATAGATGTAGGTATTGGCCCATAGATGTAGGTATTGGTCCATAGATGTAGGTATTGGCCCATAGATGTAGGTATTGGTTCATAGATGTAGGTATTGGCCCATAGATGTAGGTATTGGTCCATAGATGTAGGTATTGGCCCATAGATGTAGGTATTGGCCCATAGATGTAGGTATTGGTCCATAGATGTAGGTATTGGCCCATAGATGTAGGTATTGGCCCCATAGATGTAGGTATTGGTCCATAGATGTAGTTATTGGCCCATAGACATCAATGCAGTGGTCACTGTCAATAACTTATACAGGTGTGCTGAGACCTTCATCCAGACACAGTCCAGACATCAGCAGTGGAGCCAGTTTGGATCTCCCTGGAGAGGATAGAAATAGCAGCGAGCGTAGAAGGTAGGGGCGTGGCCAGATGTGCACGGGTGGGAGTCTTGTTACAGTTATGGGTGAATGGCAATGTGAATTTGAGTGTTTGCCTGTTTTTGATAAACTTATTGGAAAATAATAAGTTAGTAATAAGAAACACTGTAATATATTTAATTATTAATTGTGAATTATCGTTGTACAGTATTTTGTTGCTGTCCATCGTATATGAAAATAAAAAGTTGTACAAGTCATGGGTCTTTGAAGAGGGACGCAATTTTTTCCATGGTTACAACTGGTTTTGGTTCATTGTTAAAACAACATCACCGATGTGTTTTTGAATGCTATTCAGTTTGAAGTAAAATCTGAACAAGCTCAGTAAAAGTGAATCCAAAGTAAGTTTCTTGCCCCATGCAAAAGTTGATATCTCTCAACCGTCTATCCTGGATAAGATATTTGCCCCTATAGGATGATGAGCCCATCACTAAGCTAGGGTTAAGCTACCCAAGTCTGGCAAATGGCAGCGCAGCCAAAAACCAGATGAATGGGGCGAACAATAAGACAATAGTTTAATAATATAAGAGACACCAGAACGCATAACGGCAATTACACCAACAACATAACATTATAGGGGGAGGTTACCACTCACATAGTGCTACTTTTACAACTTTCTCCTCACCAAAAATATGAGACACAACTATGTAACAGGTAACATAACAATTGAATAAATTTATAATAACACGAAAGGGTCTAAATTATATTACTAAAGAGGTGGGGGGGGGCTCTTACAGCCCTGAAACGGATGAATGAACTTTGCCACCTGCAATTAGTTACACCAACTAATTTTACAAGCCAATCACTTTTAGCCAGCCATTCATAACCTGAGATCATGAAACATAGCGCGTGCAGGTAAGACCACCGCATAATATAATGAATCTAAGAATACACGAAAAGAGAACACAACTCTCATTTAGCCTAGATAGATTGTTGTGCATAATCCAGTAAACTCAATTTCTTTGAGACAAAAATAACCTTTTTCCTCTTAGGAGAAAAAGGTTGCATTTTGTGAAAGTGTGCAGTGGTAAGACTGGGTTGTCGCTAGAGGTATACCCTGTGATATACCATACAACGGTATTGGACAATCTCGTCATCTCAGACCACTTATTGTTGACGCGCTGCCATGTTACAGGTCATCTCTGCAGCCTTTCACTAGCAGGAGGAGACAATCTACTAGGATGACCAGTGAGACAATGACTCCTGCACAGCTCGACTCGTACATGAGGCTCATGATCAATGGGTGTGTATACATTTTATATGTCTATGGCTAGTGATATCTATGTCTAGTGATGTCTATGGCTAGTGATGTCTACGTCTAGTGATGTCTGTATCTAATAGTGTCTATCTATGTCTAGTAGTTTCCATAGAGATAACACACATATGATGTACCCACAGGCTGACGTGGCAGGTGTACAGGGTGGTATCTATGGCGCTCTTCTCCAAACACCAGCTGGTATTCTCCTTCCTGCTCACAGCCAACATTATGAAAGCAAAGCAGAGTTTCCCTGACACAGTGAGCAGTGTAGATGCTATCACAGACCTGGAGTGGCAGACCTTTCTGCAGGGGCCCGTCCTCGCTAACATGTTAGATGAGGAGACCCTGCAAACACACGACGGTGCGGTATTTATTTTGGTGGCTTTTACCTTACTAGTTTAGAAGTTGTCTTCTTTTGTTTTTCTTATTCCTGCATGCGCAGCTATTCATTGCAAGCTTATTTGTCAATTTATTGAGTTCGTGCCGCAATCTCTGTGATATTCTAGGGCATTATTGGATATAAAGAGACTGTATAGATAACATATTTTGTAATGCAAGTTACATGACATGTAACCTTTAGATATTGAATATTAACAATTGTGTCTGCATTGAATTTGAAAGTTGAGATCACTTAGACTGTCAATTGCCTGTAAATAATTAGATCATTATCCAGATGTTGCGGCTATTGAGCAATTGCTATAGCTTGCAATAGACATGTGATTCCAAAGTAATTTTAGTCAAATGACTACACAGACACAGTCATGTATGTGTACAAAGTTCACTTAGGCGGGTTATGCTGGTCACAAAATGATTGTTGGAAATTTTTTTTAAACAAACAATCGATAGTTTTGGATTCTCCCTGATCAGCATCGATGTTTGACGCATCATGTGTAGATTTTATGAATGATAAATGCCATGTGACAGGTCATGTGACATTGAGTGGCTCTAACTGGTCTAGCGTGGCTTGGCACCGGAGGCCTTGTCCATATTTCCTGTATGAGTGCAAACAAACCTGCGACACATTACTGTCAATGTAGCCTCAGGCTCTACCATGTGTTGTACAGGTCTATCAGCTATGCAGAAGTTAGAGTATGTCTCTCGAGAAGGGGAGGCACCACAACGTCCCATTTGGATAAAAGACTCGATGTGGAGGCTATGTCAGCATCTAGAGATTGTGCTGCCAGTGTTTGCTGGTCTCTGCAAGTCCATACGAAACAACAGTCTGCAGTGGAGTCACTTCAAGTCTGCAGTTGATGTGTACAGCTTGATAGCTAACCCCTGGGTGTCCGCTCACAGCAGTATGTATTGTGTGTGCTCTGTTG
Organism: Cryptosula pallasiana; assembly: GCA_945261195.1. Lineage (NCBI taxonomy): Eukaryota > Metazoa > Bryozoa > Gymnolaemata > Cheilostomatida > Cryptosulidae > Cryptosula > Cryptosula pallasiana. The sequence continues at coordinate 44,502,162 of OX183130.1, forward strand.
TACATAGGTGGTGTCTGTGTTGAGATGCATTCAATCTTCTATATTATTTTTAGCTACGTTTTTTATATAGCAGCCTATTAAAGGTACCTGACAATGTAGTCAGCGATAAAAGGCGCCTGCAGGGGTCTAGTTAGAGTGCTGTCATGATTGAAGCTGTCTATCAGCCCCTTCTGGCGTTTGATCCCACAGTTGACGCATACCAACTACCGCGTCAGCGGCTGCCTTGACATCTGCTGCTGATTATAGACAAATTATAAATAAGAGAATTCTTGTTGTAGGTGTCGCGCAGGAGGAGCAAACGGAGGACTTTGTGTTTGGGTGGGAATACCTGAACCCCTTCCAGAGGATAATGTTGATAAAGGTGCTGAGGCCAGATTGCCTGACTCCATCAATGAGAGTGTTCATAGAGCAGCAGATGGGAGATAGATTTGCTAAGGTAACTGTGAGATGAACTACTGAGTGAGATAAGACAACTCCTATTAAACGACTATCTAGCGCATACATCCGTTATGTCCTTCAGTTTTATTCTATAGAGTACCCTATTATCTGTAGTTAAGTACGTGCACTGCTGTCAAGTGGCTCTTGAAAATATTGTCACATGTTTTATTTTAGTCTAGTTGGTCAACTATACAGAAGTGTTTATAATGCTGTCATGGGGAGATAACTACTGCAACTGTACCTACTGCTTGTCATGTCTATGTAATAGGGGGAAGCAATTTCCACAAATATTTGTGTTAAAAGTTGTTTGTCAATCATGTAAACCCAAACAGTTGATACCCGTTTTGTATTAATTGGTAGAGAAGACAACTGCTAAATAGTTTTGGTTTTGTAGGCCCCACATTATGAGATAAGGGAAGTGTTTGATGAGGTGAATGCTAAAACTCCTCTTATATTCCTTCTAGCTACAGGTTGGTAATCTATGGCTATATATGTCTATGTGTTGTATGTGTCTATTGTTAGGTGTTTCTATCTACTTAGTTGTGTATGCCAGGACACCTGTTGTATTGTGTCACATGATGAGTTATATATAGCATAGTACGTAATCTAAGGTGTGTCAAAACACCATTCCTAATATAGTGCTGATTGAACCAGCTGTATCAAGTATGCTTAGAGTACAAAGTTCGTAAAATAGACACGTTATCTGCTGTGGAGTGGCCACATCACTGTTTATCTTCGTGGCCATCGTGTACCCCAATACTGTGTGTCATTATCTAGACTGTTTTGGTATTAACTATGTTTTATAGGCTCAGATCCAACAGGTCAGATCTTAAAGTTTGCCCGAGATGTGAGGGGTAGCACCCTACATTTAGATATGGTATCTTTGGGCAGAGGGCAGGGTCCCAAGGCTGAGGAGTTTATTAACAAAGCCCAAATACTCAAAGGTATAATTATATTGGATCTCTGCCAGTCTGTGCTGTCGCTGTCCTTTGGCACTGAGTTATTAAGTGACCGGGGTCGTTTGTGTATGAGTGATGGTCCCAAGCTAACGACTGCCGTTGTTGATTTATTTTTGTTTAATTATTTAGTAATGCGTGTCGAATATAATTTTTCATTATTTTTATTGGTGTTGGACCATAAAACTGCCTGTCTGGTAATTGTAAATGCAAACAGAAAAAGTTTTCACTCAGTTTTTGTTAAAGTTTTGTAAACAAACGAAAAGTTATTTTAGAGACCTAAGTACAAGTTCTAACTTGACTGCGTAACTTGATACATTGCAGTGTTTAGATTCAGTAATGCAAGAAATTGTTCTCCGTAATGAATAGCTTTCGGTTTGTTCATTTCAACCAAGATTTAATATGGGTTGTGTGCATCATATAAGCGGGATTAATTTTTTTCCTTGTCAAAGTTTTTCTTGAACTTCCTTCGTTTTGTTTCGTTAAAAGATAGACTAACGGTTGAAAAACGTTAAATTGTAGTTGATATGACGAATAAATTGTGTTATCAGCTTATTACTTAACATCTCAAGTACTTCAAGTAGTTTACTCTATGACCACTCAAGTGTTGTTGGTAGTTATCTTCTCTCACATATTTTTGTGGGTGGTCAGAAAGTAAAGGATAACTCGATGTGTCTTCAACTACAATATTAGTTTGGGCGAATCAATTTTTATCTTTTATGCTACGTTTTAGGTCGCTGGGTGTTCCTACAGAATTGTCACTTGGCAGCTTCCTGGATGCCTAGACTGAAATCTATAGTCTCAAACTTTAGTAAGCCCCAGTCTGACGTAGACCCTCAGTTCCGTCTCTTCCTCAGCAGTAAACCTGAGGATAAGTTCCCAGTCTCTATCCTACAGACTGGTATCAAGGTGGGTGATGCACTGTATCCCCCCCCCCCCCCCCCACCCACCAAGATAGTTGTTTTAATTTCTTGGTTTTAAAACTAAGTTTTACCTCACAATGGTTGCTGTGCCATGAAATAATATTATTATCGACAGGTAGCTGTCGATGCCCCTCAAGGCATCAAGTCTAGTCTGCTCCGATCTGTTCAGACCGGCAGCTTTGAGAAGTTTTATGCGAGCAACGCAGACAATGGTACGATGAAAAACTTGCTGTACGGTCTCTGCCTCTTCAACTCTGTCATACATGAACGGAAGAAATATGGACCTCTGGGATGGAACATTCCATACGAGTTCAACGATTCCGATTTAGAGGTGGGTGATTGCTCTCTATAGCAATTAGCTAGTCGTAAATGTTTGAACATTGATCGCTGTGCAGATAGCACCAATTGCTAGATAAAAGGAAAAAGTGAAATGAGTTGGCGGGAATTGGTAATGTTTTCCACAATGATGTGAACGTTGAGCCCTTTGTTAATTTTATATTTTTTGTCTCCATGTACTTTGTTGAAATGTTTTCTGCTCGTTGATTAGATCTCTGGCATTAGATTACTCGTTTGTACAGTTGAAAAAAGTTATCAAAATAATGTTATATGGGCGTATTTAATCTATCATTGGAAGTTTTTTTTTCTTTTTTTTCAAACGCAAACAGTGTTAGCTTGACTGTGGTTGACTATTCTTGTTTATGGTTAATTGTTGTTGACTGCGGTTGATTCTGGTTGACTGTGGTTGACTAGGGTTGACTGTGGTTGACTGTGGTTGATTCTGGTTGACTGTGGTTGACTAGGGTTGACTGTGGTTGACTGTGGTTGATTCTGGTTGACTGTGGTTGACTAGGGTTGACTATGGTTGACTAGAGTTGACTGTGGTGGACTAGAGTTGACTATGGTTGACTATGGTTGACTGCGGTTGACTAAAGTTGACTAGGGTTGACTAGGTTTGAATGTGGTGGACTAGAGTTGACTGTGGTTAACTAGAGTTGACTGTGGTGGACTAGAGTTGACTGTGGTTGACTAGGATTGACTGTGGTTGACTAGAGTTGACTGTGGTGGACTAGAGTTGACTGTGGTGGACTAGAGTTGACTGTGGTGGACTAGAGTTGACTGTGGTTGACTAGGATTGACTGTGGTGGACTAGAGTTGACTGTGGTTGACTAGGATTGACTGTGGTGGACTAGAGTTGACTGTGGTTGACTAGAGATGACTGTGGTGGCTAGGGTTGACTAGGGTGGACTATTGTTTACAGGTGGCCATGCTACAACTGAGCATGCTGGTGGAAGGAGCAGAGCAAGTACCGTGGAAGGCATTACACTATCTAGCTGGAGACATCACCTATGGGGGTAGAGTAACTGATGACTGGGACAGGAGGTGTCTACATGCTTTACTAACCAGATTCTACTCTTCAGATGCCTTGCAGGATACTTACATGTACTCCACAGATGGTGTAAGTACCATTTGTGTAGCTGTGTCATCGGCGTTTATTTGAAAGTGATTGAATTTTCTCACGTTTTTGCACAAAGTTACTATTTTTGATTTCAAATGAAAAGCATGAAAATTTTTCATTTCTTTCTCTTTATTTAAACAAAACCTAAACCTGCTTACAAACTCATTTTTGTTAATTTGTTTGCAACGGCTTTACTGGATTGGCCTTTCCATCAGTAAAACTGTTTGTTTAATTTCCATTAGTTAAAGATCAATTTATTGATATAATAAGATGGATAGCTAGTAATCTATGCAGGTCCTGAGGCTAGTCTGTTGTTTAACCTATTATTCTACAGGCTGGTTGTTGACACGGTGCTGAATGTACTTCCTCTTTTAGGGAAACTAAATAATACATAATATTTTATATTTTTAATATTTTTACTCATCTAACTCAGTGGAATGACTTTTTCCTTTAGTAATGGGATGATATTACATATTAAAAATAATTGACTGCATCTTAAATTAAAAAAACACGGAACATGGAATGCGCCAGGTACAAGTTGGAAAACTGTCTAATAGGAGAGCGGTACTCAGCTGGTTAGTCAGCAAGGTTTAGTGTTTTGTTCAGTTTCATTGGTTGAAGGCCGAGTTGCTTCCAAGATGGCAATTAATAAATTATTTGTTCCGTGAAACTTTTGTTCTTCATACTGTGGTCCATAGAATTACTTTTCTCTGTCGTTGTTCACTTATTAGTATTCATCTAAGTACCTTTTGCTGATGTCTAATCGATTCATCAATAATGCAATTCGTCAACATGTTTTTTTATGACATGGCAGCTTTCCTATGATATATTCCCACCTAATGAACCAGCTGATTATGTAACTGTTTTCTCTCCCTAAAGTTGTACAAGCCGATGCCGACAGAGTTTACATTTGCTGACGTAAAGAGACATATTGGAGAAGAGCTACCTGCGATAGATTCTCCCAGCCTATTTGGTATGACTGCTGACGCAGAGATGACGTACATGGAAAGCCAAGCAAGAACAATAATCCATACAGTACTCAGTGTTCAGCCTAATCTATCCACCCACCTGAAAACTGGGTGAGCCACGTCAATTGTTCTACAACATTCTAATATCTCCCCTTTCCATTATCCACAAATGGCCATACTTCATTTGTAAATTTGTTACTGGTATGGTGTTTTTCACCATGTTTGTTTTGATTCTGGCCCAAGTAACTTCAATTTATGCAATTTTTATCGAATAAACAGCTCAAAATTTCTCAGTCATTCAATGAATTGCATATTTTGGTATTTGTTTTATCATTGAGGACAGTTTATCCGTTGCTATACTTCACTTTTGTACCTGCTGCAATCTCATTGGTTGATATTTTAAGCTTTCGGCGTAACAAAGTTTTGTTTCATATCAGTGCTGACCTATATTGTTCATATCAGTGCTGACCTATATTGTTCATATCAGTGCTGATCTAAATGGTCATACCAGTGCTGACCTATATGGTTCATATCAGTGCTGACCTATATTGTTCATACCAGTGCTGACCTATATTGTTCATATCAGTGCTGACCTATATTGTTCATATCAGTGCTGACCTATATTGTTCATATCAGTGCTGACCTATATTGTTCATATCAGTGCTGACCTATATTGTTCATATCAGTGCTGACCTATATTGTTCATATCAGTGCTGACCTATATTGTTCATATCAGTGCTGACCTATATTGTTCATACTAGGCTGTTATCAAATAAATTGGCATTCATTTTGCCTCCCATATAACTAGTGACGCCGTAGGTAGACAATAGAGACCAGTTTGTAAACTTTTACTTCTAACTCTTTCACCTAAAAAAGCTGGAAAACATATCAAATATTTGATAAACACCAATTTCAATTCGTTATGTTTCCAACGATACCAAGACTAAAACAAGATTAAAATGTTGGAGATTAACGGAGCCGCGAGATGCAAACCCAAGCTGTTATTGCATCACTTGCGATGTCTATTAGAGTTGTTTATTCTACCTTCTTTTGTGACATAATAACTAGACATCAGCGATGCGTACCTCCAGCTGTCTCCATAGAGCAGACAACTCCTCACTCTCACATCTCCCTTTGTTTGTTAGCACTGTGGTGAAGACCAGTGATGAGGTGGTATTGGAGGCATGTGACGATATGTTACGTAACATACCACCTGTAGTTGAGGACGAGGAAGCCATAATGAACCCGGCACAGCTGCCTTCCGGTGCGCAACCACCTAAGAGGGTCTTTACCTTCCAGTCTCTGATGAGAGCTGACCCTTCCACACAGATCTTACACAAACGTAGCAAAGAGTTTGAATTGCCTGGTACGCCGTGTTTAGCCTTTTCGTAAACTTGTGTTATGCACAGTAAATGTTTATATAACTTTACATATTTCTGTACCAACAAGAGGGTTTGTCTCCACTGACAGTTTTATTACCTGCCCTTGACATCTGGCATTTCTGATATTTACTATTTATTTATCACCTGAGTATCTACATTTGCATAGTCTGCGTGCCTTGGCTATAGTGATCTGGCACTCGGCCAGTAGATAACGATTTTGTGCATCTACCAGTACTCGTCTTTGTACCACCCAAGCTGTTGACATTAGAGTTTATATATCATTGTGCGCTCTATATCACTGTATGCAGGCGTCCAGGCACTCATCTAACAACTGATATAGCCAAGAATAACCTAACCTTGCGCTGCCAGGGCACTGCACAAGTTCCCTTGTGTGTGTGGGTTAATCTACTATTGCACTTTATATAAACTGGCTTTGCGTTATCTCTGTTAGACTCATGAAACTGTTTGGGTTACATCACATGTTGTCCAGCCTAAGCTTTGAAAAAATGGAAAATTCCGTATTGAGTAAAATGAAAACACATTATTGTCAGCTGTTTTTGTCTTTGTTTCTTTCTCAGACTTTCTCAGTCAGCGCATCTACCAGTCAGCGTTGGTGACATTCCTGAGGCAGGAAGTGGATCGAATGAACAAACTTCTCGAAACGATATTCAAGTCGCTGACACAGCTGGGTCGCGCTGTCAAGGGGGAGATAATTATGTCTGAGGAACTTGAAGATGTTTACCATTCTATTCTAGAGCAGATAATTCCCACTACGTGGAAGGTGGGGTTTATTTACATCCATATAATACTGATGTCACTGGCAAACAGTCAAAATAAAATTCTGCTGATAATTTATAGTTATTCATCACAACAATTGATACTGCAAACACATTTTTGTCACCTCTAAAAACTGGGGTAACTCCAAACTATTGCACTAATTCGTCAAACAAAAACAGCAACGAGAGTTTTTCCAGCTAACATAGCGTATGCAAGCCTGAAGTGTACAGAAATATTATACTTATACCTATGAAAGGTTTTGTTGTCATGTTCTGGAAAATTAGAAGGAATCTGTTACTTTTTCTCTAATATATTTTTTCTTGTCGTCACTTTTGACCCTTCAGATGAGTAAGTTTGCATGGAAATAACATAATTAGGTGAATCTAAAGCCATCAATCTTTATTTATTATTAATGATTAACGTTGTATTCCCCACCAGCACAGTTCCATGCTTGGATAGTGCTATCATCTAATCACTAGTTCCTTTTGTATCAACCGTTACATTTGTATGCCTCATCTCACTCATCTGTCTTGTTGTAATAGTTATACTAGGAAACAACTAGGGGGCTCCCCTTTCTACTTGTTGCCTCACTCATTACTGCGCATATTTGTGGTTTATTCAATGCAGATACACTTTAGGATCGGCTATCTAGAACAACGTTATGCCTATGTACCAGAGTCTCTTGCCAACCATCCCTCTCTTTCTCTTTATAGAAAGTAGCCTATGAATCAATGAAACCGCTTGGATCTTGGGTGTTGGATTTGAGCCAGAGAGTTGAATACCTGTCCAGGTGGTGTCATCAGGTATCTATCTGTTCGCCAACTTTTTCCATTTTTCCAAAAAGCTTAGTTTTGATGTTGTGAGACTTTCACAAACACAGTATTCGCTTCAAATTCTGACATTTTTGTTGTTTCATTCAAACTGGCTGTCAACGAAAAGTATTTGTATCTTCTTTGGCAAGTGTCCATAGACGCCGGTGTCAGTGCATGGCTAATACATATTTATGCTAACGTGTAAGCCTGTCAGGCTACGCCGTACTGTGCTCCCCTCAGGTTGCCATGTACACCGAGATAGAATATAAGAAGTTTGTATCCAGTACTCAGACTAGCAAAGATGGTAAAGCCAAGGAAGCTGCTAGTCCTGCAATGATGGACAACTCCTATCGCTATAAATCTGAACACCCCAGAAGTTACTGGATTTCTTCTTTCTTTTTCCCTCAAGGTAACAGATGCTGTCGCTGCCAGCGTGATGCACGCTGGGTAGCAGGCAGCTATAACTGCTGTTTTTGTAAGGAATGTTAACGTATGTCATAGTTGGACAGCTGACAGCGTAGGCAGCTGTCAAAAGTTTGTTATCTATCAATCGTACAGTTTCGGTTCCAAATGAGCTTTTTACTGTAATCTCAGCCCCAACTGTAACAAATTACACAATGCTGTTACTAGGTGTTTTGTTTTAAACATTAGCGTTATCTGGTCCATTTTTTCTATTTTCTGCAGATGTTTAAATACTTTGTATGTTTATCAATTTCACGCTGTCACCTGCTGTCACCTGCTGACAGCTTTCAATTACATTAATCTTCACTGCTACAGTTTTTAATCTTAAATTAACAAGTTAATTGTTCCTGGGCTAAACAATAATTATGAACCACCCAATTCACTCTTTTATATACATTTAGTTTGGAAGATCACCTGTAAGTTAAACCATTGGCCTTCATCTCTCAACGATAGCTAAATGCACTATAGCTGTGATTGTATTTAAGCTTTCTCTTATAAAAAAAAAAATTTCGTGTTGGATTTTTTGTAACTTGTTTTCTGCGAAGAGTCTATTTTTTACAGGAGCTCACATTAGAACGGTGTTTCTTCTAAAAATTAAAAAGTCAAATAGATTATTGTTACTTATGCAACCTCTAAAATAATGCTATTTCAAAAATATGACTAGTTTTGTATAAAATAATCCTAGTTTTAAAATTTTTAATTAGTTCGATTAAAAAACGGCACCATTGATCATACAATGTAATAGAAAGAGCTCATTGGAGGAAGATGAAAAATCGTTTAAAGCTACCGTGTACTATCTGCTACCAATTTGCGTAGTTTCATATAATTTTGGTAACTTTACAACAAATCAACTGTATATGCGTTCTAGATGAGTTCTTTTGCCTGAACCAGTAATGTCTTTTTATGGTTTTCCATTTCCAATGATGACTAAACACCGGCATTGCGTTGCTCTCATTGGGATTTCATGTCATTCTATAAATTCCCCGATTTGCACTGATGGATGATGCATGAAAAAAACCGGTTTGTTGAAAGTATAACAGGTGGAAGTAACTTGGAACTTTCGTGGATAGACAAAAGGGGAGGGGACTTTTTTGGTTTCTAATGATTCTGTTGGCATTGCCGGGAGGCAATAACTGTTTGATTCTCTAGTTTATTTGAATGCCTTTTATATGCCCTGTGAATGCTATCAATAAGTAATTGCTGAACGTCTCACTCGGAATTCCAATCCAGGCATGCAACTTTGCAATGATCACATAATACTGAAGCATCGGTTTTTGTTACTCGTGATAAAATGTCTGCCTTCAATGTAGGGGAGAACAACAGCTTGTGAAAAAAATTTTATTTGTTTTTTGTAGGATTTCTGACAGCAGTTCTACAAAACCATGCGAGGCAGCACACCATATCCATAGACACACTAAACTTTGATTTCACTGTCAGACCAAATCCCTCTATCGATCAGGAGGAGCAACTGCAAAACACTAAATTGTACCTCAAGGTCACAGAGCTTGGCTTCCAGGTAGCCTCATGGGCATAGTTACTATAGCCTTAGATCTTACATAGCTGCTGTGCCCATTTACTACTAATATTTGTTAGTTGTATAGAGTGATGCATTCAAGTGTTTATAACCAAGTTTGCAAAAACTTCTATCACAAAGCACCAATTTTAATAAAGGTTACAAATCTTTTCATGTTGAAAATCCACTCAATTCTTTGGTAGCATTTTTTTCCAGTTTTTTCTCTAATAATTATAATATCTGCACCTACAAATTTTAAATTTTTTTATTTAAAAAAGAAAATTTATGAATTTTTACGTACTTTTTTGTATAACAAAAAGTGATATTTTTATTTTGACAGCGTCATCTGTTGTTTCATTGGAATAAATTACCAAAGTTTAGGTGCAATTATTTTAATTTGAATTAAATTCCTCCTTTTTATAGATTTGAAACTGACTGATATATAAAAGCTCATATCCATAGATATATATATCTGTAAGCCGTGCATTTGGTGTAATGTACAGGGACCTATCTATGAAGGAGATGGAATACTAGTCTTTGGTCTCTACTTGGATGGGGCAAGGTGGGACATCGAACAGAAGTGCCTACGTGACTCTAAACCAGGACACAGGTTCTCCAGGCTACCTGAGCTAATCCTCCAGCCCACTCAGGTACCTGTATTAGACAACTTTCCTTGTTTGGTACACAACCAGATGGCATAGCTCAAGGGTCTTACATAATAGCGATACAAGGCAGTTTGACTTTTTGATATTTATTGCCTTGAAAATAAAGGAAGAAAAATCAAATCTCACAACTTCTGATGAGAAGACCATGCATAATCTTTGCATATATATAATAAAACATAACAAGAAAAAAAAATAATTGCTCAAAAACATAACATTTAGAGTTCAGTGAGGAGCAGCCTGTAAACAACAATTCAGTAACTGTGGTATATGTGGAAAAGTTGTAAGAAAATAAATCTTTGATTGCCTGGTTGTGGTTTGAGTATTGGTTTGTTTTAGCTTAACAAGGACTAGAAAATATGTATGCATTAGTAGTGTCATAGTACGCACGTACCCAGCGTGTTCACTCTTTGTCAACAGGTTCAAAAATTGCTAACACATGGCAGGTGGCGCCACTCACACAATAGTTTGTGTAGTCGTTGTCAACAACCATGTTTGTTTGCTTCGGTAACCAGTTGCCGGCAGTTTGTGCGCTGCTCAAGTCTTTTATAATGTACTCGTATGTCAGCATTAGAACACGATGGGTTAGAATTCTCTCAAAGATAAACTGATTTGCACATACCTAGAAATAGTTAAAAAATGCCTTTAAATACCTGAAATTGCACCAAAACAATTTGTGTAAACAATATTATTTTACAAAGCTGAAGATAATCTCTTACAAAGTCCGAGCCTGTGTTAGAGCACATTTATGCCTGTTTCTGGTTGTAGGGAGTGTCGGAGGCGAGTGGTGTGATGACAGCCAGTGAAGATAACTCTTACGCCTGCCCACTCTATCGTACATCGGCGAGAGCTGGTACACTGTCTAGCACCGGGCTATCCACTAATTATGTGACGGCTATACAGCTACCATCTGATGCCAACCCCGAGTTCTGGGTGTCCCGGGGTGTGGCCCTTCTGTGTCAGTTAGATGAAGCTTGAAGCCGGATATCTGTAGAAAAAATAGAAGTCATTACATTGTAAGGAATGGAAAGCTATCTGATGGTGATCTCTGATACGCTGATAGACCAAATACAAGACCTTGCGTACTAGTTACCTACATACACGAAGTTGTTAACACTTTATCGGGTTCTTCTGGGAAAAGTCGAAAGATTTTTTAGAGCTTTTCTTGAAGTATTTATGTGATATTGACATCCGTCCATTCTTCAATGCACAAAAAAAACCATTTCTTGTTTGTCGCTATATATTCTATCGCTACACATCGTATATTTACTATTTATTTGACACAGGTGAAACACTTCTAATGTGATGTGTTATGCAAGGATTAATCATCAAGCTACTTATTTAACAAAACCTAACATCATCTTTTAACTGTGAAAGATATTTTTCATTGTAATTTCTTTAATTTTATTTTGTCCTCAGTTTTTGTCACAAGTTTTTTTTTCCGATTTATGTGATAAGCGACAATCGTATAACGCATGTTCAAGTTTTTTTGTGCAAATATCTGTGAACTTTGCTATTATAAATGAAACCATGAAATATAAGTAACTCTATGCGCTGGTTTTACTGGATCTGTTAACCATTAATTATAGTCGCAAGCTGTTAATGTTGAACTGCTTACAATCTTGACTTTGCCATTTAAAAGTAAAACAGCGCAAAAATTTTTGATGTGAAAAAATGCAAGACATGTTGTTCTAAAATCTTCATCTACAAAGGAGAAGAACTCTAATAATGATCGAAAATTTTGGTTTTTTTTTTAGATGAAGTTTTTAAAACTAAATGAGTTTTGTATTATCAAAGAACTTGTTCATATCAATAGCTTTTCATAAAACATTTTAACGTTTCTCTTTTCTTATAAACTTGATTAAAATGTTTGATACTGTACTCTAAATCTTGTCTCAAAATATCAGCAGATCGTCACTTTTCTAGTATTAGGTGTTTTTTTTCCATTCATATAAAACTGCGACATAAAAAGCTGAGCGTTTCTGTGCAGCACCAGCTTTGAACTGGAGAGACTTCTCGTTTTAAGGTTTATTAAGAATCTTAAATTTCGCTAGTTTCGTACAGTTTTAAAACTTCTTGTATAAAAATGTACATTTACGCAAATCGACGTTTATCACAGTTTTGTGGAGAGAAAGAAGAGGAGCCTAATTGGGGTGCTTTTGGATACCCTACGCGTAGGGATTCGCTGAACACTCGTTGAGAGCTGAACGATGACTGTCGTTTAACGGAAGTTGTTTGTGCTTAGACCATAGACTTTTTTATTTCCATCTACATCTATGAAAACTGCATAGCTAAAGGGAGCCCACTTTAGTTTCTTTACAAACAGAAATTAATTACGATGATGTTATGGTCAGATGTATTTTTTATATACGTTATAATGAATTGTCACGATTTAAAAATGGGGAGAAACAGTGATTAATAAGTTGACTCGTAAAAATTGTTGGTTAGGTGGAGTCAAGGTCAGTCAACGGCGCTACCTTCCTCGCTTGTCACTTTCATCGCTGAGCCCAAATTGACGCCATGTTTTTTTGGCCCTCCGGGTTTCCGAATTGTCTTGTTTAATCCCATCGTTAAGCCCTACGCGTAGGGTATCCGAAAACACCCTTGATAATATTCGCGCTGATTAACATCTATACATTTTGTTATTTTTTTATTATTTCAACTTTTTCTAGCAAATCAAACCCTTACAACCAGGTGATTTTAATGGTTTATACGATTTCCAATGAAATATGTTGTTTTATTTTTATTTATATTTGCTCTCCCACCCACCCACAAGCAGTGAAATATTTGCTTTTTGCCGACAAGTAGTTAAACGGATAGAAAATAAAAGTAGAATTAATTTAGTGCGAAGAAACTGTTTTTAATATTGAGATTACCTCACATACAATGCTTGCTACTTGCATCAATCAACTGTTTTATATACATATAATTAATTCATTCATCAATTACCATATACAGATTAGTTATAATTTATGGGGTAACTTTTGATTACAGCTGGCAGATCTTTTGGTTATTTACATAGTAAAGTAAGGTGCATGTACTCGACTATTTCTAAGAGGTATGACTTGAATGACTTTCTAACGACTAGATGGCTAATCAGTCTACAGAAGGCTTATACAGCCAGTACATGTAAAATAAACAGCTTAAACATAGATATATTTGGATTTTCATTTTATTGTTTTTTAGGAGTATTTTAAAGATTTTATACATAAACAATGAAACGAAAGTGAGAGTAATCACTACAATAATCTGTAAAGAATACCAGGTGAGGTTATTAATCACAAAAGCATTTCTGTGTGCATTTGAAGCTTGCATTCTGCCAGTCATAAGCTCAGCATACAGGATCTACTCATTTCATCAAATAATTCTCTCTCCACACTATTTTGTACACTTACTTTCATACCCACATTAACCATAATACCAAACTTACCGTATTCATTCCTTCACATTCCAGACCACATTTTCTGCTTGCAACAACACAACTTACTGCATTACATCACATCACAGCCTCAACTCTTTCTCTCTGATGTTATACAATCTATTCCTACATATCTTCATGGGTATACAATAGGTACAAAATATTACAATGTACAAAAGTTGGTCATATCACAGGACTACTGACTTAGATGTTATCAAGCTTGCACCCTTCAATAAAAACTGATTAAAACTAAGAAAATAAATAAAGTGATATCTACCACTGATATTCATATACAAAACAGGTGAGCACTGCTGGGTTATACTAGCTAAAGCTGCCAAGCTAGCTTGTCATTGTCTGGTTTATTCTACCGCCATCTCCCTCCAGTTCATCTCACAAAACGCCGATAATTGAGAAAACTGGGCTATCTTGCACAACCATCCAGACAACCACATGAGATAGCTACCTCAGTCAAAGCTCATCTGCTCCATTCTATTGGTAACCCTGTGTTCAAGTTCATCCTAGTGAATAAAACAATCACATCAGTAATTGTCTTCTTCTTTCACAATGACGCAATAGGTGGAAAATCCACTTCATTTTGGAATCCCTAGCTTTCAGTCACCGGATGATTAACTATTTATGTGCTTTCAGCTAAAGCGATTGCGTTGCATTGTTGATTGATAAGTGGATAGCCAATGAACCAGCTATTGCGAATAATGAGGGCAGTAGCCCCTAGCAACCTTTAACCAGTTTGTTATTCATCATAGCCTAAGCCAACAAGGGACTTATTGAATGTGTATACAGTTCACAGCTGGCGTCAATCTATATCACGATGGAAGGCTAATGCTGAGCAACAAGGAATTACAATGACAATCATCAGTTGGAATCCCTGCAGCAAATTTTTTCTTTAGGAATCCCAAAAGTTTTCATCCATCAGACGTAGAATTGTAGTGTCAGAAAGTAAGATAAATACCAGTCTTATTATTGCAGCAACATATCAGGTACCTGGTATTTATTGGATAAATTTATTAAAAGCAGTGTGCATACGCAATAGCAGATCTATTACCTCTCCATCAACATCCATCTGTTCCTCTGAATACAGACTTTCAGTTTCTGCATAGGCCAATTGATACTTGCCAGCACCATGCTTTTGACACAGTTGTACCTGCAATATTAAACATGAAATTAACACCCATTGTTAACTCACAGACATCTACAACACAGCAACCACTGCAATGGCCATTAACAAAATGTACAAACACTCACCATTTCAGAGTTTTCGTCTTTACCACAGCAAAGATATGCCAATTGTTGGGGAGTTTCACCTTTGTAGTTTCTCACCTCAGAGTCTGCCCCTATTTTTAAGCAGGTTTCTAGGCAAGCATAGTCATCGTTGTCTATGGCTATATGCGCTGGGGCGTAACCGTCACCCAACCTCTATAACAACAACAAAACCAAGGCTATAGATCATAATCAATAAATCATTACCGGCATAGGAAAAAGTGCCGCTGTCCGAGCCAACTCTTACCATCTATTGAAATGCACCAGCTCAACCACTGCACCGCTCTCCTTCTGCTCCCTCATAAGGTCTAACTGCTACTACATTGATACCACATCCTTTCAGTGTAACTGTAACAACAACATACCCTGTAGTCTATGTCAGCTCTGGCGTATTTGACGAGCGCACGAAGCGCCTCTTGGTGCTTCAGGCTGTTAGGTTCTTGAGCAGCTAAATGTACTGGAGTTCTGCCATCATGGTTGTAGGACTGGACGTTGTCCTGTGGAAGTGATTTGTAAGGTACTCGGAAATATGGGTGATAGACTTCAGGTTTGGTGAGAGTTGTACAGAGAGCTTTTATCACATCAGCACGACCGCATCTCGCAGCTATGTGCAGAGGAGTGTCTCCTATAAGGTACAACAAAGTTGAGAACTCAAGACATAAAAACAATCAGAGATGGTTTGTAGATATCAATGTAGCCTACATACCCCAAACATCAGCTATGGCCCCATCGGCGCCCCTGGTTATCAAAAGTCTACATAGAGGAGCTGAGCAGGTCTCTGCAGCTATGTGTAACACTGTCTGTCTGTCTGCATTCATCAGGTTCAGCTGCTTATGACTTGAGGCTATGTACAGAGCGAAGGCAACTACTCTTTCATCTGAGTCTCTCGCAGCGGATAGCGCCTCACTGCAAAAAATAATGCTTATGTGGTAAACAACAATATACATGCTTTTGTAAATTAGTTGATATCGTGAACTCTGAACGGCCCAAACATCTGCCAACTCTACTTACAATTCTTTGTCGTCGTCTTGACTCCATATTAACGCTCGAGCTTCCTCAAGCAGCTGCGGACTCAATTTTTCTTTTATATCTTTTATTGGATCCCAAGAGCGGAAATCGAATACCCCACCAAGTTCCTTCGTCAAATACTCAAGAAGTGATCCTTTATAGTGTTTACTATCAGCATCTGATTTAGAAAGAGAGTGTTTCACGACTGGCTTTGGTACTGGCTCAGACTTCAGTAAACCTGAGTCACTGCAGCTCGCGTAGCCAACATCGGACACAGAAGTATAGGTTTGCTGTGTCATTCCGTATGAGTTAGTATAGTTATCACGAGGGTTATAGCGATCACTGACGCTTTCGGTGCAACTGCTACTACCCACATCGGCGGATAAAAAGTTACTACTGCTGCCCAGTCCACTGTCGCAGCGTTCATCTGTCCCTAATCGTGACTCAGATGAAGACTTATGACTTACAGGACTGTGATTGCTTGGAGCTGATGCCATCGAGGTACTTGAAAGCTTGAGGTCTTCGGGGTGCTTATCTTTTTCTGTAGTGGGTCTGTGGCTTTTATTACTTGGACAAGAATTCATTGAGTCAAATCCACTGTCATGATGACCATCGTCTCCCACAGTAGGCTTTCCAAAAGACATCTCGCAGCCCCTTCTTTGGCGATCAACTGATCTATAAAAAATTAATAAAGACAATAGTAGATTAGCGTACTACTGCTGCTCCTACTGAACTAATAGTTATAAATAAGTAATAATAATATAATAATAAATAATAATTAATAATAAATGTTGTTGGATACATACTTCATCATAGCAGGGTAGGCTGAGGACGACGAACCTTTTATAGCCATCAGAGTTAACAATTTGACAAATTCACTGTATGTCTAGATTTCATAGTAAAAGAAGCAGGAAAATGCTTAGTGATTTGTTAAACAACTTCTTGTTAGTGGTCGCTAGTAGTTCTGGTACTAATAGTAGTAGCAATAATAATAGTAGTAGTAGAGTCGCAGAAAAATAGTGGCAATCGTCGAGTGTGTCGTTTGTCCTGTTGCTGAAAGAAGTGATAAATGTTGGCATACCAGTGTGTATATATACCAAAGAGGGTATATACCTACCATACAACCGAGAAGTTAATCAAAGGAATACCAGTCAGCAATCTTCCACTGCGATTCTGAAAACCTGTTTGAAGTTTACAATTTCCTCGATGACTTTGGATACGCACGATTGTGCAAAACGCGAAACAACCAATCATAGCCTTTTATTTTCTTGGCCGAATTACGCTGTAATCATACGCACCATGATAATTCGTGTACAAGTGGAGTTTTTCTCCAGAAATGATTTGGGAAACAATATGAGTGAAAATCACACCTGCGAAGCAGAGAGAGCAGGCATGTAAATAGGGGAATTTGGAGCAATTGTTCCCATAGTCTCTCCCGGGGTGTACAAAGGCACAGGAGAGGTTACAGTGTAGCGGCAAAGTTAAACAATAATGGGGGGTAACAATAATTAGGTTTTCTTGCCAAAAAGTAATTCCAAAGCGTACATGATTTGGTATAGCATACATGACATACATGATCATGCAATACGTGTAACGAAACCAAAACTCAGCAAAACGAGCTGTAAAACAAAAGCTAAGTTTGCTGGTTAAAACCCCCGGAGTCCACAAGCTCGAAGGAAAAGAAACAAAAGGGCACATAAATGACATAATGAATAACGAACCGTCTTCCTCAGCTAATCATTTGCATTCTCGAGTTGGAAAAGGATAAACTCATGGTGACTGTAGTTGATAACTATTTCTAATTTTTAAGCAAATTATTTAACTGGAAATATTTGTGTTGAATAAAGATGGAAAATGGGATATGATTTGAATTTATGAAAAAAACATATTCTTTACACCTATCGTTATGAAATTCATTTATAAAAGACTTCACTGCATAGGAGTGGTTGCACATATACCTAAGACTTAGATAAACAGTACTAAGTATCTGTGTTCTAAAAAGGATACTAATATCAATGTCACATTTTACAAGTTAAAGGGAAAAATATACTCTATTTTGGCAATGGTGAATGCAACAAACCATTTTTTTCACAAAACTGTTGCATATTATAGCTCACCACACCAGAAATATGTAAAACCAAAGATTCTAATTCATGGGGAATGGGTGATAACAAAGGACGGGATAGCTTTTATTTTATCTGAAGTTAAGAGATAATAATATGATGAGATGTACTGTGCAACTTGTTCAGGTTTGTCAGGGTAACTACCGCTATTGTTGCGCCACATTGCATAAGAAAAAACTCGTTTGACCTAATGCATTCAGGTTACTACCAGCTTGGAATTTTGGGATTTGGTCAAATATTTCATCATCCATCAGCATCAAAAATCAATCGATGGCAACCAATTACGTGACCTCGACCTGGTCTCATTCCAAAAACTTTTGAGCAGAGAAAAGTAATTTATTATTTTAGGTGAATTACTAGATGCTTCAAAATGTTTATTTGTTGTTGAAATTAGAGATTATTAAGCGATACGGAGTAAAACTTTTGAGATTTTCTTGTATAAATAATAATAATAATTATTAATTAATGCGCAAATTATTAAGTTTTTCAAGAGCAAAAATAATTTTTAAAAAAAACTTACTTTGCGATTTGGACAAAATTTGTATTTTGATAGAAAAAATATTTAAGATTGATGGCAATAAATAAATTGGTGTTATATTGTATCAGATAAATAAAAAGTCTTTTGACGGGTCATCTTTTAGGTTTGTGAGATTTTATTTATAGGTCTTCAACCGCCAGATGTAGTAAATGTTGTGTTGGAACCATGGATGTAGCATAGCAGGGTTGCCAGATACTCAATTCGAGTGTGTCTAAACTTGGCGATTTTGTAAGGATCGAATACATGTCACTTTTACAAATGGCTACATTCGACTCGTGATAAATTTAGTAGTAAAAGTCCGCCATTAAAGAAATATAAACACTAAGGTTAAAAACTATGTCAATTTACTGCTTTTGCAATATTACCAACGCTTGAAGATATATTATCGTTGACCTGGTCCTTTTTTGTAGGAATCAGAAGCTGTAGAATAAGCATCGTCATAAATAGTTAGTAGAGCCCGTCGTGGATGAAGTTTCAAAAACTGAGAAGAACACAATATTGAATCAAGGGATATAAAGATACATATTATCAGGGGTGGACAACTAAACAAAATGCCGTTAAAATGGCGACTCCCACAAATGGCTTCACTTGAATCGTAGTCAAACTTATATCAAGCGGCCTTAGCTGGCAATTCTGTTATACTTCATCCATGGTTGGAACATTAAAATTATTACGCTTTCTCTTTACGGCATTATAATTGGACCTGATTGCTGCTGTGAATAACCTCTTAGTTATACAATATTAAACATAGAGAAACATAAATGCCCAGGAAAATCCCTAACCCTAAAAATAATCATACTCTCGCTCTGTTTGTTGATTGTACATGTATGTATGATGAAATCTTGGGTTTTCCAAACTGGCTTGGTTTTCCTTTAGTTTAGATGAGCAATAGCAATCAGTAAATTGTAGGTTATTCAGCACCTGCTTAATACATAAAACACACTCATAACAATACAATAAATAATACACTAATAGTGAGTAAGTTTGTTAGTCTTGCAACTCCGTTTCACCAACCCTGATATCGTATGAGTCATCATTTTATTCAGTATCCCCACAAATATGTCATTCATTCATTCATTGCAGCTGCTCTGCATACCAATTGCATATGTTGACAGATTGTAAACAATACAACCATAATAGTAGAAAAAAGTGAATGAAGGTTAAACTCTTGCTATTGGCACCATGAGCTGGCTACAAGTTTATTCAGTAAAAATTAATTCAGAAAATTATTTCCATATATTAATTTTCCACAAGTTTTGAAAAATGAAGGCTCTTGGCGTACATGTTGATTTAAATAATTTATAATTGTAAAATATAAATAATTGTTTCTTTGCTAGTCGACTTTGTATCTTTGAATTTTCATAAACTGCTGATTAGGAAGAAAAAGACTTGTATGGAGGGGAGTAACATTTAACAAAAACTTCCTGATTCTGTTTGGCAAAAAAAATTTCCTGTATTCATAGAATTAGGTTGTACATGATTACCTACAAAAATCATTGCAAAATTTTCCAATCAACCTAAAATGTATATTGTTCATATTAACAAAAATAAGTGAAACCTCCAAAAATAAAATTTACAATTTTAAGAATTTTTTATATAGTGAAGAAACTTGATTTTTTTTTTAAACACAAGAATCTTACAAAATTTAAGCTAGTTTGAAGCTTCTTTTGCGTTAAAATAGTAAAAATCAATAATAGTTTTTATAAAGTAATGTGCAAGAAAAAAGTTTTCACTCTCTCAGTTAATGGCACATATAATAAGCTTGAGCATCATCTATACGTTTATCATACTTCAAAGCAAATTGCTCATGAGAGCATGCGGCAGCATCAGAAATAAACCAAAGATTTCGGTGAAATGCATAATAGTAATTATATTTTAATATGTTATGCTTGAATTGATTAAATATGAACTTGGAAAACCAACATTCCTTTTGTATTTCTTTCGAACCCAATGAAATAGCCATCTGATTTTCCAACATGTCTTGGTTTTTCCCGCTTGGGAATTCCCATTTCATGACATCAAATGGAACCCTGCCAAGTCAAATTTTAAGGTATTAAGTATTTTGTAGAAGTTGTAGGAAGTTCTCTCTTCATCCATATGTCACCAAACTTTTACAGTAAATGATGATCAGCTTGTTGTCCTTACTTCACAAATAAAGTTTCTCTGCTTTCAGTCAAGTAGTTCAACTTTGATATAAAAACTTTAAAATTTAAAATGTTTCAATGTTAGTAAAAAATTTCATGACAAGCCACACTATAAAATTGTTCAAAATATAAGGTAGAATAACTGTTTTATTAGTGACAGAGTTTTCTAAAAAATAGCTTTGTGTCGCACAGTTTTTGTGAAATTTTGTGAAAAGCATTAATAGCAATGTCAACGTCTGACTTGAGAGGTGGCTAGCTAGCTACACACACCGATGTTTGATATTGGGGAGCCTTGCATTGAGATCGGCTAGCACACCTGCAGATCCAGAGGCTTGATCCTATGCCGAACCACTATGTTGGTCTGTGACTGATGAGGATGGTACATCGGCGACTCGTGATTGGCTAGAACAAACTATGCTTACAACTCATCAAGTATAACCCTTTACAACATATTATCTTTGAATTGTGAATAAATGCTAACGCTGAACTTGTGCGTCAATTAGTTTGCACCAAAAATATTTTGATGTAGTGCGGTTGCTAACAAAAAACCTACAGCATTGTGAATTTACTTCCAATGGTAATCAAATAAATAAAAAATGATCATTGATAATAATATTTAATTGTTATAATAATAATTATAACAATAAATGATTAATAATAATGTTCTGTTGATTTATTATTAAACAACACGAAAAAAACAACAAAATAATGGTTGTTATTGTGAAAGAAAAACAAACACATGTAACAGTGGATGTGCTTTTTAATTAATGTTATTTCTACTCTAAAGAAATAATCTTTTTGGTGTAAATAAAACAGGCACAAATCAGTGCTAAGGGTTATAATTGGCTAGTTAAACATCAGCTAGTAGATGTGTGCCAGTATATGGGCAAGCTATATTAGTCTGCGTAGCCGCTATCACATCATAGCGATCCATTGTATAGGTACTCGGCACCAAAACGTCTGCACGGAGTAGCCAAAGCAGATGTTTTGGTGTCTCTGTAAATAATGAGATTCAGACGGCTGTACAAGGAAGAGAGAAAAGGTTCCTTACATCGACCAATATAAGTACAAAGAAACACAAAATATAAACTTGTGCAGGTTCAGTTACTATACGAAGTAGCTGGAAGTCTAAAATGGACACCAAAGATCGAACATTTATTAAAACAGAAACAATAACCAAAAGGTTTCCTAAAGCATATAATGTAGCACTGGACCCGATGTCGCAATGTAAGGTAGCTAGGTATGACTCATAGTCAGCAGTTACTAGGCTACCCGTTACATAAGCCAAACATTGCTCCATTATGTTCTAGAACAACCATTGTGGAATACCTAATGGAGTATTACATTTTCTATAGAACATTGTAGAACATTCTACATTCTATAACATATTGTAGAATATTCCGTGGATAAAGTCTGGTTGTATTATGGCCAGCTCAATACCTTGAAGAACATGTTATATGATACAACAACAGGCATTGAATACACACAGTGTACATCTGTGGATGTATTGATATTTCACACCTGATGATTAAATAAAAGGTTACAATTATAAATTGTTGTGAAAAAATCACAGACCACGTGATTATTTATCTGTTTTTAATGCATATTTAAGATTTGAAATGTCAACGCTGCCATATGCAGATATGATGTCTGTAATCCTTGTGCGATGTGTATTTTGTTTAATTTGAAAAAAGTTTGTATTCTCAAAATTTCCCATTTGCCATAACCAAAAATATACAAAAAAAACACCAATGATTGAGGTGTATCAGAACACATGGAGATGTTATATATATCAGTACATGATGTCATGTAGTTGTTTTTCATGATACCAGAGGGTTTCTGGGGAAACACAAAATATGATTTGCCATTTCCAGATCTATATTACTGAACCATCCAGTAACGATTATTTATAGATAATTACAAGTCATCATTGCTGTCAGCTGACACGTGGAGGTTAGTCAGCAATGGGAAGTTCAATTTGCTAAACTGTCTATTGCATGATAAAAGAGCTTTTGAAAAAAAGTGGCCAGGTTATTCGTGAAACCAAAAAGCGTAAGGCTTGTTTTATCGCTTTCATTAGTTGGTCAAGTCATGTTAAAAATAATTCGTTACGAAACCTGCCAAATGTTAAAATATCATTGTGACCCGTTTTTACAAGTGGAGAGCTCAAATAACGCAAGTTGTACTTCTCAGACGATTGAAATCTGAATAAAAGTCACGAGGTGATGACTCACTCACATTATTGTGTCAAATTGGAAAATTTTTGTTTAATTTTAAAAAACGGCTTCAACTAAGCGTCTGCGTGGATGGAATATTATATAGTAATGAACAATTATGAACTATGCTGGTATCCCACAAATTACAAACATTTTTTCAATTTGTTTGCGGCACTGAAACTTCCTGTTACATCGATGTGTGATGACATCAGCACCAGGGGAAGTAGAACAGTCTAACAATTTGGGATGAGAAAAAACTTATTTTTGAAAACAAAAATTTATTAACTCGATGAAGCGTGTTATGCAATACAAGGATATGTCAGTTATTATTAGTAGTGACATACAACAATCAGTTTCTGCACTAGAACAGGTATACTAGGAATTGCTTTCTCTTTAATTTTTACTGCACTAAGGGTACACAACTCATTAAGACCCACAAAATATATTCAGTTCACAAAACTTAAACAAGAACAAGAATTGTTTTTTCTATTATGCAGAAAATTCCCACCCAGGATAACAAATAATTATGTAATAAAGTACTCAATTTGCCTGCTTTTAAGAAATAGTCTAAACTTGCCAAAAGCAATAATGGCAACGAATACGTTGAGACGGAGAGATAAAACACTACACAGGATTTTGTACAACTTGTTAGTGAGTTAAGAAAGAACTAAAAACTCATTCACTTGTGAATCACTTCAGTTTATAGGGGAAATTGATAGAATACAATCCTAGAAAGTTTAACATGGAGTACTTTTTGCAGCTCTAGGAAAACTCTGAATTGGAAATCAACCGCTTAGAAGGAAGGAAATGATTTTAAAGAAAAATTACAAAATGAAAATTAAAAACATGTCTATATTTTGATAAATTATTGAGCAATTGTATATCAATTGATTGTAACCACCACAAAACAGAGCAAACAAATCTACCATAAATTATAGAAATATAAATTCATCTAAAATCAAACCACAAAAAAAATCCTCAAAGCTTATGACCACTGACCAATCAAATTAACTAAAAAAAATTTACAAACAAATCTAATAAAGTCAAAACTTTTTCAAACTTTAATTACAAAAGACAAATAAAAAATCTTGAAGAAGCTTGAAATATCCTAAAATAAAAAGAGCCATAAACGTGGCATAAAATCATATCATGTAATGCAAAAATCATATGTTCAAAAACTATAGACACATAGCCATGTGATATACTAGTGGTTCACATTATCTTGTGATGTAATACCAGAGATGTGTAAGAATGTAGCCTTAGATCCCTTGCAGCCTCCTTGGTATACACAATACGATCCAAACACTTGGCATATACTTGTATGACTCTAAGGCCATGGACTATTTCTATTGTCCGGAAAAAAGAAAACAAAAGTTGAAAGAACCAAGTTGACCTGGGAACCTGCTATGATGGCCTAGGAACCTGCTATACAAAAACCAAATATCTGGTTCAGGAAAGCCAGGGTGTCCTTACAGCCACTATTGGTGAACCACATGCTCTAAACCAAACGTACCCATCACTGGCCAAAACTGGTTTTGATCCTTCAGACTTGTGAGAGGGTATTTCATCATCAGCCAGCAACCACCTGCTGGGGCTGAGCATCAGCGCTGACTCAACAGACCAACAACTCGCTGCCGACGTTGGATTTATTGCACCTGGTGTGGCCTGTGTTAGACCTGCTGAGAAGGAGGGGGAGTTTAGAAGTAGGTCTGCTGAACTGGTGACTGTTTCTGAATTTCTAGGGGTTGCAGGATTTGGGGCTACAAAATAGAATGAAAAACTCTAATCAAAATAAAAAATACAATTTTATGCAATATCATATAGTTAATCAACTGCAATGTTTTTAATCAACTGTCACATTCACAATGTTTTTACTTTGTAGTGTCAAGAAAACTTCAGAAATGCAGGAATTGATTTTCATAATTTAAACAGGCTGCTGACGCAGACACTTTGTTGGAGAGAAAAATTTCCAAAGAAAAATCCCCGAACACTGATATTGTATAATGATATTATGTAATGATATCGTGTCTCGAGTGCGCGTCTCCACTTATTGCATAATGATTTGTCTCGACAGTGTTGGTTTCCCAACCACGCTGGGTTTCCCCATGCAAAACTTTTTCTAATGCAGTTGAAGCTAAAAGATGAAAACTTGCGAACAAAACTAATCAATCACCAGACCTTGCGGCGCTGAAGGACATAACATTGGATGGCTTTATACCAAACCAATAAAAAGACAAGCTGACAAAATTGATTTGATAAAAATCCATTTGTATTGAGTTGCGGTAAATCCAGTATTGTCTTAGCCAATTTCACTATCACTACAATAATTATACCGTCATAGCTGCAGTTACACATTGCAATTGTATTTTAGTGAACTGAATGTAAACAGTTACCAAATGTGGTTCATCAAAAGTAGGTCAAACGCTACAGGAAGCTACCAGTGCTGATAAGGGATACATTGGTTGTAAGCTCTCCATGTCTCTCAGTGTATGCAATACAATTTGAATCAAAAGTTGCTACAACAAAATTTTTTATAAAAACTTAGAAATTTGAAATAACTGTTCAACCCGAGTAAGTGGTTTTACTTTATACTGTTTAGTAGCAGAATAAAAAATATTTTAAATAAAATTATCTTTTGGGTTTTTACAAACTTCAACCAGCTGATGGATTTTAACTTCAGCAACCCAGACGATCAATATTTGAGGGACTTTGAGCGCAAGGACAAAAATTCCAACTTAACGTCACAAACAAAATACTAACTAATACACTGTACTATGTAGGTCAACCCGACACGCAGCGCTTTAGAAGAAAATATGGAAATCCAAAATCCGTTGCATAGAGTCTGTTTTAAGAGCTGATGAAATACAACAGGGCTTTCCAAAATGGATCGGATTTCCCCAATGGGAATTCCCAGAAGCATTTACCCAAACATAGTAAAACCGGCCAACGATAAGCAGTAGCATTCGTTTATGTACATAAATGGACAATAACAGTATGCACAGCCTGCTCACTAACAATATTGTAGGAAAATTCAGTTTCCAGCTATCACAGTTGAGAGTTATCCCCTCATATTCTTCCAATATCATGTGCATGATGCTGTTCAGCTAGTGACGTGATAGTTATTAAACAGAATTTTGTAAAAATGGTAAGAAACCAAAGCAAACCAGTAATTTTTCATGTAAAATTAAATGTGATTGGGTAGATTTCAAGAGCGACAAAAAAAACAACAGATACCAAAAATGAATTCAGAGTATTGTAAGATAAAATAAAATAGACGGTTGAGTAAAAAGTGATGTAGAGTAAGCAGAACAACAAATCTAGTTATCAAAGCTCAAATGACTCTGTCTGCTACTCGAGTCAAAAAATAACAGGTGAGAGAGCGTGGCACTAATAGCTTACACTTTTGTTGAGAAGTAAAAAAAGTGAGGAACGGTACTCTAGTTGATCGGTCTGATAGTTGATTTGTAACATGTGAGGGCCGGTCCAACATACAGATGTTTTCTTATTTTACTGAATAATTAAGTAACCTTATTTAGCTTTAATTGTCGGTTAATTTATACCAAGATTAAAATTTAGATTAGGGTCAAGGTCACCCAATACTGAGGCTGTCTTAGGAGTTAAGTTTTGTGTTCCCAACGGAAAGAGCGCATTGTTTTGGTGGTTCTCAAATTGTGAACAGTCATAATTGTGTTTTGCCAAAGTTATCTTCAGGTTATTAGATTTGTACTCAATAGTAGCTTGTGGAGTGGATGAATCACAAGAAAGTAGGGTATTAATTAGTCAGCGATTGCTAGGTTACCAGCTGTGTAAGCCAATCATTGCTCTATTATGTTCTAGAACAACCAATGTGGAATACCTAACGGGTATTACATAATCTATAGAATACTGTAGAACATTCTATATTCTATAGAATACTGTAGAACATTCTACATGTTATAGAATACTGTAGAACATTCTACATTCTATAGAATACTGTAGAACATTCTACATTCTATAGAATACTGTAGAACATTGTACATTCTATAGAATACTGTAGAACATTCTATATTCTATAGAATACTGTAGAACATTCTATAGAATACTGTAGAACATTCTACATAATACTGTGTAACATTCTATATTCTATAGAATACTGTAGAACATTCTATAGAATACTGTAGAACATTCTACAGAATACTGTAGAACATTCTATATTCCATAAAGTTTTGTAGAATATTCTATGGATAAAGTCTGTTTGTATTATGGCCAGCTCAATACCTTGAAGAACATGTTATATGACACAACAACAGGCATTGAATACACCCAGTGTGCATCTGTGGATGTAATGATATTTCACACCTGATGATTTAATAAAAGGTCACAATTATAAAATTGTTGTGGAAAAACCACAGATCATGTGATAATATTTATCTGTTTTTAGTGTATGTTTAAAATTTGAAATATCAACAGCTGCCATATATAGACATGCTGTCTATAATCGTTGTACGATGTAAAGACAATAATATTTTGTATTATATGAAAAAAAATTTATTTCCTAAATATCCCATTTGCAATAACCAAAAATATACAAAAAAAACCTATGAATGAAGTGTATCAGAACACATGCAGATATTATATACATCAATACATGATGTCATGTAGTTGCTTTTCATGATACCAGAGGGTTTCTGGGGAAACACAAAACATGATTTGCCATTTCCAGATCTACATTATTGTACCATCCAGTAACGATTATTTACAGATAATTAAAAGTCATCAATGCTGTCAGCTGACACGTGGAGGTTAGTCAGCAATGGGAAGTTTCATTTGCCAAACTGTCTGGGGGGGGGGGGGGGGGGGGGGAGGAAAACTCTAAATTGGAAATCAGCAGCTTAGAAGGAAGAAAATGATTTCAGAGAAAGACTACAAAATGATTGTCTATATTTTGATAAATTATTGAGCAATCGTATATCAATTGATTGTAACCACCACAAAACAGAGCATACACAAAGATATAATTTCATCTAAAATTAAACCAAAGAAAACCACAAAACTTATGACTATTGCCTAATCAACTGATATTAACTAAAAAACTTTACAAACAAATCTAATAAAGTCAAAAACCTTTGAAACTTTATGTACAGAAAACAAATAAAAATCTTGGAGAAGCTTGAAATATTCTAAAATAAAAGGAGCTATAAATGCAGCATAAAACCATTTCATGTAACGCAAAAATCCAATGTTCAAAAACTAGACGCATAGACATGTGATATACTAGATAGGTCTATGACATGTCATGTATTTGACAGCTCTATGACATGTAGTTTGCCATAGAGATCTCTTAAATGAAGCGCAAAACATTTTGATTTGTCACAGTTTGGTTTGTGGTTCACATTATATTGTGATGTAATATCAG
Source organism: Cryptosula pallasiana (assembly GCA_945261195.1). Lineage (NCBI taxonomy): Eukaryota > Metazoa > Bryozoa > Gymnolaemata > Cheilostomatida > Cryptosulidae > Cryptosula > Cryptosula pallasiana. The sequence goes on from OX183130.1 coordinate 44,530,631, forward strand.
AGATGTGTAATGTAGCCTTAGATCCCTTGCAGCCTCCTTGGCTATACACAATACGATCCAAACACTTGGCATATACTTGTATGACTCTAAGGCCATGGACTATTTCTATTGTTCTGAAAACAGAAGTGAAAAAAACAAAGTTGGCCTGGGAACCTGCTATGCAAAATCCAACAATCTTTCCCAGGAAAGCCAGGGTGTCCTCAACACCCATCATTGTTGAACCACATGCTCTAAACCAAACGTACCCATCACTGGCCAAAACCGGTTTTGATCCTCCAGACTTGTGAGAGGGTATTTCATCATCAGGCAGCAACCACCTGCTGGAGCTGAGCATCAGCGCTGACTCAACAGACCAACAACTCGCTGCCGACGTTGGATTTATTGCACCTGGTGTGGCCTGTGTTAGACCTGCTGAGAAGGAGGGGGAGTTTAGAAGTAGGTCTGCTGAACTGGTGACTGTTTCTGAATTTCTAGGGGTTGCAGGATTTGGGGCTAAAAAATAAAATGGAAAATTTAATCAAAGTAAAAAATACAATTTTTAAATATAGAAACCTTTGAGATTAACTAGGGATTTTGTTTCTTCAAAAAATATTAATATGGTTGTTTACTCAATTTTTTCCCAAACAGAATTGTGTAATGAATTGTACTTTTCTATAGATGCACAAGTGCTAACTCCTGGTAGCTGTTCTAATGAGAGCAAATTCATTGTGATTTGGTATTCGAAATAGATTTGTATTAATTCAAAAATACAGCTGACTGGCACGGTGCCATAAAATGCTACAAAAACAAGAATTAAATTGACGCAATTAGTGGTCATATAGTTAATCAACTGTTCCATTTACAAAGTTTTTACATTGTTGCGTCAAGAATAAAAGGTAAAAAAATTCAACCGGAAAAAGTTTTCAAATATTGGGGACTACCCAATAAATTACGGGTATTTTTGAATTTTGTCCATTGTTTTACATAAGCCCACAATCACCATTTTTTAAAGTTTCCCCAGTAATAAATAGTTTGCTCAGGTTGCGCGTTTTTACCTAATGTTTTTAAATTATTGTCTCAAGAAAGCTTCAGAAATGCAAGAATTGATTTTCATAATTTAAACAGGCTGCTGGCGCAGAAACTTTGTTGGAGAGAAAAATTTCCAACGAAAAATCCCCGAACACTGATATTATGTAATGATATTATGTAACAATAGCGTATCTTCGGTGCCATCTCTACCTATTGTGTAATGATTTGTCTCGACAGTGTTGGTTTCCCAACCTCGTTGTGTTTCCCCATGCAAAACTTTTTATAATGTAGTTGAAGCTAAAAGATGAAAACTTGCAAACAAAACTAATCAATCACCAGACCTTGCGGCGCTGAAGGACATAACATTGGATGGCTTTATACAAAACCAATAAAAAGACATAAGCGGACGAAATTGATCTGACGGAAATCCATTTGTATTGAGTTGCGGTAAATCCAGTATTGTCTTAGCCAATTTCACTATCACTACAATAATTATGCTGTCGTTGCAGCAGTTACACATTGCAATTGTGTTTTAGTGACCTGAATGTAAGCAGTTACCAAATGTAGTAAGTCAAAAGTAGGACAAACGCTACAGGAAGCTACCAGTGCTGATAAGGAAAACATTGGTTGCAAGCTCCCCATGTCAGTCAGTGTATGCAATACATGTTGAATCAAAAGTTGCTCCAACAAAATTTTTTGTAAAAGCTTAAAAATTTGAAATAACTGTTCAACCTGAGTCAGCAGTGAAATAAAAAATATTTTAAATAAAATAAATTTTTGGACTTTCCCAGACTACAACCAGCTGATGGAGTTTAACTTTGGCAACCCTGACAATCAATATTTGAGGGATTTCGAGCGCAAGGATAAAAATTCCAACGTAGCGTCAGAAACAGAACACTAACTAATACGCTGTATTATATAGATCAACCCGACACGCACCGCTTCAGAAGAAAATATGGAAATCCAAAATCCGTTGCATAGAGTCTGTTTTAAGAGCTGATGAAATACAACAGGGCTTTCCAAAATGGATTGGATTTCCCAATGGGAATTCCCAGAAGCATTTATCCCAACATGGTAAAACCAGCAAACGACAAAGGGCGCGGCATTTTTTCATGTACATAAATGGACAATAACAGTATGCACAGCCTGTTCACTAACAATATTGTAGGAGAATTCAGTTTCCAGCTATCACAGTTGAGAGTTATCCCCTCTTATTCTTTTCATATTGCGTGGGTGATGGTGTTTAGCTGGTAGAGTAAAAGCTATTTAAAAACATTTTGAAAATAGTAAAAAAACCAAAGCAGATCAAAACAATATAGAACCGTGAGTGTAAGCAGTTGGTGACCCTCACAAGGATGCTACAAAGATATAATAATAAGCGAAAATTATGGGTTTTAGCAAGATTTGTGTCAAAAATTAAATTGATTTTGTAATAAAAACCCCAGTGCGTGCTGTGAGAGTTGGCAATTTCCATATTCATTGATTAGCTGTAGGTAACCCTTCCATCTAACTATTAACAGCTAAATGATTAATTAAAAATTAGTTGCATTACTAATATTTTTGTTATAAGGTAATTTCATCGATACTTCTTAATCATGCGTTGGTTGTGTCAGCTGGCATCAAAGAAGTGTAAAGAGATAGTCAACTATTGCTGTAAACAGTATTTATGGTTAGTCCAGAGAGTGAGGGTGTATATAATACACATGACAGGAGTTGACAGATGCTCGGTTCAACAGTCGCTGTAACAATTAAGCCCCGCCCATCTCATTCGACTGGTGCTAATGTACTATATTGCCTCTCAATTATATCGAGGGCAACTATGAAATGAATAACAACAAACCACCTTATGATGTGGTAAAAATTCAGATAATAAATTTTGGTTGATGAAAAGTATTTTGTTAACTTATGAATAAATTAAAAAATGTAAACGATCAAAACGCTAACAAAAAAATTGTCAAAATAAAATCAACATTTTATGAGTTTATTTATGGTATTATTAGTATAAAGGACCAATAAGTGAAACTAGACACTTGTTTGATGTCACTACCAGCCAAAAGAAGATTGTTAATAAGATTTTGCTACAAAAATGTTCTACAAAGTTTTTGAAACTAATTTGCTTCTATAGAAAATCCATCACAAACAATAAACTGTTAAAAAAATCATCACATTATCAAGGCATACAATCCGTACCAAACTATACCACTACCAGTCTATATCTTTCTCCATGACTGGTAGGGTTACTTAACGACCTTTAACTCTACTACAAGGCCAATAGCGTGAATTAGTCATTTAACCGCCAAAATTTACTGATTAATGAGTTTTACTCCATCATTTCCATTCACATGATGGGTGGACAACTCCTACTACAGACACAGAGTACAATGTGTCAAATGCAACCCAGAGCTGTATATTGGTTAAATATACGGCTCTAGCGCAACCAACTGTTTCATAAATACCAATATCGATATGTGATACTTGGCGAAGTGCGAAATATATAGGACCTATTTGGAGTTGCTTACTCGACGGCAAAGGAAAACCACTCATAAATGTTGTAGAAGAGATATTCTGAAATAATAATTAAGTTTGGGTGTCTGAAATGACAATCTGAAATGGAGACAGCGCCGTGTGACCAGACAGTGCTGTGTGACCAGACAGCGCTGTGTGACCAGACAGCGCTGTGTGACCAGACAGCGCTGTGTGACCAGACAGCGCTGTGTGACAAGAGAAAGCGCTGTGTGACCAGACAGCGCCGTGTGACCAGAAAGCGCCGTGTGACCAGATAGCGCCGTGTGACCAGACAGCGCCGTGTGACCAGACAGCGCTGTGTGACCAGACAGCGCTGTGTGACCAGACAGCGTTGTGTGACCAGACAGCGCTGCGTGACAAGACAGCGCTGTGCATATTACAATGTATACCTGCTGGCATTGGATGAATGGTTGGTTTTGAGTTAAAGCTCAAGTTCTTTACAACTGTGCAAGAGGATGGAGAGTGAGTGGACCCCACTCTATCTTCCTCTGCCTGTTTAGCCATTGACGCTAGCTGTAATCCAGTACAAAACCACCAATAAAATCAGTCATAAAAATGATGTGGGATATACAATCCCTAGCAAATAATATTCATAATTTTATCATCTCTATTCTCTATTTCGACGGATCATAAGATGGAATGGTTCACATTTGTAATTTTAACATTACATTGTGCGATTAAATTACAGTGCCTATCAGTAATACTAGTTATAGATTCATTTTAAAAGATAAAAAAAGACAATCAGATTTTGTCACGGTATCCAATTATTGACATTCTACTCAAAGCCAACTCGAGATCCAAGAACAAGCTTCATTGATCAATAACAAATGGTGTAACGCGCTTTGGGTGGTCAGTATATTTTTGTTCTCACCTTTACCCTGAGGACATTTAGTTTATCCACTTCCTGTTTCCGCGGCTGTGCCACAGGCTTAGCTTTGTCCAGCACAAAGAACTTATGCATGTTATCAAACCCGCGTGACATAATTCCAGTTTTAGTATGTGATAGGTCGAATGTGTGACCTAATTCATGCAGAGCCGCTCCCAGACCCGTCGAGTAGTTGGCCCAGTATGTTGACCTAAGATAACATCTCCATTTAAAATGATTGCAAAAGTAATCAAAATTTTTTATGCTTTGCTATAAACTTCAAATTAAGCCTCAAAACATCATCCGAGATACTGTTTAGGTGTTACTGATACAATAATCGGCGATGAATACAAATCTTTGCCCTTATTTTTTTTGTGAGGAAATTTTAAGCATTTAAAAAAGTGGCCGAAAATATTGCTTCTACATAGCAGTACGGTGACCTGAGGTGAGAGTACCGTACAGGTATTATTCATCGGTATGAAGCACATCTAGTTGGTGTAATTGTTAATATGTCTGGCTATAGTTACGTGTTACCACAAGGCCTCAGGTTCAATCCCCAATCAGGCAGCTGACATCTTTGTCAAGCAGGAAATACTCATGCCTAACTGACTATGAAAGTTTCCTAGCAACAAAATCTAATGAAGAAATTATCACAATTTTTATTAGCTCCACGAAATCAATGAGCAATGCTAATTTTTGTGTCACGACTTTCTCTGAAATGACAATCTTGAGCATAAAGCAGTTCGTTACCAACACACAGTTTTTCATTTTTCCAATAGTTGTTATTGTTTCTAACTTCAAATAAAAAATCTGGTCAGCAGACAACTATAAGATCATTCAGATATTTTGAGAGAGTAAACTCCTTATGAAACATTTATAGTACTAGATTCGTCTAGTAACAAAGAGATATGTAAGTGTATCTAAGCGTATAGCCCTTAAAGGCAGTTAGAGCTAATTAAATCATAGACAACAACTGTGTCTAATTAATTTATCAAATTATACATTGATTATTCATAAAAAAATAAATTAGCTAACCTGTAAGCGCTGTCATCCATCAAATGTGCGCTGTCAATCACTGTCTCATCAGTGAAACATTGTACTAAACTGTCCATAGAGTCAGCCCATGTGTGCAGTGTGGCAGTACCTAGCAATGCAAGTCCCCCGCCTCCTACAGATATATCTACTTTGTACAACATTCATGTATCCAAGGCTATGCACATTACTAATCTCGGGCTATGTCAAAGACTCACCTAGGGCTATGTGTCCTTGTGTGGCGGATAAAACATCACCATGTCTCCAGGTAGATTTCCACTTGCTTCCGTCATATCTTGTAGCGGCAAGGAAACCTAGAAACTTAGAGGTATAACGGTTGGGGACGTATTCAGATTCCATCAACTCTCGAGCTAGACTTCTCCAGAGATCTCTGTCGCTCATAGAAAAGATCTCCTCAGTAGTGAACTTTGATGTGAACACTCGGCACACAGGAAGTCCTGTGACATCATCTAGCGGTAGATGAAATGTTCTCGCACCAAGACCATGCGATTGTAGATTATGCGCAGTAAATGTCTGTAGCAATGCTGTACCGAGGCTGATTTTTTTAACCGCAGATTCAGGTGAATTGTCTGCACCATACGGTGATTGATGCGTACCATCGCCATCTTTACTTATTATATAGAGCGGCTGGACAAAGTAGCAAGTTTGCGTGAGTGATAAAACATAATGTAACGTTTTTGAATAAAAACCATGACGTATTGAGATCAGATTTGCACCGGGTTTGAGGATGACTAAGATTTTAAAATTGCTTGAAATGATTGGCCAATTGAGGCTAGCTAGTGACGTTTCATTACATACTTCGATATGATCACAAAGCTGCGTAGAAACTGTTCCTTCTATAAAAATAATTGGATGATGTACGGTGGAACCATCTCTGTATGTCCACTCCGATATATTTATCATTGTAAAACATACGCGCTTCCGTAATATAAAACGAACCTTTGAACCAATTTTGTCATCTTCATCTAGATAAGCTGAACTAAAATAGTCAATGTAAACTAAATCAACGCTTCATTTAGTAGTCTACAAATCAGTTACACTGTCAGAATGATCCGGGGGCAAACAGCTTGCTCTAAAAGATAAAAAACACCATCACTGTAGACACTGTGCTATCAAACTCTAAACAGCAAATAGAGAATGGCCTGGCAACAATTTGTACGAATGCAACTGCAAGCAAATACAATTTCTCATTAACTCTAAGAGCTGTAAAAGGTAGCAGGGCAATTGTCAAAAAGGCTCTCAAGACATTACCGTTAGGGCATATTATAATAAGATCATTGGTAAGAAAAAGTACTCGGCCAAAAATGCTCTTGGGCTACAAAAACAGTGACGACATTCGGAAAACCTCTCAACTACCTACATTTGCTGCTTTGTGTGCTAACTTTTTGCAGATGAAAATAAATCAAATTTCAATGTAATGACAGATCCTAAAAAGTCATTTTTATGATAAAAAACGTAACGAGGATTTGTAAATAGCTATTCACTTTCTTATAGCGGAACTTTGTTGGTCTCAAGATGGACACGGGTGTGCCAAAAGTAATATAATCCAAACAATTTCGGCAACATTTGAAAGCCGAGAAGACAAAAATTTCAGTCAAACAATACGATAAAATTTTTTGACTTTATTACTCGATCCTGACACTTGAAACAGCAATTTTACTATCTGTACCACTTCTGTGATAATAGGACTAAGATGTAATCTTTTCAACACATATGGTTATACTTAACTACCAACTGTTATCAAACATATCACTTATTTTTGTTACTGGGTGGTACAAAGGCAAAAATGATATAAATATAATATAAATATAGTATAAATATCTCCTGACTGGCTTTAGGTTTCTGTGAGCTATTTGATTGCCTCTGTTATCACTGATTGGCTTTTGATGCTTGTTGTCATTATAAATTATTGGTTGGTCTTACTATTCACTAGATGAGTCGTTTAATGAAGCATCATATTTGTACACAATATATTACTCTTTTAACCATGATTATGATCATATACATATATGTAGCAACATATAACAGTCATCGCTATCAATATAATATTCATCATACAGATTTGTTACCAATTACCATAATTTATAATTGATCAATGTTAATAATAAACTATAATTAACAAGGATTAAATTTATCAATCATAATAATTATCATAACATTACTATTAATATTATTATGATGTACGATAATGAGGTAAAAAACTGTTTAGCTTACTTCAATAAGAAATTACCGGAATAATTTATCGCAAAAGTAGAAAAATATTATACATATGACTACGTTATTTAAACTCAAAGCGGAAGAGTGGACAATTTATGGTTTAAAAGAAATATGTTAAAACTAATTTTCCTTGACTTGATTACGAAGCTCTTATCTCTCTGCCTGCCCACATTATTTAACTGTTATAAAACTGTGCTGGAAATGACTAAGCCTACTTCTTGCAAAACATTTTATTAGACAGAAAACTGACATTACTAGATACATGCACATACTGGCGTGTGCGATCCATATATAATCACTCTATGTAACTTTATCAATTCTATGCATTATAGCCCTATATCCTAATTACTGTACAATCATTCTATGTTTATGTATTCTTTTGTGTAAGCCAGCCAAACCTTTTATTATATTATCTAAGGCTGCGCCTAAAGGAACAAAGAAACTGTTACATAACCTTTTGTATAAATACTGGCTGAAGCTCCATAATAAATCAGAGTAATTGGAGGAGCCAAGCCAGAAGAATACAATTACTCTCAACCACACACTCTCTCTTGTATTGCATTACTAGAAGTCTGCAATAATAACAAGGTTGTAGTTGTGGTCCAGTATTAACTGGCACACAAAGCACTGACCAGCGAGTGGCCTACACTTCTGTACGGTCCAGTAAGTAGGCTGCGCAGTCCAGCATTGGACTTGGTCCAGCAATGCAGGCCAGCACTACTAGTAGTGATGCCTAAAATGCTTGACCACAGCCGACCGACTCTCAGCTGAGCTGAGGGAAGTGCAGGAGCCTGCTACCTCGCCTGTATCAGACAGATACAAAAACCTTCACAATACATTTTATTCTTTGTAAAAACGGTGCCAGGGATATCCTGTGTCTGGGCTTTGGTTTCACAACTGTAGGTGAAAAAAACTGGTTGAACATTTCAGTAATTTCTTTAAAAATTTTTTGAGAATTGCTCATTTGGCAAATGTTTTATTTATTAATGACTCTTTAATAAATAAAACATTCCCCATTGATGAACCTTTCTATGAGTTAAAAGTAATTCAAACCCTAAGGCTTTTTTTTCTCAGTGACTCCTGATCTTCCCTCATGCTCCGAACAAAATGCACTACCTTATTCTGGACTAGCTCCAAGTAATCAGTGGCGGCGTAAAGTCTGAAATATTACACAAAAATGTTGTTTTAGACGTGTTACACCTAAAAATACTACATTCGCAGAAATGGACGATATTGCCAAAAGGTTTTCATTATATCATGTAGTTCACTTTTTAATCAAAACACTTTTCACTACAAGTATAATTATAATATATGTATAACAAAATAGAAAAAAAATTATTGCGTTAACCTAGATTATTCCAGACTTTATGCCCCCACTGCCACATTGAGCCATGTATGATAATAATAATAATATATATATATTATTATTATAATTTTTTTTTTCAATTATTTTTAATACAATTCCTGTTTGTTACCAATCATACATGGCTCACTGTGCCCACTGCATGTGCACGATTAGGAAAATGCTCCAAAGCTCTGCCGCTTACTCAATGTTAGTTCTACGTAGAGATTTTTAGGTTAGTAGCTTAATTTTCTCAGGTGCTCTTGAGAAGATTGTATGACGCAAAAACCCAAGAGTTCTCACGAGTACTGTAGCACTTTGCTGTGACATGCTCAATCCAGTCAAACTTTTTTAAGAAGATTGTCACACCCAGATACTTAAAGATTCAAGACGATTCAACTTCTGTTAGATCTACATTGCCCGATGTATTTTTAAAAATCAAGAAATTATATTTATTATGCTTCGCCTTCAAAAGTTTTCAGAGTGCAATTTTTTGTGGTAAAAATGATTTATGTTATTATTTCTTCATTATTATTATTGTTGTCGTTGCTAATTAACTCATTATTATTATTATAATTTTTATCAGATGCTACTACCTACCTACTACTTATTACTAGGCTGCTACTACTACTGTAATTTATAATAATAATAATGTAATAAATAATAATAATAATAATGTACTTATTATTATAATAATAATTAGTATTTTTTGACTTAGGTTTTTTACTACTACTACTATCACTACTTTTATTATCATCATCCTCATCAATAATTAATAATAATAATTAATAAAAATTATCATTTATTATTAATTTATTTAATTAATAATAATTTTTTATTCATTTGTTTTTCAACTTATCAATAAATAAATAATTACGGTGAGGAACTATGAAGTAATAATGAATACAACATATTTCATTACCACCAACACTAAATTTCAGTAAAAATGGCTTAATTGGAAATTATTGAAAACTGCAATGGATCTTTACATGCTCTGCTGTCTGCAGTTGCTGAAAGAAGTGAAGCAATTTGAAACTTAACCCAGGATTCATTTATTAAAAAAAAATGTACACGTCGGTTTGATGTGATTAACTCATAAGCAACATACAAGGTGTACAAAATCACGGTCGGTCAACGCCGAACCCATTAATTATTTTCTGTCGTTATGGCGAATTCCTCAGAAGCAGATAGAAAGAAGGAACACTTTTATCAGAATGTTAGACAAAGAACAGCTGATTCATGGCGGAAGAAATATGTTACATCTAATGAAAAAGAAGATGAAGCATTATTTGAACAGTTAAAGTCTAAACCAGAATCAGTCTACAGTGTCAGTGTATGTAAACTAAACTAACCACCAATGATGAGTTTGATTTATCAATCAATCAAACTACTACTACTGGAATTTTTTCTTCAACAACTAACTACTACTACTTAACATAAAAATAATTAATATTAATAATTGTGTTATTACCAATTATTATTATATTAATTGTGAGCATGAGAAAAACAGCCAATTTGAAATGGTTCTTCTAATTCGCAATTACGTCCCGTACATTGACGAACTCCCTATTGTTGTTGTGCGATTTATTATTAATGTGTATTATTTATTTATTCTTAGTATATAATAATCATAATATAATGGGGTGGTTATAATAATAAGTGCTGTCTGGTCTTTTGTCTGGTAAGTGTTCACTGTCAAGTTATATTTGAAAAATTCTATCTCATCGTCTATGCAAAGTTTCAATCTGAACGTTTTTCTCTTACTGTCAAGGGATTCGAGATAATACTTCTACAAATATGAATAAATCTAACTTGAATGGGAAGAAGAATGTATATACATAGAATGATACGCACAGAAAATTCAATACTTATTAAATAAATTTCAGTTAAGAAGATTGAGACATTACTGCTAAAATAAAAAAATGGGCAAGTAAGTGGCAGAGTTTGGTATGATTTCCCCATTTGATTTTTTACAGAATGTGCTCTGGCTTCTGGCGTCAATTGGAATATTTTACCTGACTGACTTTGCCCTAGTTCTACTCTTCGATCCCCGGATAGATCGAACATGGTTCAAATGTGGTCTTGCATTTCTGGGAGTGGCGATGCTATGCTGTTTCTATTGTATCATATGGCTATCTTGGATAAAGCGCGTGCATTCCGACAAATGGGAGGATCACAATGAATTTGTAATACCTGTAGCCACCATTTCTGGTATTATTGGAGGAGTTGTCATTTGTTACAGTGTGTGGCCTGTTTGGGGCATTCTCACAGTTCCCATTGTAGCCTCACAGTTTATGGGATTTATCGTAGTAGTTGCGATGATACCTTCCATTTTCTAATTTATTTATCACATTTCAATATTATGTATTTCATCCTATATAAAGTTTTATACAAGTTATATGCAAACTGTAACTGTAAAAAGTTGATATAAAATTATGTAATGCATATCAATCATTAGTCATCATCATCATCCTCATTCTTCAGCCCACCAAATACCTTTGTGGGCACTGACTGCACATCAATCTAAAACAGAAACAACTAACTGGTTACTCAATTTAATATTTTTAGTTTCAAAATCGAGCAGCATACCAAATGTAGACATGTTTTAACATTTAAAACAAGACGACAGTAAAAGTAAATTTAAATTATTTAGAAAATTAGGATTTTACCAGCAATAGGTATGGTAGCCCAACTGACAAGTCATATGATTGACACACCGCTTTTCCCTAAGATCAAACTTTACTGCTTATCAGTATAACCACTCTCGGTCAATGAATGCCTCACATGTAGTACACAAAGAGGGCACATTTGTGAATTATACACAAACACGTGGAAATACTGAAAGAACCTAATCTGCCATGAACTCGAACTAATTTTGTTGAACCACTTTTAGTAATGTATTGATGTGGAAAGCACATTAAGAAAATCTAGCAATCACAAGGCACTTTTAAAACAACTCTAAAATTTCTGCTCAAATCACTAAATTGTTACATCGATACTAATAGTGTGAGTTGCCTCCAAAGATCAAGCTGTAAAGCCGAAATCAAGGACAGTAAATGGTGACTCGGTCAGAACGATTTGCGTTTTAAGCCTTTCAAAGCAACTAAAATTTTAGAAAACTTTTTAACGCTTGGTCAAATAGTTGATGGACTTCATCTCATTTGTCTGCTTACAACCAGTAGTATTTTCTTGTTTTTATTAAACACTGATTATAGAAACTCTGATCAAATAAATGAGAATAATGTTTTTATTATTTAATATGAATACAAATAACTAAAGAATAATCTTCATTTTTATAGAGTTTAGCTTTTAAGATTTTATCAAAAGACATTGATTTATGTGATAACATCGGCCCAGTTATTTTCAATGTATGTAAAATGACAGTTTGCAAAACATCTAGACTAGTTGATAGAATTAAAAGCATCAAAAGCATTCAGACGGTTTTGAAATTGAAAGCATTTGTTATGAGCTACCACCAGTCAGCAGCTCTGTAGCCCAATAATAAAGATATTGAGAGGTGAGCAGTAGCGCACAAAGGTGACCTACCCTGGAGTTGACAGCGCCTTCACCTTCCTCTTCATCGCTGCTGTAGTCAGCATCGAGATTGATCTCATCTGGATTAGCAGCAGTAGAAGGACCTTGTTCTTCGGCGGTTGTACCACTGCGTACAAACATGATTCCTGCAAAACATCAACATGATAGGAAAATTTTGAAACGATTCCTCAAACAGGCAACATTTGCGATCACATCATCGAGAGGAGATAAATCCCAAATGTGTCAGCAGGAAATGGCTGAAAACAGACCTTTATCCGCTGGCGGTTTTTTGGTTGCCTCAATAAGTTTTGTTTGCTCATCTAACTCCATTGTTTTCTCTACGTTCTGCATAGCCTGCTGTTCCAGTTTCTCCATTTCGTTGCCTGAAGCTAGTAAATATAACCCCATGCATTTTACATACATATAAATAAATATAGATGTATGTGGGTTGTGTGCTATTCAGGAGTCCAGTTTAGCAAGCTTTCTTCACAACAATAGAAGATTGAGTTGCCAGACTTTATAAAGAATATTACTGGATGCTCCATTTACATAGAGGCTATCGAATGTGATTGATGTTACACTAAACCACAGCAGCTCTTGTGTCTGTGACACAACAACTCTATTGTTACATAACAATAGAGTTGTCTGTGACACAACAACTCTATTGTTACATAACAATAGAGTTGTCTGTGACACAACAACTCTATTGTTACATAACAATATCATCAGTAAAACTCGTGATTATTGAGTGAATAACGACTTAGCATAGACTTCTGATTCTAGACAAATTGTCCGAACAACTACTGTACTACTAACTACTAACTACTAATATACATGATAAGGTTTACCCTGAGTGTTCATGACTTTGGTAGCCATAAAGTTGACTTGAGTGTTGTACGTAGCTTGTACACTTCGTTTTATACGTAACATCTCTCTCACTGTGTCCTCATTTCCATGTTTCACTTCAAACTTCTTCCAAGTGTCCCAGAACACTGCTTGTGACTAAACGAATTATTGGATACATCAGATGGTGGACTGAGCATTGCACACATGGTGGGGGACATTGCTGTTTGATCTCAAAATAATCAAGCCAACGCGCATCAGCAACAAATTATGCAATATTCATCAGGTCACATGATTTGTTGGTTTCCGTGTGTGAAAGTCTACAACCAATCAATGTCTGTGTAACAGATAAATCAATAATAACATCAGAAGAGTTATATCTTGTTTTATATCTTGTAGTTCAATTATAAAAATCAAACACCTGTAAAACAACCGAGATGCTAACGCAGATAGAAATCAGGTAATTGATGATTTAATATTGCGCAAATGAGAATAACCAGAAAACACGACACAGCGCAGTGCTGATATCCAACACCGCGACATATCACTCTGCATTACAGTACGCTGTAATGCACAAACAGTGAAACTTTCTATAAGCCAAGTCTAAGCAAACTCAAATGAGTTTCCTGGAGACTTTCAGGTTGCTTGCTACAATGTATAAACAAAGAAAGTTAGTAGCTTTTTTCATATAAATAAAACCAGTTTTTAAATTTTCTGCTTGCGTGATAGTGTGAGAGAGGGTGAATATACAATACACTGATAGTGTATTGTATACTACTACTATAAAATGATAAGCTACAACAAACGTACAATATTCTGATACTGCATCATATACAACTACTATACAATGATAAGCTACAACAACTGTACAATATTCTGATACTGTATCATATACCTCTACTATACAATGATAACAACACTCAATGGTAGACTCACCCTAGGGTCACAGATCTGAGAGCAGTGAGCATACAAAGCCCTAGCTCTATCTATCTCTCCTAGCTTAGTCTCCAGGTCAGAGAACCTCATGCACATCTGTCTAGACTGGTCCTCAGGCAATGCCTCTATACTCTTTTCATATATAGCTCTGGTTTGTGTTACCCCGTAGATATCTGCAGCCCTTTTTATGTATATATTGTACATCTGTGGACAGAATGTATAACTCTATGTATATGTACATCGGTAGACATAAAGTAATATGTAACTCTATGTATATGTACATCGGTAGACATAAAGTAATATGTAACTCTATGTATATGTACATCGGTAGACATAAAGTAATATGTAACTCTATGTATATGTACATCGGTAGACATAAAGTAATATGTAACTCTATGTATATGTACATCGGTAGACATAAAGTAATATGTAACTCTATGTATATGTACATCGGTAGACATAAAGTAATATGTAACTCTATGTATATATACATCGGTAGGTAGACATAATGTAATATGTAACTCTATGTATATGTACATCGGTAGGTAGACATAATGTAATATGTAACTCTATGTGTAAATACATTGGTAGACATAATGTAATATGTAACTCTATGTATATGTACATCGGTAGGTAGACATAATGTAATATGTGACTCTATGTATATGTACATCGGTAGGTAGACATAATGTAATATGTAACTCTATGTATATGTGCATCGGTAAACATAATGTAATATGTAACTCTATGTATATGTACATTGGTAGACATAATGTAATATGTAACTCTATGTGTATGTACATTGGTAGACATAATGTAATATGTAACCCTATGTATATGTGCATCGGTAAACATAATGTAATATGTAACTCTATGTATATGTACATCGGTAGGTAGATATAATGTAATATGTAACTCTATGTGTATGTACATTGGTAGACATAATGTAATATGTAACTCTATGTGTATGTACATTGGTAGATATATAATATATATATAATATATAACTTTATGTAAATATTGTATGCCTGTAGACATAATAAACATTACAGGTGATATACAATAAGCGTTTTTAATGTGCTCAACATTGAAATTTAATCCTCAACGACTGTTTCCAGCCACCGGATTATCAGCCTGCTGATAGCCAGTTTTTTTCAATGAGCAGCGACGCTTATTTTGGCATTTGTCAACACATTTAGAAATGGCAATGAATGCAAGTAGAAATCAACATGTCGAGTTTTCTAAAGAGTATTCTCACCAAATTAAGTCACTTCGCGGCATTGTTTGCGGCATTAACCAATTCTGTTAAACCACTACTTATGTTGATTGTAAAAATAAAATATTTATAATAATAGAAGGTTCGTAATAAAATAAAAGACAACCAAAAGCTCTTTATTAGTACAAACTACTAGGTACACCATAATTAGATACATCATAAATAAATAATAATAAATAATAATATTGAATTATTATTTTGCGGAACTAGCTGGTGTAGTGAAATAATAAATCACAAGTTAAATATTTATTTTGTTGATTTTATTTTTCATAACCTACCTAGTTAGAATCTGCAAACTTGCGCGTCACTACCATACCAATTAATTTGCCATTATCAACCATATATTAGATATCTGATAATTAAATAATTTGTAAGAAAAAATAAATTGACTATAATTTGTTATTTAGTAAACAAGAAGCAGTGTTTTAGGTGTGCACTTTAATACCTGACCGTAAAGTCAGATACAAATGGATTACAAGAAGAAGAAAACTCTAAAAACTTTTGAGCAATTTATGCAGTGGTTTTAATGATTTGGTAGAAAAAAAGATCATTGAAGTGTTACATGAGTCGATCAAATTTCATCAAATCAAGGCGATGAGAACCTGAAAACACGTAACGTGTGAGAATCATCATTAAAAAAAGTTGAAGAATTTTTTTCTCACAAACTTAGAATTCCAGAAAAAACCATCCACGTATTTAGGCCAGCAGCAGCCTGCTAAAAAGTGGTCTAGAATTTTTTTTTGTGGAAAAAATTTGATGGACAGGAAAAAACAGTGTTAGATGGGGTAACTTTATGCATAGATTCTAAATATGTTCCCCTACCTAAGCTTAGAGGTCACCTTCAGCGCGTATCTACTGTTTAGCACTAAAACTTAATTTTGCTGAAAAACTTGAAACGATCGGATTTCCATGCTCCGAAATACTTCCTGTAGGGTAAAAATGGTGGATTAATGCTATTTAGAGATTTCACCATTATTAAGCAGCGCTTTTATGTATTCCTGAAGTCTGTACCGAATAAAAGAATTTCTGAACAAAGCTGTTGGTTATTAGGTAAGATACATTACAGATCTAAAAGCTGATGTTCATTTCTTGTAACTCCCTAGTTTGGGGTATATTTGACAACAACACTATATCATTTGCTATGCTATATTAGCTAACCCAAACAAAATCAATTGTTTTCTTTGTTCTTTTTTACTGACATAAATTTGCTTCAAAATAGTTTAATAATCAAGTTACTGGAAAATACACAAGTTAGCTATTGCAACTTTCAAAAGAGGAACTTTATTCTATGTCAGTGTCAGAGTCTGCATCACAATTACTGTCGTTGGATAGAGTGTCAACCGTTTCACTCCGGTTCTCGCATTCGAGGCAGCCACAGAGCTCAGTGCAAGGGAGCTTATTCCTGTTACATGAACATCGAGCGCCATTACATCCTGTTTTACAAGAGCAGTTCTTCAGTTTCAAGATATCTGGTGGTGCTGGTGTACCGGTTAACCATAGAAATGACAGAGATTTGCCATTGTTAATCCAGCCATTATCTTCAGGTGAAGGAATCAGCATATTGGGTATTAAACTTCTTCTCCATATGGCTGCCTGGTAGTTTGCACGCAATAGATGTTGACGCAAAGCGTCTTTGTTTGGAGGAAGGGACCTCTCTAGCGACGTTGTGGAACAAAAGAGTGAATACCTAGCAGAGTTAACAGAGGTTTCTTGAGGGCAACTGTATAGTGCACAAACAAAGGCTTCAACATCTTGCAGCAGCTGGTCTGTCATACTGAAATCTGTTCCCACTGTTTTAAATGCAGAGATGAAGGAGCCTGAAGTCTTCAGTATTTTAAGACAAGAGCGTTTTCCTTTACCGGTGAATGATGAAATTGTGTCACAGCCTGTAAAAGCATGAAAACCAATCAGCGCTTTACTGATGTCTCTTCCTAGACTTTTTGAGATTGCGCTAAGGTCCAATACACGTCGTCTGTTGCCAGTTCCAGTAGAGAAAAGTAGACGCGCATTCAATTTTTCCACGAATGACAAACCTATAATAGCGACATCTGTGTCAGGAGAGCAAACAATTACAGTTTTGTAAGTGCTGGATGCATGACTAGCATGTAGGATGAGCCTAGTATCGGCTTCCTCGTGGTTAGATGAGAGCTCTTCAACAAGTGTAACATCTGGTAATTGTTGAGCATGCCAAGAGAATTGATGTGTCTCACAGCTCACTGCTGTGTATATATTTATGCTGCATTTACCAGCAGTTTTCTTCCACTGTTCCACAACAAACTTCTGTAAACTTGTTTTGTTCTCTGAAGACGCCATGAATTTTTTCCATTGTTTGGGGAGTTTCTGGTCTGGGCCATATATTTCGATGTTTTGCATGGCATTAGCTGTTCGTCTGACACGCTCCACATTCTTTATAGATAGCTGTGCATAGCTGTCTCCGACAAAGTCCACCCGGCTAGCCTTAAATTTTGAAGCAATTGCAATAATTTTGTTGAGAACTAAATCAGCGAGCTCACCAAATGATCTAGGTAGCTGGGTTGCTGATATTGCATGCAAGATGGCCATGGCATCAACCATGACAGCAGATTCACCTATTTCTGAATTGATCTGATCAAGGCTGACAGGAAAGCATTGACTTTCAAGGTTGTGGAGCAAAGCTGCTTTGTTTGTTTTACTCAGGCCATTAAGGTCGGCACTTGCAAAACAAGCAGGAACTTCTGACAAGGAGTAGGACATAACTTGTTTCATGTCAATGTTTCGAGCCTTGGCAGCTAAAATCATTCTGGCAAACATTGATCGCTCGGACAGAACATGTTTCTGTGAGCTTTTGCATGAATTTACAGATGCTTTAGACCCAAAAGTTTTAAGTTTCATCAACTTCAGGGGGTCAAAAATCCTTTCACTTGTAGAAACATCTTTGAGACGAGTGTTGATAAACTGATGCAGTTGCTCTTTACCAGTTGATTGAGCCTGTAGTATGTCTGTGGAGAGTTCGTCGGATGCCACAGCTCCAGAACTGAGAGACACAAGACTACTATGAGGGTACTCCCACGGGTTTATCATTGACTGCACAGTTTCCATCAACCTTTGAATGCATTCCTCATCTTTTTTCATTCTACGAAGAATTTAGCAATGTGTTGTGATCTACATCCGATTGGTCTCAGTTCCAACAATCAAGTTTGACATAAAACAATAGCGTTTTTCTAACCTGGTTTCATCTGTTTCTTTGTGGATGCGAAAGTCAGTATTCAGTCCAGCCATTTCCCTGCAGAGAGCAGATATTTTAGCTTTAGCTGGTTGAGATAATACCCATCTTTGCACTGCCGCTACAATTCAAAGTAACAGTAATATCCATGGATAAGCAAAACCTAATCGGTAACAAAAACTTTGTAAAATGTTCTACAATTACGATTCAATTTTAGGAGCAAGTTAATGTTCATATCATCGCATGACCACAACTCTTTTCATTACTGTTGCCCATTATCTACCAAAAAATTTAATACATTTTACGTACCTCTATTCATTGTGATGCCCTTAATGCCACCAGTTGTCTTGGATTCCCTGTTGATTGTTACTTCAATAGCCTGGTCCGCAGCTAAGCCCGAAAAACCGGTTTTGCTCTGACGCTGTACAGTCCAACATCCAGGGGTTTCTTGTATCTGTCTATATAACCAAGGGTGAGTGTCTTTTAGTGCAGACATCTCCAACCAGTATGCAGTACCATATCTAAAATAAATTCACATGAACACAGAAATAACTAACATAATCAAATAACTACTGCAAAAAGTCATTGATTTAAAGCAACATCCAGTTTTATAAATATTGTGCAAAGCGCACAATATTTTAATTTTGCAGTTCATTTTTGGTTGTCAATGCACAAACCTGGCATAGTTGGTACGATCATAAGCAAACATCCATGGTAACATATCCTCAAGGGCACTGATATGGAGCTCCCAGTTGCTGGTACGAGTTGCTCGTATGAATGACAAAAGTGTCAAGACCATATCCTGGTAACTTTTCCAGAAAGAAAATGTCGAGTTAGAGGAACATGAGGCTCTAATATAGTTGAAAAACATGGTCTGAATTTCACCAGGCAAGCTATCATCATTGCAGGAGTTGATGGAAGTGACAATTTGTGTAGATTCTGCATCAGTAAGAGAAGATAAGAAAGAGGCAAACTGGAGACGTGATAAAGCTTCAAACATTAGTTTATGGCAACGGATGCTTCGGTTGTACATATGACCGTTCATAACACCATTCAGTGAACCTGGAGCCACAACTTCACTTTCAATCAAAATATCTTCGAGTCCAGACATCGCGAAACGCTTGCCAATTGCACCGAGGAAGCACATTGCTGTGTGGAATTCACCGAGTCGTATAACTAATTTTGACTGAAGCTCTGGTTTGCACCAACGTATCTGTTGTGCCTTGCTGTATATAGCCTGATCAAAAACCACCATCAATGATTCGCATTCTGAATTCTCAAGAACCTTCATGGAAGTCTCCAATATATGATTGACAGTACTCAGTTGTGTGGGAGAAGCCTCTATCACAGGCATGTAATGGACTTGAGAGCATGGTAGTGGTTCAGAATTTTGGATGTTGTAAGCTGTCCATCCCGGTAACAGCATGTCAGATTGTGCTACTGCTTTCTTGCTGATATAGAGTAAATCGAGTTTTATTGCTTCCAAGAGATGGCTCCCCACTCCTCTTTCTGTGGGAGGAGTAGACGATGGTCCTTTTTTAGATGACAGATAGTACTCTGGAATATCACAGGATTGTAATGAAAAAGATCGTTGATTTCTTGGAATGTTGTGATCAGTGAGTTTTTCAGGATGGTTATTGACTGGTCTCAACTGAATCATAATTGAGTTTGTGTGATGGGTAGTTCCATGCCCGCTTAGCGTTTCTTCTTTGAAATCAATATTGTCGAAAACTAAAACTGTTGGTGCCCTTTTAAGAAAGCCCGGTGGTAATTCAGCAGCGTCAGTTTGAGATTGCTTTAATGCCAGAGCAGTTTCTAATCTGGTGACAGTGTCATAGCTGGTGGCATACCCGAGTCTACTAATAAGTTGAACCATCTCCTTTGATCCTGTTAGGTGTCGTATTGCAATACCGAGCAATATAGATTTAGGTGTTAAAGTTGCTCCTCTCATGCTGAGGTACACCAAGTCTTGGGCAATGTTTAAGATTTTTAGTCGAACTGCCTCTGGCACATCACAATACTGAGACCAATCAGTCACCACTTCACTGTTGTCCAGCATTATACTAAGAAAGTTGAAAAGCATAGGGTGCACATATTTCATGCACTGGTCAACTCCCAAGTCTTCGGCTGATGGCGGCCATGGTATTTCATACGACGCGGTATCTGAGATAACATTGCGTAGAACAAGCGCTGCTTGATTGAGGGAGTATTCAGGTGTGGTTGTCCTAGATATATACAGTTCCTCATCACATGAACTCTCAGTATCCACGTCAGAGAGCAGAGACCTTGAGGGTAGCATGGATGTATCCCTAATAATGTCAGTAAGCTCAATATTCTTACTAGTAACTATATAGCTTTGGTTTCTTGCAGCGGGTTGATGGAATGTTACTTGATCTGCAAATTGCCGCTTAAGGTTGTAGAGAAGCCACTGCCGACTAAAAGAAATGATTAAATTGTTATTAAAATAGCCTCACAATAATTGCAAAGCCACTCAAACAGATCGTTTGATGGTGATTGACTAAAGATACTCTAGGCAGACTCAGTTTGCTTTCCAAAATACCAGACAACTGTCTATACCTGTGATTATGGTTCTCTCCTTTATCTTTGCACATTTGGATATATACTTCTAGCAGCTTGGCTATTGTACATGTCTCTTTCTTCACCATAATCTTCTCTTTTACCATCGCAACAAATTTCACCCAAGTCTCGGTTTTTGCTGGAGTTTTTGTAGATTGCCTGTTCGTTTAAAATAACCAAAATTTAACAAATAATTTTAACATCTAACTTTTGAACATATCAATCAACCATATTATGCCTATGTGCATACCAGCAAACCCTAACCGTAAGTAGCATAATTATCATGCAAAAATGAGAAGTTAATGCAGAATTAGAGACTAGGTGAGACGAAAGAAGTTATGTTAGCTGAGAAAAGGTTGACACAACACACCAGCTTCTTATCAAGTGTTAAAAGTGTTTCGGTTAGGACATATGGCAAAAATAATCAATACACCACACCTTACTTACTTTCCTTGTGATGTTTTCTGTAAGATTGAACTAGATATTAGAGATAGTTAAGACTTTAGAAATGAAATAGCTTTAACAAAAATCAAAACTTGAGATCAAGGATGAATTTAACAACCAACCTCTTAGCATTAGAAACTTCAGCAATATAGTTACGATGACAATCTCTGTGATAGCACATTTCTCTTGCCACTGGATCTCCACTTTCAAACAGTGCCATCAGATCAGTATCATGCTTTGCTTGTGCCGCACCCATTAAGCCACCTAAAAAAGTTAAATATAAATATAATTAGTAAAAACTTGACTAAAATCACTAAAACAAGTTTGGATGAGTAGGATGACTTGTGTCATGTCATGTTATACAATGAGATTTTCTTGTTTCAATAGAAGGGCTCAGAATAAACTGTCTGCGGCTAAAATTTATACATACCGGCACCTAAGGTTTCTGCCCTCAACAGAGGTTGCTTTTTCTTTTTTTTGTATCTATCTCTGTTGCACAGAACACAGGCTTTTGGCAACACTTGTCTACCATGATGAACTTCACTTCCTGATCGTAATTTTTTTGGGCTGCTCACAAAATATGAAGAGGTCTCAACTTCATGAGTTATCTAAAAAAAGTGAGTTGGAATAAAACAACAACATCTCTATCAAGTTGGATTAAACAACTGAAACATTTATCTTTAACAGTTCGAAACTGTAACTGTAAATATAGTTATAATGACGATAACGATATAGCTATACATGTATATATAAATATATACTAATAATAAAAGAGTATGGTAGGAAAAGATGGAAAAAACTACTAGTGGACTACAAAATGTTTCATGTGTTTTAAAAAAAATTTTGAAGAAAATTTTGAAAACACAATCCTCAGGTCACACTGTAATAATAATAATTATTTATTTGATTATTTTTATTTTCTATGCACCACTGCATAATTATTAATATTTTTCTCAGTCATACTCTGGTATATATATATATATCTATGTAACAGCCAGCATTTTGGCCCAATCAAAATTGATTCAATCTTCTATCAGCCGTGACTACAAAAAATTTTCGATGAGTTATGAAAACTGAAAAAAAAATATTCCGAGACAGTTTTATTAACTAAACAGTAATAAGTACTCATCTTTTACCTAACAAAACATAAAAATGTTTTTCAATGTTGCACTGTCAAACATTTTGGCCATCCCATATATATGTATGAGTAAAATTAATAATTAAATAAATGGCTACACCTTGTGTTACATAAAGCTAAGAAGTTAATTGAGCCAAAAACAACACAACTTAATTAAGAAAGTAAGTGAACAAAATCTATTGTTTGTAAAAAAAAATTAGTTTCATTTTTAAATAAATCATGTGATATGATGAAGTATTATAATATACATTGTCATATTAATCAAAAAATTATTAACAATTATCATCTAGTAAGAAAATAGCCTTGCCCCACATAATTAAGCCAAGAAACGAGAGCAGGAACCACAACAACGCAGTTAATAAAGTAGGTGAACATGTAAACAAAATCTATTGTTTGCGAAAAATAATTTCTTTCCAAGCATATAAAATAATAATAATGATAAACTAAAACTTACAGAATCACAGTACAGCAATACAGATAATAATAATAATATTATTATTATTATTATTTTATAGTCTAATAAAATATCACAACTTACTTTTCTTTTTTGTTTCTGGGCTCTTTGAAGCTTTGTCAAGCTG
Source organism: Cryptosula pallasiana (assembly GCA_945261195.1). Taxonomy (NCBI): domain Eukaryota; kingdom Metazoa; phylum Bryozoa; class Gymnolaemata; order Cheilostomatida; family Cryptosulidae; genus Cryptosula; species Cryptosula pallasiana. The sequence continues at coordinate 44,554,173 of OX183130.1, forward strand.
GCAAACCTTAAATAACAGCTAATGTGAGCTTTGAAAAATGTTAATGTTCTTGCTGTGGAGCCTGTCTCATGCACATTTTCATCATCATCATCATCTGCAGCAGCTGACAGCAAACTACTACTATTTTTTTCAAGTACTGACAAAGCTATAGAGTGTTCTGGCTCCTTAATTACATGTGTCCATTGATCAGCCCTGATAAGCACTGTTCTTAGCTGATGCTTGGTAAGAGTTTGTTCCTCTTGCTTACTTGAATTACTTCCAGTAAAATGAATTATGCAAGAAGAATCCCCATTTTCTGAATCCATATCGTGCTCTACTAGCTTCACTGTACAGGAAGCTAGCCGCTATTGGCTAACAATGCTAATACACAATTATGATTGGCTGATCCAATTATTAGGCATGGCTGCTCGTGCAAAATTGTTGTTCTGCAGCTAATTTATTTTTTCACTAAAATGAAAATCAACCATGACCAATTAGTCAAGGTAGGGTAGTAAATTCTCAATCAAAATAAATTATATTTCAAGATTTTGTAAAAATTATTTGTCCATCTACTTTTCTCCACGACTTGACAACTTTTTGCTATGCTGCTGCTGGCCTAATTGATTTTATGACTCAAAAAATCTTTTGGTTAGTCTTGGAGTTATATAAAAAACAGCTATAGCCATACAGCTTATACTTTCAAGGATGTTGGTGTAAATAACTTGTGTAGTAGACAATAAATCGTACCTCAAACTTTTCTGCTTTGGGGACAGCATCACAAGCTCTCTCATAGACAGCCATAGCATGACGAGCAAGGCCGTTCTCCTCCTCCAATTTAGCATAGAGCAAGTATATGGCTACAAAATGGAATGCGTTAATCAGGAGTATACATCACTCAACAAAGATGAAGAAAATAATTAAATAGATTAGAGTCTTTTTATAAAGTTTTGCGAATAATTGAAATGACCACTTTATCTGTGTGGTTAACACAAAAAAAATCAAGCCACCAATGAGGATCGAACTCATGACCTCCTGTTTACTAGACAGGCGCTCTAGCCACTGAGCTATGGCGGCTTCATGCACGCATTCACATTGGCATAAATTTCACCAACACTCATCAGATAACAAGAGATTAGTTCAGATTATTCTTGTGTGGTGAATACTTGAATAAGTGAATAGCTAGTGGGTCTAACAAAACTGTACATAACAAAGGCCATATCTCAGATCAGTGGTGTCTAAAACTGAATAAATCGGTGAGACAATTTAAACCGCAATCAAACTTTCATATCGTGTTGTGAGACGAAGAGATGCTTGTACTACCGGGTATCTCACACCTCCATGGAGACAAGGATAGCTGTATCAACATATTCTTTTCCATTATTTTCAATAACTTCAAAAAGCTTTTTTGCTGAATGTAAGACTCATGGTAGGCTAATTCTTGGTTATGATTATGAATACATGATATAAAACAAAAAAGGCACAAAAACTTTATATGCTTCTGATCGAATCTATTTTAGAACCTAAAATTTAAATCTTTAAAAAAAAAATTAGTAATCATAATGGGACGGTGATGGTCCTAGATACAGCAACTTGACCATGTAGCACTATTAAATAAATATACAAAGTTGATTTTGTTTTATTAAAATAAACAGTAATATTTGCCCATGCTTGATAAATCATTTAAACTAAATTTAAATAATTCGTCTCAAAACGCTGACATCAAACATTTTTTTCAGGGAAGAAAATTAGACTTTAACAAACTTAGAAATCTGGACCAACTGGTCAATATTTTTGCCGGAAACAGGAAACAGCCACGCGTTATAATGGGGATAGCTCGAATAAGAGCAGATATACTAGGAGTCGCAGGATGTTTAGGTAATTGATTCTATTGGCTGAAAAAATAAATAGGCTGAGGACTTTTGTAAGTTTTTAAGTAGGACGCCCCAAACATAAACTATCGAATTAAGTGCGAGGGAGATCATCTTTGAGTCCATTGGCAACATTTATTTCTAAGATGACAGAGAGTGTAGTTTATATAAACTGCCATCTTTGGCATTGATACTACAGTAATAGATAACTTTAACAACCTGTGGTCCAGATATAGAGCAAAATAAGCGTTTCCGCTTTTTAAAAATACAAAAAATATTGCCGTCTTTGTATTGGTCTAAACTGCTAGCTAAGTTTTTTTTTTATTCCAGCTTTGAAACTAATATGTTTTGTTTCTTATAACTACATTTAAAACAAATAAATAAGGATATAAGAACAAATTAAATAGCAAATCTGAAAAGTATCCTTCTATATGATTCAGTCTGGTGAAATACTGTCTCCGGTTATTGAACCAATTGAGAAAGACAGTCGCTATTCCTATTGAGGCATTGATAATGATTTTGATTGAGTCGTCTGTTTTTGAGGAAACAACTCCACAAGTTTAGTTCTTTGGCCCTGGCAAAACTAGCGACTCCTGGAGTATGCACTCTTGGGAGCACTCACCCCATTGTATTTCTCGACAGAATTGAATGCAATGTCTTGGGTCAACCAAAAAACATATTGTCTGCGTGGGAGCTGTTACTTCATGTAATGATCAATGCAGTGATAATCATTACAAGGCTTGACAACTCTGAAGCAAGTAACATTATCATTGGCGGGTCTAGAAATGTCCAACACAGCAAGGAGAAGCTCCAAGCCTGAATTAGAACAGAATCACACAATTAATATAGTAGAAGATTTGAGCAAGTATTTCATAAACACAGAGTAGAGATAGTGGGAATAACTTGTAACTTTTACCTTTAGCGAATTGTTCAGGACAACCATCCAGACATTGCTCAAACAAATCTCTTGCTCTTTCCAATTTTTTCCCACCGTATCTGTCTATAAACTTAGTGAGATAAGTGTTCCATAAATCGTACACATTGGGCCATCTGAACAGTGCTATTCCTTTCTCATACGCCTGAAATGTAACACCGAATCTGTCAGATAAGCAAACTGTTTTGTTCCGAGTTTTGAAAACCAAACAACTGGCCAATGTTACATGGACCTCTAAAGTTCAACTCAAACAGGCAGTAAGAAGAAGACTGTGAATGCTGTCACCTTGAAGGCATCCTCAAAGTAGTTATTCTCCTCTAGAAAGAGGCCGTAGTTGATTATAATCAGAGGGGTTGCGATCCTCAAGTCTATGATTCTGTCGTAGACGGCTTTGGTTGTCTTAAATGAACCAAAAGATTCCTCCAGATCTGCATACATGGACCAGAGTTTGAGGGACTTGTGGAGTCTTATTTGTACTGTCTCAGACTGCAACGTGAACGTAACATAAATTACTTATATATAATATCTGTATAATAATACATTCTTTATAAATATAAGCTATATTATTTATATACATTATACACTAATTATTTATATATACGATTCATGACATGCAAATAATATAGGCTAATTTTAGTCCACAAACCTGGTCATGGTAATCAACTTTCCTTGTGGGCGGGGTGACAGCACGCTGCATTAGTTTCAATGCATTGTCCCACAGGCTAAACAAAGCGAAAACAAAAGAATATCAGCCTGGTGTTGAAAGGCAAAAACTTGGAGTTGTGTTCTCACCATCATAACTCCCAAAATAAAATTAATCTGTCAACGCATGGTACCTAATGCGCAGTAGTACGCAGGAAGTGAAAGAGACGATGTACGTGTTCAACTCACTCATGTCTGAGCTCCATCTCTGCCCACTCACACCAGACCGCAGCCAAGTCATCCACGTATTTGTAGTTGACTAAAACAGCTTTCTCCATGATAACTCTGGCATCATCCAGTTGTTTAGCTGTCTCATAAAACTTGGCAAACTCAACCCAGAGGGTGTGAGGCTTGCCTGTAGCTATCTTAGGATCCACAGTCTGCACTGCTTCTGTGTAAGTGTTGATTATCTGCGGTAGGTGAATAAAAAATTATGGCTTTCATCTAACAATTTACAAACAAAGAGTTTTTGCCAATAAAGTTTGAGACATAAAATTCATCAATAAAGCAAAAATGTTTGGTTCTAGGAGACATATCTGTGTTATTTATATCGAAGATACTAGACTAACTAACTAATGATAGAAATGTGAAGGGATTCTGCTTTACCCTCTTGAAAACACCGACAACAGATAATAACTAAAATAAACACAATTAAAGCTATTTTAAATGTTTTACATATATAGTCTTGTCAGATGACAAAACATAAATACCACAAACTTGACCTCAGAAGCTGACACCACCATTAATCATCAGCCAGTATATTTCGTCAACAATAGACAAACAATTTATAACATTTCTGACAGCTGCCGCTAACATAACTGACTGAATAATATTGTTACTCACTTAGGAATGACCCAGCAATTTATCTAGTCATTGATAAACCAAAACTACTTCCATCACTTGGAATAAACAAACTTTTTCGTTTGTAGATGCTAATGATTACGTTCCTGATTTTTCAGAAATATTATGATTTTTTTTATAATTTCTCATAATGTAACAAAGATTTTATGGAAACTGAATGCGATATTGTTAAAAACATTACAAAATAAGAAAAAACATGAGGGTAGATAAACGATAACAACCAGAAAGAAGACTTCTGCCAACAACAAAAAAAAAGACTCACTACAAAAATTTTCAAAAATACAACCTTGTGAGCACCTTTGTTATAGTAATCTTTTCATATGAAATTTCGACCAAACTCTGCCAAGAACACAGAAATTGATTATGATTAAAGTTTTTTTGCGTGTAGGGGTAAGCAAGTATACACACACACACACCTCTCTTGGTTTGCCTTCATACAATTTAACTCTTTTATGCCACTCAAGCACATTGTGAGGGTTTTGTCTAAGCAGCACACTATTGAGTAACAGTGGCCTACGTATCATCAGATCCTCTAGCTTAGCCAGTCCCATCTCCAGCTCAATGTCATCTACAGTGAGATATTCAATCGCTTTAGCAAGTGCATTATATACCAAACCAAAGATCGCAACCAAGTATTAGCCAGTCACATCTCCAGCTCAATGTCATCTACAGTGAGATATTCAATCGCTTTAGCTAGTGCATTATATACCAAACCACAGATAGCAACCAAGTATGATCAGACACAAAAGTTACCTTCATCGGTGGGTCCAGACTCGGCGGTGGACTCCATCTTGGTACTGATAAGCGTCTCAGTAAACTGTGCGTAGGCATCAAATACTTGAGTGAAATCTCTCACTGTAATAACTGTCTCTATAGCTTCTTCATAGACATCGCATGCCTGTCAACAACAAACACGCAAGTAACAAATATATGTCTATGGTTTGTCCGCTACATTTTAGCACAGAGCTTACTATCAGTGATAATATATATTTTTTTAATGCATAATCTAAATAATGAATCAATTAATTGGCTGGAATCAACATTAACATGAATGTAAGTAATTCACTTTGTTGCTAATTCTTTTTAGCAGCAAGAATTTTGACATTAGCCGATTCTAAAATACTACACATACGATATTAAAATAGTATCGGGAGTTGTCCTCTACAAAGAGAATGCAACCAACATCGATTCTAAATTCCTATTTCATATAACTACTAGAGATAGTAGGAATGCTTGCTAATGTACAAAATTGTATTTTATTGAATGCCAAAAAAATGCACTCCAAATATCAGCTAATTGAAACTATAAGCATAATGCATAGTCCAAGTTCATAGACACGACCTATTATAGCTTGTTGGTGCAGTTGATTGAGGTGAAAACAGGGCTACCTTTTGCAAGAAAATTGAGAGTTAGCCATGAGAGTATCTGACACAGATAACAAACAGCTGCCAGGAGAAAACAACAACCAAACATACGCCACACTAGAGCTGCAGTACCTTATCAAAGAGACCAGCCCTGGTGTAGTAATCAGCCAGAGAGTTCCACAACAAACCAATCTGATCTGTAAACTTCTTCAATCCCTGACGTATGATGGCGTCTACATTGAGTGAGGTGACCTTGTCGGGGTTTTTGGATATCAACTCACACAACTCATTCCATAGCTGCAAGTAGACATGTACTGTGGCAGGGAGTGTGTCTCGACATATAACAACTTTTGAAAGACTCACTGTATAAATAAGACATAACGTGTCAAATTGCTGTTAAATAAGGAAAACATTAAAAAAATATTAAACAATATACAATGTGAATAGAGCAAAAATTAAGTTATTTTGCAAAAAAGGATTCATTTTGATGTTTTATCCAATCATAGAGCGTCCATTGATGTATCCAATCTTAAAAACAGCACAATATTAAAAAAATATTTGTTTAACAAACAAAGATGTTAATTGTACAACACAAAGCGAACAAATAAATAAATGACCCACTGTATGTTTAGATTTGCCTTCTCTTGACACAAAGTTCTCATCATTGATAAGACCAGCCAGTCTCACGGCTGCCTCATCTAACTTTTCTATCTTGATGAGGTATGTAAGGAATATTTCCGCTTGTTCGGGCTGTAGCTACAGATGAAAATAACAAAACAATACTAAATATTTACCGCCTTAATAGTGAAATGTAGTTATAAATAAAAATTAGACAAATCTAATATGTAGGTGATAATGTCGAAACAAACAAACAAACATGGACTTCTAAAACCAAAAAATGCTTTTGAGATATTAAAAGTATTTGCGACCTCTGTTCGCCGAACACATTGCAATAAAAATAAGCAGACAGGCAATAATTTTAATCAATAAATAACCATTTTGTTCGGAACTCGAGGGTCAACAAAAGTAGCTCACTTAATAAAAAAAATAATCAACGAGTATTTATTTATGTTGTTCGTAGGTCGCGAATTAAACTGAACACTAAATAAATAATAACGAGCGAGTTGATTTTTTTCATTTTTATAGACCGGTTTTATATCCTTGAAAAACAATTCAAAATAATTGCAAGCGCTCAAAATTTACTAAATTGAAGGGTAGCTTGACAAACTATTCCAGTTTGTAGCAGTTTAAATTTTATTATTTTCTTGATTATTTCGAAAATTGGGAGTTATCTTCTTTATGATTTGTTTGATAAACTGTAACATTTCATTGAATATTTATGTTGTTCTAAACTAATGTTCCGTTGCATACGCGACGTCTTGAATTACGAACACCTAATATTTTCTGTAGTTTGATCGACAAACAGGTCACGAATACTCTTATTAAACCAGTATTTACTAATAGCGAGTACTTTACCATACACTATCAGACAATTTCAAGTAAAACTAACTACAGTGAGTCCATCAGAGCCGAAGTTTTTTTTCTCTTAACGAGCAGCCAATGAGAATTTTTTTCAGGAATAACAACTACTAAACAGAAAGATATCATACAAAAGGGGTTTATAATCAGAAGCAATGAGATAATGCAACTTGAGATAATAAAAAATGGATAGCAAGCAGACCTGGAGATGACGACGATGTACTCTAACAGCCGTTTCAGGTAGGTCATACATAGACACAAACTTGAGGTAAAGAGGCCAAATTCTGTGATGTTGTGTAACAGGCAGTGCCCTCAGAGCTCTATCAAATGTACGACGAGTGCGGGTGATCTTTCCCTGGTCCATGAGGAACTGACAGTAGTCTATCCACAGACGAGGCATCTGCAGTCGAATAGGAAAGATTATTAAAAGTTCTACTTTTACTACCTTTGCTGGAAACAGTAATTCATATCAAAAGAAAAAAATAAATATCATATTGGTGTCTGATTTGGCTACCAACAGTCCCTACGCACTGAACATGAAAGGGATTAGTATTCAAACCGAACTTAACGTGTCAATCTCAGGAAATGTTATAACAGAATATTTGTTGAGGAGTTGTTAGATCCACAAGATATAAGTGCAATAGACGCTGATTTGTACACAATATTTTCTCTATACGCAATAAGTTTTCTAAGACTAAGAAGTAATGTTGTGCAGAGTCCTTCGACGGCGTCAAAAATTTAATTGGAATTACTATTAGATTTGTGAAAGTGTTTCAGTTAAGCCAGCATTATGTACACACTGGCGTTCACATGACATGTCACATGATCAATATGTCAAAAACCAAGACAAATTCTACATTTAAAATTGGCACCAAGATCAATATTATCATATTTTAGAGTTTATTTGAGAAAAAAGTGGTCGGCAGATTTGCGTTTCCAGTGCTGTACCTGAGCTGACCAACAACAATAATCGTCAAGTCTAAACTACAAGTTGATTGGCCTAAACAACTTGAAGCAACATAAAATGAGAATAAATGATTTCAAAACAAATAAAAAAAGGAAGTTAACTCATGATTATTTTTAGTAATTTGGCATGGCCTGTGACGGGCCACAGGCTACTTCACTGTGGAGTAGCTACTCTTTTAAAATTAAAACGAAGAAAACTCTACAGAATGGGTTGCTTACATATGAGCCAATACGATACTGTAATGCTATATTTTCTAGGGTAAATGCTTGATTATTTTTTATAATCATCTCGTCAATTCATGGATAAAACTGGTCTAATAACAACCAAAGCGATTATGATCTTTGCTATGCGACGAGTAGCCTTGTTTGTGAAACCACATTGTAATGATTTATCGTTGCGGTTACCGTGATAATAATTATTTGTATTGAAAACAGCGTAAAATGAACATAATAAAAATGAGCATCATAGGACAAATGTCGGCAAGGTCAAGCTGCACAGGTATAGAAAAAAACATCAAGAGAAAATGATCTGATTACATAAAAATAGCTGTTTGTTTGTCCATTTGACACTTAACTCAGATTGAAAAGAGCCAATTTTCAGCGCAGCAATACTAAGCGCAGCTCAAATGTATAAAAATGGGATCCAATAAATTGCTCCTCATTTTTCACTGAATTGTGGCCTTAGTCTACACTTGAGAAGATCTCATTGGTGATTGTAGCAAGCGCATCCTTGGATTGTCGCCTGTCCGATATATAAAAATAATTCTATGGACCGATAACAGATCACTGTTGACAAAATGTGCTTAGCTGTGATGATAATAAAGTGAAAGTGAAACCAGACAACCCATAAAAAGATGGCTGTAGGTGAAACTAGACTAACCTGGTCCGCCATATTTCTAACTGCATATATATGTTCATATAATTACAGGAATGGTGATAACTGCTGCCATTATCTAACGTAGACCTATTATACTCATGCTAGGTTAGTTACAATAGTATAAAAAAATTAATATTATTAGAAAGTAATCATTACTATATATTATTATTATTTGTTACTATATATATAAATTACAATGCAACTTCTTTACATTATACGATTACTAAGAATTATAAATTGATAATAATAGCGAGTGGGGTCATTAGGAGCATGGTAATTATTTTTTGATGTCTGCCTATACCAATAACTAATATGCCGACTCGCTAAATCATAGACATCATCAGTCTGGTCTACGCGTCTATGAGCATTCTGAAAAATTACGGTGTGAGGTCACATTTATGGCATGGCAACCACTGAATCAGTTTTGGCTGCTCAGTTTCTTTATTGAAATTATATCAGTTTTATCTATGAATAGAAGGAGAAACTATAAGAAATAATGCTGTCATCAAAGAAAGCAGGTTCATTTATCCTAGAAAGTACAATATTACTGCATGAATGCAGTTCATCTCCATGCTCCACCACAAAACCTCAAAAACTACAACTCACTACTATAATACCAAGCAAACGTACTCCATTGTAAAACAAAACTGATCATACCTTATGCATAAATACCAATGACCTCTCAAATGCATTATTGACATCTTCATATGCCCTATCACTGACACATTTGCCTTTGGTCTGTATTCGGAGTCCCTTTAGGTAATTGTACCATAACTTGTAGCTACAAAACGCGACTTTTAAAACATGACACCTAATTCGGATTTATAATAAACTTTGCGAAGAATAACTATGAATATTTCATACCTCCCTGGGAGCTCTTTCAATGCTCGCTCATAAATAATGTTAGGAGCATCTGGATTAGCAGACTTCTTTTTTTGTTGAATATAACGAAGCCAATGCTTGACGCTGTATGGATTTCTCAAAATCTCTTCTTCATAAGCAAGATCACCTTCCTCCTGTGTGCGGATTAATTATATAAGTGCTGGCATGTTCATAATACATGGAACAATATACTCAACTTGAAGATTTATTTCACATGCACATACGTGTTGAAACAAAGCAATAAAAAATTGCAGCACGTTGTTGCTTATACATAAAACATACTAATAGTACGTTGAACTTTCAGTTATGCACACATTTAGAGAGACACAATTTTGCTTTGAGAAGCAAATCTAGGAAGTAAGCGTAATTCTTATTGTTCAAACTGGCAACAAAAATTTTTGATGATTTAAAAAGCTATTGTAAATCTGATAAACTATGATAATAATAATGATAATAACAATAAATTCAATCAATCTAAATTATAATAATATTTTTTATTAATTAATTGTCATTTATTCCAACATTATTACCATATGTTATTTAGTAGTAGTAGCAGCAGCAGCAGCAGCAGCAGCAGCAGTAGTACTATAAGCCAATAATAATATTAATAATCTTCACAACAACAATAATACTACTAATGATCATCATCGTTGATTATTATCATTACCACCACCATTACCATTTTTATTGTATTATTATTATTATATAATTATTATTCACTATTATTATTACAAATGAAACGGACAACAACATTTTTTTGGCTCTGTGAGTCTCTGGTCATGTTTTTATTATAATTATTATTAATTATTATTATTTTTAAACATTTTACAACAACTATTATTTATTATTATTGTAAATTATTATTATTATCATTCATCCCTTATTATCATTTATTAATAATAAATATCATTAAATGTAATTGATGAAGCAAACAACAACAACAACAACAACTAACTAAGTCTACTTGTTGTAGTTGTTGATTGATGTTAGCACTACTACTTACTAACAGTACTACTACTATTACCACTACAACAACTAGAAATGCTACTACTACTACCACCACCATTGAAGTCTACAACAACAACAACTGCCAACTACCACTACTACTACTGCTACTACTACTACTACAAAGAATTGAAACTTTCAAGTAGTAATACAGTACTACTACTACTTCTTGTACTACTACTAGTAGTAGTAGAGAGACTTAAATAAAGAGTTGTAAGTTAGTAGTTAGTTAGTAGTTGTTGTTAGTAGAAGTACTACTAGTAGTAGTAGTAGTAGTAGTAGTAGTAGTAGGCAGTGGTAGTAGATTTCTTTAACTACTACTTACTTACAACTTACTTACTACTACTACTAAACTAAAACTAAACAAAACATACATACATCATCATCATCATCATCGATCATTCATCATCATCATTGATTGTTGATTTATTATTATGATTATTGTAACTGTTACTTAAAACTTACAAAGAATAGAGCTTTATCATCATTCTGTGTGTCACTTGAGACAGGCATTTTTTCAACCTGATAAAATATAGCTAGACGGCTTACTGTGATTTATTACTTATATCAAATTATTATAATAATTCGTTCAGCAGATGAATCTGAATGAAGCGCAAAAATATTCGCGACAATAGAAAATCCTTAAATGCAGCACCGTATACGGCGATTTTTGTGTAATGTCATACGATTGGATAAAATTAGGTGTTCGTGATTGGCCAGTTGTTTCAAGTAGTATTTGCATTCTTATAAAATATTTTAAAATTAGAGTGAAATTGGCTCATAACTATCTTCAAACAGCAACATAGTCTTCACTTTTCCAGAATTATTAAATTTTCAGTTTTATAAGTCAAGTGCAGTGTTCTATGAATAATTTAGTTGTTATTGGCTATGATGAGATATGGTGTTGTCAACCAGTGAAGTGCCACTAGGTATTTTTCATTATTTTGAGCCAATGATATTTCTAGAAATGTTTTAGACCAATGAAAAGCTCTTTTGCAAATCGCCCTATACGGTGCTGCATTTAAGGATTTTCGCGACAATATGCCTTTAGTGAGAGTTCTTAGTTAGGATAAAAGTCATTGATGTCTTAGTGTAAACACCAATAGCCTTCATAACTCTTCGACAAGTTTTCTTTTTAGAGCTCACGATTATTTGTGGAACTTTATTTAATTTATCGAGTCAAACATTAGTTGTTTATTGGTTCGACGTGAGTCTGCTTGAGTCGAACGGCTACACATACTTATAAGGTCGTCGATGAGGCAATCTGGTCCAGATCTTCTACAATGTGCTCATTCAGTGTTTCCAAGGCACCTGGTCCTTCGCTATCGTGTGCACAATAATAAATAATAATGACTTATTTATGATAAGTTTTGGTCTAAAATATTACTATCTGGCTAGTTTCGTTGCGCCCAGTTATTTTTGAGCATAATGGTCAAATTTATCACCATTATTAGAATTTTATTGAGCATCACTACTATTATTTTTTATTACAGCAGTAGTAATAATAAAATAATAAATAAAAAAAATTATTATTAATTATTAATTATCATTTTTATTTATTATCTATTATTATTATTATGATGATGATCGATTGATGATGCGACAAAAAAATAAAATATTAATAATTAATGAATAGTAATAAATAGTATAATACATACATACTACTAGTAGTAGTAGTAACTAAGTTGACATAAATAAACAAATTAGTAAATAATAATAATAATTATTATTAATTAATGTTTATTTTGTTTATAATTTTTATTTATTATTATTAATTATTATTGCTAATTATTATTATCGTTGCTACTAAATAACAATAATAATATTATGACATTATTATTAATAATTATTATTATCATCATCATCATATATATATATTATTATTGACCTTCGCTTTTGTTTGTTGTTCAAGCTATTTGTTGTAATAAGTAAGTTGTTATTGATTATTATAACTTAGACTATTATTATTTTTATTACTAAAATAATAATAATGCATGATGATGATGATGATGAATATATTGTGATTGATTGTCATCTACTATTATTATCATTATTATAATTCTATTATTTATTATTATTAATTATGATTATTTATTATTATATGTAATCTTCTGTAATACTATTTTTTTGTTGGTATTATTATTATTATTTATTTTGAACAGTGACTTATCATTATAATTTATTAGTGTATATTATTATGTTGAATAATAATAATAAGCAATTTGAATTTTAGCATGTATGTTGAGCATTACCTCCTCATGATTTTAGCTAATAACAAGAAGTTGCAATTTATTCATCACATAATCTTATAATAATTAACCTTTACAATTTATTTATATCTGTCAGTGTATTTTTGTAGTTGGTAGTAAATTGGCAATAAATAAATCATAATTTTTTAAATATGTTGTCTTAAATATTTGAATGGACATGTTTGAACGTAGACTGGAATAAATGCTGATAAAACTGAAATGAATGAACATCAACAGTGACTGGAACGAAAGTCGGCTATGCTATGAACTAAATTATTTCAACATATGTACATTCTATGAAGTCTACCTCCATTCCTGCCATCATATGAAATACAATTTCAACATTTGTTCTAGAGGTTTTCCAGTCTGGTCTAAATCGGGCAATTTGAAAAACCTGGAACGAAGGTTGAAATGATAATACGTATGTCACCGTAAACAAATGCCAACATTTTTTAAAATGGTTGTTTAAATATTTTTGTATATTGCATTTTCGGCATTCATTTTAAGTCTATCAGCGTTCATTCTAGAGGTTGTCTATGTTCATTCCAAGTCTGTCTGCATTCATCCTTGTTGACTTTCATTCCGATCCCCATTATTTTGCTTATTAGTATCGTTTCTCACTTACCATCATATTATTATATAAGTATTAAATTACTATTAAGTTATTCTATTAGTCTCATTATTCCAATTGCTAGCTCTTGTATGCCCCTAGCAATCTGTATGTTTTGTTTATTACGACAGTTCCATCTGTCAGCAGTAAAGCAGTGTTGGCTCAATTGAAAAAGTACTATATGGCCTGAGGGTGTTGCGATGTTGAAGTGTTGATAAAGATTTTACCTAAAGCTGTCCTATTCACTTTACATTGCTACGTTGTCTGAGTTTCTCTTACAGCTTATAACCTTTGTGTGTTCCGCAGGACAACAGGAATGAGAGTATAACTTCACCATCACAATGGGAAAGTTGATGAATCTCGGCATCTTTTCTCTCACATTTGTAGCAGTTTCCGCAATATATATCAAATCACGTCTGTCTATCACTCTCATCCACTGGGATAGCAATCTCAATGGCAGGTTAGTTTTTTTGATTTATATCATACTTCAGAAACCAACAATAGTTGGATAATATAGATGCGATAATTCTGTGCTCTGGCCAGAGATGTAAACCCTGTTTACGCTGGTGCGAAGCGTAACAAACGTGCGTATGTGTATGAACACCAAAATTCGCCACAAAAACGCGCGCTGCTCACATAGGTTTGCATCAAACAGTAGTCGTTTTTTATGAAAACTGAAACTTAGCAAACTTGATAGTGATTCGTTTTATGCTATTGTAAACCGGTGTTGACCTTATCTGTGAGTCTTGTGCATGTAATGTATGTATATATTTTGAACTACTGTCATGATAATGTTTTTGTCCTGGCACATTTGCTTATGACGCATAGATGCGCTGCTTCCTTCCCATTGTTGAAGAAACGATTGCATCTCAAGGAAACGAGTCTGGATTACTGAGTAATAGTTATCAGGTTTTAGCTAACCAGTACACCGGTCTCTTTTAATTGACAGATAATGTCAAATTTAGGAGTGGTGGCAGAATTTTGAAAGATTTAGAGCAGGTTTTGGTTAATGATTGTGATGTCCTCAGAATAATGTACAATTAGCCAGCCTGGATATTCAAATTTACGGATTCTGTTGTCCAACAAATGCAATGGTTGATATTTTGTTTTGCTGAAAACAAACTTCATCTTTTTATTCTTATGAAGAAGCAAACAAATATTCCCCTCTACTAACTAGTGATATAGAATATCAGACTGGTAGTCACAACCAAACATAATCTGCTAGCTGATATGTGTCAGTCAGAGAGTCACTTAATTTGGTCACAACTGATAAATGCGGTTTATGATAGACTACCTCTCAAGTAGGCCATGCTTGAGCTGTGTTAAAGGCAGTGCATACACCACCATGTCTGTACTTGTTTACTGAACATACTGACACGCTAGAATAACCCCGGCTGAACTTTGGACCCGAATCTCTTGATACTGTGAATAGATTTATTTGCTTTATAAATTATAAATATTGTTCTATTGACAGTCTATTCACACCTGCACTGTTTCACTTCCCATGTCAATAGGATCAGTTCAATCACTTTTCGTTTCTACATGTCTGGTGAACAGTTCAATCACACAAAGGGTCCTGGGCGTTAGACGCAGCAATAAGTTAACTACTTCTATTCAGCATCGGCTGTTTTTCATGCGTTACACAGATGTAATATTAGTGACTCCAGCGTTTATCCTAGGAATCCTCACTTAGCAGCAGTACTTTCACTTGCCCCACCTGTCATTACTCAAGCAGTCCATCTACTTAAGACACTACTAGGTTATCAGCTCTCTGGCGTATATTTATTATTGTCTTAACGTAAACATTTCCAATGATATCATTGCCACAGCTCTGTTTGTTAGCTCGTGTTAATCAAACTTTCCTTGCCCTGCAGCTGAGCAGAGGGTTCAACATTGGACTGCTGTTTGTCACATCACAGCATGTGATGTTTCTACATTGCGCGGATTTTGAACTTGCTGTCGCATCAACTGCTTGTCTAATTTTATCTCGCATATTTCATGCCATGCTGTGTAGTCTCGTTTGCTGTGTGAAATTGTCCCTCTTGACATTAAACTAATGCGAAGCAATGCCTGTGCCAAGTGTAAATAGAGAATTGGTCCATTTTCCTGTGCACCAGCTGCGTGAGCAAAAGATGCCCGTGACTGCATGCGACTGGTCTATCTGCGCTGCAGTCCAACTAATGGTACCCTGGAAAAATTTATTAACCGCAAGATTTACATCTGTACTATTTTACATTTGCATTCATTAATCACTTTGTAGTCATGTGCCAGGATCTGCTCAGGAATTTGTGTGACTAACTGAATATGGCCAGGAGTGCCGTCTCTTGAATCTTATCATAACAGAGCATTTGTATTCAAACGTAAAAGGTCTTGCTTCCCCCCCCCCCCCCCGGACATGAAAACCTCTCTGCTCCCTTTCATTTTGAATACAAATCATCTAACCACTTATATGGCCAGTGCAATAGCAAACAAAAATGCTTCTTTGACATAACACATGATTTGTGTAACTCAAAAGTTTTTTTTTGTAAAAGAATATTATTTGTGCCAGGAAACTATCGAGCTGGTATATTATCGATATTTTTTTCATTCATTGCATGGGAATAAGTGAATAATTGAGACTAGCTGTATCAGCTGAATTTTAATTATTTATGATTAGTCTCGTATTCTAAGGATTTCAAATTGAGGTAACATGCGCATAAAAACATGTTGTAGTCTATTTCAATAAAAACAAATGGTTGATAATGGAAAGTCAATTAAATAAAACATCTTTGAATAAAAAAGTTCTTTGCCCCCGCAGACACGCACTCTTTAGCTGACTAATTCCTGCTGCATTGGAAAAAATGGTAAAATTCCACGCTTTCACCGGTTGATAAATAAATTTACCGAGGCATCACACCACTATTTCCCCGAATAGGGTCAAAGGTTATAAGAATAAGTACATACAAGACCTCGGAATGTTCAATGAAAGTGGTAATGTGTATGTTGGATAGGAAATAAACTAGCTGTTTGTGTTTTCGATGATAGGTGACAAGAAGTCTGCTCAGTGTTTTGGTTAGAAGCCATCGTTGATAGAAACATTGCTTACTTTAGTCAGCGTGCATTGGTGAGAGCACGTTGTGTGCATTTACTTACATAATAATTGAAGCGATTTCTAGTTGCCTATTTTTATGATCTGTGAGAATATAACTGCTTAATACAAAAATTTGTTTTATTATTGGCGTATCTCATGACTTCCCGCTGCGTGACCTCTTCTCCAAAGTATAGGTATCGTAAGATAAAAATTTTGCCTCCTTCCACACAATCGTAAATGAGGTTGAAGTGTTTTTAATTCTTCAGCACAATTAATTTATAAATACCTCCCATGCGTGTATTACTTTACTGATCTTACTATAATAGTTTCTTACTGTAATATTTTTTTGATACTTGCATATGTTGTTTTACCCAACTTGTGCTAGAAAAGCTTCTGTCAAATCTGTTTAATCTGTCACCATACAAAATGGCGATTGATAGGCAACAAAATACTCCAGTATTGGCTTATAAATAACAATTTTCTCTATAGCAAAGTAATAATATATACACTGTGCATATTAAATAAACAAAAACTTAATATAGGATGTACTAAGATATGTTTTGGCAAATTTTTTGTGCCATCTCCTTTGTTCCATTCACTTTTAAATACAGTTTACTAGATTATACCATGACATATTATTAACTCCTTAACTGCTAAGCTTAAGGGGAGCGAGATAATGTAGTCTCGAAATAAAGTGTTTGAAAGACCGCCAATCCCCCTACAGTTAGTAATATCTAGTCTATCTGAATACTAGCTATCCTTTATTGAAAATGCAACTTGTCGAAAATGGCCAGTGCCAAAAATAGCAGTAACTGAAAATGCTCATTTTTAGTATTCATAGCTTTTAAAATCGACGAATGTTTAGAAATGTTTTCTTGCAATCTCCTCGAATATTGGCATGGGTCATACACACATTATTGGTTACCTGTGCGATATGGTATGTCGGAGTCAGTCGAAAACAAACAAAAAAACACGTTTTTCATGTTTGTTGATGTATCCATTCGCTATTTGTCATTTCTGGATTGGATACAGCTGAGTGGTTTCATTCGAAATTAAAAGTTAATTTCCATATATGGACTTGAAGCAACTTATTGTTTGGCTTGAGTTTCTCCAAATCACAATGCGTGTCACTGTTGTGATTGATTGAAAGCGACAGTGTGTGTTAGATATGTACCATTTGTGAATTCGATGTTTTTTCATAGTTTCTCATCATGCATCTACTTGATGATCGGATTTTCCGTGATGGAAAAGCTGCAAAATATCTGTAAAATTACCAAATCAGAGTTTCAGTTGTTTCTGTATAATTGATGAACATTCTGGCTGTCAGTGCGGTCATAGATGATAGTCTATAAATTTTATTGCGTCATCTAGTGATAATAGTAATAAAGTTTTCAGTTTTGTGTTGCGGAAACCCGAAAGGCAATTTGAAATAGTTCAGGCTGTTATACAGTAGAAGATGAAACTTAGGGTGCTTTCGGATACCCTATGCATAGGGCAGTCGTTGAACACTCGTTGAGGGCTCAACGATGACTGTCGTTTAACGGAAGTTGTTTGAGCATAAACCATAGACATACTTATTTTCATCAACGTCTATGAAAACTGTATAGCTGGAGCGAGCCCACTTTAGTTTCTTTACAAACAAAAAAGAATTACGACAATTTCATTGTCAGATGTATTTTTTATATACATTATAATGCATTATCACGACTTGAAATGGGGAGGAAAAGTGATTGATAAAAGTTGACTCGTTGAAACTGTTTGTTAGGTGGAGTCAAGGTCAGTCAACGACGCTACCTTCCTCGCTTGTCACTTCCATCGTTGAGCCCAAATTGCCCTTTGCCGCCATGTTTTTTCTGCCCTCAACGAAGGGGTTTCCGAATGGTCTCGTTTAATCCCATCGTTAAGCTCTACGCGTAGGGTATCCGAAAGCACCCTTAATGTTGCATCCTGTAGACTTTCTTGCTATGTATCAAACAGTGACAAGAGCGGACAATTTCAATTTAACACCAATGTGCTATACTATACTTTCATTGTTATTAAAGCCTAATTCACATACATGTCGTAGATGCCGTAAGGGCGCGCAAGACAATCCTGCGATTGCGTACGAAGCATGTTCACATAAACTTGGCATAAATTATGATCACACGGCGAAGTATAATCACTCTCTTGACTGGGAGGTAATAAAATCCTGAAGCCTGCCTTCATTGACCAACGATTATATAGACTAAATGAATTATCGTTGTTCAATGACACCGATCGATTTATTACTTTTAATTTTATTACATTGTTACTCATAATACTATTAAATATTATTTTATAATTTTTAATTTAGCTCATAATCATTGTTCAATGGTGCTATACTATTTGTTTTACTATCTTCGTATGTCATTTTTGAATCTCAACAATAACATGATATTGCTGCTATATAAACGTTAACAGAAAATTTATATATTTATACATTTAAATCAGTTATCATAATAAATCATTCAAAAGATTAATAATAATTATGAATTATGATAATAACAATAATAGTTTATTTATTTATTATAATTTTTCAGTGGCGGTCGTGCTTACATGAATAGCCTTGAACTAAATGTACTTTCTGAGAAAGAAAGCAAAAAAATTGTATGCACTATCGTACGATGTCGCAGAAAAGTTTTTTTAGCTGAACTTTTCTATGTTTCTTTGCAACTGCGTACGAACTCGTATGGCTGTGCAACGTCTGGATTAGCATGCGTCGCACGCAATAGTACGATTTATTGCTATGACTGGCGAGCACTTACGATATGTATGTGAACTAGGCTTAATTGTTTGCTTTGTATAATAGTTAAGAAAAACAAAAAGAGATACCAACTGTTTTTTCCGGCTTACAGCAAGCCAAAATTGGAGAAATTCCAATTGAATTACTCAAAATTCTCGACTTACATTTCATCTAAGAACTTATTTTGATCACGCAAACATGCTAACAAACAATAGTTGTTTATTTATTGATGACTGCTAGGTGTTGTCATGGCAACGATAATAAGTGGCAGCGTTATGGGTTATGATTACCGAGTGCTTGTTTTTCCTGGAACAAAACATATGTTGTCCTCAGAAGTTATTCATGATTGATCTCTTCAATCTTTTTCTTGTTTCTCCGGAGGATTGTGTAGTCGTTCTTATTGTCACCTATTTTATATGCATTCTGATGGCCACTAATATGTACTGTTTATTGATAACAATTCAACTCATCTACTATTCTACCTACCTACTACTGGTCCACATATTAACAATGGTAGGAAGTAAGGGTGCTTTCGGATACCCTACGCGTAGGGCTTAACGATGGGATTAAACGAGACCATTCGCAAACCCCATCGTTGAGGGCAGAAAAAACATGGCGGCAATGGGCAATTCGAGCTCAACGATGGAAGTGACAAGCGAGGTAGGTTGCGTCGTTGACTGACCTTGACTCCACCTAACCAACAGTTTTAACGAGTCAACTTTTGTTAATCACTGTTTCTCCCCATTTCAAGTCGTGACAATGCATTATAATGTATATAGAAAATACATCAGACAATAAAATCATCGTAATTAATTTCTGTTTGTAAAGAAACTAAAGTGGGCTCGCTTTAGCTACGCAGTTTTTACAGACGTTGATAAAAATAAATATGTCTATGGTTTATGCTCAAACAACTTCCGTTAAACGACAGTCATCGTTGAGCCCTCAACGAGTGTTCAACGACTGCCCCATGCATAGGGTATCCGAAAGCACCCTAAAACAAAATGTGAGTCGCATCCTGTGCCATGGCTAGTGTTATAGTTAGTAGCAGTACTAGTACTAGTACTGTGCAGGTCTGCTAGTGTTACTTTTAGTTTAGTATTGCTATTGGCAACGCACTACTTGTTCTGATTAAGTACCAGTGCTACTAGTGGTATTACTAGCACTTCTTTTCACTAAACAAGTAATTATTATTTGTTGACTTACATCCATGTTGTTGCAGTTATTTGACGTTGATGAACAACCCACTGAAAAATTCTACCTACAGCATTGCAGTAAACGCAGGCACTGATGACTCATCATTACAATACACTATCTCAAACCAATTACACGATATCTGTGGCTTAGCCCAAGTTCCAATCAAGTGGCCAGAAAAGTCCTCAGGAAATCAGCTAAATATCAATATTACTGACGGGCCAGGCGTCGTCAAGAAGGTTTCGGGTAAGATTTTGCGCTGCTTTACACATCCATCTGTTTCCTCCCTAACTCCTACTGAGATTTTCCAAATGTTCAAGTTTTTCAGTTTATCAGGAAACTTCAGCGTGCCCATTTAAAAAGCTGCTCGGCTCTAAGGAGATCATTAGCCATGGAGATCGTAGACATGGTCAATTAGGCGCTTTTGGCTAAGTTACTGCGAAGAACTCTGCTGACTTTTAAGCATTCTCAAAGCTGGATGCACGCCACTCTTGCAAAACAAGTCACCGTGGAGAAAAAATGAATTTATGGAGTTGTCTTTTCTTACAACAGTTATATGTCGTACCAGCTAACAAACGAAAATTCAATAATAATAAAACAATACGTTTTATTATTATTATAATAAATAATTGTTTCTACTAAAACAATGCAATCAAATAAACAATCACTTTTGGCGTCGCTAATGCGTTGATACCGTGGCACGCAGATACTTAACATCATAAATTATTATAAATATTATGGCCTTGCATCAACGATCGTTGTTTGGATTATGATGGCTGGTGGTTTATGTTGCTGTATCTAGAACGGAAATATTGGCTGCCATAAAATGGCTCTGTTTTTGATCTCAATGCATAAATATAGAAAAGACAATTCTTAAAATTGTATACTAGAGTTGTTTCTCGCAAACACCTTGCCGCTAATATTCTTGCGGGCCACAGTAAAAACAAATGCTATTTTGTACTCCCAAAACAAGAGAACTTCACCCATTCGGCGCGATCGTGACTTTTCGTTAACATGGCCGAAAACACCTATCATGAGCTGCTTTGATTTCAATATTTTTATGATCAGCACGCGCTCATCTATAAATTGAAATTGTAACGCATCAAAGCGAGCAGATATTCCGACATGAATTTGTGGTTACAGAACTCGGTTGTGTCTTGACTATATTTAATGTAAATGTCTTTGACTTTATCTCGTCGAAGCTTTTAAGAGTGTTTGTGTTTTTCGACACATTTTGAAAACGTGATGTTATGCAGGAGGTGAACCAGAGTGGTCCTGCAGCCTCTCAGACTTTTTTTTGAATTGTGACTCACAAATTACAGCTGGTTTTTTGGTTATTATTGATTTTTGTTATTTATTGATCATTGTCAATTTAATAGTCTATAAGTTTAATAGTCTACATCAGCAATGATATGAATTACATAGTACATGTTTGATGTGATGGGCACTGCGCACTGGGTCATCTCCCTCACAAGGCAAAGCCGATAGGAAACCAGGAGCCACTTGTTGCAACTAATTTGAATAACATGGATACATAATTTGTTGTCACAAATTAGCTCTAGTACAGCACACCTTCACCAAGTTGATCGGGTGTAAAAAATATGTTATGATATCACCTAAAAATGGATATAAAACATTTAGTATTGGAGTATGTAAATCAATGATGCTATGTCAGAGGCCCATCGCCGTACGAGCTACGGGTAGTCAGGGATTGTGTACGACATCTTACAAAGTTTGAGATTTATGGAAAGGATTGATCATGGAAATAATGGGCATCATGGAATTTGTATATGATCGTGGGCTGTCATGAAAAAGTTGAATCATGTCGGCTTTGTCTGCGATTTCCACGACGGACTCCCCTTTATGCAGCATGAAAAGCTACTGAAAAACAATTACGAACTATGATTGAAATTGTAATAAAAATAGATATGAAACGTTTTTACCTCTCGCAACCAAGTTTTGTCTTTTATGCAACAGCTTAAATGTTATGATATTAATTGAGTTTCTTAAAGCGAGTATTGAGCGAGTATAAAGTCATCAACGATATAATTATAATTGACAGTTACGGACAAGTTCAAGTAGCCGCTAGTAGCTAGCTGAATACTTACTTATAGGCTCTCAAAGCATGTATTGAGATTCAAATTTTTACTGTTTCATATCTGGTACTGACTTTAGGATACGCGTGTTTTATATACAATATTATGTATGCGTGTATATTGTACATGGGATATTTAGAGTACTCATCACATGTTGCAGAGCAAATGACAAAAAAAAATGTTAATATAAATCAGTAGGTGGCATATAAAACGGAATGCCAGTTTTGAGAATCTTAGTAGTGTATTAAATTATTAATAAACTATAAAAAAATACAACGTATTTAAGAAAAAATTAAAACACTATTGTTATAAGCAAATGTATTAGTCAAGTTGCCCTTTCTTGTACTATAGTTATTGCGATAATCGATATCACTTATGATGTTTTGAAGAAAAAAAACCAATAAGAGTATTCGCGACTTGTTCGTCGAACAAACTACAAAAAATAATAGGTGTTCGTTATTCAATATGTCAAGTATGCAACCGAACAAATTTACTTCAGAACAACATAGTATTCAGCGAAATGTTATAGCTTAACGAACAAATCATAAAGAAGATAACTCCCAATTTTCAAAATAATCACGAAAATAACAAAATTTGAACTGCTACAAACTGGAATAGTTTGTCAAGCTGCCCTTCAATTTAGTAAATTTTGAACGCTTGCAATTATTTTGAATTATTTTTCAAGGTTATAAAACCGGTCTATGAAAATAAAAAAAATCAACTTGCTCCTTATTATTTATTTAGTGTTCAGTTTCATTCGCGACCTACGAACAATATAAATAAATACTTGCTGATTATTTTTTTTATTCAGTGAGCTACTTTTTGTTGACCCACGAGTTCCGAACAAAATGATTATTTATTGATTAAATTTATTGCCGGTCTTATTATTTTTATTGCAATGTGTTCGGCGAACAAAGGTCGCAAATACCCTTAATATATAACAATAAACAAATTAGACTCGCTTATTATAAGTTATTTAGTGTTCAGTTTCATTCGCGACCTACAAATTGTATTCATGAATGCTTGTTTATTACTTCGTTATTCAGTGAGCTACCTTTTCTTGACCCTCGTGTTTCAAACAAAATAATTATTTATTGGTTGAATTTATTGCTGGTTTGATTATTTTTATTGCATATTTGTTGGCGAATCCAACTCAAGAATTCTCTTATTATATTGGTTCTCAAATAATAGTGAAGGTTTGTGTTAAATAAAAATTCAAAAGTTTTATCTGACTGAATGTTTTTAAATTTACGAGCTTGTCTCTAATTCCAAATTAATACTATATATATCGATGCCTTATCACTTTGATTGTATGTTTTTCCTACCTTTTAACTGCTCTGACATAAATGTAACTTTGTTTGCTGTGCAGTATCAGTGCAGTCCACAGAGCCTGCTGCCGGCAGCAATGCTATATACTATCCCAGAGATCACCAAACAGCTAACGTCTCTCTCATGCACATCAATGGTTCATGGCTTCCAGTGTGGGACAACAACATGGGGCAGATCTGGCTGCTGAATGAGGTGAATACAATGCACTGTATGTCTGTGTAGTTATGTGTCTGTCTGTATGTCTGTGTGTTTGTAATACCAAGGCTCCATTCTGTGACGTTGCCCCCACAAAAAGTCGGCGTGGTTTTTCGCCATGGATGCGGTGAAGTCGACTTGGCTGTGTCACAGGTATAAGTCGCTGCAAAACGTCGACATTTTTAGGCGCTGCATGGATATGGTAGTTAGGTTGCAGCATTTTCGCAGTATTGCGTACGCATGCACTAGCACACGGCAAGTGCTTTCCGACATCAACAAATGTGCCAATCAAGCCTAATCCAATTATAATTAATTAGTAACTGCTTGAGTTTGGCCTCGATTGTTTAGTACATACGCACCGAGTGTTTGACATCTAATGCTACATTAATTTAATCACTTAAAATATACACTGCAATTTATTTGAACTTCAAACAATTAAATAATAAATAAATATTATTATTATTATTTATTTAATAAAATAATTATTCAATTGTCATCTTCATTTATCACTACTCAATGCTGATGTTTACATAATCTTTTGACTGTTATAATAATATTGTTTTGTCAAAAGAAATCGTTTCAATGAAAATAACTATTGGTTGGTAATAAATAACAAAATACCATTTAAATATCGAATTGCTAAATATTTATTATATATACTTAAGTGTTTATTGTTATTATTTATCAATCTCATTTTCACAAAACAATTTCGGTAAATATTGCGTTGTATTGTTTTTTGTTGTCAAAATGATAAAAAAATACAATAACAATAGAAAAATTGTTATTTTATTGTTGCTATGGCTAAGAAAACTCGTTGCTCAAGTCGCCGGTGTAATACGACATCTTTCAAAGTCAACTTTTTGTCGGGGCTATGTCACTGCATGTAGCCTTGGTATATGTCCGTGCATTTGTATTTTTGTTTGTCTCATTGCTCCGCTTATATTCAGGTAGTACAATATTTTGTTTACTTTTTCTGAGTTTATTTCTAGCTGTGAGATATACTATCTTTGGTACATATGGTTACCTACAAACATCAAATTTTTTTCAAATTTTACCTACGGTAAGTTAAGCTACGTCAAGTTTTGTGAATACAGAGTTGTCTGTACTTGTATGTAAGAGGCGATATAACTTTAAAATGTTTGCCGGAGCTTGTCACCTTGCTACACCCCTACAAGTTTTTTTTTTTTGTATATTGTAAATCATCAACTAGCATCTGTCTCAATGTCATCTTGTCCGTACATGTGAACTTGTTAGAACAACTTGCGTTAAAACTTGTATAGATTTTTTATTTTTTCCTCGCTTTTCAAAGCCAGCTTCTCATAGGTATCGGTGTTTACATGTTCCACCTGCTGTTTTTTAGAGCGACCCCCAGCAGGTAGAGGTGATTGGATTTACTTCAAACAAACTAAATGTCTTCTGTTTTGTGTGCAAAAGTGGAATAAGCTCGGAGCTTGGCGACTATGTGGTCACTATAACATCTACATCCAACCAAACATTGAATTTTACCTTGAATGGCCAGACGACAGACTCTGATGGCATTTATCAAACTGGTGAGTGCAGTATACTTTGTTTGTTAACTTTTAGTAAGCCTACATATAGTATCTGAAGTCAGCCAACGTTACAATAGTTTGTGTAGCTCTCGGTTTAATTCTAACATAGAATTGCCACTCCTTTTGGCCTGGAGGCGCTGAAAGCTGTTTGTTTCAAGTTTTAGTATCTGCGCAAGTTGTGAAGCTGGTATACAGATATCAGAATTGTTTAAGCCAGTACTGTGTTGTACTGTGTTATACTGTGTTGTACTGTGTTGTACTGTGTTGTACTGTGTTGTACTGTGTTATACTGTGTTGAACAATCCCAACAATAGCTACATGTATTCCTTCATGTCTTGCGTACACTGTGGTTGTAGACTTGGATACTGCGTTTCACCCTCTTACCTACAATGTAACATTCAAAATGGAATCTAAAGGAAAGGTGAAGACAACTTTAGTCTTTTCTGGCAGTGTATCAAGCATCCCTTCCCCTTCAACATCTTATAAATCAGGTTGGTTGTGCGATTTCGAGGTAAGTAGTTGTACCCGTTGGTGTTTATCACAGTGATTTATTTAGGTATCTAGATTGAGCCTTGAATCGGTGAAGGCAACTTCACACTCATCACACACGCGGAGTTGTCTTCTTTCTCATATTTAGCGTTATTTAAAGGGCTTAGGACGGGCTTTTCCAGACGCACTTTGTGTGTAGAGTTGTTTTCTCATCAAGCATTGTAAAGCTATTGAGAAAACTCACTTGCGTCAACAAAACACCAATAGGTATCATGTAGAGGTCTATGGAGGTCTATGACAATGCGTTCGGCAGAAGGGACTATCTGCATTATGATATTATATAGTATATTACAGCAAGTAGTTTGTACCATTTTTGTTACTTTTTCAGTCCCAAACTACTTTTCAAAAATCTTAATTATTATTATTTAGTGTTTTTGAATTTTTTTCTTGGAATTATAGCCGGTATTTCAGATTTAATTATTATCGTTGTTGTAAAAAAAAACAATGCCGGAAATACAATTTCGGCAATGTTTTTTTTTCACCTAGTATTATCATGAAAGTATACTAATGTTATTGCTTGATTAATTTTTCACATGAAAATTATTATTTTGATAAAAAAATTTCATTATTTCTTTTGATTTTGGTGACAAACACTATCACGTGAACGCCAGTGTATACATAATAGCGAGCTTATCAAAGATAAAACAAATTGCTGACTTGAGAAAAACAGCTCCAAAAAAATTAAAATTTGTTGCAATATCATTTTTTGCAATCAAAAGAGTCTCTGCACAAAACTAATATCTAGGACGCCCTATTTCTATGCGAACAAGCCAAATTTTTGGAAACTCGCTTTATAGCTCTATATAACTTGGTGCGTCTTCGAGAAAAAAAGGCGTCTTGGCAAGTGCTGACTGCGTCTATAGGAATCGTCTTACTGGTGAGAGGGCAACTCCGGGTAATAATTTTTCTGAACACATTTCAACCTCAGAAAGTTAAAATTAAATCAAATCCTCTTCAAATTAGGCGTCATAGGCCCTTTAATGAAACAGTTTAACATTTCTTGTCAAAGTACCAAAATTTGATTGTATTACTTTACACGCTGAAGCCCAGAAACTTCAAATTGATTTTAGTTTTGGTAAGTGAAAATGAGCTGATGCAATGAGAAATTTGAGAAATTTGTTTTAGTTGCTATAAAATTGGGATTTACCCCATGAGTGTTTTGTTGATGAAGAATCGGACCAATAATTATTCAAAAATACTGAAAAATTATGCTCACTGATGGACCTATCCACAATCTCATTCTCTTGAATCTAGAAAACCAAACTGCTTTGTGTTTTTTTTATGATATTGGTGTTCATATTTGCTGGTAAGTTATATTATATTGTTATATTATTATGTTATTATATTGCTGCAGTTTACCATGATGGACCTCAGCAAGACAATGTATACCTCAATGAGGTCCATTTCTCAAACTCTTCTGCAAATGTATCCGCTGCCAGCTCATTTTGGATAGAGATCATTGGCCCAGTTAATACCAATCTCTCAAACTACTGGTAAGTTATTAGATATGCAGAAAATTGTTTCCTCATGATTATTGGTTGATTATTGAGTAAAGTATTGTGTGATCAATTCTTATTTTATTATTTGGTTCAAGATTCACTTTTGCTCTGATGTTTGTTTTCTCCTTAATGTATCTATTGAGCTTTCAATCAGTATGTTCAGTTTCCATAGATTTACCCCGAACTTATATCCTCCATGTGTTGTAATATCCACCCTTTGGAGGCCTCTCAATACTTTATTCACTGCCATATTGTCTTGCAGTATACTTGTCGTCGTGGAATTACCAAACAAGAATGCAGTTGCTAATGGTGATTGTCTCCGTCTAGGGAATGAAGCTGTCATTCAAAGTAATGGCTATTACATTTATTCCCCTGATTTTTCATCCATAGGAATTCACAGGTTAGTGATTTTCCTTCGCTATTCAAAAGAATTTTTCTTGTAATGCGTGTGATAATAAAATTTTTTTCATATATAGTTTTTTTTTATTGTCGATGTTGCTTATGTCATGTAAGCAGATTGTGTTGAAGTTATCTTAAAAAACCACACTTTTGTTTTAAACTGAATAAGCATATTACATTTTGCATTACTAGCCTAGGTGCTCTTTGAGTATGTGAATGCGTTTATTTTCCTCACAATATTTTTGTTTCTTTTTCGGGTGCTTTCAGATGCCCATCGTGTACGGTTGTCGCTAAATAGTCGTTGAGGCCTTTTCGATGAGTATTGTTTCACGGAAGTTTTTTGTATTTTAAACCATAGACGTATTGATTTCTAACAACATCTATGGAAACTCTTTAGCTAAAGCGATCACACTTCGATTTCTTTACTTCATTTTGATGATGCTATTTTTCGTTATCATTTTCATATACCCGTAATCAAAGAGGGTAAGGAAAGAGTAATCACTCGCTATATGCGTTATACTGTCACATGGAGTACCAAAACCAAGGGATGCAACTTCAAAAAATTTAGAAGTTGCATCCCCTGGCTGTCATTAACCGCCAATTTTTTCCATTCTCAATTCATTTCTGCGTTAGTAACGACTTGGTAACATGTGTTAAATGATAACCATCATAATTATCATAATTATTGTCTCGCCTCATTACTTGTATTGAACTAGCATTGCTTGCTTCAAACCTTAAATTGCTTTTTATCAGAGCCTTCATTCACACTATTACTGAAAAGGTAAGCAGCGCTGTTGTACCAACAACAAGTTCAACTACTACTACTACCTAACTAACAACTACTACTAACTTCTTTAATTAATTAAGGCAACTACTACTACCACCACTACTACTACTACCTACTACTACCAGTAATAGTTACAGTAGTAATAGTAGTAGTAATAACTACTACTTAATTAATACGTAACTTTCAAAATAAATCATAATAATAATGGTGGTTTTATTTATTATCAATAAACAAAGTAACTTTCAACTTTTTTGTTTATTATTAATTATTATTATTATCATCATCATCATTGTTTAATTTATTTATTTAATAATTATTATTATAATGATGATAGTAATAAATCATAATAATAAAATAATGATGATAATAATAATAATGATTTATTATTATTATTATCATCATCATTATTTTATTATAATGATTTATTATTATTAATTATGATGATTTATTTATTATTATTTATGTAATGATGATGATGATCGATGTATTATTATTGTTATATTATTAGTTATTTATTATTGTCTTATTTAATTTATATTATTATAATAGTATATAATAATATTTATAATAATAATAATATTGTATGTAATATTATAATATTTATTATTTGATAATCATATTTATTGTTGCAACTACTTCTATGCCTACTAAAGCTAGTAGTACTATATGTCTGTGTGATAGTTCATTGTTGCGTTAGACAAAAATTGTTTTGTTTATTATAGAGATGAGTTCTCCTCAGAAGCGATCAAAACTAAATAATGAGACTAATCGTCACAGCAGAACTTTGTGTTCTGCCCCTACCTGCGAGAACTTCTCTGGGACTGCTGGAAAGCATTTTTTTCGTTTTCCAAACAACAAAGACCGGTGAGCATTTTATAAAAAAATTGACGGGTAATCATCATTTAATATTATGCTCTTGGTGTATTATTTTCAGTTTAAAGTTACTGTGCAGCATTGCTTTTCATAATGCATTTTTTGTCTTGCATAACTATTTTCTTTACTTCAAGATGTAGACGTTGGATCATCAACAGTCGTGCCAAACATCTAGATCGTATATTTCCACAAACAGCATACAAACGTTATGTAAGTTATCTAGTTTCTCTTATTCGCTTCTGCTGTGTAGTAATCATATAAAGCATTACTAACATTTGACCTAAAATATTCCAGAGATTGTGCTCTGATCACTTTGAGTTATCAGAGTTTACCAACAATGACAAGGAACGTTTAAATTGGAATGCTGTGCCTACACTCTTTAGAGCTTTACCTAATCCTCCTCCTACTATTGGGTCGCAGAGGCCAGCACAAAGGAGACGAATTCCAGAGGTTAACTATTACTATACATTTATATTGTGATTAATTGTGAGAATATGCATATAATGTACCTACATTGCATTAAGCAACTTCGACAAAAATATTTCATTGTTAATTTTGAGTTTGGTTAGCTTTGATGTGAAATAATGATTAATTTCATGTTTGTGCAGCAGTGTTCTACGTCTACTAGTGAACCAGGAGATAGTGTATGTAGTTTGCTGCTTGTTATAGCTTGCTTGCTCATGTTACAGTATGTTCCGCAGTTTTACATGAACTTTCTCTCTCAGCTTTGTTGGTTATTTTAAGGTTTGTATCATGGTATCAGGCAAATTATGGGCATTTATTATGTGCTCTTTTTATAGACTGCTCTTTCCATGGATGATTTTGGAAATTCTGATGAAAAATCCAGTTCATCGAGCCGGTTTCCTGGTAAGGAGGTTTATTTGCGGTAAATCGTTTGTTCTACATATGTACATTCATGGATTAAAACGTCATTACATGTTTTGTAAATGTCTTACACCACCTATGTATTTTATTGCAAATCTAAGCAGTCACGTCAGATTTGATGGCACAGATATGTACATTTTCATTTTGTTGCTTTTAACGTAGTCAACAAGGATACTCCTTCAACAAGGCAGTTGAAGCAAAAGAACAGGAACAGTGTGAAGAGGCTCCGAGCTAGAAACTCCACACTGAGAAGGAGGCTATGCAGCTCAGCATCCACCAGAGCTATCAACAAAACCAGGTGTATCGCTTTACTTAGTAGATTCTTCTCTGGCCATGCTCTAAAGTTTCTTAAAACTCAATTAACTTTAGCTCAACGAAACCCTCATGGTCGTCGATGGTTACCCCACGTTAAAGCTGTTGCTTTGTCCATCTTTCATGCCAGCCCCAAGGCGTATAGGGTTCTTGCCAAACTCTTTATCTTGCCCAGTGAAAATACTTTGAAACGAAGTGTTAGAGATTTAAATATCTATCCTGGAATTAATAACTCCATTGTAAATGCTTTCAAATCTAAAGTAGAAAACATGTCTGAGCAGGAGAAATATTGTGTACTGGTGTTTGATGAGATGAAACTAAAAGCTGGCCTATCCTATGATAGCAAAAGAGATTTAGTTGAAGGTTTGGAAGACTTTGGGCAGCTGATGCAGCCAGGAAAGAAACCTATTGCTGATCATGCAGTAGTCTTTCAAGTGCGTGGCTTGTTTTCCAGTTGGAAGCAGCCTTATTGTTATTTCCTATCAAATTCCACTGTTAAGAAAGATGCTCTGCACCACCTGTTGAAATCAGTGGTCAAAAGCCTAGTAGATTTGGGACTTGAACCCAAAGCTATGGTGTGTGACCAGGGTGCAAACAATAGGGCTTGTTTAAATGGACTGTTAAAAGTAACTGTCAGTCATCCATATGTTGAGCTTTACGGTAAAACTATCTTTTGTTTCTATGATGCACCGCATTTACTCAAGAATGTTAGAAACAACTTGAAAGATTCTGGCTTTAGAAATGGAAATGGTAAACTGGTTTGCTGGGACCACATAGTTAAGTTTCACGAGCAAGATTCAAAGTTGCCTATCAGACAGGCTCCTAAGCTCTCTGAGAAGCACTTGAAGCTTCCAGGCTTCACTAGAATGAATGTGAGGCTCGCTGCACAGGTGCTCAGTCACTCTGTGGCCAAGAGCCTTTGTCTCATGTCCCGCCTTGGTGCTTTACCAGAAAGTGCTATGTACACTTCTGAGCTCTGTGATGTGTTTGATTCACTATTTAATGTGTTCAACAGCCGCTCTAGATTCAGTGCCACCAGGTTCAATTGTGGACTTACAGAGAGCTCCGACCAATGGGGTTTACTCCAGAAGGCAGAAGCATACATACAAATTTTGAGATCT
Organism: Cryptosula pallasiana; assembly: GCA_945261195.1. Lineage (NCBI taxonomy): Eukaryota > Metazoa > Bryozoa > Gymnolaemata > Cheilostomatida > Cryptosulidae > Cryptosula > Cryptosula pallasiana. The sequence continues at coordinate 44,586,566 of OX183130.1, forward strand.
GTACGCTCGAGGACTCTGCCATGTTTGCTTGGCTGGCAGCAAAATATTTCTGCCCTACGTTTGCTGTTTGAATCAGTGAAGCCGCCAGTTTTGTTAACATTTAGGCTCAATCAAGATTGTGTTGAGAATTTATTTTCTCAAGTGCGGGGTAGGGGTGGTTTTCGTGACCACCCTAATGCACAGCAATTTCGAGCTTCATTCAGGGACATACAGCTGGATGCCATTCTTATCACCAGTGTTAAAGGTAACTGTGAAGCTGACATCGATGGTATGCTGTTTGGTATGGAGAGCCTGGAAGGTGGTAAGACAGTTGGTATTGTAGAAACTCCTGATGTGCATCCTGCGAGTGCCAGCTCATCAGTTTGTAACGCACGCATTCCCGACCACACATATAGCATTTCTTTTGTTTCAGATGGAATGGATGCTATTTTGCTTGAGCAGAGTGTCAATGTTTTAGCCTATATTGGAGGTTATATTGTGCGTAAAGTCAAACCCATGCTCTGTGTTAGCTGTGCAACCATTGTGGTAGGCGTGTGCGATGAGAATAATTCTGCTTTACAGTATATCGCTCTGAAGAATTACTTTGACTCGGACAGTGAAAAGGGATTGGTTATTCCTTCAAATGCTGTGATAGATTTGTTAAAGCATGCTGAAGTGGCTTTTAACCACAACATTGATAGTTTTGTCACTGGAAGTGATGTAAAAGCATTGCTGTTGGCTGCCATGCTAGAGGCCACAGAGCACCAGTTTCCCTCATGTGCTTGCAATTCCAGGTCTAAACTGACCAAGCTGTTTCTTAATATTCGTTTTTATCACTCTCTGCGTCTTTTTAACAGAGACCTATCAGAATCGTCAAGTAAACGAAAAAGTAGAAAGTATGTGAAACTGTCTTCTTAAAAATGTTATGTTACTGATTGCATCGCATTTATTCTTTTTTTTTAGTTCAAGTGGAGGTTCAGTGTACTTTCTCCCTGGAGTGCTTAAGCCATAACTATGGGACTAGAACTCGAATCTCTCAACCGTGCTGTGTACATACATAGTTGTAAATATTTTTTTAATCAGAATTTACTGTTTCTGGAGTTGGATTGGCAATACTCACTTGATATGTATTTATTGTAACTGTTGCATTGTTTGTTGTATGATTATAATTGTATGCATACGTTTAGATCTTGAAAATAAACTTATTGTGAAGCATACCATAATATTTGTGTAGTTCTTTTGCCTCGATAGTCTAGTAGATTTTCATGCCATTGCCAATTTGTATCAAATATGTTCTCTATTTCTGTGTTCCATTGGGTGGGTATTACAATACGTAAATCAATGTGGCACTGGTTGATGTGATGAAGCTTGGACCAAGAACCTCAATTTACCTAAAATCAGTTAATCTTGAAAGAAGAATCACTCAATGGCAATGGCAATGATTGATTTAGCATTAGGTGTACCAAAAACGGGGGTAGACAATTTCCCTTTGTCAAGGAAATCGCTCCGCTGTATACTCTTTCCTTACCCTCTTTGCCGTAATGTATTGTTACGATTCAAAACTGGTAGAATAGAGTTGAAATTGCTGCTTAGGAGAAGACAATTCTCTGTCTCCAACGACGCTACCTACGTCGCTTGTCACTTTTGTTGAGCCCAAATCGCCCATTGCTGCCATGTTTTTGGCACTCAACGATGGGATTTCCAATGATATCATTTAATGCCATCGTTAGTTCCTACGCGTCAGGTATTCGAAAGCACCCCCTAAACTGGACTGTCGTGCATTCCTTGAGCAACTCATTTTTCAGAGTTGTCTTCTATTTAGTGTCAGAAGAATGCTAGACTACTGAAACGTAATTATCTCATGTTTATTTTAATTGATTTGAATTGATGTGATTATTTATTTTCATTTTACGTTGCTTCAACTTCTTTCAGTCAAATAGTTTGTATTTCATATTTAAGAATTATTATTGATGTTAATTACCACAGTGACACCGGAATTGTAAATCTGGCTCATTGGCCTCACAAATTATTATCGAAAGATTGTAGAAAGTGATTTTTTTTACTGGAAACTTGCTATGTAACAAATCATGCCTACGCCAATATGTATGAGCTAACAGACTTATCAACAACTAATTACAATGCAGACTCAAACATCTCAAAAAAATCTGAAAACAATTGCAAATTTAATTCTTTATGCTCTTGAAGGTTTTTACACAACAACCATTCTTTTCTCACGCAAACAAGCCAAACTTTTTTTAACTCGCTTTTTTGGCCTTGAACACATTGTAGAGTACTGAAAAAACTCGAGAAGTTAGCATCTATAGCGGAATCCTATAGATAAAAATAACAAAAGCCCAGTTCCACAACAACTTTTCTATGAAAATTATGTGAAATCGATAATTGAGTTGAATTCAATTAAAAATCTATTACCTAGTGCTGTTAAACACGAGTGATAAACATGCAGCTTTCCCTGTTTTTATGAAATATCCTTCAAAAAAGTATGTCTAAATGATAATTAAGTATCGGTTTGACCAAACTCTCTCAGCAGTTTTTATAATAAAATTTCAAATGAGCGTTAATAACAATGTTTTCAGTGACAATATTTATTTTCTATTGGTTGAGGGTGAACTTACGCCGCTGCAAATGTGTTTTTCGCCTTGTTTTAAGCCACGAAATTAAACTAAATGGAGAAATTTGTCTTTTAGAACATGCTGCCTCATTATCAAACTTGGGTGAAATTTACCAGTCTTGCAGTTCTAAAGAGTCTTCAAGAATTCGTAATTATCTTTTAACAATATTAATTATCTTTCTTGTGAATTTGTTGCTGTTGAAAAATTTTATAGTACCAACAAAAATGAATATGAAAATTTTACTTTTGTTATAAATTTCCTTTACAGGAGTGTGAAAAAATTAGACCATGGTCTAAAAACAAACTTCAAGATCACCCAAACCACCACGGTGCTGGGATGACATCTATCGATGCTGAAATCCTGAGAAATTCTTAATATTTCATAATTATCTTTAATTAACTTTCATGTAAACTTAATTGAATTGTTTGTTTAATGATACCGAAAGATGTTAATTAATAGTTAAATAAAAATGAAAGTTTGATTGTTTTAAAATTTTAAACTAAATATGGTAATAAATAACACAAATTCTAAAAAAAAAATTCTCAGGATTTCCTCAAGAAGTCCCAGAAAAATTCAAGACCGATAGATCTCATCCCAACACCCACACCACCACAAAATTTAAAAAAAAAATTGAAGTGAACTCGATCTGTTGCGTCAGCTCTGGCCTTTCCAGTGTACGGAGGGTGCATGGGGATCTGTTTGCTTACTAGCAGATTATTTATTTTTGTCTTTGTTGTTTGTGGCTTAAAAAATTGTTTTCCTTATCCTCAAAGAATTTATTTTTGAAATCTGTCTCTTCTTTTTCGTATGTGACAGTCTTCCCACAGATGGAATACAACATTGCTATAATTTCTGAATATAAATAAGATATGAACAGTAAAACGTTTGAATGATACATAATAAAGTAATATTAAATAAAACAGTAGGTCTTATTAGATGCATAATATAGCCGGCCTTGTCATTTAATCTTACAGATGAACATCTTTGTTGTAGTCTGCATGACTTATACATCTTGTCTTCCTCACCTGACCTGGCAACGCCTGCTAAGATTTCCATGTATCTGCACAGAATTAACAACGGTGTGTATTTATCCGTTTAATTATTTATTGGAAAACGAAAATTTTACCGAACATATTCTTACAATAAAAATGTAGAAAAAATTATTTCAGAGAATATAGTAAAACCCCATGTAAATATAGCGATTACTAAGCGATTTCATTAGCGATTGCGTGATTTTGCAACTTCTGTTTTCTACAAAATCGCTAAGCAATCTCAAGCATTTTATTTGAGGTTATCGTCAGGTTTTGATCGAGATCAAAAAATCGCTAGCGGATTCTTTGATCAGCCAATCACAATGTAAAAAACTTCACCCTTGTTTCCAATAATGTCTTGTCATATTAGGCGCTCCGATCTATTAACGATCCTGTAATAAATTGAAGGCTATGCTTTGTAACAGCGAGTTTGACCGGAATTGCTGAAGAATTGGCAGTAGTGAAAAATTGCGCAATTTGGGGGAGGGACTTCCCAATCGCTAAGCAAAATCGCTAGCACGATCGCTATATGTACATGAAGCATTAATGTGATGAGACATGTTTGTTGACATATATTTTTCCCAGTTGCCATGTTGGCTGTTGGCATAACCGTTGTGTTTGTATGTACACTCATCTTATATAGATATATAATATTTGTGTTTGTATGTACACTCATCTTATATAGATATATAATATTTGTGTTTGTATGTACACTCATCTTATATAGATATATAATATTTGTAGCATCAATGTCCATTGTGGACAGAATCAACTTTGTTTGGAAAATCCCAAATTCAGCTTGGACCTGTGTTGGTGATGAAAAGTTATTCTGTCTGCAGAATTCGGTCTGCGATTACCTCTGCCTTGATCCTGCTAAACTCTTACAGAAATCCGGTTTTGGGTGAGCAACATATCTTGTGTTACCATCTCCTCGTTATCTCTAATTCAACTGCCGTCGGTGTTCAACCGCTGTCGGTGACAGATCTAGCATTATGATGCCTCTGCAAAAAATCATTTGTGAAGAACACTCTAATTTGGTTATGAAATGAGAGGGTTCGAGCGTAGCCGCCTCACTTTTGTCTAGTGTAAACGCATAGAATGATTCATAGTGGTGTTGTCTTTGTAAACTGAAGCACCTGTTTAAAAACCGTGAAAAGTATTGGTATGTCATGTCAGATACTAGCATATTTGTGTGGCGGTGCTATGTATACTAGCAGTCTTACCTGTCGTACCCTCTCTACCTCGTCTTGCTCTACCCCCAAACTCTAAACCCTGCGCTACTTGCACCCGACGTTACCCTCACCCCTCTCTGCCCCCCTTCCCTCCCCCTTAGGCCTCTAAAGGCCTGGTCACATGGGGCGAATCTTTGACGAAACTGTAAGCAAGACTAGTATTCCGGGCCAAGCAAATTCGTTGCCAAGCAAACGTAGCGAAGTTTCGTTGTGATCAGCAATGTTAGGTTTGGGAAATTTATTGATTGCGATGTTTACATATGATTAGATCATTGGACCGCATAAGCTCGTCAATTGGTTTATTTTCTCTGTGCGTTTATTGGCTAGTCTCTAATGTCAGGTTCATTCACGTCGAGCGCATCGTTTCCATAATAGCATATTAGCTTTTTGGAAAAATAATTATTTATTTTATTATATTCATAATGGATTCCAAATGTATGAATGATAATAATAAATTATAATAAAATACTTGAAATAGTAATGGCTGGTCAAACTGAGCTATTTATTGAAATAGTCTAATCCAAACCTTGCCTCAATTACTTTTCATGATTTTGCATCCCGCAGGAAATTATGAGCAGGCTCGCACACAAAGCACAATGCGCTGTCATTGGATTAGACTTTAGGCGCAACCAGTGATCACTAGGCATAACGAATCAATTACAGTTGTAAACGAAACTTTATTCGCCGTGCTTCAACAGTCATCTAATAAAGTTCCATTTCATGTCCTTATGTAACCAGTGCATAAATGCTGAGGAAACCAGATTCTGCAGAAATTGGTAAACAAACAGACAACCACAACCCTCCCATAATATATAAATACACATTACACTTGCATAGCTGGCTCCTGCTCAGTATACAATACTGTATGATTGAGACTCTCACTGTATACAAATGTACATAGTTTAAGGAATGGCTGATTGGTATTAATTTTGTTTGAAGCATTTCTCGCTGTGGCATACAAAAAGATCCTAAATTGAAGATGAAAAAGGTGTCAATGGCTCTCTGGTATGTGGAGCGTACTACGTTGAAAAGATGGAACACATGCAGGAGACCATTGGGATACCTGAGCCGTATGGAACTTGACAAAAATAAAATTACAGTCCAAACAATTAAAGGTCAGTGAGAGAAGACAACTTTATGTGATGTAACTGTAATTGCCTCGGAACCAATATCATAAAAACAATTGAATTTTTTTTAATTTCTTATAAACATGTTGTGGCTTTTGGTTCACTGAGGGCAGTTGTAGTTTGCCTAAGATCCTAACTAAAACCAAAATTAGTCCAATGCATGGAATATCAGTACTATTATTAAGTGTGTTGTCCTCTCACGTCACTCATGCTGCAGGATATATAGGGAGAGACAACTCCTAAATTGAGCAACAGTTGCAATTTTATATCAGCTTGTTATGATATTATTAAGCGAATAAAATCCTTAAGATTTTCTAATTATCTTTAATTAATTCCCACATAAACTTAATTAAATTGTTTAATAGTAACAAAAAATGTTAATAAGTAATTAAACAAACATGAAACTTTAACTGTTTTGAAATTTTAAAATGAAATTGGTAAGTAATAAGAGTATTCCTGACCTCTGACCTCTGCTCACCAAACATATTGCCATAAAAGTAATCAGACCGGCAATAAATTTAATCAATAAATAATCACTTTGTTCGGAACTCGTGGGTCAACGAAAAGTAGCTCACTGAATAAAAAAAAATAATCAACAACTATTTATTTATATTGTTCGTAGGTCGCGAATGAAACTGAACACTAAATAAATTATAACGAGCGAGTTGATTTGTTCATTTTTAATAGACCGGTTTTATATCATTGAAAAATAATTCAAAAGAATTGCAAGCATTCAAAATTTACTAAATTAAAGGACAGCTTTACAAATTATCCCAGTTTGCAGCTGCTCAAATTTTATTACTTCTTTGATTATTTTGAAAATTGGGAGTTATCTTCCTTGTTATTTGTTCGGTAAACTATAACATTTCATTGAATATTTATGTTGTTCTAAACTAATGTTTCGTTGCATATGCGACATATTGAATTACGAACACCTATTAATTTTGTATTTTGTTCGACGAACAGTTCGCGAATACTCTTATTAACACACATTCTAAAATGATACCCTCAGGATCTCTTCAAGATTTCACAGATAGTTTCAGGACCTAAAGATGTCATCACAACAACAAGTTTTCTAATCTAGTTGACAGTTTCCTTCAATGGTTGCGAGACATTGGCTGCCTTCTGTAGAGTTGAATTTATTGTATTTTAAAAATGTATCCTGTCACAACAATAAATATAATTACATAAAAAATATACACATTTCACAGGGACAATAAAAAGTAATTATCAAAATCGATAAGCAACTTGCAATTATATTTGTTTGTTCCCAGCAATACAGAAATTCTTACCTTTATAATAACTAGATAATTTATTTGTCATTCAATGAATGACGGAGATGAGGGCTCAGGACTTTATACACAGTTTTATCATGACTGGCGAAGCTACTAGCTAAATGATGAAATGATATCCAGTTTGTTTCTTTCATATTTAGTTAAAAAATGCTAGTTTTGATAAAATTTGTATCATACATTGTTGGCAGGAACTTAATTACGTAAGAAGAGTGTAATTTTGAATAAAGTCATATCATTTTATGAATCACATGTTTGCTTCACAGATTATGAAATATTAAATCTGTCATCAAATGGAACAATAATCTCATTTAGAATTTAATAATACAGTGTCTACATTGCTAAAAGTGCTTTTAGTGGCATTCTGAAAAACTTTTGACTAGATTGACATTGAATGGTAACGAGATAGTCTCGAGGCAAATGAGTATAAGTGTTTTGTCTCTACTGTAACGAGATTCTCTATCCTCGTGGGTCCAACTCAACTCAGTTAAAAAATAAAAAAAATTAGTTCTTTATTTTGTTAACTCTTTGTTAAATCTATTGGGCATAACACTCGCCTTGAATTGCAACTAGTTCAAAAAAAGTATTTTCTATAATATGGTAAAAGAATTATAATTGTATATCAAGTTATTATTTAAAAGTTAGAAGTTGGTAGTTTGATTCATTAACACTCCTATACAGTTTAGTTCATTATCAATGAATTACCTTTTCTGCTGTTTACTCGTTACAGATGGATATGATTTGGATGATATGCCGGTGGAGCTTTCACACCTGCATTTACCAAATATGGGCCTGCAGTTTACCTTCTGGCACGGGATCCCTGGAGCAAATATTATGCCTATGCCTCTGAAAGGAGCAGATTTAACTATTGATGAAAGTGCAGACAACTACCCTATGCTTAACATGACCATTACTCTCTCCAAATCCAGTAAGTTTCTCTGTCTACTTGCAACGTCAATGTAGTTGTAATATGCCTGGAATATAATTTTTTGTGTGATTTGAGAGTTATGTTTTCATTTTCTGCGCTCAATGTATGAGCAGACGATTCCAAAGAGTCATAAAACTATTGAAATGGATTTCTGCGCTTTTTATTTTCTTGCAATTACTTTGCATTCGTTGCCTGCAGCGAGCGTAGTTTTTTCTCTAAGAATTTTAGTTGAATTTTTTCTGCATTTGTCTGAATATCATATAATTTATTTTATCATTGTTTTAATATTTATTACAAACATTGTTATTTATCTAGGTTAACGTCTGGCTGACAAATTTTACATTTAGTTGTATACCGCACCACTACTTGTATGTTATATGTGGTGTGTGATACTTTACCTTCAGATGAGACCAGCGTGTCCGGGGCTAATCTATATGCCTCTGGAGGGATTACCAAGTCATTTGTGCGACCGTATGTCTACGTCATAGCCCTGGTTCACCATTACTCTTTTCTACCTGCATTTGACATCTACACACAAAAGGATCAAGTGGTGGATGCGGTTGTCTATTGTCCAGGGGGAGTGAGTCTAGACGTGCCAACCGTTTCTATGTTTATGGGATCTCCAGCCCTGGGTTAGTGATGCCAATGTTGTATGTGCTGCATCGCTCTGACCTCGTTAACTTGTCTAACAGTTTACATTTAATATGGCTTATATTCCTTGACTTTTGCACGCCTGTAATTTTCTTCTGACCTTGTCACAGAGCAGGGTCAGCTAATTTTGGACAAGTCAACAAGGCCGGTTATAGAGAATACTGTAGGGGTGCAGAGACAGATGTCTAGCTGGAAAGGCAGGAATTCTCTGGTACGTGTTCAGTACATTGTCCTAGAGCTGGTATTGTGTGCGCACAGCTTATGCATAGGGTTATAATATAAGGTTATGTTCTACATTGTTACTGTATATAGTCTTGTTACTATATATAGTTATGTTATCCACATGTTACTACAGACTGGAGACCTCTATGAACTGGACCAGAGATCAATAGCCGATGAAATTCAGCAATCTCTCAGAATCATGCGAGTTGGTAACAACAAAAACCCTTATGTACAGTTGAAGCTAGTTGATGTTCCTAAAGACTATGTAGAGTTCCTTGAAGACGGGCTCTCTCTAGAAAACCTCTGCCTAACTGTTGTTGTCCGAGCTGGAAATCTGCAGTAAGTTGCTCAAATCTAACTAGAAATATACAAACAATTAGCTATCATCGGAGAAGTCATCTCTAGACAGTTACTTCTACTTAAGTGTCTCATAGAAATACTTGTAGGAAATAGAACTACATTCGACCATCTTTGATGAGTGATCATTTTTTTTTATTAACAGCTTGTACCGTTATTTAGCTTGACTATCACACTAATGCATAGATTATACAAGTCGTACTATTGTCGGGTTTGGATTGTGTCTAATTATTCGGCTCAACTCAACATTGATGACAGGCATCATTGATTTATACAGGCATTATTGATTTATACAGGTATCATTGATTTATACAGGTATCATTGATTTATACAGGTATCATTGATTTATACAGGCATCATCGATTTATACAGGTGTGCTGAAAGTCGATTATCCCAGGGCTCTGGATTATTCTAATTTGACAGTTGAGCACATAATACAAAACATATTTGTAGAAAGCTCAAACGATAATGAGTGTTTCAGTAAAGTGAACTACCAGATAGATAATTAGATTATTGGGTAATGGGATTACAAGCACTAAAACAGTTTTTTTTTTCCTGTCAATGATTACTGCTACTACCGGACAAAATAATATTTGTTAAAGTGAGTTGTAATAATAAGTATTAAATAAATAAATATCTATCATAAATAATGATTTTTGAAATAAAAGGCTAATAACAAACAAATGATAATAATAAATAAAATGATACAATCACTATCAATAATGGGGTTGTGACTGGTGTCACCCCCTCCCATAGAAGGGGCTGATGCACATCCATCTGTAAGTGATAACAAGTTTTTGTCTAGAGCACCATAGGGGCTTAAGTCAACCATAGAGGTATAGAGGTGTAGGCTAACCATAGAGGTATAAATAGAGGCGTAGGTCAACCGTAGAGGTATAGAGGTGTAGGTCAACCATACAGGTATAAATAGAGGCGTAAGTCAACCATAGAGGTATAGATAGAGACGTAAGTCAACCATAGAGGTATAAATAGAGGCGTAAGTCAGCCATAGAGGTATAAATAGAGGCGTAGGTCAACCATAGAGGTATAGATAAAGGCGTAGGTCAACCATAGAGGTATAAATAGAGGCGTAGGTCAACCATAGAGGTATAAATAGAGGCGTAGGTCAACCATAGAGGTATAAATAGAGGCGTAAGTCAACCATAGAGGTATAAATAGAGGCGTAAGTCAGCCACAGAGGTATAAATAGAGGCGTAGGTCAACCATAGAGGTATAGATAAAGGCGTAGGTCAACCATAGAGGTATAAATAGATGCGTAAGTCAACCATAGAGGTATAAATCGAGACACAAGTCAACAAACGGCATTAATTGTGTTTCTGCTTTGTTAGTTTGGCAGTTGAGTATATATCACACCCAATAGAAGCTAATGCAAAAACTGGAAAAAGTGTCTATGACAATTATTGGCTTAGGTCGTTAAGTAATTAAGCCCCGCACATCTCTTTCCCAGGAATTCTTTCTACATTTACCTGACCTTTAATAATAACAATTAAAAAACAACTTATGCTGATAAAGCACTTTTGGATAAAATGAAACTGCGGTTGATAAGTTTTATGGATGAGAATTATAGTTGAGCTACTATTGATGAGTTATTAATTTAGCTGTTTCAACTGTTAAATTGTAACTAAAAAAATATTATTACAAAAAATAATTGCTAAAATAATAATACTTTTTTAAAAACCTTATTAGCGTATTTTGGTTCTGCAGAGTAAATAAGGCAGCCACAAAAATTCTTTAATTTTATTTCTAGTCAAAAAAATTATAAATTTGAGAAGTTTTGTCTTTGAAATATTTAAAACAAAGAATTCCATTGTATTACTGGTATTACTGTATCATCACCGCACAAGAAGTATACCAAACCTGCCTCTATGTATAACACAATACGCAAATACAGAGTTATGATGTTTCAACTAGAATAAACAGGTTACAAGAATCTGGTTGATATGATTGGACAAGCCACAGAGTTCACAGGGTCATAACAGATCACGTTTTTAGAAGCTTTTAATCACATCAGTGTAGCTATTGAGAATGATTATTGATATTACTGATATCCACTATACTACAGTCAGCAGTTATATTCAATTGTTGATAGTAGTTAAGCAATATGATACTAACTATAATTTATAAGTATTGGTTAATGACATGATAGAACCTTGGCTACACACCTCAGCCACGCGCCTCGGCCATAAGTATTCGTAATATCCATTATAAATAATGCTTCTACTCCAGCAAATTCAATAATTGGAAATAATTATAATAAGAATAATTACAATAATAACCATAAACAGCTGTAATAATAATCATAAACACTATAACCCATAATAATTATGTAATTAGGTAGTGATAATAAATAATGATAACTATAATAAATAAAAAATTATAAAAAAAATGATAAAAACTAGGAATGCATTTTTGAAAGCAGATTTGATGGCCCTATCCTTAGGGACGTATTATATGACTGTTTGATATTGTGACGACTATCTCAAAAAATCTTTCACCGGTCCGCTTAACTTGAGGATATTTTATACTATGGCTGATAGCCACTGCTGGTTGGATGTAGAAAGTTCAAAGAGAGACAACTCTCAATGTCGCAACCCCATTATTTATTGCTCAGTCGATCCATGATCACCATCCAAAAAATACGGGACGCTTTGCTCATTATTGTTTGAGTAGCCAATGATTTTGTTCATTGTCGTGTTGAAAGATTATCCAATAATAATATTAATAACAGCATCAAAATCGTTTTTGAAATTTAATATATACACATTCAATGATTACAATTAATAATAGATTGCATATAAAATAAATAAATAAATGTTTTATTCTAGCGTGAAACATTAATGCTACGGCACGGCTCGTATAAACTCTGCGTCTCATAAACTCTGCGTCGCATAAACTCTGCGTCGCATAAACTCTGCGTCATATAACCTCTGCGTCGTATAAACTCTGCGTCATATAAACTCTGCGTCGTCTAATGCCATATATTTGAGATATTACATAATATGCCAACGTATTAAATATAAATATAGTCATAATATGCCGTGTTATAACTTCAACACAGCAATGATACGACTCACATTAACTATGCATAACTCCTCCGCAGATAAAAAACATGAAATTCTACTCTTTTAGCTTAAAACATTTTGCTGCATCTTTTAGCGCCGGTTTTAGTTGATGTCAAAAGATTTGTATCAAAACTGATTGTACCATTGGGAAAAGTGACTTTGTTGTTGTCGTATAACATTATGATCCACTATTAGATATCCGTATATTATATTATCTATATATATAGTTAAATGTATACACAATATTTGATAATATTAGTCTATGTTACTTGTAGAGAGAAGGTAGCCTTCGCGTTAATGGCTGGCACTATATCAATAGGGGAGACAATTACTAAACGGTTAATCCCTGTTACGAGCAGTGATATCGTCTTCCCCCTCACACACAGTGGGATACTCAGTCTATTTAGAAATAACAATCAGTCGAGTCAAGCCTGTCCGCACCCCATTTCTATGGTTTGTCTCTTCTGTATTATTGTGATAAAATAGGTAACAGGATGTGATGTCATTATTCTGTTTGGTTCTGTTATCGCTGTATTGGCTGTTGATTTGCCAACTTTGACTGAGAACTATTATTTTTTATAAGCAGTGTAATACTTCATTCACACTTTCAACCGGAATAGTTCAGCTTATTTGTATAACGTTATATATCAATGAAATGTTCTTCATGTTAAGTCAATTAAATTGTCTCTTATGGTTTTTTTGTCCTCCACATGTTTTTATGTAATCTTTTTTTCCTACTCTTTGATCTGTTTGATGTTTCCCATTTCCTCTTTCATCATCTTCTCCCCAGTGACCTTCATGTAATCGTTTTTTTTAAACATTTTTGTTCTATCTACGTTCCAGTTAGCTGCATTTTGGTAATTTTAATTTTTAGCATTCCTTCCTTCACACACCCCTTTCTTCTTCCCCGCCCACTTCCTTATATAACACCTTTCTTCTTCCCCGCCCACTTCCTTATATAACACCTTTCTTCTTCCCCGCCCACTTCCTTATATAACACCTTCCTTCTTCCCCGCCCACTTCCTTATATAAACCTTGCTTCTTCCCCGCCCACTTCCTTATATAAACCTTCCTTCTTCCCCGCCCACTTCCTTATATAACACCTTCCTTCTTCCCCGCCCACTTCCTTATATAAACCTTCCTTCTTCCCCGCCCACTTCCTTATATAAACCTTTCTTCTTCCCCGCCCACTTCCTTATATAAACCTTGCTTCTTCCCCGCCCACTTCCTTATATAAACCTTCCTTCTTCCCCGCCCACTTCCTTATATAAACCTTCCTTCTTCCCCGCCCACTTCCTTATATAACACCTTCCTTCTTCCCCGCCCACTTCCTTATATAAACCTTCCTTCTTCCCCGCCCACTTCCTTATATAAACCTTTCTTCTTCCCCGCCCACTTCCTTATATAAACCTTTCTTCTTCCCCGCCCACTTCCTTATATAAACCTTCCTTCTTCCCCGCCCACTTCCTTATATAACACCTTCCTTCTTCCCCGCCCACTTCCTTATATAACACCTTTCTTCTTCCCCGCCCACTTCCTTATATAACACCTTCCTTCTTCCCCGCCCAATTCCTTATATAACACCTTTCTTCTTCCCCGCCCACTTCCTTATATAACACCTTCCTTCTTCCCCGCCCAATTCCTTATATAACACCTTTCTTCTTCCCCGCCCACTTCCTTATATAACACCTTCCTTCTTCCCCGCCCACTTCCTTATATAACACCTTTCTTCTTCCCCGCCCACTTCCTTATATAACACCGCTTGTTTTATCTCATACAAGATTTCTTTTCTTACGCCATCTCCCATTCACCTTCACCGTTCTGTTCTTTTCACTTTTTCTCCTTTAAATTTTCTCTTTAACTGTTTTCCATTTGTTCTTTCTTCAACCGTATTCTCCTTCAGCGTTTTCTCTTCTTCACCATTTCGTCCTGCAATCCTTTTCTCCCTTCAACCCTTTCTTCCTATAACACTTTTCACTTTCAGCTTGTTGTCTGCTCCCTCTCTTCAACAACCCTTCCTTTACCATTTTCTTCAACAACCCTTTCTGTACCATTCCCTTCAACAACCCTTTCTGTACCATTCCCTTCAACAACCCTTTCTGTACCATTCCCTTCAACAACCCTTTCTGTACCATTCCCTTCAACAACCCTTTCTGTACCATTCCCTTCAACAGCCCTTTCTGTACCATTCCCTTCAACAACCCTTTCTGTAGCATTCCCTTCAACAACCCTTTCTGTACCATTCCCTTCAACAGCCCTTTCTGTACCGTTCCCTTCAACAACCCTTTCTGTAGCATTCCCTTCAACAACCCTCTCTGTACCATTCCCTTCAACAACCCTTTCTGTACCATTTCCTTCAACAACCCTTTCTTCCTTCACCACTCTCTAAATCTACCATTCCTGCTTGATGTTACATTTCAATCACTTCCTTATGCCATTTTTTACATTCATTGTATTATTGCAGAACAACCCTAATTCAGATGCTGCTTATAGACAACTGATCGACGTGATCAAAATTGGATATCAATCATCTAGTGCTGATGACCTTGTAATCAACGGTAAGTCATGTGAAGTTGTTTTTCATTTGGTTATTAATTGGTGGCATTTATTCAAGCCCCTGCATCTTTCTATAGTCTAACAATATATCTGGCTATAGCTGTTAAACAGCAGAATATCCACAACTAACTGGTAAACTTGGGATTATTCCTTATTTCCTATGGCCAGACATATTGTTTTAGCTACAACTGCGATATCAATGCGATGTTTGTGTTATGCAGATAATACTGAAGTGGCACGGTGTAACTCTATGAAGGTGTTTTATGATGATGCCTTCTCAGTTGTTGACGTAGGCGCCGAGTGTCCAGTGCCTCACCACTTGTACATCTACAAACTGTGTCACAGGCGTATCGGTATAGCCAGTGAGCTCTCACAGTCCACCCCCATGCCCACTGACTACCTCTATCTACTCAGTCTAGATGATAACAACAAGGTAGTACATCGCTATCGCTTATTGTACTTACCGTATCTTACTAAATGTATGTTAGTTATATGTGTACTTACTATATAGTTATTAAATACTAAAGTTGTGACACGGTTAAGAATTTTAGTCAAGATTAATCTCATTTTCCTATTCATTGATCTTGATTAATTGTAAAATTAATCTCCTGTGAGACCTATAGTTAGCTAGAATTCTCCAATATATAATTCAGATTTCTCTGCTCTGATTGAAAATTACAAGCATGAGATTGCACCATGGTGAACTGAGATTGATTTTCAGTCATAGAAATGGTAAACTTTAAACACTACAAACAATAATAATAATAAATGCTATTAGCCAAACAACATTGCAATTTCCAAGTTTAAAAAAAATTAAGACAAAAGGTCACTACTAATGGCAGTTAATTGAAAGATGGTTTTTAATCGAGTTAATCTTTTGTGGAAATTGTTCACATTAATCATAAAAAGAACTTGATTAAATCCCGCCTTATTATATAATTATTATTTATTTACATGCTCGATGTTTTTTAAAAAAAATTAAGACAAAAGGTCACTACTAATGGCAGTTAATTGAAAGATGGTTTTTAATCGAGTTAATCTTTTGTGGAAATTGTTCACATTAATCATAAAAAGAACTTGATTAAATCCCGCCTTATTATATAATTATTATTTATTTACATACTCGATGTTTTCTCTCTATTGTTCAGGTGCTCAACATCACATCTTTGCATGAGCTCTCTCCGCTATTGAAATGGAAACGCAATATGATACTGGCTCCTAATTTCATCATTGTCAGCGCTGACGTAAGTACCTTGGTGGTCTCAAAGTGTAGCACCAAGTCTTAGTAAGTACTTGTATATGTTTTAATTGTTCATTTACGTGTCTCAACAGTATGTTCTCTTAATATATTTTTTTATTCTAAATTCTCAAAAATGTTGAATCCTTGAGTGAAACTTCTGTAGAAATATGTAAAAAAAATAATGTCTAGCAATAATGTACAACAAAATACAAAGTGGTTTCTTTTGAAGAAATGCTATTTGTAAGACGATTGATGAAGCTTGAATTATTATTATACTAAACCTTTTTTTCAAAGAGTGATTATTATTTTTTATTTATTTCAGGTAATTATTGATTACTTTATGTGAATGGTTACATGAAAGAAAAATCAACACAAACAACACACCATCAACTTACCACGGCTGATATTGAGATTAATTGTTTGCTGTCTGTGCATCAGACATTTCAGTATTTATTGCCTATCGGTAGAGCATCAGATAATCACACTTTTGTGCAAGTTTACTCTTTCCGCAACACAAGTATAATATCAGTATAACACTAGTACAACACAGGTATAACACAGGTACAACACAAGTACAACACAAGTACAACACAGGTACAACACAGGTATAACACAGGTACAACACAAGTATAACACTAGTACAACACTAGTACAACGCTAGTACAACACTAGTACAACACAAGTACAACACAAGTACAACACAGGTATAACACAGGTATAACACTAGTACAACACTAGTACAACACAAGTACAACACTAGTACAACACAAGTATAACACAAGTACAGCACAAAGCTGGAGCCATCTAATGGCAGGTTTCACTCCCTATACACATTTACTTACAGAAAGTAACTAGCTTCAGTCTGAGCTGGTACCCTAGAGGTCCCCCACAAGTCAACTCTACTGTAACTAACAACACAATCAGCCTAGTTGTGTCCTACCCTGCCCAGGATATGTTAGCTGATGCACAACGTAGGTTAACCAGTGTTCTTCAGACCGCAGAATCACCTCAAGACGCTCGTCGGCCCGTTGTGGTATGTTAGTAGTCCGTTAATTGAATGTTAGTGGTATGTTAGTGGCATGTTAGTGGTATGTTAGTAGCATGTTAGTGGTACGTTAGTGGTATGTTAGTGGTATGTTAGTGGTATATTAGTGGTATATTAGTGGTATGTTAGTAGTATGTTAGTGGTATGTTAGTAGCATGTTAGTGGTATGTTAGTGGTATATTAGTGGTTAGTGGTATATTAGTGGTATATTAGTGGTATGTTAGTGGTATGTTAGTGGTATATTAGTGGTACATTAGTGGCATGTTAGTAGTATGTTAGTGGTATGTTAGTGGTATATTAGTAGTATGTTAGTGGTATGTTAGTGGTATATTAGTAGTATATTAGTGGTATGTTAGTGGTATATTAGTAGTATATTAGTGGTATGTTAGTGGTATGTTAGTAGCATGTTAGTGGTATGTTAGTGGTATGTTAGTGGTATGTTAGTGGTATATTAGTAGTATATTAGTGGTATATTAGTGGTATATTAGTGGTATATTAGTAGTATGTTAGTGGCATGTTAGTGGTATGTTAGTGGTATGTTAGTAGTATATTAGTGGTATGTTAGTGGTATATTAGTGGTATGTTAGTGGTATATTAGTGGTATGTTAGTAGTATATTAGTGGTATGTTAGTGGTATGTTAGTGGTATATTAGTGGTATATTAGTGGTATGTTAGTGGTTTGTTAGTAGTATATTAGTGGTATGTTAGTGGTATGTTAGTGATATGTTAGTGGTATATTAGTGGTATGTTAGTGGTATGTTAGTGGTATATTAGTGGTATGTTAGTGGTATGTTAGTGGTATATTAGTGGTGTGTTAGTGGTGTGTTAGTGGTATGTTAGTGGTATGCTAGTGGTATATTAGTGGTATATTAGTGGTCTGTTAGTGGTATATTAGTAGCATGTTAGTGGTGTGTTAGCGGCATGTTAGTGGCTTGCTATTGGTCTGTTAGTATCTAGCTGGTAGTATACAAATAATTCGCTAATAGTGTTTTTGTAGTAGTAGTGGTGGTGGCGGCGGTGGTGGTAGCATTAGTAGTTCTAGTAGTAGTAGTAGAAGCAGGTGTGGTAGTGACATTTCTCACTGTCCGCTGTAACATTATGTAGCTGTAACATTATGTAACTGTAACATTACGTAACTGTAACATTATGTAGCTGTAACATTATGTAACTGTAACATTATGTAGCTGTAACATTATGTAGCTGTAACATTATGTAGCTGTAACATTATGTAGCTGTAACATTATGTAGCTGTAACATTATGTAGCTGTAACGTTATGTAACTGTAACATTATATGCAAACAAAATAGATTATTGTCATTGTCACAGATGTATGCACCTCATGTGAAGGACAGACGTCATTGTGTAATTGGATGCGACAGACACGAAGAAATGTCTGATCTAATAGACTTTGAAACAGACAACTTTACGATAGAGGATAATACGTGTGATTGTATGTATCACTTTTGTTACTTTGATATACGCTCTAGTTACATGATTGGCAGTGTCATATAGACCCATTCTCATTTAGGTGTTTGCTGCGATCTTTTTACCTCCCAGTAGACTCTTTTTGTAAATATGCAAGTATACTCATCATTTTTTGGTCATGAAAACTAATATTTCTTTTTCTACCATAAACAATCAGTTGATGCTGTGACAAATCATATGAATCTACAAACGAAACTGTTTTAAATTGTCTCACTTGAATTTAAATCATTTTTTATTATTTAAGTTTAAGTTACTCAATTTGGAACTGTTTCGTTTGTAGATTCATATGATTTGTCGCAGCATCAACTGGTTGTTTATGGTAGAAAAAGAAATATTAGTTTTCATGACCAAAAATGATGAGCTATATTAGGAACTCTGTACAATTTATTGTTTAATTTGTCTTGATTATCGTTTATCTAATATCTAGCCAAGTTCTGTATTGCACTCGAGTATGCCAGACAGTAATTTACCTGCGTTACATTGGTTTTGTTTGCGCACAGTAGTGTAGGGGTTCCTATGTATGTTGTTAGTGGGATACACCCAGCAGTACAGAGATATACGTATCAATGAACTCAACTCGGACACGGTAGGCTTCAAGGATGAGGGAGAGTTTATTGAGCTAAAAGGTTTGTTCTCAACTATTTAATGACCTTTTTACAGTTTTTGGTAGGACCCCCCTCCCCTCCAACTTCTGTATAGACTGAGAAACCAAAAATATAATCAAGTAGTAGAAATACATTGATTGGAGTCGAGAAAACAATTTATTGGATGCCTGGTTCATCTTTCAAAAAAATTCTTCACTGTTTATAAAAATGTTTTATTATTTCCGAGGAATCGCGACATACAATGTGGCTCGGTGACGAGCACTATACTAGTTTGCTGTGATTGGCTGGTTGTAGGAGATGCCATGTTCAAGTACGCGAGTGGCCTGTCAATAGCAGTGCTACAAGCAGAGGATGGGGATATGATCTACAGCGATCTTGTTCATGTTACCGATGTCAACAAAACATTCGACTCCGAAGGCTATTTCCTGTTCGAGCACACCAATTTTAATCACACATGGAGTAGTCTCCCCTACGTGCAGAATCTACCATATAATGTAAGTAGAGTTTTGTTGGTTTTTATTGCCTTTGTAACTAACAATGCAAAAATTGCAGTTTTTGTTCTTTTCTATTTTTTAGTTCATCGTTTTGATTTTTTTTAAATTTATGTTAATTTACTTTCACTGTTTTATAATTTGCACCCATTTTTCGGCGTTAATGGTTTTTATTTAAAATATCGCAAGACGATTTCATTTTTATTGCTGTTGGTTTGCCATGTTAAACTGAAGAGGTTGAAGTAAAGTTAGAGTCCAGCACTGTTCTCATTGTGCCGTGTTATTGCAGAGATTCATACCCAACAAATATGGAGCTATAGCCTTGCTATGGGGTGCACAGCTGGTTGATGGGGTGGCTAAACACTCCACAGTAATTGAAAGTCATCTAAAGCTGCCTGACTTTTTCCTTGACGTAGTCATCTATGCCACAGAGCAGGAAGTCGCGCGGGATGAACAAATAAAAACCCTTATGGAGCAGCTCTCAAAGGGCCCCAAACAGCTGAGTGGTCAAGTCGGTATAGAGATGCTTGGGTGAGTTGGTATAGATATACTTGGGTGAGTCGGTATAGAGATACTTGGGTGAGTCGGTATAGAGATACTTGGGTGGGTTGGTATAGAGATACAGTGTACTCCTGATATATCGAATCCTGTTATATCGAAAATCCGGGTATATCAAACAAACTGCATCAGTCTGAATGCATTGTAATTACCTACTCCTATATCGAATGATTTCTTACATATCGAACAATAAAATCCTAATCTGGCATGGGCCCAACCAAGTAAAAAGTGTCCTAGTTCGACCAAAGCATGCGATAGTGGAAAATAAAATTGCAGTATTAAACACTCAGAATAGTTTGCATGGGGGCTACTATCTTGGAATATGAATGTCAAGATCTATCATTCCAATTAAACACTCTGTCTCGGTGGTATAGTTCCGGTAGGTCGACCCCATATTATTATTGTTGTGATACTGACAATAACTGGTCCTTATTGTAGCTAGAGAGCATGCCCAGGCTATCCTTATTCACATGTTGTTGTTGACTTTATTCAAAATGTGGGGAGAGACATATCTATCTATCTATAGCATTACTATTGTCACTGTGTGAATTGAGAGCAATAATCAAGAAAGGAGTCAGGAAAACTTCAAGCTCAAGAAGCAGTGCACTTACTACTGCTACTAATTTTAACTAGAGTACTAAAACAAATAATTAATTGATACACTACTACACACTGCTTATTTATTAATTATTATTATTATTACTACTTCTTAAAAATTTATTATTTATTATCCTATTAATAATAATGCTGTTATTTTTTTAGAGACCCATTATTTATTATTGTTATAACAAATGATGATTTGTTAATAATTATTATTAATAATAACAATGACAACATCAACAACAATAAATAATGTCATAAATAAATTAAATAATAAGTAACCGGTAGTAGCTGTTACGTTTGTTGTCATAGTAGGTGGTTAGAAGTGATAATACCCACTTAGTCTAACAGTAACTTAACTAACACAATAATATACAACAACATGTGCTACTACTACCTACATCATTGCATGATTGTTGTAATTCTCAGCTTCAACACCATTAATTTAATTAGTTAATAATAATTAACTAAAAACCACAATCACAAAAGACAAAATGCTTAATACCCTAGCTTAAATACATGTAATAGTGACTTTTTATGTATACATAAATAAGTCCGACGGTCATGATTTTATATATCAAACATCTCATATGTCAAACAAAATTTTATGGTCCCCTCGGGTTTGATATATCAGGAGTACACTGTACTTGGGTGGGTTGGTATAGAGAGACTTGGGTGAGTTGATATAGAGATACTTAGGTGGTTGCAGCAGTAGTGAGAGAATGTACCAGCTGTCTGGTCAGCTCTCCTTCAGACGTCTACTAGTCTACTAGTTAACATGTGCCCATCTATTAGTGCTGAGCCGGTACCTAATTACTAGGTATTCGCGTTTGAAGTTTCGCAACCTGCAAATCTTGCAATTCTCCGGTCGCGTTTCCTTTCAAATGCAACTCTTGCATTGTAAGTGCAAGTTTGCAGTTTTGGAGCAGGTCTATGCGGTTCTTGCAATTCCCTGTTAAATTCTGATTTTGGATTTTCCAATGCCATGTCAATTATTGTATTTATTAACGATTGAAAAATATGTTATTGAACAACATGGTATAAATAAAACCTAAGAATTACTATTAGCTAAATTTACCAAGAGTTGTTGTCAAGTTGAAGCAAATTGAGATATTGTAATTCTTTGTGATAAGAACGGAGAGTACATAATGCATAACAAATTCACAATAATTTGGGAATTTCAAAATAAAATTTTGATAATAACACAGGATATCATCTTCTGACTGGTAAAAATTGAAAATGAAAGCAACAAATAAAAATAAACAGGGAAGACAAAAAATTGAAACTGATGCTGAGGAACGAGAATAAGTTTTAGACTAGCCTCCCTGGCAATAATAATTTTTTACTCTACTGACAGAATAACTAATAATACTCCAGCACTCCAGACAGACAACAACTACTTCGAAAATAATACTCTTACAGCTTAATAAATAATATTGATTTATCTATTCATAATATTATAATAATTGTAATATCATAGATAGTAGATGAATTTTTACCAACTAAAATTATTATTGTTATAATGATAATAATTATTATAATTATTTATTAAATAATCACAATAATTTTTATAACAATGATACTTTTAGTTAATCATTATTAATTAACAAACTACCACCTTAATCGTTGGTATGTTGGAAAGTAGACTGGTTATTTGAATGAGTAGGACTCATGGCAGCATATGGAATTGTTGTTGCATGTAAAGCCTGGTTCACAAACATTTTGTAAGTGCTCGCAAGTGATCGCAGATCAGCGTACGACTATATGCATTGTATGTGAACCCGGAATTTGCACAGCTCATACGAAATCTCATGCTGTCGGAGAGGCTCGTAGAAAGGTTCAGCTAGGCAAAGTCGTATGACAGCGTACAATTTTCTTGCCTTCTTTCTCAAAAACTACAGTTAGGTCAAGGCTATTGACGTAAACATGACTACCGTCGAAAAATCATAATAAACAATTATAAAATTATTATTGTTATAATTGAAATTATTATTGTATTTATTATTATTTTCCAAATAAATATATATATTCTATAACTGTCTATATAATAACTATTATTTTATTATTGTAAAATAAGATTCAAAAATCATAAAAAGATATATATATATATATATATATTAGGAAGATGGTAGAAAAATAATGATATGCCATTGAACAATGGTTATATAAGTTAAATTAAAAAATATAAAATAATATTTAATAATAATATTGTGAGTAACAATATAATAAAATTATAAGTAATAACCAAATCAATGTCATTGAACAACGATAATTCATTTAGTATATATAATTGTTGGTCAGTGAAGACGGGCTTCAGGATATTGTTTTGTTACCTCCCAGTCAAGAGAGTGAGCATACTTTGTGCGATCGTAATTTGTGCCACATTTATGTGAGCATTGATCGCTGATGATCGTACGCTGATCTGTAATCACTTGCGATCACTTGCGATGTATGTGAACCAGGCTTAATAATAGGCAGCGAAGCATGGTTATCAATATCATACATTAGTGCACGCAATCACTTCAGCTCAGTTGCATCAATGCCGGTTCTAAACATGCGAGTCCTGATTTGGATTTTGACCAGAAATTGCAAATGCGACCCCTAATACCTGAAATGGCAAGAGACCGCAACTCTAAAAATAAAAACCTGCTGTCTTCGTGAGTCCAATGGAACTGACTCAGCACTACGTGTACTGTATCTACTTTGTACTTGCATGTTATATATTATACACTGTTACATTATATATTATACACTTTTATGTTATATATTGTACACTTTTATGTTATATATTGTACAGTTGAGCAATGCACTGTACACTTGTATACTATATATTTTACAGTTGTATACAATATTGTACACTTATGCATTTATATGCCATACAGAGCTGTCAGCAACAAGGAGACGATCAGCCGATGTTTTTGTAAGGACTCCTTTGACATGTCGTGCTTTGAAATGTCCTTTCATGAGACGAGGAAAGCAGAAAACATCTGTCCAACGTTGCATAGCAAGCCGGTCAGTACCTCTCGACTCTGAGCAAGATATCACTACATTCGGCTTTGGCTGTTTTGTTTGTGGCTACACAATGGTTTTGGTATCATGTTGTTTTACCAGACCTGCCCAGCTGAAGCATGATAATAATTCACCTTCTCGGCTGGTTTGATGTGAAACATTGTCATCTAAATTTGCTAGTCAGCTGGGAATGTTGCCAGGTTTGGAGCTGCCTTTGTGTTGTAGGAAATGTTTTTTTTTTATTGTTTAGTTGTTCTATTGATGCATCTTCTCATTGTGTATTTGTTTTTTCTGATTATTTCAAGTTTTGTATTACAGGAGATGACATGTCTTAGGATTTAATTTTATGTAGTAAAAAGTCTGAGATGTGAACCCACAAACCTTTCATGAAGTTTCTACTTGGTGGCATGGTAGTGTATATTATTTCTTTGTAGATGCAATTTTGTTCTACCCCCAACTCTGTCTCAGATGCTCAAATAGCTGTCGATATCTCACTTTTCATGGCTAATGATTTGAAATGCAACAACATGTCATGCTCTTTCTCCAAGTTTCAAGTGAAAGGTGAGGATACTCTATTATTGGTTAATAATTGACCAATGAGGGTTTTGTGTTTCAGTATATCTATTTACCATTCTATTGGTCAGGCTTCAGCTCCTGTCTCCTTGGCACTCAGCCGCCTTTAGAACTCAGAAACTTCTCTGTTGGATTTCCAACTCTGGAACAGTTGAATCGGGTTGGGCCACTCATTACTGCCGAAAGCCTGAAGGACTTTGGTGCAAATTATATCAGCCTGTGCCCTGAGGCTAGATGTCCTGCACCCTCCACCTCTCCTCGATCACATCAATGTTAGTTGATTCTTTAGCTTTTACTAATGCCCCTGCCACACGAGCCAGAATATCTCCCGTATCCGCCTTTCCGTCATGCAGGATTGTACATCCAGCGCAGGATGAAGCAGATCGAACATGATCAATTTTCGATCCCGTTCGTCATGCTGTGATTGGTTGATTAACCGACAGCGATTGAATTTGACAAAGTTATATTGATTTTCCGGTTGTTTACAAAGAACATATATACAGTGTACTCCTGATATATCAAACCCGAGGGGACCATAAAATTTTGTTTGATATATGAGATGTTTGATATATAAAATCATGACCGTCGGACTTCTTCATGTATACATAATAAGATACTATTACATGTATTTAAGCTAGGATATTAAGTATTTTGGCTTTTGTGATTGCTGTCTTTAGTTAATTAATAATTAATTAAAAAAAGTAATGGTGTTGAAGCTGAAAATTACAACAATCATGCAATGATGTAGGTAGTAGTAGCGGCACATGATGTTGTATATTATTGTGTTAGTTAAGTTACTGTTAGACTAAGTTGGTTTTATCACTTCTAACCACCTATAACAACAAACGTAATAGCTACTACCTGTTACTTATTATTTAATTTAATTAAGATATTATTTATTGTTATTATTGATGTTGTCATTGTTATTATTATTATTAATAATTATTATTATTAACAAATCATCATGTTGTTATAACAAACAATAATAAATAATGCTTCGCTAAAAAATAACAGCATTATTAATAGGATAATAAATAATAAATTTTTAAGTAGTAATAATAATAATTATTATAATAATTATAAATAATAATAATATAATCATAAGCAGTGAGTGAGTGAGTGAGTCTGAGTGTATTAATTAATTATTAATTGTTTTAAGTAGTCGAGTTAAAATTATTAGCAGTAGTAAGTAAGTGTACTGCTTCTTGAACTTTTCCTGACTCCTTTCTTGATGATTATTGCTCTCAATTCACACAGTGACAATAATAATACTGCAAATAGATAGAAATGTCTCTCCCCACATTTTGAAATAAGTCAACAACAACAACATGTGCATACTGAATGACGATAGCCTGGGCATGCTCTCTAGCTACAATAAGGACCAATTATCACAACAATAATAATATGGGGTCGACCTACCGGAACTATACCACCGATACAGAGTGTCTAATTGGAATGATAGACCTTGACATTCATATTCCAAGATGGCAGCCCCCATGGAAACCATTCTAACAGTGTGTAATATTGCAATTTATTGTTCGATATGTAAGAAATCATTCGATATAGGAGTAGGTAATTACAATGCATTCAGCTGGGACTGATGCAGTTTGTTTGATATACCCGGATTTTCGATATAACAGGATTCGATATATCAGGAGTACACTGTACTTGTAAGATGGTAGTACATATTATAATAACTATAGGATCATTGCTATTTATCTGAAACTACTGCGGCATATAATTGTTGAAATAATTATTGTTTGAGGTGGAAAAAATTATAAATAAGTAATTAGAAGGCAGAAAAAATATGCTAATTAATCTGATACCAAATGATAATAATTTATTAGATTCCTTGACCAATAATGATAAAATTGACAAAAAAGAAAATGTTTTAATAAAGAAATAGATATAATAAAAATAATCAGATACACGATCAATGTGGAACGCACAAAATGTTAATCCTGCTCTTATTTGCTCAATCGAACGCTACCCCCGTCGTTTCAGTTGTCCAGGCTGCTGTGGCATGCCATCTGTCGCCAGACTCTGGTTCTGGGTAAAGAAAATAGGCTCGTGTGGTAAGCGCATTACAGTGCAAATGTATTACAGTATGTATAAACTTATTGTGTGCATGTACTTACATTATGTATAAACTTATTGTATGCATGTACTTACATTATGTATAAACTTATTGTATGCATGTACTTACATTATGTATAAACTTATTGTATGCATGTACTTACATTATGTATAAACTTATTGTATGCATGTACTTACATTATGTATAAACTTATTGTATGCATGTACTTACATTATGTATAAACTTATTGTATGCATGTACTTACATTATGTATAAACTTATTGTGTGCATGTATTTACTTACAGTATGTATAAACTTACTGTATATGCATGTACTTACAGTATGTATGCGTTACTGTATGCACGTACTTACAATATGTATGTAGGCCTACTTACAGTATGTATGTATTTACAGTATGTGTGAACTTACAGTATGTCCTTACAGCTTGTGTGTACTTACAGTATGTATGTATTTACAGTATGTATGTATTTACAGTATGTGTGAACTTACAGTATGTATGTATGTACTTACAGTATGTGTGAGCTATGGTAAATGTGTACACTCTGTATAGTTATAGAGACCCCCCATATATGCTGTTGTGTTATTTACCAGATTTGGGAGTGATAATAGGAGTGACAGCAGCACTTGTAGCCATAGCTCTCATTATTATCACCATTATAATTGTCAAGAAACGCCAGAAGCGTTCCAGGTAAGACGCTCATTCACACAGGTCTCATGAAATGATATGGAGTTGGTACGTGTATTACATTAAAACCTACCTTGAAAGTTTTGGTACGTCTGAAGGAACCCAAAGTAACATCAGCATCAGCCAAGTTAGGCCACTTCATGGCTCAAAATATTTCTGCCAATTGATAATTGTGTTGTCTCTGAGCAAAACTATTCATTTTTCACTCATTATTATTGCGTTGGGTATTGTGTTTAGGTTGTTATAAAGTCCACTTGAGCCTACGCATGTAATGAGTCATATTTTAAACCACG
The DNA here is from genome assembly GCA_945261195.1 of Cryptosula pallasiana. Taxonomy (NCBI): domain Eukaryota; kingdom Metazoa; phylum Bryozoa; class Gymnolaemata; order Cheilostomatida; family Cryptosulidae; genus Cryptosula; species Cryptosula pallasiana. The sequence goes on from OX183130.1 coordinate 44,614,336, forward strand.
CTGTGCGTCTGCCATGTTCAAATTATCACCTTAGCTTCAGATATATTGCGCTACTAAACAACAGCTCTGTATGTCTCGGCAAGCTGATTAAGTCTCCAAGAAAGTCGGTGATAGTTATTTCTATTTATTAGCATTTTTATTGCATGGTAGTTACGATTACTGTTTTGTTGGCAGGTCAAGACTTTGAGTCTATTATTTTTTGTTATCCTTTTTTTAGACTATAACACTAAGTTTTTTGTTTCATCGCATTAAATAGTGACAAAGATTGAAAATTTTGAATCTAAATGTTATCTATTCAGCGGCTTTTTTGATTGCTGATTCTATCAGGAATTATGAAAATTTTGAAACTGAAGTCTTTGCTACATATATTACAGCCTTGGTAATAATGTGGTCCGTTTTACCATTAAAAAATCTAATCTTGGTATTTTACAGTCAGTTCTTGTGAAATGTAAATCACAAAAAGAGGTTTTTCACATTTCACCTGTAGTTAAAAGTTGTATCAGCCGTGTGCTTTTCTGTAGACATTTATCTGCCCGATATGAAGCTGGACAAAATGAAGAAGATGATGATGACACATTTTTACCCGATAACGGATCAATCAGTTTTTCCAATCCGTGGTACAATCAAAGTAATGGATCAGCCGTTGAGGGCAATGAAAATGGAAGCAAAAAACAGTATCAGAAGCTGTCCACATCTACATAGTATCTATTCTTTTAGCTTATTTTTTGTTTTATCAGAATAATTACTACTATAGCTTTAGTTATTTTAGCAAAATCTGTCTTCCATGCACCGTCAATGCACTATATCAAGTCTTTGATATGAATGCCTTCTTGAATGCTAAACCAATGAATTTTAACTGCTTTATAAGAATATCACTCTTCTCAGTCTGGTTATTGGCTGTTTCATGCCTTCTTTGTTACATTTTACGCTGCATATTGCGCTGCTAATTACTGCTTGGTTTATTAATGTGTTGAAGATGACTATATTGGCTTTTCACATTTATAGTTTATGCTTTTTACTACTCCCCTCGGCGCTGTTTGTTTTGCATCACCTTGTGCATGTGATGCATTTCTGACCCTTTTCGAATGGAATTTTTTATTTATATTAATACCAGATGTGTACTAATATTGGCCTCTAAGGCAAATTCTCTTCACCAACCACCACATTTGATCAACCAGGCAGTTGGTATGATTAATTTACTTCATATACAATAAAATTTTGTATATTTGACAAACTACACATATTAATAACTGATAAGATGGAATGCATTAAGAAGTATATAAATGTTGACGTAACAAATGGAAAATATGAAGAGGATGACCAGTGTAAAAATATAGGAATGATGCCAAAAGGCTGCTGTTTGTTGATGTTAACAAATGTTCCATTTCACATTAAATTGTCAATAGACGTCGCCATGTCTCGTGTATTTCCACACAAAATATCCAACAATGTTGGCTATGCCAGTCACGACGAGAAATCCTAGCATATATAATCCATCAAAGTAGGCAGGGTTGTCTCCAATCTCTGCAACCACAAATAATAAATAGTTGCTATAGAAACAACACAACTTCCTGTACCTATTTCCATCCCTGCTGAGGGATAGAACAAATCACAACAAAAATGGAGCAAATGTGAAAAAAACTATGCCGAGGCGAAGACATGATAACTTGGTGATGAACCACATTGTTCTCGAGTCAACTAAGAAGGTGCCATTTTGTCCAATTATACAAGCGAACATAACGATAGGCCAATCATAGAGCAATGTTTTTCTTTTTGTTATATCGGATTATTGTTAAACTTGAGTTTGAACCATAAAAACACGCGAGAAAAATTCTACATGAGTCAAGGTTAGTGCATTTGTAAAGCTAGTCAATTTGAGGCCTTGGCTTGACCAGAAAACTTAAACGTTAACAGTGAGCTGTGATCAAGGCCATAAAGATTTTAAAAACTAGTCTAAATATTACATTATTGAATAGATTAAATAACGGTAACATTTTCATAGATAAAAATGAATGTCCTGAGTTGAAACTTTTTTGCAACCAGAATTTTTGGTTTGCATTAAGTGATATGTATATAGAATATTTCCACAGCTGCTCCAAAACACCTACCTTACTAGGAACCAAACATGAGGCTCTACGGCTAGGAGCATGATACTACAAAACCGCTTGACTCCCAGTAAGGCACGTGTTCTATACCCCTGACCACAAATAAAGAGGGCCTAGCTGCTAGAAATTCTTGCAAAAAGGTTCGCCAAAAATTAAACAGACTGCCAGTTATTTTCCATCATCACGGTGAGAAGTATTTAGTTGGTTACATACAAAACGATGCTACCAGATGTAACACCTTCCTTCAAGTATAGGAAACATAAATTACATTTCCTCTAGCGAGAAATGTATATTATCAAAAATTGAAATGTGACCAATACCTGCTACTGCACAACAACCTTCAATGGCGACAGGAATATGGTATCAGAGATATATAGTGCAGTAGTTGCCATTCGTACAATGATAGGCAATTAAGTGGTGACATAGAGGATGACGTAACTTGAGAGATGCTCAAGCAAAAAGTGACAGCATTGTTGAGAAAATCTTATTGACTTTATTGTTTGGTAAAAATTTAGCCGACTAATAACAACCAGGATATGCGTTCAATCCATGTTTCCCTTCTAAACGCATTGATACTGCTAAAATTTTTACTGCACTTGGCTTTGCGTGATCATAAAATAAAAAATGCAATAGGATTTTTGATGGGAAGTAATGCTATAGATGCTGTCTTTAGACTCAACAATGCACCATCTACCATCAACAATGCTTCAATTAGACTTGATTAAATACACCTAGTACCATTATAACAAAGTTTTTTACCCTTGAGTATGTTTCGAACATCACCATCTGGCGAGAAATCGAACTATCCCAAAACTGAAGATTTTACCATAATAGATTCTGGCCATCAACCGACTATTACAACAGTTGCAGATGATTACGCCACCACGCTTCCTTTTTTCGAATCTCACAGTGAATTATCATCTGCTGAGGCGTCTGATTCTATGGTTCAGACCAACGCACAAAACATGAATTACCACTCGAAACAAAATGAAAATCCAGAACAAAGACCCGGCAGAGATGTTGACACAACCAAAGAAGATGACCAGGTAAATAAAGATAGAGCTGAAAATCCATTTTTGGACAACCCCAACTATGTCAGTAAACTCGACAATCCTGATGCAAACTATCAGCCGGTGGACAGGAAAACTGGAGAAAACAATTCACACAAAATGAAGCTAAAAAACCAAAATGTTAAACCGGAAACTGAACCAAAACAATTAAGAAGTGAATGGAATGAGAAAACTACTAAGAAAGTTAAACACTCCAGCAATGATGCTCTAAATCCATTTTCTGATAATGATGATACAAATGAAATGATCAATGACCAACCCATTGCCACTCAAGAACCTGCAGGAAAAACAAGACGATCACCCAAATATAATAGTAGAAAAAATCTAGTTTTAGATGTCAAATCAGAAAACTCCATTCAACGCAAAACACATGATACCACCAACCCGTTCCTCATAGATGAGCATCAGAGATCGGATACAAACCATCTTACAATAAGTTATAACATTTAAGTTATTTAACAGTGTAGGATGCTAGCAATCATTGACAGATACGGTTTATGACAAGCAACTGAGACTTTGTAAATTTTACAGAGTATGCACCAAAAAATGTTAGTATTTACATTAGGGATTTGAAATCAGCAAGTTACTTGAACCACAACATGATTTTTTATTTGCCAGGTTATCACCAGTCTAATATAATTTTGAAAGAGTATGAAATGATTATAAATAAATAATTTTCAATTGACAATTGCAAAGCTTACACACTTTAAATTGTGTCGTTACTGTTAAGATATGTCACTTTCAAGCCCATTTGATGTGGGGTTGATATTGGTGATAATAATTAATAAAGACTCAATCAAAATTTTAATCAACTTGCATGAATATCACCGAAAGACTGAATATCCTCAAAATAATGACCAATAGGAATTTTTCCAGCTGCGATTTAGTTGGTGCACATAAAGCATTATTGTTCACAAGACAATTGATACACATTGATACCTCACAGTATCCGACTCCACTCTACAATAAACTTAGAAACTCGTCTATCGAAGGAATCATTGAGATCTTTTTGAAACAAATAACAATGATATCAATTTTATTCTCATCTAAACAATTTATGGGATGTAGATAAGTAATACAAACTGAGTGTACAACCTGTGTTTGGGTTGTAGATACAGCGAGCGAGCACAAACACAGATGATTATGAACACAAAGACTCCAATGGAAATAGGGATAACAGTTCACAAGATGGAAGCCATGAAATAGAGCATACAATTAAGAAATCTGTTACAAATGTATGCAATGAAAACGTTTTTAACATAATCCCAGGCGATTTGTATTTTTATGGAGCTAACAGTGACGCCAGCTATACAATTATCAATTTTATCTTTAACATATTATCATGATACACAGAGAAAACCTGAGCATTTAATCAATTCATAACTTAGTCACCATAGGTGTATTCGCGGGCTCGATCGATCCATACATAATCTTTCTCACAATTTATTTAATGCAAAAGGGCCGGTAGTAATATTTTAAGTAGATCATAAAAACCATCCCCACGAAACAAAAATAAAATTAATTTGTGAATCATTGTTATAGGTCACGAACACTATCAATTCGTTACACAAAAAATAATATATTCCTAATGGGTGTCATTTTTTCAAAGCAGTTCATTCCCTGTTTTATTATTTTACCACTTTTAGTAATAATATAAATCATATATATTATTTTTTATTATTAATTATTACGATTATATTTTAAATAAATTATTCATAATAATAAAAATCAGAGATATTTTGCTAAAACAATGAAGTTATAGTTAATCAAGAATGAATCGCTCTGAAATGAACATTGTCAACCAAAAAGTGTCAAGCTGTTTATTCTGTGACTCACTACCACTATCTGCTACTTCCCATATCATCATGCTCTGAGTACCAGTAAAGAATCAACGACACGATAACCATCGTTGATAAATTGCTAACACATGTGAAAATAATTATGCTCGCTACAATACACATGAGAATTTTACGTCTCCACAATCTGATCTGAATTGAAGGATATTATTTCTTATTATTATATGATAAAATGTAAATGCCTGGATTGATGCGTTCGCCACCCACCGATGTGGTCACCAAATATAAATAATAGCAGATGTTGATCGATCAAGCTCCTTGAACACACCTTAAACCATCTTTTTCAGATTTATCAAACTACATTAAGTGTTTCAAATGTGTTTTGATTGCAGGTGGAATCTAAAATCAATGTAGAAAGAATAACTGCCAAAGACTTGGCAGATGCAATAGGAAAATTAGTAGGACCACAAAAAATTTTCAGTCAACCTCAAGCAGATGCCCAACGATCTACCACATCATGGCCACGTAACACAGTAACCAGAAAAGTCTTCGAGACACCTGTTGGCAGCGTACCAGGGTAATTTCCACTGACTTAATTTGTCAAATAGATTTGAATTGTAGTCAATAGCCTGAGATAGCTTAAAAATGGTCAAGTGAGGCGGGAACATCCTTCACAAAGCTAGTAAAGTCAGAATACTTGTCAGGTTCATTATATTTGATTCCCAAATGCAACTATACTAAACACTACTTGTTGACCAAATGGATGATTTGTGTTATTGAAATGCTCTAACGCCTGGTCACACAAAAGCGAATCTTTGACGAAACTGTAAACGAAACTATTTCTCCAGAACAAGCAAATTCGTTGCTAAGCAAACGTAGCGAATATTTTAGTTTCGTCATGATCCAGCAGTGTTCGGTTTGGGAAATTTGTCGATTGCGATGTTTACATATGATTAGATCATTGGATTACATAAGCTCACCAATTGTTTTATTTTCTCTGTGCGGTTATTGGCTAATCTTTAATGTCAGGGTCATTTATAACGAATTTATGGTTTCCATAGTAGCTCATGTAACTGGGAAAAGAATAATTATTTTATTATATTCATAATGGATTCCAAATCTATAAATGATAATAATAATAAATTATAATAAAATACTTGAAATAGTAATGGCTGGTCAAACTGAGTTATTTATTGAAATAGTCTAATCCAAACCTTGCCTCAATTAATTCTCATGCTTTTTCATCCTGAAGGAAATGATGAGCAGGCTCGCACACGAAGCGTTGTCATTGAATGAGACTTTAGGGGCAACTAGTGATCACTAGGCGTAACGAATCAATTACAGTTGTTGTGTGACCGGCCTAACAAAACTTTATTCGCTGTGCTTCACCTAATAAAGTTTGGTTATAGTTTCGTTTTATGTCCTCCTGTGACAAGAGCATCATATATGTTTGACAACTAAATTTGGGAATTTGGAAAAATATTATTATTTAATTCAGCATGCGAATGTTGCAACAAGAAATGAGTGACGAGTTTGCTGAAAGCACCATTCCAAGACACTCATCAGCATCTAGCAACAAAAAATGGTCGCAGTCTACGGTTGCCAAACCAGTACAATGGAAACGGTAAGGACAGGTTTTTTTGTACCACAAAAAAACAAATATTGCTAAATAAAATACAAACCAACTCTATTGTTATATTATTAAAATTCGAGAAAAATCTTTAGGGCGTAGTAGATAAGTTCTCTGATTTATACTAGCAAGAGATAATGATAACCCTAGGATTTTTTGGTAGGTAAAAATTTACTATAAAAAACTAGCATCCTTTCTGATTAAAATTTCTTTGAACGGTGCTGGGATGACATCTATTGGTTCTGAAGTCCTGAGAAATCTTTGAGAATTCTTAATTTTTTTCAATTAACTGTTATGTAAACTTTCTTTAATTTGATTGTTTAATAATAACAAAAAAATGTTAAATAATAGTAAAATAAACAAAAAGCTTCAATTATTTTAAATTTTTAAATTCATCATAGTAAGTTATAACACAAATTCTAAAAAGGAAATCCTCAAGAATTTTTCAAGATTTCCCAGAAAGCCTTAGGACCGATAGATGTCATCCCAACACCCTTTGAAGTATTCATTACTGACTGACACACAATTTTTTGGTAGATGCAGCTATTCGTTAATTTAACAACTAAAAAGATGATATCTTTCATTAAAATGATAAATTTCTGTGAGTTTTGATGGAATTGTTTGCTCCCAAAAAAGCTTTAATTGAGCAAAGATTTCATATTTATCATTATTTTGTTCATATTTAGCAATTTCAATCATCTTTTGTAGATTTTCCACTAAAGCAGGTGTCTGCAAAGTTTGCTTTTAGCGTTTTATTCTTGAAAAAACCATTATTTAGATTTTGAATCACCAACAAACTAATAATTTAAAATAAATTTTTTATTCTGTTTAGCAGAGAATATCATTTTAAAATTATAATTTGCATTTGACAAGCTAGCAATTTATCATGAATAAATATGAAAAAGTTACTGACACAAATTGGATTGAGTATAATATTATTTTTCCTAGATGGTCATTCCATTTTGATTCGAAGCTTGTATGGTTTTTTATGTATGTAGCTTTGAGCAGACTGACATGTTTGTAATTTTAGAGGGTAAGTATACAGCACATTAGTGCTCACTCAGTTAGGTTTTAAATCGGCTACTACACTGTTATACACAGATAGTTTAACAGTATAATAGCTTGTCGACTAGCAACTATAAAAACTGCTTCTTGCTTTTGTTTGATCTCAGATATGACTGGTTAGTGGGGCCTATAAGAACATGGGATCAAATTTCTCAAACCAGCAACAAAATTATATCCAAGTCAAACGAACCAGTGCAAATTCGATATTCAGCCATCAATGAGTCAGTTCAGGACTTGACACAGAATGTCATATCACCACATCAAATACCAGTCACCATTCCAACTCAAGTAGATCAAATCTATTTCTACATGTCAATGCTCTGTTAACTTTTAGAGTAAACTACCGCCTAACAATTTCCTTGGTTTTAGTTCCTTCACCTGGTATCGCAATTCCGGCAAAGGAATACACTGCTAGAACGAAACGACAACGGCTCCTGGACTGGGATAACTTACCAAGACCTTCAGCAAACCACAGAACAAATCGCATCAAGTCTAATATCATTTCACATGACGCCTGGATCAGCAGTCATAATTGCTGGAGAGACTAGCCGAAATATGATTTGCTGCCTGCTGGGATGTGTGTTTGCAGCTTTGCCAGTTTTTATTCTGGACAGCATTTCAGAGTAAGAAAATACAAAGTGACATCATACCAATGGAAAACAACAACAGTTCCGTTCTTTATCAAAATGCTGCTGAAAACTTCTTCTTTAAACTGGATGCCCACACTTTCTGTTTCAGTCTTCACATGAAGGTGGTGAGCTACATAATGAAACATGGCAATGTAGAGGCTATAATCTGTCAAAGTCGAGAGGACATTTTGACGGTGGTACGAAATGTTAACGAATTTCGCAATTTGAAACTATTGATTGATCTAAACGGAACGAGCAGTAGCTACAAACAAATGTCATCTGGTATTCGGCTCTACTCATTTTCATCTTGGTATGAGGAAGGAAAAAATGTGACAAACGCCGCATACACCTCTCACATGAACAACCACCTGGCACCAAATAAGGTTGGTAAGCCTAGCATCTATATTTAATTTTTGACTAACAAATTTTGTGCTACAAGTTCATAACAATACTCACATTTCAGTCATTTTTAATAGGTAGCAGTCATAAGAGCTCAATATTTCGGTATGGTAGGAAATCGACCAACAGGAGCGATATACAAAGATGACAATAGTGTCCGATGTATTATGTTTACACATGACAATGTTGTGTTCTCTTCAAGGCGTGTTGCAGCAAGAATATACGTAAAGGTAAAAGGATTATCCACCTGTGCTTGTATTTGTTGGTTTTGAAATATTCAGCTGACCAATGATGAAAAACTGTTACTATGTGACCATTTAATACCCCTTTTTTTTTCAGATTGACATGTTCAAGAATGAAATTGTTAACCACTATTTTTAAATTTATCATCAATTTACTATTAATGTAATTTTATTTGAGAAAATAGTTTTTATTGCAAAAAACTGTTTTTGTTTATAGAAAGAGCATGAAAGATGGATCACACATTTTGATTGGTCACAGGCTGTACTGACAGAGATTTTACCGGCAATACTATTAGGGGTACCACTGTATTTATGTCAACCTGGAAGTGGGCAAGCAGAACTTCTAAAATACTGTGCAGAAGTCCAACCAACAATGTTTTTGACTTCTACAGCAAAGTGGAAAGTATGCACAAAACTAGCTCGTAACTTTAACATTTCAATGACCAAAAAAATCATCAAGTATGTTGAACATGGAAGAACTAAAATCAATTTATAATGGCTAGTACCATCATCAGACAAGAGTTTCTACCCTTAACCATGTTCAGTTAAGTGGTTTTGGTTACTGCAGCAAATAATTACAGACCAACTCAATGTTTTATAGGTCTTAGTAGAGCAAATGGTAAGAGAAGAATTGAAAGCTGAGGAAAGAAACAGCATTTGCTTTAGGCTTCGCAAATGGGCTAGACAGCAGGGAGATAACGCCAGTCGTCATATGCTGGATGGATCATATGAAAATTTAACAATGATGGAGAAAATGAAATTTCATGTTGCTGAGTTCTTAGTGTTTAAAAGACAGAGACGATGGTTAGGGCTTCAAAAGGTAATGAGTTAAGTTTTCAAAAGACCTGTGGGAATTTAGGGTGCGCATGTGGTCTGGAGTTGCTTTTAAAATTGACAAAATGATGGCATTTGAGTGCTCATATCACAGTTGGAGTATGCAAACACAAGCGATAATTATTGAAAGCTTCATGCAAAAGCAATAGAATTAGAGTCATGATCCTACAATTTTTTTGCCATAGCTATCTACATGAACAAGTTTATGCTATAACAGTACATTTTGTTTCATTAAAACTTTTGGAATGCAGTGGAATGGATGAACTGTTTAGATTATAGATTGCTAATCCTCTAATTTCCGGGAATACCAAAATAATTTCATTTTAGGCATACAATTGTGGCCTTTTCAATTTAAGTGCTACAAGCCGCTGGCCACGACTATTTCGTTTAAGCGTTGGGCATGAAGAGTTAGATGAGAGTGTTAAGTATTATTTAAGAAGCAATAACATACCAGTGCTGAGCTGGTTTTGGTTTGATGAGCTTGGAACTGTTGCTATACAAACTAAGAGAACGATTCATGGCACACGTGAATATCAGGTAATTAAAAATGAGAGCAAACTTAATAAAAAAAAAGTTCATTTCACACTAAATGAAACTACATTATTGAACAAACTTACAGGCATTACTTCTTGAAGACATAATAAGCGTTACTGAAACCTCATTGATATCAAATGAACTAGAAGAGCTGTGCTTTTCTGGAAGATCAGTATTTGCAGGCTACCTTGGTGACAAAAAATATGCAGCCACAAAGCTTGCATTAGAAGGGAACTACCTCAGAAGTGGTGCACAAGGTGCAAAGTACAAACATATGATATTCATTACGAAACAAATTGAGGAGTACCTGGTAATGAGATCAGGTAAGAACTGTGTTACGGTATTTCAAATCGTGGCTATTTATTTCTGCAAATTTGATACATCGCTTTAACCGGTGACAATATTGACTTGCCTCTTATAGGAAGAACAATTGACTTCAAGTCGATAGAAAAACGATTACAGACACATTTTCCACCGAATGTAATTAAAGATTGTTTTGTTGTTGGCAATGGTGAAAAACACCTCGTTCTTGTTGTATCTTTCCTTACAACTCTGGAGTCCATAACATGCACAACATTCAATTTATCAACTGTAAACTGGCTCACCAAGATAGGTAGCAGTGCCATTTGTAATACCGACGTATTAGATTACAAAGACAAGGCTTTAAACAAAGAGCTGCTCCGTATTATAGTATTGGTAAGTTATTTGAAGGCTCTGCTGGATAAAGCACTTTTGTTCTAGTCTCTCTTTGATATCACTATGTGACTCTGAGTATAATGACTCTTTTTGTGCTATCGTTCATGTCTATAAGTGTTTTAACATGGCTTTTAAACAAAATCGATCTCCATTACAAAATTTGCAGTTGTTTTCCCTCACAAAATATTTTACAAAAACACAAAATGATATTTGAAATACGTAGGATTCAACAAATGATTTGAACTGGAATATTAACATTAGTCATCTTTCTACAATGTAAAAAAAATTAATCGTGGTGGTCTCAAATAATTTGCTTACAGACAAATTTTATCTATTTTAGGTTAACAGTCAACTCCATTATCGCAGAGAACTTATCATTAGTTTCACTATACTACCAAAATATTTGGATAGTACCTTAGAATCTTATGAGAATAGTGCAATGATTCGAAAAAAACTAGTGAGCAAATCATTCAAAAGTTATATAGATGAAGCTAGAAAAAAGCAATGGAAAGCAATCCACGCTTGAAGAATTGATGGAAGAGAATCTGAAGAAAAGATTCCACAACTGCTAACTACAAGTTTTTTCCAACAAAATAACGATGTTTGCATGATTCAGGATGATTAGTTTTTGAGCAATCAAAAAGATCAAAAAACAACCAATCATCTGGTGTGACAATCTGAAAATGGTTCATATTGTTTATAATGTACAGTTTAAAGATTACAACTTTAAATATGTCCAGGTCCAGCTCTCAATAAATTTAATGTGTCACCAGGTAAATTCATTATCTATAATCATCAGCATCTGCACACTAGAGTCACAAATGATTCAAAATTACCGATTAATCAAATGAGCTATGCAAAATGGTATATTTTTTAGCTAAATAAAAGAATAAATCGATCTCATGAAAAAAAATCTACCATCTCATTCCAACTTCCTTACTTACTATTGATTTGTTATATTAGTTACAAATGATACAAACAGTTTGTAGTTGTATAGTTTATAAAATATAAAAAAACACTTCAAAGAGGTTTCCAAGAAAGAAACGTAATAATTAACTGCATACCAATGATAATCTTCCAAGAAAATGTAAAAATCCATCATGACATATGCAAAATCTGCAAAGGTTGTAATGGATGCAGACATAATAGGAATCGATGTAGATACTTCCGTGAAGAAACATCGGCAGACTTGAAATGAATGTCAGCTATGCTAAAAGGAAAAAATATTCAACATTCATTGCTGGAAGTATTGACGTTCATTCCTGGTAAAATATAAACTACTGTTTTGGAGTTGGCTTTTGAATAATAAAAAGTTTCCATTTTTATTATAAACTCCTGGACTGAACGTTGAAATTATATCAGATGAATGGGAATGAATTTCTACACTTTTGAGAATGAACGTCAAATTTTTCTTCTTTATAGGATAGCCTACATCCATTCCAGATCTGTTGACTGATTAACCGGCAAAAAATAAAACGTATGGTCATCATCTACACTGATGAACGTTTACTCTGCATTTTGAGGCTACGCTTTAAAGCCTGAAACTTCTTCATGAAATAATCTTTGTATAGCATAATATATATTAGATCGTTCAAGTAATCCGATTTTTGTACCAAAGACCTTGAAAAACAGTAGTATAAGATTTTGTTATACCTAATACCCCAAGAACCATTGTTGGAAAAAATGGAAACATCCCAGGAACAGTCTTTGATGAAAATAACCTAAACATTAACAGATAGCCAATCATTCACCAGACAAGGCTTTTCTAAATTTTCCTTTCCAAATCTTGTTGTCTTGTAGTAACATGTTCCCAAAGTCTTCTTAGTTTGATGCAAATGTGCCACAACTCCAATTAATATATGGGTGTTTTATAATTTCTGATATATGTTTAAGCATATTAGCTACAAGCTGGTGTATTATTTTGAATAATTGATAAAAACTAGCAGGAAAAATAATTATTTTCTAAATGAGAACAAAAAAAAGTTTTCAGCAATGCTGCTGCTGGATGTTGTGTTTGTATGCTACAGAAAGTTCAAGGTAATAAACTAGGTTCAATCGACCCTGGTTTACTAGAGAATATGTGTATCGTACACGGCTGCGGGAACTTGGGCTAGCTAGAGGATACCTGGATGACTGACATCCAGAAGATAGCGGTTTTCTTGAGTTAGATTCTACTGGTGAGTGGACGTGTTATTGACTTTCTCTATTTGCAAACCCGTTATCTAACATGGTGCAGTCGGCATAGGACCTGGTATCGCATGTTGTGTTTAGTTATTTGTGTTATATACCAGTGTAAGGAAAGTTTGTGAGAGGTTTTTGGAAAGCGTGGGCACTGGAAAGCAATGGGTGAAGTGGTGTTAGGGCTCTGTGGATCCTCCGTGGTATGTGTGATAGTAGCGGTGTGTGTTGAGCTGTTGGGTGTTTGACAGCTGGGTGAGCTTTCAGTGTTTTATGGGAGATATGTGCAGTGTTTGTTATTTGGTGTAGTGGTGATTAGTGTTGCAGGTGCAGTGTTCAGATGTGGTATTTGTGTTATTACTGTTGTTATTTATTTACTGTTGTATGGGAGTTGAGTGGACTCCTTTTGTGTTACTGTGGATTATTATTGTTACTGTTGTGTACCACGTGGGTGCCAACCAATAATAATTAATATTTATGCTTACTTGCACATTGGCTGTACTGTGATGGAGAAATGTTACTGTATTGGTATAATTGTACAGATATTGTTGGGGTGGTAATTTTTTTGTGCAAATTGTACGAGGGGTGAGTAGGAGACTCAATTTATCGTCATTTCCAAAATTTGAGCGGATAATGTCTCTGAGTAGTTCAACAATTGGTTGACTCAGTTTCTGGGGTCTGCTCAGAGAGCAGCCTTGACTTTGGGTACCGCAAAAGCGAAAATTGAAAGGAGGAAGAAATTGAGTCCGTGTGTTTAGAGGTAGAGTTAAACTACTAGCCATATTAAGTGCTATAGGTAGTGATGGTATACGTATACTGCAGTCGCTGGGTTTTGACTTAAATGACCAGACTGGCGATGGGTTCGATAGGGCAGTAAATTTGTGGAAAGGCCACTACATTCGTAGCAAAAGTGCCTGTTTTAAAACAATGAGGTTCGTGGCAAAAATGAGAGGGACTATTTACTCAGGGTTGAAAAATTAAGAAGAGAAATGGATTTTGGGTACAACAATGACGAGTTGAGGCAACGTTTTTCCATGGCTCTAGCTGTTAATGGTCTACAGAATTCCTCTGGGCGTAAACTACTTATGCAAGAAACCACTCTCAGTTGGAAAGAGTTAGGTACTAAGTTGCCAGCCAGACAGCTGGCTAATGCCTCAGAAGAAATTCTGAATGTCTCTAAGACTAGTCGTTCAGCCAAAGAAAAAGGGGCGATCCCAAGAGTAGAGAAGGGTAGTGAACAGAGGGCTAGCAATAGTCAAAATGACTCGGAGAACGAGTCATCGGTATATGTGGTAACTAAATACAAACAGGGAAATTCACGTGAGGCTGTAGACAAGAAAGTTAGATACCGTTCAAGAGACAGTAGCAGGTCTAGCGACAGTAGTGCGGTAAGGGGTTTCTTTTCCCGTGGCCATAGAGGCCGCAGCCCAGGGGATAGGCATAGTGAGTACAAAGGGTATCATGACTGTAAGGAAGATAGGCACTATGGGAATAGGTATGATACGGAGTTCTATCAACATCGCAGCCCAGATAGCAGGTATTCTCCTAGGTATGATGCGGTGTCTTATGGATGTCGTAGCCCTGATATTAGGTATTCTCCTCGGTGACCACGAGGTTCACCTACAACAGGTAGAAGATCTGGACGGTTTAGCTGCTCTACAAGAGACAACTGTTTCCAGTGTGGCAGAAGGGGACATCAGGGCCGTCATTGCCTGGATGTAAGGTGCTTTCAGTGTAATTTGAGACGCCATACTTCTAGGGACTGTACAATTAGGTGAAAATTGGCAATAACAAGTCACTGTACAGACGTAGGAATAGTAGTGGTAGCAAAGGCCCTTCTCATAGGATTAGGCTTGCTAGTCAGGACAAGGATTGACCAGATGGCAGTGAAAGTATCACGCATACTTTAAGGGTTAATCATGGGGAAGTTGAAGTTGCATTTGACACTGGGGCGGAGGCAGACACAGAACAAACTAGTGATTAACTGGCTTTTAAACTAGATGAGCCCTCTAAATGGCTAACTGGGACTGAACATCCTATGTTGAAAGTTGCTGATATGACTAAGGTTAACATTAAAGGGACATATAAGTCAGTAGATACAGATGTGTATGTTATAAGCGAGTCTCACAGGAACTTGTTAGTATTAACTGAAATCAGACGACTTGTTAGCTGTGATTAATGAACTGTGTGTGGGGTAAATTTGATCAAGTTTTCAAAGATCTAGGTACATACCAGGTATTTTTAGGATAGAACTGAAATCAGACGCAGTTCCCAAGTGCTTGTACTCACCCAGGACTATAGCCGCCGGTCTTAAAGCCCAGGCTAAAGCTGAGATAGAGGGTATGTTGAAAAAAGGTATTATAGAGCCGATGGAGGAGCATATGGAATGGTGTTCAAGGTTACCTATAGCATTGAAGGCTGGGGGCAAAATCAGAATGTGTGTAGATTTAAACGTGTTAAATAAAAGTATTGAGAAAGAGGTTTAACCCCTCCCTAGGATATCTGAGATGTTCAACAAATTGGCTAATGGTGAAATGTTCTCAAAGTTAGATGTGAAATCTGGATTTTGGCAGGTGAAATTAGACCCTGGGAGAAAACTGTTGACTACCTTCATAAACCCATGGGGTAGATTCTGTTTTAAGAGAATGCCTTTTGGTACATTGGTTTTTTCAGCGAGCTATGGAAAAAATGCTGATTGGTTTAAAGGGTGTTGATGTTTAATGGATGTCTTAGTTTATGGTAAAGACTCTAATAACCAACGGGAAAACTTGGAGGCCTTTTTGAAATGTTGGAAGGTTCCGGTATAATGTTAAAGAAAGAAAAGTGTGAGTTTGGTTGCACTGATATTAAGTTTCTTGGCCACTTGATTAGCAGTGTTGGAGTCAGACCTGACCCAGACAAGGTGAAAGCAATTTTAGCCTCCAGCCAATAAGACTGATGCTAGGTGGTTTACGAGTATAGTAAATGACCTTGGCGAATTTAGTAGAAGGATATAGGGTTTGTGTCTTCCGATTCATGCAGTGTCAAGTTCAAGGTCAAAATGGGCGTGAGATTCAGCTCAATAAGTAGCTTTTGTGGAGCTGTCAAAAGCCCCTAAGTTATGTGCCTTTGAAAGGCATAGGGTGTCTGTGGACGCCAGTAAATGTGCTAAAAGTACAGTGTTGCTCCGGTTGGACAAGGATGGCCAAGGCCAACCTGTTGTGTATGCCTCTAGGAAAATAACGTGAACAGAAGAAAGGTATGCCATGATAGAAAAGAAAACCCTTGCAATCATTTGGGCATGTGAAAATTTGATTATTACTTGGACGGACGTAAGTTCAAAATAGAAACAAACCATAAACCACTGGTCCTGGTGCTGGGTGAAAAGAACCTTTCAAGTTTGCCTAATAGGGTACAGCGCTTCAAGTTAAGGTACGATTATAAGATATTTCATACTCCTGGTAATAAAATGTATCTGGCACATGCGTTAAGCAGAGCAAACAGTGGGAACTATAGTTCTGTTGACTCTGCTAATTGTAATGGTATAGAGGCTTATGTGGGCTTTATAACAAGTACAATTGTGTTGGATAGTAAAGAGGAAGAGATCGTGACTGCTACTAGCGAAAGTGACTTGTACAAATCTGTTTTCTCGTACATAGTTAATGGTTGGTGTAAGCCACCGAGAGGTAGTAAGGGAGAACTTGCTAGGCTTTATACGTGTATGGCTAATCTGAGTGTGTGTAAGGGCCTGTTGGTCTACAACTCCTGGATATACATGTATATCCCTAGTACCTTGAGAAAGAATTATTTGGGTAAGTGCCACAAGGGACAACAAGGCGCTTCTAAAACGTGTAGGTGGGCTAGGAAACATTTTTGGTGACCGGGTATCAATCAATGTATAGCCAATACAAACATATTTTTTTCAAATTAGCCTTGGGACGTTAAAAAACATATCATGGCGTAGAATCATATCTTGCAGTCACAATAGTTGTAAACCTTTTCGTCTCTCATTGATAGTTACTGAGAAAATGAGTTTTAAAAATGACCCTCTCAGCACCAAAATTACTTTGTTTCATGTTCGCACTGCGGTTAGTTTTACACTTCATTATTGATACATTAGAGTGAAATCCGTGACGCATGACCAAGCGAGCGTAATTAATTTGCGGTTAGTTACTAGTTGCTTCATGATAATATACATTAAAAAAAATTACGTTTTTATTTGGCAAGGGAATTATTAAATCTATTTTCCTACCTCCAGATGTAAAGGATCTATAACAAATAGTGTATCAACAGGTCGGTAATCTGACAGGCTAGTGATATAACATAAACTAAAATCATATGGTCCATCGGCGCACTGGGAATTTTCTCGTTCTCAGCGTGGTTTTCAAGCATTTTTTCTCAAGCGTACACATATGTAAGCAGTGCAGTGATTGGTTAATCTCATTCGGCAAAGTGTATCCTATTAAACCCTTTTAAAATTTTGTTTCTAGCAGCATATGGTCCCAAGTTATTGCAAATTTTGTAATTCCCGAACATTTGGAAACTGAAAAAAACCAGGTGCTACAAATATTTATATCAATGCTTTTGACGTGTGACGTCATATTTCGGGATCAATTTGTAGACGCTACAATGTAGATATTAGGAGGTATGTGGAATATTGTGAGACATTTATATGCCACATAGCGGTTAAACACCAACCTATGGAGGAGGGTCAGCTTCTTTGCTGCTCTTAGTAGACTGTAGGCACTAATACATTCCAGTTTCATAAATTAGTACTCTAAGTGGATAGAGGCAGCTTTAATCCAAGGTGCCACATCAAAGGTAATTATAGAGGTTATGAAGGTTATCTTTGCTAGGTTTGAGATACCCAGAGTAGTTCGCTCTGATAATTGGTGCTGTTATGACAGCAATGAGTTTCAGGAAAAAATTGTTGTAGTAGTATTAGTAGTGCTGCTAGTAGTAGTAGTAACTATTAATTATTATTAATATATCATTATGATTAAATAGTAATAGTTACAGTCGTAGGAACTACTATAACTACTACAATAATAATAATAATATGCCCACTGTAACTACTTACTAAAACAGCAGCAGAAGAAGAAGTAGTAGTAGTATTATTATTATTATGTATGTAAGAAGTTATTTTTTTAGTTAAACTAGTTTTTTTATTGTAATAATAATAATAATTATTATTATTACCACCACCAAGTAGTAGTATTATTGTGGTAGAATTACTAACTTCATCTACAACAAGGAACATGCGCTCTAGATACAATTGCTCTATGAGAGCACGTGAGAACAAAGCAACACTCATGTGACTTAGCCACTATTCTAGGCAGCGTATTTATTCTATGCATACTCATATTTATCACATTACGCAATTGACATACATTAACTAGCCACTGAGGCTAGCTATTATGTAACTTTTTATTTATAAGCCAGCTGAAGCTGCTTGTCAAACAGAGCAGGACAAGAGCTCAGCTAGGCAAGTAGCAATACAAACCTATTCTCTCTCTCCAACACAAAGCCTTATTCATTCGCCTACAAGAACAACTACATTACTACACTGTCGTACGACTAAGGAGTGCCGGCTTGTAAAAGCCCTATACTCTCTCTAGTCTCCTACCCAGCTAGTCCGACTATGCTGGGCAGGCAGTGGTAGGGACTGACAGTCAGTCGTGGCTGTAGTAGTAGTCGTACACAGCAACTACAAGTAACCTGGGGTCGTGTACAGGTGTATGCTACCAGTCGTTGCCAACCGACTATAAAATCCTGTACATTGGTGGCAGCAGTGGGATCTGAGCGAATCCCGACAGACGACCCGCAGGAATCGAACGACCGATCAACATGACGTCCCGACGTGCCATGAGTATGGATAGAGATCCAACAGGACGCATGTTTGGAGCCCTTACTGACGTTCTCGAAAAGATGAGTGAGAACTCTCGAAGAGAACACTTCAAGACGCCGGAGTTTGATGGGACAGGAGACGTCCAATATTTCATCCGACAATTCCAGGAGGTATCAGGAGCGAACCAGTGGGAGCCGGCAGCGGCAGTCATCCACCTCCGACAAGCACTGAAAGGAAAGGCACAGCCGTACGGGCGAGGCGAGACATTGTGGGCCATAACTGACTCACTGAAAGCAAGCTTTGGGCTGTCGCGCCGAGAGGCACGAGCCAAGCTATCGGGCTACCACAAGGAAGCAAAACACTCTCTCCGAGAGCACGCTATGGCCATTGAGACAATGGTCGAGGCCGCCTACAACGACGCTACACGCGACCAAAAGGAGGAACACGCGTTGGAAAGTTTCCAGAATACTCTGGGACACGTTCATCTCCAACGACACCTCCTGGCGATGCAGCCCCGTTCAGTAGAGGACGCCGTACGTGCTGGACAGGAGTTCCTTCAAGTGCAACCGACATATGCTCCTACCCCTAAGATCCGACCAGTAGAGTCGGAGGAAGAAGAAGGATGCCAGCAGGTCCAGGCATCAACAGTGCAACCCCTGCTGGAGATGGCAAAGATACTAGGTGAGCTGACACAGCAGGTAGCCGCATTGAACGCAGCTCAAGCAGGAGCCACCAATGACCGACCTCCTGTCAGCCGACCCCCTGTCAACCGACCTGTCGACCGACCTCCTGTCAACCGACCTCCTGTCAACCGACCTCCTCCCAAACAGCCACCCAGGTGCTGGGGATGTCGACAACTGGGCCATACCCAAAGGGAGTGTAGACAGAACCCCTGGTATAGCAACCAGGGAAACGCTATCGGCCCGCAGCAGTAGAGCAACCTACTGGCTGCAGACGGGCACACGGGAAGTATAGGGAACCGAGTAGGGCGATCAAGACGAGCCCTCAGGGTTGGCAGAAGGCACGGCGGCCAGCTTACCCACATCCACCAACCACACCCGTAGCGCTCCACACTCACAACCGCTTCTCCTACTTAGAAGGCACCACAGAAGAACTCACAGACAGCGAAGACGACTGTCCACCAGAGGTGTTCCAACGACACGAGCCAAAGCCAAGAAGAGTCAGACCCACGCCGGCATCACGGTCGTACTATCCACAGCACGACGCTACAGCCGACACCCCCGGACTGGCTACTCCACTGGCCTCTTGTGTGAACCAAATGGAACGTCCCTTTAAATCGAGTTACTATCTGCCTGGAAAGGTAGAGGGCAAAGCGGTCACGTACCTTGTGGACACGGGCTGCAACACGAACTTGCTATCAAAGAAAGTCTTCGACAAGCTGTCGGAAGACAAGAAGAATGACCTCCAAGAGCACGACTCCCACGGGTTGATGGCCGACGGCACGAAACTGCCGTTCTATGGGTTGTTGAAGGTGACAGGACGCGTCCGGTCAGTAGCTTATACAGAGACCTTTGTGGTCACACAAATAAGTGAAGACGTGATCCTGGGAATGCCCTTCCTAGCCAACCAGGAGTGCTACATGGGGTTCAACCAGCCCACATTGACGATGCAGGGCGCAGAGTTGGTATGCACCGACCGCTACGGACGAGCGCTGATCTCGAAGGTGCAAGTCTTGAGAAAGACAGAGATACCCCCACAGACGGAGGCTACAATATCCTGCCACCTGGCGGCCAGGAGCTACTGCCCACAGGGAGTGATAGAGAGTATACCTGGCAGTATTCCCTTGGCCACCAGCGTGAACGCCCCCGACCAACAAGGACGAGTGTTGGTACGCTGTCTGAACCCCACCCAGGACGCGATTCACCTGCCAGCAGGTGAAGTGATCGGGACCTTCACGGGGATCACGGCAGATGAAGTTCAGGCAGAGACAGATCCCAGTCCTCAGACAGGCCCAGGGACGCGACGCTCGGGCATACCAGAACATCTGGCCGAGCTGTATGAACAGGCGTGCACAGGTTGCACCAGTCGGCAACAGAGGGAGCAGTTGAGAGAGTTGCTAGTGAGGTACGAGGCAGTGTTCAGTCGTCACAGTGGTGACATCGGACGAACTGACTTGGTAAAGCACTCCATTCCCGTTGCGCACGACGCCAAGCCTATTCGGTTGCCTCCCCACAGGCTGGGACCAGAGAAAGAGGCAGAAGCAGAAAGACAGGTTCGGGATCTGCTTGAGAAGGGCCTGATTGAGCCAGCAGACGGGGCATGGAGCTCCCCAGTAGTGCTAGTGCGGAAGAAGGACCAGACATGGCGATTCTGCGTAGACTACAGACGACTGAATGATGTGACTAGGCAAGATGCCTATCCGATACCGCGGATAGACGAGTCACTGGATGCCTTGGCAGGCAGTAAATATTTCAGCACGCTCGACTTGACCAGTGGGTATTGGCAAGTCCCCATGGACGCAGATGCAAAAGAGAAATCGGCCTTTATCACCAGGAGTGGACTCTGGCGTTGGAAGGTGCTTCCCTTCGGCCTGACTTCGGCCCCGGCCACGTTTCAACGTTTGATGGAGCGTGTGCTCCAAGGGTTGCACTGGAAGACGCTTTTGCTCTACCTGGATGACGTTATCGTCATTGCGCCGGATTTCCAAACGCACGTAGAGAGACTGGGAGAGGTACTGGACAGACTTCAGAAGGCTAATCTGAAAGTAAAACCGTCTAAGTGTGAGCTATTGCAGCCGCAGGTCAAGTACCTGGGGCACATAGTGAGCGCCGACGGCGTTGCTACCGACCCCGAGAAGGTACGGGCTGTCGCCGACTGGCCACCTCCAAGAGACCTGAAGATGCTGCAGGCATTCCTGGGCACAGCCGGCTATTATCGACAGTACCTGCCGAACTACGCCACCACGGCCAAGCCACTAACGGTCCTAACCAGTAAAGCCACCCCCTGGAAGTGGGGTCCAGAGGAACAAGCTGCATTTACACAGCTTAAGCTCGGCCTCAGCACGGCACCTGTGCTGGGGTACCCAGACCCATCACTGACGTACACACTGGATACAGACGCCAGTGCAGTAGGACTAGGGGCAGTCCTCTCTCAAGTTCAGGACGGACAGGAACGAGTCATTGCTTATTACAGCAAGACTCTAGCACCGGCCGAGAGAAATTACTGCGTGACGCGGCGGGAGTTGTTAGCTGTCGTAAAGGCAGTAAAACACTTCCGACCCTACCTGTATGGACGTGAGTTCAAACTCAGGACGGATCACGCATCTCTAAGATGGCTGTGTCGCCGGAAGGAACCTTCTAACCAGATCGCCAGATGGCTGGAGATCCTCGCTGAGTTTGTTTACAAACTTGAGCACAGGGCTGGCAACCAGCATGGGAACGCAGATGGTTTAAGTAGACAGGAGCCATGTCTAGACTGCCGACAATGCAGTACCATCGAGCAGAGGGACGGAGGGCCGACCCATGCTGAACTTGCCAGAGCCCCTGGACCAGGACTCCAGCCAGGCAACACTACCGGTCAGAAGGTCGAGAGAGCACCCCAGATAGCGCGGACAGACCGCCAGATAGTGACGGACACGCCTGCAACGCGCGTGGTCACGAGAGCACCTCAGGTGGCACGGACGGGAAGAGAGACAGTGACGGACACGCCTGCAATGCGCGTGGTCACGAGAGCACCCCTAGTGGCACAGATGGGTAACGAGATGGTGACGGACACGCCTGCAATGTGCGTGGTCACGAGTCCGGCTCTAGTAGAGCAACAGCGGACGGGGAATGGAGCAGTGGCCAGGATATACCGGGAACTGCAAGGCAGTCAGCAGATCTCCAGACGAGAGCTGGACGAAGGTAGCAGGGAGCTACGCGCACTGCACAAACAAAAAGAGGCCATGAAGATTCTGCCTGACGGGACGCTCATCATACAGATAGCACCCAAGGGCCGGACGCGAATGTGCGCAGTATGCCCGACGCCCAGGAGGCAACAAGTGGTGTGGGAGACACACGGACTATCGCACGCGGGAGTAGACCGCACCAAGCGTCGAATCCAATTGGATTGGTACTGGCCCGGCATGACCAGTGAGGTGAGGAGGCTGGTGAAGACGTGCGAAGTCTGCCAGGTCGCGAAGAAAGGAGGGACAGCACCCCCACAGGAGAGACAGCGTTTATACGCCGGCCGCCCGTTTCAGAAGGTGGCAGTAGACCTAGTGGGCCCACTCCCAGAGACAAAGCGCAAGAACCGCTGGATTTTGGTACTGTCCGACCATTTTACGAGATGGCAGGACGCTATAGCCATTCCAGACGCTACTGCCCCCACCGTAGCCACTACCTTGGATGAACGGATTTTCTGCTACTACGGCCTTCCCGAGCAGATACACACGGACCAGGGCGCGCAGTTCGAGTCCCATATACTGACAGAGCTGTGCAGTCTATGGAACGTACAAAAAACCCGTACGACCCCCTACCATCCACAAGGCAACGGTGTAGTCGAGCGACAAAACAGGACGCTAGGAGACTCCCTGAGGACGCTATTGCTGAGACGAGGTCAAGAGGAATGGGACCTGCTGCTCCCACAGATCATGAGGGCATTCAGAGGCACCCCCCACTCCGCAACCGGAGAGACACCAAACTTCTTAATGATGGGTCGAGAGGTTCGCCTGCCCGACCAACTCGACGGACGGCCGTCGATGGTGGAACAACAGAATGTCACAGAATATGTACTGGACATGGAAGAGCGGCTCCAGACAGCCCACGAACTGCTAAGAGAGGAACAGCGTGCGGTACGACAGGAAGACACAGAGGAACCCCTGCTGTTTGCCCCAGGAGATCTCGTGGTAGTAGAGAACAAACGCCGTACGAAGGGGAGCAATCCCAAGTTGCAGTCCAGCTTCGTGGGCCCATACAAAGTCGTGGAGGCGTACGACAACCACACCTACACCATTGAGAGGAGTGGTCAGACGTCGACGCAAAATGAGAGACGACTAAAAAAGTTCAACCCCTGCCCAGAGCCAACAGGAAGGGCGCCGGCAAGCAGAGAGCCAGCCTTGCGACCCAACATGAGAGGAGCCATAAAGAGGAGGGCGCCCCGACCACCACCGGCACCCCCCGCTGTCTTAGAACCCCCTCTCGAGCCAAGGACACCAGCCGTCGAACGGCCAACACCCCCCACAGCCGACCACAGGGACTTGGAGGCTCTTTTTGAACAAATAATTAGATCACCCCCCAGAGCAGCAACACCACCCACAACTGGTCCTAGTCCACCCAGCTCCTGTTGGGGAGAAGTAACCAACGACGAGCCCCGACGTAGCCGACGTCAACAATGGGAGCAGGATAAAGAATGGCCACCGCTAACAACTAGTGCACCCAGCCAACACCACCCACCAACACCCAGTGTTCCACCCACAGCCGACACACAGGGTAGTACAGAAGGTGTTATGCCTAGTAGGGATGAGCCAGACGCAACAACTAGACCCAAGAGAAATACCAAACCACCATCGAGACTGGCCGACTATCATTGCTATCACACGACAGAAGGAGAGCAGAAAGAAGATGCCGAAATAATTAATATTAATTATGAAACAAGTGAAGTAGGACAACAAGCTACTTACCCAAGCCACCAAGAGTCTGCAGAGCAAAGGAATCAGGAAGCAACGAAGGCGATGGCTTCCAGTAAACAAACAACAACACCACGAAAAATAATGTCGGAGAACGAGGGGGAAATAATTCCCATCAGCCGCCAAAGAAGCAAAAGTGAAAGTGATAAAACAACTATCACCCAAAGTGAAAACGTGAAAGCAGCGCCCCCTAGGGCATTGAGCCGCTCTGAAATACCGAACTGCGTGAGCAAAGGGGGGACAATGTACACAAATGACGTCACGCAGCATGACAGCATTTCGGCCAATGAAGTGGACAATTACGTAATGGCCCGCGCAGCTCAAAGTGGACAAAGAGAAGAGAGCTCAGTTGCTGCCACGGAGATCAACTATCAAGACGTGCTTGACACTTTCTCTTCAGAACAATTATTATTAATTGCACAAGGATTGCTGAAGGAGACTCAACGAACAAGGAACAGAATGGCAGACATATCATTAGAAGAGGATGCTCAGATCGAAGCTGAGATACTGGGTGAGCAGACAGAATATTTAATGGAAGTAACGAGCGAATTGGAGAAGAGGCAATCGGTTTGTAAAAATCGAGCGCCCACTAAAGAGGAGATGTTTAGGAAACAACTGCAGGAGCCAGCCACGGTAAATCATATTTCTATTACAGAGAAAGAAAATACGCCGAGGACAGAGCTAAAGGTAGTGATACCAAGAGTGGAGAAAACAACCCCCAACCTCCGTACCACGTGGTTGTCGATAGAAACACTAAGTGCCTTAGATCGAGCAGCCACGAAGATCGGAGAGGACAATTACAAATGTACGCTCTGCACCTATACTGGCAACAAGAGACGCATCACCTATCATACACATCAACACTTCTCCTTTTGTTACTGTACGTGCGGGAAGCGTAGCACATCGAGAGATACAACCCGACGTCATATCACCAGACAAAATAAGGATCAAGCGCACGGAGGTCAACTCGCCCCTCTATTTGAAGTCGACGAGGCAACCTATACAGCTTTCGCCAGCTTCATGAACTGGGCGAACCCGCCCCCCTTCGGAAAACCCAGTCCTACGGAGGTGAAAAGGCAAACGACTCCCCAAGTAAAAAGGACGCTGACCGTACAGGATCGCCTTGAAGCACCAGTCAGCGCAAGCAGTCCAACGGACGAAATCAATATGCCACCGACAGTACCCACAACGAGTCCCGTCAGAATCTTGCCAATATCGGCACCGCCACCTACAGAGGCCAGGACAAAGGGAACACGAATCCCAAAATTGGAGACAAGGGACGTAAAGTCAGAGGTGAAAGACGTACCCCGACGAGTAGTCGTGTACACCTCCCCATGCCGAAGCCCACGACGGAGGAGGACAACCTCCCCCCGACGTGATAGGTGGCAGCAAGAAGTTAGGCAACGAATTGCCCGAGGCCAACGAGATGTAGACAAACTAACGGCAGATGCATACCGTGCCCTGAAGAGAGTTGATGAACTCAAAGCTATGATTAACAAGGACAAACAAGAACTGGAAAGAGATAGCAAAGAGCAGAGCCGAAGAGAAAGAAGATGAACAAAGAAACAAGATTACTTACCAGGAGAACTGTAGTGCACTAGCACGAAAACCTATTCTTATTATCAAATATATTATATTGTATTGTATTTAGATATATATATAGAGTGCATGGTACATATTATTAGTCATTCTCCCTCTCTTTTTTCTTGGTCCCCAGTCTGACCAATGGGGGGGAGTGTGTGGTAGAATTACTAACTTCATCTACAACAAGGAACATGCGCTCTAGATACAATTGCTCTATGAGAGCACGTGAGAACAAAGCAACACTCATGTGACTTAGCCACTATTCTAGGCAGCGTATTTATTCTATGCATACTCATATTTATCACATTACGCAATTGACATACATTAACTAGCCACTGAGGCTAGCTATTATGTAACTTTTTATTTATAAGCCAGCTGAAGCTGCTTGTCAAACAGAGCAGGACAAGAGCTCAGCTAGGCAAGTAGCAATACAAACCTATTCTCTCTCTCCAACACAAAGCCTTATTCATTCGCCTACAAGAACAACTACATTACTACACTGTCGTACGACTAAGGAGTGCCGGCTTGTAAAAGCCCTATACTCTCTCTAGTCTCCTACCCAGCTAGTCCGACTATGCTGGGCAGGCAGTGGTAGGGACTGACAGTCAGTCGTGGCTGTAGTAGTAGTCGTACACAGCAACTACAAGTAACCTGGGGTCGTGTACAGGTGTATGCTACCAGTCGTTGCCAACCGACTATAAAATCCTGTACATTATTATTAATCATTATTTATTACGTATGTACATGTATGTTGTTGTATCATTATTATTATTATATATAATTAGTCACAATCACCATCATTATTTATATATATTATATATATATGTATGTATTATTATTAATTAATTAAATTAATAACAACAATAATAATAATTATAAATAAATAATTTAAATTAATAATAATAATTATTATTAATGTAATTCTAACTATTTTTTCACCTCTTTTTGACTCCACTTGGCCAACGTTTACCAGCAAAACGAGAGTAAATAGTAGGATTAAAATACTCTGCATATCCATATTATTGATTAAGATTAGTATCTTCAAGTAGTGGCGATCGAAAGATGTGTGCTTACTTAGATACTTGATAAAATAAAATTTAGTTGAACTACTTTTTAGTCCGGATATAAACTGAGAGTATTTTCATTGGAAGGCGACCTTCATAAATCCGCAATACAGCATAGAAACTATTTATAAGGCTATCGAATAGAGAACGCAACTGCTAAAAAGTATTTAGGACAGCTTCATCAGTAACATTTTACATCATTTCTTTTATAAACTTTGGATTCTTTGATCGCAAACCAGCAATTTGAACAAAATTGCTGATTATGAGGTTGCCTGTCTGCTGTATTGCTTGGCACACTTAGCTTGTGTCCTGACTTGGGTATTACACCAACTAGTTGGAAAAATAATAAATAATACCTTTAAAAAACAAATGTATTAACTACACAATAACTTGTCTTTGATATTGTGTCAATTCCATGCAAACTTTTGTCATTTATCCTATGTAGTTAAATCAGTAACAATGTGAAATTAGATGTAGCAATGAGGGAAAAAATCTGAGGGAAATGAATGAAGTTTAAAAGAGAATCTGGAATAAACATAAGCACATTTCATCTAAAACACACACACCTTCAAACTGAAACAAACGTCTACCATAATAGAAAAAAGCGCACATTGGAGATTGACCCAAAAAATGTTTAAATTCAAACTTCTGCTGACTCAAACTAATATCATCCAGTTCATAGGTCATAGTTCATAGGTTTTGTTGTTTATCGTCTGCAATATTAATACTAAAAGAAAACCTCTGACAAGAGTTGCCACAGATGAATGATCAACTTATTCATCTGTTTATTACAAAGTTTTTGTGAATGCATAAACTAAACATACAATCGTTCATTTGCTGTAAGGTGAGTAATCAAGATAAGGTCCAAAACACTCAAATGGAATGTTGATTATATACAGACACTTGCCAGATAATCAAGTGATTGACAGGTTATATCGTATCACGTGTTTGGCTTCACCGACATCATTGTAATCATAAGAGGCAACGAAGCATTACACATCTTTCTCCAGCTTTTATTATTGGCACTTTTGATGTTGAAAAGGTTTATCGCTACTTCCCCGAAGTTTGTTTATTGTTGGACATATACAATACAAGCCATGGTGCGCTTGCTTGTGACTCAATCATAGCTAGTGGATAATGTGCAACAAGTCATGTGACTACTTGCTCTTACTTGTCATTATCATTGCTGTTTGTAATTGGTGCTCCAGTATAATTGTAGAACATTGAGTTGTGGTTGTGAGTGGCTACTGATGGATATTTATATGAATATGAATCTATATTTTGGTTTGTTTTATTTTGTATCAACTCCTGTTTGTATACAAGGTATGTATATTATATATACTTTATCTCTTGTTTGTACACAAGGTATGTGTATTGTATCTACTTTATCTCTTGTATACAAGGTATGTATATTATATATACTTTATCTCTTGTATACAAGGTATGTATATTATATATACTTTATCTCTTGTATACAAGGCATGTATATTATATATACTTTATCTCTTGTATACAAGGTATGTATATTATATATACTTTATCTCTTGTATACAAGATTTGTATATTATATAGCCTTCAACTCTTGTATACACTTTATGCATATTATATTGTGGTAGATTTTGGTGAAAGATAATAGTAAACAGGGAGTTTGCTACACCACTTCTCCACTCTATGCGCTGGCAATGCGCCTACAGCCATCAGTATGATGCTGCGCCGGTAGCAAAGCTACACTGTGCCGGTAGCACAGTACACAGGGCCGGTACCGGGCCGGTAGTGACCTCTACAGGGTCAGTAGTGACCTCTGCAGGGCCGGTATGCTGATACAGGGTCGGTATAAGATGGCTGCCATAGCTGAGGAACTTCGAAACTAGCTAGGACTTACCACCAAGCCAGCAACCGAAGCTGCCTACCTTAACATCTTCGGTAACCAGGACCACAAGCTAACTAGAGCCTTGGGACCCTATAGGACAGCCTAATTGGCCAGCAGGAGACAGGACTCCGCCCTTAGCCACTTGGCACCTCCCTTATTTAACCTTATTGCATTGTTTGATTGGTTCCCTATTTATATAACTGATTGTATTGGCTAGTTCACTTCCTGTGCTCTAGCTGTTATATATTTTATACCTGTGAGCTCTCCTATAAAAGGAGAGACTTCTTATATATCCATTGCATTCATTCGCATGTCTTGCCACAAACATCCTAAAGGAATAATTACCCTCAGGACTTTGTCATTGAGAATATAGCCACTTATGCAAGCACTACGCTGTATTGTTTGTCTGAACCATGGGCTCTTGCTATACCGGGTAATTCGGTTACCCTGCACAGTTGTCACTGTCATTCAGCACAGTTGTCACTGTCATTCAGCACAGTGTTCCCTCTGGAGAGAGGTACAATACTTGAGACTAGTGGATGTCCGTGGTAAACAGACCGGAATCCATTACATTGGTGGCAGCGGTGGGATAAACGGTACCTTCCCACGCTGTACTCTTTCACGCTACCCTCTGGCCCTGCGAATGCACTGCAGGCCAGCTACCACAGAAGAAGAAGACTGATCTACGGGGTGTAGATCTGAAAAAGAAGATTGATCTACGGACAGTAGATCTGAAGCAATTGACACAAGATACTACCGGATTTCTCTGCAGGCTCGTTGAGGCCCTCCGCCCTGCAGCAGCTATCCCGGCACAGTATCACCTACTAAAGACTGTCTGCATCAACCGTAGAGCTTGCTCCGTTTGCAGCAGTCCAGTACAGGCGCTTACAGTATTCCCTACAGGCTCGTTGAGTTCGCTCCTTCCTGGACATAGAGATATCGGTGCTGTACAAGAGAGAGAGAGAGAGTGAGTCGTGTATCCGCTATACAGGCTCAGCTACTGAAGTTACTTCAGTTTGGAGTGCTACTCAGCTGGTAACACTGACCCCGGCACAGTATCCACTTGCAGTGTTCCTACACTACTGTCTGTAGGCTCGTAGAGCTTGCTCCGCCCTGCAGCAGTAAAGAAAGTTTCGTAACGGTTGTTACAAGCTACGGAGTGCCAGGTACTGTCACAGTATCCACTATACCGACCTCTAGATCTGCTAGAGATGCTGGAAACACTGATCCCGGCCCGGGATCAAATTGCACTGACCACCACTCAGAGTAGAGTTGAGTTCGCTCCTCTATCTGTAAAGGATAGCCACCCCGAGAGCACGCAGCGCCGGTCGAGCACCCGCTGGCAACCCTGAAGCTACAGCAATTGACAGATTGACCGAAGCATTGACGGTCATGATAAGACCCAACCAAAGCAATGCACCAGCTACTTTCAAAGCTCCGAAGTTCGACGGTGAAGGAGATGTTGAGTACTTCATCAACAGATTTGTGGAAGTAGCAGAGATAAACGAGTGGCCAGAGAACACGGCCATGTTATACTTGAGAGATGCACTACGGGGTAGAGCATTAGACTGTGGAAAGCCTCCACACCTGCAGGGTATATTTGCTGCACTGCGAGCACGTTTTGGGCTAACACCAAGGGAAGCTATGTCCCGGCTGACCAGCCTGCGCCGATCACACAAGACGTCGCTCCAGGAGCATGCAAGTGAAGTAGAGCGCCTAGTGCGCGTTGCGTATGCTGATCTACCTCACCAACCCATGCAGAGGATGATGCTGGATATCTTCAGCACCACAGTCAGAAACGCCTACCTGCAGAGGCACTTGTTGGCCATACAGCCCATTGACGTAGCTGAAGCAGTCAGGGCCGGTAACGAGTATCTGCAAATAGAACCTACTTTTGAAGAACGCCAGGCTCATGTACGAATGTTAGAGGAGGAACCGATGAAGAGGAAAAGGAATGGCTGAGGACGGTTGCCAAGAGCCCGTCCCAACGTGTCTCCACCACTACTCCAGTGCAGCAGACACACCACATCCCTGCACCTGCTATCCCAGATCCTATGGCAGTAGTCATGGACAGCCTGAAGCTTTTGACTGAAGAGATACGGTCACTGACAGCAACCAGACAAGCTACTCCCCCTCCGCTGTTGCAGACAGCACCTACACCACGCTGCTTGGGCTGTGGACAGTTAGGTCACATGATAGGTACCTGCCCCAAACTCAGCGTGCAGTTTGGTTTTCAGACACCCCCAGGCAGACTAGAAACAGCCAGCGCCCGCAGTAGCGCCACCGGCAGCTGACTGCAGCTGGGCAAGCCGGACAACTCCCAAACCCCCTTCCAGTCCTGTAACTCCGAAGACGAGTGGACAACCCTCCAAGAAAGTACAGACGGCAACTGATTGCAGTTGGACACGCCAAACAACTTCCAGACCCCCTTCTAGTCCTGTAACTCTGAAGATGAGTGGCAACCCCCCAAGACACTACAGGCAGCAGCCAACTGGACAAGCTGAACAACTCCTGATTCCCCTTGTAGTCCTGTAACTCTGGAGATGAGTGGACAACCCCCCAAGAGAGCACAGACGCCCGCTGACAGCAGTCGGACAGCTCACAAACCCCCCTCTAGTCCTGTAACTCTGTAGAAGAGTGGAAAACCCCCCAGGAGAGTGCAAGCGGCAGCATCACCGTTGGAACGACCTTACCAAGCAAGCTACTTCCTGGCTGGAAGATTAGCCGGTAAGCCAGCAGCCCTGTTGATTGACACAGGCTGCACCACCAACTTGCTGTCGAAGCATCTATATCAGCAACTGCCATAACCAGTAAAGAACGCGTTGCAGCGTAGTGAGACACATGAACTCATGGCTGACCGATCTAGGATCCCCTTTTCGGTACCCTGCGAGTGAACTTGCAGCTTCGTGGGCTGAGAACGAGCGCTAATTTCATCATTAGTGACATTAATGAAGATGCTATTATTGGCATGCCGTTCCTCACCGTACACGAGTGTGCCCTGCGGTTTCCAGACTCCAAGGTCATCATTGATGGACATGTACTACCGTGCACATGCAAGCACGGGCGGCCACTGAATGACAGTGTCCGTTTAGTGCAAGCAGAGCTGTCAGAAAACCCCCCTTACACCCCTGAAGAAGAAGAAGTCTCCATACACACACCCACAGTAAAGAAGATTGCATGGGAAATGCACCAGGCGGTAGAGAGCCGCCCGCCACAAGCCTATAAAAAACGGTTGGAGCCAGAACGGACCAAAACTTTACACGCTAGGAGCAAAACAGTGTTTTCCCCTCACTGGCTACGCCCCTGCAATGGAGAGAGGGGATCCTCGCCGCTGGAGAGAGGTAACCACCCTTCGGCCATCCAGCCCCTACAGAGAAGAGAAGACGATCCCCAAGAACCTCCCGACAACCTCCAGTTAACAGAATCACTGTAGCTGACCGCCGAAGAATGTTAGAAAAGTGGCCAAAACTCCCAAGTACCCCAACACTTCCTGCACATCCGGCACAGGTGGACAGAGTGAGTCAAAGTTGTGAACAACTCTGCAGCACAGACCAGCCACTCGTACCTAGCCGTACCTAGCCATGGCGGCTGACCAGTGTGTAGAGCTCGAGGACCACAAGGCAAACCTGCTGCAGGATGCAGGCCTTGATAAGTGTTCATCAGCTAACTACAAAGAAACAAAGCTACTGGCGGTGCCCACAGCTAAGCTGAATAGAGACCCCGAACTCTTCCTAGGTAAAGTTGATGAAGAAACCACGCCGGCCAGTACAAGCACCAAAGAGAAGCAGTCACAATGGACTGCAAGTGCACCAGATGATTCTCATCCTTTAAGACAGTACTGGCAGAAGAAGCCTATTGTGGCGACTAAGGGTGAAAGTCCTATGACCTCTTCACCACCAACCTTAGTGCCACACAACACAGTACACTACACCCCGAGTCGGGCTCTAGCTGACACCCCTGTGGTATCAGGGAAACAGGAGAACAAGTGCTCTCATTCCCCTATTAATGGACGACGCTCTCCTGAGGTAGAAATACGGAAGATCTTGCCAGCACTAGAAGTTCCAGGGCCTCTGTTGTCAATGATACATGACACTGTGTCCCAACAAGCCCACTATCAGCGCAAGCAAATGGTTGCACAGTTGCCTGCACAAGCTGTTGTGGAGACACGATCCCTAGTGGACGTGAAACCATCAGTCACGGTACGTCTAGTGAAGACGGTGAGCCTTCCAGTAGAGAAGGAAATGGAGCTGAGTACCAGCTTCCCATATGATCCAGGGAGAGTTGAGTGACGGGAGGTCACCTGCAAGGGCGACTTTCTCTGAAGAGAGGTGCTATGTCATTTCATGGCATAGTGCCCGACTATATATATAGTCAAATATATTAATCTGGGTACAGGTGTTACCCCCACACATATTATTCTCGATATGTTATTATTAAAGCCAGGCTATGACTTTAATGGAGAGAGGTATTTGGTAGATTTTGGTGAAAGATAATAGTAAACAGGGAGTTTGCTACACCACTTCTCCACTCTATGCGCTGGCAATGCGCCTACAGCCATCAGTATGATTCTGTGCCGGTAGCAAAGCTACACTGTGCCGGTAGCACAGTACACAGGGCCGGTACCGGGCCGGTAGTGACCTCTACAGGGTCGGTAGTGACCTCTGCAGGGCCGATATGCTGACACAGGGTCGGTATAAGATGGCTGCCATAGCTGAGGAGCTTCGAAACTAGCTAGGACTTACCACCAAGCCAGCAACCGAAGCTACCTACCTTAACATCTGCGGTAACCAGGGCCACAAGGTAACTAGAGCCTTGGGACCCTATAGGACAGCCTAATTGGCCAGCAGGAGACATGACTCCGCCCTTAGCCACTTGGCACCTCCCTTATTTAACCTTATTGCATTGTTTGATTGGTTCCCTATTTATATAACTGATTGTATTGGCTAGTTCACTAACCTGTGCTCTAGCTGTTATATGTTTTATACCTGTGAGCTCTCCTATAAAAGGAGAGACTTTTTATATAACCATTGCATTCATTCTCATGTCTTGCCACAAACACCCTAGAGGAATAATTACCCTCAGGACTTTGTCATTGAGAATATAGCCACTTATACAAGCACTACGCTGTATTGTTTGTCAGCGCCATGGGCTCTTGCTATACCGGGTAATTCGGTTACCCTGCACAGTTGTCACTGTCATTCAGCACAGTGTCCCCTCTGGAGAGAGGTACAATACTTGAGACTAGTGGATGTCTGTGGTAAACAGACCGGAATCCATTACAATATATATACTTTATCTCTTGTATACAAGGTATGTATATTATATATACTTTATCTCTTGTATACCAGGTATGTATATTATATATACTTGATCTCTTGTATACAAGGTATGTATATTATATATACTTTATCTCTTGTATACAAAGTATGTATATTATATATACTTTATCTCTTGTATACAAGGTATGTATATTATATATACTTTACCTCTTGTATACAATGTATGTATATTATATATACGTTTATCTCTTGTATACATGGTATGTATATTATATATACTTTATCTCTTGTATACAAGGTATGTATATTATATATACTTTATCTCTTGTATACAAGGTATGTATATTATATATACTTTATCTTTTGTATACAAGGTATGTATAATATATATACTTTATCTCTTGTACACAAGGTATGTATATTATATATACTTTATCTCTTGTATACAAGGTATGTATATTATATATACTCCATCCATTGCATGCAATTTACGTATGTGCTACTAGCAGTGTAACCTGGAATATCAAAATACTCTCAGCCGTTCTAAAGTCTCTTGTTCTTCCGCTAACTCGGTCGATAGAAGATACATGAAGACAGTGCACTGTCACACTACAGTCACTCCTGAGACAATGGGGACATCAACAATCATTCTCAAATGTCGTTTCGGCTAAAAAAAGTGACGGGATCACGGTACCTCTGTTAAATATTTATAGAAAATTTGATCTCATTTTATTAAAATAAACAGCTCTGTTTGTCAATAAACCAGTTTGGTAAACTATTGAAACTAAAATTGAATTATTCATCTCGAAATAACACCAAAGTTTTGTTTTAGGCAAAAAAGTTATACTTTCACAGTTCTAGAATTACTTACCAACTTGGTAACAACTTTACGGGCAACAACTATACATTATCATTATGGCTTTAATAATTATTTTGATAGAGTGGTCTGTCTTAGAGGAAACAACTCCATCAGTTTGATCATTTTTCCTGGGAACTCCAGGAACTCCTGGAGTACGTACTTTACCTATTAACTTGCAAAAACTGTACTAAAAAAGTTGCATGCTGGGAGAAAATAGCATGAGTCATAAACCAACACGGAATTATTTACGTGAGTCTCAGAACATCCAGTTAGAATTAAAACATGATTTCTTTTAAATTTACTTCCCTTTAGATTATTTAAAACTTGAAAATGCCAAACTCTTTGTTTTGATAACAAATGGCAAATATCTCTCAGCATATTGGTATATATAGACATTAATAAACGTGAACAAACACACAGACCTACAAACACACAGACAGGTGGACAGACAGCCAAACAGATGTTTTTTCATGTTTGGACATTCTCTTGTGTATAAGGTGAATGTTTATATAATATGCTTGTATTTACTGTTTCTATTATAGGAGATTTCACGTACAGATACCTGGGTTGTTTTATCGATTCTTCTTTTATCAAAACTTTTCCTTCGTATGGTATTTGGGTAGCAGATAACTCTATTGAAAACTGTGTAGCTCTATGTCATGCACGGGGTAAGTCTTTGAATTTTATTTCTAGTTATTTTTACTTTACTAAATTAATTATAGCAACACACAGCAGGAATAATGAATATCAATTCTAAACTTCCAATCACAAAGTTTATAGACTTTTTCAGTTTTAAATAGAGAGATGATGATATAAGCACACAGAAATGTACTTATGTATCCCTCTGAATGAAGCATCAGTAGTTTCTACACCCTTAGTATACTCCTGTACCAATATTAGTGCGTAATGTTCCGCAGGATACAGATACGCAGGCCTACAAGATGGCTCATGTTGCTCTTGCGGTAACTCAGGCTATGACAGATATGGTAAAGGGTACTGGTGTAGTTACCCATGCCCAGGGAATCGTAACCAGAAATGTGGTGGTTGGTACCAGAACTCTGTATATGAGATTGGTAAGAGCTCGTATGCACAAAGTAGCGTACGATGTTTATCTTTCACAGACCTGAAAGTTTCTTGCGTTGTATAGACTTATGTGACATGTTTACTGTCTGTCTCTACTCAATAGCATTTTACCTTATGGCATTCTCAATCCATAGAGCTGCAAATTTTGATGAAAAGTTTTTATCAAAACTAAGTGCTTATACTTTGACTTCTGTTACAAAAATGCTGAGGCCTCAAAGTGTTAGTTTTAACTGTAAATAAAAAAGTTTTTGAAACATGTTGAGATTACTTTGGGACACCTTAGTGGTAAATAAAATAGGCCAAGAAACCATCATGTTTATTATTTTTAATGTTGCCATCTTTAATTAATAGTAACATTATCATTAATAATCTCATGAATCATTCTGCGTTATAGTTACCATCTAATTTTAATGTTTTTAAGTAAAATAGTTGTATATTTATTTGTTATAATGACAAACTAATAATTCTAGCAACAACTCTTATAAGATGATAAATGGTGGCAAGTAGTATTCTGGTAGTTTGTAATAATTTCTATAAGAATTGTTGTTTAAAAAACATACTGTTTCTAGACTCGTTTCGCAATTGCTATCGCTATCATTCTTTGAGTCAATTTGAGCAAAAGAACAAACAATGTATCCAATAAACTTATGTTTTTCAACGTTTTTACATGGAAATTTTGCTAGAAACAATCAGTTAAACTGCATTCGAAAGAGGTTTTTCATATTAATGCTAGCAATGGTGTGTGTAATCCGAAGTGGTCTAATAAATGTAACTGATAGCTGCCACTTGCTAGTCATACAATTTCCTCCCTGTTTTATCTTCACAGTGAGGTTTACTACACACCATCCAGTGGAAACTACAACTGTATCACCAATGACACCACCAGCAGTCACATCTTCACCCAAAGAAGTGACCTCCGAGCCAAAAGGTATGGAACATGAAGGTACGCATTCGGTACCTGATTACACCTTGCAGCAATTTATTTGTTTGAACTTCTATGAATTTGAGTTCAATAAATTGTTTTTGCATCGATACCAACTTATGCAAGTTATGCAAGTTCTTGTGATGAAGATCGTTAACCATATTTTAGGTGTTGAGGATAGCTCCAGCTCATCTAAGAATACAGGAGTGTACATTGGTAGTGTAGTGGCTGTTGTAGCTGTATGCGCCATCATCGTACTAGTTGTTGTACTTCTAGTACGTATAAAGTAAGTTTTAACTTGGAATTTCTTAAAGTAAAGTACTCCTGTTTTCTGTTGACGTAATAGTAAATTGATCTAGCCACTTTTTATGATTAAAATACTCCGATTAATACTAACCAAGCGCCCTTGTGGTTGTGTCAAAGTGTCAATATCGTGACAACATTGTCTCATATCATGTGATCTGCCCCTACTATACTAATGATGCAGTAACTGTCGCAGAATCAACTAAGACAGCCTTCATTGGCTCAGGATCTCATTTTGTGGTACGCTGTTTATTTTTTTCACCTCCACCCTATTTACTGCTCTGTTCAAGAATTGGGACTGAGCTCTTAAGTCTACACGCGCCAGAAGTTGCTGGAGTTTTCCAGGATCGAGTGACTTGAGCAACAGAATTATCTCCCCAAAAGGAGACAACAACAAACTTATACTAGAGTTATCTCCTGTAGAGAAGACAACTCTGCTAGACTATTTTTTCGTTGTACTCACAACGTATAACCGCTTCCGGTAAAAAAGTATCAAACTGTCAGGAAGTTCTAACTTTGCAAAAGCATTTTTTTTTCTATAGCAAGAAAGTTGATATTGGTATTTTGAGATAAGTGCTTCAACTTCAGTTTCAACAGTATCTTTAGATGTTTCAATGACATCTATTGTTATTTCCTATGATAAAACAAAATCAACATTTTAT
Source organism: Cryptosula pallasiana (assembly GCA_945261195.1). Taxonomy (NCBI): domain Eukaryota; kingdom Metazoa; phylum Bryozoa; class Gymnolaemata; order Cheilostomatida; family Cryptosulidae; genus Cryptosula; species Cryptosula pallasiana. The sequence goes on from OX183130.1 coordinate 44,652,593, forward strand.
ACATATTTTAATTGTACTACCAACTTTCACGAGCTGTTTTTAGGACCGAATGATATTTGAGAAAAACCGTCCCACTCCCTATTCAGCAATCTTTTTCGCTGCGTCAGCTGACACGATATTTACAAACAAATAGTTCATAGCTCAATGACATCATTTTGTATGCCTCCATGTTATCACCCACCAGATTGATATTCACAGTATTGTGGTTTGACTTGTTACATATTTAGAGACACACAGACAAAACTGTTGTAAAACCCAGATAATTGTTTAATAGTAAAGAAATTTAAATGTAATTTTATTCAATTGTTCAAGTTGTCACCTTTATTACTTTGTAAACAAATAGTAAATAGTATACTTGCCAAAACTTGATGACAGAAAATTGCCACTAAAAATATATAACAAAAAAATTACAAAAAAAGCTCAATTTATAGATTCGAGCTAACTTACTAACTTTGAATGAATAAAAAATTGGTGCTTGTTGAATCAAACTGAATTCCTGCAAAATATGCTTTACGGTAAAAATTATTAAAAACGTGTAAGGTAAATCGTTTTTTACTTTGGAAATCACAAAAAAATTGCCATAAATACATGTACGAGTCGAAACTATCCTAATACACATCGCAGATAACCATCCAACTAATTTTAGTTTGTGCTGCAGGCGAAAAGCTCAAACTCTCCGCAATAGAGAGGAAATACATTCATTGGACAGCGTCTCGTTATCTTCGCATCAAAGTGGTTCCAGATCGGACTGTCACAACTCTGATTCCACATCAGGTGCTGCTGCTGCCACCCGTCATGTGGCAGTTACCGGCGATGTCTATGCATTAGTAAATACAGCACCTGCTGATACTGGTGAGCCAGAGTATCTAGTAGCCAATGAAGAAAGAGGAGACAATACACCAGCGGCATACCACATCAACCAATCAACAGACAGCTACAGAGTAGACCATCAAATCTACAGTCTAGCTGAGCCAATCATAGATGACTTGGTTGTTGTAGATAACCAACTTTATGGATCATAACTATTTGGCTAATTTTCGATCTATTATTTTTAAAATTTCTTTTATAAATATTTTGTATTTTTTGACTATGGTGCTTTATTTTAGGATATTATATAAGAACATTGGCTTACATACCATTGGTATCTATTTTATGACAAATACATCTATCTATCACAGTACCTTGATGGCAGCACAGGTGCTTTTGTACGTACTTGTTTGGCTCATGTAGCTCTCTGATATTTTATTTCAACTGATTTCAATATTTATGCTACAAACAGCAAATTTAACGAAAGCAATAATATTTATTGCGTCTTTATGCAATATCACCAAATTAAACAATATATGGAGTTGTCATTTGTTATCTTCAATCCTTCATTATTCTTTACCAAATGGCTAATTTCGGGCACAGTGAACGCTTTTTGAAAATTTGCCATAATTTTTCATTAAGATACTCTAGAGATATGGAACATTAGATTACACGAGTTTCTAGTCATTTGTTACAGTCATGTTAAATCTATATATCTTAATATGAATAGTATCTGTGTGCGTCCTTTTTGGGTTTGTGCTACCGAAGCATGTGTGAATATCCAGGTATGCTAAAAGAATTAAAAGCTGCTGCAAAAATCCATAAATAGCCCAATTAGTTGCATTGCTAGTGAATCGTTTGATCTCAAGCCGAAAACTATGTGTTCTCAAGTTTTTCCCATTAATGTAAGGGGAAATAAATCCCAAAAGCCACAATAGCCAATACTAGATGGTTTGGAGTGATTCCATGTTGATTCATTCTTCATGTTATTCGTTTTTTCAGTTTTTTAATACTATGCAATTCATTAGTGAGTGTCAACATGGAGCCCAATGGAACATGTGCCAGCGCAATGCCTTCCTGCATCTTCTACCATGTTTAGTGAGGAGAAAGGAGGGGTAGGGGAAGAGAGAAAGAAGGGTTTGGAGAGGGTAGAGCCAGGCAGGGCCAGGATAGGGAAGGGCTTTAGAGCAAGGTTGAGAGTAGAAAGTAGAGAAAGAAAGCAAAAGTCTGGGCAGGAAAAAAACGGTTGGGTAAGGTGGGCGTTGAGGTAAAGTGGGGCGGGGGGAAGGGGTGGGGGTGGGGCAGGGTAGGACTGAGGTGGGTGGGAGTATTGTGGTGGATGTTGATAACCTCTTGCCACCCAATGCAACATGCTCACCTCTAGAAGTGCCTCTGGTGGCATTCAAGCATCAGGCATAGCCGTCTAAAGCACTGGGGTAGGACATACCTACAATAAACAGATTACAAGCAAGAAGCATCACAGTAAGTAATGTATAGAAAATACTTTGTGGCTCTGAGTGGTATACCAGACTGGCAACAAGATGGCTACCATAGCTGCATTACCAAAAGTAGACTGAGCAACCTCAGAAGCACGGCATCCTAAACGCAGGGTACCAAGAAGTGAGCCAAGGCACACCTAAAGGCAGCGAACCAAGAAATGAGCCAAGGCACACCTAAAAACTTTAGGATTGGTTAACAGGCAGTTGACCCCACCCCTTACTCTTGGGTGTTTAATGTCGTATCTTGTTCACGAATCTCTAGTATTTATAATCTGTATACTAATTTGATAACCAAGATTATTCTAGGTTATTTTAGGTTATTCTCTAATGTGTCGAGTATCTCAGCCTCTAGAAAGCTGGGCTTGCGCAGTACTCATGGAGTTGATTGATTCACTTCAAAGCTGCTATCTTATCTTATTTGCCTACTCTCATGTTGTTGTAAGAAATGAGAAGAATAGATGTTGAGAACTCTAAGCTCCGGGTTACAAGTCTTAGCCAAGGGCTCTCTACAAGTTGTGGAGTTGAGGTAGAATCTCTGAACGTCTTTTAGTGCCACACTGGCACAGCATCACCTGTAGAGAGAGGCCATGAGAATGTGTCAGCAAACAGGGCATTTGTCTGATGGGAGTTTTTTAGTGGAACGCTATGATCTAATACAGTATTTAAATACGACTGGCATTACTGCTAGTATAAGAAAAATGGAAAAGCCATCCTATACAAAGACAATATTTCTCGTTTGTAACCAAATCTACAAGGAGCCATCACTACTGTTTACTGTCTATATTCTCTTTCATTACATTTTATCACATTTCATTAGACTTTACACTTTAATGGGTCAGTGTCAACACAAGTATTACACTTTAATGGGTCAGTGCCAACACAAGTATTACACTTTAATGGGTCAGTGCCAACACAAGTATTACACTTTAATGGGTCAGTGCCAACACAAGTATTAAAGTTACATAACTTACAGCTTATTAAAATCTGACAATGTAATAAATATTTTTACTCAAGACTTTCTGCTAATTTTTTGAGGATAGTATTTGAAAGGATTGTGATATGTGTAAGCTGTTTGCATGCCCACCAAACTACAAACATGTCTCCTTCCATACTACTACGGGTGGTGTGTAATATTGATGTCAACACTAGAACCTCCGCTTAGTTTTAGTTTGTACATTGCAGGTAAGTTTTGGGTTGACCAATCCCAGGTGTATTCTCAATGACTACCTGACTACTGTAGTATTTTGATGCAGTGTCAGTTACATAACATCTGTCGATTTTTACAAAATAAACAAGTCATTTTACAAACAGACAGCCATGAATGTTTATCAAATAAAATATAAACAAAACGTGTCAAACGTTAACCATAACTATTTAAGGGGAAAGTCTTCTCATATCTTGTGACGTAATCGGGTTATTCTTTATTAATTCTTCTTTTATGTATTTGGTGCTGTTTTATGGTGGGTGGTATCCAGAGAGTTGTAGTTTGAATGTTGTCACAAGATAAAGAAAGTTTACAAAATGTAAATACATGGTTTAGGTAAGTATCAGATGACCTTGTATCATCTCATGTAACTGCAGATGTCCAAATTGCTGCCAAAAAATGATAATGATGCTTCAGCTGGCATCAGCAATAAAACACAGTAGAGAGTATACTGTAAAGAACAGTGCAAGTGTACAGTAATAGCGAGCAGTTACTGGTGGATGTTTTCATGAACATGAAACTATATATTGGCTTATTTTATTTTGTATCAACTCTTGTTTGTATACAAGGTATGTATGTTATATATCCTTTATCTCTTGTATACTAGGTATGTATATTATATATACTTTATCTCTTGTATACAAGGTATGTATATTATATATACTTTATCTCTTGTATACAAGGTATGTATATTATATATACTTTATCTCTTGTATACAAGGTATGTATATTATATATACTATATCTCTTGTATACAAGGTATGTATATTATATATACTTTATCTCTTGTATACAAGGTATGTATATTATATATACTTTATCTCTTGTATACAAGGTATGTATATTATATATACTTTATCTCTTGTATACAAGGTATGTATATTATATATACTTTATCTCTTGTATACAAGGTATGTATATTATATATACTATATCTCTTGTATACAAGGTATGTATATTATATATACTTTATCTCTTGTATACAAGGTATGCATATTATATATACTTTATCTCTAGTATACAAGGTATGTATATTATATATACTTTATCTCTTGTATACAAGGTATGTATATTATATATACTTTATCTCTTGTATACAAGGTATGTATATTATATATACTTTATCTCTTGTATACAAGATATGTATATTATATATACTTTATCTCTTGTATACAAAGTATGTATATTATATATACTTTATCTCTTGTATACAAGGTATGTATATTATATATACCTTATCTCTTGTATACAAGGTATGTATATTATATATACTTTATCTCTTGTATACAAGGTATGTTTATTATATATACTTTACCTCTTGCACACAAGATATATACATGTACATATATATATATTATATACGCTCGTATACACTTTTGATATTGCAGGCATTTACTCATACAAGTATTTGGGATGTTTTGGTGACGATTATTATAACAGAGCACTTTCTTCATACACAGCACGAGTGACGGATAACTCTATTGGTAAATGTGTAAGTCTATGCGAACAATGGGGTAAGCAAGTTGCAATACTTTTAAACAAATTAATTGATAAAACTAATTGATTATACCGCGGTGGATTTTAACATACTCCACCTGTGGTTACTTTTTCATAGAGGTCCCCTGATGGTCCATAAACACCAGGCATGCCCAGCTAAAACACCAGCGTAAGTCAGATTATCAGTAAACAGCCGGAATAAGCCATAGGCATTATAATTAGCAATATCGGCTACCTCATCACAGCATGCACCAGAAATCCTGGCACTGGGAATTTATCTCAGGCTGGACGCAAGATGGCTGCTATAACGATTGAGTCCAAAATAGTCTAAGAAGTTAAAGAAACTTATTTTCCTTAGTTAACAACACTCAGATGTGATGAAACTTAGAACCCAGGCTTGCAAAGACCTAGAACTAAGAAGAGAACTCAAAACCGCCTACAAACTTTCCGGATTGGCTGTTAAGTCATTGACTCCGGCCTTTATTTTAGTGCACCGTGTCTATTTAATAAATTGCCCTCTATGCCATTTGTTGTTATTGATAAGCTCCTAGATTATTTGTTCAACTATTTCATTCTTTAATATAACCAGGCTCTGCATTAGATAAATCAATTGTTTCTTGGGTATCGCCTTATTCTTTCGCTCTTGATTTTGTACTATAACTGTGTCCGTGCTGTGTGTACTGGACCCCTGATTGGTCGCTCTTATCCTGATGTTGTAAGGTAGATAAATGTATATACTCTAATGCTCTGAGCTGTATGTCAGAGCCTAGGGCTCTCCATAACTGTTGAGGTGGGACAGACTCCTTCCCACCTTCCTGGGTGACATATCGGCACAGGATCACCTCCTGGAAGAGGTGGTGAATGGCAGGAAGGCCATTGAATGTTAATGGCAATGATGCACAGCCCACAGGAAGACTTGGCTGAGCTTGCAGTCGCGTTTGCACTAATCAGCACCAATGTTAGATCTCAAATTGTTATCAAAAAATTGTAAGACCAGTTTTGGTTTGTTTTAATGACACAAAATCTCAGGCTATGTTTATTTCTCTACAGGATACAGATATGTGGGCCTACAAAGGGGCGTGTATTGCTTTTGTGGTAAATCAGGCTATAACAGGTATGGTATAGGGGATGAATGTAATTCCCCATGCCCAGGAAATCGTAACCAGAAATGTGGTGGAAGGTACCAGAACTCTGTATATGAGATTGGTAAGAGCTGGTATGCACAAAGTAGCATAGGATGTTTATCTTTCACAGACCTGAAGATTTTTCGCGTTGTTTAGATTTGTGTGACATATTTACTAACTGTTAGATAATAAATCGTTTCTGCTTTTCCAAAATAGTTTATCCTTAAGCATTCATTACAATGAAGTAACAACATCTCTCTAGTATGGCCGCTCATAACGTTAGATGGTCTCGTTTTCAAAACGTATGATTGGATTTGAAATAGTCTAGACGGTTTGCAAAGCATATTTTACATCGAAAATAATTGGGTAATTGTAGTAAAATAGCCCAAGAAACTATGTTTAAAAACAGGCTTGTTGGTTATAATTAATACATTGTCAGCCCTAGCAGTTGTAGGATTCATGCAATAACACTGTACTTCCTGTCTAGCAATCGTAAATTTTGCAAAGCGTATAGTTGTTTTGAAAATAATTCAGAGGATTTAGAAATGTTTCAGATGATTTAGAAAATTACAATCCGTATGAACGCTTTAAAAAGAGTATGAACTATTTGCAAACCGTATGAACTATTTTTAAATAATCTGAACTATTTTGAAATAATTGTTAAGGTTTGCAAAGCACATGGCTTTCGAACCGAAGCGATCACCATCATTTTCTTTATAGCTTCTGTAAAATTTCACCAACATAGACATACATCAATAGACATAGAGCAGATTAATTAACTGTATAAAACTGTTGTTAAATATAATCTCCAAAATTAACTTTTTACGATTATAATTATGCTGTATATATTATTTCAAATATCATAAAACAAATAATATTTAATAGATAAAAAATTTTTTTTATGTATTAAAAAAAAGTTCTACTGTTTGGCGTTTAATAAAACATCAATCATAAATGTACTGGAGATCTATGATCAATAGAGCGAACCAGCAAATCGGCTCCGAGTTTTCAAAGTGTGTGAAGGATTTCACAAAGTTTGCAAAAGTTTAAACTACTTCAAAAGCGTTCAAACGGCTTGGAAATCATTCAGACGTTTTAAAACGCAAAACACAAAACGTTCTGAGCCACCATACTTTATTGTATATGTATTCACTTGTTTTGTAGTACGACTTTTGACTCCCAGGCTAACTACAGCTACTCAATCAAACGTTATTTCTTTTTCCCAACAATCCAAAGAGATAATTACTACAACCAAAGAAATGATCATGGAAGGTAACAAAAGTTTTTTCTGCTTCTTTGTTTTTGATGATAATTAGTTTTTATTTTTCATTTTTTATTATTTTTTGAAAGGCCAATATCCTCTGCATTGGATAAATAACAGCAAATGTATTTTAGGTATAAGACAAAATTGCAAATCCCAAACTTTAAGCAATTACATCAGTTGGATTGTAGCAGCAGTCGCTGGATGTGCTGCCATTATACTAATGATTGCACTGGTGATTACATGTCGTAGAAGGTAAGCTTTATTAGTACAGAAGTTGTCTGCTCTCTTATTTGTAACTCATGAAACGAAATAACCATTTGACCTCTTGCGTTAGGCGGGTAGTTTTATTGCTCATACAAAACTTGCCAAATTTGCTCCCCACGGTATCCTTGTTTTATCTCATTTGATGCAGTGACTGTCATGTGTAAACAATTACTAACAATGCCTAATATGGTAGTGACCCATTAATGATAGCTCAGCGTTAATGAGTCATTGATAACAACCAGACTCTTCCTATTAAAAACTACTGGACCCAGAATTTAATTAATTCAAATAGTTTATTGTAATAGTTTCAAAAGGAAATTTGAGAGTATGTAACACTTCAATAACATCAATTACTTTATCACTTGTTGCTTATTATTAAAAAATAATCCTTAAAGTAAACTGATTGTATTCATTGAGCTAAAATATCACAAAAGTTTGAAAGGTATAACATAACTGGTACCTGGTGAAACACCATAAGAAATATGGTTGTTAAACTTCCTGGTAGTTTTGGTTTGTATTGTAGACGAGTTGCAAACACCCACAACAATATAGGTGATGAAAATTCATTCAACAGTGCTTCTTCCTCGCCGCATCAAAGTGATTTCATACCAGAATATCACCGTTCTGATACTATACCAGATGCTGTTGCTGACACAGGTGTTCATTCATCAATGATTGGACCGGAATTCGTTGACATTGCTGAATCAGAGAATTCGGTGGCCAATGAACAGCCAGATGATAGAATATCAGCTGCGCTTGAAACAACCACCAATCCAGAAACAACAACGGTGTAGATGATCAAATCTACAGTCTAATTGAACCAACCATAGATGTCTTGGTGGGTGTAGATAATAACTCCATGTAATGGAGTAACCCGACCTTTATTTGACATTGAGCTTCAGTTAATACTTTACTGTTTTGAGAGCAAAATAAACTGAGCTGTACACAAGTGCATCATTGCCAATGATTGACAAGAGTGGATGAACTTGCATTGCACTTTATTGTATTACAGACTTATGTAACAGCAAATGCCTACCCATATATCACTCTGATACAAAACTCTTCCCTCTTATTGTGTATGTACTTTGATGGATTTTCATTTATATGGAATTAATACAAATAAGTTTCCTGCTCTAACAGCCAAAAAGCCAATTATAACAACCTATAAAGGTGTTTTTACACTTACCTTAGTCAGCTAGGTCTCCCGTCAACAGCAGCACCTCTGGTGAACAGATCACCAAAAATGTTAATAAACGTGGCAATAAATGGGCAATACTGGCCACCCCGGAACATACCAAGGCGCTGACTACCCCAACATTGGATGCTACCCTGGGTTGACCTCAATTTTACTGCCATAGGAAACCACTCTTTCTCAACTCATCCATTCTTGAAAGGGAAGTAACAAAAGCACAATGTTAGTGTAAGCAGACCACTTGTGTGCACACAACGCTCATGAGATGCACCTTACAGTAAACCTCCTGCCAAAAATTTATCAAAGATAGCTGTAAATAAAGTAGTAAGTCCAGTATCTTGGCTACTCCGGTGCACCGTATCCTTGCGGATAAGTGTATCCCACCCTAGGTGCTATTCCAGGCAGGGAACAAGATGGCTGCCACCAGCAGAAACCTAGAAATAGCTTGAAAGCCTTCTAAACAACTTATATGTATCATAATTACCACCAGACGTAATAAAAGTCCATATACAAAGGCTATAAAATACCAGGAGCTACAGAAGTAGGTTAAGCCACCCCCTAGAGCCAGCTTGGTAAATAACAGATTAGAAGCTCCACCCATTGCCACGAGACCACTTTTCACTTAATCTTGTGTGCACATAATTGCATTGAGTCGTACTAATAAATGTTGCTGCCATTGCATATTTTATTATGTCACGTGTGAAAAATTTTAGTACACTTTCATGGACACTACCATAGAATTATCTCCCCTCCTAGAAGGCTAACTATAGGTGAACAATAACATGAACCGCTGGTAACAGAGCGGAGTTTTTCGTATGTATGAGTTATATAGTACACAATACCAGTCAAAATGGCGTCGTAGACCAAATCAAATCCTCTATCACAATCGCTTTTAAGATACAAAGAAAGTGCCGGTCTGTGCTAGTGACACCAGTGCGGACTGGTGATCTCTACGTCAATCGTGTGCACTAGTCCCAACAGGTGGCTCAAATGCATGTCAATATGCCTGTGATAATTTATTTCATAACCTAATAATCGGATATCCTTCTCAGTATTATCTATCATCACAGGAATAAAATTCCAATAAATTTTGATACTCTGTATCTGTATCCTGTATGCTCTGATCGAGCCATATCATTTGATCTAATTTAAAAGCTACCAGCTAAAGAAGAAAAAAAATGATAATAACAAAATGTTTATTATAATAATAATAATAACAAATATTCTATTATTATCATCAATTAATAGTCATCATAATAATTAATAATGTTTTTTATAGTAATTAGAATAATAAGTTATTAATAAATAAATTATTATCATTATTTAAATTAATAATATTCTTTTTTATTCTTCAGGTTGCTATTAATTCAAATTGTATGGTTCGATCAGAGTACACATGCTAGAGATACAACTTTTCAACAGGCGTACCACATAGTAAACACCAATAATTTTATGATGAAAATGATAACGAAATGGGGAGACAACCTGGTGCTCAGTTTTGGAATGGAAAAAAAGATATCGTGAAGTCAATAAATATTTGGGGATAAATAGTATGGTAAGCCATTTTTACCCGTCCCAAATGTCACCTGCCGCTATCAAGTGGTTCGTGTTCTAGGAGGGGAGATAATTCTATGAACACAGCTAATAAACTGCACTATCTTTGGTAACGGTAAAGTTTCACAGTCACCAATGCTGCTCAGTTACTAGATGTATTTGGACTCCTTGATGCCAACCCAAATGCTGACAATTTAACATTGATCCCTTGGAATCACAGCTCTCAGTTCACCGGATACCTCTCCATAGCTAACGAACTCGGAATGCTTCTGCATCTGCTAAACTGACTCCAAACTTCTCTCCTGATGTTCTTCAATAGCCAAGAGGGGCCACAGACAACAATGAGTGGTGATTTCTAGACCTTAATGGATTAATCTAGACAGAAATACAAGACACTTGAATGCAATCCACTCAGCTGATGACGAGCAGTACTGGTTTACTGGTACTGGTCCACATAATAAAACTCTACAGAATGTGCTACTCTCAACAAGGTAATAAGAGACAATAAAAAATACACAAAAATACAACAATCACAATAAAAACATCTATTTACAGATAGCAATGCATCACAATGTACGAATGATAGATATGTGTTATAGATAAGCTACACTTCTCTAAGATCTAAGCATGTGTCATATTTATGTCAGTTGTCTGTAACCTAGGATCCTGACCTGCTCTAAAGGCCCGAGCACACATACTTTCATGAGCAACGAATGAACGAACAAATGGTCTATTCGTTGTTCGGTGACCAAGGCACACATACGTTTTAAACAGCGACTAGTGGACGAACGAATGTCCCCCAGCTGCCAATCAAAGTGCCGCTAGCTAGTTACAGCTCTCCAGTACAAAGGTGGTTGTCAAGGAAACCAATGTTATCGACAATAAAGTCCCTCACATTATTAATTAAGTTCTTGTTTTATTTTTAAATTTAACAAAAAGTTCATAATAATTATTTATTTCTAAAATTAATCAAGTAATACTGAAAAAAATTATATTATTTTGCATAATAAAAAAATATCACCAAAAAAAGAAAATTTTGAGTAAAATCATTCATTCACGGCTTTTATGGTTATAAAATGCTAGGGTAACCTCTTGTGACTTGAAATAACAATTTTATTTTATTAAAAAGTGTTTGAAAATAGGGGGAAACCATCAATTTTTGATCAAGGATCTTAGGACTGATCTTGCGACAATTACTGATATTTCTGCTGCTAGGTACCCAGCGCATCTTTTGTGCGCATATTTCCCGTACCGTTAAACCAATCAGCTTTGAGGGTTACTGACGAATGGTATTCGTGTTTGTTTGTACGGTGGGGCTCTCCACCGAACGACGAATGTCTCAACGACCATTCATTGGGCATGAATTTCCTTCGTTGGGGGCCATTGGTTCGTCCATTTGTTGCTCATGAACGTATGTGTGCTCGTGCCTTTACACAGCTACAACTCTATACTTTGGCTTTCTTGTCTCCCTCAAATGGTGTAAGTTATATCTAAAATTATATACCCTGTGTTATTGCAACCAACTGCTCAGAGTTGTTTAGAAGCTGAAGACATTGGTTTTAATGATGAGTTTATACATGTATATGTGTATGCACAATCAGAGTTGTCTTACCAGCTAATACCAGAGCAACTTTGGGCATTTTTTGTAGGCCCAAGTAATGAGAGTTGAATGAGTATTTCTTGGGTACATGATTGTTGAAAATGAAGCTGCCAATCAATATTTTCTCTCTGAATAATTGGTAATAATGAAGTTTCATATTGAGATTGTTAGCGCTGTTTCAGAATTCAAAATTTTCATTTATTTGCTCATTATCATTTATCAGTTGAGGGCAATTAGGGAAAAGAAGTTTTATTTGAAACAGGGCTTGCGGTAAAGGGTATAGTGCACAACCAACTTTCTTTACAATAATATGTTAATGGATTGTTCGATAATTAGGCGCTAGGTTTTTGTGGTACAGCCTATAAAGATTGAGTTTGGTTGGTATTTGTTCTACCTCCTTCCCTACTGAACATCATTCTAATTGGATGATCTAGCAAATACGTGTTTGTTATACTGACAAACTGACTCAGCCTATTTGAGCTGTATGTTCTTGAATGTTGTAGGATTTATTTCAAGTTTATGTAAAACCTGCAACTATGACTGGCAAGAATCTTGGGCTCTGCGAGTTGCGTTATCGATGTGCTGACTCAAATGGACAAAGCAATTTATAATCACTCAAACCGTTGTCAATCATGACATAAGTTTTTATAGATCATGTTTTGTGGCGTATGTTTATTGTCAATGGGTGCATATCACTCCTACTGTTCACATACATTAGCCTAAACTGCTTTTTCTGAAGCTTTGGTTTGACTCATCTACGTGTTTCCTCATGGCTACATACCAGAGTAATGCCTTGATTGTCTGCCTATGACATAAAACCTGGTTGTGAAATAGACTGTCATTTTGTGACTGGATGGGCATAAATGGTTATGAAACTTAAAATAAACAAAATGTATCAGGTTTGCATTTTTAAATGATTACTAACACTTTTTGCTGTAAAATGACTATTTCTTAAATATTTAATTCTGTCTCACTTATTTGGTGTCGTTTGATAATTGGTTGTATCCAGAGAGTTGTAAGTTGAATGATGTCAGAAAATGGAGGACGTCCGTCTATAAAACGTAAGTACACGGTTTTGGCAAGTATTAGATGACTTCAATATTGGTCTTAAGTAATTGCAGATGTCAGCATTGCAGCGAAAACTGATCAAAATTCATCTGCAATAAAACACAGTCATAGAAAGTTTACTATACAGAACAGTCCAAGTGAATTACAGTGACAACTTACAGCAATAGACAGCAGCTACTGGTGGATGCCTTTATGAACATGAAACTGCATATTGGCTTATTCTATTTTGTATCAACTCTTGTTTGTATACAAGGTATGTATATTATATATACTTTATCTCTTGTATACAAGGTATGTATATTATATATACTTTATCTCTTGTATACAAGGTATGTATATTATATATACTTTATCTCTTGTATACAAGGTATGTATATTATATATACTTTATCTCTTGTATACAAGGTATGTATATTATATATACTTTATCTCTTGTATACGAGGTATGTGTATTATATATACTTTATCTCTTGTATACAAGGTATGTATATTATATATACTTTATCTCTTGTATACAAGGTATGTATATTATATATACTTTATCTCTTGTATACAAGGTATGTATATTATATATACTTTATCTCTTGTATACAAGATATGTATATTATATATACTTTATCTCTTGTATACAAGGTATGTATATTATATATACTTTATCTCTTTTATACAAGGTATGTATATTATATATACTTTATCTCTTGTATACAAAGTATGTATATTATATATACTTTATCTCTTGTATACAAAGTATGTATATTATATATACTTTATCTCTTGTATACAAGGTATGTATATTATATATACTTTATCTCTTGTATACAAGGTATGTATATTACATATACTTTATCTCTTGTATACAAGGTATGTATATTATATATACTTTATCTCTTGTATACAAGGTATGTATATTATATATACTTTATCTCTTGTATACAAGGTATGTATATTACATATACTTTATCTCTTGTATACAAGGTATGTATATTATATATACTGTATCTCTTGTATACAAGGTATGTATATTATATATACTTTATCTCTTGTATACAAGGTATGTATATTATATATACTTTATCTCTTGTATACAAGGTATGTATATTATATATACTTTATCTCTTGTATACAAGGTATGTATATTATATATACTTTATCTCTTGTATACAAGGTATGTATATTATATATACTTTATCTCTTTTATACAAGGTATGTATATTATATATACTTTATCTCTTGTATACAAGGTGTGTATATTATATATACTTTATCTCTTGTATACAAAGTATGTATATTATATATACTTTATCTCTTGTATACAAAGTATGTATATTATATATACTTTATCTCTTGTATACAAGGTATGTATATTACATATACTTTATCTCTTGTATACAAGGTATGTATATTATATATACTTTATCTCTTGTATACAAGGTATGTATATTATATATACTTTATCTCTTGTATACAAGGTATGTATATTACATATACTTTATCTCTTGTATACAAGGTATGTATATTATATATACTGTATCTCTTGTATACAAGGTATGTATATTATATATACTTTATCTCTTGTATACAAGGTATGTATATTATATATACTTTATCTCTTGTATACAAGGTATTTATATTATACATACTTTATCTCTTGTATACAAGGTATGTATATTATATGTACTTTATCTCTTGTATACAAGGTATGTATATTGTATATACTTTATCTTTTGTATACAAGGTAAGTATATTATATATACTTTATTTCTTGTATACAAGGTATGTGTATTATATATACTTTATCTCTTGTATACAAGGTATGTATATTATATGTACTTTATCTCTTGTATACAAGGTATGTATATTATATATACTTTATCTCTTGTATACAAGGTATGTATATTGTATATACTTTATCTTTTGTATACAAGGTAAGTATATTATATATACTTTATTTCTTGTATACAAGGTATGTATATTATATATACTTTATCTCTTGTATACAAGGTATGTATATTATATATACTTTATCTCTTGTATGCAAGGTATGTATATTATATATACCTTATCTCTTGTATACAAGGTATGTATATTATATATACCTTATCTCTTGTATACTAGGTATGTATATTATATATACTTTATCTCTTGTATACAAGGTATGTATATTATATATACTTTATCTCTTGTATACAAGGTATGTATATTATATATACTTTATCTCTTGTATACAAGGTATGTATATTGTATATACTTTATCTTTTGTATACAAGGTAAGTATATTATATATACTTTATCTCTTGTATACAAGGTATGTATATTATATATACTTTATCTCTTGTATACAAGGTATGTATATTGTATATACTTTATCTTTTGTATACAAGGTAAGTATATTATATATACTTTATCTCTTGTATACAAGGTATGTGTATTATATATACTTTATCTCTTGTATACAAGGTATGTATATTATATATACTTTATCTCTTGTATGCAAGGTATGTATATTATATATACTTTATCTCTTGTATACAAGGTATGTATATTATATATACTTTATCTCTTGTATACAAGGTATGTGTATTATATATACTTTATCTCTTGTATACAAGGTATGTATATTATATATACTTTATCTCTTGTATACAAGGTATATATATTATATATACTTTATCTCTTGTATACAAGGTATGTATATTATATATACTTTATCTCTTGGTTACAAAGAATGTATAGCATGCACACTTCATCTCTTGTAGGAAAGTATACACACTCCTATAAAGGCTGTTTCAAAGATCGATACTTTATCAGAACATTAACTGGTTCATATTGGTCGAATCTCTACAAGAACACTGTCGAGTACTGTATAACATTCTGTGGACAAAACGGTGAGTTGTATTGCAGAGATTTCCAGTGCTCTCTAGTTATTGTGCACTGTATTAATAAAGGCAGATGGAGTATTGTACAGTTGGGGAGTCAATAATGTAGAACCTAACATTGTAGTATACGGCCTTAGGTATAGGATAGGAGGGTTTTTACAACACTAGACTTGGACTCGCCTTGAGGTACACTTCGTCTTGGCCTTGACTCAACCTCGACTCGTCCTTGACTTAACCTTGACTCAATCCAACAGGTTACCGAATAAAACTGAGGTAACTGACCAGACCGCTCAAGCAATAGTATACATATATATATGTCTAATGCCTGTGAATGATGGTAAATTGCATTCATTCGCACCCCTAACATGGAACTTAACATCAGGAGCATTGCACTCCTATTTATCAAGCTACGGTACGGTTGAAATACTCGAGTTCCATTGGCTCTTTATTAGGCAGGTGTACCTGAAAAGTCCTTTTATCTTTTTTCCAATGCGTCTGCTTGTATGGTGTATTTGTTATTTAGCTTTTTCAATAAGTCTGTCCTTGGCACATCGGTTCTGTTTATTTGTCTGCTTCTTAGGAGTTGTGTCCCAGAGAGGAGACAACCCAAGTAGAATTTTTGAAAGTTTCCACTAATACTGGACAATGAGAGCTTATATTTACTCTAATTGTCTGAGACTTAGGAGACTCAAAGGGAAAGACTTGGAGTTTAGACTGGATTTTGATGGGCTGGGGAGGGTGAACTAGGGTGGGAGGGGATGGGATTGCAGGGGGCTATTTACTGAAGGTATAAGTGATTTTGAGCACTCAGGGAAGGAGAAAGGAGGTTGGTCTGGCCACTCAATGGGGTTTTGGGTCATGGGAGCGGGGGAAGGGGGAAAGGTGCAGGGGTGTAGACAGATAGTTAAACACTGCAGTATTTTATAAACTGTGATGTACATAACTTCTTAAAGATCAGATCTTGAGTGTCATCCCTTTTGGTAGTAGTTACTTTTATTCTTGCTTTGCGCTGCTGTGATTTGAGGTCAACCCTAAAGGCAAGCCCATAAGCTATAAGCATGTGTGAACAAACATCTCATCATGTCTTCGACTTACAACCAGTTATTTATTACCCTTTGCTGATAAAGTCTGAAAACTTACATCACACAATTACATCAATTGCATGGCTCACAAATCTGTCAAGCATTAGATTAATGAAATTGACTATAGTTGGACTGCTGGTATCTTTCTTTAATCGCTTTGTATTTTCCACTAAATTAAAACATAATACAAGCTGTACATTCAAAGATTACAACTTTGTGTCAAGTTTTACTGGCTTGCATCAAAATTTGAAAAAATTAATTTTTCTGCAACTGACTAGATTATTTTTTAGTTTGGCCATTCAATTTAGCAAAGTCATTCGGTTTTTATATTCCACTGGTTGTATCACCCGTTGCATTCACATATTATTATGCTAGCCTGCTAAGTTCTCGCCCCACTCTTCTCCCTCTCACCTTGCCCTTTGCCCGCCTAGCCAGACTCTACTTCTCACTCTTTAACTCGCTCTACCCCCACATTGTTCCACTCATACCCAACTCTACCTTCTCCAGCTCTTCCTTCCTCACTCTCTCTTCCAGCTCAATTGAAAGATGACAGGTTTGCTGCCACACTGCATTCTCTACTGAGCCAACTAGCCTGCAAAGACAATGTTATGAATGGATGTTGCAATCTACCCTACTGCAAGAAAATAATGTGGCTCATAAACCAACACACAACTGTTTGATTAACACTCCAACCACCCCATAGTAGTAATATATGAGCAGATCTCCCTACCAAGTGTTTTTTTGTGGATTTGATCTTGGAGTTGAGACAATGGGTTACGGCGTTGGATGAATTCGCCGAGTTTATATTGTATTTTACTTGAGGGGTATTTGAGTGGCATTTGAATGGCATTTAAGTGGCATTTGAGTTTTGATTATTTTTTTACTTGATTTGAACTTATATGACATATAGATTTTGAATGTATGGCATTCAAGTTTTGATAATTTTTTTACATAACTATATACATACTTGAGAGAAAGAAAGAGATAGAAGAGAGAGAGGGAGGAGAGAGGGAGAGAGAGAGGAGAGAGAGAATTTTTAGTTTTC
Organism: Cryptosula pallasiana; assembly: GCA_945261195.1. Classification (NCBI taxonomy): domain Eukaryota; kingdom Metazoa; phylum Bryozoa; class Gymnolaemata; order Cheilostomatida; family Cryptosulidae; genus Cryptosula; species Cryptosula pallasiana. The sequence continues at coordinate 44,670,669 of OX183130.1, forward strand.
TATACATTCATGTATATATGGTTAATTATGTACGTATTTATGGGTATATTTATATCTACATAGAGAGAGGAGATATATCTACATTGAATAAATATTTTGATCAAAAATGAAACATTATATGATTATATACCTGATTACATAATAAGTAGGGAAAATCTTCCTATATAATATAGCTAGAGTCAGTAAATACTAAGTTATACAAAGCAATACAACTTGTAATGACAATCAATGCATTCATACATACATACATACATACATATGGTATCTTGAGAGAGAAAGAGAGAGAGGAGAGAGAAATCTTTTAGTTTTCTAGCAACTAATGTATATATGGTCAATTATGTGCATATTTATGGGTATATTTATATCTACATAGAGAGAGAGAAGAGAGGAGATATATCTAAATTGAATTAATACATTGATTAAAAATGAATCATTATATGATTATATACATTTATTACATAATAAGTAAGGAAAATCTCCCCATATAATATAGCTAGAGTCAGTAAATACTAAGTAATACAAAGCACTACAACTTGTAATAAATACAAAGTAGTAACAGTTAATGCATAGTTTGTTCCTTTACAATGATGTCTTTGATGTAGTGATGTTATATCTTAGGAAGGAAGACTTCTGTTCTATGTGCTTTTAATTTCGTAATGAACTAAAATAAAAAAGTTATGCATTAGTATAGAATGATTAAGCGAAAATGTAAAATAATTACATGAATTTGAATTATAGTTCTAGTTACATTGGATAGTTTACATTATTAGAAAAGGGAAATAACTCACCAAGTTACATTGTTCAACTTGTTCTTTCTTGAGCATTATTTTCACCAAGTGTTTTTGATTCTCTTTCATCTATCTAAAACAATTACCATGAAAATGTATATATTCAGCATTTTGTTGTAAAAAATACACTAATTACATCAAAAAAGTCCTTTTTTCACCTAGAAGATGTATATGTTCAGCATTTTTGTTGTAAAAAAATACACTATTTACACCAAAAAAGTCCTTTTTTTCCCTGAAAAATGTATATATTCAGCATTTTGTTGTAAAAAATACACTAATTTCACCAAAAAAGTCCTTTTTTCACTTGTAAAATGTATATATTCAGCATTTTGTTTAATTTATGGTAAAAATTAGTAAAACTCACCTATAGTGATATGATAGCCTTGAGTTATAGATTAGCTTCTTGAGCTCTTGTTCTGGACAGTTTTCTTTTTCAGCATCATCGAAGTAGAATCCATGTAGTTTGAGTCTTCATTGGTTTGGTATCATCTAAGCAGGAGAGAAAGTAATGTTGTGTAACATTGAGTCTTCATTGGTTTGCTATCATCTTATCTTCAAAATCCATGTTATTTGAGTCTTCATTGGTTTGCCATCATCTAAGTAGGTGGTAGATCTTGAAAGGAATTTTTGCTGTGTTGGAGAAGTATGCTGTCTTCAAAACTCATGTAGTTTGAGTCTTCATTGGTTTGGTATCATCTAAGTAGGTGGTAGATCTTGAAAGGAATTCTTGCTGTGTTGGAGAAGTATGCTGTCTTCAAAATTCATGTAGTTTGAGTCTTCATTGGTTTGATATGATCTAAGTAGGTGGTAGATCTTGAAAGGAATTCTTGTGAAAGGAATTTTTGCTGTGTTGGAGAAGTATGCTGTCTTCAAAATTCATGTAGTTTGAGTCTTCATTGGTTTGATATGATCTAAGTAGGTGGTAGATCTTGAAAGGAATTCTTGCTGTGTTGGAGAAGTGTGCTGTCTTCAAAATTGATGTAGTTTGAGTCTTCATTGGTTTGGCATCATCTAAGTAGGTGGTAGATCTTGAAAGGAATTCTTGATGTGTTGGAGAAGTATGCTGTCTTCAAAACTCATGTAGTTTGAGTCTTCATTGGTTTGGTATCATCTAAGTAGGTGGTAGATCTTGAAAGGAATTCTTGCTGTGTTGGAGAAGTATGCTGTCTTCAAAATTCATGTAGTTTGAGTCTTCATTGGTTTTCAAAACTCATGTAGTTTGAGTCTTCATTGGTTTGGTATCATCTAAGTAGGTGGTAGATCTTGAAAGGAATTCTTGCTGTGTTGGAGAAGTATGCTGTCTTCAAAATTCATGTAGTTTGAGTCTTCATTGGTTTGATATGATCTAAGTAGGTGGTAGATCTTGAAAGGAATTCTTGCTGTGTTGGAGAAGTGTGCTGTCTTCAAAATTGATGTAGTTTGAGTCTTCATTGGTTTGGCATCATCTAAGTAGGTGGTAGATCTTAAAAGGAATTCTTGCTGTGTTGGAGAAGTATGCTGTCTTCAAAATTCATGTAGTTTGAGTCTTCATTGGTTTGATATGATCTATGGTTTGCTATCATCTTATCTTCAAAATCCATGTTATTTGAGTCTTCATTGGTTTGCCATCATCTAAGTAGGTGGTAGATCTTGAAAGGAATTTTTGCTGTGTTGGAGAAGTATGCTGTCTTCAAAACTCATGTAGTTTGAGTCTTCATTGGTTTGGTATCATCTAAGTAGGTGGTAGATCTTGAAAGGAATTCTTGCTGTGTTGGAGAAGTATGCTGTCTTCAAAATTCATGTAGTTTGAGTCTTCATTGGTTTGATATGATCTAAGTAGGTGGTAGATCTTGAAAGGAATTCTTGTGAAAGGAATTTTTGCTGTGTTGGAGAAGTATGCTGTCTTCAAAATTCATGTAGTTTGAGTCTTCATTGGTTTGATATGATCTAAGTAGGTGGTAGATCTTGAAAGGAATTCTTGCTGTGTTGGAGAAGTGTGCTGTCTTCAAAATTGATGTAGTTTGAGTCTTCATTGGTTTGGCATCATCTAAGTAGGTGGTAGATCTTGAAAGGAATTCTTGATGTGTTGGAGAAGTATGCTGTCTTCAAAACTCATGTAGTTTGAGTCTTCATTGGTTTGGTATCATCTAAGTAGGTGGTAGATCTTGAAAGGAATTCTTGCTGTGTTGGAGAAGTATGCTGTCTTCAAAATTCATGTAGTTTGAGTCTTCATTGGTTTTCAAAACTCATGTAGTTTGAGTCTTCATTGGTTTGGTATCATCTAAGTAGGTGGTAGATCTTGAAAGGAATTCTTGCTGTGTTGGAGAAGTATGCTGTCTTCAAAATTCATGTAGTTTGAGTCTTCATTGGTTTGATATGATCTAAGTAGGTGGTAGATCTTGAAAGGAATTCTTGCTGTGTTGGAGAAGTGTGCTGTCTTCAAAATTGATGTAGTTTGAGTCTTCATTGGTTTGGCATCATCTAAGTAGGTGGTAGATCTTAAAAGGAATTCTTGCTGTGTTGGAGAAGTATGCTGTCTTCAAAATTCATGTAGTTTGAGTCTTCATTGGTTTGATATGATCTAAGTAGGTGGTAGATCTTGAAAGGAATTCTTGCTGTGTTGGAGAAGTATGCTGTCTTCAAAATTGATGTAGTTTGAGTCTTCATTGGTTTGGCATCATCTAAGTAGGTGGTAGATCTTGAAAGGAATTCTTGCTGTGTTGGAGAAGTGTGCTGTCTTCAAAATTGATGTAGTTTGAGTCTTCATTGGTTTGGCATCATCTAAGTAGGTGGTAGATCTTGAAAGGAATTCTTGCTGTGTTGGAGAAGTATGCTGTCTTCAAAACTCATGTAGTTTGAGTCTTCATTGGTTTGGTATCATCTAAGTAGGTGGTAGATCTTGAAAGGAATTCTTGCTGTGTTGGAGAAGTATGCTGTCTTCAAAATTCATGTAGTTTGAGTCTTCATTGGTTTTCAAAACTCATGTAGTTTGAGTCTTCATTGGTTTGGTATCATCTAAGTAGGTGGTAGATCTTGAAAGGAATTCTTGCTGTGTTGGAGAAGTATGCTGTCTTCAAAATTCATGTAGTTTGAGTCTTCATTGGTTTGATATGATCTAAGTAGGTGGTAGATCTTGAAAGGAATTCTTGCTGTGTTGGAGAAGTGTGCTGTCTGCAAAATTGATGTAGTTTGAGTCTTCATTGGTTTGGCATCATCTAAGTAGGTGGTAGATCTTGAAAGGAATTCTTGTTGTGTTGGAGAAGTATGCTGTCTTCAAAATTCATGTAGTTTGAGTCTTCATTGGTTTTCAAAACTCATGTAGTTTGAGTCTTCATTGGTTTGGTATCATCTAAATAGGTGGTAGATCTTGAAAGGAATTCTTGCTGTGTTGGAGAAGTATGCTGTCTTCAAAATTCATGTAGTTTGAGTCATCATTGGTTTTCAAAACTCATGTAGTTTGAGTCTTCATTGGTTTGGTATCATCTAAGTAGGTGGTAGATCTTGAAAGGAATTCTTGCTGTGTCGGAGAAGTATGCTGTCTTCAAAATTCATGTAGTTTGAGTCTTCATTGGTTTTCAAAACTCATGTAGTTTGAGTCTTCATTGGTTTGGTATCATCTAAGTAGGTGGTAGATCTTGAAAGAAATTCTTGCTGTGTTGGAGAAGTGTGCTGTTGGTAGATCTTAACCAGATGTTTTATAGTCTTTGCTACTGATGCATTTCGTCTCAAACAAGAGTCCAAAGTACACATTGTGTCTACAAAATACAAAAAGTTGATTGTTACAATTGATTCATTTATTTTCATTGTCTTTATATACAGCGTTTTGTCTCAAACTAGCATAAAATTTAAAAATAAAATAATTAGAGCTTTCTACTAGTGTTAAATAATTATTGATATTGATTAGTTTTTACCTTATCACCGCTTAGAGCCAGATGATTTAATTAACTAAAGACAAATAATTATTTTAGCATCTCTTACCTTGATGGTCTCCTAGTAGCTGTAGTAGATGATGCTTCTCCGCTTGCTGTTGAAGAACTGGATGCTTTCTGTGTGAAAACAGTGGCTCTTAAATAGCTAAGGTTGCACTGATAAAACCCTATGAATCAGCATTTTTTCCAATGCTTTCGCGGGAATATAAACTGTTTTTTCGCGTGAATAAAAAACAGTGTTTTCGCGGGAATAAATAATTTATTTTCACTCGAATGGAAACCGTTGCTTTCGCGGGAATACAAATTTTATTTTCACACAAATACAAACCAATGTTTTCGCGGGAATAAATAATTTATTTTCCCGCGAATACAAACCAAAGCTTTCGCGGGAATCAATACTTTATTTTCACGCGAATGGAAACCGTTGCTTTCGCGGGAATAAACATTTTATGTTCAGACGAATACAAACCGTTGCTTTCGCGGGAATAAACATTTTATGTTCAGACGAAAACAAAACCGTTGCTTTCGCGGGAATAAACATTTTATTTTCAGGCAAATACAAACCGTTGCTTTCGCGGGAATAAATATTTTATTTTCACGCGAATACAAACCAATGTTTTCGCGGGAATAAATAATTTATTTTCAGGCGAATACAAACCGTTGCTTTCGCGGGAATAAACATTTTATGTTCAGACGAAAACAAACCGTTGCTTTCGCGGGAATAAACATTTTATTTTCAGGCAAATACAAACCGTTGCTTTCGCGGGAATAAATAATTTATTTTCAGGCGAATACAAACCAATGTTTTCGCGGGAATAAATAATTTATTTTCACACGGATGGAAACCCTTGCTTTCGCGGGAATAGAAATTTTATTTTCCCGCGAATACAAACCAAAGCTTTCGCGGGAATCAATACTTTATTTTCACGCGAATGGAAACCGTTGCTTTCGCGGGAATAAACATTTTATGTTCAGACGAATACAAACCGTTGCTTTCGCGGGAATAAACATTTTATGTTCAGACGAAAACAAAACCGTTGCTTTCGCGGGAATAAACATTTTATTTTCAGGCAAATACAAACCGTTGCTTTCGCGGGAATAAATATTTTATTTTCACGCGAATACAAACCAATGTTTTCGCGGGAATAAATATTTTATTTTCACGCGAATACAAACCAATGTTTTCGCGGGAATAAATAATTTATTTTCACACGGATAGAAACCGTTGCTTTCGCGGGAATAGAAATTTTATTTTCCCGCGAATACAAACCGTTGCTTTCGCGGGAATAAATAATTTATTTTCACACGAATAGAAACCGTTGCTTTCGCGGGAATAAATAATTTATTTTCACGCGAATGGAAACCGTTGCTTTCGCGGGAATAAACAGTTTTTATTCCCGCGAAAGCATTGGAAAAAATGCTGATTCATAGGGTTTAATCAGTGCAACTTTAGCTATTTAAGAGCCACTGTTTTCACATAGAAAGCATCCAGTTCTTCAACAGCAAGCGGAGAAGCATCATCTACTACAGCTACTAGGAGAGCATCAAGGTAAGAAACGCTAAAATAATTATTTGTCTTTAGTTAATTAAATCATCTGGCTCTAAGTGGTGATAAGGTAAAAAACAATCAATAATAATTTAACACCAGTAGAAAGCTCTAATTATTTATTTTTAAAATAAATAATAAAAACTTGTGAAAATGAACTGGTAACATTACGTTGACTGAAATAATGCCTAAAACGTCTCACATAAATTTTGGTCTGACCAAAAATGGACTGAAAACCTTTACCTTTAGAGCGAGTACAAAATTATCGTAACTTGCTATAGCGAATATTCTAAGAAATATTTTGTTTTTTCCGTTGCTAACTTGACGTAAATATTTGTAACGGATGTCACATGATCTCAATCGGTTTTTACCAACTGAATCACTTAGTTACTCGTAAACATTTGATACTCGCTTGATCTTTTGGTTGATAACAGCAATGTCCCAATTTGGTTTATCGTAAATATTTCAAAAACGGATATCGCGTGATTTCTGTTAGTTTTTTCTACTGAATCGCTTAGTTACTCGTAAACATTTGAAAATCGCTTGACTTTTTCGTTGATAAAACCTGTCGCAAGTATCTATTAACAAATATTACCGTGATTTCGATCAGTTTTCCTTACTAGATTACTTAGTTACTCATCAACATTTCATAATCGCTTTCATTAATAGTCGTTGCAAAGCAATGTTGTATTTGAAAAATATTACTACGATTCCAATCAATTTCCTTACTGAATTACTTAATTACTCGCAGGTATTTCATAATTTCTTTCACTAATATTTACAAAGTAATATTGTAAATATATAATGCAGTAGATGCTAAATTGACACAAATTTCATTTATATGATTCTAAAACTTAACTAATGTAGTTTTTTACCAGAAATAATAATAGTTTTTAAACAAAAATTAAAAATTAACGCTGATTACATGTATGGTAAACATAATAAGTGTAAATATATATAACTAAAAGAAGTATTTATGCTCTAGATAGTTTCATACTCACACAAACTGTTTGTTCGCTACTTTATGTATATGTAGATAAAGTCAATGAAAATAAATGAATCAATTGTAACAATCAATTTTTTTGTATTTTGTAGACACAATGCCTACTTTGGACTTCTGTTTGAGACAAAACACAGCAGCAGCAAAGACTATAAAACATCTGGATAAGATCCAATTGAAGTAACTGCAGATAACTAAAGGAAAAACATGTGCTACAGCATACAGAGTGAACAAGGTGTGTGTAGATTATTACTCAGTCTCATTACACTACTATTACTAAGAATTATTGTAGGTGTTGGATAAAGGATTGAGCAGTAATGTTAATAAATTCTAACCATTGTAAATAATACTTCAACTCAAATAAAATTAATGAAAATTGAATGGAATAAAAGAATATTTCACCAAAATACCCCTGTTTTCTTTTGGATATATACAAATAGATGAATATCTAGCTTCATCTATTTTTTTCATTTGAGTGCAATTATTTCCCCTCCTCTGTCCTCTTTTCCTCTCTCCTTTCTCTCAAGATACCATATGAGTTCGAATTATGTAAAAAACTATCAATACTTAAATGCCATACATTCATAATGTTTTCTATTGTAGTTATTTCCCAAATACTGTAAATTTTAACCATCTAGAGGTCTAATTTGACGATTTTCCAAGATATTTTATAGTATTCAATATACTTATTATGTAAATAACTAAAAGAAATATTTACGCTCAAGCCTCCTCTCTCTCCTCTCTCCTCTCTCCTCTACCAAATACTCCTCTCTCCTCTCTTGCAGTTATTTCCCAAATACTGTAAATTTTAACCATCTAGAGGGCTAATTTGGTGATTTTCTATGGACATGAATTTGGACATGCGCATGTACATAAATATGGACATAGGTATGTACATAAATGGACATGAATATGGACATGTACATAAATGGACATGAATATGGACATGAATATGGACATGAATATGGACATAGGTATGTACATAAATGGACATGAATATGGATATGTACATAAATGGACATGAATATGGACATGAATATGGACATGAATATGGACATGAATATGGACATGAATATGGACATGAATATGGACATGAATATGGACATGTACCTATTCATGTCCATTTATGCACATGTACATGAATATGGACATGTGCGTATTTACTGACTCTAGCTATATTATATAGGAAGATTTTCCCTACTTATTATGTAATAAATGTATATAATCATACAATGATTCATTTTCGATCAATATATTTATTCAATTTAGATATATCTCCTCTCTCATCTCTCTATGTAGATATAAATATACTCATAAATATGTACATAATCAACCATATATACATGAATGTATAGAAAACTAAAAAATCTCTCTCCTCTCTCTCTCCTCTCTCTCTTTCTTTCTCTCATGATACCATATGTATGTAAGTATGCATTGATTGTCATTACGAGTTGTGGTGCTTTGTATTACTTAGTATTTACTGACTCTAGCTATGTTATATAGGAAGATTTTCCCTACTTATTATGTAATCAGGTATATAATCAGATAATGTTTCATTTTTGATCAATATATTTATTCAATGTAGATATATCTCCTCTCTCTCTATGTAGATATAAATATATCCATAAATATGTACATAATTAACCATATATATATAGGAATGTATAGAAAACTAAAGAATCTCCCTCTCCTCTCTCTCTCCCTCTCTCCTCTATCTCTTTCTTTCTCTCAAGATACCATATGTATGTATGTATTGATTTTCGTTACAGGTTGTAGTGCTTTGTATTACTTAGTATTTACTGACTCTAGCTATATTATATAGGATAGCTATATTATATAGGAAGATTTTCCCTACTTATTATGTAATCAGGTATATAATCATATAGTTTTCATTTTTGATCAATATATTTGTTCAATGTAGATATATCTCCTCTCTCTATGTAGATATAAATATACCCATAAATACATCCATAATAAACCATATATACATGAATGTATAGAAAACTAAAAAATCTCTCTCTCCTCTCTCTCTTTCTTTCTCTCAAGTATGTATATAATTATGTAAAAAAATTATCAAAACTTGAATGCCATACATTCAAAATCTATATGTCATATAAGTTCAAATCAAGTAAAAAAAATAATCAAAACTCAAATGCCACTTAAATGCCACTCAAATGCCACTCAAGTACCCCTCAAATGAAATACAATATAAACTCGGCGAATCCATCCAACGCCGTAACCCATTGTTTTCACCCCAAGGTCTAATCCACAAAAAAACACTTGGTAGGGAGATCTGCTCATATATTACTACTCCCCATATTAGCAAAATTTAACTGTTTGTGATTTGTCTCCACCTACATTATCAAAAATATTAAGTGTACAAACATCTTGAATTTGAGAGCAGGTGTCTAATTTAAACCTTTGCCATACATTAGAGTAATAAACTGGATTGTCTTTAGAGCATTTTCTTATGGTTGAGGTGTCCATTCGTGTGGAGTGACAAACACATACACTGAAAAATGTTCAGACATTTTTCATGTCGATACATGTAATTAATTTCCAGGATACAGATATGCAAGACTTCAAATCAACGGAGAATGTCGAATGTACAACAAGTATAAACACAACTTTTTTACGATAAAGTTAATTTGCTGCAGGTTTACTTTCTGAGATATTTATAGGCTACAGATATGCGGGACTGCAGCGCGGATGTGAATGCTACTGTGGTAACTCTGGATATGGTAAATACGGTGTAGCAGAGGATTGTACATACCCATGTACAGGGAACAGTAGCCAGATGTGTGGTGGTATGTGGAGTAATTCAGTCTATGAGATTGGTAAGGCATTTAGCAATGCTAATAGTGTGTCTATATCTTCCTTCCATTTACTTGTATATTGTATTTGTATACCATATATTTGTATCTTGTATACTGTGGAAACACAACTCTTCATCTTATTGCCATCACCAGTGTCAATAATATGCTGTGTCTATGTTACGCTATTTTTATGTCACTCTATGTTTAAGCTACTGCACGTCTATGATGCGCTATGTCTATGATACATTATATCTATGATACTCTATGTTCAAGTTACTCTATGTCTATGATACTTTATGTCTATAATACACTATGTCTATGATACACTATGTCTATGATACCCTATGTTTAAGTTACTCTATGTCTATGATACACTATGTATATGATACACTATGTATATGATACACTATGTCTATGATACACTATGTCTATGCTACACAATGGATTATATATTTTATACTATCTTTTTTGCACAGTGAAGGCGTCTGCACATGCCATCACAACCACAAAGTTTGTGACAACCACAATCACTGTAACACCCAGAAAATCTACAATAAACACAACCACAACAAGTACAACAACTACAAAAACTACAACCTCAACAACCAATGGAGTATTTACAAAAAACACAGCATTCACAGTTACAAAGTTGAAACCACCCACTACCACAATAACACAACCTCTGCCATTGACATCTATATTGGCTTCAACTACTAACCTACCAATCACAGCTTTAGTCAATCCCTACAAATACAAATCAATTTCTTACTCAACAGACCGTAGTCAATGCTCAGTTAACAAGTAATACGTTACATATGTTAGTGATACTTAGTCAAAGACAGCTGTTACTGGCAGCAGTCATGAAATACTTGCTTTATTATACAAATATTGGCTGATTAGCCAGAAAAAACTGACTGGTTTGCCCAAAAAACTTCAATCCATTTTCTAAATGGTTATTTGTTTTAGATGGTGACAAGATGGATGACAAGATGGATGACAAAATGGATGACAAGATGGATGACAACAAGACATCTACAGAGACCGGAATAATCATTGATTGTGTAGTAGGAGCATTAGTAGCGTGTGCTTTCATAGTACTAGTAGTTGTACTAGTAAAACCCTGGAGGTAAGCACGAACACACGATTGTACAAATTGATGCAAAGAAATACAAAATTTCTAGTTTAGATGGCATGTTTTGAATGTAGTGGATTGTGGCATCCACTATGGGTCAACTAGGATGCAACCACCAACGAACAAACACCCTGTTTGTGGACACCAAGCTAGTCAGCTTGTCAGCCAGTCTCTAAGACCTGGATACAACTTCTATATCTCACTCCACACGTAAGGGTTCTACCACATAGCTTCGAGAGAAGATGGCTGTCAACATCACAATAATTGAAAGCCATCTGTCTGACCACATAAGTTAGCATTTCATTGTAATCGATACTGTAATTTGTTCCACCACTACAATCAGTGCAGTAGTTGTGCGTACAAGAGCGCAGAAGAGAAGGGGAGTTGAGTGCCTAAAATCTCAAGCTACGTCTCTCAATCAAGATCTTTATAAACTACGTTGCAGGAACAATAGCCCTGATTATAGTACAATCCAAAACCATGACATGACCTACAATCCAATAACATTAAATGACATACAAATAGCATCAAATAGTAGCAATAATTATAGATATTAACCAAAATGACATAACTGCAAATGCATGTAGATAAACAAATGAGGCACCTAAAAACAGTGGGCGGAGTCGCTAGTTATTGTCCCTACGTTGACTCCTCATGTGGTGCGGGTTATGACTCTGATTTTAAGTCATTTTATAGCCTTTCTTACCGGATTTCCTGGCATTGGATTGTTACTTTAGCTGGGCTTGTGTGGTATAGCCGCCTGTCCTTATGTTTTTGGCTCCATGTCTATAGCAGGATTTTGGTGCCGGCACGAGTGGCACCCGGGGCTGGGATACTCATTTATTCCTTGTGGCTGGGTTAAAATCATTAATTATTTACTATACTATGATAAGTATATCTAGTGCTTTGCTCACCAGATGTCATGTGCCAGCTCAGGAGGCCTGTATGGCGTACATGACTTGAGGTGACACCTCTGGTGGTAAATACAGGTGGTGTGCTAATTACTCAAGCCTTATTACTCTAAACTCCACCACACCGATCAACGGTTGGTGGCTCACAAATGGAAAAAATTAGCTATGTTGACACAATGGAAGTATAGCTGGCATATAGCTATACTTTTGTCACTGTACAAGTTTTTTTTATAGTATTATTAAACAAAAACTTCATGAATAAAAGACGATATACTTAGTGGGACAATAGCGTCAAGTTAAATATGAGATCTTCAGTTAGAAAAATAACGGGTTCAACTAATATTGTCAAGCAATGATTTGTTAGATATGCATAAACAAGTGATGTAGGTCTGGAGTATCAATCCTTTATAAGTTTTCTGTGATTAACTTGGTGGATTTGAGTTATTTTTTGATAATTAAATGTTTTTAAGTGTAGATGCTTGACTCTTTTATAAAAATGCAAATGTCACAGAAAAAAAAAACTAAGCAAGCTAACCCAAAAAGTTTTTAAAAATCAAATGGTTGGCAACTTTCAGATCTATAATGGATGCAATATCTGCAGCACAAAGTGGATAGTTCCTCGCAGTTCTAGTATTTTTTGAATATTCCAAGTTTGTCAAAATGCCTCTTTGGTTTTTTGTAAACTGATGACGAATCAAACAAAGCTTCATGAAAGACTAATTTTCTGTTGCACCCTATTTCATATTTTACAGATTAAACTCAGCTCCTCAAGCTAGCTCAGCATCTGAAATTGAGACTGCTTCATTACCTGCTGACGCTGCCGAACCAGATTACCAGGTACCTAACGAACCAAGAGGAGACTATATTTACATGGATACCAGAGCAGAAGATGTTTTGTATTGTGACATTACACCATCTACACAAAACAATGACCAATCACCCCTACCAAGCTCAGTATATGAGACTTGTCTACCAGCAACTCAGGGAGATGAGAATACTTACACATTGCTACAGAAATAACTACAACCAATCAACAGACAACAGCAGTGTAGATGATCAAATCTACAGTCTAGCTGTAAGCTGTAATTTCAACATTCTACATCTTAAGTGATAATAAGAGGTGATCTGTGCCAAAGATTTTTTGTTATTTTTTATTAATACATGAATTAAAGGCTCTTCACAGATTAAGGTTTACAAAATTAGCCTTGAAATCATATTGCAAAGGCAAATTTATAATTTCCTTCCCAAGCTTCATCTCTGAGAACAACAGTGCAAAGATTTCAACCGACTGCATTTTATGACTATATGATTGATAGGCCGCGCTCTGCCAACTTCCTCATCGAATGCAGAGCCATATATTGGGATATATGAATAAATGTACGGCCCTGATCAAATGAGATTCCGTTAGGGCAGTTTCACTTTAGTGATGCAAAAGGAAGTAGCTTAGTCGATTTTCTAACTTATCAATAGAAATCCCAACTTGTGTGACTATTACCCTGATTTGAGAAAACTTATGCGCTTGATATATGACAAAAATGATGTTTCTCCGCAGCAGCTGTAGTACCTACAGCATAGCATCTTTTTAGAAAAACCAAAGTTTGTACTTTCTATAAGCCATTAGAGAAAGACGCACAACCTGAGAAAGTTTTCAAACAGTTGGGAAACCCCAATTAATTACAGGGATTTCCAGAATTTGTTCATTGTTTTATATAAGCCAGCAATAAGTATTTTTTGGGTTTCCAGTAATAAAATTTTTGCACAGGTTGCGCACTTTTCTCTAATATGGAAAAACGCGCAACCTGAGAAAGTTTTCGAATGGTGGGAGCAGTGGTAATATTTTGGGTGTCCAGGTAATAAGAATTTCGCTCAGGGTGCTTTCCCTATTGACAAACTAGATCAAAGGTTAATTTTTTCTATTACATACAGCTTCATATGTTGAAGATCCAAATCAGCTCTTCAACTTAAGCCCAAATCTGACATTCAAACTGCTCCAGTACCTGCTGACGCTGCTGAACCAGATTATCAGGTACCTAACGAACCAAGAGAAGACCATATTTACATGGATACCAGAGCAGAAGATGTTCTGTACTGTAACATTACACCATCTACACAGAACAATGACCAATCACTACCACCAAGCTCAGTATATGAGACTTGTCTAACAGCAACTCAGAGAGATGAAAATACTTACACACTGCTACAAAAATAGCTACAACCAATCAACAGACAACAACAGTGTAGATGATCAAATCTACAGTCTAGCTGAACCAATCAGAGATGACTTGGGTACTGTGGATAAACCACTTCATGGAATAGATTAATATAATCTTTATTTGACATTGAGCATTGTTTGATATATTATTAAGATGAGTAGAGAACATTAACAAACTGCAGCCGCACAAAATTATATTTTGCATCATATAGTACCATTTTTCACAAATATATGACATCACAACAACCTTGACTTATTTTGATAATCAACTATGCTGATGAGGAAGTTATTTAAAAAATATGTATACTTAGCCAAGCCGTAGCCAGCCTTGATTATTCTGCCATTTATCAATAATCAAATGTTAGATCACCCTCAAGTGTTAGATTTCTCTTCACGTTGCAACTGACAGTAACATAGTTGGCATCTTCTCTAAAACACAGGTGTTACAACCAACATGTTACTCAGATAGAAAAGTTATAGAAATCTTCGTTGGGTTTTCTACAAACCATTGTCTCTCATTTGATAATTTCACATATGATTTACTAGGTTATGGATTGTTTAGCAACCGATCATCACCATCACTTGTCACTGATAATGGAAAGTAATGTACAGGTTATGTAGTTTACTAGGCAGACAAGAGCTCAACTGCACAGTATCAAAACCAGTATTTGCCTTGCAGGTTTTATTAGAGAAGATAAATTACAGAAGTTCAGAATAACCAAATTGTTACACAAGGTGGTATTCTTGAAACAAATTATTGCATGCCTTATTGCATTAAATATTTTTAAACCCATTTGTCCTAGTGCATGACTTACACAAATCACGCAGTCAGATAAAAACTGACTTATCATTATTTTTGAGCTCATGATATGACATCACTTCATTTCTATAGTATTATTTTTTTTATCTTAAATCGTAATGTCATGTTTTTGCTAGTTTTCTATTTATAGCTACCTTCCACTTTCTCTACCTAACTTGACATGTGTATTTGAACTATCTATTGGCCAAAACTCAATAATACAATGACTGTCAAAATAATTGACTGTAATCGTCAATTGTCTCCCTTGACTACAAAAAATTGACTGCTTGTTGTTGGCTCAAACATGGGTAACGCATTTCATAATAATCCAGCAGCCTAAGCATGGTAATTTCTATCCACGATATGTATAACATGATCATTTCAGGATATTAAAACAAAAACCTTGTGGTGAGTGTTAAGAAGCTCTTACCATACAAGTACATATTTAATCCTATTCCGAAAGTGCCGCTGATACTTCTTAGACATTAGACATTTTTCAACAAAACCCTGGCATAGGATACCCTATGAGTGATAAAGCAGATAGCGCTGTAACTAGCAATACCGACTACCCCGGCGCAATCTATATTGGTTATATCCGGCCTGGAAAGGTGTCCCGGACCGGCATTAAGATGATTGCTATAGCCAGAAAACTAGTAAGTAACTTGAGAGCTTTATGGACTATAATCCACCACTCTATCATCATTAGATGTGAACATTCTTGGAACCAAGGCCTACGAAGACCAAGAACTCTGGAGATAATAAAGAGACATCTGGAGACCTTTCATCGTGTTTGACTAGACCGAGACTCGGCCCCTTACTTTTAGGCCCAAAATTGATTTAACATCATCTTAAGTATGTAATTTGCTGCTATTTACAATAATGTGATTGGTCTCCTTGCAGTATAGATTAATAGTTTACTGCAAGTCAGCCTATGAAAGAGCTGAGCATTTTACTCGCTCATTGCAACTTTTTAAACCCACTCTTGTACGTTTCTACTCTCTGTTTGCTCTTATACTCGTATTCATAGGAATAAATGCCTATAAATCGAGAGCACTGAGTTGTATGTCGTAGCCTAGGGTTCACTGTAGTTGTGGAGTTGAGGTAATTCCCCGGTAGCTCCTCTGGAGAAAAGTGGTAAGTGATAAGTGATAATAAGGCTTTGGAGGTTGGCTATGGTGCTGTGCTGACAGGCAAGAGCTTTGGCTGGCTACAGCTGACTAGTGGTAAGTAGTAGGATGACAACACCCACTACAGTAAGATATTTGTGCACTCATTACCAAAGTTACACTGCAAACTTGGGGCTCTTTAAGGCTCTGTTTATGTAACTGTGCATGTAGCTAAAGAGAAAAGCATTGCTCCATTTGTTCTCTAATGCAACTGTCTAATATTCAGTTGGTGCCTAAAAAAGTAATTGGAATTTCATTATTTGACAAATTAAACTAGCAAATCACCTACTACAAGACCGAGTTAGAGGCAGTTCAAGAGTGATGTTTAAATTGGAATTACCAATATTTGAGCTGATATTATTTTTCAAAGTAAGCTGGTATTTCCTTGTTTAGTCACAAGTTATAAAAATTCAGATTACATCTAATCTAACAAAGGCAGCACATTTTCACTAAAATGGTCATTCCTAGAATTAGTTTTAGGTATTTACTGCGCTTGTATCACACACGCACACATTACGGTTCATGTATCACATATCACATATCACATTTGTTTGCTCTAATCATTTACAATAACAGTTTGTGGGTTTGTGGTTGATAGCTGGGATTGCCAACTTGTGATGTAAATATCAGTTGACTGATTCAGTAAAATAGTAATCAGTAGCTAGTAGTCAGCTGTTGGGTTGAGTAGCTTATCTGTCTGTTTTATGTTTGTATAACAATGGAGTTATATATTGGTTTACTTTTCTTTCTATCAACTCTTGTTTGTGTGCAAGGTATGTATATTATATATACTCTATCTCTTGTATACAAGGTATGTATATTATATATACTTTATCTCTTGTATACAAGGTATGTATATTATATATACTTTATCTCTTGTATACAAGGTATGTATATTATATATACTTTATCTCTTGTATACAAGGTATGTATATTATATATACTTTATCTCTTGTATACAAGGTAGTATATTATATATACTTTATCTCTTGTATACAAGGTGTGTATATTATATATACTTTATCTCTTGTATACAAGGTATGTATATTATATATATATACTTTATCTCTTGTATACAAGGTATGCATATTATATATACTTTATCTCTTGTATACAAGGTAATTGGTGGAAGCAGGCCATTGGACGTCACTGACCTGACTGTGCCTGCGAACAAGGAGTTTGGCTGGTAGCAGTGTTTTAGTTAGTGGATTAGAAGGGCCCCAAAATCCACTACATACCTCCCCCAATCTCGTGCTGTACCAAACAACATGAGTTGCTGCTTTTATGCACAGTGTTGCTCCAAAAAAAGATATGATAAGATTTTGTATTTCAAAAACCTATAAACAAATTGACAAACACTCGATGACAGGAAGACAATATATTTTAGGATTTTGGTAGACATCCATGAGAACATCTTCCAGTTGCTCTCATACATTAAATACTTTATTTACAGCAATGAGAATAGACCAAGGAAGACATTAAGCTCTAAACTTCAGGTGCTAAAATACCCGCACTCAGCTACTATACATACTTTTCCACAGCCAACCATTCCTCTCTGGATGACAAATAACTATGTGTGTACCAAATACCAAATTATTACATACCTCAAAACTAGCCATATAATAATCACGCAAAAGGTGTGAGAAGATAAAGCAATTCAGTTGCTTAGTTTTTGTCCTTGATATAAACCCTATGTTAACTTGATCTTGGTGCAACACATACATATACTAACTTGTGTTAATGAGGTGCCAGAAGTTTTGTAGGCGGTGCTAACAATAAAGGTACAGGAAGCCCACTTGGTTCTACACATACTAGTAAAACCAGAGCCAATTCACTTTAGCCAGATAATAAAACCTTTCTTTGGATTCACGGCAGTAGATGAGAATGGGGTGTATAATTCCAATGCTGCGCCATCCACATAAACTATCTAAGCACATCATTACTGTGGAAGTATGCCACAGTAATTCTCGACAAGGGTGCCCCTTATTAGTTTTTCTAAGCAAGCTTGATTAAGCTAAACCAAAATATTTTCAAGAAAGCATTTTAAAAAGCTATATAGATTCCATGATCTTTCTCAACGACATTTTTTTTTCATACCACTTACTTAAAATGTCTCAAATCAAGATGATAGTCAAGCAAGTCAATGGCGCTAAAAAGACTTGGTAGGAGTCTTGATAATAGTCAGGAAGTTTAAAAGCTTGCATGGACAGCTGGAAAGACTCTATTTAGTCTAGGCAAGACTGAATACATCATAAGTGTTTAGTAGATGCGAATGGTAGGAGGCTGATATAGTCTACCAGAGGTGTGTCTATCAATTAAAATGATCAGGTCAGGTGAAACTTGGCAAAATCCCCTACATTAATAAACTTTTTGCTACCATTTATGACCTGAAAAAAGTGCCCCACTGAAGTTTTTCTCCAGATGCCTTTGTGATGTGACTGCATTCTCAAAAAACGCTGCCTTCCATATGGAAAGTGGTAAAAATTTTCACAGTTCTCCTTTATCAAACCTGATTTCTTCTGTTTCTTTGACTTAACAAGCTGAACCCGCAGCTATACATGGGTAAAACTTCCACAGGCATGCATGAAAACTTTTGACTAGTATTTTCCTGTAGAGGGTTGGCGTTTTCGCAGAACTTCACCACTTTTTTTGAACCTGTGGTTTCCACATACAAATCTTTGATCAGCAATCCTTCCTGGCTTTTGGGTTTCTAAATTCTTAGATAGTGGCTACAAACGACCTCAAATATCCATTTATCCACCTTTCTTGGGGAGGTATACACATGTTTGTATAATGCATTACAGCTTACTTATACATAGACATCGTCACACAGAATGAAAAATATTTAAAATGTTGCAGTATACACAATTGTCTGTGGTTACTATGTTTATGTTACTGTATTCTTATGATATATAGTATCACTCATGTCTGTTTTATACAGGGAAAGATTCTGCACACACCAGTTTACCCACAACACTTGTAACAACAACAACATCTACAACAACTACCACACTTGCAACTACAGAGCCAGAACCAATTAAAGACAATGTCACCGAGTCTCCAATATCCATATCAACTTTGCCTCCATCTACCAACACATCACCATCTACTTCAGCCAGCCAACCAAGTTCTGTGTTATTTCACAATTCAAGAGACAAAGTGGTCCATGGTGAGTTAACTAAGCAAGAACTGTTCTATCTTACAACTGTTAGATCAGTCACTGATACTTTGGTAAAAAGCAGCTTTATATTTGGCAGCAGTCAGCTGTACGTCACTGAATTCAAACAGCATTGGTTAAATGGCAATAGTTTGAATTGACTTGACAAAGGCTGCTTTCCTTCAGAAAGCTGACATCAAATCAAACATTGATTGGCCATTACTTGAATGTAATAAAACAAGCACTTTCTTTTATCAGGAAATAACAAGATGGATGACAAGATGGATGACAAGATGGATGACAAGATGGATGACAAGATGGATGACAAGATGGATGACAACAAGACATTTATATATATCAAAATAATCATTGGTTGTGTAATAGGAGCAGCAGTATGTGCTGCCATTGTACTAGTAGTTGTACTAGTAAAATGCAACAGGTAAACCAGTGCACATGGCTGTAAAAACTGTTGAGGATAAACAAAAAAAATGAAGTTTATATGGCATGTTTCTTATCAATGGTTGGAAACTCGCAAATGAGAAAAGTTAGCTTTGTTGGCATAAAGAGAGTAGAGTTGTGATTTAATTATACCTTTTTGTTCTGGTATAAGTTTTATAATTTTACTGTTAAGAAAAAATTCAAGACAAAGAGTTTACCGCTCTTGCGCCAGAAAATGAATCTCAACAGATATCGGAGTTCTCAACAAGGTTTTTACCTGTAAAAAATGATTTAAGTTGTTTCATCAAGGGATAACGCCAGCAAACAATATCTTTCATGGAAAACTTTTTGTCAAATCGGCAAAACAAGCGATTCAGCTATCAGATATCAAACCTCCTAAAGTGTTAGCGAATAGCTCCATGGATTTTGATAATTATATATTGATTGAATGTTTTCAAGTCTAGGCAGCTGTACTGCTTTCATCAGAGGTCAAATGACAAAGCAAAATCCAATGTCACAAAAAGCATTAACAAATCAAGTGCTTGACAACTTTCATGTCTAGTTCATGTCTCTATGGTGCGGTAGTACCTGTAATGTAAATCAAAGAGTTTTTTGGAATATCCCAAGTTTGTTAAAATGGATATTTGCGTTTTTTATAACACAATAATGACTCAGACAAAACTCCATCAAAGGTTATATTCTATCGCGTACATCTTCATACTCTGTAGATCAATATCGGCTTCCAAACTCAAGCCCGTATCCGATATTGAAACTGCTCCAGTACCTGCTGACACTGCCGAACCAGATGATCAAGTACCTAACAAACCGGGAGAAGACCACATTTATATGAATACCAGAGTAGAAGATGTGTTGTACTGCAACATTACATCCTTTACTTACAACAGTCACCAATCAGTATCAACAAACCCAGTCTATGAGACGTGTTTGCCAGTAACTCATAGAGATGAAAATACTTACACGCTGCTACAGAAATAGCAATGACCGGTCAACAGACAACAGCAGGGTAGATGATTAAATTTAAAATCTAGCTGAGCCAATTACAGATAGATTGGTAAATAATCAACTTCATGAGATTCGACTTTTTTCAACTTTTTTCAATCTCTCATTAATCATTAGAGAGTAACCAAGGTTAGCTGTACAATATTACTTTTTACTGTACATTTTGATTTCCAATCTGATACAGAGGGTTACGATGACCCCATCAGTTAACTACTTGTTCATATCTGACCTGATACAAGAGACTGGGAGGTCACACTGATGTTACTATTATATAACTGTGTTAAGTCCAACATTGACATTGTAAGAAATAGTAGAAAAAGGCGTCACCTTGCCAACGCTTTTCTTACTGTTCATTAAAACATCAATAAGACGATATAACATATACGATCTATTTCTTAAATTCATATAACAAAGGAAAATCTATAACTTCCTGTCCAAGCTTTATCGTTGAGAATAAACTATCAACTGACTGCATTTTATGACTGTATGATTGATGGCTTGAGCGACGCAAACTTTGTCATCAAATTGAAGTTGTTCTGATGTATTTGAGTCATGCTTTGTCTAAAATGAAATTTTTGTGGCTTTACTGTCTACGAAAACTAATTGTGCATTAGAACAACCAATCAGAAAACTAAAAAAACTTCCTTGTTTTTAGCTAAACTTGATATGCGCTAAATATCATTCTCACTGGAGAGGAAGAATGAATATTAGTATTCCACAATGTTACAAAATTTACATTATAGCCACAACCGAGCTATGATTTTTTTTCATTCCACGATGAGTCTTTTTTTCACATCACAGTGTTTTGGATTACACTTGTGCTAAAATTCAGGTAATAGCCAGGAATGGCCAGTTTTATTAGGCAATTATGCTCTCCTTTGAATTGTCATACACCTTCCTTCTAACTTAATAAAGCATCACTTACCAAACAAGTCAATATTCACTAGCAGTTTTTAAAAAAGGGAACATTTTCTAGCCTCTTAGAAAAACTATTTGTTAACATATTTGGCATTATGCCCAAGCTCAGCTTAGAAAGAAGAAGTAGTTAAGGGGAGAAGAGAAAAGAGGGGAGAAGAGATAAACGTAGGAAATAAATAATGAGCAAGAGATGAGATGTTTCCACCAATAAAAGTGTTTAACAAGAGACTTTCCGCAAAATAAATATAAAGAGCCTTCTAGACTCAAGAGAAGAGAATGTTCTGATACTATTGAATGGTGCATTACATGTTTGTCTACCCAAGGACACTGCAACAGTTATTTGTTAGTAGCTAAAATGGCTGAAATCTAGTGAAAACTAATCTTCCAATTTCTTTTCAAAGTTTAATTTTTAAAAAACCAAATCTACTGGCTTCAAACCCAACAGAAGAGTTGTCTTTTGCTACAAAGCAAGATAGACAACTCCATGTAACTTGAAAACTACTATCGAGTGTTTGCAGCTACTTAGATTAAGCCATTATACTGCGGTAGAAATAACTTGCACCTACTTCGTTATCTCAATTGTACACACAAATAAAGGAAGTTGACTATCTATGTTGATCAACTCTATGCATTTACATTTAGCGTAAATTCAATTCATGTGATGTACCTGCAATCTAGGCAGCCTTTTGCGTGTATCTATGCTTTTTTATGTTATGTGCAATTAAGCTACTCATTTTTTTGTCAGCACCTAAGGCAGACAAGTTATGTCACAATGAAATATAATACAATGTAATAGATTTTATATATAAGCTGGCTAAAGTTCCCTGTAAAGCAGAGAAGGAGAAGAGCTCACCAGACGTTTATCTCTAATAGAGACTACAGAGCTCGACCACACTTCTTCTTGATTGCAAACTTTGGAGGATACCTGCTCTGCAATAGCCCAGTACCACCCTGGAGTTTTTCAGCAGTAGCAGAAAACTCTCATTCCCGTTGGACCAGGTAAATTAACTTAGCATCAACAAAGCTCGTATAAAATGAATTAAATAAATAATAAACATATCTAACAATTGAAAATGTATTTTCTTAATCACTGTAACAGCTGTTTCAACTGACAGGATACATCAATGGTGCCCAAAAGCACGGCAAAGGTTAAAACTTGCGTATGGTAATGTTTTATTTATTTGGTATCAGTAATGACTTTGTACGATGGAACAGCACCTCATGTCAGTCACATGTTTAATATTTCTAACTTATCTAGGACTTTATTGTTTTTGTTGTCACTGAGATGACCTCAATTGGCTTTAACCAACTGAAATAATTTCTAGTTTTCACACATTGTGCCAAAATTTTTTTCAGTGTGATTCTAGTTGTCATCAGCAGTATGAAAAGTAGATTGGAGCTGAAAATAAAGTTTAATAATCGTTGTACAGCTACAATCTACAGCACTAGAGGGAAGCTACTGATAAATACTTGTATTGTGGTAGATTTTGGTGAACACACCTGGTAAAAACCCCACTGACCACTGAAACGCCAGTTATACATGCGCTAAAATGCTAATCCTAGCCCTAGACAAGGAGCTATGCTGGTATTACAACCTGCTGTACCGGTGGCACCGCCTGTAGGGCCGGTATTGACCCCTGCTGGGCTGGTGTTGATCTCTTGCTGAGCTAGTATGCTGATACTGGGCTGGCACAAAATGCTCATCTCAGCGGAGGAACTCTAAATTAGTCTAGAATACTTCACCAGCCCTGTAGCCAAAAAACCCATCCTCAGATAGACAGAAGTTTCAACCCAAGGCTAGGTAGGCATGGCCTCAGGTCTGCCAGCGAGCCTCTAATTAGATGATGAAGCAATGCCTCCTCTTAGCCACTTGGCACCAGTTACATTTAACCATATTACATTGCATGATTTGTTAATGATTTATACATCACGTCTTATTGGTCTATTTACTTCTTGTCAATGTATTTCAATATGTATTATGCTAATTACTTCCTTTCAGCCTGCCCATATAAAGGCTGATTCTTTCCATACTCAGTGCATTCATTCATGTGTTGTCAAACACCCTAGAGGATTGCCACCATAGGATTTGGTATTATTGAATAATTTCAATGATCATGCTGACACTCTGTGTAGTTTGTCTGAGCCATGGGCTCTGTGTTTGCCGACTGATCCGTCAGTAAATGTTCACCAGATGTCACTGTCATACCGGCACAATGTCCCTTTAGAGGGAGGTAGAATAATCGAGATAAGTGATATTTTGTGGGAAGCAGAACGAAATCCATTACACGACATCATTGTATTCACACTGCTGCAGGCAATGAAAGAAATGCAAAACATGAACAACAAACCCGCCGAGTCCAAGAATTTGAAACACTTTGCCGTAGATGACATTGTCAAGGACAACATGCCATTGCTTTCAATAGAGAATTCTAGGCACAATCATCAGGTCGGTGAGCCGACCTGATGATTGTGCCTAGAATTCTTTTCTTTTTCTTTTTGATCTTTTTTTCTAGCACATGAAACAATTTGTAGTCAGCCAATAGTTTTAACATCTTTTACTATTTTACCTCTTAGTATAAATATATATGATATTGATTTTTATTATTATATATCATTATTATATGAAAAAATAAACACTGACATATGGAAAGAAAGTTGCCTGATTAATATTTACTACTAACATAGTGACAAACAATTCAACAAGAGAAACCAATTCACAGCACTGAAAACCAAAATGACATAACATATTGAAACGGAAGTAACACATTAGAAAAATAATAAAGTAAGGTGGCAACAAAGTGATAAATAATACTCGGTCAAAAACTAAACATCTATCCAGACAAAAAAGACTTTGACATGCTGTGCATCTTGGGCAACAAGAACAAGAACACAACTCCTGTAAATGTTTATCGCTATCAGTTTGTATTTTTATTATTACTGGCCAACATTGTTTTGGAGTAACCAATACAAAGTGCAGCAAGTCGTACTCCAATCCCAGAAAGAGTGTAAACGGTAACAAGAATGCGTTAGAATAAGATAGTTGTAGTTGGTTGTAACGGGTAACTCACTCAACTCAGCTATCATTTAACTTCTTGAACATGGTTTGTTCCATATTATGGTTTATCTACTCTTGGATCACGTGGTGAAGGCAATGCAAGATAACTTATTCTTGAAAAATAGCAAAAAATGTTTCAAAAAAAGCCAAAATAAGGTTTCAAAAACAATCTAATGATTAACAATAATGCTTTGATATCAGGATTAACAATTGAAATAAATTTTAATGGGACAACCCTGTTTATGTGAGAGAAAGAAGCTTTGTGGGAAAATTTATTGTCCAATTATATTTGGCATTACAAAGTCAGGCGCTTTTGATTCATGGATCTATTGACAGATAGTTTATACAGTTGAGTGCACACCATTGCAACGAAATTCCATACAGCTTGACTTCGTTGTTTGCTGATATAGATCATACAGCGTTGCATAATCGATAGAAATATCAGTTGACTAATTCAGTAAAATAGTGAAACATCAGTTGACCGATGCAGTGAAATAGAAATCAGTAGCTAGCAGTCGGCTGTTGGGTTGAGCAGCTTATCTGTCTGTTTTATGTTTGTGTAACAATGGAGTTATATATTGGTTTACTTTTCTTTCTATCAACTCTTGTTTGTGTGCAAGGTATGTATATTATATATACTTCATCTCTTGTATACAAGGTATGTATATTATATATACTTTATCTCTTGTATACAAGGTTTGTATATCATATATATACTTTATCTCTTGTATACAAGGTATGTATATTATATATACTTTATCTCTTGTATACAAGATATGTATATTATATGTACTTTATCTCTTGTATACAAGGTATGTATATTACATATACTTTATCTCTTGTATACAAGGTATGTATATTATATATACTTTATCTCTTGTATACAAGGTATGTATATTATATATACTTTATCTCTTATATACAAGGTATGTATATTATATATACTTTATCTCTTGTATACAAGGTATGTATATTATATATACTCTATCCGTAGCATACAATATCAATTTGTTGAAGGACAATATAGCTACAAGTATCTGGGATGCTATAGAGATTACAGTGATAGAATACTACCAGTAGCAGTTCATAGTGAAGGCAATTTCAACCAAAGCAGCAATACTATTGAATACTGTGTGAGCCACTGTGGTCAAAGGGGTGAGTAGATTGCCTGTTATCTCCATTATGTTTTGTATGCTGACAACAGACCTAGGAGCCTAGGAGATTTGTTTTTACAAAGTTGCTGTTTTTTTCTATAAATTTCAGCCGTTGAGAAGCAAAAATGGTTACACTGCCGTTTTAAAACATTTTTAAGGAACTCAAAGTCCTAAAAAAACTCAGAAGTCCACAATTTTTAGTTCGAAAGTGTTGAATATTAACTTTAAAACTTAATAAAGGACTTTGGATCAATGTATTGTACAGGATTTTTGTCTGGGTGGTAGCTTCCACCTGTACTGTCTCCCTCAATTGTAGTAATGACTTAGTTAGGCAGTGTATTGATGTTCATATGTGTTATTTTGTCCAGTAACAATGTCGACAGTAAGGGACGAATTAAGAGTGAAGAACTTAGTGCAACACACCTTACGGGAATGTACAGCGATGGCCAACTAGTTGGCTTGTTTTCCACCAAGCTTCACCTTATTCGGGCTAAGGCCGAACTATCAATAAGGAGCAAGGGCTAAGTGCCGTATTCCGTTCGACAGCGAGAGTCGAGATGACTGCTTCGCTTTTCACTGCTTGCCTATACTGATAGTTGACTAGACCAACCCTACAAGCAAGAAAATGTTTCCCTAACGTTATATAAACGTCAGTTCCCGACCGTAGACATTCAGAAAAAACATCCGATGAACATTATTCTGTAGACACTTTTTAGCGTTTATATAACGTTCGCACGAACGTTTTTCCAACAACGTTTTCTGAATGTTATGAAATAACGTTGAGGGAAACGTTCAGGTAACATCCGTATGACATTATTCGTGAATGTTATGCCAAACGCTCAATAAACATCCGTATCTGTTTCAGTTAAAACGTTACCTGAATGTTCACTGCAGAATGTTACATTATTGTTCAAAGAAGACTCGTAAGACAGAATAGGCAAAAGCAGTATATTGGCATTTGATAAATAGCTCACAGTTTATTATTTCTATGACTTGGTACTAGAAACAGTATAAAAATGTTTTATGTACGTCTAAAAATAAAGAATAATGTGTGCTGAACGTATTGATCATTGTGTTGCTTCTCAAAAGAGCTCACTTAAGACAATAAAAAATACAAAAGCTAGATCAAACTCAACTTTAACAAAAAAGACACAAAGTGTTTGCAAATTTAGAGTGGGAAATGAAAAATCATTAAAACTAACTGAAACCTGATCCTTAAGTATAATCAAAATTAAACTTTAGCACAATGTACTGCAGAACTATAACCATGGTTCAATAAATCACCACAACTCTAAAACTAACGTGGAAAACCACTCTCAATATATCTACAATTTGGAGTTGTCCTACTTCTAACAAGGAGGGACAACTCTGAAATCTTCTCGTTCCTCATTAATGTGCACATCGCAGCAGCGTACGCCGATGATGAGTGTGTAAGTTATTAGGTGCTTGTCCAAGTGCCATTTGCCTTTGGCTGAAACAAAAAGTAAGTTGTGTTAGAAATTTCAATCACTATTAGTTAGTAGATGGTACACTAATGGTAATAGCCAGATTGTAAGAAATGCTTGACTGAAAAGAAGATTTAAATTGTATAACAGAACAGATGGACTCACATAATCAGTCCTAAATCACCAAAAAGTATGAGATATTTAATAGCTAACGAATTATCCATGCGTAATTTATATCTATTAGTAATGGGCTGATAGAAACTTTTAGGCAAAAAATTGCAAAGAGTTACTTTCTCCCAAGTAGCACGACTCCTTTGCTCCTCTTAATTTCACACGAGGAAAAATGCAACATGCTGTGTGTAACTGATAAGAGAAAGGGGCAAATATATTGGCTATGATTCCTTAGCACTACCCCAAGTTGGTTTGTTTTATTAGTTGGTAATAGGTTGTCTTGTGCAGCGTAAGTTCTCCAGAGCGAGACAACTATCATTGATTTGACAGCGAAGATAAACATATGTCTATTTAACGACACAAAACGTTGTACTGAGCCAGAATTTCCTTCAAAGTTGTGCCTGCATACGAGCAAGACCTCTAATAACTTGTTTGCACATTGGCTTTGGCCAAGTGTCAAAATAGACGCCATTTTTACAAAAATGAAACAAAAGAATATGGTAAACATGCTTTTACATACACCTTGAGATTAACATGACCGTTACATGGCGTAATTTCAAATTTAAGGCATATTTCCTGTAAACATCCATGAAAAATATTGTGTAAATTTCAATTTACCACAAAAATAAGAACAGTGTACATTCATGGCTATAAAAATTGTTGAGAATAGTTTGTTGCATACATTTTGTTTACAACAATACAATTAAAACAAGTCATCAATTTACTAAAATAGTAATACCGACATTTTTTCAAAAACCATCAAAATTTGTTTATAACATGAGTTTTTTCCCCAAACTTATTTCATGCAATTTTTGGTTTCAGTAAAGCACAAGTATAAGAAATAGGTAGTTGTGCCCCCCCCCCACAGAGTAAGGGATGACAGCTCTACTACAAGGGTGCATTCTGGTACCCTACACGTTGGGTGCGCAATGAACTGTCGTTGAGGCCATATAAATAGTTATTGTTTGTTTAGTGGAAGTTCTTTCGTGCCTTGAACTATAGATCACATGCTGAGTCCAGGTCAAATCTGCTTTTCAAACAAAGAAGAGCAAGTGATTCTATGTCTCCAAAAAACGCTACCTACCCTACTTGTTGCTTTTGATCATTGATACAGAGTTATTCGTTGCCGCCACGATTTTTGACACTCAATGACGGGTTTCCAAATGCTATCGTTCAATCCCATTATTAATCCCTACCCACACGTAGAGTATCCAAAAGCACCCCAAATGTGGTTTACCTGATAAGTTGTTGTCGTGCTATGCTT
The DNA here is from genome assembly GCA_945261195.1 of Cryptosula pallasiana. Classification (NCBI taxonomy): domain Eukaryota; kingdom Metazoa; phylum Bryozoa; class Gymnolaemata; order Cheilostomatida; family Cryptosulidae; genus Cryptosula; species Cryptosula pallasiana. The sequence goes on from OX183130.1 coordinate 44,699,569, forward strand.
GAGTGACTGAAGACATGAAGGAACATATATGTATCCTATCCAAGTGGTATTGCCCTGAAAGAATGAAATAAAAATAATATTAAAATGTAACAAGAAATTTTCATAATGAGATCGCATGTTACTGTTTGAGTCCCAGACTAATTAATGTCATTGAGAAGAGAATAATGAAGGTAGTCGTGACCTATGTTTCCCAAACAAAATGCAATAGAAATAATCTGATTGGTAATAAATTTTGTCAACAAGTATTAATTTTGTTCGGTACTCCTGGGTCAGCAAAAAGTAGCTCACTGAATATAAAAAATGGCAATCAATGAGCATTTATTTATATTGTTTTTAGGTCGTGAATGAAACTGAACGCTAATTAAATCACAAGTGATTCTAGTTTGTTTATTTTAACAAAACGATTTTATATTCTCTGCCAATAAAGTTAAACTTTATAAATATAACAATTTTGCAAGATATATTGGTTGACAACAATGCCATTATTTACTGATTACTTTGCAAATTGGGAGTTATCTTCTTTATGATTTGTTACGCTATCTATGAGAATTCAGTGAATAGTTGCAATGTACCAAACAAATTTTTCGTTCCATACGCGATGGGTTGAGCCCCTTTGTTTGAGGAACACATCTTGAATGCTCTTATTGTGAAGGGTGGTTATTAATTTGCTAGTTTTCAGTGTAATTAATTTAATTCTTTTTTCAGGTACCGGTGTGTCAAACCATTTTTAGAGAGTTTTCCCTCACTTGTTAGACAATAAATATAAATGCAAGCAGTTCTGACAAATACGCATTTTTTACTGAATATAACGAGTCGCATCGAGTTATAAAAAGTTTTGTAAAGAAAAGACATAAGATATTGACATTTTGTGAAGATCATTTTGATTGTAATAAAATGTTAATTTTTCTGGCTGTTCTTTCAAAGACAAAAATCACTGATATCATTTTTGACCAAAAACAATGAACTTGAAGCTTGGAATTTTAAAAAAGGTATTTTACAAGTGTTTGGGCAAATAATTAATATGAGAATTGAAAGCGAAAATAATAGCTACTTAACAACGCTTCAATAAGTTGTTAAAAGTTATTACATATATGATATAAACCATAAGTTTTTGTCACAAATCTTTTGCAGGTTAATTTTTAAGATCTTAGTGCAACATACTTAAATCAGCTTACTACAGTTCAGTCATTTTGTTTTTTTAATTTTTTAATGGATTTTGATTCGACCATGAAATAACTACCAATAATGCTGGAACCAAATTAAATTCTTTTTTAAACAGGAGTGCAAATCTAGGAGAAGTCCATGAGAGCATTCGCTACCTCCGTTCACCGAACACATTGCAATAAAAATAATCAGACCGGCAATAAACTTAATCAATAAATAATCATTTTGTTCAAAACTCGTGGGTCAACAAAAAGCAGCTCACTGAATAAAAAAAATAATCAGCAAGTATTTATTTGTATTGTTCGTAGGTCGCGAATGAAACTGAACGCTAAATAAATAATAATGAGCGAGTTGACTTTTTTCATTTCCATAGACCGTTTTTATATTCTTGAAAAATAATTCAAGCGTTCAAGGTTTACTCAATTAAAGGGCAGCTTGACAAACTATTACAGTTTGTAGCAGTTCAAATTTTATTACGTTCATGAATATCTTGAAAGTTGGGAGTTATCTTCTTTATGATTTGTTTGGTAAACCATAACATTTCATTGAATATTATGTTGCTCTAAACTAATGTTCCGTTGCTTACGTGACATATTGAACTAAAAGCACCTACCATTTTTTAAATTTTGTTTGACGAACAGGTCGCGAATACTCTCAATGTCTAAGTTGTTCATTGACTCAGAGACTTGAAGTAGTTAGATCAAGATTTAAAACCTGCGTTTAAAGATCAGTGCATTTTTCATGTTCAAACGTATGCATTTGATTTTTTCTTCGGATTTTTTCATTACAAACATTCGCACACCGCAGCGTTTTGGTTCCATCGGACATTAATTTGATGAATTAGATCTGATTCAGTGCACAACACAGTTAGTTGAAGACCCCAAGAAAACAAATATTTATTAGGAACTCACTGCTTGTTTTCAATGAAGTATTCAGACTGTAAAATTTGCTGTTTCATCTGTGCCTCTAGCAAAACATTTTTACAGAAGTCCAATAGTGTCCTCTATTGTTTTCATACTTTATAAGCCTGCTTCTTTACCTGCTAAAGATGCAAAAGGGATAATTAATAATAGCACAGGAGAATGAATGACCAGTGATGCAGTGCCAGGCTATACACTCTGCAATGCACCACTGAAGCAATCAAAGCCGTAGCTATCATAGGTGTGCACAGCAAACGAAAGAGCAGGTAATAGTAATTATCAAGCAAAGTCTGAGTGTGACCTAATATTAAGTAATAAAATAATAACAGTATGTAGGTGCGAAAAGCTTTTTTTTACCCACAACAGGCACTATTTATTTCTTAAAATCAAACTATTCATGTACATATAAATAAACTTGATTTACGCCGATCTATGTATAGTAAAACAAAGATACCTGTAAAATTGTATTTGCAGCGTAAAAGTGATTTATTACTGATATCTCAATCGTCAAAATTCAAATTTTCAACTTGAGTTTAATACAAATAATTATTTTGCCCATTGCATTGTTTTGCTATGCTATGTAAATACAATTGGTTTGCTGACAAAACGGATCAGATCAATTTTAACAGACTACATGTTTAAATTGAAGTTGTGCATAGATTCAAACAAACCTGCTCTTAACCACTAGTGCTCCACTGTAAACTCTATGTGTGTATGCTATAAACTATCTTTTTCACTGTTCTCTCCAGCAGCAGTTCTTCAGATAAATGTTTTTGATGAAAACTTGTTCCCATGTAGCTTGGTACCTGCATATCCAACTTTTACCTGTAAGAAGCAAAAAGACTGTTGGTGAGATTGCAGGCAGAGCAAAAGTTTGCCCTATTACTACAAAAGTACAATTAAACAGCAAGTGAAAACTGTCCGAACACAAAGCAGAAATGGCACGCATTTAATAAAAGTCCAAAATTTTTAGTTTCAGTCTTCGTGAACTTCTGATTAGTGGATGACTCTGAAGCGCATACTTTTAAAGCTTTATAATCAATTTAAACACAGAGCTTTCTCACAAGTTGTATTTTACAAGCTTGATAAAAAGGATAATATTTAATATAACTAAAAACTATAAATAAAGTCAATGCAAGAAGTTGATTTTGCTAATCGGAACAACTTTTTTTATGCTGTTATCAATTACACAATAATATTTGTTTTCAACATAAAATACTGGAAACAAACCTTTAAATAATTACAGTAAAACAATATTTCAGTATATGGCCCTGTCCCATTTGATGCTGCCACTTGCAGTAAAAACTGTTTTACTACTGTAAAAGTTTCAACTGGTTTCCACAGTTGAAAGTGTAAGGAAAGAATAATTTGTTTTGCTCTGAAATTTATAAGTATAATAAGACGCGCATGATGAGTGGCCCAAAATTAAAAGATGTTTATTTTAACAGAGGAGTTTAGTCTGCATGTGAGCTAACCTCAGCAGTTTCAGCTGGTAAAAGGTATCAAGTACATGCATTATAATGTGGAAAAACGGCATTCTGGGGTAAAAAGATTTGAATATGAACATCCATACTTACTGCCTGCCGATATTAACAAGCATAAATTTGCATGGAACAAAGTTTTTTTGCTCCAAGAATGGGCATCGACTTCTGGAGCATGGTAGGCAATAAGAAAGTAACTGCTTGGGAATGCACTTCCATTGATTTTAGTGAAATAACTGATTGCCAGCTTTATTCATCTCCAGTCCTTGAGGCCTTTGACTCTGCAAACTGTTTATTGTAAGGTTATCAAGATTGCGCTAGAGCTAACAAAATGTTCATATGAGATGTTATAAAAGCTGTTTATTGATTTAAACAGCCTTGCCAAGCATCAACACATGCCAAAAATGCTGGCTTGTTCAGACCTTTGTGCCATTCAGCACCATGAAATGTATATGCTCTGTAAAATATCAATTAATAAGCCACATCATATAATCGGTGGTCTGAATAGACCACAAAATGTGGTACTGATGACAGATACTTGTTTTCGCTGGGGAATATAATGAAAAAATAAGAGCTTTTTAAAAAAAGTGATTTGCTAAAAGAAAACAGTTTTTTGCAAGTAGTTACGTAATGGCTACCAACGTGTTCAATTATTACAAAAGGTGAAAGTTAAATAGAACACCAAACAAATAATTCTCCAAGTCATGTACTTGAATGAGTTATAGACTCAAAATGTCATTTATAAGCCCCCAAAGAGATTTGCATTTATAAGCTCTCCTCAGTGGTTGACCGCGCAAGATCTACACTGATTATGATATTACGAAAACTACTGTTGTTGTTGCTAACCAGCAAGGAAAACTTTTACGCAAATAGACATGTTATGAATTTTATGAAAAAGTTTAAACTTCTCACAATAAACTTGAACTCTTCATGTAAGCTGTATACATTTTGTAAGAACACAGAACACTGTTATCAATCTTGGAGACTACAGTGCAACAATGTCCCAATTATTTCCGATATCAAACATACCTATAAATAGCTCTTCTCATAGCTTCAGTGTTGCTAGTGATATTGGTAAATGCGTTTGGTAGATGTCCTGTCAATCCTTATTGCAAAAGGAGTGAATTTTTCTGTATCCCTGTTACTTGGTAGCAAACAACAACTAGCTAAGCTGCACCGGCCTGCTGTATGAACAACAATGACAGTAGACTAATGCATTTATGAAAAGCAATCACGCAGCGTTTTGTGACCACAGATGTTTTCATAATCATCTAGTGGTTTGTTGGCATCCCTCAGTAAGCTACGCAGTACAGTAGGTGAATTGCTAACTATCGACGCCAACATAGAGAAATTTTCATTAATAACTAGATATTGATTTGTGTTTGCGAGCAAAAACAAGAGTATTTTAGAGAATCAATTATAAAGAACAATTTCAAATGGACTTGAACACCTGTACTGGCTGTCTTGATTTACCCATGACACCAGCCACGCCATCAATCTCTCACTGAAACAACACATCTTTAACACCCCTAGTAATCCTAAACACTATATTTCGCAGCAAAGATGTACTTGCAAAGACATGAAAAGTGAAAAAATCTTTCCGCCTCTGGAAATCATACCTGGACCACTGAATCAGCAGGCAACCACCTCAGCCATCAAGCTATAAAGGCATGTTGCTGATTCAAATTATAATTGAGTACACAATGACAACTGTTTTGCGATAGCTTTTCCTTTTTGCAAAAAGCAGCTTTTTGAGGTGACTAGATGCTTTTTTGTGCTGGGGCCACACAAGCACTGTTTCACAACTACCAATACAACATCCACTCCTGGTACTACATATTTTCATGCTGACTTCGCTCCTCCCTTCTGACAATAATTGTTTTTATTCGAAAAAGAATTTCTCACCCGGGAATTGAACCCAAACCCTGTCAATAGCAGGTCACAGTATTAACCATCGAGCCATCTAGCAATATTGAAAGCTGTTCATAAACAGCTTCACATAAAAATAAATTGGTATGGCCTACATACAAAAGAATATTTTGGGTTCAGGCATCACTAAATACTTATCGAAAATACTTTCATTTTTTTTCAGATTTGTTCAATTTGTCACCTGAATACTGTTTGTGCTAAAGTTTTGAAGGAGAAAAATTTTTCCGCGGTGAAAACAGTAAATAACGAACATTTTTGTCACACATTGAAAACCGTGTGGGCTTTGACTCTTTCACCAAAGATCACAAATTTGACAGATGTCAATCTGAAAGACGGTTATAATGCGATCACAACCACGCAAAATTTATGCAAATCGGAGTAACCGTCCCCGAGTTATGGTCATTTTTCCGTTTAGAAGACCTCTTTTGAAAATGGGATAGCTGTGTTGGCGGTATTGCGAGAAACATGTAGTCTCTACTTTTATAAAAATCAAGCATTGGGCTATGCTGCCTAATAAGTTTCTTGTCGCTGACTAGTTCCATTCTGGTCTCGGAAAGCATTTAAAAGTGCTGTTTCTGTTTAGTTTTTCAAATTTGAAAATGTAAAAACTTGAAACGCTTTGGTGCGATCGCTTTGAAGTTCGAAATGGTGCATTGATACACTATGGCACATGTTTGTTGCAAATTTCAGCCACTTCGGCCTGTTTGTTCTCCAACGGGAAACTGTTTTATGCTAAAAACTGTGATTTTCACAAAAATCCAAGATGGTCGCTTTCGAACAATTTTTATTGACGTGTCATGATGTCGAATCAGAAGATGAGCAAAATGCATCATCTTTCAAAAATTCGTTATTTTTCGTCAATCGGGTCTCCGTTTTTTTGGTCACTTTGATGCTTTTGAAAACAACTTTTTACCCAATTTCGCACTTGAATTGCGATGTTCTGGAATGTTCTGTAACTTCATAACTAACTTATTTTTTGGTCCGATGCCTCACGACTGTGTCGCAAAAAACTCTGTAGCTCTATCTATAACGGTTCTTGAGAAAAAATTGACCGAGTTTGGCAAGGTTTGCGCAAAAAAAGTAAAAAAAAAAATAAAACCAGGCAGAACAATAAAATTTTAGATTCTCTAAAATATTAATTATGGAAATGACGTCTTTTGCATCTATTGTCTACCAAAATAAAAAAACATTGCTCTACACAAACACATATATTCCACACATACACAAGAAATCTATTCCGCTCATAAGCACACAAGTATATAGTCATAATAAAATAGATACATTTACACTGCAAATGCACACAGCCATAAGTTGCAATTTTCTCATAATCAAGCATAAAATCAGTTTGGATGGCATTATGTCTGATAGCCATCACATAGTGTTGACTGGCAGTTACACTGCTCAAACAGAAAACACGCTGCAGATTACATAATTCCGATCCAATTACGTTCCCAGAGCAAGTTGAGGCTGTTTCATTACTAAACTTGCAAACAATCATCTGCTAAACCAATAAAGCACTGACAGTCTCATCAGTTATGCAGCTCTCACTGCTAATGTGGTGAAGGGTAGTAATTGATGAGAGAAGCTACACTGCAGTTCCAGCATAACACCGACATAAAAAACATAACACCGACATAACAAACATAACACCGGCATAAAAAACATAACACCGACATAACAAACATAACACTGACATCAAAAGATTACTAACTATTTACTGTCAGAGATGTAAAAGCATACATCCGTAACTATTAGTTTACTCATGCAAGCATTTACACAAAAACACGTTGATAAGTAACTGTTCAAAAGTATATGAACACTTTGTACAGATACTTAAATACATACTTTACGTGCTCAAGCCTGTATATGCAGCATTCTGCATGAAAGCACACATTTGTACATGCATACAACTGTATTGAAGGGATATATAAGTTAATATACACTGGGTGATGAATGGATGAGAGCATGAAATCTATTATAATTGCTTGCAGGTGGGGTGGGTGAATGCACTAATGTAGACTCTCTTACATACACATACATACAGTCATCAAGAAGCCAAGCCCACCATCGGAGGCATAGATAGAGGCATAGGTCAATGATGTGCAATAGCAATTAAAACCACATGGTTGGTCAGGATTGCGGTGGAGTATATAATGCTCACAATAGTAGCCTACTGCCTTCAAGTGTTATTGACTTTACTATTGAAATATATCCCCGCCCCTCTTTTTCTAAACGACTGTTTCTACACTTGACCGGCGTTCAGTCATGACAATGATAAAGCAACTTGTGCTAATAAACCATTTTTTACTAAAACAAAGATGCAGTTGATAAACCTTCGTTGATGAAAATCACAGTGCAATACTATGGATGAGTTGTTAAGTTGTAAATGAAAAATTACGATTGGAAAAATTAGTTGGTAAAATAATTATACGTTTTTAAATTTCTCATTAATGTATTACAGTTTTATAGACTAAATAAAGTAACCAAAAACTTGTTTTAATTCTATTTCTAATAAAAAAAATGCATACAATAAATTTTGCATTAAAAATATTTCTAAAAGACTTTATAAGCCGATATATTTTGTTATGGCAATCATTGTAAACACTAAACTGGAATCAAGAGCAGGTGTCGTCATTGCACAAAAAATTCAGCAAAACCTGGGCTTCTACCTATACCTCAATAATGCACACGGTCACATTTGGGAATGCATTGATGTCCGTCCTTGTGCATATATACAGATGATTGTACATACAAATTTATGTCCATATAAATATGTGAGTCCATGCATGTGGGCACATGTGCACACATTTTGAAATTATCTGTAACTATCTTTTGTGTTAGTACAGGTCTTTATTAGTCAGCAGAGACAAACTGACCAAAGAATCTAGTGCAACAACTAGACTATGAAAGGTGTGCAATAGTAATTAAAACAAAATGCTAATGACAAAAATGGCAAGTTAGCCCCCAACCCACAGCATTATGAGTATTTGAAAGCAATGCATGTCCATATATGTGCTATGTCTATGTAACAGTAAATTATTGTTTACAGCCATGCAGCCAACCATGTGTGTGATTCAACTCAATTAAATTTGAAATATATATTTACATGCATTTAGTTCATATTATATACAACCATCCATAGGTAAAAACATGCCTACAAGCCTTTTTACGTTTTGTCCTAATTTGGTAGTACCTAACGATTAGGATAACGCCTCAGTTCTATTATGTTTGTTTACAACCTGCATTTATAAATCATCATTTTCACCTAACAGCATGCAGCGTCATGAACAACTGGTAGAGATTCTTTTTTCATTCAATCTAGCCTGCAGTTATTTCACGAGATCGTAAAATATTGCCAAGGAGCAAAAACCTTGTTTTAGATTGGACTTTAGAAGATAATGTCCATCGTTAATCCATAGATTCAAATTCGTGTTCAAAGCTCCTAATAACATCTCAGCAGTTTTCATCATGTTTAATGATTAGGTAGCTTGGCTTTTACTAAGTATCAGACTTCACTAAAACTAGGCAATCATCAGCAAATTAGCACAAATCGGTTTAGAGAGTGAATTGGTCACGTCAGTTGACTTAATTGAATTTAATAGTAGAAACATGTATATTTTTGAGAAATTAAATTGTAAATTTGTACATGTTGGCCTGAAAAATAACGAGCTGGCTGCTTTGCGGGTATAGATGAGGCGATTGCTTAGAAGCAAAGTCAGTAATTTAGTTTATCAGTTCAGAAGGTCAATAGCTGAGGTAAATGCAAATCAAACATGGGTGTGGTACAGAAAAATTTTGTCAAACATACTGACGCTAGATGTAAAAGGATAATGTGAAAACAATGTTTGAGTTCAGTTATCTCAATGTCTCGTTTTTGCTCGATTGAAAACTAAATTTATGTGTGCAATAGATGCTAGGGAGACAATGTTAATTTTAGGGAATTTTCAGAGATTTTAGCAATTTTTGAAGGTTAGAAAAAAATGTTGTACCTAAAAATCAGGTGAGTCCCTAACAAACCAAGTGACATGACAGGTATGAAACCAATCGCTTCACCAAAGACAAGGATTAATAAATAAGTACACACAAAAGTTCATCAATGTAAGCACGTGCTTTTTGCCTTGAAAAAAATACCAGGTTGTTATAGTTATCAATTGAACTGACAAATTTCCCAAAAGAAAACAGATATCGAAACAATAAAACTGAAAATCCTACACATGAGAGTCGTGCTAAAATGTATTTTGTTCACTTTCCTCTCCAAGTTATTGACTGTAAAAATACCCTAACACACTTAGGAGGCCCACTTGGCTCTTTCTTCATTTCGGAGCCCAAATTTTACTGAAGGAGCACATTGTGGGGGAAAACTGAATCTGCTCATCATCATTATCAAAGCCTAAAGTCAACACAGCAACCTACCCAGCAACTGCTGCAACGTATTAACATTTCACTACTAACAATCAAATCTAAGTCCTTCAGGCCTAATATTTTCATATAAAATTGATAAATGCAAACTCAGCTGAAACCATCAATCTGGCCGATTCATTTTCACTTTAGCTATTTTAGGCATCACAACTTATGACTGTTGACTACTGCTATGATGGCTCAAAAGCGCACTCTGTGCACAGTATGAAGATAAATGGTAAACATTTTGTCACTAAACGATTCACCAACCTAAAACATTTCAACCTTCGGTTGCTTCAACCATAAGGGAGCCTACTGCTCTACTGGTCCATATTGAAGTGAAGTTTTCACTCACTTTCAAACCCTGGGGTTTTATTTAATTTAGTATTATTCATTATATTTTATATCCAACAAACATTATTTATGTTTGTTTGTAGCAAAGTATAATGTATGTGAAACACTAGAAGTCGTGTTCACAATTTCCTTGATAACATATAGGTATCCCTTGAAAAAGGTGATATAACTCCATATGCAAATTTGAGAACTAATATATGTAAAGAGACTTCATTGCATGCAGTTGTTAGAGAAAACTTGCCAACAATTAAATCTTGATGTTAATGAAATTAATAAGGATAATCAGTAAAACATGAAAACACTGCAAATATTTTGAGAAATAAAATTGATGGATGCCAACCATGAGATTAAAGTATTAAAACTTTTAAACTAGAGAAAAATACCTTCAAACCAAACAATTAGTTTTTAATTATACCTTTTGTAAAAAAAAATTACCTGGTGGTATTAGTCGACACCCACAAATATTAAAGCGGTGCAAAAAAATTATGTGAAATTCATGACAATCAGTCAAAGACGATTATCACGGATTAGCTAAAAATTTCAATGAATTTCTGGGATCTCGATCAACTCTCATCAATTTTTCAATTGTAGCCACATGAAAAAATGGCATGCACAAATGCCAACATCTTTTTTATATGACCGATTTGAATCTGTTCAAGATACTCCACTTTAATTTACTGCATCCAACATGCAGTGTTACATTTTTATTGTGCCGATAATCTGGCAAGTTCATCTGAGCATTTTTGATTATTAAAGGCTCTGTTATTATTTGAAAATCAGTGTACATTTGTTTACATATTTCAATTGCATCATGGAAACCCATTTCAACTCATGGGTAAGAGTAGGCAACTCTTGATAGGACTGAGAGTAAATTGGTGCTCGATGAGCAAACAACTCCCAATGATTCTAATATTTCTCAATCCTGAACTCGAAATAAATTTTAAATCTTCCAAAGACAGCTGTCATAACTTTGAACTAAAGTAGCTAAAGACTTGGGCTAATTTCCTTACACAAGTAAATCATTTTCAGCTATTTTTTAAAGTTGATACACCAAGAAAATTAAAAAGCCTGCAAATGAAAGTTCTTTCAGTCAGTTTAAGTTTGCTTTATGCTATGTCACCCTAGATGTTATGCCTGGTGTCCAGATAAATCTTCACTAAAATGCTTAAATAATACATTAAGAGAAGCGTTGTTTTAATGGCCTAAGAATGTTAAGTACTGATGATGGAACTTTTTGGAATAATGTTGACAGCACATTTTTGGGAAAAATTTGTACAACATTAGTTTGGATGTCTTGCCCAATGTCAATATGACATCTGAAATGTGGTTGCTAAAATTTTTGGACCGGATGTTTTCAATAGTCATTCGTGTGACAAAATAAAAGTGTTTGATGCTGACATTACATTAAGATAAGGATAACTAACTTCACATTTATATTATTTGCTTGTCGCATGAACAACAAGAAAATTGAAATGCATAAAAACACATTAAAGTGAATGCTATCTCTATTTTTCACAAATTTTAGTTTTGGATTTTTTCGAGAACAATTCAAAACATGTTAAGTCGACGTTATACTTTCACTTGTGTGTGAGGTATATAATGTAATCGAAAAACATTACTAAAGCGTTAAGGGCAACGTAACTACACCGCATAGGGAAAAAAAATCAGAACGGTCATTTGCACAATGTGTTATTATCAATATTTCTGGAAATCTGTTCACAAACATTTGAATAACCTCCAGAATAACTTTATATTAGCGTTTAATGCACTCTTTATAAAATGTTATGATAAAACATTAAAAGAATGATAAATAACGATAATGTTCTTAAAAGCAAACATTAGAATGAACGTTAGTACAATGTGCTATTAATGTTATTTCCAAACATCTGGTCACAAACATTCAAATAACCTCAGGAGCAACGTCATATAAGCATTTTGGTACAACAATTGTTAAACGTTATGATAAAACATTCAAACAACGTTGAGGGTAACATAACTATAATGTCTAGGAAAAAACGTTAGATTGAACATTCATACAATGTACTATTAATGTTATTTCTAGACATTTGTTCACAAACATTCAAATAACCTCAGGAACAACATCATATTAACGTTTTGGTACAATGTTTATAAAACGTTATGAGAGAACGTTCAAATAACGTTGAAGGTAACATAACAATAATGTTTAGGAAAAACGTTAGAGTGAACGATTGCACAATGTACTATTAATGTTATTTCTAGACATTCGTTAACAAACATTCAAATAACGTCGAAAACAACATTATATTAACATTATTGTACGACGTTTATAGAATGTATGTACAAATGTTGTGCCAAATGTTTATATAACGTTCAATGTATGTTAATTCCAAATGTTAGCCTGGACGTTATCTTGTAATGTTTATGAAACGTCTTAAAAACATAAGTTGCGAATGTTACATTAAGTGAACGTTAGCTAACGTTATATAGACGTTATTTGCTTGTTGGGAAGTTGTTACTTCTTTTGTCTGCAGCTTGTATCTATTCTTTTTGCTCAGTAAGGTGTAAGATTGCTTCTGAGAGTCAGGCTAACTCTGAGTTTATTATCATGATACACAAAGTTAAATACTGAAGTAAAACAAAGAGAGCAAAAGAGAAGTGTAAGCCACGCGTTACAGCTCCCAAAATATAGTTTACATATTTTCGTGGAAAAGTTATTCTGTAAATAATTAATTGTGATAAATAATAAATTGTTCGTAGATTCTAAATAGATGTTCGTAGTGATCAAATAGATAAAGTTAGAATGATAAAATGTGTATACAGTGTTGTCATGTCACGTATACTTGGCAGCGATGGCGTCCCTAACAGTATGTTCTTTAACCTCTTCATACTAACTCTTGACTCATCAAGTTTTTAGTTTTAGTCGGCTTTAATCTGTGTCCCACTTGTTATTGTAAAATAACCAGCCAGTAAAAACCCATGAGTTTGCTCCGGCAGGTTGATATTTAAATATTCAAAACGATCACATCTGCGAACTAGATGTTATTTTTGATTTTTGTTGTTGTAATTATTGTAATAGATTTCGGTCTGCTTCCACGAAATTCCACTAATCTCGAGTATAATACTTCTTTCCAGAGGGGACACTGTGCCGTTGTGGCAGTGACAACTAGTGTTCTCTTACTGCCACATCAGTTGGCAAGCACTGAGCCCATGGCTCAGGCAAACTACCGGAGTGTGAGCTGGAATAGTGGCTTTATTCATAAATACCAATTCCTGGGGTGGCAATCCGTTAAGTTGGTTGCCAGTACATGAATTAATGCGAAGGTGGTGAGTGAAATCAGCCTTTATATAGGTTGGCTGACAGGAAGTAATTAGCATATTACATATAGGCATGCATTGACAGGAAGTATATAGACCAATAACAATCGATATATGAATAGCAAACAATTTATGCAGTAGAATGTGTTTAAACAAAAATGGCGCCAAGCGGCTAAAGGGCGGAGTCATATCTCCATAGTGCAACCAGAGACTCCCCAGGGCTCTGAGGCTGTACCTAGTCTTTTGTTGATACATCCGGTAATCCAACAAAGGGTACTTCCAGCTTCAGAATTGTTGTACGATCCTAGATGGTTTTGAAGATCCTCGGCTAAGACGGCCATCTTGCGGTGGTCCAGTACCAGCATACCAGGTCACTACCGGCCCTGCAGGGGTCAAGACCGGCACAGCAAGCTATTCTACCGATACAGCGCCTTCTAAAGGGCTGGGGTAAAACTCCAGCGCATCTATGATTGGTGCTGATAACAAGCGAACTATTTACTAATGGCGAGCACCAAATTCTACACAATATTTTGTGACAAATGTTTGCCATTTTAATAGCTCATTTGTGATCATTAAAATCTCTGTCTAAAACCTTTGTATGCAGGTTTTCTTTATTGTTTTGAAGCTTTGCATTCTCTAGCAAAAAATCGCAGCACTTGTCCGATTTTGTAAATCAGAAGCTGCTCTTGGTCGCACAGTTGCGGATTCAAACTACGAACATTTTTCATGAACATATTTACTACAGTTTTCGATTAATACTAAACATTTTTTTTATCAGCAACCTACAGCCAACAGATTGGAATTTGTATTGTCGCGAGAAATTTTCCAATTAATTACTGAGTGGTTTCTACAAGCACTGTATATTACTACGCTGTACATTCGACTGCAACAGGAAGCGATTTTGTTGACTCATCAATTCTCTTCTCTGTGGTTCGGTCATAACAGCACAGGTTTCAACATTTCAGTTTTTTATAATGAGAACCAACATGTAGCGGTCATAAACATGGTATCAATATTAACCAAAAATCTGTAGCATATTATTTTGAATATTTTTTCATATCAGCCAGGGATGAATGACAGATTATCCACTGGAAAAATCAACATTTGTTTTGTAGGCTACAAATATGCAGGACTGCAGTACTCTCATGAGTGCTGGTGTGGAAACTTGAGCTACGGCAATGAACCTGTTGTTTGTAATGGGCCATGCACTGGAAACAGTAGTCAGATATGTGGTGGTACGTGGGCAAACTCAGTTTATGAGATTGGTAAGTTTTTACTTATACGATACATGCATAACACTTTCCACTCTTGCAGCATTAATTTTCATTGGCACAGTTTTTCTATAAAGTGATAATGTTTTTCCAACCAGTTATTTTATGGAAAATTCATCAAACAGCACAATCAATGTAATCTAAATGGGAATGAAGTAATTTTTCAAGAGCAAATCTCCTATAATGTGTCTTTCATTTTTGTGTACCACAGTGCAAAAAGTTATATGACACCACAAGATCTGGTTTCTCTGCTCTCGTTGTGTGGTGGAGTTTAGCAGCGCACATGCCCTGTGCACTTATGATAACCTAGAGGTGACTCTGCCTGAGGTAATCAGTCAGACAGACCTTCCAAAGTAATGGCACAGAGAGCTATTACTGTAGAACAAGGAGAACATACTTCACCGATCCAGGAGTGACCTTCACCGGCCACGCAGTGACATATCGGGCCGGCGAAAAAATGGCCGCTGGAGGTAGAGTTCGAAAGTAACCTAAGTCGCTTTGAGAGGGCTGATCCAGGACCTATCTACCTATTCATATTAACTATCATGGGTCTGGAGCTGCCAAACCATGAGAGCTGTATTTATAGTCTTACTCTTTGCTGCTAGGCACCCTGTTTCTTTAATATTGCGAGCCATTGTACGCATCGTTATATCTATTGGTTGTTTTACTTCCTGTCATATTTTATTGGTTGGACTTAGCATGATGCAATGTACTTCCTGCCACCAGCCTATAAAAAGCTGGATTACTGTGTACCCTATGCCATTTATCTACTACTGCTATTGCTGTTAACTACTCTAGGCGATTGCCTCCCTAGAGCATGGATATGTGGGCAAAAAATGTGTTTATTACTTAAACTCTACCCAGTTTCTCTGAGCCGTGGGCTCACTAGTTGTGAAGTTGTGATCAACTTCTTCATTGCATCTTGCAGGTCCAACCAACACTGCGTTACCTCTTGGAGAGAGGTGTTGTTTGGCTGTTCCACGAGCTGCTTGCTGTGGACAGCTGTTCGTTAGTGGACGGTAGTGAGAGCCCTACCAACATGATCCACTACAGTTGTAACTTCCAATGCACCCAAGAGCACATTTCAGAAGAAAAGATTTCTGGAACATGAAATGCAGACATTCACCATTTTTTTTTATAATAGTGTGAACTTGCATTGCAGGACCAAGTCCAATGTTGGACCATATAACCTACTAGTGGACACCACAAGGATGTAGGCCATTCACTGGTCAGCACTTTGTATTGTTCTATCTTCTGGCTTGGCTCCTCTAATCACTCTGATTAGGAGCAAGGCTTTAACCAGTATTCATACACAAGTGATGATGTGACTATTTCTTTATGTCATAATTCACAGCCTCAGACTGTATGGTAAAAGGTTTGCTGGGTACACAAAAAGACCTAAAGGCATAAAGTGGTTGTACAACAGTTGTGGCTAGGGCTATAAATGTTACAGTAGATAGAAAATACATAGAATGATTAACAATGGATCGATGAAGTCAGTATGTGCATGTATTGTAGTAGATTTTTATGAATAATGCCTGTGGAGACTTATCTCTACAGGCACCTACATGAATAGAGGCTGCCTCTGTGGCTCAGAGACAGCCTCCTGTGCTGAACAAGTTACTGGCACTGGCACTGAATTAGTCAGTAATGAGAATTCAGTGTTCAACCTGTTACAGGGCCGGTACTGACCCCTGCATGCAGGGCCGGTGTTGAGCCTTTCAGTGCCGGTATTGTAACCTACTGGGCTGGCACAAGATGGCTGCGTTAGCTTAAAATCCTAAAGTTAGCTGTGGAGCCTCAGAAGGCCAAGTCTAGGACTTATCTAGGACCAGACCCAAATAAAAGTGAACATTAGGCTATGGAAAGCCAAAAAGACTTAGCAGGAGATGGAACAGGATACCAATAGACAATCTACCCATCAACTCCGCCCCCTTGTTCTTCCGCCCCCTTGTTTTTGCGCGCTCATTACCTTTAACTCATTGCAATCATTAAGCGTTCTTTAATATCTTTAGCCATGCGTTGTTACTCATCTAAATAACTTCCTGTATATATTATTGGTTAAATTGCTAATTAGGACAACAGCCTTCTGATCTTCTCATTGTTTTGTGAGCTTGCTCTTGTCTTGCCACATACTCCGGCCATGATGCCCTAGAGGTTAGTCTTCCTAAAGCTGTACAGAATAACAAATAAACAATAAATGTTGCTGTACACTACAACCAGACAGACTTGTCTGAGCCATGGGCTCTGCATTAATTGTTAGAGTATATTGATCAAGTGGCACTGGCCGTACCATTGGTGTCCCCTCTAGAGAAAGGCAGAGTACTTGAGATTTGTATTTTTCTGTGGTTAAAAGACCAGAATACATCAGAGTATTAAAATAATGTTCCATTCCCTTTGATAGAACGCAATTTGCAGGATGTAGCTGAAAGAGGTGCCTAGTAGACTTGCTCGGCAATAGTTCAGTCATTTCTGGCACATCATTGTTTAATATTACAATTATTTATTATCATTATTACAATCACATCGTTCATTGAATAACAGTCAGTGTTATACAAAAATCTCTTACCTCATAGCTTTTCTAGCCAACAAACAATTTTGTTATAGTTTTTTCATTTATTTCGCTTATACATTATATGAAATATATAAAAAAATTAACAGCCAGCAACGCTAATCGGCTGGATTGCACTAAACAGCACCTTGACAGCAACTGTTTCCGTGGGCGTGGTCTAACCACCTCAAACTAAAGGTAACAAAGTTTTCAGTTATGGAAAGTTTTCGTATCATTTTATGGTGATATGGAACCCTTGTGTTTGTTTTGTACGGTGGAGCATTCCGCACACACTAATGTACCCATAGCATTCGTTACATACACAACATCTATAACAACTACAACACTTTCCATTAAAGAACTAGAACCAACTATAGCCCATGTCAACGAGTCTCTAACATCCATTTCAACGTTGCCTTCATCTGCCAACACAGCACCATCCACTTTAACAAGTTCACCAAGTTCAGTGTTAGTTGACAATTCAACAGACATGGTGGTCAGTGGTGAGTCAACTAGTAACACTTTACATTGTTCTACTGCACAACCGCTGCTTCAGTCAGCTGTTAAAGGCATCTGCCAGCATTAGTTTGTTGAGTTTAACAACTTCAAACTAATTGGCAATACCATAAATTTACTTGACATATTCAGTTTTTTCTTTGTGAGGCTGACATTGATAGAAACATTGATAGATTGGCTATTACTCAAATGTAATAAAACAAATACTTTCTGTTATCAGATAAAGACAAGATGATGAAAAAATGGATGACAAGATGGATGACAAGACGGATGACAACAAGACATCTACAGAGACCAGAATAATCATTGGTTGTGTAGTAGGAGCAGTAGTAGCATGTGCTTTCGTAGTACTAGTAGTTGTACTAGTAAAACGCAACAGGTAAACAAAGCAGATAGATGTAAAATTGTTGACAAGAACAACAAAACTTATGTTTGAATCACTAATCAACGTCTACCAAATGTATAAACTCGGCTTTGTTGGCATAATGAGAGTAAAACTGGCATTCAATTATAATTTTTTGTCATAATTCATGTTTCATATTGTATTGTTAAACTAGTAGTTGTACTAGTGAAACGCAACAGGTAAACAACAACACATGGCTGTACAATTTGTTGCAAAAACAGAACAATCAAGATTGAATAGTGTGTATCTTATCACTGGTTGAAGCCTCAAAAATGCAAAAAACTTGTCTTTGTTGACATAATAAAAGTATAGCTGTCATTTAGTTATATTTTTTAGTTATTATGAAAGTTTTATATTGTATTGTTGCAAAAAAAACTCAATAAAAGGAAACCACTATTCCTGGTCCAGATATCAGAGCTCTCAACAGCAAGATTTATACTTGCAAAAATTTATTTAAATCATTTTCAAGAGACAACTCCAACAAATAATGTTTTCATGGAAAACCTTCTGCTACTATGGCGAAGGCAAATGATTCAACCATCAGATCTCAGACATAGTACAGTTTTCACCTCTAGCTCCATTGATTTTAATAATTATATAATGATTGAATGTTTTCAAGTTTAGACAGCTGTGCTGCTTTCATTTGTTAGAGGTCAAATGTGACTGACAAACCAAAGTCAGCTGTCTAGTTCATCTCTCTACAGCAGCTGTAGCACCTGCAACGTAAAATGAAAAGCTTTTTTGGTATATCCCAAGTTTACTGAAACTGGTATTTGCATATTTTGTAACACAATAAAGAATCGGACAAAAACCCACCAAAAGTTAATTAACCACTACATACAACTTCCTATGTTGTAGATCCAAATCAGCTCTTCAACATAAGCCCAAATCTGATATTCAAATTGCTTCAGTTTCTGCTGACGTTGCCGAACCAGATTATCAGGTACCTAACGAACCAAGAGAAGACCATATTTACATGGACACCAGAGAAGAAGATGTTTTGTACTGTAACATTACACCATCTACACAGAACAATGACCAATCACTGCTACCAAGCTCAGTATATGAGACTTGTCTACCAGCGACTCAGGGAGATGAAAATACTTACACACTGCTACAGAAATAACTACAACCAATCAACAGACAACAGCAGTGTAGATGATCAAATCTACAATGTAGCTGAACCAATCCGAGGTGAATTGGTGGTTGCAGATAAACAACTTTAATGAATGTTATCTTTGTAAAAACAAAATGTCCTACATACATGAGGAGTGCCTAATCATCCCAAACCACAGTACAATCACATTGCTTACTTTTGCCATTTAGTAGTTTTTGATTATCACATAGCAGTCAGCAGTCAGAAATCGACGTTCATCACTATAATTATGTCCACACAAACGCTCAAGTCAGCACCAGCTGTGACACCAACTCTTTAAAGGCAGCATCCTAGTTTTGTATTTTGTTTACAGCAACTTGTTTACTTTTACTAATCCTTGCAACCTATTATTCAACGTATTATGATTTACTTTGTGCCTACTATAAAAGATGAACAACAATTTTTACCTTCCATAACACTACTAGCCTTTACAATACAACAACCCATATTGTAAGATGTAGCTAGCAGATATTGCTACCTACACTTAGAGCTAACGACAATCATACTACAGTGCTCTCTATCTCATCTACTGCACTGCCTAGCAAGTTCAGCAAAGTATTTTGTACACTATTTTATTAATCCATTTTATTACTTTTCATTGGACTTAATCCTGATGCTGAATTTTTTGTGACTTATATTCTATCCTGCTGCTGTTATTAACCTTTTATGCTTATATTTTGACTAGTTGATTGCAGACTTTATATTATACATTACATACTTTATAGTTTTCACGGTGTTTGGTGCGGTGTCATTGAATAAACTACACATCACACTTAACCAACACCAGTTGATTCTTCCAAAAAGCTGGTTGAACAGTACAACCTTAGATCAAGTTTATTTTTCAGTACTCATTTGTTATTGGAGTTCACAAAACGTGTAATAGATAGTATGTGATGTTGATACAGAATATTCCTATAAACCCATAAGTACACTACTTCTCCATATCTGAAATGTTATAAAGGACTGTGAGGTCACATTCGTGTCATTCTTGTGACTTTGTTATTCAAATTTTTCATGTATGTTTCAAATTCGTATAAGACAAGTTCAAGTAACAATTGCAAGGTCATTTAACAATTGCAAGGACATTTAACAAAGGCAAATCTATAACTCTTTGTCCAAGTTTTATCTTTGGGAATAAAATATCAACTGACTGCATTTTATGACTGTATGATTGATAGCTTGAGCTACGCAAACTTTGTCATCAAATTGAATGTTTGCTGATCTATTTGAGTCATGCTTTGACTAAAATGAATTTTTTGTTGAATTACTTTCTATGGAAACTAGTCATGCAGTAAAACAATGAAGAAACTGGAAAAACTTCCTTGTTTTGGGCCAAGCTTGACATGGCACAAAATATCATTGCCATTATCAATAAAGAAAAATATTTGAGAGAAAGTTAATTGTAGATAGTCACCACATCCCCTTCACCAGCCCTTCCGAGCCATTCACTAGCCCTTCACCAGCCCTTCACCAGCCCTTCACTAGCCCTTCACTAGCCCTTCACTAGCCCTTCACCAGCCCTTCACTAGCCCTTCACCAGCCCTTCACCAGCCCTTCACTAGCCCTTCACCAACCCTTCACTAGCCCTTCACCAGCCCTTCACTAGCCCTTCACTAGCCCTTCACCAGCCCTTCACCAGCCCTTCACTAGCCCTTCACTAGCCCTTCACCAGCCCTTCACCAGCCCTTCACTAGCCCTTCCCTAGCTCTTCACTAGCCCTTCACCAGCCCTTCACCAGCCATTCCCTAGCTCTTCACCAGCCCTTCACTAGCCCTTCACCAGCCCTTCACCAGCCCTTCACCAGTCCTTCACTAGCCCTTCACCAGCCCTTCACCAGCCCTTCACCAGCCCTTCACTAGCCCTTCACCAGCCCTTCACTAGCCCTTCACCAGCCCTTCACCAGCCCTTCACCAGCCCTTCCCTGGCCCTTCACTAGCCCTTCACCAGCCCTTCCCTAGCCCTTCACTAGCCCTTCACCAGCCCTTCCCTAGCCCTTCACTAGCCCTTCACCAGCCCTTCACCAGCCCTTCACCAGCCCTTCACCAGCCCTTCACTAGCCCTTCCCTAGCCCTTCACTAGCCCTTCACCAGCCCTTCACCAGCCCTTCACTAGCCCTTCACCAGCCCTTCACCAGCCCTTCACCAGCCCTTCCCTGGCCCTTCACTAGCCCTTCACCAGCCCTTCCCTAGCCCTTCACTAGCCCTTCACCAGCCCTTCCCTAGCCCTTCACTAGCCCTTCACCAGCCCTTCACCAGCCCTTCACCAGCCCTTCACCAGCCCTTCACTAGCCCTTCCCTAGCCCTTCACTAGCCCTTCACCAGCCCTTCACCAGCCCTTCACTAGCCCTTCACCAGCTCTTCACCAGTCCTTCACCAGCCCTTCACTAGCCCTACACCAGTCCTTCACTAGCCCTTCACCAGCCCTTCACCAGCCCTTCACTAGCCCTACACCAGCCCTTCACTAGCCCTTTACTAGCCCTTCACCAGCCCTTCACTAGCCCTTCACTAGTCCTTCACCAGCCCTTTACCAGCCCTTCACCAGCCCTTCACCAGCTCTTCACCAGCCCTTCACCAGCCCTTCACTAGCCCTTCACCTGCCCTTCACCAGCCCTTCACCAGCCCTTCACCAGCTCTTCACCAGTCCTTCACTAGCCCTTCACCAGCCCTTCCCTAGCTCTTTACTAGCCCTTCACTAGCCCTTCACCAGCTCTTCACCAGTCCTTCACCAGCCCTTCACTAGCCCTTCACCAGCCCTTCACCAGCCCTTCACTAGCCCTTCACCAGCTCTTCACCAGTCCTTCACCAGCCCTTCACTAGCCCTACACCAGTCCTTCACTAGCCCTTCACCAGCCCTTTACTAGCTCTTCACTAGCCCTTCACTAGCCCTTCACCAGCTCTTCACCAGTCCTTCACCAGCCCTTCACTAGCCCTTCACCTGCCCTTCACCAGCCCTTCACCAGCCCTTCACTAGCCCTTCACCTGCCCTTCACCAGCCCTTCACCAGCCCTTCACTAGCCCTTTACTAGCCCTTCACCAGCCCTTCACTAGCCCTTCACTAGCCCTTCACCAGCCCTTTACCAGCCCTTCACCAGCCCTTCACCAGCTCTTCACCAGCCCTTCACCAGCCCTTCACTAGCCCTTCACCTGCCCTTCACCAGCCCTTCACTAGCCCTTCACCAGCTCTTCACCAGTCCTTCACTAGCCCTTCACCAGCCCTTCCCTAGCTCTTCACTAGCCCTTCACTAGCCCTTCACCAGCCCTTCACCAGCCCTTCACTAGCCCTTCACTAGCCCTTCACCAGCCCTTTACCAGCCCTTCACCAGCCCTTCACCAGCTCTTCACCAGCCCTTCACCAGCCCTTCACTAGCCCTTCACCTGCCCTTCACCAGCCCTTCACCAGCCCTTCACCAGCTCTTCACCAGTCCTTCACTAGCCCTTCACCAGCCCTTCCCTAGCTCTTCACTAGCCCTTCACTAGCCCTTCACCAGTCCTTCACCAGCCCTTCACTAGCCCTTCACCAGCCCTTCACCAGCCCTTCACTAGCCCTTCACCAGCTCTTCACCAGTCCTTCACCAGCCCTTCACTAGCCCTACACCAGTCCTTCACTAGCCTTTCACCAGCCCTTCTTTAGCTCTTCACCAGCCCTTCACTAGCCCTTCACCAGCTCTTCACCAGTCCTTCACCAGCCCTTCACTAGCCCTTCACTAGCCCTTCACCTGCCCTTCACCAGCTCTTCACCAGTCCTTCACTAGCCCTTCACCTGCCCTTCACCTGCCCTTCACCAGCCCTTCACCAGCCCTTCACCAGCCCTTCACCAGCCCTTCACCAGCCCTTCACCAGCCCTTCACCAGCCCTTCAAAGAATTGATAAATAAAACTAACAATCGTAATTGTATTTCCTTGATCACTGAGTTTATATAACAACTGCTCAAAAGCCTCTTCAGGGTTACTGATGACAAACTTTTATATGTCCATGTTCGGTCTATTTTGTATCAGTACTGACTTTGTATGCTGGAAACAGTGCTTCATATTTTAATCTTATAGTTTGTAGTGGATTTTACTGGTCATTAACTGTGACCTTTACTTATCAAAGGTCTCCCTGATAGTCTGTAGACATCAAGCAAGCCTAGGGAAGCAATTAACAAAGCGCTGAATTAATTGCGGTTAATCTAGTTGCTAAATCACATGCAATAGAACCATTATCTCTCTACATTGGCACAGGGTATCTACTACCCTGGCCCTGGGTGGCTATCCTGGGCCGGCAGCAAGATGGCCAACATAGCCTGAGAGATAAAAACTAGCCTAAGATCTTCTATGACCAGTATCCAGGAGCTAATTACCCTCAGAAGTCAGGAAAGTAGGACCCAAGGCCAAGAAAGACCAAGAACCTATGGAGAAAGGGATACTTAACTGTTACTGGCTGAAATGCCTATAGACTCCACCCCTCACTTCTGGACACCAGCTACCTTGAAATCATTTACTCGCATTACATTGTTTGCTATTTTTATGCACCATTTTATTATATGTATTCGTATTATTCTTATGTGTGATTGGAGTGTTTGGCGAACTAGGCCAAACACTTCCTGTCACTTTCTATGACTCCGCCTATAAAAGGCAGAGCTTTTACTCAGATTATTGCATTGTCCTACAGCAGTTTGTACTTGCTACTTGGACTGCCACCTATTTATTCTGAGAAGGAATAAATGTTTATATCACTCGAAAGCACCGAGGGCTCACCACAGTTGTTGAAGTTAAGATACCTTCTTTACAACCAGTTGTTTGTGCCATCCTGGCACGGGGTCACCTCTGGGGAGAGGTTGACTGCTCATTGTCAAACCTTGAAAAGCTGACTGTCTTGTTGTGCTGGCATGCAACAGTTTTATGCGGTGACAACTCCTAGCGGACAAGTAGTTGGACGAAAAATCCGCTACAAGTAGATATTTCCAAATTTGGCTGTCACAAAGATGACATCTGTTCACGCTAACCAACTGCAATAGTCATAAATTCTAGTTTTCCATACATGGTGCCAAAAGCTCTTCCTTGTGACTCTAGCAGTAATACCCAGTATGACAGATAGCTGGGATGTGCACAAGTCAGTTCAAGTTTAATTCAGCTAGAATCTACAGCATTAGTGAGCAACTACTGATTTGTATGAATATGAAACTATATATCGGTTTATTTTACTTTATAGCAACTCTCGTTTGTATACAAGGTAAGTATATTACATATACTTTATCTCTCGTGTACAATGTATGTATATTATATATACGTTATCTCTTGTATACAAGGTATGTATATTATATATACTTTATCTCTTGTATACAAGGTTTGTATATTATATATACTTTATCTCTTGTATACAAGGTATGTATATTATATATACTTTATCTCTTGTATCCAAGGTATGTATATTATATATACTTTATCTCTTGTATACAAGGTATGTATATTATATATACTATATCTCTTGTATACAAGGTATGTATATTATATATACTTTATCTCTTGTATACAAGGTGTGTATATTATATATACTTTATCTCTTGTATACAAGGTATGTATATTATATATACTGTATCTCTTGTATACAAGGTATGTATATTATATATACTTTATCTCTTGTATGCAAGGTATGTATATTGTACCTTATCTCTTGTATACAAGGTATGTATATTATATATACTTTATCTCTTGTATACAAGGTATGTATATTATGTATACTTTATCTCTTGTATACAAGGTGTGTATATTATATATACTTTATCTCTTGTATACAAGGTATGTATAATATATATACTTTATCTCTTGTATACAAAGTATTTATAATATATATATACTTTATCTTTTGTATACAAGGTATGTATATTATACATACTTTATCTCTTGTATACAAGGTATGTATATTATATATACTTTATCTCTTGTATACAAGGTATGTATATTATACATACTTTATCTCTTGTATACAAGGTATGTATATTATACATACTTTATCTCTTGTATACAAGGTATGTATATTATATATACTTTATCTCTTGTATACAAGGTATGTATATTATACATACTTTATCTCTTGTATACAAGGTATGTATATTATATATACTTTATCTCTTGTATACAAGGTATGTATATTATATATACTTTATCTCTTGTATACAAGGTATGTATATTATATATACTTTATCTCTTGTATACAAGGTATGTATATTATACATACTTTATCTCTTGTATACAAGGTATGTATATTATATATACTTTATCTCTTGTATACAAGGTATGTATATTATACATACTTTATCTCTTGTATACAAGGTATGTATATTATATATACTTTATCTCTTGTATACAAAGTGTGTATATTATATATACTTTATCTCTTGTATACAAGGTATGTATATTATATATACTTTATCTCTTGTATACAAGGTATGTATATTATATATACTTTATCTCTTGTATACAAGGTGTGTATATTATATATACTTCATCTCTTGTATACAAGGTATGTATATTATATATACTTTATCTCTTGTATACAAGGTATGTATATTATATATACTTTATCTCTTGTATACAAGGTATGTATATTATATATACTTTATCTCTTGTATCCAAGGTATGTATATTATATATACTTTATCTCTAGTATACAAGGTATGTATATTATATATACTTTATCTCTTGTATACAAGGTATGTATATTATATATACTTTATCTCTTGTATACAAGGTATCTACATTATATATACTTTATCTCTTGTATACAAGGTATGTATATTATATATACTTTATCTCTTGTATACAAGGTATGTATATTATATATACTTTATCTCTTGTATACAAGGTATGTATATTATATATACTTTATCTCTAGTATACAAGGTATGTATATTATATATACTTTATCTCTTGTATACAAGGTAAGTATATTATATATACTCTATCTGCAGTATACAATATTAATTTGTTGAAGGACAATATAGCTACAAGTATGTGGGATGCTATAGAGATGACATAGACAAGACGCCACCCGTAGAAGTCTACACTTACAATTCAAACATTACAGTTGAACACTGTGTGAACAGATGTGGAAATGGGGGTGAGTAGATTTCAGCTAGCTGATCTAGAGTAAATGTAAGCAGTGAGTAACAAAATAACAAAAAATCTATACCATGATTGTGTGCAATCTCACATGTTATTGTATGTATGTACGCTAGTGCCTACATAGAAGTTTTTTTTGTACAAAGTTCATTTTTTTCTCAAAAAAATCAGCCATTGAAAACAAGCAAAACTTTTTACGTCATTTTAAAACATTTTTATAACATATATTTTGGGAACTCTTAGTGATCATAAAACTCAGTATTTTTCAGTTTGAAAATTCTAAACATAAGCCTTAACAACTGATAACTGACTTAAGATCTAACATTTAGTTGTTTAACCTGATAAATGCTAAAACTCGGCAATATCAAGCTTTAGTGTTCAGTTGCTTTTGATCCAAAATATTTTAGATATTGAAAAACACTTCACCTGTACGAACTGTTTTGTAGGCTACAAATATGCAGGACTTCAGTTTAGTAATGAGTGCTGGTGTGGGAACTCAAACTACGGCTATGAGTCTGCTGCTTGCGATAGTCCCTGTACTGGAAACAGTAGCCAGATATGTAGTGGAACTTGGACAAACTCAGTTTATGAGATTGGTAAGGTACAATTATCGGATACATGCATAACACTTTCCACTCTCGCAGCATTAAGTTTTATTGATGCCATTTTAAATCGTATTTGTTTTATAATAAGTTTAGTTGCAAAAATTGTTATAATCCTAGAAACTAACAGCTTCAAAATTATCAAAGATGGCTCCATCATTTACGGAAATGAGTAATGGTTGAATGTAGGGCCGTTTTATACATTCGGTTATGTAATTTTTGCCATTTTAATCGTACAAGTTTCTCTTTTAGTTTCAATTTAGTTTCTAAAATTAAAAACATCAGCCTTCTTGAGCAAGAGTTCCAACATATTAAATACATATCTGTTTTTTGACACCCTTGTAAGGTTTTTGTATAAAGAAAAGGTTAAGGCTCTTAGAAGCATTGTTTGCTTATAATATTTTTGCTGGTCACTCTTTCCATATGGTGGATGCTTAGTTGCTAGGTAACCTTAGTCAAACAAGTATTTCTATAACTTCAGAAAAAAGCCGTTAAGAGGCCTGGCTGGGGTTTGAACCTTACGCCTTATGAAAACACTGCCCACCCCAGTGGCCACGCAAATTAAACATTATGTAATAGTAGTAATAGTAGTAATAGTAGTAGCAGTAGCAGTAGCAGTAGCAGTAGCAGTAGCAGTAGCAGTAGCAGTAGCAGTAGCAGTAGTAGTAGTAATAGTAGGAGCAACAAAATATTTGGTTGTTTGCTAATCGTCTTTTTTCCTGTATGCATTGTTATTTGTGTTAGGTGATTTGACTTATTCGTTACTAGACTTCATTGTCAAACTTGCAATCAAAAAGAATTTCTTAATTGGACCAAAAACGTATTAAATTCTATTACAAAGACTCCTTCATACATCACATGAAAACCTGCGGCTGTAAGAAACAATATGCCTTAAATGGCCCCTTTACTTGTGTGACTCACTATGAATGATGCCTCTGCCTTACATAACAAAATCTCTGGGGTAGTTATCCTTTGGTTGTTTTGTACTGTGGAGCATTTTGCACCCACTATTGTACCCACAACATCTGTTACAACCACAACATCTGTTACAACCACAACATCTGTCACAACCACAACATCTGTTACAACCACAACATCTGTTACAACCACAACATCTGTCACAACCACAACATCTGTTACAACCACAACATCTGTTACAACCACAACATCTGTTACAACCACAACATCTGTTACAACCACAACATCTGTTACAACCACAACATCTGTCACAACCACAACATCTGTCACAACCGCAACATCTGTTACAACCGCAACATCTGTTACAACCGCAACATCTGTTACAACCACAACATCTGTTACAACTACAACATCTGTTACAACCGCAACATCTGTTACAACCGCAACATCTGTTACAACCACAACATCTGTTACAACCACAACATCTGTTACAACCACAACATCTGTTACAACCACAAAATCTGTTACAACCGCAACATCTGTTACAACCGCAACATCTGTTACAACCACAACATCTGTTACAACCACAACATCTGTTACAACCACAACATCTGTTACAACCACAAAATCTGTTACAACCGCAACATCTGTTACAACCACAACATCTGTTACAACCACAACATCTGTTACAACCGCAACATCTGTTACAACCACAACATCTGTTACAACCACAACATCTGTTACAACCACAACATCTGTTACAACCACAAAATCTGTTACAACCGCAACATCTGTTACAACCACAACATCTGTTACAACCGCAACATCTGTTACAACCACAACATCTGTTACAACCACAACATCTGTTACAACCACAAAATCTGTTACAACCACAACATCTGTTGTACCCACAACATCTATTACAACCACAACATCTATAACAACTACACCACTTTCTGTTACAAAACCAGAACCAACTATAGCCCATGTCACCGAGTCACTGACATCTATATCAGTTCTGCCTTCATCTACCAACACGTCACCATCGACAAATAAAGAGATCAATGGTGAGTTAACAAAGTGACATTTTACATTGCTCTACAGTACAAATACTACAGCAGTCAGTGACACTTTACATTGCTCTACAGTACAAATACTACAGCAGTCAGTGATACTTTATATTGCTCTACAGTACAAATACTACAGCAGTCAGTGATACTTTACATTGCTCTACAGTACAAATACTACAGCAGTCAGTGATACTTTATATTGCTCTACAGTACAAATACTACAGCAGTCAGTGATACTTTACATTGCTCTACAGTACAAATACTACAGCAGTCAGTGACACTTTACATTGCTCTACTGTACAAATACTACAGCAGTCAGCAGTCAGCTGTACGTCACTGAATTTAAACAGCATGGATTAAGGTGATAATTCTGACTAGACTTGACAGAGGCTGCTTTCCTTCAGAAGGCTGACATCAAAAAACATTGCTTGGTTGGCCATTACTTGAATGTGATATAAAATCAATTTCTGTTACCAGGTAATGAAAAGATGGATGACAAGAAGACATCTACAGAGACCAGAATAATCACTGGTTGTGTTGTAGGAGCAGTAGTAGGATGCGCTGTCATTGTACTAGTAGTTCTACAAGTAAAACGTAACAGGTAAGCAAAGCAGATGGATGTAACATTTGTTGACAAGAACAACAACAAATAAGTTTGAATCACTCGTCAACGTCTACCAAATGTATAAACTTTGCTCCGTTGACAAAATGAGAGTAAAACTGGCATTTAATTATAACTTTGTGTCATAATTTATGTTTCATTTTGTATTGTCCAACTAAAGTTTCAAGAAGAAGAAACCACCCCTCTTGGCCCAGAAAATGAATCTTAACAGATAACAAAGATCTACTATGCAGCATGTTTTATAATTGAAAAATAACTTAACTTGTTTTATTAGACAAAAAGTATCAAAAATAACTTTTTTATACATAAATTTTTGTTACAGCGTTGCTAAAACAAGTTATTCAACTATCCAATATCAAACCATATGAATTGCTTGTAACTGGCTCAGTAATTACATAATAAATGAACGTTTTCAGGTCTAGGCAGTTGCATCGCCTTTTTTTAATTATAGTTTAGCTGCGACTGACAAAATAAAGTCAGCTGTAACAAAAAGCGCTAAAAAATCAAATAGCTGACAACTTTCATGCCTAGTTTGTCTCTCCACAGCAGCTGTAGTACCTGCAGCGGAGTGTTTTTTGGAAAAAACGCTCGTTTGTATTTTCTATAAGAGAATAAGGAAAAACGCTCAACTTGAGAAAGTTTTCGAATAATGGGAAAACCCCAATTAATTACAGGGACTTTGGGATTTCATTTATTGATTTATGTAAGGGTGCAGCGATAATATTTTGGGTTTCCAGGTAATAAAAATTTTGCTCAGGTTGCACGTTTTTCCCTATTGACAAATTCGATCAAAGGTTAATTTTTTTTTTATTGCATACAGCTTGATATGTTGTAGATCCAAATCAGCTCTTCACCTTAAGCCCAAATCTGATATTCAAATTGCTTCAGTTTCTGCTGACGTTGCCGAACCAGATTACCAGGTACCTAACGAACCAAGAGAAGACCATATTTACATGGACACCAGAGCAGAAGATGTGTTGTACTGTAACATTACACCATCTACACAGAACAATGACCAATCACTGCTACCAAGCTCAGTATATGAAGCTTGTCTACCAGCGACTCAGGGAGATGAAAATACTTACACACAGCTACAGAAATAGCTACAACCAATCAACAGACAACAGCAGTGTAAATGATCAAATCTGCAGTCTAGCTGTAAACTGTACTTTCAACATTCCACATTTTAAGTGATAATAGGTGAAGGTGATGTGTGCCACGGATTTTTTGTTATTTTCTATTAATACAGCCATTAAAGGATCTACCACAAATTAAGGTTTATGAAATTAGCCTATAATATACAAAGGCAAATTTATAACTTCCTTCCGAAGCTTCATCTTTGAGAACAACAGTGTAAAGATTTCAACTGATTGCGTTTTATGGCTGAATGATTGATAGGCTGCGCTCTGCCAACTTCCTCATCGAATGCAGAGCCATAAATTGGGATAGATGATTGAATATAAAGCCTGATCAAATGGGGTCCAGTCAGAGTAGTTTCACTTCAGTGATGCAACCGGAAGTAGCTTAGTCCATTGCCTAACTTATCATTAGAAATTACAACTTGTGTGACTATTATCCTGATTTGAGAAAACTTACGCGCTCGATATATGACAAAAATGATGTCTTAGAGAAAGCTCAAGGAATCAATAAAACCTTTGAAATATTTTTCTTGAACAATTTTAGATTATCCACTTGAGAAAAATTAATTAAATATTATGCTTATATATACTACCAAGTGGTGCCATAGTTTAGTACTTTGGGTTTAACTGGGTCTGCCAACATAAGTAGATGATGGCGCACTCTTGTTTTAGCCTGATTCCACAGTTCTGGCGTACTGAAATGATTTATTTGAGCGGCGCATTGTCATTATTACACACCCCAAGCCTATCCACTGCCAATGAATCATTGATTGCGGATTTCATAATTCTAAACAAAAATAATTGACTCTCATTAATACTAGTAGTATTGTAGCACCATAATGTCGTTGCAATCAGACTCACAATCTCTTTACTACTAGCTCCACCTATGAAACTGCTGGGACCCCATTGAACTGCTGCTGAGCTATTTGAGTCATGCTTTGACTAAAACTGAACTTGTGGCTTTCTATAGAAACTAGTCATGCAGTAAAACAACCAATCAGAAATCTGGAAAAACTTTTTTGTTTGGGCTAAACTTGACTCGAAAAAAATATCACCTCATGATGAGTCTATCCAACACAATCAGCTTGGGCCTAACATTCACTGGTAAAGTTGGGTCTATTGACTCTATAAAACCAGTTAATAGCCAAAAAAGCTCAGTTTTATAAATGGTTTACACTTTCGTTGAGATCTTCAGAATTATTCTCTTCACTCAGATAAAGCATCACTTATCAAACCATTCAATTTCCACAGCAGTTTGTAAAAAATATTAGGGATAAACAAAACGATTATATTCATACTCTTAAAAGCAGTAATTTGTTAAAGTTTTTGGCATTGTGCCAAAGCTCTGGCTATAAAAAAGTTGATGAAAGAGAGAGGAGAAGAGCATGGAAGGAGAGAAAAGCTCAGTGCAAAATTAGTGACAGGAAAGCGAAATGTTTCCACCAATAAAAGTGTTTAACAAGAGACTTTCCGCAAAAGAAATATAAAGAACCTTCGAGACTCAAGAGAAGAGAATGTTCTGGTACTATTGAATGGTGCATTACATGTTTGTCTATCTCAAGCATACTGCAGCAGTTATTTATTAGTAGCTAAAATGGCTGAAATCTAGTGACAACTAATCTGAAAACTTCTTTTCAGAGTTTCAAGAAAGTAAAATCTGCTTACTTTGAACACAACCGGAAAGTTGTCTCTCCCTACAAGAAAAGATAGACAACTCCATGTAACTTGAAAACTACTATCGAGTACTTCATATGCATTAGCTACTAGATAGATTAAACCATTATGTTTACAGATAGCCCACCCGCACTGACTGTCGTTGATGCATGATAAGTTAGTGTCATGTTAGAACAGTTCTTTTGTGATTCAAACCATAGACCTTTTGGAGTTTTTACAACTTCTATGGAAGCGTTATAGATAAAGCTAGCCAAAGTTACTGTTACTAATATTGTTAACTGATTACAAAGGAAGAACCATGGGTTGTGTTGGTAAAGTTGCATTTCCTGTAGGTGTACTGACACCTGGATACAGTGGCGGGACATCTGGAAACACCAGTGTATACACCAGTGTATACCCTGTTATTTATGTATTCTCACAGTCTTAAACCTGTTTGATTAGCTTAAATTGCTTTCGATTGCTGCCGATTAGCTCACTGCAGTCTGCAGTCTGCCCCTCCCCAACCGAATTTGTCTCACTTGGTGATTCGTATAGTTGAGCCCAAAGTGCATCCATGTTTGTTGGCACCCACAAAAAGAACCCAAAAGAACTGTCAAACAGGTTTGAACACAACACGAGAGTTGTCTCTCTGCTTAACAAGATAGACAACTCTGTGTTTCATGAAAACTAGAAGCAAGTATCTCAAATGTATTTATCTGGACAAAATCATTGAACTTTGTGATACCTCTTTTCTTGAGTATAATCATATAAGCTGTAGAGTACAATATGTATATATATATATTTGATATCAGTTTAAATACAAATGTAACATTAAATGCTTTAGGTGCAGTTAAGCTAATCAATTTACAATATAATATAATCAATAAATGTAAAAGTATATTTCCTTTATTGCTGAGTTTATACTATAATAACAAACTTGTGTAAGTCTATTTTTGGTCTATTAGGCATCAGCGCGTCACCATCAGCATGTCAATCATATATTTAATGTTTCTAACTTATCTATTAAATTGTTGTTTTGGCTCTTGCAAAGGTGACCTCAGTTGACTTTAACCAGCTGAAATAGTTAAAAGTTTTAGTATCCACACGCATTGTGCCAAGAAAATTTCATTGTGATTCTAGTTGCCATCAGCCGTATGACAGATAACTGGGATGTGCACAAATGAGATTGAGTGTGCCTTGGCCACAAGTGTCAGCGCTAGAGGGCAGCTACTGTTGGATATTTATTTGAATATGAAACTATATATTAGTTTGTTTTATTTTGTATCAACTTTTGGTTGTATGCAAGGTATGTATATTATATATACTTTATCTCTTGTATACAAGGTATGTATATTATATATACTTTATATCTTGTATACAAGGTATGTATATTATATATACTTTATCTTTTGTATACAAGGTATGTATATTATATATACTTTATCTCTTGTATACAAGGTATGTATATTATATATACTTTATCTCTTGCATACAAGGTATGTATATTATATATACTTTATCTCTTGTATACGAGGTATGTATATTATATATACTTTATCTTTTGTATACAAGGTATGTATATTATATATACTTTATCTCTTGTATACAAGGAATGTATATTATATATACTTTATCTCTTGTATACAAGGTGTGTGTAAGTTATATATATACTTTATCTCTTGCATACAAGGTATGTATATTATATATACTTTATCTTTTGTATACAAGGTATGTATATTATATATACTTTATCTCTTGTATACAAGGTATGTATATTATATGTACTTTATCTCTTGTATACAAGGTATGTATATTATATATACTTTATCTCTTGTATACAAGGTATGTATATTATATATACTTTATCTCTTGTGTACAAGGTATGTATATTATATATACTTTATCTCTTGTATACAAGGTATGTATATTATATATACTTTATCTCTTGTGTACAAGGTATGTATATTATATATACTTTATCTTTTGTATACAAGGTATGTATATTATAGTGGTTTTATCTGTTGCAGGACAATTTGCATACACATATAAAGGCTGTTTCAAGGATTCATATCATAATGAAACATTGACTGGATCAAATAGCTTTAATCGCTACAACAACACCATTGAGGACTGTGTAACACTCTGTGGACAGGATGGTGAGTTTTATTTAATTAACTGTGATGTAGATTCTACGGTACAAAATGTTAAATGTCATTACTGCAGAAATTCTTCCTGCTTGATTCTATCATGTCTTCAGCAAAAGGGAAATTAATAACTATCTATTTAGATATTTGGCATCAGTCTTATAATCTAATAGCTGGCTTACATACCATAAGAAACAACCAAAGGATATAGTTAGATGTGTTGTTATGCTTTTCCCAAGATCTTTCTCCCATGGTCATTGCGTCCTCTTGTAATGGGCTCCTAGTGTGGAAGGCTCCTCCTGTGGTAGGCTCCTCTTGTGGTAGGCTCCTCCTGTGGTAGACTCCCCTTGTGGTAGGCTCCTCTTGTGGTAGGCTCCTCCTGTGGTAGGCTCCACCTGTGGTAGGCTTCTCTTGTGGTAGGTTCCTCCTGTGGTAGGTTCCTCCTGTGGTAGGCTCCTCTTGTGGTAGGCTCCTCCTGTGGTAGGCTCCCCTTGTGGTAGGCTCCTCTTGTGGTAGGCTCCTCCTGTGGTAGGCTCCTCTTGTGGTAGGCTCCTCCTGTGGTAGGCTCCACCTGTGGTAGGCTCCTCTTGTGGTACGTTCCCCCTGTGGTAGGTTCCTCCTGTGGTAGGCTCCTCCTGTGGTAGGTTCCTCCTGTGGTAGGCTCCTCCTGTGGTAGGCTCCCCCTGTGGTAGGTTTCTCTTGTGGTAGGCTCGTCCTGTGGTAGGCTCCTACTGTGGTAGGCTCCTACTGTGGTAGGCTCCTCCTGTGGTAGGCTCCTCTTGTGGTAGGCTCCTCCTGTGGTAGGCTCCTCCTGTGGTAGGCTCCCCCTGTGGTAGACTCCTCCTGTGGTAGGCTCCTCCTGTGGTAGGCTACTACTGTGGTAGGCTCCTACTGTGGTAGGCTCCTCCTGTGGTAGGCTCCTCCTGTGATAGGCTCCTCTTGTGGTAGGCTCCTCCTTTGGTAGGCTCCTCTTGTGGTAGGCTCCCCTTGTGGTAGGCTACTCTTGTGGTAGGCTCCTCTTTTGGTAGGCTCCGCTTGTGGTAGGCTCCTCCTGTGGTAGGCTCCTCTTGTGGTAGACTCCTCCTGTGGTAGGTTCCTCCTGTGGTAGGCTCCTCTTGTGGTAGGCTCCTCTTGTGGTAGGCTCCTCTTGTGGTAGGCTCCTCCTGTGGTAGGTTCCTCCTGGGTAAGCTCCTCCTGTGGTAGGCTCCCCCTATGGTAGGCTCCTCTTGTGATAGGCTCCTCCTGTGGTAGCCTCCTCCTGTGGTAGACTCCTCTTGCGGTAGGCTCTTCCTGTGGTAGATTCCTCTTGCGGTAGGCTCCCCCTGTGGTAGGCTCCCCCTGTGGTAGACTCCTGTGGTAGGCTCCGCTTGTGGTAGGCTCCTCTTTTGGTAGAATCCTCTTGTGGTAGACTCCTCTTGTGGTAGGCTCCCCCTGTGGTAGGCTCCTCCTGTGGTAGGCTTCCCCTGTGGTAGGCTCTTCTTGTGGTAGACTCCTCTTGTGGTAGCCTCCCCCTGTGGTAGGCTCCCCTGTGGTAGGCTCCTCCTGTGGTAGACTCATCCTGTGGTAGGCTCCCCCTGTGGTAGGCTCCACCTGTGGTAGGTTCCTCCTATGGTAGCCTCCCCCTGTGGTAGGTTCCTCTTGTGGTAGGCTCCTCATGTGGTAGGCTCCTCCTGTGGTAGGCTCTCCCTATGGTAGGCTCCTCTAGTGGTAGTCTCCTCCTGTGGTAGACTCTTCTTGTGGTACGCTCCTCTTGTGCATTTGCAGAACCCCCATCTTCCCTGATGGCAGCCCTCCCCTACGATCACTTTCTCCGATTGCCATTTTCTTTCTTGGTAAGCTCTTTCCCCGAATAGTCACTTCAACGCATTTATTACTACTTTGTTTTTGCAATAAATATGTATTTGGACAATAACTGTCAAGAGTAGTCGGCAGGCGAATACAAAAGAGGCAGTGATGTTAAGAATAAAATCAAATAAAAATGCTATCAAATAATAATAAAAAGTACTATATAGTTATTTGTCATTCATTATTTGAAAAATATTTGTGAGGCATTACACAATAAATTTTTCAAAGATTATTTTTAACATCGACTGTTCTAATTTTTGTCATAAACAAAGTTTTTAGTGAAGCATTAACAATAAAAAAGCAAGCAACAACAACAGTAGTAATCAGGAGTAGTAATAATAAGCAATAATAATGTAGTACTAACAAAATAACTTTATTGATAACAATAATGAATACAACAAATGATAATGTTTACTAAACCCAAAAGTTATTTCAACTTGAAACTGATGAAGGAAATTATAATAATAACAACAACAATGATACAGTGTTTTCGTGGCGTGAAAATATTAGCATCACCATCAATAAACATAAATCGGAATAAAATTGTGATATATTACTTGCTCAAAAACTCCGACTTTAAAATTGGGATTTTTAATATATAACTTGTCTTTTATGAACATTGACTTTTTTTAAGTGAAATAACTGAAAGCCATAACTAAATAAAAAAAAATGCTACTAATAACTGGAAAGTATATAAAATGTACACAATTATTATTTGAAACAATAAAATAAACAAAAATTAGTAACAAAGGCCTAATCAAGGTCTAAAACAACAGACTGTTTTGTTTGAAATCTCACAACTCATTAGTATATTACATCAACCAATGGTAGTAGTCATGTAGGAGCAGATCTCAATTCTCAATCATCAATTCTTTTAGCTATGGCACTTTATGAAAAACATTTTTATAAAATGATATTGATGCCAATAAAGTATTATATATATATATATCAACCAATGGCAGTAGTAATGTAGGAGCAGATCTCTGGTATGGAGTCTAAGGACAAGGTGCAACTCATTAGTATATTACATCAACCAATGGTCATTCCACTGCTCAGCAACTCAACTGTTCAGCAAGATGAATGATCATTGGTGCAATATGACAACTATCTTGTGTATTTTAGTAATCTTTGTAGACTTTGCTGTACTTAAAAAAAAACCAAATCAATACTCAATAGGGCCAGAATTATATTTGTTTTGCTGATTTAAAATAGTAAAAACATACAAACTTTTAATTCGAAAACAAATGGCATATTTAAACACTGGCCATATATTTACTTGATCCAATATGTCGTTTGTACATCAGTTTTCATTCTCCTAAGCAAAGGAGTTTAGGTGTATATATACCCATTAAACACTTGAATTAATAAGCTGTGCGGGTCAACACCTACACTATAATCATTCTTATTGAAAAAAATATTAAACTGACCAATTTCTTTGGTTTGAGACAAATTAGCAACCTTAAACCCATGTCATACTTTAGATTGATCCATTGAAATATTTTTCAAACACTTTATTTTTTTCCTAGCACGCTGCTTAGAAGTATAATTAGGTGAGATCACAGGTTAACAAAAACAGATAAACATGCATTTTTTTAGTTCATATATATTTTAATTAACCTATTATATTATTATTAATCACTAAAACAAACTAAATACTTTGGTACTAATGACGTCTTTCTGTTATCCTTATTAACTATCCTGAACTGTGCAACAAGTATAAACACAATTTTTTCTACGATAAAGTTAATTTTTTGCAGGTTTACTTTCTGAGATATTTATAGGCTACAGATATGCAGGACTGCAGTACAGATATGAATGCAACTGCGGTAGCTCTGGATATGATAGATATGGTGTAGCATATGATTGTACATACCCATGTACAGGGAACAGTAGCCAGATATGTGGTGGTATGTGGAGTAATTCTGTCTATGAGATTGGTAAGATACTCCGCAATGATAATAGTGTGCTTACAACCCAATCATGTACAGATGGCTGAAGGAATACAACCCTTCATCTTATTGCCATCGCCAGTAGCCGGGGCGGCTCTCAAGAGGCGGGGTTTATGATGGTGGGCGGGGTTTGGGGGGAGAGTGAAAGAGAGCCGGGGACAGATTGATTTTGAGATGCCGTATTCTGTAACAGAATACGTCCTAGTCTGAATAAACTGCCTTTTTTCAACGAAAAGCCGACTTGAATGTGGTTTTGTTGAGTAAGTCTATTGATATTTCTCTCAAGTTACTGCCATGTGCTAGCCACATGCTCAGCTCTACGAACCTATTTGTGCTGGTTTGTTGTTTTACAATTTCTTTTACAACTGGACATCATAGAATTGACCAATCTCAACGCTAGATGCCACAACTAAGATTTTACAGTAAGTAGTCGATGAGAAGCGGTAGATATTATTATAATAGTAATGTATGTATGTAATAAATGAAGAATAATTATAATAATAAATAAATAATTATTATTATTTTTTTTTATTATTATTATTATTGCAATTGTTGCTAAAAAATTGTGATTGTTTTTATAATACTTCTATCTATCTACTATCAATATGATGATTAATAATAAATAATAATAATATTGTTTTAAGAAATAAAACTATCAGCCAACAAACACCATCAACAATAAATTTTATTATATTATTTAATTTATTGTTGTTTGTGGTTGATATATGATAATTTTTTTTGTCATTGGCTACTACGAACTACTAATAATGATTTTTGTTATGATTATTAGGATTTGTTAGAATTGTAAATAATTATAATAATAATTAATAATGAAATTTTATAGTTTTACAATTAAAATAGATATTATAATAATATATATATAATAAATTATTATGGTGTCACCATATGTGTCACCATGGTGCCACACACTATGTGAAGTGTGTCTTCTTTGAACATATAAACTCCATTGGTGGGTAACTAAACCTTTCCACAAACTGAGTTAGTGACAGTATGCCTGAACAATCCAGATGAGTAAAACATTGCAATAATATATAATTTTATATACCACTTTCACAAACAATAATTAATGCTATAAAAGAATGTGTGCTAATGACAATGCTTTATTGTTGTGGACGAGTAGTATAAGCAACAAAGCAACATCATCTTGCCAAACAAGGAAGCACACATTTTTATTATTATTATTTTGCATTTAATTACAGTTATGCAATAATCTGTATGCTTGATGTTTGATTGGTAAGAGATGCTACTCAGACCACTTGTTATTTGTTGTTACATTTTTTATTCTGTGACAATAAATAAAATTTTCAGTTTTGGCTTAGCATTGTGTAACTTAATTATTATGTTTACAACTGTCAGCTGTTATTGTTGTTGCAGGAGAATGCAACAATAAACTCTCTGGTGAAATAGTTCCAGAACATATTTGGGTCGTAACAGACATATTATGTGGTGCTTTACTCAGAAGTACTGGCCATGCAAAGTACCTATAGATGTGACTTCCTTGCTACAAGACAACAATTACAGTCGTTAGTAATTCAGTAAATAAGCCTGGTGATTCATTTGTAACTGAAAACTGAGTTGGAGAAATGAAAAATATCACTTCCTCCATACTGGTGGCTGTGTTAATGTTTGTATTTCTGGTTAGCTACTTGCTCAGTTCAGTGGTTTTCCCCTGTTATTTCTTTCATTTATAGTTATTTATATTTCCTGCATTACAAATATATGTACATTACAAATATATGTACATTACAAATATATGTCTGTACATTTTTTTTATATTTGTTTACGTGCGTATATTTTTATTTTTCAATTGCACTCGCTATGTGATTCATGTGATAACTTGTTGTGTGCAAAATTCCTGTTTAAATTTTATTCACCGCAAAGTTCTGATTTAAAATATGTTATTTCCCACATTTTGCTAATCTATTGTGTTATCTTTTTCTTTGACTTTGTATGCATAAATCCATACATATGCATGTTCTATAAATTCCGTAAAATTATAATCGAAGTTGCATGAAAGAATGCTAGAAAGCCATTATCATCAGTGGGAGTAAACCCTCATTGAACAGTGGAGTTTTAGCTTTATCTTGACAAGTTTTTGGGTAAGAATAAAATCAAATCACTCATAAGCTCTGTGAAAAAGTGGTCTAGTTTACTTGTGGCCAATTTAGGTGCCACCATCCAACAGAGCTCTCAATTCAACACAAAGGAATGATATCAGCTATATGAAGCTAATAATAAATACAACCGCAGTAGTTATGCTTCCTTAGTGATATAATAGACTGTCTCATTCGTTTTCTGTTAGTAATACGATGAAGTTATAATGGGATTAATGCTCAACTACAATGTAAGCTCCGCCCACCGTGTGTCAATGTGTCCCTGGCTCTCATTCTCTCTCACCCCCTCCCCCCTCATAGAGAGCCACCCTGGCTACATCGCCAGTGTCAAAAATATGCTGTGTCGTTGTCACACTTTTCTATGTTACACTATGTCTATGTTAATTTATGTCTATGTTACTCTATGTCTGTGTTACTCTATGTCAATGTTACACAATGTTTATGTTACTTCACAGCTCGTATTTTTTCCACTTTTCAGTGAAGGTTTTCACACATCCCATCACAGTGGCACATTCTATGACAACCACAACTGCTGCAACACTCACAACCTCAACAACAACTGAAGTATTTACAACAACCATAAAGCCCACAGCTACTAAGCCTGAACCAGTAACTACCACAATAACACAACCTCTACCATTGACATCTACATCCCCTTCAACTACTAACCTATCAATCACTACTTCAACCAATTCGTACATTTCCAAAACAGACAATGTGGTCAGTGGTGAGTTAACAAAATAACACTTTACATTGCGCTACTGTATAACTACTACATCAGTCAATGTTACTTGGTTAGAGAGAGCTGTTAACTGGCAGCCATCAGCTGTAACTTATTGAGCTCAAACAGCACTGACTAGTTGGCAATAGATTAAAATTGTTTGACTTGAAAGTTAAATTGACTGACCAGTTATCAAATGCTGCCTATTTCAGACAGTGACAAGATGGATGGCAAGATGGATGAGAACAAGACATCTGCAGAGACCAGAATAATCATTGGTTGTGTAGTAGGAGCAGTTGTAGTGTGTGCTTTCATTTTACTAGTACTTCTACTAGTGAAACGTAACAGGTAAACGAAGCATTTAAACTCTAGCAACAAACTTATGTTAATTATGAGCTTCAAGTTTTTTCAAACATGTACGTCTGGTTTCCTTTAACAAATGTGCAGCCAACCTAAACAAAATCCACATTTGAAGCACAATGAGAAAGTAATATTTTTGTGGTTCTAAGTTTTTGTAATTTGCTCATAACACATTTCTTCTCGTTGATATGTTTTCGGTGCCATCTGGTCTTCTAACAAGTTTGTGAAGTTTAAACATATTATAATGGTTGCTCTCTTCCATTAGTCTCTTCCCACATATCAGCAGTGGCCTGTGTAATCACTTAATAGTTTTCAATGCCATGGCACTGCGCCAAATATGAAGCAGATTTAGCTGCCAGAAATGATGTCAACACAAAGCTTGCAACTCATGATGAGTTATTCCAATGCAAGGCACAACCCAAAACCAAAAGCTACTAAGTTTTCATTTATTAGAGCTTGTTTACTTACACTTGAATAGCTTCATTTTACTTTATTACGCTTTACAGGTCAACTTCAATGCCTGGTTTTTCTAGGAAACCTTTAGGGGAGCACAACTCCGAAAAATCTTGTTCTACATCAAAATAAACAGCTTTATTCTTACTTCGCAGGTCAAAGATTGATGTTTGCTACTGGCTACGAGCCAAAAACTCTTTTGAAAAGTTTTCAAGTTCAGCAGTGGAGTTTGAATCTCAATCTGACCTCAGCTCAACTTCCTTCGCCAGAATGTCATCCGTTGCCAACTCAAACAGCCCTGCCACACATCATGTGACAGTTAATGGATATGTTTACGCATTGGTGAACAAAATGAAACCAACTCAAGCACCTGTTGATGCTGCCAAACCAGGCTGTTCAATCGCCGATGAACAGAGAGAGGACAATACATACATAAACAGTACAGACAATAGTGCTATATACTGTAATACTACACAGGCATATAACAATGACCAATCAACAGACCACAACAGTGTAGATGATCAAATCTACAGTCTAGCTGAACCAATCATTGATGATTTGGTTGTAGTGGACAATCAACTCTATGAAATAGTGTAGTGTGATCTTTATTTGACATTGAATATGGTTTAAAACTTTACATTTTAAGACTAGTATGAAAGAGGAATGCTAGTAATGCAAAAGTTTAACTATTGACAAGAACATAAACTTGTATTTTACTTTAATATGGTAAGATACAACCAACAATCAACAACTAACAACCAACACCTACAGCTTGTATTAGTCTGATAAAAAATCCTTGCACTGTAGTTTTTATACTTATGTATATTACATGGTATACTATGTTTGATTATGATGTTGCTGTAAAATATGAAGTTTCAGTTACTTCGTGTAAGTTTTTTATTAGATGTTTTCTAACCAATCAGATGTTAATAAATGATAATGTAATATAGATCACCAATCAGAGGTGTTACGTATTTAGTCTACCAACACATGTAATTCGTGCCAACAGAGCTATAAAAATACACAAACTGAAAGTGATGTAGTGTGGATATGTATCCAATACACAACAAAATATAATATGTACTTGAGAAATTGATACACAATTTTATCAAGTAACCGTGATGAAATGTCTTATTTACTTAGTGGTACACTGAAAAAGAACTTGCATACATACTGTTATATAGTACATTGTAATACTACTGAGTAATGTCTGATTCCATGGTAGGTAGATGTTTACATCGTGTATGAGTTAATGGTGATGTAATATTTGGTTAAATATTGCTGCTTTTGGTAAACGTAGACATGTTAAACTTGTTTGTATATTGTGGTTGGCTGCCCAATGACTGTTGCAGC
Source organism: Cryptosula pallasiana (assembly GCA_945261195.1). NCBI lineage: Eukaryota > Metazoa > Bryozoa > Gymnolaemata > Cheilostomatida > Cryptosulidae > Cryptosula > Cryptosula pallasiana. Next base: position 44,743,072 of record OX183130.1, read on the forward strand.
TTGTAATATAAACGTGGATGGACTTGTACATTAGCAGTGTCAGCTGTCGGTAACCAGTAAACAGCTGTTGGGTAGAGTAGTCTATCTAATTTTTTTATGTTTGTGTAACAACAGGATTGTATTTTGGTTTACTTTTCTTTCTATCAACTCTTGTTTGTATACAAAGTGTGTATGTTATATACATGAAGCATAAGTCAGAGAAAAAGTATTTATACCGATACCTGAGAACATAGGTGCGACTGCATTTTATCTATGACTATCGCTTGGCTGGCTTCCTACGTCGCCATGTCGATGCCTGTGTTGTTCGGTAGTTGCTGTGGTTTGATTAACTCTTAGCTTGTCTTGGTTACCCTAGTCAATGCTGTTAGACCTGAGTAGAGTAGCTGAGGTGAAGGTCAGGGTATAGAACCAGAAAGGGGTGGGGCAATCATTTAACCCAACCGATGATGTAGAAAGTAAACTAACTTATTGTAGGAGAATATCCACACAAATATGTTGGGTGCTTCAAAGATGGAGATCCAAGGGCACAGTCTGAGTCCACCAAGTACTACTTTGCCAATAACAGTAAAGAGAGTTATGTAACTTTTTGTGGACAAGGAGGTGATTTGAAATATTTATCTTATAAGTTCATATTTACTGCACACACAATTTCAGACAAAATTATGTTTCTGTCCACGGAGATCAAAAGGTTGCTATATATGGTCGAGAGTTGTGTGCTCTTACTTAGTAAGACAACTCCTCAAACATTTATAGACATATACTTTCAGGCTACAGGTATGCAGGGATACAATTCAGAGAAGAATGTCGATGTGGTTGGTAACTCTGGATATGATAGATATGGTGAGGCAGAGGATTGTACATATCCATGTACAGGAGACAGTAATCAGATGTGTGGTGGTTCAGGGAGTAATTCTGTCTATGAGATTGGTAAGATGATTAGCAATTATATATTCTGCTTAGATGCCTTTTGACAGTTAACAGTCATTTATTATTACCACGCCTCAAGAGCAGTGGTAATATTTTACTGATTTGTCTGCTGATCAAATAAGCAATAGGAAGGCAATGCAAAAGTATCAAACTTAGCTTTCCACAAAAGCCAGAATGTAAAAATTATTGTTTTACAAACTTTATTGATATCGGCTTTGAGGAAGTTGGCTTTTTTCAGTTTATTGAACCAATTAAAGTCTATCAAACAGTTTTGTACTGCTACTAGCTGGCTTACCAATCACAAAAGATAAGTAATGAAGGTTCATGTAATATAATATATCATTGTGTTTTCCCTGGCTCATTCTACCAAAGCCCCCTCCACTTGTGGTCGTCTTCACCTGTGGCCCTTTCTTCCAGTTGTCACTTTCTCTTATGGTAACCTCCTTCCTAGGTCATCTTACACTTGATACCAATGTTGGCATGAAATCATACTTTGACCGTAGATATCTAGGGTAATCAGTAGACAAATACATCACAGCAACGTATGTAGTAACAATAAAATTAGTTAATGATAATAATAAAGCAATAATGAGATGATAATCTATCATTTGCTTATTATTTCAAAAATTTCAGAGCAAAGTTTGATAATAAATTTGTTGTAATTATTTAAGTATTGTATTAGAATTGTGCGAGAGACTGTGTGTAGCCAGATACGCCAGAAGTTGTCTTACCCTATTGAAGGAGATGCTATCCTGGAAGCCTAGCAACCCGAGGAGCCTTCGTTCTTACAGACCGAGGAGACGTGACAGCCAAGATCAAGCCTAGGAAACTTGTTCATCTTGCTCTAATTAATTATTATTATTATCGTTGTTGTGCAGTTCAAATGCACACGTTCACATTGTATGTATATGTATGTCAATGTCTGGCGCTTTTGTATTCAACTTGTATCGCGCCGATTTTGTCTGCCAATCATATTGTGTTATTTTTACCCAATCACATGTTATAGTTTTTCAACTGCTAATTTGCATTTATTATTGCATAAGTATTAGGGCAGATCACCCAGCTGTCAGAGTTCTTGTTGTAGTTGTGTTGAGTTGATCACTGGAAGCGTTAGGGTAACATTGTGCATCCCCGTAGTCTTGACTGGAAGTATTAGTGGGTTCTAATATTGTCGACTATTTACACTTCGAAACACCTCTCGTTGTAAGTTTTGTATCTTTACGTTTGAATACATTGTTGCTGATAATACAACTCTTCTTATACTGTCGTGAATTTGCTAAGCAGAATTACTTTGTCGATAATAACATTCTTAGAGACGACGTTACACTCTTAGAAATTGTCACAAGTCTGTCTAACACGATTGCTATAAGCTATACACGTGCTTGCTAAGTAAATTGAGAAGTAAAGTGAAACCGGATCTGTGTGCTGAGAAACAGATCTCCGTATCAAGAGAAACAGGAAGTCTCCGGATCGAGACAGTTAGATTGATTAAGCATCGTATACAGTGGAGTTATACTACCGGTTAGTAATCCTGTATAACAGGTTGTGCCTTGACACTAGCAGGCTACGCTACCGACACAGCTCTAGTGCTCACTAGTACAGACAGCTAGTCTCAAACAGTGGTCCGGTAAAGGTGCTGTGTCATTACACGGGCAAATCCTTTACAGTATTACCTGTTAGCACCTTAATCATAAACTAAGCTTCTAATTAAGCATAAACAATAAAAAAGCAAGCAATAATGATCGCAGTTGGTAATAAGCATAATAATTAGTAATGATAATATTGAAAGTATTAAAAATAAACTTAATGATAGTTTTAACTGAAAAAAAATAAGAATATTGTTAAACCCAATATTTACTTTAAACTGAAATAAATGATAATAGTCCTATTTCTTGAAGCAACCAGCAAGTATCATCGTTAATGATAATAAATAATAATATCATCATGTGCTGTTTTTCACAAATTGTCTGACTGAAGAATTGTGATTATAATAAAAAGTGGGTTTTATTTCTGTAATAACTGTATTTTTTCCAAGTGGCAAAAAAATCCATAACTTAATGAGGTAATTCCACTCATAAATGATAAAAATACAAAAATACGAAACACGAAAAACACTTTTAAACAAACCGCGAAGCAGCAATTCTGGTGGTTCATTTCAGCATTTGATCGGACAATGATCATTTTTGCCTGCTCAGGAATTTTGAAGCCTTGCTCAATGGAAAGAGGCAGGCAAAGAGTTTTTGATGGAGCAAAGCGTGACAACTCCTGAGTAGGCAAAGTGTTAACTGGTCAATCTAGTGGGCTTCCACCAACACACTAAGTGCCCGGTGTTAGCAAAATATTACTTTTGTGATTCGTCTCACCCTACGTTAATGGAGAAAGCCTTCAGTTAGAAAACAAATGGCAAACTCAAACTGCCGTCATGCATCAAATTCGTCCAATAGAATGCTTTTACAGCAGTTTTCACTTTGGGTGTAGACATGTACCCACACAGATAGACAAACGAATACACAGACTCCCAGAAGTTCTGCACGTTTATGTATTTAGATTTTGATTTAATTTGGCAGAGACCCGAAAAATGGGTTTTTCAATCAAAGGCAGTGAGCGTTATTTGGGAGAAGAGTAGGAAGTTTTGGTTTTATGCAGAGAAACTGAAAAGCTAAGCTATTGAATGACTGCAGGAGGGAGTTTATTAGACATTGAAGGAACTACAGTAACCACCACAACAGCTAGCACATTAACAACCACAATGGCTTCCACACTAACAACCACAGTAACTACACCTCTGGTTGGCGCAATAAGATCATCTCCTTCAACTCATTCTAAGTTTTCTCAGAAAAACAGTTTCAGCTTGCAACCTTTCTTTTGCTTGGACTTCATAACCATAATGTTAAAAATTCAAATGCTGCACTGTTAACTTATTTGTATTTAAAAAGGAAATATTGAAATTCTAGGGTCAATTTCTTTGATGTTTTGTAGTTGTATTCACTGGCTGGGTCAATGAACATCTGCTATTATCCATATTTGGGCACCACATCAGTGAGCAGTGAATGCATCAATCTGGGCTTGTACATTTTATTATAAAATAAACTATTCTGAAATATATGGTGGCTCAGAACGTTTTGCCTTTTGTGTTTTAAAACGTCTGAACGCTTTCCAAACAGTTTGAACAAATTTGAAATAGTCTGAACTTTTGTAAAAACTTCTGAACGCTTTGTGAACTTAGAAAATCCGAGCCGATTTGCTGGTTCGCTCTATTGTTCATAGATCTACAGTCCATTTATGATGGATAATGTTTCTCCTAAACACTGAACGGTTGAATTTTTTGTAAATAAATAAATAAATTTTTTGATTTAATAAATATTATTTGCTTTAAATTATTTTAAATAATAAATACAACCTAACTTTAAATGTAAAAATTCATTTTAGAGATTATATTCAACAAAATTTTTATACAGTTAATTAACTTGCTCTATGTCTTTTGATCGACGTCTATGTTGACAAAGTTATATAGAGGCTATAAATAAAATTATGACGATCGCTTTTGGTTCGAAAGCCATGTGCTTTGCAAACTTCTCCAACCATTTCAAAATAGTTTAGACTATTTTAAAACAGTTCAGACTATTTCAAAATAATTCATGCGGTTTGTAAATAGTTCATACTCTTTCTAAAGCGTCCATACGGTTTGTAATTTCCTAAATCATCTGGATCATTTTACAAGTGTTGGACAGGAAATACAGTTTTATAGCATTAATCCTGCAACTGCTGAGGCGGACAATTAATTTATTATAACCAACAAGCCCGTTTTTAAACATAGTTTCTTGGGCTATTTTACTACAATTACCCAATTATTTTCAATGTAAAACACGCTTTGCAAACTGTCTGGACTATTTCAAATTCGTTCATACGCTTTGAAAACGAAACCGTCTAGCGTTATGAGCCACCATAGAAATACATTGTATTCAATAAGATGCACGAACTGAATACTGAACAATTTGTATTAAATTTTATTTTGGTTTATACTTGCAGAATGTACTATAGTTTTGTATATTTTTATTCCCAACAGTTTTCTATTACATAATGCGGATAAAATGTAGGTTTAGTTGAATCCCCTTCAGTAAAACTCAAAGTATCAAGTTAGAAGGAAAGTTGATACCTGAATGAAATCATTTAACAGGGAAAAGTGACATATTTTACTTGGATTTACAAAATTTTTTGTTACCAATATTGTCTTGTTCATCTACATTTTCTAAAGCTTCAGTTAGTGTGGTGTTGGACACACAGAAGTACATAGGTTATACTTTGTTTCAGCCTAACTAACCATTGATTTAGTTTGTTGTTTGTTTGTTTCAGCTGTGCCTCGTGGGCAACCCTAAAGACGGGTCTCATAAGCAGAACTTGTGTGAGCAGCACCCTATACCCATGCCCGCCGTTACACCGGCTACTCTTCCGAAAAAGCAGAGGGGGATCTTTTACTAGCATGACTCCATAGTTATTATGGAGAGTGCAATCAAACTAGGGACCACGTTATTTTCATGCCCATATCCGACCAGGCAGAGCATATAGGAAGCCAAATATCTCGCTCACAGATAACCGTGCTGGGAATCGAACCCCAGATCCAGGATTGAAGTGCAAGCACTTTAACCACTAGACCACACGTGCCTCCTAGTTGGTAGCGCAGAGGTCCTAATACAGCTTGTCTTGTGTAAACCTTGGATTGAATATGTACAATACATATGTATGAGTGATGTCCACAATAACTGCAGGGTTAACGTTGTGATAATACAGTTAAAAAACTGTGTTCATATCATCAAACATCATGGCTAATTGTTATCTAACAAAACTATCCAGTAGCGCACTGGTTGATATTAAGCAGTTATCAATACTTGCCTGCTGACAGCAATAATTGCTGATGTTAGGCTTGCCTAATTCAAAGCTAAATGTTGTTATAAAATGCTGATCTGTTTCAGACAGTAAAAAGACGGGTGACAAGACGGGTGACAAGACGGGTGACAAGACGGGTGACAAGACGGGTGACAAGACGGGTGACAAGACGGGTGACAAGACGGGTGACAAGACGGGTGACAAGACGGGTGACAAGACGGGTGACAAGACGGGTGACAAGACGGGTGACAAGACGGGTGACAAGACGGGTGACAAGACGGGTGACAAGACGGGTGACAAGACGGGTGACAAGACGGGTGACAAGACGGGTGACAAGACGGGTGACAAGACGGGTGACAAGACGGGTGACAAGACTGGTGACAAGACTGGTGACAAGACGGATGACAAGACTGATGAGAAGACGGATGACAAGACGGATGACAAGACGGATGACAAGACGGATGACAAGACGGATGACAAGACGGATGACAAGACGGATGACAAGACGGATGACAAGACGGATGACAAGACGGATGACAAGACGGATGACAAGACGGATGACAAGACGGATGACAAGACGGAAGACAAGACGGATGACAAGATAGATGACAACAAGATGCCTATAGAAATCCGAATAATCATTGGTCGTGTAGTAAGAGCAGTAGTAGTATGTGCTATTGTATTATTATTGAAAATCCACAATAATGTAGATAATAATTATATAAATTTATTAGCTAAAGTCAGGAAGACTTTATATCACTATTTTTATTCCTCGGCTCTTCTCAATTTTTTATATTTATTATTTATAATTTATATGAGCACTTTTACTGTGGTTTTTTAAAACTCTGATGTTACTTGATCTCACAATCAATAACTACCTTGAAGGTGCATCTACTTTAACTAAATTGTTAAAAAGTACCACAATCATTCAGTGTCAATGATCACGAAAGCAGTCATTACTTGATAGCCATTAGTAACCTTGAGAGTTAACTGCCGGGTTTTCAAAGAAACAATGAGAGAAAAGACAACTCCTAAATAGCTATCCCCAATTACATACAACATTTTAGATCATATAGTTGAAAGTTATTTACTATAACTTTACAAAGGAGATTGCTAACAAGTGCTGCAGGTTATCAGTTGAGCATAAAAGAGTGGCGGAGCTTGGGATTGTACTCAGATCTGAGACTGAACCCGGATCTGAGACAGAAACAGGATTTGAGACTGAACCCAGGACAGACGCTGAACCTCCTTCAGCACCCAGTCGAGAGTTTTGCTCAGACTTGAACCAATGTGAAAGCCACTGCAGATGTCTATGTCTCAGTAAACCACTGCAGATGTCTATGTCTCAGTAAACTACTGCAGACGTTTATGTCTAGTAAACAAAGTAAAATCACTTTGAGTATCTGCAGACATTGCCAAACAGAAGACAATAACCGATGAGCAGAGAGAAGACAATAACCGATGAGCAGAGAGAAGACAATAACCGATGAGCAGAGAGAAAACAATAACCGATGAGCAGAGAGAAGACAATAACCGATGAGCAGAGAGAAGACAATAACCGATGAGCAGAGAGAAGACAATAACCGATGAGCAGAGAGAAGACAATAACCGATGAGCAGAGAGAAGACAATAACCGATGAGCAGAGAGAAGACAACATACGCATTAGCAGCTCAGAAACTGTATCAACATCGGTGAAGATGAGCAGATATACAGTTTAACTTGAGCTGCATAAGCTGTGCTACCATCAGTTACTTTTTAACATCTAAAAACTTGCATTTTCTGTTTATTTGGGTGCAAACTGCCAAGTTGTAGAGGCCATAAACCATTACATATCGATTTTATAGCTATGTTGCTGCATGAAAAATTTTGTTTGTTGCACTGAGTACATGTAAACATAGCATACAACTTGTTGTGTATGCTATACATTGCATTGTTGTTTTCCGTTACGTAATTTATCAAGTTTTAACATATTCATATAAATAAAAGAGACAGCATATACAGGTAAAAAACGATCTCTTCTCTAATCAACTAGAGTGACACAAAGACACATTTTTGTAATAATTTAATAAAAGATACAGGAGTACCAGCTAATCATACTTGCTTTTGAATGTACATATGGTGGTGGGAGGAGGGGGGGGGGGGGGGGGGGGCGTGCCCATATATATCATTAGCCTGATTCTCATTTTTTGTTAAATGATATTTTAAATAAAAATTCCAAGGATAGAAATAAAAGGTATTGTAACTTTGTTTCATAACTATGGCCATAATCTGACTGTTTCTATTTTACTACTTTCTTTAAGCATTATTGCTTTGATTGATTTGTCCGTCAGTAGAAAACAGTTCGGATTTTAAAATTCATTTTAAGCCTTTCGTCTTGCTTATTTGTTTACTACATTCATGCGTAATCACTGCTTGTGGTGAATGAATGGGATTGACAGATTGTGATGGAAATATCAGTTGACTGATTCAGTGAAATAGTAATCAGTAGCTAGTAGTTAGCTGTTGGGTTGAGCAGTTTATTGGTTTGTTTTATGTTTGTGTAACTATGGAGTTATATATTGGTTTACTTTTCTTTCTATCAACTCTTGTTTGTGTGCAAGGTATGTATATTATATATACTTTATCTCTTGTATACAAGGTATGTATATTATATATACTTTATTTATCTCTTGTATACAAGGTGTGTATTGTGTAAGGGACGCTGGCACTCTTCGGTAAAAAGACGCCATATTGTTTACCTAGTTACGTAGCCATTACGAACATTTACATTCTATTCACCTTTATTCTTACTGTGCGTTCTATGCTTGCCAAACTGTATAGTTCTATTGCCCTTACTCAAGCTACACTTAAATAATTATTCTATTATATTTTTACTAACTTTTTCCACGAATTTATTATTACTTGCATTTTGGTGCTTCATGGAAGGCAAGGCGTGGTTTGCCAATATTTTTACCTAAGGGTGTGACTTGTGCTAATCACACCCGCCTACTTTGTTTATATACGAGTGTTCATGAAATAAATATCAGAATTAGCTTGACTCTCAGATGATTCTTACTCTCAAGAAGCAAGCACTGAGCACAGCTAGAAGCATCATAACTACAAGCGCTGGTCGACTATTAGCAAGCACGAGGCTTGGCGGAAAGTAAGATTGTTCGCTCTCTTACTGCGTATTCCCTCGACCCGAGGTGTACGACGCAAAGCACCTGGTGCCCTAGTAGTTCGACACACATTGCAATCCGAACCGTGGAGTTCGAAACAAACTTATACAATAATAACTCAGCGTAATTATTGTCGGTAATTATTGCACCATTATTGTCGGTGGCCAAAAGTTCGCAACAAACTATAAACTAAACAGTAATTCCTGCGGAATTATTATGTACAGCAAAGTTCGAAACAAACTTTAAACTAGACAATAATCACGGCACTGATTATTGTCGAGCCTAGAGAGGTTCAAACGAAGCCAATAATTATTGAATAATTATTGCAACTGCCAGCACTTGTTCTACACCAGATTCGGTTGTTCTTTTGCATGACCAGAGTCAGTAGTAGCCTGATAACAATAATTACACAATTATTGTGCACTGCATTAGCTAGGGTTGGCAAAGCGTTCGGGAGGTGTACAGGTGGCTACCACCCAGACAGTAAATTCCTGTACAATATTATATATACTTTATCTCTTGTATACAAGGTATGTATATTATATATACGTTATCTCTTGTATACAAGGTATGTATATTATATATACTTTATCTCATGTATACAAGGTGTGTATATTATATATACTTTATCTCTTGTATGCAAGGTATGTATATTATATATACTTTATCTCTTGTATACAAGGTATGTATATTATATATACTTTATCTCTTGTATACAAGGTATGCATATTATATATACTTTATCTCTTGTATACAAGGTATGTATATTATATATACTTTATCTCTTGTATACAAGGTATGTATATTATATATACTTTATTTGTTGTATACAAGGTATGTATATTATATATACTTTATCTCTTGTATACAAGGTATGTATATTACATATACTTTATTTGTTGTATACAAGGTATGTATATTATATATACTTTATCTCTTGTATCCAAGGTATGTATATTATATAAACTTTATTTCTTGTATACAAGGTATGTATATTATATATACTTTATCTCTTGTATACAAGGTATGTATATTATATATACTTTATCTCTTGTATACAAGGTATGTATATTATATATCCTTTATCTCTTGTATACAAGGTATGTATATTATATATACTTTATCTCTTGTATACAAGGTATGCATACATTGTAGGAGAGTATACATACATCGGCTGTTTCAGAGACGTTCAAGACTCCAGAGCTCTATCTTCATTTGAGTATAGAGCATGGATATCCAACACAATAGATGGATGCACAGCTCATTGTGCACTAGAAGGTAAATACATTTTTTGCTCCAAGTAAAATAACTATAGTAATACTTATACTGTATATATATCTTCAGATTAACCTTGTAGGCTACAGATATGCTGGATTACAGTATTACTATGAATGCCACTGTGGTAACTCTGGATATGATAGACATGGTGAAAGTGATGGTTGTACATATGGATGTACAGGAAACAGTAGCCAGATTTGTGGTGGATCTTGGGCAGTTTCTGTATATGAAATTGGTAAGAACCTAACTAAGAAGTTGAGTATTCTTATACATGTCAACCGCAACAGTAAATTCCTGATCCAGCTCTGACATTTCTATGCCACTTTTAGCCAGACTTTACTCCACCGAGTATATTGCTAATCAAATGTAGTGCAGGTAAAAACCTCAGGCGACTAAACAATAATAATTTCAGAAATGGACCTATAGTCTAAAACATGATTAAGTTGTTTTCTAATCATTATGCTAAAAGATTAATTAACCATATGTTTAGCAATGAATGTTGTGTTGGTATTACCTGGAATGTTGTCTCCATAGGTTTATTGATACTTCCGCTCCTAGTGTCTATTCGTATATCAAACAACATTTCATCAGTAACTTGAGTCAATTCTGTTACTTTAATTTGTAGTTAACGTTACCCTAACAGTCACACCAACCATCACATGGACCACAATGTCTGTCCCTGCAGTAACAGAACTCTCAGGAACTTCAAAAACTTCAGCAACAGCTAATGCAATAACAATGACAACTACCACAATACCAACAACAACTACCACAATACCAACAACAACTACCACAATACCAACAACAACTACCACAATACCAACAAAAACTACCACAATACCAATAACAGCTACCACAATACCAACAACAATTACCACAATGCCACCAACAACTACCACAATACCAACAACAGCTACCACAGTGCCACCAACAACTACCACAGTACCACCAACAACTACCACAATGCCACCAACAACTACCACAATGCCAACTATACCGATAACAAAAAGTTCTCCAGAAGTTACAACACCTACTGTCCATGAGATACATACTGAAACCAAACCACCAAACATGACCTCACAGCCTGGAAACAAAACAACCTCAAAGTTACCAAAGGTGGTTTCATCGTTGACAGAAATGACTAATGGTGAGCCGTAGCATTTCCCTATACATTCTCTTATGTATCTAAATACCATTTTAACCATTTATTTTTCTTTGCTGAGAATAAGAACATTCATTATCTCTTGCAAAAACTTCAACAGAGTAGTTCCACGTTTTGCTCATCACCCACAGGTCGTGGCCTGGTGAAACGGCCAAAGGTTTCAAAGGAACTCTTTTATCAGCAAGCCTTTTTGGTTGTAGAATTATTTTTTTTGCTTTTTGTATGAGATATTATTTGTATCGAGCAACAATTTCTGTTAATAACTAGACTGCAGCAATCATTACCTTAGAACAACCATTAAACTATCATGTGACCACTTGAGTGTATGGGGTGTGATGGATAGTCAGCATCTAGACTGTTGATGTGTCTATGTTCTGTTGATGTGTCTATGTTCTGTTGCATAATGGAAATTGCTGCCCGCTGTTTGAGAAATGTGCAATGTTTTTATTTTTCTTAAGCTGTGTGTGGAATAATTTATGGACAGAAAAGTTTTTTTAACTTTGTTAGCAGAGTGAAAGCATGTGGAACACTTCCTCTAGTCCAGGGACAACTGTGTGGGAAGGGGCGGACGCCATGGCAAATCAATTAAAAGTGTCACTACATTTGAAAGAGTTTGTTTATTTGAAACTGGCTGCAAAAGTAATTATTTATTACAGATGTAGAGCTTTTGGGTAAAAATACAAAAAAGGACAGTAAGGCCATAGGCATCAGCATTGGATTGGTAGCAGTAGCTATATGTGCAGTCATTGTACTAGTAGCTGTACTAGTAGTACGTAGAAGGTGAGTCATACAGTTATGTGACATAAGACCAACACTATCCTGGCTTTCATCCAGGACTGACTTAGAATGAAGTCATCCATTAATATTACCTCACTCTAGGAGTTGGCCCAATGCTTATTTACTGACGGATGTAATCAATTTACTGCTATTGCAATTCTGTACATTTCTTTTATAAAAAGCAAATTTACCGAGATTTGACACAGCAAGTTTTGATTAGTTTCTGATTAGTTTTGTCACATGATAGGAAATTTGACCCTGACAGTTTATTGAATGACATGCCTGTGCAACAGATTGTTCGATACCAGTGAAATTTTAGGTCACACGGTTTGCCCATTAACTCCTTGTCACTGATTATTTGTTACATAATTAAAGCCACTAAATGATTGTGACCTTTGCTCTTTGTACCAAAACATCAAATGAAGGATGTAAAATCAATGCAACTTCCAGGCTCCTGGCTATTATGATTGATCCAAAACATTACCATTACATATCACAAACTACATGCCTCCATGCTAAATTTGTTTAATAAAAGTTGCATCTCTCAGCAATCCTTGAAAACTGCTTGCTGAGCAATAAGTGACTTTCTGGAGTTATGCCCTCTTTTTAAAGTGCTAACAACTCTTTTATCATGATCAGAACGATTAGATTGGCTTTTTGACTTGCAAATATTGTAAGACCCAGAAGATCACATGGGTTTAGTTAGGTATTACTTCTCCTTACAACGCCCCAGCAAAAGCGCTCAATATAGGGAAATCGATTTGTTTATGTCGTGACTAAAATTATTTGAACAATGTTACAGACAACGGAGTAAAAGGAACCAGGACAATTCAAGTGAAGTTGTCCCCTCTTCTTCTTATCAACTGGAACCTATACCTGTCACTGCAAACCCTCCACCTACTGATGCTGCCGCTGCTGCCACAAACCATGTGACAGTTAATGGAGATAACTATGCATTAGTAAATAAAGTGAAACCACCTCAAACACCTGCTGACGCTGCCAAACCAGAGTATCCAGTAGCCAATGAACAGAGAGAAGACAACATATACATTAACAGTACGGACAGTATGTTGTATATTAATGCTGTACAGACATATAACAATGACCAATCAACAGACAACAACAGTGTAGATGATCAAATCTACAGTCTAGCTGAACCAATCACGGATGATTTGGTGGTAGTGGATAATCGACTTTATGAAGAGGGGTAACCTTACCTTTATTTGACATTGAGCATAGTTTGATATAATTTTCCTGCTGAGTATAGAACATAAAGCAAGTTTAGCTGCATGAGATTACATTGCATCCCACAATGTCATTTCTCACAAATATAAACGTCACAAGAACCTTGACTTACTACTATTATGTTTAAATATTGAACTAATGCTGAAGAGGAATTTATTGCAAAATGAGTATCCTGATCTATACAATGGTCAAGTTTGTTAGTGACCATAGAGCTAACAAATACATACATATGATTGGGTGCAATCATGGGAGGTGCCATTTAACCACCTAATGTGATTATTCAATGGAAGTAACTGTATTATAACAATCACCAAGTGACGCATGATAGGAGAGTGTCTCACAATTTGCTTCCAGTAGAGTATTTGCAAATGCTAAGAGTAGCTCTCCTGCACACTTATTCCCAAATCAACAGTGTAATAGGCTAATCAAGCTGTAATAAACTATCTCAATACAAACATTAGCTATTGTTAGTAGTACTCACTGTAGTGTAGTACTTTCATGTAAATTGATTGGTTGTTTGATTTGAGCAGTGAACAGTTTGAAGTCGTCTCCACATAACTTTTTTTAAGAAAAGTTATTGTTAAAAGCGTAGATAATCTTGTCATGACGTATCATATGAAACGTTCTCAACGAACCACCTGCATATTTCAATTTATCAATGTTAGCATAAAGTTTCACTAAAGAGTTGTCTCCTCATAAAAACACTGCCAGGAACGCTGTGTATACTTGACTATCAGTTTGAAATGGTGACTGACACAAAAGCAGTTATTAATATCTAATACAACTGGTTTTAGGTGAAATCTATAAGAATGGCCAGCCAGGCCCAGCTACCAACCATTCCACTGTTATATGCGTTTAGTTAGTAGCTATGGAGATGGACGTTTATAAGGCGTTATTGTGAGGTTTTGCAAACATAAATAAAGCAAAATGCCCCCATCATAAACATAGTTGTAGCCGAGATATAAATTATGGATTGATGGTTGTTACTGCTTGAAAAACAACATTGTCTACATATAACAGTAATGTAAATAAAATTTTGAAAGTTCAAACTTTATATTAATTTTTTTAACTCTAATCACCATAGCCTAATTTGGAAATAGATGCATTTGGTTCAGCTGTTAGGTTATTTTCATATTCTATCTGTAACTGCACACACTAAAGAAGTCCCTCAGCTTATTAGAAAAAAAACAAGGTTAATCTTCAATTCTTCAACATGTGGTAATCCTAGGATGTCAGAATTGGACACATTGTAACACAGTGTAGTAGAGAATATACAAGTATTCCCGCCCTATAATGATTCAAAAATTTCAAGTAGGTAAAACTTACACGTTATGGTCGATAACGGAGTGTCCGATATTTTTGACTGAGAGAGGACCAGTCCTGAAGAAAGCCTGGCTAATAAAATGAATGCCAGCAATAATACTCTGCTCTAACATGAGAGTAAGGAAACAAGGAATAATGAATACAACTCGGTATAAAACATTTACAAAACAATTGGCTTAGAGGTGTGCCAGTTCACCACCAAAGGTCACAAATGAAGAATGGAATGCAAGTAAAATGCTTTTACCGTATTATGAATGGGCATTATGCAAAGCTTTGTTGTTACAGCAATAGTGAACAGAGGCTTACAATGTATTTTCTACAGAAAATATTTACATCTCTGCCTATAATAATTAACTACAGGTGTTGCAAATACCTTCATCACAAGGTTGTGAGTGACAAACAATTCACCAATCGGATCCCAAGTAGACTTGGGCTAGACGGTGGTTGGTGCTTGTCTAATCTAGCTGACTATTTAGGACAGCCTAGATAGTTTCGTATAAAACTTTATTGTTTGTTTTTGTATGAAGAGATACAAAACTCGTCTAAAGACTTCCTAATGAAACTTCTGATACATGTTATGAAAAGGAGCTTGACCAGAAGTTTAGAGGTAACAAACCTTCATTTGTTGGTTCAAAGCAAAAGATAGTCCTACAGGGTGTATGTCTTTGAGGACTAAGCAAACTATTTTATCTGCACTAACCCAACTTGGAATCGTGTACCCTTGGAACACATGAAAGATAACTCTGAATTTATAGATTCTTTAAGAGATATTTGTCAATTTATGACAAAACCTGCTATAAATGAACCGTATTAATATGATAGACGTATCTAAATAATGGCAACAAAAAAGACTGCTCTCTTATTAAGGCCCCATCCTCAACCTCTCCCCCACTCCCACTTCTGACTCACTTCAACAAGCAACCACAGTTAGAGAAGAAGGTTAAAAAAGGTTTTTTTTACAGTTCTAAAGTGGGACAAAAGTATTATTTCGTTTTCTACTTTTCTACTAAAAATATGACATAATTGCTATTTGTAGCCTCAGAACTGCAATTACTGGATAAGTGAAGCCACTTAAACAACAATGCTCATGTGTGATCTAAAACATTTCAGAGAGTACACAACTCTAGCATTTCCTATTGCCACAACCGAAACTGCTATTGATTGCTGAGTATAATCGAATACTAGGTCTTTTTTTAGTCAAAAATAGATTGTTAATTTTGGAAACGAGTTTAAATTATTAAGAACTGGAGAGCCAACCTTGTTTTCATATCAAAAAGCCAAAATTTCGGAATAAAAGCTATACTGAATTTCATTCACAGACAGTGTTCTATGTATAAGGAGATGCAGGTACCCGTTGCAATACATAGGTTGAAATGTTCAAATTGTCTACGAATGACGAGTGATTTACATCCTGGTAAGCTATTGCCTCATCTTTTGTTTGCCTGTTTCATTCATCTCTTATCTTTGTATGGTTGATGAATGGGATTGACAGCTTGTGATGTAAATATCAGTTGACTGATTCAGTGAAATAGTAATCAGTAGCTAGTAGTCAGCTGTTGGGTAGAGTAGCTTATCTGTTTGTTTTATGTTTGTATAACAATGGAGTTGTATATTGGTCTACTTTTCTTTCTGTTAACTCTTGTTTGTGTGCAAGGTATGTATATTGTATATACTTTATCTCTTGTATACAAGGTATGTATATTATATATACTTCACCTCTTGTATACAAGGTATGTATATTATATATACTTTATCTCTTGTATACAAGGTATGTATGTTATATATACTTTATTTCTTGTATACAAGGCATGTATATTATATCTACTTTATTCCTTGTATACAAGGTATGTATATTATATATACTTTATCTCTTGTATACAAGGTATGTATATTATATATACTTTATCTCTTGTATACTAGGTATGCATATTATATATACTTTATCTCTTGTATACAAGGTGTGTATATTACATATACTTTATCTCTTGTATACAAGGTATGTATATTATATATACTTTATCTCTTGTATACAAGGTATGTATATTATATATACTTCACCTCTTGTATACAAGGTATGTATATTATATATACTTTATCTCTTGTATACAAGGTATGTATATTACATATACTTTATCTCTTGTATACAAGGTATGTATATTATATATACTTTATCTCTTGTATACAAGGTATGTATATTATATATACTTTATCTCTGGTATACAAGGTATGTATATTATATATACTTTATCTCTTGTATACAAGGTATGTATATTATATATACTTTATCTCTTGTGTACAAGGTATGTATATTATATATACTTTATCTGTTGTATACAAGGTATGTATATTATATATACTTTATCTCTTGTATACAAGGTATGTATATTATATATACTTTATCTCTTGTATACAATGTGCGTATATTATATATACTTTATCTCTTGTATACAAGGTATGTATATTATATATACTTTATCTGTTGTATACAAGGTATGTATACCAGATATACTTTGTCTCTTGTATACAATATTTATTTGTTGAAGGACAATACGGCCACAGGTATCTAGGTTGCTATAAAGATAGCCGTGTTGGTCGTCGGATACTACCAGTAGCAGTCTATAATGAAGACAATTACAATAGAGACAGCACTACTGTTGAATACTGTGTAATGCACTGTGAACAATTAAGTAAGTAGATTCCAGCTACTTGACCTAGACAGAGTACTGTGTAAGCTGTGGATGAAAAGTTATCACAAAAACCTACACTATGACTGTCTGTGATCTCCATTATATTTCGTATGCTCAGAACTTATCTAGGATGCTTTTTATGCTCTTATAAATTGAAAACAGTCAATTCAAAATGTGAAAAGCTGTTATATTTTTTTTTTCATATTCCTTATACATGTTTGCATATAGGAGCTCTCCTACTTCACCAGACCCAAATGCACTTTTCTCTAATTTAGAAACGCTGAAATTTAGTTTTAAGACCAGATAAATGCAAAAGCATCCGATTCTCAGTTTTGTTTTAATCTAATGAGCACTAAAGCTCAACAATGTCAAGTTTCGGTGCTCAGTTGATCCAAAACTCTTTAATCTTTGAAAAACAACACTCCTTCAGCCGGTAAAAAATTTTTACAGTGGTTAAATGGATCAATATGTAAACATTCACGTTGACCACATGTGCTAACACATATGTTTTTTGACTTTTAATGTTGTAATAATATTTGTGAATATTTGCCAATTCTAGGAGATCACTTGCGAACTATAAAACTTTTGTTTTAACAAGTATACATATAAATTATGAAATATTATGTTTTCAAACAGAAAAGCACAAAAATTATACAGTTCTATAAAGATAGAAACTGCCTGTAGTCGCACAGTTGTAAGTCAGAATTACAAACATTTCCTACGCACATGTTCATTTATTGTAGTTTCAGGTTGATGTTAAATATTTCTATCTAGAACTTACGCACAGCAAACAAATATCAACTTGAAATTTAGTAAAAACTACGGTACGAACCACACTTTGCTGGTTTTATTTAGGGTATGCTCTTGGAGCGGAAAACTCACCCTGTGGTTCTGGATATAGGCAGTTATAAATGGCTAATCATTTTGAAAGTGGAATGCTCTTAAATCACATGTCTAAATCAATAAATGATCATTTTTCATTAATTTACTGAATGGTTATATTTTCACATTGTGCACTGGTAATGCTATGCTTTTGATTACATCAAGAAGCATTTTTTGACTCAGTCCTCTTTTCCGTAGTTCGGTCACATTTGTGTGAGATTTTAACTTCTTTATCCTGTTATACTTTGAACTTGATTGCCATGAAGGTATTACCATTATTAATCAAATATTTATAGCGTATTCCTTAAATTAGTCTTTCATATGTCAATCAGGTATGGCATTTTAGTTGCTGGAACGTGTAATACATGTTTGTAGGCTACAAATATGCAGGACTGCAGTACTATAGTGAGTGTAGGTGTGGAAACTCAAGCTACGGCAATAAAGATGCTGTTTGTAATACGCCATGTAGTGGAAACAGTAGCCAGATATGTGGTGGAGCTTGGGCAAACTCAGTGTATGAAATTGGTAAGATTAATTTATATGATACATGCATAACACTTTCCACTCTTGCCGCATTGATTGTTATTGGCATTGTTTGTTTATAGGGTGATCATGTTTTTCCAGCTAGTTAGATTAATTGTAAAGCATTTTATAGAGTAGTTATCAAACATGACATTGAATTTATTTTTGGGAGACAAATTTCTTTTCGTTGTATGTTTTATTTTGGTGTGCCGTGGCACAAACAATTATACAATGTCACAAAACCTTGTTTCTATGTGTTCACTGTAACCTCTAAAGCACATGTCGGAAAAAATTATTTCTGGTTCGTGCAGTTGGACATTTTTCTGTTTGTTTTCAATTTATTTTTATATCAAAACCATCCGTCAGTAGCCATCGATGTAGTCCCTAATTGTTTAAATGCTAATGTAATATGTTTGTAGTTAAAGCTACTACAAGCACACCAACAACTACAACAAGCACACCAACTACAACAACAACCACACCAACAACAACAGCACCAATAACTACAACAACAACTACAACTACAAGCACAGCATCCCTAAAACCAACAAAACCTGGCAATTTGTCATCAGTCATTACCTCATTTACAGAAGTCAGTACTTCATCTGCAGCTTTTGCGCACTCTATACAGCCAATGGAGGCAACTGCAGGTAATAAAAATGAACTGATAATAAACTAATTTTTTTTATCTTTTATGTAAACGATAAGCATGTATGAAAAGGTTTCATGCAGAAATTTGTTTAAAATATATGAGTAAAATAGTGATGGTAAAAAAGTTATAAAATTCCATCTTGAATGTGAGGAGGTGGTAGATCATTTACATATAATGCTAGCAAGTTACTTTATAAACGCTGTACCACTGTAAGCAACTAAGTAAAAAGGGAGGAGATTGATCGAATATAGTCGCGTGACCAACTTGGCAGAAAACTCTCCACTTTTGCAACAAAATGACTTGCCATTAGTTTTACTGTATCCAATATTGTGTAAAGGATGGACCAGAGAAAGCGCAGCATTGTTTAACTTGGAAAATAATAAATGGTTTGCAAAATGCAGTAATCTCATTGGCTAGAGCCTTCGAGAAATGTTGAATGATTTTCCCACAACTTCCTTTTAAAAGGTCAGCTAGCAGCACATGATTGTATGAAACTGATTGACACTTGATGATTTCATTGAAAATGATTTCACTTGATTTATATTTTTGGTTTTAGATAGCGACAACAAAAATGGAGTTGACAACGTGTATGTTACCATTGGAGTGATTGCTGCATGTGCCATTCTAGTGATAGTAGTTCTACTAGTAGTAGTGCTAGTAATGCACAGACGGTGAGTACATAGAAATATGTTGTTTACTCATTAATTACTTAGTGTGAATGACAATGCAAAATTGCTTGTTGCGCTGTTTGCTGCAGCTAATTGATAAACAGATTTGAACTAATGAACTTGTGACATGATAAACCTGATACAGAAGTTAGATTGTGCAACACTTGATAGAGATACCAGGGGCTTTTCTATGTAAGGCAAACTTCCATTCGTGACTAATGAGTTGTTCATAGCAACAACGTTTCATTAATAAAATAACGAAAAACTTGTGAATAGAATATCCCAAAAATACATTTGGAAAACCCAACAAAGTTGTAGGGGATACTGAATCAATCATATAATCAATATAAAATTTGAATGCTTTCGTTTTCGGGCAGGTCTTACAATTTTTGAGGTCACTTTCCTTGCTAAAAAAGCAGTTTAAAAAGCTATCAGCCATATTGGTTAGTGATCACAGAGTAGAAGGTGAAAAATTATTGGTGTTATCTATGAAGCTTTTTATATTTCAGATAATTCAACTACTGTTGGATTTTTTTGGAGTTGTCTTTTCAGTTGAAAAATGCATCCCCTGTTTTGACTGCTGTAACATGCAATGTCGTGTTGTGTACCATATGTATTGACATGAATAAACCAACTAATTTATATATGATCATTTTATGTTACAGAAGAAATGCAAAGAAGACTCCAAAGTCAAATATATCTCAATCTTTTAACAACATCTCATATTCCTCGCACCAACTTGAATGCAATCAAATCGTTACTGCAGACCCTCCTACCCAACCAGAATCTGGTGCTGCTGCTGTCAAACATCATGTGACAGCTAAGGGAGATGTTTATGCATTAGTAAACAAAGTGAAAGCACCTGCTGACGCTGCCAAACCAGAGTATTCAGTAACCAATGAACAGAGAGAAGACAATATATACATAAACAGTACAGACAATAGTGCTACATACTGTAATACTACACAGACATCTAATCACGACCAATCAACATACAGCAACAGAGTGGATGATCAAATCTACAGTCTAGCTGAACCAATCATTGATGACTTGGTGGTAGTGGACAATCAACTCTATGAATAACAAACTATGAATAAACATACATTCATTTCGTTCCAAAAGTTTTCAATTTGATTTCGTTCTCTATTATTACGAACCTGGTGTCATTTCAAGTGTTGTTATTCAGTTTAAAATTTTCAACTTTTCCTTGACAAGTTGCTTGCTGCCTCAACATTCATTTGCTGACAATACAAAGCATGAAATTTACACATCACTCAGTAATTTTCCCAGAATGCTCTAGTTAATCGCATCAACTGAAATCCAGATATTACGTTTTCAAATAAGTGTTAAATTGTGAAACAGCCATGATTGATCAGAGCTTAAAAATAACTTACAAATGAATTACTATCGTTTTCTTGCATTTTATTTTTAATCTCTAAGTTTTTCACTAATGAGTAGACAACTTCAGCATATAGTAAACTGCATTTGACTTAACAATACTTGAAGGAAAAGAACAAATTATTTGTATCGTAACAAAATTAAAAGTTTTATAGTTAATAATAAACATACATGCTCTAACATAAACTATCGAAAACGTATACCAATCAATCGATAAACCTTTTTAAATGATGCCAAAAGCATTGTCTTACATCTGTCGTATCGTGCTACAATGGTGATTTACAAGAAAACATATTTTTTCAGGTACAAAATAATGAGGTTGCAGTGGTTGAATTTAGAAACTTAGCACAAAGTCTATACCTGAGTAATTTTTTAATAAAGACAGAAATATTTGCCACTGTATTCAAATTGATATCTGTTATTTTTATTTAAAACATAAACTTATTTCGACTTCCGATATAGTCTAAATCTGTTCATTATCGATAGTAATTCATTTTTCTTTATTGTTTTGGAAAAGTGTGTTATTTTAATTATGTTCTGACAGGGTCAAAAGAGTTCTTACCATTTTTTGGATGCCAAACATAAATGCGTTTTATATAGTGATAAAATCTGTCAGCCAAACCTCATTTGATAGCTCAAACACCAATGCCTACAAGTTCAAAAACTTCAAACGTCAATTAATACTTTACATATTCTACATTTGAGTTCGGTTGTAACCAAGTTTTATTTTATCTGTATACTTTACTTTTTCTGCTGTGTCATTCATGACCAAATATAGTAGTTGTAAACACACAACAAGTAATCAGCATAAACAAAAGTCCGTTTAATATTCTCTTCAAATAGATCTTTGTTGATACAATTTGTGACTCAGGGGGTCATATCCAGGCTGTACAGCTACGGGAATGTCATTGTCACATTATTTACTGACATTTGTCACCAATCAGCTAATCAACAAACAGTCATTCATGCATTCAATTCCCTTCAAGTAGGTCCCAGTCACATTTAGTAGAGTACTAGACAGTGTGCAGCGTGGTTGAGTAAATATACTGTCTGGTATACTTGGATTGATACTTCACCATGAAACTAACTATTTGTATATTTTATTTTCTACTTGAACTTGTTTATGCACAAGGTACGCATTTCTAGTATATACACTTTATCTCTTGTATACAAGATATGTATATTATATATACTTTATCTCTTGTACACAAGGTATGTATATTATATATACTTTATCTCTTGTATACAAGGTATGTATATTATATATACTTTATCTCTTGTATACAAGGTATGTATATCATATATACTTTATCTCTTGTATACAAGGTATGTATATTATATATACTTTATCTCTTGTATACAAGGTATGTATATTATATGTACTTTATCTCTTGTATACAAGGAATGTATATTATATATACTTTATCTCTTGTATACAAGGTATGTATATTATATATACTTTATCTTTTGTATACAAGGTATGTATATTATATATACTTTATCTCTTGTATACAAGGTATGTATATTATATATACTTTATCTCTTGTATACAAGGTATGTATATTATATATACTTTATCTCTTGTATACAAGTTATGTATATTATATATACTTTATCTCTTGTAACAAGGTATGTATATTATATATACTTTATCTCTTGTATACAAGGTATGTATATTATATATACTTTATCTCTTGTATACAAGGTATGTATGTTATATATACTTTATCTCTTGTATACAAGGTATGTATATTATATATACTTTATCTCTTGTATACAAGGTATGTATATTATATATATTTTATCTCTTGTATATAAGGTATGTATATTATATATATACTTTATCTCTTGTATACAAGGTATGCATATTATATATACTTTATCTCTTGTATACAAAGTATGTATATTACATATACTTTATTTCTTGTATACAAGGTATATATATTATATATACTTTATCTCTTGTATACAAGGTATGCATATTATATATACTTTATCTCTTGTATACAAAGTATGTATATTACATATACTTTATTTCTTGTATACAAGGTATATATATTATATATACTTTATCTCTTGTATACAAGATATGTATATTATACATACTTTATCTCTTGTATACAAGGTATGTATATTATATATACTTTATCTCTTGTATACAAGGTATGTATACTATATATACTTTATCTCTTGTACACAATATATTTTAACGGAGTACATATCTCTTGTATATGATATAACGTAAAAGACAACACTTATCTCATGCACATAATATATTGCAGGAGAGTACACTTATCACTATCTTGGCTGCTATGCCCATAACAAAGATGTAGTCTCAGTGAACAGATACAGCAGGTCAAACTCTGTGGATTATTGTGTGAACTTGTGTGGCCAAAGAAGTGAGTTCACTCATACACTGTATTATAACGTTTGTTTTTTTGTTAATTTTGCAGGCAAATACATCTATTGTAGATGCCGAAGATTTTATCCCTACAACACATTTATAGAACTTCAAACATATTATTGTAATCTCTTACAAGACAATCACAATCTTTACATACGAACTTGAGCTGAGACTTAATGTCATTATACAGATGCTCATCCCCTCTGATAGCAGTTGTTTGACGTTATTCAGGTTACAGATATGCAGCTGTAGAATTCTCTTCCTACTGCTACTGCAGTGACTCAAGGCTTGATGTGTATGAAGAAAGCAATGGTTGCATCTACAAATGTGCTGGCAATCAAGCCCAGATCTGTGGTGGATCGTGGAAAAACTCTGTTTATGAAGTCGGTAAGGGAAAACTTTTTAATTTATTCAGGCAGTTGGCCGTACATACAACTTTTCCTGGTGGAGATTTGCTTAATCATTCCAGTTACAGTGAGATATACTGCTTTACAGTTCACCAAACAGCTTACAGATGATCCATACTAGGTCCACTATAATACACTAGCTATTGTCTATACTAGTGTATAAGTTAACTTTTTATCATTCGCAGTGAAAGTAACAACCACACCTCGCGCAACAACCACCACAACCACACCAACCACACCAGCCACAACACCAACTACAACACCAATCACAACGACTACAACAGCTACAGAAACTACAACAACCACGGTAACTACAACAAATACACAAGCCATGACCACGCCATCAAAAACTGTTGAGGGTAAAAGTACATCAGCCCCCAACAAAGCCATGACAGAACAGAAGCACGGAAATGGTGAAGGTGAATATGTTTAGCATATCTCAAAAGATTTGTATAACTTTTGGCTATTTCAAAGTCGGACCTTTCAAAAAAGTCTAACGGTAAATAGTATTATTGGTTTGATAATTTGCCATTTTTTGTTTTCTGTGCTGTTTGTAGATGGATCAGCAGACGAGAATAACCAGGAGAACATTGATATATACGTTGGTAGTTCAGTAGCAGTAGTAGCTGCATGTGCTGTCATTGCATTATTGACAAGTGTAAACAGGTGAGACCAAATTAAATTTAACAAGCAAAAAACTGGGCACATGGTTTTTATTGGTTAAATTAATTATTTGATATTATCTCCAACAACACATGTATCATGTTTCCATTTGCTCAAAAAACGTCTGTGAAAACAGCACAAACTTTTTTTCGTATCCTTGTGCGAGTTCGTACAATTAAGCAATTATAGTTAACTAGAAACCAATTTGCAACCAGTTGGTTTGAATATAAAACTTTGATGGCAAAGATTTTTCTTACTAGAAAAAACAACTCCAACTAATCATAATCAATCCTTCAGCAAGTTGATGTTCATCTTTATTGACAGTAAGTCTAGATAACAAAATTTGGGTGCTAAACTATGTTACAGGATGAAAGTGAAGAGAAGCAAGGTGATAGCCAATAGAAACACTTCTTATTCATCACGCAAATTGTTGCCAGATTCTGAAAGTGTCATGAAATCTCAGCTAACATCTGGTGCTACTCCCACACATTACGTGACAGCTAATGGAGATGTCTATGCATTAGTAAACAAAATTAAGCCAGCTCAAACACCTGTTGACGCTGCCAAACCAGAGTATTCAGTAACCAATGAACAGAGAGAAGACAATATATATGTAAACAGTACAGACAATAGTGCTATATACTGTAATACTACTCAGGCATATAACAATGACCAATCAACAGACCACAACAGTGGAGATGATCAAATCTACAGTCTAGCTGAACCAATCATTGATGACTTGGTGGTAGTGGACAATCAACTCTATGAAACGTCATAGAAACAAAATTAATTATATATATTTTATTAAATTTATATTTGAATCTTTAATGAAATAGTTGCAATTGGTAACAAGTTCAATAGAAATTTTGAAAGCTATAAAACCTTGTAACACTTTTTTGCATTTCTACTCAAATCTCTATATTAGTTTACGATTTTATATGTATTTTTTAATTATGGGCTTTTGAGTGTACATCTGCTTGAATAAATTTCATATCTAGCATTTAAGTTGTGTAGTAGAGACGCTAGATGATTCAAAAATCCACGTCAGGCGGATCTCCAATGAAGCTTAACAAAGAGCTGGAAGTGCAATAACTGCTGGTACATGAGGAGATATTTTATCATGAATGGAAGTACACAACAGTTTTAATTGGCTCAATTTAGTGAACATACGAACACATACGCATGTTCTCATTGGCCGTTTGCTCTACCCTTTGTAATATAACACTCACATTGTGCTGTCCGATGGCTATATGAATGAGTGCACATACTTGTATTAAATGAATTCAGTCTTTCAACACCCACCAACAGTAAAATACGTTCTAGCTTAAATACAAGCTTTATACTATCCACTTAATGTAGAAACTTTCTTCTGGTAGATGCATTAATCATTGTGATGTGATTTTTAAAATGGCAACAGATAACAGGAAGCTGTGAATAATGAATGATTGCAATAGGATTATACTGTACAAAGAAATACATTGCTTCATTAAACTGAATCACTTGGTGCTGTATAGTTACTCGTGTCTATAGCTACAAGGCTTATTGTGACTGTATGAGCTTACAGCTCAACAACAACTAATGAATCTTCTCTTAATCTTAACTTTACTAGCTAGCATACAATGTGGAATTGTACACAGTATGTATGTGCCAGTAGCGTCCACTCAGGGTATGCCTATAATTCATTTTTCCATCTGTGTATTATGTTTATTTTATTATGTTATAGCTTAAGGAAACGCGTTTCTGTTTATGCTGATTTAAATAAAAGACTAAATTGAAAACAAGTTATTATATGTTACAGGGAATTACACTGGCAAGTATGTTGGTTGCTTTGCTGCTAATATTTATGCATTTCCTGTGTATACATACAATCCTTCCAGATCTTTCTACTACTGTATAAACTACTGCAAAAGAAGGAGTAAGTATAATCAATCGTTGTATAGTTATTGAATTATTCACAATTATTTAACTGTGACAATATTTTCATTTATTTGCAGACTGGTGTTGGTGGCAAAAAGTTACTATCATAACTCTTAATAATAAAATTATTATCTAAAACTGTTACCATAATGTTTACTTTAGCTATTCAATTTTTAATTGGTTTATCAAATTTACCCAGAGCTGTTGAGTCACATTTGAACTGGAAAAGATTATTTTTGAAAGAATAACTCCCAAAACTTTCCTCCAAGTCTTCTCAGTTTTATGTAAAAAGAAATCCAGCTTTCTAGATTTTGACATAACTTACACAAAATTAATGTTTCGCGTAATATTATAATCTTACTGTGTCTCCACAGCGGATGCAATGATATACGCAGCTTTGGAAGGAAACAGCTGCTGGTGTGCTTGGGCAGCAAATGATCTCATGTTTGGTGCAGGTGACGGGTGCGACTACGAATGCATTGATGGGGTACAATGTGGTGGAATCCGTAAGAATTCTATTTATGAAATAGGTACGAGTTATAACAGACCATTTCCATCTGATACGTTATTGCTGTGAGTTGGTTTCAGTTACAGGTCATGTGATACATGAGCATTTATTTGTTAATATATTTTGTAGTGCGAGTCAACACAACTGTGGTAGATGGAAATGAGAGAACCACACAAATAGTTACCTCAACAGCGGCTTCCTCAGCTAAAACTTCTACAGCCGCATTGACTACATTCGCAGCTACAATAACAACAGATAAAACAGGTACCCCAACAACAGATAAAACAGCTACCACAACAACAGATAAAACAGCTACTACAACAACACCTACAACAGTCACAGCAACTAATTCAACTACTACTAACACAACATCTGCAACACCTACTACAACAGCAACAGCTACAACACCTACTACTACAGCAACTCCCACACCTACAACAACAACAACATCTACAACACCTACCACAACAACAACAGCTACAACACCTACTACTACTACAATTCTCACACCTACTACCACAACAACAGCTACAACACCTACTACTACAACTACTCTCACACCTACTGCAACAGCTACAACACCTACTACTACAGCAACTCCCATACCTACAACAGCAACATCTACAACACCTACCACAAAAACAACAGCTACAACACCTACTACTACAACAACTCTCACACCTACTACAACATCAACAGCTACAACACCTACTACTACAACAACTGCCACACCTACAACAACAACATCTACAACACCTACCACAACAACAACAGCTACAACACCTACTACTACTACAACTCTCACACCTACTACAACAGCAACAGCTACAACACCTACTACTACAGCAACTCCCACACCTACAACAACAACATCTACAACACCTACCACAACAACAACAGCTACAACACCTACTACTACAACAACTCTCACACCTACTAAAACAGCAACAACACCTACTACTACAGCAACTCCCACACCTACAATGACAACAACAGCTACAACACCTACTACTACAACAACTCCTATACCTACAACAACAACAGCTGCAACACCTACTACTACAACAACTCCTATACCTACAACAACAACAGCTACAACACCTACTACTACAACAACTCCTATACCTACAACAACAACAATAACTACAACACCCACAAGTATTGCTAAAACAACTATTCCATCTATCATCAGATCATCCATTACAAGCCTGCGAGGGGATAAATCCCATGTTACACCCAAAGGTTGGCTTCTAAATATTTATTTATCTACCTATGGTTTATTCCTCTACCTATGGTTTATTTATCTACCTATGGCTTATTTATTTACCTATGGTTTATTTATCTACCTATGGTTTATTTATCTACCTATGGTTTATTTATCTACCTGTGGTTTATTCATCTACCTATGGATTATGGTTTATTTATCTACCTATGGGTTATTTATCTATCTGTGGTTTATTTATCTACCTGTGGTTTATTTATCCACCTATGGTTTATTTATCTACCTATGGTTTATTTATCTACCTGTGGTTTATTCATCTACCTATGGTTTATTTATCTACCTATGGTTTATTCCTCTACCTATGGTTTATTTATCTACCTGTGGTTTATTTATCTACCTATGGTTTATTTATCTACCTTTGGTTTATTTATCTACCTGTGGTTTATTTATCTACCTGTGGTTTATTTATCTACCTATGGTTTATTTATCTACCTATGGTTTATTTATCTACCTGTGGTTTATTTATCTACCTGTGGTTTATTTATCTACCTGTGGTTTATTTATCTACCTGTGGTTTATTTATCTACCTGTGGTTTATTTATCTACCTATGGTTTATTTATCTACCTGTGGTTTATTTATCTACCTATGGTTTATTTATCTACCTATGGTTTATTTATCTACCTGTGGTTTATTTATCTACCTATGGTTTATTTATCTACCTGTGGTTTATTTATCTACCTATGGTTTATTTATCTACCTGTGGTTTATTTATCTACCTATGGTTTATTTATCTACCTATGATTTATTTATGAATGTTTTCTTTGGCAAAACGCCTAAAATGCTATTAGATAAGCCAGTGATATCGGTAAGATCAGTAGACAAAATTATTATCACCAGCGCTGTTTCAGCAATGCTGAGTTAGATGTCAACTAAGTGGTTCTGTTTATTTGTGTACAGAGAATGTTATGTTTTAGATATATCAAATGATTGCAGCAGCTATAGATACAGCGTACACACCTCTATTGTACTGGCAGCGGCGCTGCTTGTTCTCATATCATACTAGTACTTGTACTAGTAGCACACAAAAGGTATGTTTGTGTAGAGCACTACATTGGGTGAATTAATGAGAAATAGATTAAAGTTGGCTTGTTCTAGAACTTTCAGCTTTTATTAACAGTTGCTCGTCTTTAATAATAAAAAATAAAAAATTAAGAGCTCAAACTTTGTTTGATTAAACTAAATTCTTGTCTGCAAAAAACTTTTCCTTCATTTTATGTTAGAGCTGTTCAACCTAGCAATACTGTTACCAAATAGTTAAAGGATTATTTTGTAAAAAGGTCACATATCAAAATATAGCACAATATCAAAAACTTTTTCTGATGAGAATTAGTTTCTTTTGTAAAAATAAAAGCTAATTATTTGAGGGTTGTAACAAATTATTTTTGAAACAAAGAAGACAACTCCATTTTATGTAGCAGTTTTCACAATGGTGAATTGACAGTATTGGTTGCCGCAATTTTATTGCACAGGTTGTTTTAGTGAATGTTGTGTCATTGAAGAATGTTCTCTCTAATTTCTTGTGTCTTTTGCTTTCAGATATCACCCAGACAACTCTCACAGAGTCTCATAATTATAGTTCAACTCCTCTATGGAAATTACCTCAAGCACCTGCTGAAGCTGCCAGACTAGGGTATTCAAGCAAATGCTGACACTCTCAAGCTAGAGTAATCAAGAACTCATGAACAGTGAGAAGACAATATATACATAAACAGTACAGACGATATAGCCAGGGTGGCTCTCTGATGTGGGGGGAAGGGGTGAATGAGAATGAGAGCCAGGGACACATTGACACACGATAGGTGGCGCTTAAACCATAGTTGAGCTTGAGCCCTTTATATTTTTAATCGTTTTACCGGAACAAATAGGATCGAAAAGGTCTATAAAGCAAAGGAAGCACAACTCCCGCGGTAGAAATATCAGCCACTGATGCGCCATAACAATATAATCAACATA